>JAVUPR010000497.1:8755000-10193125 GCA_036785695.1 Gentiana straminea | reverse complement strand
AGTCTGACCTGCAGTACTCAGTTAAAATTTTGGCCAGACCTTTAGACTCGGGAAGTTTGTGGTATGCAAACTTTCTGAGTCTGACCTGCAGTACACAGTTAAAAATTCGGCCTGACCTGCAGGGTCGGGGAGTTTGTCCTTTGCAAACTTTCTGAGTCTGACCTGCAGTATTCAGTTCGAAATGTAGCCTGACCTGCAGACTTGGGAAGTTTGTCCTTTGCAAACTTTCTGAGATTGACCTGCAGTACTCAGTTCGTAATTTAGCCTGACCTACAGACTTGGGAAGTTGTGCTGAGTCCGACCTACGAAGCTCAGTTAGTTCGTCCTGTGAATTTTATTCGTTTGTCCTTTGCAAACTTGATCATAGCCATCACGTATAATGGAAAAGAGATTTGCTATTGAAATAACATGAGTGTGATAACACCGAGTAGCAAAATTGAAACTGAAAAAACAAAGCAATTTAAAAAAGTTTGGAACCTTTCCTAGACGCGTAATTTGCAGAGGTTGTTGGGAAGCCAACTTCGTGGAATGTGTTAGGTTTTATGCCCGAAAGACAATTTGTAATTGTTTTATTTAAATAAATGACAGAATTTGTTTCATCTTATTTATTCGCATTTATTGCCAGTATTAATACACTACAGAAAACTCTAAGTATATTGATTATATGATCACATAACTCAGTGTATGGCTATACACACGAGGATTGAGTTTGTGAAATATACTTAAAATTAACTTAGTCCGTAGCATTTATTAATCTGAGTACGGGTCTCTGGATTAATTTGCTAATAATGCGCCCAAAACACTTTAAGTGTGACAGTCTTATCCGGACTGTCGGTAATAGGGTACCTAATGGGGCATTTATATATGATGATAATCATATAGGGCTAGACCGATTTGATTTGAGTTCTCGATATAATTTCGTAATCGATAAGTCTTATCGAATCACAAGATGATCATATATGGATTAATTTTAATCCTGAGGTGATCACAGACAACTGCTTAGACTATGGTAGAGTTTGATGTGCTAGTAAGGATCACTTCGTAGTATGTGGTCTAACACTTCTCGTTGGCTCTATTCTGGAATGAGTGAGTAGTCTGTGTTATCACAGATATGGAATCCATTCCTTCCCTCGGGAAGTAGACAGACAAGTCCCTTATTTGTTAACCCTAGAAACTGATCGATCGGCCGAGTTCATATCATATTGGTTATGAGCTAATTGATCACTAGGGGGTTAATGGTAAATAAGGATAATATGTTTCGAGAAGGGTTTACGGAAATATCCCGAATCGAAGTGAACATTCTATGGAGGATTTATCCGTATGTAATGATTATATCAGTGGACGCTTTCATCTCATAAATTGAGTGTAAGTTATCTGTATTCGATAGAGTTCAGTTTCGGGTTTATGGTGGTGTAATCCCGGAATTAATAGGTTGGATATAATTATTATGTCTGACGAATAATTTTGTTTAATTTATTGTAGCTACTGAATATAGGTCCATGGTCCCCGACGTGGCTCCCAAAATAGCATAATTAGTTTTCTCGTCGTTTCACCTCAATTATAATTAAATAATGCATTGGGCTATTTAATTTGATATGTGGATTAATTGTTTAGTTGGACTAGATGATTAAATACATGAAAATACATTTTTCGTGGACTCGGCCCAACATGGTGTAAATTTCGTGTGGCTAAGGGTTAAACCCTAGCTTGGCCGAAATGTGTATGTTATTTATTATTGGGAAATTTGTTTTCTCAATAAATAATAAGACATGTGATTAAATTATTTATGTGTTAAATAATTTAAGGAAAAGAATATCTTTTATATATCCTTATTTATTTTGGAATATATGATGTATGAAAAATATATCATTATATTATAGGACTTTTTATTATTATTTTTATGATATTTTAGTATAATTTCATATAAATGCATTGAAAACTTGTAAAAATCATAGTTAGTTATAATTAGATGCATGAGTTATAAGAACGATAAAAATGATGGTTTTTTGTCAGGTTTACGTTTGGTGTTTCGTTGATTTTATTGCGGGATCGGATGTTTACCGAGATCCCAAAATATGACATACTTTGAAGCATAAATCATGAGTTTTTGTGGGATAAAAGATTATGCCAAAATCTAACAACTTTGAACGGATCAACTCGTCCTTAATGTTTCTACCGTAACTCATCTTCAACGGACATTTGACCTAACTTAGAGGCATTTTCGAGAGAAAAAGTCCTTGATGAAAGTTGTAGACCTTCAAGAGAGCTTTCCAACGAATATTAAATCATGTCAATCTGAGGTCTACAGCTCGAGATAGGTTTTTACGAATATCGGATATGTTGCATGGCCGGCACGCGCCGGAGAAGGCCGGATCTTGCAGGAAAATCTCTGACATTGGGCCCACAAATCTCTGACAAGGGAATATCTACTGTGTAGCCGGCACGCGCCGGTGGTGCTCTGGCACGCGCCGGTCAAGTTATGTGGCCTATAAATACCCCTCAATTGCAACCATTTTGAAGTGTATCAATGCATATATCTCTCTTCTATATCTATCTATAGTCTCTTTTGTTGTTTTTAGTTAAATAAAAGCTGTAAACGGCACTCTGCCGGAATAATGCTGTAGTATAAAGTATCGTTATAATGCTTAGAAGATGTATCAAGGCTCATTGATGTAAAAGAGTTGCTATTTCCGGAGGGTACAACTCTGAAGCTTCAATTGTAATCTGGTAACTTTTCTAATGTATTTATGTTTGTTTGTTGATTTCTATTAATTATAATGATATTAGGCTAACTTAATATCTAGCCAAGATATGAAATTGGATTAGTTTTATCTTTTTAAGGAAATAGATAACGACTATGTTAAAATTGATTAAAATCGGTTATAATGAATCTCTTTCTATGTTTGAATTGAAGTAGCTAATTGATTTGAAAGAATTCATAATCTAATTATGAATTGACGCCTCGTAGTTAGTTTATGAACTCGTTAATAGAAAGACCGGAGGGTAAAATTGGCCAAGTGAAAACGTGACAATGGAATCCTATTTCCTAAACCGGGGGTAGACTTGTTTCGGGAGAAACAAACTCTTATTGAAATATATACTCGAGAGATTATTACGTTAAATTCGCTGTTTAATTGACATCTCTTAAAATTGGCCGTATGACAAAACGGGAGTGACCCGTACTTGAGGATGACATTGGACGGAGGACAAGACATATGACAATTTCATACGCTCGTGTGAGGAGAAATTGCCTAGCTTAGGAGTATACCGTTTCGTATAATTGATTGGACCTTGGAAAAAGGAAGATTTGTCTTATCTAATTTCTACTAAAAAGATATAAGAATTCAATAACATATTCTTGGCTAGTCTCTAATTATAATATCTATCTCCCTCCCTTATATATTGTTTTGGTACCTATATATACTTATATATATATATATATATATATATATATATATATATGCTATATATTTATATATATATTTATATACTTATATATATCTCGTTTTAGTTTTATGCATTTATTTATTGTTGATTAGTTTAGAGGTTGGTTTTATGATAAAATTGTGACTTAGATTGAGATAATAATAGCTTTTTGGTGTTTAATCACACGGTGAATTACCAAGTTTTCCCTGAGGATCGACACCTGACTCACCATACTACGCTGCAATTTGACCCGGTACACTGCCGGTTAGGATCTGTATAGCCTAGAAAAGGTCCGTCAGCTTAATGGCGCCGTTGCCGGGGACCGACGCTAATTCATTGTGTTCGAATGATTTCTACTTGTATTAGCTCAAAAGTCTCGAGGATAAGTCAACACTTTTCTTATCCCATTTCTATTTTCTTTTCGTTGGTACTTACCTTAAAGGTAAGTTACCAATCTTTACTTTTATCGATTTCAACTATTTTCGGTTTTCGTTAGTTGATGACCAGAAAGAGTAAGGCCCCACTTACTCCTTATAAGCCTGACATAGATACTTACGAAAGGCAGTTAAGAGCAGAAAGAAAACAAGGTCATACTAGTCAGGGAAATCCTGACGGAGAATCATCATCAAATCAAAATACGAAAATGGCTGAAACCAGTGATGAAACACACGAACAAGGGCTAGATCATGCTCAAGGGCATGGCCAAAACCTTAATCGGGATCTACCAATACCAAATAACCGAGAATAGAAATAATCAAAATCGGAACCGAACAATCGTAATAATAACCCACCAAATCCGAGACCTATTTGTGATCAGACCTTAAGAATAAACCAGACTAATAATCCAATTCGTTTACCCAATGAAGGAGCAAATAATTTTGAAATAAAATCTCATCTTTTTGGTCTAATTGACACAAGAGCCCAATTTCTAGGAGAGGATGATGAGGATCCACATCACCATCTCTATCTTTTCGAAGAATTGTGCAATACAGCCAAAAGTCAAGGTGCTCATCGTGAATTAACGAGGATGTCTATGTTTCCTTTTTCTTTAAAAGGAAGAGCACGAGATTGGTTTATGTCACTCCCACATCATTCATTGACTAGTTGGGAGGAAATTCAAACCGAGTTTTTAAAGCAGTATTTTACTCCGGGTAGAAATTTGGAATTGAAGGTCGAAATTGCCAACTTTAGACAAGGATCGAAGAAACGCTTGGGAATGCGTGGGAGAGATTTAAAAAGTTGTTAAGATCTTGTCCCGATCATGGTTATTCCTTAGATATGCAAATCCAACTTTTACGTCGTAAATTAAGGAAAGATTCACGTGCGGATGTAGATCATGCATGTGGTGGTTCATTAATGATGAGTGAAGCCCAAATAGTTTACGATGCTATAGAAAAGATTTCCAAAAATAACGAGAATGTGGGAAACCGGTTCTAGCACCGGAAAAGTAGCATTTGCGGGAGAATGCACATCGAATACGGAAGTTCTAGCACACTTGGAGAATTTGAGTAGGAAGTTTGACGACCTACGGGCTAGTAGGATTTGTAAAACCAGAAACTATCATACCAAATGACTACTCAAGTCATGATAATGTGTCATTAGGGATAGAAGAACCAGAAGGATACTCAAGGGAAGAGGTGAGTTTTTTACAACAGCATAGGAATTTGAACAACGCGTATTCAAACTCCTTTAATGCTATTAGAAGAGAGCACCCTAATTTTCGTTGGTCTGAAAACCCTAATAAGCCAGGACAACCGCCATATCCAGTTCAGTATAAGAATCCATATAGTAATCAAGTTTATCAAGGAAATACATCAAATCAGAACCTACAATCGTTACCTAGATCTTATCCACAACATACTACTCAAACTATACCAGTCACCCAAAGTTCAACCCAACTTTGAAGGAGTTGATAAATGGGATAAATTAATGGAAAATATGATGGGTGTAGTATCTACTCAAGCTCGAATATGGAAACTATGATAACTTCTATAGGTTCGGTCTCAAGGATATGACTATGTTGAAAACGTCTATGGGTGGACATGATACGAGAATGAGAACTATAGAAGCATCATTAAGGAATATGGAAGATCATTTGAGTAGAGAAGGAGAACGTAAAAACGGTAGACCTCCGGGAGGATTACCAAGTAATGCGAAAGAAATCCGAGAGAGGTAAATGCGTGATTACGAGAAGTAGGAAATATTGTGAAGATACTAGAGCGAGAAAACGCAGAAACAATGAGGTAGAAAATGATTTAAATGGTAATATCGTAAAGGAAAAGGACGAACTTGAATTTCTTGATGAAGAGGAAGAAATTATCGAAGAATTCTTAAAACGAATAATGATGTTGAACCGAAATTGAAGGTGAAAAATGGGTAAAAGTCCACTAGAATTACGAAAGATCCTATGGATAAGGACACGAGAACCCTATTTAAGGAACATGTCGAGAGAAAATCGGGGAGAAAAACGGGGAAGATTTAAAAGTAAGCGAGAAGGATAAAGTTGATACGGGGGATGTTTTAAAGGAAAAATCTCAAGATAATGAAACTTGGCGATCAAGTAATGCTCAAAGATTCAAGGAAAAAGGAAAAGAGAAAATGACTTCAGAACCAAAGGTTATAGATTTAGAATCTTTGCCTTATCCACCGAAAGATCAAATTAAAAAGATAAAAGCGATAAGAAATATGCTCGTTTCCTTGACACTTTTCGTCATATTCATGTCAATATCCCTGTTATAGAAGCTTTAGTCAACATGCACACTTTATGGAAAGTTTCTTAAAGATATCCTATCTAACAAAAAACGATTAGAAGAATATGAGAATATATGCCTTAATGAAGAATGTTCTGCAATACTCCAGCATCGACTACCTCCTAAACTTAAAGATCCTGGTAGTTTCACTATTCCATGTGAAATTGGAGGATTTATGTTTAAGAAAGTATTGTGTGATCTAGGAGCAAGTATCAATCTCATGTCTTATGAGGATTATAAGAAACTAGGAATAGGAGAGCTTACGAATACGAAATGACCCTTCGGATGGCGGATAGATCAATTAAACATCCTAAGGGAATAATCGAGGACGTGTTGGTTAAAATTGATAAATTTTACTTCCCGATAGACTTTGTAATAATGGAAATGGAAGAAGGATATTCGGCGCCAATTATTCTAGGTCGACCATTTCTAGCTACGGGAAGGACTTTGATAGATGTTCAAAAAGGTGAACTAATGCGAGAGTTAATGAGGATAAAGTTTCGTTCAATATCTTCAAAGCTATGAACCATCCATACAAAGAACCGAGAATCATGTTCTTTTATAGAGGAATATTCTACTATACGGGATGCCAAATTTAAAGGTTATGAAAATAAATTAGAAGAATGTTTGGCATTTTCTATCTATAAAGAAGATGAAAATGATATTTGAAATGAAAGAAGTAATCCTTTATTTAGATAAAGGAGGGTTTGTTAAACATCCATGGCATCAAAATTTGAAATTGGAAATGGAAGGACCGAGTTTTAAAACCATCGGTAGAAGATCCACCAAGGAATGCGGAGTTGAAACCACTTCCTTCGAATTTGAAATATGCTTTTCTTGAAAATGACAATCTGTTACCAATTATTATTTCATCAACCTTAACAAATGAACAAGAGGATCAATTATTAAGAATGTTAAGACAACATAAGAAAGCATTTGGATGGACAGTGGCAGATATCAAAGGAATTAGCCACGAGATTTGTGTTCACAAGATTATTTTGAATGAAGGAGCTAAACCTTGTATTCGGCCACAACGCCGCCTCAACCCGAATTTGCAAACAATCATTAAGAAAGAGGTCATTAAGCTATTAGAAATGGGAATAATCTTTCCCGTATCGGATAGTGAATGGGTAAGTCCAACTCAAGTAGTTCCAAAGAAAGGAGGTTTCACGGTAAAAGAAAATGATAAAAATGAATGGATTCCGACAAGGGAAATTACGGGATATCGAATGTGTATTGACTTTCGGAAGCGAATGATCATACTAAAAAGGATCATCATCCACTTCCATTCATCGTACGGATGTTGGAAAGATTGAGTGGACATAAGTATTACTTGCTTCTTAGATGGTTATTCGGGTTATTTACGGATATTCATTGCGGCGGGAGATAGAGAAAAACTACTTTCACTTGTCCCTATGGAACTTTTGCTTATAAAAGAATGCCGTTTGGATTATGTAATGCACCTGCTACATTTCGGCGATGTATGATGGCAATATTTTACGATATGGTCGAGAAATTCTTAGAAATCTTTATGGATGACTTTAGTGTTTATGGAGATTCTTTTGATAAATGCTTATCACACTTAGAACGCGTTTTACAACGTTGTGAAGATACCAACTTGGTACTAAGCGGGAAAAATGTCATTTGATGGTATACGAAGGAATTGTACTAGGTCATAGAATCTACGAAGTAGGAATTGAAGTTGATAAAGCTAAAGTCGAAGTAATTGAAAAATTACCTCCACCAATTAATTTGAAAACGTTAAGAGGATTTCTTGGACATGCGGGATTTTATAGAAGGTTTATTGCGATTTCTCAAAAATAGCAAAGCCCACGAGTCATTTGCTAGAAAAAGAAGTACCTTTTAACTTTGATGATAAATGTATGGAAGCCTTTAAGACCACTAAAAGCGAAATTAACTACGCACCGGTACTAGTAGCACCGTTGGGATTTGCCGTTTGAAATTATGTGTGATGCAAGTGATTTAGGCATTTGTAGGAGCTGTTTTAGGTCAACGATATAACAAAATACTCAAAGCAATCTACTATGCATCTCACACTTTGAATGCGGCCCAACTTAATTATGCAACTGCGAGAAAGAAGCTGTTGGTGTAATATTTGCCTTAGATAAGTTTCGATCATATATTGTTGGTTCTAAGGTAATAATCTACACGGACCATTCGGCTACGAAGTATACGTTAAGTAAAAAAGATGCCAAACCGCGTCTTCTTAGGTGGATTACTGTTACTTCAAGAATTTGATATTGAAATTAAGGATAAAAAAGGAAGTGAAAATGTAGTAGCGGATCATCTAAGTAGGATGGATAATGATGAAGGAAAAGGAAAAGAAATTCGGGATTCGTTTCCGGATGAGAAAGCTGTTTAAGATAGATACTCCCTCAACCATGCGATTATTAAAAAATAGAATACCATCAAAGGAAGATTCGCCATGGTTTGGGGATATTGTTAACTACATTACACAGTAAGTACATCCCACCTCATTGGACTTGGCAACGAGAAAAAAAGTTCTTTTATGACTTAAAGTTTTATTATTGGGATAAACCGGATCTTTTCCGAAGATGCTCGGATGGAATAATTAGGAAATGTATTCACGATAGTGAAATTTTAAGTGTATTATCATTTTGTCATGATCGTGAGGCGGGGAGGTCATCATGGAGGATGGAAAAGCTGCTTTCAAAGTTTTACAATGTGGTTTCTATTGGCCTACACTATATAGAGATGCATATAAATATGCAAAATCTTGTGAATCATGTCAAAAATGGGGAAATATATCGAAAAAACATGAAATGCCTATGCAACCGATATTAGAATGTGAGCTATTTGATGTATGGGGCATAGATTTCATGGGACCTTTCCACTATATCTTTTGGAAAAAGATTTATTCTAGTAATGGTTGATTATGTTTCTAAATGGGTAGAAGGCTGAAGCTCTCCCTACTAATGATACCGAGTAGTGCTAAGGTTCCTTAAAAAGAATATATTCACACGATATGGCATTCCGAGGGCTATCATTAGTGATAGAGGTTCACATTTTTGTAACCGACCATTTACTAAGGTAATTGAGAAATATGGTGTAACTCATAAACTTGGAACACCCTATCATCCACAAACTAGTGGACGGAGTAGAGGTGTCTAATAGAGAAATTAAAAGAATCGTGGAGAAGACGGTGGACTCGAATCGTAAAAGCTGAGCGAGAAAGACTTGATGATGCATTATGGGCATACGAACGACCTTTAAAACACCGATTGGTTTTTCTCTTACAAATTAGTATTTGGTAAATCTTGTCATCTCCTGTTGAATTAGAACACCGAGCTTTATGGGCTATTAAATTTCTAAACTTTGATCTAAAGTCGGTGATCATAGATTACTTCGATTAACGAACTAGAAGAATTTCGACTCGATTCTTATGAAAATGCTCGAATCTACAAGGAACGCACGAAAGCTTTTCATGATAAGAGAATCTATAGTCGTGAGTTCCATGTAGGTGATCGAGTACTTTTATACAATTCACGTTTGAAGTTGTTTCCGGGAAAGCTTAAATCTAGATGGACGAGTCCATATGACGTAACAAAAATCTATAAGTCGGAGTATTTGTTGAACTAGCGATGGAAAAACAACTTTTATAGCCAATGGACACGGGGTGAAATTGTTCGTGGAAGGCGAAGGGATACCTCAACCGGAAGAAGTATTATTGCTTATCGACCCTCCAACGAATTAAGGAAGCGAGGAATTTTAAACTCGGCCGATTACGGGTACTATCTTTCTAATTCACCTTTTAATATGCATTTTAAAGTAGTTTCGTCTTTTACCGGATAGACGTAAAAGAAGCTGGATGCCTTTCATAGATAGAATAAGAGTTTTTATTTTACTTTTAAGATTAGGTCGAATAAGGATGTCGCATTTAAGATAGAAGCCTTAGTTTCTAAATTAAATAAGGAATTGCTAATCGAAGTCAGAGAAAGAGAACTTTGTAATGGAAATTCAAGGAGTGCAATAAAAAGAAGAGCAAGGTTTCTAATGAGATGTAGAATCTGTGGAAAAAGTGAACATGATGGACAATGTGGAAGAAATACAACCATATCCCGGGATGAGTGTTTGAATGTTATTAAGAAGGGAACGATTAGGTGGTTATCCGAAAATCCCGAGGGAATACAAAGAGATAATTCAAACGCATCACTCCTAGGAGAAAGGTTAAGGGATCGTTATGATAACAATCTTGAGGATGCGAGATTGAGGGAGTTAGCAAAAAATCCTAAGAATTTCGGTGTGTGTTTTTAATTTATCGATTTTAATTAAATTTCGTACTTTTAAAGTTATTTTTCTAAACTTAAAAAGAAAATATTTTTATGAAAAATTTATAATAAACCTATTTTCATCTCATGTGATTTTAAATAGGTATATTATATCAAAAATATGTGATTTCAATATTATATTAGCTTTTCATGTATTTTATCAAGTTTTATATAGAAAAATCGTATTGAACTTAGATTATATAACATAAATCATTTGATTAACATCAAATGATCTTTATGTGGTATAATTAGAGCTCATTACACAAAAAATGATAAAAATTTCGATTTTTGGGGGCCATGTGACCGGCACGTACCGGTACACAACCGGCACGCGCCGGTAAACCTATACACTCAACCACTAATCTCGAATGATAGCCTCATTTCTCACATCCCCATTTCAATTTGAAGAACGACCCGACTTCTCCCTCTCTTCTCCTCAAAAATCAACCATTTTCCATCAATTTTCTTCACTCAAACATCATACAAGTGATAATCTCTCTTCCTCTCTTCAACTTAATCATAAAAGAAGACACCTATTGAAAAGAAAAAAAAAGGGGTTGAAGCTTGGCAAGCTCAAAGCTCTCTTTCCGGAGACCACTATTAATTCCGGTGACTAAGTTTAGCTTGATAGCTTCTTAAGGTAGTATATATACTTATATTTCAAATATTTCAAATTTTAGTTAATTTTCTGAATTTATTTTGATTTATTTTATAGCCTAAGTAATTGTTGTTGGTGTTGTTTGTTTGTGTTGTTGTATTGTCATACCACTATCGTAGATGGCCTCATCATCTCGAAGCAATCCTAAGAGGAAAAAGGCGAAGTACCAATCGTAGTACCGGTAGTTCAAACTAGGCCTTTAACCAAAAGGGAGAAAACTTTAACCTTTGAAAAAACCGCTAGTGCAGAAGCTAAGCGGGCACATGATGAGTACTTTGGTAAAAGTAAGGTTTGGTTAGAACGAGGGATTGATTTTTCGAAGATTGGTAAAGAAGTGAAAGAAATTTTCAAGGATAGAGGATGGTTGGATATAGCTATGGATAGGAAAGATACGATTAATGTTTCTATGGTATCAGAATTTTATTCAGTATTATCTACTTATGATGCTGATACGGTTGAGGAGATGACCTATATCCCTCTAAGAAATGTTAATGTTACTTTTTACCCTGCTATGATTAATGTATTCTATGGCTTAGCTGAAATACACGAAGAGAGGATTATCATAATGTTTGGGGTTTAGAACATCCTATGGCTTTACAAACCAAAGCTTATGAAGCCCAACAAGCCTTTGACCCTACTGCTTGAATGGATAGAAAATAGGTTTGCTTATGGGAAATGTATTAGGGACATAAGGGCAATAAAACGTTCTTAGGCCATAATGTATGTCCTTCCACACATGTTTGTGCATTTGGTCGAGATGAAGTGGTTATTGCTTGGGCCATGGTTAATGATATTCCTATAAATGCGGGAAATTGATCTTTTCTAAGGCATGTGAGTTTGCAAGCACTCGTTATCGAGGGGACGTCTCCCGTTCCCTAGTCTCATTTACGCCTTATGTGAGCTTGCGAAGTCCTGTCTTACCCTCGGATAGAGCTGTGTCTCCCTACATTCCTCCCGTTGGTCTTAAGTGAGAGCCTTACCTACTTGGAATAATAGATTACAATAATCCTAATCGTCGGCAACAACAACCACCACCTCCACCTCTATTCACACTCAAGTACCTAGACCACCTGAACGGTCACACCGGCCACGGCGAGCCAAGTTGAGGCTATGTTTCGGCATTTAGTTCAAGCCCAAGCTAGAGCGATGCTAATATAGCTTTAGCTTTGTGAGAAGAATAGACATTGGGGCGAGGACATTCGAGTTGGTCAAAGAGGATATCGAGATGCTATGAGTGAGTATGATCCTAAATTTGCTTTGAGATTTACGCTAGACACCCCTATAGTCAGCCTGACCCATATACTATGCCAGATTGGATTCCGCCGATTCCACCACCTGTTATATTTCAGGACTATACGCCGTCATCCATAGGACAGGGTGGTATGTTTACAGG
The DNA here is from genome assembly GCA_036785695.1 of Gentiana straminea. Lineage (NCBI taxonomy): Eukaryota > Viridiplantae > Streptophyta > Magnoliopsida > Gentianales > Gentianaceae > Gentiana > Gentiana straminea. The sequence goes on along the minus strand of JAVUPR010000497.1, from coordinate 10,180,588 downwards.
TACACCAGGGACATCCATGGGCATGGGAGGAGTGACTTCGCGCGGATGTGACGGCGGGATTTGGTTCATTTGGTCTACGGGGATCGGTTTCTACGTCGACGATGAGGGCGAGACATCATTTCGAACTTCGCATCGGATCCACGGCGGTTCGATTATGGTATTCATACGACGCGATCTTTAGGGGCGATTATACTTCGATACTATCTGCGATTCGGTGCATTTGGATCATCGTCATCTCGGTACGACCTACGGTGACATTGATCTTAACTATGATGAGGACGAGTGATTTTGTCTCTGTTGTATAACTATCTACTTTTGGTTTGACTTAGTATCTTTTATGTACGTATGTTTGTTAAACGTTTGATGCCCTCTCGGGGTAGTGCACGTTGTTATTTTGAGACTCTTTCATAGTTTTTTCGGTTGTTTTAAGTATTTCACCACGTTTTAGAAAACATGAAGAACTCTTGATGCGAGAAAATAGATCTTTGGAATGATGCGAAAATAGAAATATCTCGGCGAGCATTATTTGACCGGCACGCGCCGGTTGGTGTCCGGCATGCGCCGGTGTAGTGGGGCAGGATCTTCTCGGGATATTTCCATTTCGGTCCACCTTTGTCTATAAAAGGAAACAGATGCAGCATTCCTAAAGTGCTCATTCTCTTCCTTTACCTTTAATTTTCTTGCTATAAAGAGTTTAAAATGTCCGATCGTTCGTCAGTTAACAGTTATTCTCCTCCGCATACACCGAATTCTGTCATTCAAAATCCATTTTTTCATCAAATTCCTTACGAGCCTATGTATGCTTCGGCTCACAACCCTTATATAAGTAATTTCAATCAGTCACCGGTGTTGATTGAAAGGGGTTTAAATTTCAGAAAGGTTGACAAGCGGGCATTTACGAGGATGGAAATAGATGGGTGGGACTATTTTTGTCGTATGCCGAGAGGTAGGATTAATGTTACTATGGTAAGAGAATTCTATTCGGTACTTTCGAAGCTAATACGTGTCGTTAACACGATCATTACGATGAGAGGAGTTGTTGTTCCTTTCACTTCTACCAACATAAATCAAATTTTCCTTATTCCACCGGTCCACACATCACCAAGTCATTTTGAGTATCAATGGAGATTGGATACCGGCGACGGTTTTATTACAAAATATTCGGAAGCTTGTCCACTCTTGTTCTACAATTATGATATTGATCAAAATGTCTCTACGATTTGCTTTGCTTCCCCATCTTAGAACGTGGAAACGATTCATCAATTCACGAGTATATCCAACTGTTAATTTCTCGGAAGTTAGTGATGATGAATTGATGCTTCATATGCGATTACTACGGAGTTTGTTATAGATTGGGGGTCTTGATTCGAAATCAGTTGTGAGTTTTGCGTTCGGGAGAAGACCGAATTATCATCCTTTACCATTTGGATGGATGATTTCTAGGTTATGTGTTCGTTTGGCAAGGGTTCCGGAAAGAGCGACGGATGAATATTTTCCGGCTCGCATTCCTCGTATTGGGCTTTTACCGGTCGATATTCCGGGAGGATCGTCAAGTGGTGAAAATTAGATAATTGTGTTGGTAGGCAGGAATGAATAAAAATCATAAAAGTAGTACGGTACGTTAGTATAAGTCACAATAAATTAAAATAACTTAGTTTAATAAATTAGTTTAAATTAGTTTAACTTAATTTATGGTTTTCTAGTTTAACGTTCCTAGTAGTTCTAATTTGTATTTTAGTATTGTAATATATTTGCATGTTTTTAATTTTTTGTTTTTAAATGTTTTTCTTTTATATTATATAAACGCTCGTCTATTTGACACCCAAAATAATCTAACCATGATAAAATTCATTTTATTTTCTAATCCAAATTTTTACTACTCATTAGCCATCGAGACGATGCCAATTCGTAAGTGGGGAGTAGGGATTGGTTAGTAAATAAATTGAATTTAATACATCAAATACTTACACACTTAGTTTAATTTTTCTTAAGGGAATAAGTGAATAATATATAATTATTATGATAAAAATGATATATTTAGATAGAATAAATTTTTAATTAAGTAAAGTAATCTTGATATATTATTTCTATATTAATTATGTCTATTTTAGATTTTTAATAAGATTTTTAGTATATATATCTTGATAAATATTATGAAATATTTTTTTTATGAAATTAGACAAAAGTTACTTATAATTATAATGAAATTTTAGAATAATTTTCTTTTCAAGACAAAGTATGAAATTGGAATCGGATTAGGGATGATGAGATTTTTGGCATAACTTTGATAAACCGAGAGCCAAATAAGCCTACCCGAACATGATTTCTAATTTTTGTCCCCACCTCGGCCTTGTAGAGTGATCGAGACCTCACTCGAAATAGCCATTATTATTAACTAGAAATTACTAACCCTAACTTAATAATGGTCTACATTTCTTTGAAAATCCCGCAAGTTTAGTATGTATTTATGAATAGCGGTGACGACATCGAAATTTGATATATCTTTGAGATTGAAATGAATGTTATTCGGAAGACGAGTTTGTTATCAAATATGGTTATTCTTAAAAATAAATATATATATATATATAAAAAAAAATATATATATATATATATATATATATATATATAAACGAGTATTATAGGTATCTTTTCGATTTTTGATCGACAAACCAAAAATAAAATATCGAGATATAATTTGCTGATGATAGTAGTCCGGTAAATAGGGTATTATCACGAAATGTCCTATTGCTTTGGGAATGAAGGTATATGCTACAAATCTGGTGAAAAAGAAAAAGTCGAATAAAAACTATCAAGAATTATCACGAGTTTAAGGAAACCGGATTCGTGATTTTCGATCGAAAGTGTAGTACTCCGATCTATCTTGATAAAGCAATGCCTATGTTCTTAAGTTCTTTAAAAAAAACAAAAAAAAAACCATATTTTGGAAGTTATCAAGGTTGAAAATTGAAAACGATGCGGGAGTGTTGCGATTGAGAAATTTTTGATCGAGAAGATGAAAGTGTAAGTACGTACGACTTGCTTATCTCTTTTGATTTTCCTTTGTTATCCTTTTCGATTAGCCAACTATCCTAAGCTTTGAACGTTACAAGCCAATTTGCCAACTACTTGACTTAGTCTTTGATTCCGATAAATCATACAGTGGAGATTAAAAAGTTGTTCTAAATATTTTATTTATACTTATAAAGTAATTCATGTAAAATTTCATTTAAATAATATTTTATAACTAATTTATTACGTTATATACACTTCTTATCTTTTTAAAATATCTTAGATAGATGAAATTAATATAATTATAATGTTGACAGCATACGTTACTAAGTTAGGAATTTAATCTAGAAGAATTATATTTTTATAATTTTTATATATTATCGCTTATTTTGCTCGAGGACGATCAAAAGCTAAGTGGGGAGTTGTGATGTATGAAAAATATATCATTATATTATAGGACTTTTTATTATTATTTTTATGATATTTTAGTATAATTTCATATAAATGCATTGAAAACTTGTAAAAATCATAGTTAGTTATAATTAGATGCATGAGTTATAAGAACGATAAAAATGATGGTTTTTTGTCAAGTTTACGTTTGGTGTTTCGTTGATTTTATTGCAGGATCAGATGTTTACCGAGATCCCAAAATATGACATACTTTGAAGCATAAATCATGAGTTTTTGTGGGATAAAAGATTATGCCAAAATCTAACAACTTTGAACGGATCAACTGTCCTTAATGTTTCTACCGTAACTCATCTTCAATGGACATTTGACCTAACTTAGAGGCATTTTCAGAGAAAAAGTCCTTGATGAAAGTTGTAGACCTTCAAGAGAGCTTTCCAACGAATATTAAATCATGTCAATCGAGGTCTGACTCGAGATAGGTTTTTACGAACATCGGATATGTTGCATGGCCGGCACGCGCCGGAGAAGGCCGGATCTTGCGGGAAAATCTCGACATTGGGCCCACAAATCTCGACAAGGGAATATCTATTTGTGTAGGCACGCGCCGGTGGTGCTCCGGCACGCGCCGGTCAAGTTATGTGGCCTATAAATACCCCTCAATTGCAACCATTTTGAAGTGTACCAATGCATATATCTCTCTTCTATATCTATCTATAGTCTCTTTTGTTGTTTTTAGTTAAATAAAAGCTGTAAACGGCACTCTGCCGGAATAATGCTGTAGTATAAAGTATCGTTATAATGCTTAGAAGATGTATCAAGGCTCATTCATGTAAAAGAGTTGCTATTTCCGGAGGGTACAACTCTGAAGCTTCAATTGTAATCTGGTAACTTTTCTAATGTATTTATGTTTGTTTGTTGATTTCTATTAATTATAATGATATTAGGCTAACTTAATATCTAGCCAAGATATGAAATTGGATTAGTTTTATCTTTGTAGGGAAATAGATAACGACTATGTTAAAATTGATTAAAATCGGTTATAATGAATCTCTTTCTATGTTTGAATTGAAGTAGCTAATTGATTTGAAAGAATTCATAATCTAATTATGAATTGACGCCTCGTAGTTAGTTTATGAACTCGTTAATAGAAAGACCGGAGGGTAAAATTGGCCAAGTGAAAACGTGACAATGGAATCCTATTTCCTAAACCGGGGGTAGACTTGTTTCGGGAGAAACAAACTCTTATTGAAATATATACTCGAGAGATTATTACGTTAAATTCGCCTGTTTAATTGACATCTCTTAAAATTGGCCGTATGACAAAACGGGAGTGACCCGTGCTTGAGGATGACATTGGACGAGAGGACAAGACATATGACAATTTCATACGCTCGTGTGAGGAGAAATTGCCTAGCTTAGGAGTATACCGTTTCGTATAATTGATTGGACCTTGGAAAAAGGAAGATTTGTCTTATCTAATTTCTACTAAAAAGATATAAGAATTCAATAACATATTCTTGGCTAGTCTCTAATTATAATATCTATCTCCCTCCCTTATATATTGTTTTGGTACCTATATATATATATATATATATATATATATATATATATATATATATATATATATATATATATATATATATATATATGTATTGCTATATATTTATATATATATTTATATACTTATATATATACTGTTTTAGTTTTATGCATTTATTTATTGTTGATTAGTTTAGAGGTTGGTTTTATGATAAAATTGCGACTTAGATTGAGATAATAATAGCTTTTTGGTGTTTAATCACACGGTGAATTACCAAGTTTTCCCTGAGGATCGACACCTGACTCACCATACTACGCTGCAATTTGACCTCCTTCTCTTGTCGGAAGTATCCTCGATCTTTTCTTTTCTGGACTCTGACTTTTTCAGATCTCGCTTCAGTCGGCTGGCCTCTTCTCCTTGACAATGTTTAAATGCCATCTCCATGCACTCCTCCATAGACGTAGGGAGCTTGCTGCTCAACTTAGCATACAGCCTGCCTTCACGTAGTCCTACCACAAAGGACGCGATCCGAACGTGATCGTTGGCGTCTCGTACTTGAAGCGATTCCTCGCTGAACCGTTTAAGATACTGTAGCGTGGTTTCGTCTTTCTTCTGCTTGAGAGAGAACAAGTGAGTAGCATTCTTCTGAAACGGTTTTGCCGTGATGAAAGCGTTGAGGAACATTTTTCCTAGAGTATCAAAGTTGTAAATAGTTCTGGGTGGTATTTTCTTAAACCATTCACGGGCTCGGCCAGTGAGCAACGCTGGAAACGCCTTGCACTTCATCTCCTCGAGGTCACAGTCGAGATTCATATGCGTAATGTACTGGAACAAGTGGTCCTGAGGGTCCTTGGTTCCATTATAGGGTTCTAACTTTGGGATCTTGAACCTTATCGGTCGGGGATAATTGTCAATCTGTTCAGAAAAAATAGATTCGAGAGCCAGGAGCGTAGATCTCCTCCCGACTATAGCGTCCAGCTCGGCACGAGCTGCCTCCATTGCCTGGGGTACAACCAGCTGCTTTCTCAGATTGGAAGATGAGGATCGATCGTCTTTTTGGTTTCCTCTACGCCTTGGTGGCGAAGGTGTTTGCTTCCATGACCCATCATTAGGGCCATCTTTCTCCTCTATCTCTTGATCCTGGGAATTTTGATGAACCTCCGTTCATCTGGTCCTGATCTTGCGATTTTCCGTCAAGGGGGTCTTCTTCTTTGAAACTCTCTCAGTCTTCATCATCTTCGTCCTCTTCCGCCAAGACGGCGTTAAGAACAGCTTCTTTGGTTGTGTCATCCAAAGCCGTGAGTTGATCCACCAACTCCTGGTGAGTTGTATCGAGAGAGCCTGGCTCATGTTGCTGGTTCTGGTTGTTGGCATCTGATTCAGTTGCATTGTTGGTGTTGTTGCCGTTGGCGGCTTGTTGTCGTGTAGTTACCATATTGATCCTCGAGCTTTTCCTGAGATTATCAAATCAAGAGTCCCTCCTTCTAGCGTAATTGACGATCTAAAAATCGTCAGGGTAACTTCTAGGGTTCTTCTTGTTGATGATAACCTAGGGATGCTCTTTCAATAAAATTATGAGAGAAGAGGGGGGTGGCTTTTGGGGTGTTTTAGACTGCACTTGATGATGATCAAGCTGCCTACGTATCCAATACTGAGATTGGAATCAAGTCTCCGTATTTCCTTAGGGATTGTTTAAATAGAGGTGCTTGTGCCCTAGAATTAACGTGTGGCGTGTCTGTGATGGACACTGATTGGCGTGTTCCCTAAAGAAGGGGATTATGATTAGTTAATCCCCTTGATTCTTGGAGATAATTATAGTATTCAAATATTTGAATTAAGTGATAAAGATTGGAGCCTTTACGACTCAAGATTCTTTCCATAGTTACCCATGTATTATACACGTGGGAATTATGATTAAGGACTGACTCTGGCCGACTTAGATGACCAGGGCTAGATTGGTTGAAACCTTCTGTGCTTGAGCCGACCTGAAGAGGAGAGTAGCCGAGCTGGAATCAGCTCGGACACGTGTAAGTAGAATGGTAAGTCTGAGAGGGACCTAACCCGACCGACAGGATCGGTCATGGGAAGAATAGAGTGCAAGTGTTGGCCGACCTTTAGAGGTCGGGACTGAACCCGGTTATATCCACGACTATTGGAAGCTGGTCCTGAGTAGTGGTCGATTCTGGAAAGGGATGGGGCGAGTAGCCGGGCTATTCTAGTCCGGCCACCGGAACACCAAGCACCGTTTCTCTCCATACTTAATGTTGAGCCACTAAAGAAGTGCCACCTAGGTAGGTTCAATTCTTGGCATCGTCACCCCTTAAAGAAAACCAACTCTTGTTTAATACATAGAATTTCAACATCCTATCAAAGGCTATCCGATGATCCTCACTTGGATTACTAGTGGACCTACTTAATTTATTCACTACACAAGCCAAGTCTAGTCTAGTACAATTTGTAATTCACATCAGACTTCCAATCACTTGTGAGTATTCCATTTGCCTCACATGTTCACCTCTATTTTTGACTAAGTGTTTACTTAAGTCAATCGGAGTCCTTATAGGACTTTTGTCAAAATCATTGAATCTATTCAGAACAAACTCTACATAGTGAGCATGTGACAACATAAGTCCATAAGATGTTTTTGAGATTTTAATCCCAAGTATAACATTAGCAAATCCCATATCCTTCATCTCGAAGTTGTTAGTCAACATTCTTTTAGTCTTCACGATAATATCATGATCACTACCCATAATTAGCATGTCATCCACATACAAACATACACGTAGGCTTTAGGTGTTGTCTTGATGTAGACACACTTATCGTATTCATTGATTCTAAAGCCATCAAGTGCCATTGTTTCGGTACTTGTTTAAGCCCATACAGTGATTTCACAACTTTGCACACTTTCTTATATGGACCAGGAACCAAAAACCTTTAGATTGTTCCATATGAATTTTCTTTTCCAACTCACCATTTAAGAAAACTGTTTTCATATCCATTTGATGGATTTCCAAGTTAAACAACACGTAATAGCAATCAAAATTGGCATTGACGTAATTATTGTAACTCGTGAGTAGGTGTCAAAGAAATATTGGCCTTCCTTATGTCTATCCTTTGGCTATTAACCTGGCCTTGCATTTATCAATAGATCCATCAAATTTCAACTTCTTCTTGAAAATCCATTTAGATCCGATTACGATTTAAGAATTAAACCATTTACTGTGAGTCGATATCACATCAACCATAATTATCATTTTGATTTATATATCACGGTTTAATCCTAAGGACGTTATTATATACAATATTAAATTGATTTGCTAAACAAACAATTATATAATAACAAAAATGTCATTTATTATATGTATAAACATAAAACCGTAGTAGAAATTATATGATCCAGTCAAATTCGGTCCAACTTGATTGGGTTTAGGGCACTATACTAAAAATACCATAGTGAGGATCCAATCATTACTAGTGCCATCTATAACAACCATGGAGAAACATTGGTTGATAACAACCATGGAGAAACATTGGTTTTCTAAAGGATTTGAATGGCTCTGCTACTGGCACACCGTGTTTCCATTAAAAACATCACATGATATATTCTAAGGTTGATTTTGGTCTCAATCCACGATATTATCTTCATTAGGATGGGATAACATGGGCTTAAGATGTGGTGTCACCCACCACTTCCACATAGACCTCCGACCCTTGTCATTGTTTTTATATGTTTTATAAGGCCCCCCGTATTTGTATGATTTGCATAAGAAACGAGTGTTTAACGGAAGTATTGAGTGAATGAGGTTTTTAACGAGCTACAACATAAAGATTAGTAAAGTATGTTTTCAAGAGATGATCAAAAGTTGAAGGATTTGAATGGCTAATGAAGGAATGGGATAGAGGAAAAAGAGATAAAGATCAAGAAATCGAATTCGATCATATTGAATCATCCGGCACACCGTGTTTCATTCATTAAAAGAACATCACATTTACACAGGTTTATTCCGGCGGCCGACATAGAGATATATAGATTGCAAATGTCGCTAAAAACCCTAATCTAGGGGCGGCTTTAATTTTTTAGACAAACAGGAGATACTCACTTTTATTCAAACAATTCCACGATATTATCTTCATTAGGTCCGACTCATATTATTTCGGATAACATGCTTATTGGCTTAAGAAAGATGTGGTGTCACCCACCATGATAAGAGAATAGTTGTTTGATCTATATAACGAGAGTTAATAGGTTAGATTTCCGTTAAAGTTTACATCTTTGGTTAGAAGAAGCAATCTTAGATCGAAAGATAAAATAGATGATTCTAAGAAATACTTTTAGATAAGTCAACCTTTAGAAATCACGAAATAATCTGTTTTGTTTTATATCCAATTTGACCCCGTGAAACTTGAATTGTCTAGATTAGTTACTTTTATTTCATATTAATTTAAGTTTAATAGTTCGCAGCCCGTATCTTTCCTGGCTTTAGATCATATCTTCTCGTCCAGCTTTTACGTTTTAGTTAAGTTTGTTTTCGTTGAGTTTTATCTTGTTTAGATTAGTTTTTCACATAATTTGATTACCACAATTTCCTTCGGACCGTTTACGATCCTTATACTTGGTGTCTCTTTTTGTAGAATCTTCACCTTGTCTGGTTGAGTCTTGACATGAACCACATTTCCTTAGACCAGGGTGTCTCTTTGTAGAATCTTCACTGCTCCATAAGGTTCGGTGTAGATGGCTTGTTTGGGATCATCAAATACATTAGATAGGGCAGTATGGGGTATCACTCTCATTTTGGATGGTGGAGCTTTTCTAGGTTGATGGTTGTATGATGCATAGTTGGTGGCCTGTCCTTTCCCTTCCATATATCCGAGCTAGCATCAATAGGCATTTTAGTTGGTTTTGTCATCTTAGGCACATATTTCAATCCATTACTGCTCTCATCTACATGTTTTTCTTAGTATATTGTTTGGGTTTGGCGCTTGCTAGCCACCTCTATTTTGGCCTGTCCCCCAAAGGATTCAAATGTTGCACACGTTCCTTTAGGTCCTTCACCATTTCTAGGACTTCTTCTACTTCATCTTCTTTTTCACTCAATATCTCAAATCCGGATCCAATGCCGAATCTTAGTGTCTTTAGGTAGTCTCTTGTTCTAGTCTTTCCATTGTAGGAGTATGTTGTCTTTTTTGTTTCTTCTAGTTTCATCTCCTCCTTTTTAGGGCATTCACATTAAACACTATTTTTTTATCACTAAAATAATATAAATAATACATATCTTTATTTTACAACATTCCAATTCAAAACACTCCATAGCAGCATCTATATCCCTATCTTTATACTATTAAAATATGGTTGCTACAGTTGTGCTCTACAAATAAGGATACAATGTTCATTGACTCTAAAAATAAATATGGATGATGTTTCGGTGTGTTGTATATGATGGAAATTTCTACTTTTTATTTTATTTTAGAGATGAGGACCGTATAGGGCTCTGCTACAAATGTACCCGTTATCATCCATGGTCCATGTGGTTTTTAAGGAGTTGGACCTTGAGCTTGAGAAGAAAAATATTTAGGGGGATTTGGGGAGAAGAACAAAGACATTTCATCAATTAAAAAAAATGACAGTTTTTTAAAACATTTGCATAAAACTATTTTATTTTTTTATAATTTTGTGGAGGCCTTTCAAAAACAACAACAACAACAACACTTTTCTCTCATTCATCTTTTTTATACACTCGTATCTCTCAATCTAGAACTCCAAATTTGAAAATTCTTTCATCAATTTTTTTATTTTTTAATGCTCTTTATATTGAGACCACATTCACCATATTCCGACATGATTTCCTAAAACCCGCTGTCGAAATTCACTATTGTTCTAAATTCACTGTCGAAATTCACTGATTTTCGGGATTCACTAGGGAGAATCACTGAGTGAATTTCGACTCACGAAAAACGATGTAATGATATCGAATCAAGTCTCAAAACGAAGAGTATGAAAAAAAATATAAAATTCGATGACATTTTTATCGCGTTTGAAGACCTAGATAAAAAGATACGAGTGTTTAAAAATAGAGAAAGAATGAAAAAAAAAAAAAAAAAAAATAGTTTGAAGCAGCCGAAGCGTCCAGGATGCACAATTGTTTATTTAATTTTTTATTTTTTATTTTATTATTTATTTGTTCTTTAGATTGTAGAAAATTATACAAGTTGTTCTTCTACTATAAAAAAATATTAGACTGTTATGTTACTTAAAAATACTTTAAGTGGCATAATGTGAATCGGTCACAGTGGTGAAATAAACTATCCAACGTTGAACCCTTATACCTAATCTCTAAAATATTTAACTCTTATTCTCATTTTATTCATTATATAATATTTTTTAAATATACAAAGCATCCAAAAATATTAACTTGATGACACATTTTTCTTTCTATATTTGTTTTTTCTATTTTCTATTTTGGTAATTATTAAACTACACCGGTTATACTTACAGTAGTTGTCCTCTCGTACTTTTTATATTATTATTATTTAGAACGTTCGATAGTTTTGATGAACAGTCCTTTGTACTAAAATAAATATATAACCATTCTAATTATTGGTGGTTATTCCTGCACTTCAAACATTTAAATCTAATGTCAAGTTTTGCCGTGAATTTGACTTAATTCACTAAAGAAAAAATCTGGGGTTTTGTTGATTTTCCGCGCCTAATTTGTAACTCTCTGGTAAATCTTCCGGGGGTCTGCTATAAAGGTAAAGATTTTCTTGATTTCTCGTAGTTGAATTTTAATTTCTCAGGTTAGTTTTTCGCAAAATAAAAAAAATTATTATGTTTCTTGGTTGCTATGAATTATATTTTCCTGGTTTCGGTTTGATAGATGCTGACTGGACTTTTGTTTGAACGGCTTGGAATTTGGTCCTTCATACTTCCCGTATGTTTCTGTAAATTGTAATTGCTATGGTTCTATGTTGCATGCAGCTTTATAGCATTTTCAAATTGATTTTCTTGAACTTACACATTTGTAAGTTTTCATTTCTGGGGAAGAAGAGGTGCATTTTTAAGTTTTCGAGGTGCTATAAACAGATTTCAGACTTTTTTTGAGCGTATGACGCTTTTTGGGAAGAAGTTCACTTTCCAGATTCTTTAAATTATTATTCCTCTACCCTTTTCTGATATGAATTTGATGATTTTTTTTTAGTGGGTGATAAATTCGATTATGGTTGGGGAATTGGCATTTTTTTTATTTATTTTTAATTTAAGCTCTAGAATTCATTCGGTTCTGTTAGATGCGATTGCAGTTTAGATGGAGTGGAAAAGGTGAAGATTTACGTTTCTTCGGCGGATTGGGGATATATTAATTTTCGTTTTTATTGCCAAAAAAAAAAAAAATGTATTGTTATTCATCGGCCTGGACTGTCGTATTAGATTTCACCTGTGTTGACCTTAATGAGATGGGATGGCTCAATTTTTATATTTTGGTGCCTGCCTCAATCCCTAAATTGCAAATATTTTACATTTTTATTTATTTATTGTCTGGGTCATTTTCTGATGTCGTTGTCTATTTCAATCAATTATTCTTTTTTTTTTTTTAGGTTTAGTTCAGTCGTTGAAACTTTTGAACTGAAAGCCTGTGTTGACCATGTAAATAATTTTAGAGAGTGAAACTCCATAAAATCAGGGTTTTTCTAACAAATATTTAGATTGTTGATTTGTTGCTAACTATGATTACTTATTTTTTATACTGGTTCTTTGGTACTTAATCCTTATTTCCACGTGTGGATTACATGGAATGGAAGTAAATGATTTTGTAAATGATTTTTCCTTAAGATTTAATGGAATATCACGATTTCATTTCCATTCCTTACGTTTGACAAAAAAAAAAAAAAAAAAAAAAAAAAAAAAAAAAAGACAAACGATTTAATGAAATAGAGATTTGATTCCGTATGAGGTGAATGATCGATGACTTGAAGCGGTTGATTGGCGGGTGTTGTATTTTGTATTTCCATCTTTGGTTGAATGCTTTGATTTATGTTATCTTATTTGAAATGAAGCTGTGAAAAGTGAGTATGGTGTTTGTGCTTGATAATGTTGTCTGAAATATATGTCTGAAACAGATATTTTGGGAGCAGGACCGAATCTGTTTCAAGGACCAGAGATTCTGCAGTTATTTTTGAGCAATGAATCAAGCTGCAGGGAGCTCAAATTCAGAGCAATTATTATTAGCAGTGAAACGAAAGAGGGGTCGCCCGAAGAAGGATCCGACCTTAAAGCGCATTGCAGTATCTCGTATACCACCACCAGGTTTTAGTATAATAAAAGAAGAAGATAAATCTCATCATCAAATCGGTTCAAATGATGATGCTACAAACAGTGGCGTTATTATCGGTCAAGCAGTTACAGGTGTCATCGATGCTGCTTTTGATGGCGGATACTTACTGACTGTTAGGATCGGTGATTCCAATACTAGCTTAAGAGGTGTTGTTTTCAAGCCTGGTTCGTTTATTCCTGTAACAGCAGGAAACGATGTCGCCCCACAGGTTCAGATGATCAAAAGAAATGAACTTTATGGAGGAGCCCTACAATTAAACCAGGGGACGACTGCCATGGTTTCATCATCAGGCTCTTCCTCTCGTCATCTGGGTGGTGGAAGAGGGACTTTGGTTCCGGTTGTATTACAACCGGCGAACACGATCAGTGCCTTAAACGGATCCTCGTCGCCATCAGTGAATCACGCACTTCCAGCTGAGCCATCGGTTTCCCGGGACAAAGATGTGGTGGTGACGGCTGAACCTTTAGCAATGGTGATGCCTGAGAGGCCACCACCATCATCATCTAAGGAACAGCTGTCTTTAACAGCTAAGGAAGCTTGTCATGCAAGCAATGTTGCGGTTCATGACAAGGAAGAAAACGAGGGATCGAAACAAGCTAATGTACTACTACCTACATCAGTAGAATCTATTAGTGTGGGGCAAGGCACATATAGTAAAATGTCGTCATCACCGGCCTCTCACCCATATACTCCTATGTCGTTTAAGAACTATGGAGCTGGTCGAATGAGCGAGCTTTTACAGGTAATTGTGGCACATGTTCTTTATGAAAAAGTTTTTTTTGTGGTGATAATAATAATATGATGAAAAGCTAAACCCTTTTGTGGTCGTCCACAGGCTGTGCAGGAGAATGTGAAGCCGTTTGCAGTTGAGCCGCATGAATTGCAGAATCCAAATTAGATGATGATCCCAAAGAAGAAGGTGTTCTGCTAAATCTTAATAATCAATTGATTTTATCGTATTGGCGCACTCGAGGCTTTAGATGATCTTCTTCTACATATATGAATGAATGAATGAATGATAAGCAGGTAGGTAGTGAATTCTGCAATGAGGCTAAATTTTCTGGACGATTGGGAAAAGATATTTCGTTTCTTTTCTTTTCTTTTATCTGCATTTAGAGGAGAGGACACATATTTCTGGTAAAGCAATGATGTTGTCCTCAAAGATTTTAATTTGGCTAAATCCGACTTCCAACTAATCATTGTCCTCAATTTTTTTTCGATCCAATCCGGCGGAAATCCCGACTCATCCCGAATTGAAATAATAATAATTCAGGATTATTCAAATTTTGAAAAGGTATCATTATTCGCAATAATAATATTTTCAATTCTAAGACCTCATCAACAATAATTTTGACATTTTGTTCTCCCCTTTGTACTAGATCTCGAGTCCATTACAAAGAAAAAAAAACTAAAAGGACGTTTTATGAAATGTCTTATTTCTGCTCGACGAGATCCTAAACATTTGGGTAGGTAATTGCAGTAACAAAATAGGGTTCTATTCGCAACACGAAATTAATTTGGGCACCACACAAATTACTAAAAAATAGAAACACATTTTTATATGATTATCTATCCATCGGAAGAAACGGCACGTATATTGACGTTGCATAAGGTAACATTAGTTTTGATAACCTAAAATCATTTCGAAATCGACCGTAAAAAGAGAATAAACTTTGAAAAGGTTGATTCTATGATCGATCTTCAAAAAGATGTTCCTTACGTTGGTGGTAATAGTCACTAGATATGGTACCACGGGCACGGATAAAAATGACAAAATTATAATTAAAATTTGGTGCTATACGTATATACATAAATCAATATGGGTAAAAATGACAATATTATAATTAAACTTTGGTGCTATACGTATATGCATAAATCAGTGTAACTAGGTGTCCCAGTAATTTTACCGGGTGCCAACTAAAAAGCACAAAGATGAGAATCAAAAAGGGGAGGGTATTTTATCATTTCATTCAGCAAATAGGGAAACTATAGATGTGAAAAACTTATATCCGCCTTATAACCCACAGTGGGGCAACAAAATAGGCTTAAAAATTCAGGATATGTGACAACATGAAAAGCATGCCAATGATGCCTTTCTTGAACGGGAAAAAGGCGGCAGCAGCAGCAGCTCCCAAAACAGAACTGGTAGTCCTCTCTTTTTCTACAAAAACCGACCATGAAGTTTGATCTGTGAATACTTTGCCAATGTAGACAAACCGATTAAATATTTGCTCGTTACCATCCTCTCAACGATGAGCACTTATACAGCTAACCATTTTGGTTAACCTAAGTACCCCCCAAAGCCATGTTGCAACAAAAATATCGCGGTAAAAAAATGTTGATATCAGACGAACTTAGTGATGAATGAACTGTCGGAACCTGGAACTGGAAATGCTCCCATAACAGGGACCTGACCGATTGTTTGTGACATAGGAATGTAGTTTGGCATTGTTAATGGCTGCATCCCATTCGGAGTCATGTACAGCTGCATTGTTTGCATTGATGCAGTTGCTGCTGCAATTGAAAATAATGACTTCATTAGAGAACAATCTTTTTTTACAAAACAAAAAAGAACGATCTTGGACATGGAATTGGAGACATTAACTGAAATGCAGATCAACCCTGCATCATGAATGGTTAAAGTACCCAAGGGGTGTCCCTGGATCAAATTTCCTACTTTACCACCCTTCCCCCAAAGGCCCCAACTAGGCTACAGAAACAGGTATTTCAGCTAATAATATCTTCCCGGTTTCATCATCATGGTCACTGTTAAGGTTTCATTTGAATGGTGAGTCATCATATAAGCTGCTGTATACCTCTTCTGAACAATGGGAGGACCAATATAAACAAGCATGGAATAACTTACAAAAACCACACATATTTTGTGATAAAAACACACACACAAAACACACAAAATTTCCATGGATCAGCATAAGTGGCCTGTTTAAAGTAGTGCATGTGGAGTCACATACGCTCTCCTACAACATGTCCTTCATGCCACTTGACCCCTAGAACCACCCCCCTTCCCCAAGAAGCCACTCAAAGTAAAACTGGGACATTTCATTGCTGAGTGCTTCACAAGAAAAGAAATCCTAACCAAATTTAAAAATAAAAATAATAACTTTTCTATTTGGTGAGAAACATGTACACAATATCTTTCCACAAACCACGCAATACCTTGGTGTTTCGGAATGTTGAATGAATGTGGAGTCAAGATTGCATGGGCAGGGACTTGGGGAGGACGTACTGAACTGTGAGTGACAACGTCCTGCGAATAGACAAAAAAAAGAACATCATCAATCAGAGGCAACAGTAAAGGAAGATGTAATAATGAAATCCTAAGTAGTAAAGGTGTAACAAACTATAAACCAAAATTCAAAAATCAGGGAAGAAAATTAATTCAGAAGAATATCAATAAACGGAAGGGAGTCCCACAGCCAACTACGAACTTTAACAAGGAAACACATGATGCAAAAAAACTTTACGACCAACTACTCACAGAAGAAAGCAAATTCAAGACAAAGTTCAAGCGTCTAAGACACTGTTCAGCGCATTGCTTAGACATTCTACAGAAGCTGTCTAAATAATCCAATCATGCATAAAAAGGAAGATGGAATCTCACATTGGAGACAGGATGAACATAAACAACAGGCCCCCATCGCCCTGCCATGACCTATAAATCCCACAAATCCAATTAGAATTTGCTAAAACATCTCCAGTTCGATAAGTGAATATCCGAATGAAGTAAAGATTCTTTACTCAGTTTACATACATTTTGAGAGTTTGGATGCATATAACCGGTTCCAGGCTGAGCATGACCATAATGAGCGGCATATCTCACAGGCTGTGTCCTACTCCCGACGTATGCAAGTACCTGAGTACAGAAGAAAACAGGATCTCAGATATTAGTAAGAATTGGGAGTTATCAAGGTCAGTTGAACTATGAAATCCACCAACGGGGTTGATCTTTGTCGTGATGCGTGAAGCTCACTTGACAGATCAGTCATTGGTATCAACGGTTTCATCTTATTCAACAAACATCATTAAGCCTTGAGCAAGTGAAACAACAGACATAAAGTGAGTAGAGAACATGTGTTTTATGTTTTTATGGGTGTGTGTGAAAGCGGGGGCATGGGGGGACCAAAATTAAATTAGACAGATAATGGTGAGATACATACGGGTTGGGGATATTGCTGATCAACATGTCCGCTTCCAAAGACCACGTTATTTTGTGGAAGATATTTAGCAGGTGTAGAAGAACGATGAGAAAAATAACTTGTATCAATCTCCGGCTCTGTGGAAGCAGTAGGTACCACAGGCAATAAGTCGGGAACATATGTCACGTTAGCTAGAGTTGCCATTGCAGGAGATGTTGCTGATCTGTGCATCACGGATGATGGGCAAAACACCTTGGCCTTTGGGTTGAGATTAAAATCCTAAACCAAAGCATAAGTAAATTATATAGGTCAAAATGTAATAAAATAAAAAATCATCCAGTTACAAACACAGTGAATCTCGCCATGTGGATGATGTCCATCTATTAGTGAAAGGTCTCATGGGCTCTTGTAAGTAGTTTGAGTATCATCCTTATATTCTTCCCTCACATTTATTATAAACAACCTTATTTATTAACAAACCAACACGGACATGCACACACACACAAAGAAAAGCATGGTTAAGCATGCAGAACTAATACTTTTGACAAGCCCTCCACCACGCAGAAGAAAAGATATACAAGTATTTGTCAAATTCGAAACTCAGAAGGCAGGAACATGGTTAAGCATCTAACAGTGGCATATTCGCATTGCAAAACAAATAGCAGGAAAGATAAGCACCACCTTAGCAGTTTTTGGAGGCATTAACTTAGTTGGAGTAGATGATGAAGTTGGACGAAACTTAGAACCCGGAGCAGAACCAGCAGGATTTTCACTGCGATCTGAAGAGAGACTCTCAAACTTTGGATCCTTAGAAGATTTCTCAAAAGATGGATTAGGAATTTTATCCTCTTTTGCTGCTTCATTATTGTGATTCAATAGATTTGGTTGAGCGTCACATGCATCAACTGCAGGCAAACATCAAGTCTGTCAAACGTGATTATCAGCAGAGCATCTAGATCAATAGAATGAGACTCCATGCATGTCCGTAGACAAGATGTACCACATGCACCTACATGTTGATAGCTTTACAGATGAACACCAGACCCATTTAAAATATATTTCGTCTTTCCAAATGCACTATTAATGCCACCGTCTTTAATCTTTATTGTTAGGCCAATTTACAAAACGTTGCTACACTTGAATACCATGTAATACAGTGAACTTTACTCTAATCTTGCAGGAAAAAGGTAAAAATAATTATGAAAGATGTATAGGTCTTATATTAATATGCAACACAAGGTCCCAAACCCAAAGATGAAAAAACAAGAGAGAAAAAATATGCAAAACATAAGAATCCATGCCGTGAAGAAAGAAAGGGGGTGGGGTCAAGTAGACATCGGCTAGACTACCACCATTATCCTAGAAAGGATGCAACTAGCATTTCCCAAAAGCTCTCCATAACACCCATAACTAGGTCTAGCGGCACTACCAAGTGCCTGACAACACTAAAATGTGAGCTCTTAGGTCCTCTTGAGCAATGCAACTATCAACTGTCCGACAACATTAAATGCTAACTTTTAGGCATGTCATCTCTTGACTAAACAAAATTGATTTTAGAAACTAAGGTCCAATTTATACTAAACACCATTTTCAATTATATTTACAGCGAGAGGAGTATTACATTCTACCCCTCAATGGGTTTGTATCCTTACTGCGCCAAATCTAGCATCCCCACTGATGGATTCTAAAGGTGGCCTTCTCGCAATATATAGCCCATGAAGCGTAACAAAATGATATGAGAGCTGGTTGCTAGATGGAAGTAAATAGTATTGAACTAGACGATTAGACAGAGTCAAGTGTTACACTGTGGATTCATCTACTGAACCTAAGGGAGAGCCGCATCAATAATCCACTGACAGAGAACTTGGTGTTGGAGTCAAATGAAGATGTTGGCCTATTAAAAGGGTGCAACACTCCATCCCACATTGACTATGGATTGAAATGTGGCAGTATATAAGATTGGCTTTACGTATTTAAAGTCAACTCGGTAACCATTTCATGACAAGTGAATTCGGGTCTAAAAGTTATTATTTAATGATGCCAAACTCATGGACCGTGGAAAAAACCTAGTTCTGAGATGTTACGCTCTCAGCCGGCCAAAGCTCAAAAGAATATTCCACTATCTGACTAATGAAATCAGTTGACAATTAAAAAGTAAAGAACTAACCGCTTGTCCTGAACGCCTGAACCTCGTTAACCTGCAGGGAAAAAATATATATAATAGAAACTCAAGCAATCATGAAAAACGTAAATTGCATTTCATGAATTCAACTAGCAGTCTTTCACATCACATACTTGTTCTATTTGAAACTTTGACTCTGCTGAAGGATTGCTCCGGTTCCCTTCTGGACTTTCTCCAGTCAGTCCTTCAATAGGGCGAGATGGAAGGCTATTCGATTGAAACAAAAAAGTTAACACTTGGGAGGTAAATTCTGAAACTGAGCAGCTCTATCACTATCAAATACATGGATAGGAAATTAATAAAGAAGCACGCTTTTACATTTTAAATAGGCATGTTTATTTGCAGAAAGAATTCTAAATAGATATCTATTCACAAGTGATTAGTAAGCCTCTAAACAAATAAGGTCGGAATCAAATGTTTGAAGTAATTCCCAATGATCAATCCTATTTGCACATCTAACTACTAGTTAGTGCACCAAATACATTGATATTAATCACACACAAAAAAAAAGTAATCATAGCAGAGTATCAATTTCCGTAACTTCTTTGATACCTTGTGCCATTACTGTAGTTACGTTCTGTTGAGAATTCATCACGCTTGGTGGCCTTCTCTGCTGTCTCTTTACAAAGATCCTGAGGAGTAACAACAGCCAAAGCACAATCATCGCCTGCCCCGCCTTTTCTAGGGATACCTTCTGCTGGAAGCAATATATCCTACACATGGACCAGAATCAAAATAGATAGAAAACAGATCTTAAGTAATTATTATATAAAAAAATCAAAAAATAAATGGTTAAAATGCAGTTGCAGCATGCCTTTGCAACAACTTGAACAAGATCTTCTGCCTGAATTATAAGGGTCTCTATCAAACAACCATTTGGTACATTGGCCTCTTGATTCCCCGTCTTCGTCATCCTTGCTCTCTTTAGCACAATAGCTGGAGTGGAAAAAATCAAATCAAACAAATTTCCTAAAAATACATTACCAATACTACATACCTATTCCAGAAATTAAACCAAAAGTGGTATACTGATACGAACATAAAGCTTAAAAATCCTAACTTGATAGCCAGAACAAAATTTAAAAAACGGCAGTCAATCAAATCTAAAACTAGCAATACCCGAAACTTTCAAATTGGAACATAAATAAATATATGTATATATAATAAAATAAAGGATTCCACACGAGACCAAAGGCTCAAAGGGGAAAACCCTTAACATCGGTGTAAAGAAACTAAATTCAAGCATCAGCTACAAAAGGCAGGAAACTAACCATAGTCATGATCTAAACAAGCAGTGTAGAAGGTTCCAGAATAAATAGAACCGTCCTTGATATGCACATCTACTGGAAAACCAATGATGCACATGGTGGTGAAAAGCAAAAGGTCGCTAAGAGAATCTGAAACCGCTTTCTCTTCCTCTGATACAAAATCCCCATTTCTACGTCCCATATTTGAAATCTGCTAAAGTTTTCCCTGAAAAATATTAGCTAAACCCGAATCCACTATTTCTCCGCAGGTATCTATGAACAAGTTGAGGGAATTTCGGAAGTCCTATAGAGATCTGAAGTGACGGCGTTGCTGGGGGGTGTGGTGTGTTTAGCTTGTTGCTTTTCTTGCGCACCCGGAGAGAATGCTAAATAAAACAGTGCGAAATCTAGCCAACTTCGTTAAGTTTGCTTGTAATGTTTTTTTTTTTTTTTTATTTTAAAGCCCCAATATTCGGAAACAAGTGACTGATTACTTCGAAATTCAATTCGGATTGTGTCGGTAGAGTTTTGATTCATCCTACACATTCTCAAATCATTTGTCTGAGTCAACTCTTTCAACATGAAACCTCTGAGAATAATCGAAGACGGCTTCCATCGGTATCACGATATTACTATCGGCACCCTTCTTGTTATTATTTTTAATTTACTTGAACACACCACAAAATCTCTTAATACACCACATAAATATTATAACATTCAAACAATTACACTTTAGTCCACGATTAATGTAAATACAAATTCCCCCCTTCTCCAATCCAAACACCCAACCCTCTCCCCCAGCCGTCCCCTCCTCCCCCGGCGCTCTCTTCCACCACCTCCACAACCGCCCATCTTCCTCCCCCTCCCCACCTTCCGGCCGCCCCATTCTCCCCTTGAAAACAACAACCCTTCCTCCTCCTTCCTCCACCACTCCCTTCCTCCTCCACCCTGTTGCAAATCTCAGCTCTCCCTCTTTCCCCGCTACAAATCGCAGCTCCTCCCCTACTACCAAGCTTCCACGCCGCCGAAGAAAAGATTGAAAAAAAAAAAAAAAAAAAAAAGCAACCACAACCACCAAACCCATCATCTTCTAAACACTACATCTCCACCCTTAATCCATTATATCAACACATCTTTTTTGTGAATCTGTAAGAAAAAAAAAATCGATGCGAGAGGGATGAGGACGGGGAGAGCTGAGTTACTAGCGGGTTTGGGGGTGGGGTTTCAGACAATGGGGGAGGGATGACGACGACGGGGAAGGGTGGAAGGGGATTAATTCAGCTGCCGGGATGGGGGGCAAATTTCAGCTGCGGGGAGAGGGGGTGGGGGAAAAGACGATGGCGGCTTGGTATGTGGCTAGGGTGAAAAAGGAGTAGGGTTTGGTGGTTGGAAGAGATGAAAGGGGCGGCAGCAGTTTTGGGAAGGAGGAGGAGATGGTGGCGCTTTTTGGGCGAAAGAGAAGAATGGTTCAATTATATGGTTCCATTTTGGAGGGCTCAATTGTATTTTTTAAAATTGTGGTATAAAAAGTAATTATGTTATTATTTTGTGGTGCTTATAGTAAAAAAAATATTAAAAATATTCTTGTGGTGCCAAAAGTAATTTAAAGTGTGCCGAAAGGGTGGTCGTAGATCAGGAGACTCGCTGGGGAATACGCTGGGACGGGTAAGGATGTTACGAGTAATGGAATTGTATCCACTGAATCTCCAATTTAATAATTTCAGAGGTTTTCCTGACTTTGTCCGTGTCAACAAACAATTCAAAATACCTTAATGTGGTGCTCAAAGTAAAATTATGGTGCCGATAGAATTCAACTAATCGAATTTGTAACATCTCTAGATATTCTAAAGTCATTTGTGTGTTTTTTTCCTTGTAAACACCTATACATCACCCTTCCAACACACACACACACACACACACACACACACACACACACACACATTCCTATCTTCTATGATCTTTGAGAGTGTTGTTTATCTTGCATTCATGCCTTATCACGTACGTCGGAGGATCTATCAGTTTTGGGTTGCCTTGCTCGTGACTGCCTCTTGGCTTCGGCCTCCTTTGCTTCATGTTGCTTCATTTTTGTTAAACGTTCTAGTAATGTCCCGGCGCACCTTCTCGCTACATGGTGTTGCGTCTAAGGGGTCTATTTCTTGGGGTACTCATCCCCCTTTTGATGTAATCTCCGCCTCGCTTGTGGATTTGCCTTAATAAAATTTGTTGATTTTCCTCAACATTTTAATAAATGAAAGCGGGTTCTATTGGCACCAACATTACTATTAGCATCTTTTTTTAAAATTATTTTTCATTTACCTTACCACACCGTCAAATCAATTTTTGGCATCACGGTATGCGCGTCGGAGCCACTGATGTTCCATTTCGCTAACAACGTCAGTGGGTCTAACGTTTTTCAGCAATGATACATTTATAACTATAATATCAGTGTCACTGTGGGATTGAAAATCAATGCCAGTTCTAGTGACTTTCGTACCGATAAATGCGCTTCGGTGCCGCAGACGTTATGTTGTACAAAATAATATACAAATATTCAATGTGCTCCCAAAAGTAATTTATAAGGTACCAAGAATAATCGTGGCGCCGTAAACATATTAATGATTCTGATATAAGCCGCATAAATAAATTGTCATAAATATGTATTTTAGTAAATATGTAGTTTTTTTTCTCAAAAAAAATATGCATACCAGCTGGTTTAATAAAAAGGATATTTTACCAACTACAACTAGGGGCTTAGACATAAACGAGTCAAACGATTTATAACAACTTCAAATTCCGTCTAATATTTTGCTTGAATAGTTTGTTCAGCACGATTCAAGATTGAATAAGTTCAATTCGTAAATCTCAAGCATACTTATCTTCGACTCGTTGGCTCACGAACATATTCAGAAAAACAATACTTGTGACAATTTATGTATAAATTAAATTAATATTTATTCAAACCTCCTCTATATTTATCTTATATTATATTTTAGAGTAAGATCTCTCTCAGATCTCTCTCAGGTCGATTTCATTGAAGTGTAAAGACAAATAAGATTTCCTAGTGCAATATCCTAGCAGATTTGGTTGAGGAGGTGTGATTCAAGTGACGTTTTGGTTTGCTCAATTCAGGCTTCTATTCCCTTTTCGTTTGTTCAATTCATACTAAATCAATATATATTGATTTACTTTTTTTTGTTATGATTTTAGTTATGTTATGACCAGGAGATGCCAGAACTATTCAGAGTCTTCTCTGCCTTACCTGTGCCGGAGGCTATAGGTGTGCCTTTTTTTTTCTTTAAGGTGTCTTTGTTGTAATGCCCGAGATTTATGTTCTACTTTTTAATATTCATAATTGCTTGCAGTAATTATTACTAAAGGTGTTGTGATTGTTATTATCATTATTGTTACTGTGTTCTCTCTCTTGAAGTTTTTGTTGATGCTTTTTGGTATTCAATGGTATATTTGTAGAAAGGAATTCCAGATTATAAAGTGTTCGGACAGGTAGTTGTTTTGTACTCTTAAGATATTTTATGAAATAACCAAATTGAGCTATGCAAGGTCCTAATGATAGCAATATCGTTATGCCATTGAGATGTTATGTAATGTTGTGTTGTGTACATGATGCAACAGGTACAATTACATGCAACTTGCCAAAACTTGAAAGATTAGCTTGATAGAGCTATACAAGAGCGTTCCCAGAAGGAAGATGATAGTTCTCTTAACTGTGGAATCAGTTAATGTGTAAAAGCATTAACTGCCTAATCATTGTGGAAGCAGGAAAGGTGCCATATTCAAACTGTTTTGGCTCAATGTGTAAATGCAAAAAAAGGAGTAACATCAAATATGTGCAATGCAGTGGACAACATTCCTCTGATTATTGCTATAGTTTAAGTATAGTGACTCTGGAATTTCATATAGGAACACAGGAACGTGGTGGTTTTTCTTAAAAAGGAGCATGCTGCTAGGGCCTAGGATTGAAGAGCTGGAAACTCAGATCAGGTCAGTTTTTACAGAGAAATTTGCAGAGGAGCCAGTTATTGTATATGACAAGAAGATTGGAAGAAGTTGGTTATGAAATCGAATCAAAATGTTAGGTCCTGCTTGAACATATTAAGATTTTTATTACAAAAGATGTGTTTTTATGCTCTGCTTACTGAACTGCAAAAGTTGGTTCGGAGACGGTTTATCTCAAATCCAATTCAGAGAAAACCGGTCGCGGTCGAGCTAATAAGAATAGGTTTGCAAAATTTATGCTAATTTAGTTAATTTTAATCTAAGGAAACTGTAACATGGGAAGTAACTCGGGAAATTTTACTCAGATCGACTTTTTAAATATAACGTTTTCCGTGCATCGCACGGGTTTCCTACTAGTTATATTTATATTTACATGTCCTTATTTATATTGTACTGTTTTTATTTGTCCTTTTAAATCTCCTCCTTGACGTGGTCTTTTCTAGTGCTAATACTGAAATTCTTAACCGACAAATAGATCGAAATCTTGTAGTGCTTTAGTATGGTGAGTCGAGTATCGTATCCTCGGGAACTTAATAATTCTTCTAAGTGTGGTTAAACACCAAAGAAATGTTATTAACTCGATCTAAATCTCGCTTTATAACACAGATCACTACTATTTTACTTAACATAAAATAAATGCATAATTTAAAATTTATTCTAATATAATAGGTATAGATATATAAATATATATAGATATGCATAAGTTGCAGAATATATATATAGATATAAATATACAGATACCAAATATATTATTTAGAAAGTAAAAAAGTTTATATAATTGATTTATACGATCTTTTCAGTGAATGGAATGTGCTCGATCTTTTTATATTAGGTTCAATTGAGTAGATGAAACGGTGCACTCCTGAGGTTAACAATTCCTCTTCACATAAGCGTACGAAATTGTCATATGTCCAATGTCATCAGTCCAAGATCCACAATCGTTACGGTTTTTTCGAACAGTGCCCCGAAAGTACGATTCTACCTTTGAATAAAAAGGAGTCATTCCGTTCGTCAAACGGTCAATTTTATTTAAAGGCTCCGGTTGTCAAGGCCGGGCGATTCAACTTTCCGGTTTAAGTTTCAATTAAACCGATGATTTAACATTATTACGATCTCGAGTACAAATTTCAATAAGATTCATCTTTTTAGGACAAATCGCCCCGGGTAGAAACGGGTTCCGTTGTCACGTTATTCACTCGGCCAATTTTACCCTCCGGTTTTTCTATTAACGAGTTCATAACCTAACTATCGAGCGTCAATTCATAATTAGATTATGAATTCTTTCGAATCAAACTTTATCAATAGAAAAAGATTCAATTAACTCAATTTTAGTCAATTTTACTTAGACAACATTCATTTACCGAAAAGATCGAAATAAAACGATTACATAACTTTGGCTAGTTATTAGATTTAGCCTACTAACATTATACGAAAATAAAAACAAACATAACAAACATAAATACTTTAGAAATTTTACCCGATTACAACAATTGAATCGAAAATCGTATTCTTCCGGATGCTACAACGACTTCAACAACATTGATCTTCTGATAATTTCTCGAGCATTATAACGATACTACTTTATTTATGGCATAAGGCCTATATACATACCTACTACTACTAATAAGAAAGGTGAAGAAAATATATTTGGCACACTCTACGCGTGCTGCACGTCGCTTCTATTTATAGGCGCTTTTCCCAAGCCGGATCGATCCGAGAAAGGGCCGGATCGATCCGAGAAAGGGCCGGATCGATCCGGGAATAAAAAATATTATCCCAGGATATTCTCTGCAGGGCCACATGCTGGTTAAATCATGATGTTTCCTCGGATCGATCCGAGGTAAATCCGGATCGATCCGGATGGATTTTTTTCCAAACTTGATCTGAAACTTGATAAAATCATAACTTGAGCTCTGGATCTCCAAATGACATAATTCAAGATGCGTTGGAAAGCTCTTGAGAAGATCTACAACTTCCATGGAGGACTTTTCTTCAGAAAATGCCTTTTTGATGGGCCATTTGTTCGTCGAAAATATAACTTGATACGGTGTCACGAACCATTGATCCACTTGAAATTTAAAACTCGTGGCACTTCCTTAATTCCTTCAAAAGATATGATTTTACTCCAAAAAGTGTCGTCACTCGGGGTCTTGGTTTACCTAAGATCCGTAAATAAAATACCAAAAATACCCACGTGAATCTGACACGATACTCCGGTTATTAACCCGGTACAAAATTTATAACTTTTTATCATTTTTACTAGATTTTTATAGTATTTAGATTTATTCATAGCTATTAATATTTTATAAGATTATCGTTATAATTACTTATATTTTATATAAAAAGAGTCGATAATGTATATAAAACATCGTAATTTTTATCATATAAATGTTATACATCAACTACTCCCCACTTAGCTCTTTGATCATCCTCGAGCAAAATAAGCGGTAATATATATAAAAATGACGATAAAAATAATATACGTGGTAGATTATATTTTAAATTAGTAAAATATCATTTCAATATTATAACCATATTAATTATATCTTTCTTAGAAATTAACAAGATAAAAAGTGTAGATAACTTTGATAAATTATTTATCAACTATTATTCAAATGAAATTTCACAAAATCTACTCAATAAATATAATTAAAATTCTAGAATTATTTTCCTATCTCAACTTGTATGAAATATTTGGAATCAAAGACTAAGTCAAGTAATTGACAAAATGGCTTATACTTTTTAGGATGGGACATTGGTTAATCGAAAAGATAGAAAAGGAAATCAAAAAGAGAAAGAGGCAAGTCGTACGTACTTTACACCTTCACGTTTGATCAAAAACAATCTCGATTAATAATATCCTCTTATTCCAACTATTTTTCGATTTTCTCTCTTCTTTTTCAATATTAAGAACTAAAAGCGTGAGTGTGTGTAGAAAAATCAAATTTACAAGCATTGCTTCATCAAGATTGATCGGAGTAATACTCTTTCGATCTAAAATTACGAGTCCGGTTTCCTTAAACTCGTAATCATTCTTGAGATCTTTTGATTCGAATTTTTATCGGGAGCTTTATACCTCATAGTGATATAGGACGTTTCTAGATAACACCCTACTGCACTCAAATCATTGGAAGCTACTACCGATATTTGTCGATCAAAGATAAGGAAGATACCTGGTATTCGATTAATTCTGTGTAAATATGGTGCTTCGTTCTTATATATATCTCTTTTTTTTTTTTTTTTTTTTTTTTTTTTTTTTCACCTCAGCATACACCATTCTTAGCTTCTGTTCCATCATCTCCTTTCATAAGTACGTAAAAACTCGTGGGATT
The DNA here is from genome assembly GCA_036785695.1 of Gentiana straminea. Taxonomy (NCBI): domain Eukaryota; kingdom Viridiplantae; phylum Streptophyta; class Magnoliopsida; order Gentianales; family Gentianaceae; genus Gentiana; species Gentiana straminea. The sequence continues at coordinate 10,152,366 of JAVUPR010000497.1, read as the reverse complement.
TTTAGGAAATGTAAACCAAAATAAACCAAGGGTCGGTTATAATAAAAAATGGCTATTTCGAGTGAGGTCTTAATCACTCTAATCAAGGCTGAGGTAATTTTTGTGGTGTCAAAAATCTCATCATTCCTAATCCGATTCCATATTCATATTTCGTTTTGCAAAGAAAATTATTCTAAAAAAATTCATTATAAATATAAGTATTTCCGTTAAATTTCATATGAAATTTACTTGATAATATTTACGTATAGTTACATATACTTAAAATCTTATAAAAATCTAAAATTGACATATATAATATAATTATAATATATCAAATTTACTTTACTTAATTAAAATCTATTCTTACCAAATTATATTATTTTTATTCATATTAATTATATATTATCTAATTATTTTGATCCAAGACAAATTAAACTAAGTATTAAGCAATTAAGTATAACTTTATATAAGAAAATTTTAATTTTTATTTACTAACTTACCTCTACTCCCCACTTACGAAATGGCATCGTCCCGATGTTCAGTGAGTAAATAAAAGTAGTTCGAAAATAAAATTAAAATTTTACATGATTTTGATTTTTATTATTTTTCGCAACATATATTATTCTGATTAAAGAAAATGACATATATATTAAACATTAAGGAAACTATTACAAACTAAAAATAAAAAAAACGATTAAACGATCAACTTAAACGACTATCACATAAAAACATAAACTTCTAACTGATTATCAAACCGTAGATGAACATCCGGGAGTATCCACCGGAAGTAATCCTAACTGAGAATCACGAGATGGAAAAATCTCGTCAGTAGTAAACTCAGGCATGTGATTCAGTTGGACACAAAGATGAGAAATAACCCAGGCAAACGGTAAAGGTCTTCCCCTATTACGTCTCTCTACTGCAAAATTAATTGCAGTTTTAAACATCAAAACTCCCCAATCAATGTATGCTCCGATGGTTAGTGCATACAACGAAAGATCATTTCATCATCCGTAACCCCATAAAAATCTCTAGTTGGATAGATCCGAGAATTAATGAAGCGTTTCCACGCCCTTAAATGAGGGGGTAAGGCCGAGTTGAAGAATCATAGTTATGATCAAACAACGGAAATACGAACTGAAAGGCTTCTGCAGTACGATTTACAACATTATACGCATCTCCAAGTTCCCAAAGAAACTCGAAGTGTGGGTTTCGATCAAAAGTACATGGTGGGATTTGATAGATTTGATTTATGATGACTGGTGAAAATGAAATAACGATTCCCCTAACTGTAATAAGTTGAGACGAGGCTACTGACGTTATTTCAGTGAGAGACGCATAAAAATCTCTGACAATCGAAATGTTTATTCTACCTCTGGGAGTCCTAATCAACTTTTTCCATCCGCAACCTCGAATTAGATTTCGTCCCCACTGATCAATTTTTTCTGTGTTTAAGCCTTTCTCCATCAGAATAGGAGAACGGACGAAATTTAGATGTCTCGGGACGTTATTATGAAAACAAGAGGCATGCCCTTCAGGAACCACACCATCAGGCGTATGTGGTTCGTAACTATTAACCGAGGGAGAGGAGCGGTTAGACATTTCTGACACAGAGATTTAAACTAAGCTAGATAGAAGGAAAGAAAGAATGAGCAAAGTTCAAGGCTGTTGCTCTTTCCTTTTATAGAAATATATCTATCAAGCAAAAGTAGAAAAGATCTCTTTTCTGCGCGTTTTTGTACTTGCCGGATCGATCCGAGAAAGGGCCGGATCGATCCGGCCTCTGAACTAGTAATCCTGTCAGGTCGGTAACTCAGGTCGGATCGATCCGGTAAAAGGCCGGATCGATCCGGAACATTACTGTTCACGGACAGAGTTGATTTTGCTTGTAAAATGCCTAGATTTTTCTAGATGATACGTTTTCTCCCTATCTTTGTTCATTTTCATTGTGTTATAACCATAAATTTTACTACACGATGCGTAATACCATAATATGTAACGAAAACATGAAGATCGTATTAAAATAAAATCCAACCAAAATCAAAATAACCTAAAATTTTACGAAAACGAAATTGTACGAAAAATAAAATGTTTCAATGTCAAAAATCATAGAATGTTTAAAATTACTCCTCTTCATCACTCATCTCGACGTGGCTTGAACTTGGCGTAGCTTGATAACGGGTCGATTCTTGGGATGGATCTTGAAAATAAGTTGACATCCGTACCGAGCTATCTAGTCCCACCGAGCTCATTTCTCTCGTAATATCAGAAAAAGTGCTTCCCCATCCCGTCGTGGTATGGCCAAATGATCCGGATCCAAATTTCCATTCGGATGTCGCATTTGCCGTAGTACTGTCGAAAAATCCCCTACACCACTAGTTTGAAATCCAAAAGAATGTGGCATTTGTTGGAAGTCCGAGCGAGGTGGCATCGGTGGAATGAAATCGGGCAAGGTATAAGGTCGGGTTTGGCATTGCGGAATATCCATCTCGGCATAGGTAGGGTTTTGCAGTATATTCATTTGATATATACCTCGCATGCCATGACGTAAATCTTCAGACCATAATTTATTCCTTTCCGCAAAAACAGCCATATTGGCATTAGCACGATGAACATCATATGCCATGGATTGAAACATGTCGTAAGTGATGGTATTCGGAAGTTGAGTTTGAGTTTGACTGGATGAAGGAGGGACAGCAGTGGGTGGGGTAGGCTGAGGTCGTCGACGGTTAGGGTCCAAAAAATCTATTCTTCCTGCCGGCCTAAGTGGTAAACTAGGACCTATAAGTGTGTCATCCACCATCATCAAATTATCACTTGGGAGCTCACGGACACCTATCTGGCGACACAGGGAAGAAATAAAACATGGAAAAGGCATGTGACTGCCGGGTCTAGCATTCAGGGCAAATTCCTTGGCCCTTCTACACATTACTCTGCCTACATCCACAGGTATATTATTAACTATAGCCCAAGCAATACACAAATCCTCTTTACCAAAAGATGTAAAATGTCGAGTAGGGTAAAGAGTGTGACTAATAAAACGTTTAATGGCTCTCATATCCCGTATACATTTTCCATAAGAAAAACTGTTTTCATGCCAGACGGCAGTGGGATCTAACTCATTCTGGGCTAGTGAAACAATATAATCAAAGTCTGCAGGCTCATCCAAATTCCATACAGTATAATAATCCTCACTTTCTGGTATATCAGGGATACCATAAATAGCATTTATAACCTGAGGATTAAACGGTACTGTCCTAGTTCTTAGGTTGACAGAAGTTAACTCACCACCTTCTGGTAGCATTGTGATTTGCTACCGAGAATAAAATTCAGCTACTAAGGTTGTGTTAATTTCACCCGACCTTAAACTAGCTAACTCCAACCACTGTCGTCTTTCAAAAATTTCTTTTACCTCCCTTCCCAAATCTTTGAAATCTAAGCCCCTCTCTATTGCAACTAAACACTTCCCAAATTTATTTTTCAATGCTTTCTTAGCTGCAACAGACGCGGTTCTTTCAAAACTAACTGCCAATTCTTCTTCTGTTAAAGGCCTAGTTTCTATGACTGGAATTTGGGTAGGGATATTAGGTTTACGTTTTTTACTAGCTTTCGATGATTCGGCCATTCTACGATAGTGACAAAATAACAAAACAACAACAAAACAACACAAACAACCAAAACAACACAAATGAGTAACAAATTAAAAAGTTGCTTAGAAAAAAAAAACGAAATTAACAAAATAATTGACTACAATGTTACCTTCCAAAGCTTAAACGGTTGAAATTTGGCCGGAAAAGATGAAAATTTCGCCGGAATAAAAGTTGAAGCTACCCTTGAAAAATTCTTCAATTTAAATGAAAATTTGAAGAGAGTAGAGGCAAATGAGAGAAGTTTAAGAGTTGGGGTAGTTTAATGGTGATGTTGTGTGATGATTTGAAGAAAAAAAATTCGAATTGGGGGGAAGAGGGGAGGGGCGGCTGTTTTGAGAAAAAGAAAAGAAGAAGAAGAAGGAAGGACCCCGTCCCTTTTTTTAGGTTTTTTTAGCTTCCGGATCGATCCGGGGTTATGTCGGATCGATCCGACCACTTTTTTTTTTTTTTTTTTAATACCTTAATAAAACTTCTAAAAAAACTTTTTATAAAAACTTTATAAAACTTTTAAGTAATTTCATAAAGATCCTATTTATAAAATTTTCAAAAGTTATATAAAAATTTTATAAATATTATAAAATTCATGAGGGTCCTAATTCCAATACTTCTAAATCTTCCAGGGTTCTGACGTAACGTTCTATCAACCTAACCTTAAGAAATGAGGCGTTCGAATTTTCTCTTTGATCTCCATCGGGATTTTCGGATAACCACCTAATCGTTCCCTTCTTAACAACATTCAAACACTCATCCTGGGATTTGGTTGTGCTTTCCCTACATTTCCCTTCATGCTCACTTTTTCCACAGTTACGCATCTCCTTAAAAACTTTGTCCTTCTCTTTATCGAACTTCTCGACTTTCCATTACATACTTCTCTCAATCTGATCTCTCTCAACAATTGCTCGTTTTTCTCAAAAACCGAAGCTTCTATTTTAAACGCGACATCTTTATCCAAGCCTAATTTCAAAAGCAACATAAAAATTCCTATTCTATCTAATAAAGACATCCAGTTCTTTTACGTCTATCCGGTAAAAGACGAAACTAATTTAAACATAAATAAAAACACAGAAAAGTAGAGTAAAGATAGATAGCACCTGGTATTCGGCTGAATTTAGTTCCTCTACTTTTTAGTTTCTTGATTTCTTTGCTTTTTACTTTGTCGGAGGATCAGTTAGTAGCATTATTTCTTTTTTCAGTGCGGTTCCTTCTCCTTCCACAAATAACTTTACTCTATGGCCATTGGCTATAAAAGTTGTATTTCCATCGCTTAGTTCAACGACTCAGCATTTGTAAACCCTTGTTACTTTAAATGGACTGTCCATCTTGATTTAAGCTTTCCCGGAAATAACTTTAAACGTGAATTGTACAAGAGTACTCGATCACCTACATGGAACTCACGCCTATATATTCTCTTATCGTGAAAAGATTTCGTGCGTTCCTTGTAGATTCGAGCGTTTTCATAAGAATCGAGACGGAATTCTTCTAGTTCTCGTCAATTGAAGCAATCTATGATCACCGACAAATTATCGAAATTCGAAATTTAATAGCCCGAAGGCTCGGTGTTCTAACTCAACCTGGGAGATGACAAGACTTACCAAAAACTAACTTATAGGGAGAACAACCAATTGGTGTTTTAAAAGTCGTTCTATATGCCCATAATGCATCGTCTAGCTTAACCGCCCAGCTTTTACGATTTGAATCCACTTGTCTTTTCTACAATTCTTTTGATCTCTCTATTAGACACCTCTACCTGACCACTGGTTTGCGGATGATAGGGCGTTCCTAACTTATGCGTTACACCATATTTTTCAATTATCTTGGTAAATGGTCTATTACAAAAGTGTGAACCTCTATCACTAATAATAGCCCTCGGAATGCCATAACGTGTAAATATATTCTTTTTAAGGAATCGTATGACAACTTTGGTATCATTAGTGGGAAGAGCTTCACTTTCTACCCATTTCGAAACATAATCTACCATTACTAGAATAAATCTTTTTCCAAAAGATATAGGGAATGGTCCCATGAAATCTATACCCCAAACATCAAATAACTCACATTCTAAAATAGGTTGCATAGGCATTTCATGTTTTTTAGATACATTTCCCCATTTTTGACAAGACTCACAAGATTTAACATACTTATAAGCATCTCTATATAGTGTAGGCCAATAAAAACCACATTGTAAAACTTTAAAAGCAGTTTTCCAACCTCCATGATGACCTCCTGCCTCACGATCATGACAAAATGATAAAATACTTAAAATTTCATTATCAGGCACACACTTTCTGATTATCCCATCCGAATATTTACGGAAAAGGTCCGGTTCCTCCCGCAAATAAAATTTTAAGTCATAAAAGAATTTCTTCTTCTCACGCCAAGTCCAATGAGACGGAATATAATCACGGGTTAAGTAATTAATGATATCTCCAAACCAGGGTGACATTTCCTTAGAAGGAATTCTATTCTTTAACAACTGCATGGTCGAAGGAGTATCTATTCTAAACAGTTGTTCATCAGGAAATGAATCTTTAATTTCTATTCCTTTCTCAACATCGTTTTCCATTCTACTTAGATGATCTGCTACTACATTCTCACTTCCCTTTTTATCTTTAATTTCAATATCAAATTCTTGAAGTAGGAGAATCCATCTAAGAAGACGTGGTTTCGCATCCTTCTTACTTAGTAAATACTTCAATGCTGAATGGTCTGTATAAATTATTACCTTAGAACCAACAATATACGATCCGAACTTATCTAAGGCAAAAATTACGACCAACGCTTCTTTTCTCGTAGTTGTATAGTTCGGTTGAGCTGCGTTTAATGTATGAGATGCATAGTAAATAGCTTTGAGAATTTTGTTATATCTTTGACCTAAAACTGCTCCTACAAATCATCACGGCATCACACATAATCTCAAATGGCAAATTCCAATCTGGTGCTACTAGCACTGGTGCAGTAGTCAATCTCGCTTTTAAGGTCTGAAAAGCTTCCTTACATTTACCATCAAAGTTAAAAGGTACTTCCTTTTCAAGCAAATGACTTAGAGGCTTTGCTATCTTTGAAAAATCGGCAATAAATCTCCTATAAAATCCTGCATGTCCAAGAAATCCTCTTAGAGTCCTTAGATTAACTGGTGGTGGTAATTTTTCAATCACTTCCACCTTGGCTTTATCAACTTCAATTCTTATTTCAGAGATTCTATGGCCTAGGACAATTCCTTCTGATACCATTATATGACATTTTTCCCAATTTAAAACTAAATTGGTATCCTCACAGCGTTGTAACACTTTTTCTAAGTGCGACAAACATTTACCAAAAGAATCTCCGTAAACACTAAAGTCGTCCATAAAAATTTCTAAGAATTTCTCAACCATATCGGAAAATATAGCCATCATACATCTTTGAAACGTAGCAGGAGCATTACATAAACCAAACGGCATTCTTTTATACGCAAAAGTTCCATAAGGACAAGTGAAAGTAGTCTTTTCCCTATCTCCTGCTGCAATGAAAATCAGAAATAACCCGAATAACCATCTAAGAAACAAGAATATTTATGAACACTTAAACGTTCCAACATTTGAACTATGAATGGAAGTGGATGATGATCTTTCTTAGTATGATCATTCGGTTTCCTAAAATCAATGCACATTCGATAACCCGTAATTTCTCTTGTTGGAATCCATTCATTCCTATCATTCTCTTTCACCGTGAAACCTCCTTTCTTTGGTACCACTTGAGTTGGACTTACCCATTCACTATCGATATGGGGAAAATTATTCCCATTTCTAATAGCTTAATGACCTCTTTCTTAACAATTAACCGCAAATTTGGGTTGAGGCGGCGTTGCGGTTGAATACAAGGCTTAGCATCTTCCTTCGAATTATCTTATGAACGCAAATCTCGGGGCTAATACCTTGAATATCGGCAATCGTCCATCCAAAAGCTTTCTTATGCTTTTTCAACATTCTAAGCGCTGTTGATCTTCTTGTTGCTCGCTTAAAGGCGATGAAATAATAATCGGTAAAGATTATCGAGTTTCAAGAAAAGCATATTTCGATTTAAAGGTAACGGTTTCAATTCCAGGTTCTTTGGCGGATCTTCTATTGACGATTTAAGAATTGGTCCTTCTAGTTCTAACTCCAAATACTTATACCATGGTGGCTTAAAGGTAAAACTTTATGTATCTAAAGAAAGAATTATCTCTTTCATTTCAATGTCTTCCTCATCTTCTTTATAGATAGACAGAGTCAAGCATTCTTCTAATCCGTCTTCAAAAGTTAGTGACTGATTATCGTAGACAGAATGAATATCTTCTATAAAAGAACACGATTCTGATGATGGATGATTCATAGCTTTGAAAATATTGAAAGCAACTTCATCTTCATTGACTCTCAAAATTAATTCTCCTTTCTGAACATCGATTAAAGTTCTTCCTGTAGCTAGAAATGGACGACCTAGAATAAGAGGCGCTGAATATCCATCTTCCATTTCCATAACTACAAAGTCTACTGGAAAATAGAATTTGTCTACTTTAACCAATACGTCCTTAATAATTCCTTTAGGGTACTTAATCGATCTATCTGCCATTTGCAGAGTCATTTCAGTCTTAATAAGCTTTCCTATGCCTAGCTTTTTATAATCCTCATAAGACATGAGATTTATACTAGCTCCTAGATCACATAAGACCTTCTTAAACAGAAATCCTCCAATTTCACATGGAATCGTAAAACTTCCAGGATCTTTCAGTTTAGGTGGTAACTTATGTTGTAAAATTACAGAACATTCTTCATTCAGGCATATATTCTCATATTCCTCTAATTTTTTCTTGTTTGACAGAATTTCTTTCAGAAATTTTCCATAGGCGTATATTAATCGAGCTTCAATAACAGGGATATTAACTTGAATATGACGAAAAGTGTCAAGGAAACGAGCATACTTCTTATCGCTTTTTGCCTTTTTGATTTGATCTTTAGGAGGGTAAGGTAAAGATTCTAAATCTATGACCTTCGTGGCTCCTTTGTCGCTTTCTCTTTTCCTTTTTCCTTAAACCTTCGAGTATTACTCGGTTGCCATGTTTCGGGTTCTTGAATTTTTTCTTTTAAATTGTTCCCCGAATCAATCTCTACTTTAGATTCCTTCGATTCTTCCCGTTTTTCATCCTTGTTTTCATTATCTTCCATTCTAACATGTTCCTTAAATAAAGTCCTTAAATCTTTATCCATGGGATCTTTCGTAATCCTAGGGATTTTTACCCAATTTTCCCTTTCACTTTCGGTTCCGAACTTTTATTTCTTTTCAAGAAATTTTCTATAATTTCTTCTTCCTCATCCGTAAATTCAAGTTCATCTTTAGTTTTATCATTCTTACCATCTAAGTCATCTTCTACTTCATTATTCCCAAAGTTTTCAACTCCATTACTTCCACCGAGCTTCCTACTTCTCGTAACTACAACATTTACCTCTCTTGGGTTCCTTTCGTGTTACTTGGTAATCCTCCCGGGGTCTCTTTGTTATTACGTTCACCTTCCTACTCAAATGATCTTCCATATTCCTTAATGAGGCTTCTATCGTTCTCATCCCGGTATCATGTCCACTCAAAGATGTTTTCATTGAACTCATGTCCTTAGTGATCGTACCAATAGAAGTCACCATCGTTTCTATATTTTTAGCTTGAGTAGATACTACACCCATCATATTTTCCATTAGTTTTTCCCATTTTTCAACTCCTTCTCAGCCGAGAGTTGAACTTTGAGTTACCGTATACTTTGAGTGGTATGTTGAGGATAGGATCTAGGTAATGATTGTAAATTCGATTAGACGTGTTTTCTTGATAAACTTGATTATTATTCATGTTCCTGTATGGAACTGGATACGGCGGTTGTCCTTGCTTACTAGGGTTTTCAGACCATCGATAAGTAGGGTGATCTCTTCTAATAGCATTAAACGAGTTTGAGTAAGCATTGTTTAAATTCCTATGCTGCTGAAGAAAACTCACCTCCTCTCTTGAGTATCCTGTTGGTTCTTCGATCCCTAGTGGCATTTTATCCTGAATTGAGTATTCAGTTGGCGTACTATTTTCTGAACTTTGGTTTTTGCTCGATTGTAGGTCATCAAATTTCCTACTTAAATTTTCTAAATGTGCTAGAACTTCCGTATTAGACGTACATTCTCCTGCAAAAGCTACTTTTCTGGTGCTAGAACCGGTTTCCCACATTCTGTTATTTTTGGAAATCTTTTCTATAGCATCGTAAACTAATTGAGCTTCACTCATCATTAAAGAACCACCACATGCATGATCTACATCAGCACGTGAATCTTTTCTTAATTTACGACAAAAAAGTTGAATTTGCATATCTAAGGAATAACCATGGTCGGGACAAGCTCTTAACAATTTTTTAAATCTTTCCCGTGCATTCCCGAGCGTTTCTTCGGATCCTTGTCTAAAGTTAGCAACCTCGACTTTTAATTCCAAATTCCGTCCGGGAGTGAAATATTGTTTCGAAATTCGGTTTGAATCTCCTCCCAACTTGTAAGTGAATGATGTGGAAGAGACATAAACCAATCTCGGGCTCGTCCTTTTAGAGAAAAAGGAAACATAGTCATCCTTGTTAATTCCTTGTGAGCACCTTGACTTTTGGCCGTATTGCACGAGTTCTTCAAAAGATAGAGATGATGATGCGGATCTTCATCATCTTCTCCTAGAATTGGGCTCTTGCGTCAATTAAACCAAAAAGATGAGATTTAATCTCGAAATTATTCGCTCCTTCATTAGGTAAAAGTATGGGATTATTAGTCGATTTCTTCTTATGGTTTGGTCACGATAGGCCTTGGGTTTACTTGGGTTGTTACGATTATTCGGTTCCGATTTTGATTATTTCTATTATTATTATTATTTTGATTATTAAGGTTAACGGGGTTTTGTCCATGCCCTGAGCATGTTCCACCACTTGTTCGGGTGTTTCATCACCGATTTCACCATTCTCGTATTTACGTTTGAAGATGATTTGTCGGGATTTCCCCGACTAGTATGACCACGTTTTCTCTCTACTCTTAACTTGCCTTTCGTAAGTGTTTATGTCGGGCTTATAAGGAGTGAGTGGGGCCTTACCACTTCTGGTCATCAACTAACGAAAATAGAAAATAACACGAAATTAATAGTAGTAAAAAATGGTAACTTACCTATAAGGTAAGTACCGACGAAAATAAAAATAGAAATGAGATAAGAAAAGTGTTGACTTATTGTCGAGAATTTTGAGCTAATACAAGTAGTAACCATAGACACAAAAAAGAAGTTAGCGTCGTTCCCCGGCAACGGCGCCGAAAGCGACGTGGCCTTTTCTAGTGCTAATACCGATCCTTAACCGACGAGTGTATCGGGTCAAACTCGTAGTGCTAGTATGGTGAGTCGAGTATCGTATCCTCGGGGAACTTAATAATTCTTCTAAGTGTGGTTAAACACCAAAGAGCTGTTATTAACTCGATCTAAATCTCAGTTTTATAACACAGATCACTACTATTTTACTTAACATAAAATAAATGCATAATTTAAAATTTATTCTAATATAATAGGTATAGATATATAAATATATATAGATATGCATAAGTTGCAGAATATATATCAAATATATTATTTAGAGAACTAGCCAAAGTTTATATAATTGATTTATACGATCTTTTCAGTGAATGGAATGTGCTCGATCTTTTTATATTAGGTTCAATTGAGTAGATGAAACGGTGCACTCCTGAGGTTAACAATTCCTCTTCACATAAGCGTACGAAATTGTCATATGTCCAATGTCATCAGTCCAAGATCCACAACTGTTACGGTTTTTCTGAACAGGTCCCGAGTACGATTCTACCTTTGAATAAAAAGGAGTCATTCCGTTCGTCAAACGGTCAATTTTATTTAAAGGCTCCGGTTGTCAAGGCCGGGCGATTCAACTTTCCGGTTTAAGTTTCAATTAAACTGATGATTTAACATTATTACGATCTCGAGTACAAATTTCAATAAGATTCATCTTTTTAGGACAAATCTGCCCCCGGGTAGGAAATTGGGTTCCGTTGTCACGTTATTCACTCGGCCAATTTTACCCTCCGGTTCTTCTATTAACGAGTTCATAACCTAACTACTGAGCGTCAATTCATAATTAGATTATGAATTCTTTCGAATCAAACTTTATCAATAGAAAAAGATTCAATTAACTCAATTTTAGTCAATTTTACTTAGACAACATTCCTTTACCGAAAAGATCGAAATAAAACGATTACATAACTTTGGCTAGTTATTAGATTTAGCCTACTAACATTATACGAAAATAAAAACAAACATAACAAACATAAATACTTTAGAAATTTTACCCGATTACAACAATTGAATCAGAAGCTGTATTCTTCCGGATGCTACAACGACTTCAACAACATTGATCTTTTGATAATTTCTCGAGTATTATAACGATACTACTTTATTTATGGCATAAAGCCTATATACATACCTACTACTACTAATAAGAAAGGTGAAGAAAATATATTTGGCACACTCTATGTGCCTGCAATGCTGCTCTATTTATAGGCAGTTTTTCCCAAGCCGGATCGATCCGAGAAAGGGCCGGATCGATCCGGGAATAAAAAATATTATCCCAGGATATTCTCTGCAGGGCCACATGCTGGTTAAATCATGATGTTTCCTCGGATCGATCCGAGGTAAATCCGGATCGATCCGGATGGATTTTTTTCCAAACTTGATCTGAAACTTGATAAAATCATAACTTGAGCTCGGATCTCCAAATGACATAATTCAAGATGCGTTGGAAAGCTCTTGAGAAGATCTACAACTTCCATGAAGGACTTTTCTTCAGAAAATGCCTTTTTGATGGGCCATTTGTTCGTCGAAAATATAACTTGATACGGTGTCACGAACCATTGATCCACTTGAACTTTAAAACTCGTGGCACTTCCTTAATTCCTTCAAAAGATATGATTTTACTCCAAAAAGTGTCGCACTCGGGGTCTTGGTTTACCTAAGATCTGTAAATAAAATACCAAAAATACCCACGTGAATCTGACACGATACTCCGGTTATTAACCCGGTACAAAATTTATAACTTTTTATCATTTTTACTAGATTTTTATAGTATTTAGATTTATTCATAGCTATTAATATTTTATAAGATTATCGTTATAATTACTTATATTTTATATAAAAAGAGTCGATAATGTATATAAAACATCGTAATTTTTATCATATAAATGTTATACATCACTCCTCTAAAATTTAAGGCTTTATACTACTATAGTTTGTGAGTTAACTCGATAATTACGATCTTTTATGTAAATTTGATTTTCCTTTTGATCTTCTCAAGGCCTACGTTGCAGTTTCAACGATCAGATCATTATTGGACAATTTCAGGCATCATGGCATACGCCTAGATATATTTAAGAATTAAATCATTTACTATGAATTGGTATCTCATCAATCATAATTATCATTGTGATTTCTCTATCACGGTTTAACTCTAAAGACGTTATTATATACAATATTAAATTGGTTTATTGAATAAACAAATATATTATAGCAAAAGTGCTTTTATTATTCATTCTAAAAAGTTTACATAAACAAAATAAATAGTAATTGATCAAACTCGATAGGGTTCATAGCACTAAACTAATAGTAACGCCTAACATGTTTAATGTCCGTCTTAAAGAGTTGAGATGAATTGAGATTCTAAGAGCTTGTGAATGAGTTGAAATCCAATCACATCTTCCGGTTAAGGTTGTTAACTAGTTGTCCTAGCAAGATTAGAAAGGTGGAGTAAATTTTAAGCTATGATCACATTGATTTGGGTAAAATAGCCTATGCAGTGACAGTCAAGTTAGTGTAGTGACATTCAATGTGATCAAGTGCTCATATTAAGGTACAATGCATACAAGTTGATTCAACTACGCTAGATTGTTCTTAGATAGCTAAACTTTAGGTTTGAAGAAAAATGCAAGCATATTAAGAAATCAAGATCATCACACGAGATGCGCAAAGTAAGTACATAAAGTAATGAACACAACTATGTATAGAGGTTCATTCTACTTTAGCTACCTTCACTACCAAGGAGTGATATCCCTTGGATTTTCAGCACATACACATACAATGTTGATTTGAGAAAACAACACATAACAACTTTTTACCAGAGTTACAATAAGAAGCACAATACAAAGTTGCCTTATTGAATCACTTGCAACTATGTTGATCAATCTAATCTCCAAAACCTTCAGCCTATATAATCTAGAGACTCTTCTCTGATGCTGGTGCTCCTTGAGTACTTTTCCACTGCTCCAAGCCAATCAACACTTGCCAACATGACATGTAGTCTGTTTATATTTCACTAAGTGTTTGAATGTTTTTTATCCTTTATAGTTTAGGATCTTACATTGTAAACTCTCTACGAACAAAGTGTTCTTGGATGATAACTTTATCTAGAATGATAATATATTCTTGTTCAATTTGAATAAAAAAAAACATATCAGTAAAGAGCTGAGATTGAGTCTGACAATTTGAAGGTTGAGTTTAGCTTTGTTTTGGACTTATTGAGCTTGATAATTGACAAAGCTTGAATGGATAAACGTTGATTAACTTCTCCTCAATCTTGTATGACCTCTTTTTATAGAGTCTCCCAATTTGGAGTTTAAGACTGTTTGAAGAGAAAACGTTGGACGGAGTTTTGAACCTATCAACTTGATTAGCATGTAAGGACAACTCTAATCCATTTTTAGTGTTACATTGCCCGTTAGATTCCTAAACCTTTAATTAAGTAGTGTAGCAGTTTTGGCACTTGGTTTGAGTCCTGAAAATTTGAATTCAACGGCTACTTTCTAATTAAAAACAGAAATTTGTTTTTTTGGTTTGTATAAACCAAGCCTACTTCCGATCCTCTTGTATTTGTACCATTCTGAAGTACTCCTAGATTTCATCTGATGTTGATAGAGTTTTGAGTTGAGGATATAGTTGTTTAAGGAAATCCCAACTTGATTAAAATAATGATCCACATGTACTTACCTTTATAATATATAGTTGAAGCTGTATGTGTACAGTATATTTGTATATCTTGAGTACTTTGATCAATCGTGTCTTTATCATCACAGTAGAAGTCTCGTAGGGTGTATGTGTGTGTGTGTGTATATGTAGATTAAACATTAAATTTATGCCCAAATTGCAAGTCTAATAGCATTATTACATCACCAATGTAATATAAAGTGTAATACCATTAAGACTTAGATAAATTTTAGAGTAGATGATGATATGATCACATGCATGCCTTGTTGCAATACATGGATAAATGAGTGTTGGATGCAAGAGGATGTGTGCACACTCATAATCCAGAATAGTCAGCTGAGTGCTGATATGCTGACTTGAAGGATTCAGCTTTGTAAAAAGAGTTCAGCTGAGTATACAAACTTCATCAGAGCATACCTCAGCTGAAGAACACAAAGTTGACTTCAACAGTGTTCTGTTATAACCGTTTGTAACTTATTCTAACTTACTTATAAGGAGGAGCATCTATAAATAATCCATCATCAGCCCCATTATAACTTAACATGATCATTTTACTGATTAATGAGAATTCCACATTTTATTGTCTTGTATTTACAATTTCATCAATTTCAACATGATATTAGAGTGTTTCTTGCTTAGTTTGTGCCAACGTTGATGTTTAACAAAAGAAACTTAAGAGTTTTCTTTGAGTTTTTTGTTGTTGTCCTAGAAACTTGAGAGTTTTCTGTGATTTCTCTCTTTGTTCTGGAATTAGAACTAATTCTTGATCAGTTCTTGATCGTTTTCTCCTAGTTTTCTGCAAATTTTGAATGGTGATCTATTCTTGTCAGCCATGGCAGCGAAGAATCAAGAATTGAGTCCCTCTAGTCCATTTTATGTTCATCCCAATGAAAATCCTTCATTGGTGTTAGTTCAACCATTGATGAATGATAACAGTTGTCATCCATGAAAAATGTCCATGAAGATGGTTTGTTCATGTACAATCAAGAAACCGGAGGTGAATTCAGTTGAATTTCAAGTCTCGAGGAAATGTGACAAAATGGTGAGGACTTGGATCTTGAATTCAGTGGAGAATATTATTTCTCAAAGTTTGATGTATTTTATGAGTGCCCATGATGTATGGAAGAATCTTGCTGATAGGTTTTCAAGTGTTGATGCTTTTATACTTTTTGATCATGCTTGAAGAGATGAATTCACTGAAACAAGGAACTGATTCTATGAATCATTACTTTACAAAGCTAATAGTTCTTTGGGGGGAGGTCAAGACTATCAAGACAATTCTTTCTTGCACCTGTGAGCCTCAATGTCATTGTGATGCCATAACAACTATGTTGGATCACATGGAAACAGAACATGTGATGAAGTTTTTGAAAGGACTAAGGGATGAATTTGAGCCAATGGTGTCTCAAACCATGTTGATGGTGCCTTTTCCTGAGATCCAAGATGCTTTTGCAATGTCTATTAAGTTTGAAAGGCAGAAAACTTATGTGGCTAACAAGGGGACAAATCAAGGTTCTACCCACCCCCCATGCTCCCACGGTCCGGTTACCGATTCTGAGTGGGAAACTGAAGGGGTTCTTAGGAGGTACTAGGGGGAGTTGGAGTATATGATTCTGAGTGGGAAACCGATGATACCAAGAGGCCTCATTCCCCTCTTTCCAATCCTAGCTCTGCGGTTGATTTGAGAAAGAAGAAGAAAGATCGTAAGTAACTTAGCGCAATAGGCCGCAAAAGGCTTCGGATTTGCCTTGGGGATAGGACCAAAGCGAGGTCTTGGAAATGTTAGGAAATTTACGCGGGAACGCAGTGGAATTTAAAATTTATTTCCTATCGACCCAAGATCGACTTCGTTTAAGCAATAAACAAATAAGCTAGTAGACGGTGGTTACCTTCGTTGATCTAAAAGATCGACACTTTGACCGTCTAAGGAGAGTAGTTGTGCACGGAGCCGCCCAAGTGTTCGGCATCTACCGCTAGTCCACACGAACAACCCGCCGGAATCCACCATTGGATTGCTATTGGAAAACTCCGGTTGCTAGACCGGCATTTTTCTTCTCTCACAAACTCTCTATTGAAAGCTCTCTTATTTTACACATTAACTATTAGCTCTTACAATTGTGTTGTGTTAAAGAGCTTGGCGAGCCCTCCTAAATATAGGATAGGTGGCGCCCCAAGTCCCCCAAAAATCCTTGGGGAACAAGTCCTGAGTAGAGTGGAGAGAAAGAATACATTTTCCTAATAAAATAAGGAAAATCTCTTAGATTGATTTATCTCATTTAATTTAATATCTTATATTAAATATTTCCAAGATGTTGTCGATATCTTATATTGACTATATTTATCTTATTACCATAAATCTATTTTTCCAAAATCAATTAATATCCAATATTAATATTATGGTAATCTTATTAATTAAATTACACAATCCAAATGTATCCAAATACACAAAGATTGGCGCCACATTACTAGTAAGTTCACGTGGCATATACATAATATATATGTATATATTTAATTAATATAATTAATATATTGTATTATATTTATTCATAATAAATAAATACCACCATATTAATTTACCACTATAACCTTTATAGTATGAGATAAACTTTCTTTATTTGGTTATCGCTATAACCGTATTTTAATCCGGCTAGATGTTCATATGTGTGTGACCCGATAGGCTTCCGAATATGTTGGCCGTAGACACAAAGTGCAAATTACGAAAATGCCCTTCATGCCTAACGATCACGGGATAGCGTCTAGCAACACACCATGACCCCCAATCATCGGAAGAGTCAAATGCAATGACTACTACCTTTCATGTGAAACAGTTACCGTGTAACTTACAATCCTATCGCTGTAATAATATCCATACTGTTGGACTTATTTCTTAGTTTTGATGATGAGTGCCATACTAGTCGTTATAGTGCAAAGGCAAAAAGATGTCTAGATAAAATGTATAGGTTTATTAGAGTTTGATTCATAATTAGGTTTGATCAAACAAGCATCGTAAAGGGGCTGCCGATTGATATCGCAGATGGTCTAGGTCGCAGGGGTAGATAGGTCGGTAGACTTGTCGTGGACCCGCCGAAGACTGGAGACTGAAGGCTGAGGGTTCAAACTCAGTAAATGAAGGCTAAGGGATCAAACTTAGTAATTCAAGTCAAGGATATGGGATCAGAATTTAGGCAAGTCTGTGATGACCTAAACTGATTACATATACCTTGTGTAGAAGGTCTAAGTTCCATAAGTTGGATGATGTTTGGAACTTAGTTACAATTAAAATGATGTAATCTAACTACACAAATAAAAGTTAGATAGAAGTAATCAGCTGCATTGTATTTTATATACGATTACATGATGACCAACGGATCGATAGGTATCTCAAAGACTCATAAACCCGCTCGATGTATTACCTCGATTAATTCAAGATTATCTTGGAAGATTACATGGATAAGGACAGCCAACTACCTCGACTTATCAAGAAAATCAAAGGCTGAGATTAAAAAGACGTTGGGATGATCCATATTTTTATCCATTGGATGCAAGTCAAAGGGGTGGACAGACTGCACTGTCAAAAAGGAATTCTGACAGTGTCAGTCCTATGAATAGTGACAGATTGGTTATCAGATGGGACAAATACAAGGAACGGTCACATTTGAATTTCAAATGCAAGTCACATGCATTCCTACCTATAAATAAAGACTTTCAACTCAAGATAAAGGGATGAATTTTTGGAAAAAAACTTTAAGTGACAATACTGAGCTGAAAAACACCCTGCTGAACTTACTGAGCTTAAGGCTGCTGATCTAGTTATTTTCTTCAAGTGCATTCTGTGTTCAAGCTACATCAAGCATACACACTTGAAGACTGCAAGCTGCTGATTACATCATCCTAATCAAGCTGCTGCAACTGAATCATTTATTTGATTCATTCTTTATTTTATAAAGAACCCCGCTCGAAGACAAGTGAAGCATCCGTTAGGTGTGAAAGACGTTGTTTGTGGTGGAGCCGGTGAAGAGGCAATCCTACCCTTCAAGGACCAAGTGGAAGACTAAGGAGCGACAATTCAACCTCGTTCCCGCTTTTCGGTTTGTGAAGCCATAGTCATTGGTGAAGGACAAACAACTTAGGAATCTTTGTAACAGCTACATCAAAGATCTCTAGTGAATTTCCTCCAACATCACAGGAGAAGAGTGGACGTACAGGATTACATCACCTGGAACCACTATAAAAATCTGCCTACTTACTTTCTGCTTTTACTTTCTGCACTTGTTTTATTTCACTCATTAACCTACTGAATCTAGCAACTGAAATCACACACTTGCACTACTAAGTATCTAATACTTAGTATCATATTTGACAACAAGTACTAAGGCTTAATTTTGATTTAATTCCGCTGCACAAATTCAGCAAACTTAACTTTCGCAGACTACCGTTTATCGCGACCCTATCGAAGTCTCAAAGATACTCTCGAAGTATCGCGGACTGAAGTTGCAAATTTGTTAACTCCAAAGTTTTAAGTGTTAAGTTTATTCACCCCCCTCTAAACTTAACTAAAGCCTTTTCAAGGGACCAACAATTGGTATCGGAGCAAAGGCTTTCCGTTCAAGGAATCCTACTTGTTGTGCTTGTGAAAATTCCTTAAAACTTTCTTTCAAATTACTGATTTTCAAGACTTGCATCATGGACAACACACAAGTATGCTAGAACTATGTTGATGTGTTCTCTTGATAGATTTGATGAGTATAAACGTCGAATGCGTGCATATCTTGCTTGCTACCCATGATGAGATGATGGATGTACTAACCGAAGGACCACCGGAGATTACAAAGGCGATAGAATAAAGTGACGAAACCGAGTACATTCCTAAACCAAAAAGAGAATGGAATGCGAGAAGACAGAAAAAGGGCAAACCTCAACAACATTGCTATTGATATCATTTACAGAACCTTGGATAGCAATATGTATATGAAGGTTAAAGATTGCAAAACTGCAAAGGAACTTTGGGACAAGATTCACTTGATCTGTGAAGGCACTGATGCAATAAAGAAGAACAAAATCAGTGTAGCCAGAAAGAGGTTCCAAAAGTTCAAAATGCTGCCAAATGAAACCATTGAGCAAATGGAGTCCAGATTCAATGCAATCCTGGATGAACTTACCCTGCTGAGTGTAAGTTATTCAAAAGAGGAAATAAACACCAAAATCTTGGAAGCTCTACCTGCAAAAGATGTTTGGAAAATGAAGGTGACTGCAATTGAAGAAATGAGGAAATTGCATGAAGAAGACACATTCAAGTTGTTCTCTGATCTTAAGGCATATGAATTTAGCAAGAAGTCGGTGCACGAAACGAGAAGGAAGAGCCAAAGACCACTGCATTGGCTGCTTCACATCATGAAGAAACATCAGGAGGACAGGATGAAATGCTGGATGAGATGCAAGAACAAATTGCCCTACTGAGCAAGAAAATCAGGATGATGAAGACTGGAAAGGCCCCTGCAAGAAATTTTACAAAAAGGCCTACTGAAAGAAGGAAAGAAGAACCAAGGAAAGATAATGACTATCTGTGCTTTCATTGCAAGAAACCAGGACACTTCAAACCTGACTGTCCTGAGTTAAAACAAGGCAAGGAACCTGATTATCTTTGTTTCAATTGCAAGAAGCCTGGACATTTTAGACCTGACTGTCCAGACCTACTGAAGACCAAAAGTCAACAAAGAAGACTTGGCAAGAATGCTATGGTTGCTTGAAGATGAATCGAGCTATGAAGTTGAATCGAAAAAGGAAATGAATCGATGACACCGCACCGGTTGCCGATATGGAGGATTATGCTTTGATGGCTAATATGGATGAAACGAGGAGGTATACAACACTGTATCTATCAACACTCCTGCTGGAAGTGATTGTGAATCAACTTGTGGTTCAAATCCTAGAAATTCTGACAACAATGGGACTTTGGATGCCATCCTTAATCAACTGAGGGTAATACAATCTGGCTATGAGGTTGTGAAGGCTGAAAAAGAAACTCTTGAGTTAGAAGTTGGAAGATTGAAAGCTGAATTAAGGGTTCTCAAGGGTAAGGAAAAAGATGTTGAACGTAATCAAAATAAGTCTCGTCGAACATCCACGAAATTCTCTCGAATCTGCTCGAACCATCTTGTTCCAATACCGCATGCAAATCGGAAAGCCTTATGGGGATAGAACAGGGCTTGGATTTGGAACTCGCAATCTAACAAGAGTGGATCCGGGGTTACTGAACCTAGTACCAGAATTGGTCCTAAGTTTGTACCTGCACTAGATCCAACTCCCGGTAAGGTTGCTGAAGCAGTAAAACCCAATGAGAATGCTTCAAGGAAGCAAAATCAGAAGTCTAAGAAGTCAACAGCTCCTAGTAAAAAGAATAAATCCAAAAATAGGACTGCTGTGCCTTCTAAGCCTGCTGATAGCAGACCTGCTACCAAGTCTGCTGGACCACAGAAGGGTAAGAAACAGAAATATTCCAAGGATAAGAATCCTAAACCCAAAAATGTTGATCATTCAAGGGATACTTATCTCAGGGGGAAAGGTAGACTGTTCCCTACTGATGATGATTGGAATATTCCTGCATCTACTGTTAAAAATAGTAAGTATAACCATATTGCTAGGGTAAAACCTATGCAATGGAATCAGCCAAGGGCTCAGCAGAGGACTTATACAAGGCCTCAGCAGAGACCTCAGCAGACTCCATATTATAGGGGCGTTCCTAACAGACAAGACACCTATGGTTATGCAAATGTTTTTAACAACAAGAATCACTTCAAACAGCATTATAAACCAAAAGGCCGTAAAACATATGTGATTCCTACACAACCTATGTTAGACCTTATGGATGTGTGGAATACATGTATGAACCAAAGTATGAACCAAAGTATGACACATTCAGGAGAAGACCTTATGGAGACATGCCAAGGGTCATGCTTACCACTGACCATTATGGACCCAAACAGGTTTGGGTACCTAAAATGCATTAACTTTGTTTTGTAGGGTGTCTGGTACTTTGATAGTGGATGTTCCAGACACATGACAAAGAATAAGCACTGTTTATCAAATTTTGTGGCAAAAGATGGTCCAAGAGTGAATTTTGGCAACAAAAATACACCTGGATATACAAGAGGATATGGCACACTTATCAGAAATGGACTTACAATCAAGAATGTTGCATATGTGGAAGGACTAGATTACAACTTGCTGAGCACTGGACAATTCTGTGATATGGGATACAAGGTCACTTTTGACAAAGACAACTGCATTGTCATTAGTGAAAGAGGTGATCAAGTTGTACTTGTCGGTAGAAGACAACGAGAATATGTATGTTGTGGATTGGTCTACTGCAGCCTCCGAAACCTCGCTGATAGTGCATACTAAGTCTGAACTCAATTGGCTATGGCACAAGAAGTTGAATCACTTAAACTTTGATGATATTAATCAGTTGGTAAAGAAGAAACTGGTGGTTGGTTTACCTGAGATCACATTCAAGAAGGATGCTATATGTGATGCTTGTCAGCAAGGTAAACAGATAAAGTCAAGTTTCAAATCAAAGACCAAACAATCAACTAATAGAGTGTTGGAGCTGATGCACATGGATCTTTTTGGACCAATAACTCCAACAAGTGTAACAGAAAGAAGTATACCCTAGTGGTTGTGGATGATTATTCCGATACACTTGGGTGATATTCATGAACAAGAAAAGTGAAACACTTCAAAGCATGCCTAATCTTTTGAAGAGATTACAAAATGAGAAAAGTTTAACAAATAAAAGATAAGATCGGATCGTGTACCGAATTTCTCAACAAAGTTATAAGAGAATATTGTGAACAGAATGGTGTACTACATCAACTTGCTGCTGCTGGTACACCTCAGCAAAATGGGGTTGCTGAAAGAAGAAACAGAACCTTAAAGGAAGCTGGAAGAACAATGATTTGTGAAGCATTGCGCTCGAAAGATATTGGGTCAAGAAGAATACAACATGCTATACACAAAACAACATCAAGAATAAGAAGCCGTCGAAGACACCTTATGAGATCTAGAATGGAAGGATACCTAACATATCCTATTTTCATCCATTTGGAAGCAAATGTTTTATTCTAAATCATAAAGTTCATTTGAAAACATTCCAACCAAAATCGATAAAGGAATTTTCTTAGGATATTCTTCGATCGTGAGCATTCGTGGTACTTGAACAAAAGAACACTGAAACATGAAGAAACAATCCATGTTGTGTTTGATGAACCTAAGTTTACTGGTATGGAAGATAAAGATTGTGAACCTACTGAGAATCAACAAGTCACTGATCCAGATTGTGTTGAAGTTTTGGAAAGATTCAATGACTTGAAAGTTTCGATACTGCCCCTGCTGAACACCCTGCTAATAATGTTACTGATGCAACAATTGAAGCAGTTCAAGGATCTGCTGACCCCCCGTAGAAGAAACTACAAGCAGACCCTACCGAAGATGATGTTCCCGAAAATCAAAATAACCAAAATCCACAATGGTTAAGGAATCACCTGTCGAACAAGTTATTGGCAATGTACAAGCAAGGTGTGAGGACTAAAGACAACCGGAAGCTATGTTCACTTGTTTTCTATCTCAAATGGAGCCTAAAGTTGTTGAAGAAGCAATTTCAGATCCAGATTGGATAATTGCTATGCAAGAGGAATTGAATGAATTTGAAAGAAATCATGTTTGGACACTAGTTGATAGGCCAAATCATGCAAATATCATTGGTACTAAGTGGGTATACAGAAATAAACTTGATGAATCATGTACCATTGTGAGAAACAAGGCCAGACTAGTTGCAAAAGGCTATTCTCAAGCAGAAGGAATAGATTTTGATGAAACTTATGCACCTGTTGCAAGATTGGAAGCTATCAGATTATTTTTGGCACATGCTGCATACAAGAACTTCAAAGTATATCAAATGGATGTCAAGAGTGCATTTTTGAATGGTATCCTAGAGGAGAAAGTATATGTTCAAGAACCTCCCGGATTTGAAGTTAAAGATCAAGAAGATAAAGTGTATAGACTCAACAAAGCACTTTATGGATTAAAGCAAGCACCAAGAGCTTGGTATGAGACTCTATCTCAATTCTTGGTGGACAATGGTTTTACAAAAGGCACAATTGACAAGACACTTTTCGAAATCGGTGAAGGGACAAAGACTTCGCTTGGTACAAATTTATGTGGATGACATAATTTTTGGTTCGAAAATGATTTACTTTGTGAAAAGTTTGTAAATCTAATGAAGAGTAAATTCCAAATGAGTATGATGGGAGAAATGAATTACTTTTTGGGATTGCAAGTCAAACAAATGAAGGATGGAATCTTCATTCATCAAACCAAGTACACCAAGGAGTTGTTTGAAGAAGTTTGGCATGGAAAATAGCACTAAGAATTCAACTCCTATGAGTACAAGCATCGATTGGATGAAGATAAAGAAGGCAAAGATGTTGATCGGACATTGTACGTAAGGATGATAGGCGATCTCGTGTACCTCACGCCAAAGAGACTGATATATCCTTTGCTTTGTAGGTGTTTGTGCAAGATTTCAATCTAAACCTAAAGAAAGTCATTTAGGTGCGATTAAGAGAGTTCTCAAGTATCTCAAAGAGACTTTGGGAGTAGGGATATGGTACTCCAAGGAAGGAAGCTTCAAAGTTATATCCTACTCGGATTCGATTATCTTGGATGCAAGATTGATAGAAAAAGCACAACAGAACCCGTCGCTTAATGGGAAATAGACCGGTCTCCCGGTTTAGCAAGAAACAAATTCTATTTCAACTTCCACCGCTTTGAAGCCGAATACATAGTCCGCCGGAAGTTGCTGCACAAGTACTATGGCTAAGACAACAATTAAGGGATTATGGAATTGAAGAAAAGGAAATTCCAATTATGTGTGATAACACAAGTGCAATTGTAATCACAGAAAATCCTGTTTTGCACTCAAGAACCAAACACATTGATGTGAGGCATCATTTTATAAGAGATCATGTTGAAAAGAAAGATGTGATGGTTCTATACATCCCTACTGAAGATCAACTTGCTGATATTTTCACTAAGCCACTTGATAGTGAAAGATTTGCCAAATTAAGAACTGAACTTGGAATATTAAAGATTGACTGATATTCAGCAATGTACTGGAATTCACCAAGGGGATTAGTCTTTGCTATGTTGGGTGAGCTCACTTAGCAGATTAGTCATTGGTATCAACAATTCCATGTACTTATGTTTGGACAATTGAGCAAATGAGGTTGCCAAGGGGATTGGTCTTTGTCATGTTGGGTGAGCTCACTTGACAGATCAGTCATTGGTATTAAACTTCATCTTGTATTATCAATTGAACAAAACAAGGAAGGAAACAGCACAGACTGCTGAGTTTGCTGAGGGTCAAGTGGAGGTTACTGACCCTGCTGTGCTCCAAGAAAAACTGTTGGTGAAATTCTGAGGGAACAACAGAAGGAAGCCAGTAGAAAGAGGAAGTCTACTGTAATTGAGAAAGATGACGATGAACCCCTCTCCAAAAGAATGAAGGAGATTGCCAAAAAGAAGAAATATGGCAAGGGAAAAGAGCTGAAAAACCTGGAAGCTCAAAGGATCCAAGAAGAAGCACCAGTAGAAGAAGAAGAAGAGGCTGTTGAGGCTGAGCCCCTAACTATCATTCCACCAGTTGTAATCAGTGATTCCTCACCTGAAGAGGTTATCAAATCTACTGGAAGTGAACAGGTTGTTATTGAGCAATCTGTTGAAGAATCACAGCAGTCTGCTGCACCAGAGCCTGCGGTAGAAAATATTATTGGTGAATCTACTGAAACTGCACAGGTTGTTGTTGAGCAATCTGTTGAAGATATACAGCAGTCTGCTGATCCTGAGCCTGCTAGTGATGTCCACTGAAGAACCACAACAAATCACCGAACTCGAACCCGCTTGTGGTAGTTGAAGAGGTGATTGAAGACTTGGTTGAAGACCCCGCAAGTTTGGCAATAATTCGGGGGAAGAGCGATCTGTCGCTAACCTGGCCGATGAGCATGTAAGTCGGGGGAACCAAGTGTGATACAGATGGAAGTAGTAGGTACAAATGTACAATCACAGCAACCTGCTGACTTTCAAACATCTGTAGAAGAGACCATGAATCTGCTTGTTGGAACCTTTGGAGGTCAACAAGCTACTGAAGCTGCTCCCAAGAGATCTTTCATGCCCTTTGAGAGGCATGTGAAAGAGAGGAAGAAAACTGAAGATTATGTGGATCCCAAACTTCAGCAAATTGCTGATTATTTTCAATGGAAGTTTGGTTTCTACAAGAGACAAAAGCCAGCTGCTGAACCTATGACTGATTTTGAAGAATGGGCTTTTAACAAGTTGGGAGTAGAGAACTTGCTGGATCTGGTTGATACCACTCTGCTGCAATCCAGACTGATGGATCTATTTGATGAGCAACAGAAGGAGGAGGGTATTAAGTTTAGGGATCCAAGAGTTGGAGATGATGATTCTTCATCATCATCTGACTCCAGAGGAGATTTCCCCTCAGGACCAGGAGGAAGCAGTGGGACTGCATTGATAAATGAACCTCCTGCACAACAAAATTAACGATATCGGTAAGTCCGCCGAGGGCCGCAGACCGGAGAAATGGATGAGGATCTACAGGATCCCACCTTGGATGATCTTGAAGCACCGATCAATGAAGGAATCACTTTGAGTCTTTGGTAGGTCGATCGATGAACCAAGTACATTTCATGTTGTAGAGCCCGCGCACAAAATGAAGATGAACCGAGTGAGGATTTGGATGGAGAAACGATTCTTCGATTTTAATGAACCTAGTGCCGGCTCGAAGTGTCCATTGAATATCAAGATGGATTTGACATTGAAGGCACTCTTACTAAAATCGCCATCATCCCGCACAAAATTGGTCATGCGAAGGTTTTCAAGTGGATAATGAGGCTATATTCAATCCACAAAGAACTCGAAGAGGAGGTACAAAGTTGCTTTGGGATACAAACAAGACTCCGCACAAAGGTTGGAACAGGAGGTACAAAGTGCCGCCGAGTCTCAAACGACACTGGACACAGTTGGAACAAACTTTGGGTTTGGAGGAAACCCCCGTTTTTGTTGAGGCTTTGTAGTAGGGAGCCACCGAGGAGCCAAGGCCACCGTAGGGAAGGATAGTCGCAAGCCGCTCGTTATTAATCAAGAAGAACGGCCTCTTGGACTATGACTACGGTGATGAAGAATTTCAAATTTTTGGAGAAGAAGAAGTTGCCGAGGAACCCGCACAAGATCCGGTTATGGAAGACATTCTTGGTGCAATGGTAGAGGAAGGACCTCCCCCTGCTGGGAGAGATATGAGTAAAGCAATGGTCATCAGCAGACAACAGGCACAATATAGAGTGGAGGAGCTCGCGATGGATCTACCGACGCGAGAATGAGGAGTGAAGTGCCAGTTGAAGTGTTCAATGAGTTGAGGACTGTAAGGCATGATATGCATCAGTTAAGGACACAACTGGACAGACAGGAACAGAGATTTGAAGAACTGATGAAGATGGTGAATGAAAACAGACAGTCTGTTGATACAGTTGCTTCAAATTTTCAATCCACTCAAAATGCTGTCACTGATATGATGCTAGATGTGAGAGGCATCAAGGTTGGAAATACTGTCAAAGACAAGTTTCTAAAAGACCAACTTATTTCCATCCATGAGAAACTTGATAAGCTTGCTGATACGCCTAAACCTGCTGAGCCTATTGTTGCTGCACAACAACCTGCTATGCCTGATCCCAAACTTACTGAAAGGATCAACAGACTGGAGGAGGCACTGCA
Organism: Gentiana straminea; assembly: GCA_036785695.1. Taxonomy (NCBI): domain Eukaryota; kingdom Viridiplantae; phylum Streptophyta; class Magnoliopsida; order Gentianales; family Gentianaceae; genus Gentiana; species Gentiana straminea. The sequence continues at coordinate 10,124,854 of JAVUPR010000497.1, read as the reverse complement.
ATCCAGGATTACTTCTCTTGATACTAGAACTGGAACCATGGAAGGTCAAATGCATAGAGTGATAGTGTCACGGGAGGCTATTCATGGCCTTATATCCCGTTTTGTTGATGATGTCACTAAGGGGGAAGAGGGCCAATCGACCGCAAAGAAAGGAGGGCGCAAGACTCTTTGCACGAAGAGATGGACGGAGATGATACAAATGCCTTCAGTAACCCGCACCAGCGAGTCCAACTCACCGATGATCTACTTAAACAAGACAAGAAAGAGTATTACAACGGGGAGACCTTATCATGACATGGGATTTCATGAAGGTCTTAACTCTTTCTTGAGTTTGAAATTTTGGGAAGCAAGAGTCAAAGCTCTAAGGGCAAGAAACGAAGTAGAAGGAGTAGCGAGAGGTGATAAGGTGCTACCTATTACAAAGGCAAAGGACTCACCGATGAATTCAAGGAGTCGTATATGAGGTTTGGATTCAGAGTGAATGACATCAATCTTGTCCTGCCGGAAGCATGGAACTGGTGGAAACAAGTCAATTCTTATATTGATTTTACACTAATTGAGTATGAATGGATGAGTCAAATGATAGAAGAGATCAGAGCCTATCAAGAGCAAGCTGAGAAGGCTAGAAGAGAAAGAGAAAAGAGACAATAGATCAGCATACTTATTATTCTTTATCCTTGCTGCATCTAGTTTGTAATAACTGAACAATGATTTTAATGAGAATTGACTGAATTTATTCTGTTTTTGTGTTTTATCTTTTTGCTTTGCTGATTAGGTGAGGGTAGTGGCATCATCACCAAAAAGGGGGAAATTGTTGGACTTATTTCTAAGTTTTGATGATGAGTGTCATACTAGCTGTTATAGTGCAAAGGCAAAAAGATGTATAGATAAAATGTATAGGTTTATTAGAGTTTGATTCATAATTAGGTTTGATCAAACAAGCATCGTAAAGGGTCGCCGATTGATATCGACAGATGGTCTAGGTCGATAGGGTAGATAGGTCGCAGACTTGTCGTGGGACCCGCCGAAGACCGGAGACGAAGGCCGAGGGTTCAAACTCGCAAATGAAGGCTAAGGGATCAAACATAGTAATTCAAGTCAAGGATATGGGATCAGAATTTAGGCAAGTCTGTGATGACCTAAACTGATTACATATACCTTGTGTAGAAGGTCTAAGTTCCATAAGTTGGATGATGTTTGGAACTTAGTTACAATTAAAATGATGTAATCTAACTACACAAATAAAAGTTAGATAGAAGTAATCAGCTGCATTGTATTTTATATACGATTACATGATGACCAATAGATCGATAGGTATCTCAAATGAGACTCATAAACCTGCTGATGTATTACCTCGATTAATTCAAGATTATCTTGGAAGATTACATGGATAAGGACAGCCAACTACCTCTGACTTATCAAGAAAATCAAAGGCTGAGATTAAAAAGACGTTGGGATGATCCATATTTTTATCCATTGGATGCAAGTCAAAGGGGTGGACAGACTGCACTGTCAAAAAGGAATTCTGACAGTGTCAGTCCTATGAATAGTGACAGATTGGTTATCAGATGGGACAAATACAAGGAACGGTCACATTTGAATTTCAAATGCAAGTCACATGCATTCCTACCTATAAATAGAAGACTTTCAACTCAAGATAAAGGGATGAATTTTTGGAAAAAAACTTTAAGTGACAATACTGAGCTGAAAAACACCCTGCTGAACTTACTGAGCTTAAGGCTGCTGATCTAGTTATTTTCTTCAAGTGCATTCTGTGTTCAAGCTACATCAAGCATACACACTTGAAGACGCAAGCCGCCGATTACATCATCCTAATCAAGCCGCCGCAATGAATCATTTATTTGATTCATTCTTTATTTTATAAAGAACCCGCAAGACAAGTGAAGCATCCGTTAGGTGTGAAAGACTCGTTGTTTGTGGTGGAGGTGGTGAAGAGGCAATCCTACCCTTCAAGGACCGGTGGAAGACTAAGGAGCAGCAATTCAACTTTGTTCCCGCTTTTCGCCTTGTGAAGCCATAGTCATTGGTGAAGGACAAACAACTTAGGAATCTTTGTAACAGCTACATCAAAGATCTCTAGTGAATTTCCTCCAACATCACAGGAGAAGAGTGGACGTACAGGATTACATCACCTGGAACCACTATAAAAATCTGCCTACTTACTTTCTGCTTTTACTTTCTGCACTTGTTTTATTTCACTCATTAACCTACTGAATCTAGCAACTGAAATCACACACTTGCACTACTAAGTATCTAATACTTAGTATCATATTTGACAACAAGTACTAAGGCTTAATTTTGATTTAATTCCATTTGCACAAATTCAAAGCAAACTTAACTTTCGGTAGACTATCGTTTATCGGCGAAATTATCGAAGTCTCGCAGACTCTGAAGTATCGCGGACCGCCGAAGTTGCGAAATTTGTTAACTCCAAAGTTTTAAGTGTTAAGTTTATTCACCCCCCCTCTAAACTTAACTAAAGCCTTTTCAAGGGACCAACACATACGATCGTATCTCGAGTGTCAATACATTAACGATCGTATCTTATAATCTGGATATCAAGCTCTCTCGAAGTAACTCACTTACTTCCATTTTGCAAAGATTCACGAGAGTAAGACATTCCTTATAAGAAGGACATTTCAGATATTCACCCCTACTGATAGTGTGGAAATATTAATATTACTATTAATATTACTCAGCAGACTCTGCTGAGCCTCAGGATTTCGTGCATGATATTTTGTACACCTTATTTAATTGTAAAAGACATATTAATTGTGATTCATATAAACAATTAATATGTCAAACTCTAGTTTACTTTATGTCATAGACATAACTTTTTACTTTTTACTTTTGCATGCTTGCCGCCCACATCTACATACTCAAGTGGCCGCCCAAGCTAGCTAGCTAGTCTCTCTAGTCTCTCTATCTCAATTGTATCTATTTATACATCTTTTTACTCAATGAATAAACTAAGTTGAAGTTTACTCTTGTGTTTATCACATTCTCAAACTCTCTTCATGGTATCAGAGACTTACTGAGTTCTAAAATCCGCTGCAAAACTCAGTTCTTTTTCAGAAAAATGTCAACATTATCTCGAAGTTTCATCTTCTTCGAGAGACTCACAAATTTGCCTCGGCAGACCGGGATAACCGAACACTCTTCTTTTACAAATCATAAACTTGATGGTAACAATTACTTGCTATGGTCAAGGTCTATGAAAATGTATATCTCCGGCCGGGCAAGATGGGATATCTGCCCGGTTCCAAACTCCGCCCTGCTCGAAACCGACCCCAAGTTTGAAGCATGGGACACGAAAAATAACCAAGTCATGACCATCCTCACGAGGTCTATGACAAAAGAGATCGATGAGAACTTCATGATGTATGACACTCGCTAAGGAAATCGGGACAATGCCGAGACCTTTACTCAAAAAAGGACAATACATCCGAAGTCTATGAACTCGAAGCTCGTATTCAAAATTGCGACAAGGGGATATGTACGTAACTCAATACTTTAATCAACTATCTAAGGCATGGCAACACCTAGATATGTTGGAAACTCACCCCTGGAATGATGTTAAAGATGCTGCTCTCTTTAAAGACATTATCGAGAAAAAGAGAGTATTCAAATTCCTTCTTGGATGAATCCTACTCTTGATGATGTCGAGGTAGAATTCTTGCTACTAAACCTCTTCCAAATCTCAAATCCATGTTTGCCGAGGTCAAACATGAGGAAAGCGAGGAGGAAAGTGATGCTTTCTTGAACTCCCCGCCGACAACCCTACGAAGGTACGCCTCGTCGAAGGTTAATGAGACTTACGGGAAGCCTGCGAGAAAGCCGGAAAGGCGTTTCGTGATCACCGCAAACGCACAAATCACACCAAGGACAATTTTTGGAAGCTACATGGCAAACCTACCCCCTCTAAAACCTCAAAACCAACCAGGGAAAGTCAAGGCAAACTTGTCAGTGAAGAGGAGAATGACAGTGAGCTGAATGCTCAGTTTGCTGCCTTTAAAGCCTTTATTGCTCAGCATCAGGAAGGTAGCTCCCCTACTGAAATGGCCACTCATGCTAAAACAGGTATATTTTACTCACCTCTTAGTAATGAGACTTGGATTGTTGATTCTGGGGCTTCTTCCCATATGACTGGGTAATAAAAACCTTATTACCCAATATATGCCATGCAACCAAATTCACAGAATTAAGACTGCTGATGGTTCTGTTTCTTATGCAAAAGGTGTTGGGAAGGTTAAACTTACTAATCAGATATATCTACAGAATGTCCTGTTTGTTCCAAAGTTAGACTGTAACCTTATATCTGTCAGTAAACTCACTAAAGATCTGAATTGGACTGTTGTTTTTAATAAGAATCAGTGCACATTCCAGGATCTTTCTTCTCAGGAAGTGATTGGGCAAGCTAAACCCTGCTCAGGACTGTTTGTGATCAACCTGCTGAAGACAGAAGACTGAAGACAGAATCTGCCTCAGCTGCACTCAAAACCTAGACAATATCATGTTATGGCATTATAGACTAGGACATCCAAGTTTTGGTTATTTAAAGTCTTTAATCCCTGAATTGTTTAAAGGATGTAATCTTAATGATCTTCAATGTGATATTTGTCAATTTGCTAAACTCACCAAATCTGTGTATGCTAAGTTACCTCACTTGCCCTCTTCCCCTTTCACCCTAATTCACAGTGATGTATGGGGACCCTCAAGAGTGAAAAGTATAACAGGAAAAAGGTGGTTTGTAACCTTCATTGATGATCATACCAGAAACACTTGGTTGTTCTTAATGAAAGACAAATCGAACTTGGACCTATCTTCCAAGAATTTTATCACATGGTCTCCACCCAATTTGATACTAAGATCAAGATCTTAAAGACGATAATGCTCGGAATACTATGAGTCTAACCTCGGTAACTTCTTGACAAACAGAGGAATTGTTCATATCGGTAGTTGTGTGGAAACACCTCAACGTAATGGGGTTGCTTGAAAGAAAGAACGAGGCATCTGTCGGAAATGGCCGGATCAATCATGTTCACTACACATGTTCCTAAATACATGTGGGGTGAAGCTATATTGATCGCAACATATTTAATCAACGAGACTTCCCGGCGAGTGTTAGGTTTCAAAACTCCTCTCCAAACCCCGCCGACCACACACTCCTTTGCTCTCATCTTATTACCCAATTGCCTCCAAAGATCTTTGGTTGTACTTGTGTTTGTTTATATCCATGCTCAACACGAAATTAAACTTGATCCTAAAGCTCATAAGTGCATTTTCCTTGGATATGCACGGGACGAAAGGTTACAAGTGTTACTCTCCTACCGAAAAGAAATTTTACAATTCTATGGATGTGAAATTCTTTGAAAGGACTCCATATTACAAACCTGCGAGCAAGTCACCGATGGAAACCCGATTGAGATTGAACTAAGTCCGTTCCCTCGGCAAACCATTTACCCTCGGCGAGTCCCGACCTCGGCGGTCTGGCCGACCCGAGTCTCGGCCGACCCGAGCCTGCCGAACCGTAACCTCGGCAACCTGCGAACCGAGTCCGCCGGACCTCGGCTTCGAATCTCGGCGGTCTGCATCGAAGTGGATGACGGACCTATTGCTCTAAGGAAAGGGAAAAGATCATGCACCGATCATTCTATTCATACTTATTTATCTTATGATCGGTTGTCTCCTGTCTTTGCCATGTTTGCACAGACTGGACTCTCACTCTATCCCTAGAAATATTCGGGAGGCCCTTCAAAATGATAAGTGGAAGGTCGCTTTGTTAAAACAGAGATGATCGCTCTCCTGGATAATCATACTTGGGATCTCACAACTCTTCCCAAAGGCAAGAAAACGCAGTTAGGCTGCAGATGGTTATTCACTATCAAATACAATGCGATGGTAAAATTGACAAGTATAAAGCCGGATTGGTAGCAAGGGGATTCACTCAAACTTATGGCATTGACTATAAGGAAACTTTTGCACCAAGTAGCAAAGCTCAACACCGTCGAGTGGTACGATTTCCCTAGTTGTCCAACTTGATCGGCCGCTTCACCAATTGGACATAAAAAATGCCTTTCTAAATGGGGACCTCACCGAGGAGGTTTATATGATTGTACCCCCGGTTTTATCAATCCTCATACTCAAGGCAAGGTGTGCAAAGAGGAAATCTCTATATGGCCTGAAGCAATCACCAAGGGCATGGTTTGGAAAACTCACTACCGTGGTTAAAGGCTGCTTTGGATATCATCAATGCAACTCGATCACACCATGTTTGTCAAGACAACCAACCGAGAGGAGGTCCATTCTAATTGTATATGTGGATGATATCATCCTTACGGAGATGACTCTGCGAGATCCGAACTTGAAGACTCTACTTGGCAAAGGTGTTCCAAGTTAAAGATCCGGGCTACCTCAAGTACTTTCTTGGTATGGAAGTAGCTAGAAACACCAATGGCATTTCGGTCTCCCAAAGGAAGTATGTCCCGGACCTATCGAAGGAAACGGCATGATGGGATGCAAACTGCTTGTATCTCCAGTAGACCCCGGTCATACCTACGCATGGTGACATTGATGTCGGGAAAGAACAATATCAAAGGCTTGTAGGCAAACTCATATACCTTTCTCACACAAGACCCGATATTGCATATGGGGTCGGTCACTGTCGATCAATTCATGCATTGCCCTACGAGCAACATTGGGATGCGGTGAATAGGATGCGAGGTATTTAAAATCCACTCTGGCCAAGGCCTCGCACTTCACCAAGTCTACGATAGATCAATCAAGGTCTACACCGATGCTTGATTGGTGGATGTCACATTGACAGGGAGGTCTACCACGGCTATTGCTCATATATATGGGGGAACCCGATTACTTGGAGGAGCAAGAAACAACCTACTTGTGTCAAGAAGCGATCTTGAAGCCGAACTAAGGGCACTTGTACTTGGCATTTGTGAAGCTCTATGGCTAAAAAGTGCGGACGAACTTCAAAGAACCGTATCGGCAACCTATCACACTCTGTTGTGATAATAATTCAGCCTTATGCATGGCGAGAAGATCCGATCCATCATGATAAACCAAGCATGTGGACATTGACACACTTTCGAAGGAGAAGATTGATGCCAAGATTATTCAACTCCGGTATGTTCCCTCGGCGGATCGAAATGCGATATTCTTACCAAGGCTATTCCACCTCTTATGTTCGGCGGACTAAGTAGCAAACTTGGCTTTGCATCAACATATACAAACCCGCTTTGAGGGGGTGTGGAAATATTAATATTACTATTAATATTACTCGGCGACTCGCGAGCCTCGGGATTTCGTGCATGATATTTTGTACACCTTATTTAATTGTAAAAGACATATTAATTGTGATTCATATAAACAATTAATATGTCAAACTCTAGTTTACTTTATGTCATAGACATAACTTTTTACTTTTTACTTTTGCATGCTTGCCGCCCACATCTACATACTCAAGTGGCCGCCCAAGCTAGCTAGCTAGTCTCTCTAGTCTCTCTATCTCAATTGTATCTATTTATACATCTTTTTACTCAATGAATAAACTAAGTTGAAGTTTACTCTTGTGTTTATCACATTCTCAAACTCTCTTCAGATAGGGTACGCGATTCCCAGACGACCAAACATGTATACTCAGTATGCTTCAGTATCACACCCAATCACTACCGCATGATCGCCCCGTGGCTAGGGGAAACCTCAATAGTGTCAAAGCATGACAATCCACACCGTGATGCCATGAAGACTCCCGTCTTAAGGATAATTACACAACCGCCACATAGTGTGACACTTAATGTAAGTGGGTAAGTCTAACGTACGTATTCTGTAATACACGTCCACGTACAGTCCAAGTGTCTCTACACTTCGATAGACAAGATCTATCCCTGCCCTTAAAGACATAAGACATCTAATACGTGCTATCATGTTCGTACTATCAATGTCATGTTTAATAGTACATCAGCCTTGAGACATTTAAGTATCATACTTATTAAAGTGATTAGAGATCTCATCAACCATAATCGCCCATCATGGTTTCTCTATCACAGTTTAATACTAAGGACGTTATCATATAACAATTCATAATTGGTTCTTTAAAAGAACAAATATATGACAACAGTAAAGCCATTTAATATATGTATAAACATAAAGAAATAGTAGAAATGATCCGACCCGGTTGGATCCGGTCCAACCCGATTGGGTTTAGGATACTATTTCAACAGGAAAGTCCCTAAAATTACCTTAACCCATGAACCAACTCAAACAAACAATGAATTGAATCTTGCATACTTCTATTGGCACTATTGGCAGAATACTCGGTTCTCATAAGATGTTTTTCTTGTTTAGTAGTGATGTATAGCCTATTCTTTCTTTTCTTGTGGAATCATATTGAATCTTTGACGATACATCATGTACCTTGCTAAAAAACCGATCCTTGTTTACTAACCATACATTGTCTAACCAAATCCAATTGTCTCTCGATATGTTCCTCAAAAAATTCGATTCGTGCGGATTCTTCCCCCAACTAACGAAGAGATCTTGGCGGAATTGCCACATATGAAATTGATGTTTTTAGAAATATCAGGTTTGCGGTTTATGGATTTTGAGGTGGATATCTAGCTGATTGTGGGTGATTTCTCCGGTGAGGTGCGGTGGAGCTCAAGAAAGAAGATGGAGCCTTTGTGGAGAAGGAGGAGGAGGATGGTGTTTTTAGATTATGAGCTGTGCCTGAAAGGCTGTGACCCCGTCTAACCTGTCCCTGAGAATGGTGCCAGAAATCTGACAGACATTTCCTGGGTTAAACGATTCTAACCGGCAGTGTACCGGGTCAAACTGCAGTGCTAGTATGGTGAGTCAGAGTATCGTATCCACAGGGAACTTGGTAATTTCTTCTAAGTGTGGTTAAACACCAAAGAGCTGTTATTAACTCGATCTAAACCGCAATTTTATAACACAGATCACTATTATTCTAGTCAACAATAAATAAATACGTAATTTAAAAGTTATTCTAATATAATATATATAGATATATAAATATATATAGATGTACATAAATTGCAAAGTATATATATAGATATAAATATATAGGTACCAATATATTAAACGGATAATTTTAGAGAACTGGCCAAAACTTATATAATTGGTTTATACGATCTTTCGATTAAATGAAATGTGTTCGATCTCTCCTTTTATTTTAGGTCCAATTGAGTAAATGAAACGGTGCACTCCTGAGGTAAACAATTCCTCCTCACATGAGCGTATGAAATTGTCATATGTCCATTGCATCGATCCAAGGTCCACAACTCGTTACGGTTTTTCTCGAACGAGTCCCGAGTACAAATCTACCTTTAGATAAAAATGAGTCATTCCGTTCGTCAAACGGTCAATTTTATTTTAAAGGCTCCGGTTGTCAAAGCCGGACGATTTAACTTTCCGGTTTAAGTTTCCATTAACGATGATTTAACATTATTACGATCTCGAGTACAAATTATAATAAAATTCATTTCTCCCAAAACAAATTTACCCCCGGGTAGGAAATCGGATTCCGTTATCACGTTATTCACACGACCAATTTTACCCTCCGGTTTTTCTATCTTTTATCTCATATCCTGACTACGAGGCGTCAATTCATAATTAGATTATGAATTCCTCAGATCGATTAAATATGTCAATACGAATACGATTAAAATAGAAAAAGATTCAATTAACTCAATTTTTGTCATTTTAACTTAACAACATTTCCTTAACGAAAAGATCGAAATAAAACCGATTACATAGTTTTGGTCAGTATTATATTTAGCCTAAAAACATTATAATAACGAAAAATATAAAAACAAACATAAATACTTAAGAAAAGTTACCCGGTTACAAATGCTGAATCAGAGTTGTATTCTTCCGGACATTACAACGACTTCTACAACACCGAACTTCCGAGACTTTCCCGAGCATTATAACGATACTTAAAACTACATTATTACGGCGTAAGGCCTTATTTACAAACTACAAAATAAAAAAGAAAAGAAAAGAAAAGAGAGGAGATATATATATATATGAGATGTATATATATTTTTTTTTTGGTACTCCCCGTCTGTTCTCTGCCATCTTCTTATATAGGCAAAGGTGAAGGGGCCGGACCGGTCCGAGATCAAGCCGGATCGGTCCGGTATAATGATTACACCCACTAACTTGATCACTCCGTGATGTGCGGTGATTATATATATTTTTATATATATTTATTAAACTTCTAAAATTCATATCTCGAGTTCGGACCTCCAAAAATTGCAAACGAAATGCCAAAATTAAGGTCTTGAGAAACTCTACAACTTTCATGAAGAACTCTTCTTCGATAACGCCTTCTTGATAACCTCGTGTTCCTCCGAAGCTTTTACGGGATTTTTATTAACCCAAATCGATTAGCCACTTGATCACTGTTTAAGTTGTAGACCTCCAATCTTCATAATTTAAATTGCATTGGAAAGCTTTCGGAAAAATCTACAACTTTCGTGAAGAACACTTTTTCTGAAAATGTCGTTTTGATGAGCCATTCGTTTGTCGAAGACATTTCTTGATTATTACTTAACCAGATTGATTGGCCACTTGACCACTTAGGCTATTTAATTGACCATTTAAGCTCGTGGCACTCTCTAAATCATTCCAGAGATATGATTAAACTTCAATATGTCGATTCTCGGGGTCTCGGTTTATAAATCTGCAATAAAATACCACAAATACCCACGTAAATCTGACACGACACTCCGATTTACTAAAATCGGTACAAAATTACAACTTTTTACTATTTTTACTACTAACTACTCTAAATTATAAAGATTAACATTTCATACTATTTATACCATAATTTCATATATTTTATATAGAATTCGTTGATAAAACATAATAATATAACGTATTTTTAATCATATAAAAATAATACATCAAATTACTCCCCACTTAGCTTTTGATCGTCCTCGAGCAAAAATAAGCGGTAATAAAAGATAGTATAATTTATCAGATTATAATTTATATTGTCAATATTATAAATATATTATCTATCTTAATTTAAAATCTTAAGAAGACAGAAAGAGTATATAAATTAAATAACTTAATAATCAAATATTATTTAAATAAAATTATACATGTAATACTTAATAAGTATAAATAAAATATTAGAATTATTTTTAATCGCAACTATTATGAAATTCTGGAATCGGAAACTTGGTTAGGTAGTTGACAAAAATGGCTTATAGAGTTTAGGTTCAAGATGTTGGTTAATCGGAAAAAAGGGAAATCAAAAAGAGAAAGAGGCAAGTCGTACGTACCTACATCTTCATATTCTTGATCAAAAATAATCATCGATTAATAACATCTCTTTTTTTTTTTTTTTTTTCGAATTAAGAACTATAAGCGTGAGTGTGTGTAGAAAATCAAACTTACAGGCATTGCTTCATCAAGATTGATCGGAGTACTACTCTTTCGATCGAAAATTACAAGTCCGGTTTCCTTAAACTTGTAATAATTCCTGAGATCTTAAGATTCAACTTTTTCTTTTTCATCTTATCTTGTGCCTTCATTCCCAGCAATAGGACATTTCGAGATAATACCCTAGCTGGACTACTATCATCAGGCAATCGGGAGCTTAATTACCTCATAGTGATATAGGACATTTCGTGATAATACCCTACTCACTCCAATCATTGGTAGCTACAACCGATATGTTCTTTTTATTTTTAAGTTGTTAATCACAGATAAGGAAGATACCTGATATTTGATTAATTCGTGTAAATATGGTGCTTAGTTCTTAATTTAGAATATTAATATATCCGAACTTATTACCAAAATCGACTATCTTGCAAGTGTCATGAGGTAAGATCGAATATACTAATACTTATCTAATTTTTCCAATCTCAGCATATACCAAAACTTAGCTTTTATGTCTTCATTTCTTTTTATAAGTACGTACTAACTTGCGGGATTTCAAAGAAATGTAGACCAAAATTAGCTATAGCTTGGTTATTTAATCACAATTGACAATTTCGAGTGAGGTCTTGATCACTCTAATCAAGGCTGAGGTAGGTTATTTGGCTATAGTTATATTTTTGTGGTGCCAAAAATCAACATACTTAGTCCAATTCCAAACTCATAATTCATATTGAAAATAATTCTAAAAAATTTTACTTATAAATATCAACATACTTATATAATTTTATAAAAACAATATCTAATATTAATTACTCAATTATATAAACTTGAAATCTTAGTAAAATCTAAATTAGACATATAATATAATTATTTTTAACTATTTTTCGAAAATTTTAATGAATTTTCTAACCTAACTCTACTCTCCACTTACGAAGTGGCATCGTCCCGATGTTCAATGAGTAGTAAAGAAGTAGGTTCGAAAATAAAATTAAAATTATCTATTAACGTTATTTTTCTGATTTTATTTTAGCGTATACTAATTATATGAAAAAGAAACAAACAAACTTAAAAAACTAAGACATATACATTAAACAAGATAGATTAATACAAACTTAAAAGAAAAACTTAACTTAATCAAACTTAACTTAATTTAACTTATTAAAACTTAAATATCACTAACAAACAACTCTCTAGATGGTAGACGAACAACCCGGTGTATCAACCGGTAACAACCCAACTCGACTATCTCTAGACGGAAAAATTTCATCCGTCTCCAGCTCTTCTACTCCATTCAGAAGAATACACAAACGTGATATCATCCATGAATTAGGCATAGGTTTCCCCCTACTACCTCTCGTGATCGCAAACTCCAACACTGTCCTTTGAATCAATATACCCCAATCGACAAATACACCGAATGCCAAAGCAAAAAGTAGAAGCATTTCATTCTCAGCCAAACTTCCAAAATCCCAGGTGGGATAAACTCGAGAATTTATAAAATGCTTCCACGCCTTTAGATGCGGAAGTAGAGCTCATGTTGACATGTCGTGATTTGTATCAAATAGTGGGAACAGACATTGGAACGACTCGTGTACTTTATTCAAATGATTAGAGGGATTTTGTAGTCCCCATTGCATTTCAAAATGTGGCATCGTAACTGGTGGAATTTCAAAGATTTGGTTGATAATAGATGAAGAGAAGGGAACAGCCACTCCTCTTACTAGAACAATCTGAGTGATATCGACAATAGATGTCGTCATAAGTGCAGAATAAAATTCTCGCACTATTGAGACATTTATCCTACCTCTCGGTGTACTGACAAATTTTTTCCAACCAAAACTTCGAATAATTGTTTTTCCCCATTGATCAAGCTTGTCTAAATTTAAACCTTTCTCCAATAGAATTGGAGAATTCGCAAAACGATTGTGTAAAATGATACTCTCATTAGAAGCTTGAGATTCCGGATGATCTGGTGTATGAGGCTCGTAAGAATTAACCGACGGTGATGAGTGGTTCGACATTTTTAAAACTTGATAAAAAGTAAAAGAAATAAAGCTGAAGGTGACAGTGAAAGAATGAGCAATTGTTGCTCCTGCCTTTACTTCTTTAAATAGATGGTAAAAGTATACGTACGTGGCTGCATTAGACGGACTCTAAAATGACTCGGCCTTCGTTCTTCACGGCCCGGTCCGAGAATGTGCCGGATCGGTCAACTATCAAGACCCATGATAACGGAAAAATTCACCGTTATTTTTATAACTTTTCAACCCACTTTCAAAAGATATCATTTCGAGCACTTTTATATCAATTAAAGTCATTAATTCCTATGTTTCATAAAAATATATTAGTAGTAGTTATTATATAAAATATCGTGTTTTTATGTGTTTTTACTAGTTTTTGTACCGGTTTAGTAACCGGAGTGTCGTGTCGGATTTACGTTTGGTATTTTGGTGGTTTATTGCAGAATTTTAGGTTAACCAAAATCCCGAGTAACGACACGTTTTGAGGCCTAAAAGAGGTGTTTTTAGGGATATAAGAGTGTGCCACAAGCTTAAAAGGTCAAGTGGATCAGTGGTTCGTAGTGTCACTAACGATTTATATCTTCGACGAACCAATGGCCCATTAAAACGGCATTTTCTGAAGAGGTGGCCTTAATGAAAGTTGTAGATCTTTGATAGAGCTTTCCAACGCATTTTGAATCATGTTAATTGGAGGTCTACAACTCAAGTTATGACCAAGTGGCTAATCGATTCGTAATAGTAAAAATCCCGAAAACGACACGACATACGAATGGCTCATCAAAACGGCGTTTTCTGAAGAAGAATCCTTCATGAAAGTTGTAGATTATTCAACGAGCTTTCCAATGGATTTTGAATCAAGTCAATCGGACTTCTACAACTCAAATGGTGGTCAAGTGGCTAATTGATTTGTATTAAGGAAAATGTCGCAAACGACACGTAATGGGAATGGCCCATCAAAACGACGTTTTCTGAAGAAGTGTCCTTCATGAAAGTTGAAGAATTTTCCGAGAACTTAATTTTGACGTTTGAATCATAATTATTGGAGGCCTACAACTCAAGATATGAATTTTAGAAGTTTAATATATAATTATATATAAAATTCCCCGCTGCATGTGCTGCATGTTACTGCAATGATTAGTGATGATGAGCTCGGATCGATCCGGCACTAATCCGGATCGATCCGGCTTCAACATTTTCTATATATATGGAACACAGCATGCAGAGACCTTTTGCCCCCCTTCTTCTCCTTCTTCCTTCTTTTAATTATGTTTTGGGGGGTCTATATGTAGTAATATATGTCGTTATAATGTCGGTGTAATAACCCGACTAGTTATCGTTTTAATATAATTTCGTTTCCGTCTTTTATTGCTTTCTTTTACTTTTATGCAATTAGTATAAATATATATATATATATATACGTATACTATATATATATCTATATCTATATATATCTATATATATATCTATACGTATATCTATATAGCTGTAGTTATCTTTTTCGTTTTGTTTTCTTTCGTTTTGTTATTTTCGTTGTTATTTTCGTTAATATGAGTAGTTAAACTAAACATAGCCGAATTATGTGAAAACGGGTAAAATTAACCCTCGGGAGACGAGATGGGAGTTGTGTGCGCGTAATTAAACGTTCGTATGATAAACTCATGTTTTAAAACCCGTTTTGATCATTTTCCTAACTTTGAATAAAATTGACAACTTTGTTCACGG
The DNA here is from genome assembly GCA_036785695.1 of Gentiana straminea. Taxonomy (NCBI): domain Eukaryota; kingdom Viridiplantae; phylum Streptophyta; class Magnoliopsida; order Gentianales; family Gentianaceae; genus Gentiana; species Gentiana straminea. The sequence continues at coordinate 10,109,660 of JAVUPR010000497.1, read as the reverse complement.
TTACATCGAGCTTATAAATGTATTTTGCGGTGAGATGTGAGATATGGATATCACTAATCATAGTCCTGATTGTTAGATTGACAATCTAAGTGATAGATCCGGACTATGCCTAAGTGAAATTCTTATTTTTACGAGATGTGCGAAACATGTTTTAAAATCACTAAACCATAGTCTTAATCGTTAGATTGGCAACCTAAGTGATACGTTAAAATTATGTTTTTGTGAGGTTTTTCAACGGCTTTTTATTCCGGTCAACCATGTTAGGCGAGTTAGCTCTCTAAAGGGAGGGTTAATAAACCTAGTGTGGGGGTTAAGTGAGAGCCGTTCGCATCTTAACGCAAGAATAAAGAGTTGACTCCCGTGAATATCATATGAACCGAATCGATAAAACACACTCCTTATCAAGTTTTTCCCGTGGGGAGATAACCCGTTGGATCATGGCTCGGCTATGCTTTTTAATCACCTAGTTAATCTCGTTAGTTAAAATTTATTTTTCGCATTAGTATAAACACTCCACTTAAAACTTTGATCGCCTAGACTAAGAATCACGTTCGCTTTGGTACTCACAACCACATTTCTCTTGGGACGACCTCGTACTCCCGTAGTAGCTATCCTAGCAATCGACCCGGTACTCGCCGCTTAGAGAGTTAGTTTACCCACAGTTGCGAGTCTTTATAAATGTATTTTTAGTGGGTGAATTTTTCGCTCATCAAAAAAATTGGCGCCGTTGCCGGGGAAATGTGTGATATTGTTGTGATATCTTGTAAGTGAACCGAAGGCTTGGGCCTAGGTTTTTATTTTCTTGTTTTATTTAGATGTCGACAAAGAGCTATGGATGCTGAAGTGATATTGTCCTGAACTCGGTTTGAATACGACTTTGGTACTTAGCCTCTTCGGAGGGTGATATCTTGTAAGTCCGGCTAAAACTTGGGGATTAGGGCCTTCGGCAACCATAACTTTTTGAGGGGTCTAAATATCGTGTGTTTAAAAAAAATAAAAAAAAAAAAAAAAAAAAAAAAAAAAAAAAAGTTTATTGTTTTATTGTTGTTTTCGAGATCTTGCGATTGAGCTTAAATGGATGGATTTTTCAATCAAAACTACTCACTCGAACAACAATACCCCTACCAACCTTATCAACAACGGTTCGTGTCGAGCCTCAATATCAACGACGAATAACCAAGGTTCATGGAATTATCGGTGCCCTAGTGCATACCGGGACCGAAATTATGGTTATTCGAGTTATGAGCCACAATATTACGAGGGTTACCCGAACCCTAATGCTTATCGGATTACGGTGTTCATACTCAACGTTGATAGCTTCAACCATATTCAGCCATCGATCGTTGTCCGGAATGGCAAGAGGACTACTACTCACCTCCGATGAATCAAAGTCAATATGATCGCTTTTCCCCATGCCACAAGAAGAATTCACCGACAACAAATAGAGCAACTAGAACGATTGAACCGAGATCTTGGAAGAGCGATCGTTGGACATGCGGAGTTCAAGGTAAGTACCGACTCCGCCATAAGAAATCTTCAAGACAAGGTGGGGCAATTGATTGAATTAGTGAGGTATGTGAAAGAGGCGAGAGACATGTGAGGTGGTTAGGGATGATGATGAGGTTATCACCGAAGAAGTTCGGGTTGAGAATAAGGTTGATAATTCGGTTTGCGAAGAAAAAGTGCAAGATTTGGAGATGACGAGTTAGAGGAGCGAGAGATTGATTGGCCATCTTTAGTAAAGCCACTGGGAGAGTTGGTAATAGTTAATATATCGGTCCCGGATTACTATCCACTCTGTGAGGATAAATTTTCTGCGGTCCAGTTTGTGTACTCCCCAATGGATGAGCTTTATGGGAGTTTTCAAAAGAAGATGGTTCGACGATCGATAAAAGAAGATTTTCCGGTCGGGGGAGATGGCATCGAGAGCCAAACGAGGTACGTTTCTAGACAATTTAATTTCTTTGGTTCTCGCATTGTTAATTTTTCTTAAGCTATTGATCTTCTTAAGTTCTGATTTTGGTTGATAACTTGTAAATACTACTTTTGTCGAGCAAACGACGTTAAACAAAAGCGCTACCGGGAGGCAGCCCGTTAAATAAATAATTTGAATAAGACTAGTCTTAATGTAAATAAGTGGACGAGTCAATATAATAGGAAATATGAACACAAATCACAACCAAGTCTTAGGATGAATGTTTGAATGTCATTTAAAGGGAACGATTAGGTGGTTATCCGAAAATCCCGAGGTAGAACACAAAGAAAACACTCAAATGCTTCATTTCTTGGACTTAGGTTGTTAAACCCTTGAGGATCTGGGTATAAAAGACTCTATACTCTTTCACACATTTCATTTTATGATCTAGTCTGTTTCAAATTTCTGGTCGTTGTAGTATAGTGGTAAGTATTCCCGCTTTAATAAAACTGTGTAATAATAAAAATGAAACTAGGAATAGCCGACATTACTACGATATATGATTATGTGATACTCTCTGATACGTATATGCTTAGATGTTCGTGCTTTACCGGTATGGCTATTTTTCCATCTAAAGCTATTATATTGCCTATCGAATTTTCGACGTGACGGGGCCATTATCTCATTTATTCCCATATCCCTATTCAATATTTTGGCACGAGGACCATGTCCCGTGTTGGCTTTGTTTTGGTTGTTTTGGTACGGGGATTCGGGATGTGCTTTCTCATGGTCGTTACGGGATTCGATAACACATCTTTCTCGCTTGGTTTATAAGCTAAGTCTTCCTCTCTATCTCATTTACACTCGAGAATAATGCAAAATCGTAAGTGGGGGTAGAGTCGTGGTTGGTCTAGAAATGGCGTAAGTGTTTAAACCCTTAGTTTTTGATCTTTTTCAAACATTATTTAGTTGATTAAAATAATTTGTATAAGGTATATATTTCATGGATTTAAAGATGTAATGATCAATTTGATATGTATAACTAATTTGAACCGTAAGTGCATTTTAACCCCAAATCTATTTGTATAACATGAATTCCTTCACGTAAGCCTTTGATATTGAAGCGAAAATTTTAAACTCGTATCCATTCGGTATCCTAGTGGTTATCCTCTAGAGATAATAGCGTAACTTAGTACCTAACTTTTGAACGTGTACTGTGAATATCTGAAGGTTTGAATGTGATAGAAAGAATGTCAAAATAAGATAAACTATATATATGTCGGTTGTAGCTACCAATGATTTGAGTGCGGTAGGGCGTTATCACGAAACGTCCTATATCACTATGAGGTTTAAAAGCTCCCGACTGCCTGATGATAGTAGTCCAGCTAGGGTATTATCACGAAACATCCTATTGCTGGGAATGAGGGCATAAAAAAAGGAGAATTAGATAGGTATTAATGTATTCGATCTCACCTCATGACGCTTGCAAGATAGTCGATTTTGGCAATGAGTTCGGATATGTTAGTATTCTGTGGAAAAAAAAAAAAAAAAAAAAAAAAACAACAACAACAACTTAGTTATCTTCGGACTATCCCCAGTATAAACTGAATGATATGCTTTAGGGATTATCCTAATGAGTACACGGGAGGACGTTGTGTGGAATTGTTACTACCTATACCTAGGAAAGTCATTAGGACTGTCTGAATGGATATTTGTGCGTATTGCTTGAATTATTTAAGAGAGGATAGTGAAAATTGAAAAGGCTTGTCACACACTCACTCTGTTATACATTTATATTGCGGTTAACGTGTAGTTATGATTCGAATGGTTGCATAATCTGATTGTCATTCATATCTTATCTTCATGAATTTTTCCTCATTCATTTTATTTTATCGCTTATTTTGTTCGAGGACGACCAAAAGCTAAGTGGGGGGTTGTGATAACGGAAAAATTCACCGTTATTTTTATAACTTTTCAACCCACTTTTGATATCATTTCGAGCATTTTTATATCAATTAAAGTCATTAATTCCTAAATTTCATAAAAATATATTAGTCGTAGACTATTTTATAAAATATCGTGTTTTTATGTGTTTTTACTAGTTTTTGTACCGGTTTAGTAACCGGAGTGTCGTGTCGGATTTACGTTTGGTATTTTGGTGGTTTATTGCGTAATTATAGGTTAACCAAAACCCGAGTAACGACACGTTTTGAGGCCTAAAAGAGGTGTTTTTAGGGATATAAGAGTGTGCCACAAGCTTAAAAGGTCAAGTGGATCGGTGGTTCGTAGTACCACTATAACGATTTATATCTTCGACGAACCAATGGCCCATTAAAACGGCATTTTCTGAAGAGGTGGCCTTAATGAAAGTTGTAGATCTTTGATAGAGCTTTCCAACGCATTTTGAATCATGTTAATTGGAGGTCTACAACTCAAGTTATGACCAAGTGGCTAATCGATTCGTAATAGTAAAAATCCCGAAAACGACACGACATACGAATGGCTCATCAAAACGGCGTTTTCTGAAGAAGAATCCTTCATGAAAGTTGTAGATTATTCAACGAGCTTTCCAATGGATTTTGAATCAAGTCAATCGGACTTCTACAACTCAAATGGTGGTCAAGTGGCTAATTGATTTGTATTAAGGAAAATGTCGCAAACGACACGTAATGGGAATGACCCATCAAAACGACGTTTTCTGAAGAAGTGTCCTTCATGAAAGTTGAAGAATTTTCCGAGAGCTTAATTTTGACGTTTGAATCATAATTATTGGAGGCCTACAACTCAAGATATGAATTTTAGAAGTTTAATATATAATTATATATAAAATTCCCCGCCGCATGTGCTTTGCGCATGTTACCGCAATGATTAGTGATGATGAGCTCGGATCGATCCGGCACTAATCCGGATCGATCCGGCTTCAACATTTTCTATATATATGGAACACAAAGATGCAGAGACCTTTTGCCCCCCTTCTTCTCCTTCTTCCTTCTTTTAATTATGTTTTGGGGGGTCTATATGTAGTAATATATGTCGTTATAATGTCGGTGTAATAACCCGACTAGTTATAGTTTTAATATAATTTCGTTTCCGCTTTTTATTGCTTTCTTTTACTTTTATGCAATTAGTATAAATATATATATATATATATACGTATACTATATATATATCTATATCTATATATATCTATATATATATATATCTATACGTATATCTATATAGTTAGTTATCTTTTTCGTTTTGTTTTCTTTCGTTTTGTTATTTTCGTTGTTATTTTCGTTAATATGAGTAGTTAAACTAAACATAGCCGAATTATGTGAAAACGGGTAAAATTAACCCTCGGGAGACGAGATGGGAGTTGTGTGCGCGTAATTAAACGTTCGTATGATAAACTCATGTTTTAAAACCCGTTTTGATCATTTTCCTAACTTTGAATAAAATTGACAACTTTGTTCACGGTTACATCGAGCTTATAAATGTATTTTGTGGTGAGATGTGAGATATGGATATCACTAATCATAGTCCTGATTGTTAGATTGACAATCTAAGTGATAGATCCGGACTATGCCTAAGTGAAATTCTTATTTTTACGAGATGTGCGAAACATGTTTTAAAATCACTAAACCATAGTCTTAATCGTTAGATTGGCAACCTAAGTGATACGTTAAAATTATGTTTTTGTGAGGTTTTTCAACGGCTTTTTATTCCGGTCAACCATGTTAGGCGAGTTAGCTCTCTAAAGGGAGGGTTAATAAACCTAGTGTGGGGGTTAAGTGAGAGCCGTTCGGATCTTAACGCAAGAATAAAGAGTTGACTCCCGTGAATATCATATGAACCGAATCGGATAAAACACACTCCTTATCAAGTTTTTCCCGGGGGAGATAACTTTGTTGGATCATGGCTCGGCTATGCTTTTTAATCACCTAGTTAATCTCGTTAGTTAAAATTTATTTTTCGCATTAGTATAAACACTCCACTTAAAACTTTGATCGCCTAGACTAAGAATCACGTTCGCTTTGGTACTCACAACCACATTTCTCTTGGGACGACCTCGTACTCCCGTAGCTATCCTAGCAATCGACCCGGTACTCGCCGGTTAGAGAGTTAGTTTACCCACGGTTTTGCGAGTCTTTATAAATGTATTTTTAGTGGGTGAATTTTTCGCTCATCAATGGAGTTGGTTGAGTTTGACGTCTTCTAAGCAAAGAGCTAATACTACCATCCGGAAGACTAGTCAAACTAGGTCCAATCAGATTTCCATCAGCCAGAGATAACTTGTCATTAGGTAGGAATGGTACTCCCAACCTACGACATAAATCGTAGATAAAACAAGGGAAGTATAGATGACTCCCTGTCCGGCGATGACAATACTTTCAAAAATTCTTTTAAACATGACCTTTCCAACATCCACTCTAACATCGTTTACCATCGCCTGTGCGATACAAACATCTTCCTTTCCAAAAGCGGTATGTTTACTAGAAGGATAGAGATTATGGCTAATAAATCTTTTAATTGCCCTTAAACCTCTAAAACAGTTCCCGTAGTTAAACCGATTTTCAACCCATACAGCGGTTGGGTCAAAAACACTCTGGGCTCTCAGGGCAGTCTGCTCAAAGCTAGCAGGATCATCTAAATTATAAACTACCCTGTAATCCTCCTCCTCAGGAAATTCTTCAACTCCTAGAATTGCATTAATGACGGCAGGGTTAAAAGGAATATTTTTGGCTCGTAAGGGTACAGTTTGCGACTGAGTAAGCTGCTCTTCTGACAATGTAGATAAAACCGAATAAAACTCAGCTACTATAGTCGTGTTAATCTCCCCTTCCCTTCTGGCTGCTAAATCTAACCACTGACGCTTTCTAAAGATATCCTTAACTTCATCACCTAAGTCATCCAAGTCTAATCCTTTTTCAACCAACACATCACATTTACTATAAATTTTTGCATACGCTTTCTTAGCCTCAGGTGATGCGGTTTTTTCAAAGCTTACGGCTTCTTCCTCAGATGATAAAATTACTGTGCCTACGACAGGAGTTGATATAGGAATTTTCGATTTTCTCTGGTTAGAGACTCTAGTACTCGACTCAGCCATTCTACGATATTAGTAATGCCAATCAACAACAAAAACAACAACAAAAACAACAAAAAAATAAAAATGTCACAACACACTCAAAAATCAAAACAGTTGAAATTATTCTAAAAAATTATGAAAAATACGAAATTGATAACTAAATAAACTAAATTATACCTTAATATGTAGAAAACGTTAAAAAGTAGGCCGGAAAAGTTGAAAAGTCGCCGGAATGAAATGGAGCTTGTTTTTTACCCTTTTTGAATTTTCCAATTTGTGTTGAAGAGAGGAGATGATAATGAGAAGAAATTAAGTAATGGTGTAGTGTGAGATGAAGTTTTGTTGAAGAAAAGTGAAAAAAAAATCGTAATGGTGGGGTTTGGTGTTTTGCGGCTGTAAAAAAAATTAGGGAAGAAGAAGAAGAAAAGAAGGGTCCCCGTCCTTTTTTATGTTTTTAGACCCCGGACCGGTCCGGGTTAAGGCCGGATCGGTCCGTGCCCAATTTTTTTACCTTCTCGATTTTTTTGACTTTTTATGATTTTTGATGAAAACTTATAAAAATTCTAATAAAACTTAATTAAAATCTTGAAAATAAGTTTATAAAATTTTTTAAAACTTACTAAAAATAACATTTAAAGAAAATTTTATAATTTTATAACAATTTCTAAAAATTTAATAAAATCTTTATAACACTTTACTAAAAAGCTTATAAAATTTAATAAATTTATATCAACTCTTATAAAACATCTAAATTAAAACTAAAAAACTTTTATAAAACTTTTATAAAACTCCTCAAATTTCATAAAGATCCAATTTTATAAAATTTTCAGAAGTTATGCGAAAACTTTATAAAATAAAATAAAATAAAAGACTCGAAACTTAAGGGGTTCCTGATTCTTCGATTTCTAAATCTTCCAAAGTTCTGATATAACGCTCGATCAACCTAACTCCTAAAAACGAGGCATTTGAATTATCTCTCGGAATTCCATTGGGATTTTTGGATAACCACCTAATCGTTCCATTCCTAACAATATTCAAACACTCATCCTGGGATTTGGTTGTGTTTTTCCCACAGCGTCCAACATGTTCACTTTTTCCACAGTTATCTCTCGCATCTCATTAGAAACTTTGCCCTTCTTTTTATCGCACTTCTTGATGTTCCATTACATACTTCTCTCAATCTGATCTCTCTCAACAATTTCTTGTTTTGTTCAAAAACTAAAGCTTCTATAGAAAACGCGACATCTTTATCAAGGCCTAATTTCAAAAGTAAAATAAAAACTCATATTCTATCTAAAAAAGACATCCAGCTTCTTTTACGTCTATCCGGTAAAAGACGAAAAGAGTTTAAACATAATTAAAAATACGTAAAAGTAAAGATAGATAGAACCCGGTATTCGGTGATTCCGGTTTCTCGCTTTTCGCTTTTTCATTTTTCTCTCGCTTTTTCAATTTGTCGGGGGATCAATCGGTAGCATTATTTCTTCTTTCGGTGTGATTCCTTCTCCTCCACAAATAACTTTACTCGTGGCCATTGGCTATAAAAGTTGTATTTCCATCGCTTAGTTCAACAACTCCAGCTTTGTAAACCCGTGTTACTTTAAATGGACTCCGTCCATCTTGACTTAAGCTTACCCGGAAACAACTTTAAACGTGAATTGTACAAAAGCACTCGATCACCTACATGGAACTCACGCTTAAAGATTCTCTTATCATGGAATGATTTCGTGCGTTCCTTGTAGATTCGAGCGTTTTCATAAGAATCGAGACGAAATTCTTCTAGTTCGTCAATTGAAGCAATCTATGATCACCGACAAATTTTAGGATCGAAATTTAGAAATGTAATAGCCCGAAGGCTCGGTGTTCTAACTCAACCTGGGAGATGACAAGACTTACCAAAGACTAGCTTATAGGGAGAACAACCAATTGGTGTTTTAAAAGTCGTTTCGTACGCCCATAATGCATCATCTAATTTAACTCGCCCGCTTTTACGATTTGAATCAACTGTTTTTTTCACGATTCTTTTGATTTCTCTATTCGATACCTCTACCTGACCACTAGTTTGTGGATGATAAGGCGTTCCTAGTTTATGCGTTACACCATATTTTTCAATTAACTTAGTAAATGGTCGATTGCAAAAATGTGAACCTCTATCACTAATGATCGCCCTCGGAATGCCATATCTAGTGAATATGTTCTTTTTAAGGAATCGTATGACAACCTTGGTATCATTAGTGGGAAGAGCTTCAGCTTCTACCCATTTCGAGACATAATCTACCATTACAAGAATAAATCTTTTTCTAAACGATATAGGAAAAGGTCCCATGAAATCTATACCCCAAACATCAAATAACTCACATTCTAAAATAGGTTGCATAGGCATTTCATGTTTTTTAGATACATTTCCCCATTTTTGACAAGATTCACAAGATTTAACATACTTATAAGCATCTCTATATAGTGTAGGCCAATAAAAACCACATTGTAAAACTTTAAAAGCGAGCTTTCCATCCTCCATGATGACCTCCTCGCCTCACGATCATGACAAAACGATAAAATACTTAAAATTTCATTATCAGGCACACATTTTCTGATTATCCCATCCGAACGCTTACGGAAAAGGTCTGGTTCCTCCCAGTAATAAAATTTTAAGTCGTAAAAGAACTTCTTTTTCTGGTTGCCAAGTCCAATGAGACGGAATATAATCACAAGTTAAGTAATTAATGATATCTCCAAACCAAGGTGACATTTCCTTAGAAGGAATTCTATTTTTTAATAACTGCATGGTTGAAGGAGTATCTATTCTAAATAGTTGTTCATCAGGAAATGAATCTTTAATTTCATTCCCTATTTCTTCCTCGCCTCCATTCTACTTAGATGATCTCGCTACTACATTCTCACTTCCTTTTTTATCTTTAATTTCAATATCAAATTCTTGAAGTAGGAGAATCCATCTAAGAAGACGTGGTTTCGCATCCTTCTTACTCGCAAATACTTCGTAGCCGAATGGTCCGTGTAGATTATTACCTTAGAACCAACAATATATGATCTAAACTTATCTAAGGCAAAAATTACAACCAACGAGCTTCTTTTTCTCGTAGTTGCATAATTAAGTTGAGTCATGCGTTTAGTGTGTGAGAAGCATAGTAAATAGCTTTGAGAATTTTGTTATACCTTTGACCTAAAACAGCTCCTACAAACCTAAATCGCTTGCATCACACATAATCTCAAAAGGCAAATCCCAGTCTGGTGCTACCAACACTGGTGCAGTAATCAACTTCGCTTTTAAGGTCTGAAAAGCTTCCATACATTTACTATCAAAGTTAAAAGGTACTTCTTTTTCAAGCAAATGACTTAGAGACTTTGCTATTTTCGAAAAATCTGCAATAAATCTCCTATAAAATCCTGCATGTCCAAGAAATCCTCTTAGAGTCCTTAGATTCACTGGTGGTGGTAATTTTTCAATCACCTCGACTTTAGCTTTATCAACTTCAATTCCTATTTCGTAGATTCTATGACCTAGAACAATTCCTTCGATACCATTAAATGACATTTTTCCCGAGTTTAGTACTAAGTTAGTATCCTCACAAATATTGTAACACTCTTTCTAAGTGCGACAAACATTTACCAAAAGAATCTCCGTAAACACTAAAGTCGTCCATAAAAATTTCTAAGAATTTCTCAACCATATCAGAAAACATAGACATCATACATCTTTGAAACGTAGCAGGAGCATTACATAAACCAAACGGCATTCTCTTATACGCAAAAGTTCCATAAGGACAAGTGAAAGTAGTTTTTTCCCTATCTCCTGCTGCAATGAATATCTAAATATCCCGAATAACCATCTAAGAAACAAGAATACTTATGACCACTTAAACGTTCCAACATCCGAACTATGAACGGAAGTGGATGATGATCTTTCTTAGTATGATCATTTAGCTTTCTAAAATCAATGCACATTCGATATCCTGTAATTTCCCTTGTTGGAATCCATTCATTCTTATCATTCTCTTTCACCGTGAAACCTCCTTTCTTCGGTACAACTTGAGTTGGACTAACCCATTCACTATCTGATATAGGAAAGATTATTCCCATTTCTAATAGCTTAATCACCTCTTTCTTAACGATTAACTGTAAATTCGGGTTGAGGCGGCGTTGCGGTTGAATACAAGGTTTAGCATCTTCTTTCAGAATTATCTTATGAACACAAATCTCCGGGCTAATACCTCGAATATCGGCAACTGTCCATCCAAAAGCTTTCTTATGCTTTCTTAACATTCTAAGTAATTGATCTTCTTGTTGCTCAGTTAAAGTTGATGAAATAATAATCGGTAATAGATTATCGCTTTCAAGAAAAGCATATTTCGGATTTAAAGGTAACGGTTTCAATTCCGATTCTTTGGCGGATCTTCTATTGACGATTTAAGAACCGGTCCTTCTAGTTCTAACTCCAAATACTTATGCCATGGTGGCTTAAAAGTAAAGCTTCCTTTATCTAGAGAAATGATTATCTCTTTCATTTCAATGTCTTCCTCATCTTCTTTATAGATAGACGAGTTAAGCATTCTTCTAATCTGTCTTCAAAAGTTGGTAATCGATTATCATAGACGTAATGAATATCTTCTATAAAAGAACATGATTCTGGTGATGGATATGGATGGTTCATAGCTTTGAAAATATTGAAAGCAACTTCATCTTCATTGACTCTCAAAACTAATTCTCCTTTCTGAACATCGATTAAAGTTCTTCCCGTAGCTAGAAATGGACGACCTAGAATAAGTGGCGCTGAATATCCTTCTTCCATTTCCATAACTACAAAATCTACTGGAAAATAGAATTTGTCTACTTTAACCAATACGTCCTTAATAATCCCTTTAGGATACTTAATCGATCTATCTGCCATTTGTAGAGTCATTTCAGTCTTAGTAAGCTTTCCTATGCCTAGCTTTTTATAATCCTCATTAGACATGAGATTTATACTAGCTCCTAGATCACATAAGACCTTCTTAAACAAATCCTCCAATTTCACATGGAATCGTAAAACTTCCAGGATCTTTCGCCTTTAGGTGGTAACTTATGCTTTGCGAATTGCGTAACATTCTTCATTTAGGCATATATTCTCATATTCCTCTAATTTTTTCTTATTTGATAGTATATCTTTCGAAACTTTCCATAGGCGGTATATTAATCGAGCTTCAATAACAGGGGATATTAACATGAAGATGACGAAAAGTGTCAAGGAAACGAGCATACTTCGATCGCCTTTAGCCTTTTTGATTTGATCTTTAGGAGGGTAAGGTAAAGATTCTAAATCTATAACCCTTGGCTCCTTAGTCAATTTCTCTTTTCCTTTTTCCTTAAACCTTTGAGTATTACTTAGTCGCCATGTTTCGGTTCTTGAATTTTTTCCTTTAAATTGTTCCCTCGAATCAATCTCTACTTCGTACTCTTTCGCTTCTTCCCGTTTTTCATCCTTATTACTAGTTTCATCTATTCTAACATGTTCCTTGAATAAATTCCTTAAATCTTTATCCATAGGGTCTTTCAAAATCCTAGGGATTTTTACCCATTTTTCACCTTCATTTTCAGATTCCAAACTTCTATTCCTTTTCAAGAAATTCTCTATAATTTCTTCTTCCTCATCAGTGAATTCAATTTCATCTTTAGTTTCATCATTCTTTCCATCTAAATCATTTTCTACTTCATTATTCCCGAAGTTTTCTACTCCATTACTACCACTGAGCTTCCTACTTCTCGTAACTACAACATTTACCTCTCTTGGGTTTCTTTCAGTGTTACTTGGTAATCCTCCCGGGGTCTACTTGTTGTTACGTTCACCTTCCCTACTCAAATGATCTTCCATATTCCTCAATGAAGCTTATATCGTTCTCATTCTGGTATCATGTCCACTCATAGATGTTTTCATTGTACTCATATCCTTAGAGACGTACCAATAGAAGTCATCATTGTTTCCATATTCTTAGCTTGAGTAGATACTACACCCATCATATTTTCCATTAGTTTTTCCCATTTTTCAACTCCTTCGCAGTTGAGTTGAACTCGAGTTACTTGGTATACTTTGAGTGGTATGTTGAGGATAGGATCTAGGTAATGATTGTAAATTCGATTAGATGTGTTTTCTTGATAAACTTGATTATTATTCCTATATGGGACCGGATATGGCGGTTGTCCCGGCTTACTAGGGTTTTCGGACCATCGATAAGTAGGATGATCTCTTCTAATAGCATTAAACGAGTTCGAGTATGCATTGTTCAAATTCCTATCTTTCGCGAAGAAAACCCACCTCCTCTCTTGAGTATCCCGTTGGTTTTTCTATCCCTAATGACACATTATCCTGATTTGAGTATTCAGTTGGTGTACTATTTTCGAACTTTGGTTCTTATTCTTGTTGTAAACCATCAAATTTCCTACTCAAATTTTCTAAATGTGCTAGAACTTCCGTATTAGACGTACATTCTCCTGCAAAAGCTACTTTTCTGGTGCTAGAACCGGTTTCCCACATTCTGTTATTTTTGGAAATCTTTTCTATAGCATCGTAAACTGTTTGAGCTTCACTCATCATTAACGAACCACCACATGCATGATCTACATCCGCACGTGAATCTTTTCTCAATTTACGACAGATGAGTTGAATTTGCATATCTAAGGAATAACCATGATCAGGACATGCTCTTAACAATTTTTTAAACCTTTCCCACGCATTCCCAAGTGTTTCTTCAGATCCTTGTCTAAAATTAGCAACCTCGACTTTTAACTCCAAATTTCGTCCGAGAGTGAAATATTGTTTCGAAATTCGCCTTTGAATCTCCTCCCAACTTGTTAGTGAGTGATGTGGAAGAGACATAAACCAATCTCGGGCTCGTCCTTTTAAAGAAAAAGGAAACATAGTCATCCTCGTTAATTCCTTATGAGCACCTTGACTTTTGGTTGTATTGCACGAGCTTCTTCAAAAGATAGAGATGATGATGTGGATCTTCATCATCCTCTCCTAGGAATTGGGCTCTTGCGTCAATTAAACCAAAAAGATGAGACTTAATTTCGAAATTATTCGCTCCTTCATTAGGTAAAAGTATGGGATTATTAGTCTGGTTTCTTCTCACGGTTTGATCACAGATTGGTCTCGGGTTTGGCGGATTGTTATGATTATTCTGGTTCCAATTCTGATTATTTCTATTATTATTATTATTATTATTATTATTATTATTATTATTATTATTATTATTATTATTAGGGTTAACAGGGTTTTGTCCATGCCCTAGAGCATGTTTTAGCCTCTGTTCAGGTGTTTCGTCACTGATTTCAGCCATTCTCGTATTTCTGTTTGAAGATGATTCTTGGTCAGGATTTCCCTGACTAGTATGACCGCGTTTACTCTCTACTCTTAACTGCCTTTCGTAAGTGTTTATGTCAGGCTTATAAGGAGTGAGAGGGGCCTTACCACTTCTGGTCATCAACTAACGAAAATAGAAAATAACACGAAAATAGATAGTAGTAAAAATTGGTAATTTACCTATAAGGTAACAACCAACGAAAAATAAAATAGAAATGGGATAAGAAAAGTGTTGACTTATTCTCGAGAATTTTGAGCTAATACAAGTAGTAACCATAGACACAAAAAAAAAAGAAATTAGCGACGTTCCCCGGCAACGGCGCCAAAAAGCTGACCCCGCCTAACCTGTCCCTGAGAATGGTGCCGAAATCGACGGACATTTCCCCGGTTAAACGATTCTAACCGGCGGTGTACCGGGTCAAGCAAGTGCTAGTATGGTGAGTCGAGTATCGTATCCACGGGGAACTTGGTAATTTCTTCTAAGTGTGGTTAAACACCAAAGAGTCATTATTAACTCGATCTAAACCGCAATTTTATAACACAGATCACTATTATTCTAGTCAACAATAAATAAATACGTAATTTAAAAGTTATTCTAATATAATATATATAGATATATAAATATATATAGATGTACATAAATTGCAAAGTATATATATAGATATAAATATATAGGTACCAATATATTAAACAGATAATTTTAGAGAACTGGCCAAAACTTATATAATTGGTTTATACGATCTTTCGATTAAATGAAATGTGTTCGATCTCTCCTTTTATTTTAGGTCCAATTGAGTAAATGAAACGGTGCACTCACGAGGTAAACAATTCCTCCTCACATGAGCGTATGAAATTGTCATATGTCCATTGCATCGACCCAAGGTCCACAATCGTTACGGTTTTTCTGAACAGGTCCCGAGTACAAATCTACCTTTAGATAAAAATGAGTCATTCCGTTCGTCAAACGGTCAATTTTATTTTAAAGGCTCCGGTTGTCAAAGCCGGACGATTTAACTTTCCGGTTTAAGTTTCCATTAACTGATGATTTAACATTATTACGATCTCGAGTACAAATTATAATAAAATTCATTTCTCCCAAAACAAATTTACCCCCGGGTAGGAAATCGGATTCCGTTATCACGTTATTCACACGACCAATTTTACCCTCCGGTTTTTCTATCTTTTATCTCATATCCTGACTACGAGGCGTCAATTCATAATTAGATTATGAATTCCTCAGATCGATTAAATATGTCAATACGAATACGATTAAAATAGAAAAAGATTCAATTAACTCAATTTTTGTCATTTTAACTTAACAACATTTCCTTAACGAAAAGATCGAAATAAAACCGATTACATAGTTTTGGTCAGTATTATATTTAGCCTAAAAACATTATAATAACGAAAAATATAAAAACAAACATAAATACTTAAGAAAAGTTACCCGGTTACAAATCTTTGAATCGAGTTGTATTCTTCCGGACATTACAACGACTTCTACAACACCGAACTTCCGAGACTTTCCCGAGCATTATAACGATACTTAAAACTACATTATTACGGCGTAAGGCCTTATTTACAAACTACAAAATAAAAAAGAAAAGAAAAGAAAAGAGAGGAGATATATATATATATATATGAGATGTATATATATTTTTTTTTTGGTACTCCCCGTCTGTTCTCTGCCATCTTCTTATATAGGCAAAGGTGAAGGGGCCGGACCGGTCCGAGATCAAGCTGGATCGGTCCGGTATAATGATTACACCCACTAACTTGATCACTCCAGCATGTGCGGTGATTATATATATTTTTATATATATTTATTAAACTTCTAAAATTCATATCTCGAGTTCTGGACCTCCAAAAATTGCAAACGAAATGCTAAAATTAAGGTCTTGAGAAACTCTACAACTTTCATGAAGAACTCTTCTTCAGATAACGCCTTCTTGATAACCTCGTGTTCCTCCGAAGCTTTTACGGGATTTTTATTAACCCAAATCGATTAGCCACTTGATCACTGTTTAAGATGTAGACCTCCAATCTTCATAATTTAAATTGCATTGGAAAGCTTTCGGAAAAATCTACAACTTTCGTGAAGAACACTTTTTCTGAAAATGTCGTTTTGATGAGCCATTCGTTTGTCGAAGACATTTCTTGATTATTACTTAACCAGATTGATTGGCCACTTGACCACTTAGGCTATTTAATTGACCATTTAAGCTCGTGGCACTCTCTAAATCATTCCAGAGATATGATTAAACTTTAATATGTCGATTCTCGGGGTCTCGGTTTATAAATCTGCAATAAAATACCACAAATACCCACGTAAATCTGACACGACACTCCGATTTACTAAAATCGGTACAAAATTACAACTTTTTACTATTTTTACTACTAACTACTCTAAATTATAAAGATTAACATTTCATACTATTTATACCATAATTTCATATATTTTATATAGAATTCGTTGATAAAACATAATAATATAACGTATTTTTAATCATATAAAAATAATACATCAGGCTGCCTACGTTCCTTTCATAAAGGATCAAGAC
Source organism: Gentiana straminea (assembly GCA_036785695.1). Lineage (NCBI taxonomy): Eukaryota > Viridiplantae > Streptophyta > Magnoliopsida > Gentianales > Gentianaceae > Gentiana > Gentiana straminea. The sequence continues at coordinate 10,092,759 of JAVUPR010000497.1, read as the reverse complement.
AATGCGTAGTTCTTAGAAGAAAGAATCTGAGAGTTGTAAAGGAGGTGAAAGTGATATTTATAGAGACATGGAGCTGGCCAGCTGGCGAGAGCAGGACAGCTGACAGACTGCGAGCTTGGAGGGATGAAAGCCCTTGCCAAGCAGAGAGCCTTCGGCGGGCAGAGAGCCTACGGTGGGCAAAGAGCCCTGGCGGACTCGTTGAAAGGTTTGCGGTGCTAAGAAAGACTGTTGAACGAGTGGGCAAGCAGGAAAACCAGGAAAGTGCCGAGCTGAGGTCGGACTTAGAGTGCCGAGCTGAGGTCAGACTTAGAGCTGGAGAGCATCGTAAATGAACTTTGCCTAGTTGTGTTGAAGGATGGCGAGATGGAGGGGCGAGCAAGTCGGCCCTTAGTGCTTTGTATCGAGCTAGTTGTTTGCTGTTTCACTCCCGTTGCCTTGGCCAATGATGAAGATCGTGATATCGTGAGGCGGAGCAAAGCCAAGGACCCTATCCGCTACTGGGCTTATGTCTCATTTTTGGATTTGGCAGGGCTTTGCTGATTTTGGCATATCAATGGCCCCCTACTCCTTGAACACTTCACTGTACATGCGAGAATCATAGAGTAAAGTTGATGTACTATTTGCCGAGATGGCTGTTGCAGAGCGATTGAAGATTTGCTTGAGTGTGAGCAGAAATATGATGCCGAGCTAGAGTCGGGCTTACATAAGGTTCGCTCGAGGGCGAGGTCCAAATATGATGCCGAGCTGGAGTCGGGCTTATAGAAGGTTCGCTCGAGGGTGAATTCCGAACATGATGCCGAGCTGGAGTTGGACTTAACATCATTTTATGGTGTAGACGCGACAGGCTGTGACGTGCCGCGCTTTGAAGTGTACGGACTTAAAGTGCCACGCTGTGAAGCGGACGGGCTTTGGAACCGGGCTATTAAGTGGATGGGTATTGTAGGCCGTAAGCCGCTTTGCAATGTGACCGTAAGTTGTCTTGCGGTATGAAGGACGTAAGCCACTTCGCAAGGTGAAGTCCGTAAGCCGTCTCGTGAGATGAGGAGGAGCGGGCAGCTTCAGAAGATTGATAAATTTGATCCTTCCAAGGTCAACATCCAGATGGCTCCAGATGGCTGTAAGTAAGCAGGCCAAGCAGACTGTTTTGACAAAAACTGTGGTAGCTGAGAACCGGCCTAGAGATAAAGTTGGTGCCGAAGAGGTAGATAAGGTCTGGTGATTCTGAGGGGACCATCCTGCTTACCAAGATGTCGACGGAGGGAATGGCAAGAAAGATTCCCGCGCTCACAAAAAGTCTAGAGTGACAGGTGATCAGCTAAGGCTCGATGCCTCTCTTCAAGAAAATGCGTCATCTGCCCCTATTGCCGACAAAAATAAAGATTCGGCTGGAAGGCTGAGCTTGGCGGGCATAGCTGCATTAGTGCCATTCAATATTTGTCTTATTTTCATGGTTTTGTACTAATGCGTCCGCTTGCAGATGTGGGGAACACTTAGCCGCGCGCGCAAATAATTGACCCAGCATAGACAAACCAGTGAGATTGGGAGAACGAGCCAGATAGAAGACACAAGAAAATGAATTGCCTATGGTATCGCTTTTATGAGTCCTCTGTAGACGGACAGAACCAACCCGAAGACTGGTCTTCTGAAAAGGCATGAAGAGTGTGCGGGCATGATGGAACCGCTGACTGCCCTGGTAAGCTGTTCTTCATACTTTCCATATTTGCACTTTCATTTTCATTTCATCGGGTGTTTGTTTGGGTTATCTGTCTTCAACTTCACAAACGAATACTGTTGTCACACAGGTTGATCGCATGGATACCGAGCTCGATCGACCAGATAGCCTCGAAACATTTACTTTTGAGATCGTTGTCTACAATAGCTTAATGTTTTGATTGATATTGACTTTGTGGCCATTGTTTGGCCTTTTGAACGGGTGTTTTTGTTGATTCTTACTAAGTGTTGAGCGTGATTGATCTAATTTTTCTCTTTGCTATGTTGCTCCGTATACTTTTTTGCTCGAAAATGTCGTACCTTTCGAGTCCGATGTTGGGGATGGAGTCCGATGTTGGGGATGCGGCCCCCTTGTTCTGGATAAGGCCTGAGATCGCAAACTTGCGGGCTTATAAAAAATAATCCATTTTCACTAGCACTTAATTTCTGGCGGGTGCCTTGAAACACTTTGTTCGGGCCTTGACTCTTCCCGCCCCTCTCCACGTGTCCGAACATGTATGGTGTTTCCGGGTCGGTCAGTATCTCTCCGGGCAGGGGCTGCACCGTGGACGTTATCCGTGGGCCCTAGGCGAGCCAAAGCTGACTTTCTACCCTTGTTGGGCTGTGAGGTAGCATGATTGCTTTCCTCTCTTGCCGTGTGATAAGATCGGGCAAACTTGCCGACCGGTTGGGGGGTAGTCCATCGGTTATAAGTTGCAAATTGTATAGCCGCATGTCCTCCACATATTCCATGTGGGCTTTAAGTGCCAAAGCTTGAGGACTGGGGCTTTGGCTCGCATGTACGTCGAAATTCGTTCTTTGTTCGAAGTTTTGGCGAGAAGCTTTGACGGTGTTTTTCCCGCGGCTTTTCCTTATGACCGTATCTTGCATTTCTCTGGTCTCAGCCATTTCGTTTAGTATGGCTCACATATTGGCCTTTTCATCGCGCTCGATGTTGCCTTTGTCAGACTGCGACCCTCGGCTATGTCAACTATGACGTGACGTTGTGCCATGCGGTGGGTCGTTAACACATGTCGTATCCTGATCTCGGCTATCAACTATGCGGCGGTGTGGTCATATTTTTCCCGCCTTTTGGCCGGTGCGGCGTTATTTTTCCCGCCACGGACTTAGGGATAACTTGGTGACTAGGCTTAGGTTGGTTTCTTAATGAACACTCAATAAAGGCGGTGCCGGGCCGGTGAAGCTTCAACCCGTAATCCGGCGAGCTCGGGTCCCCGGTATCAATCAACACAAGTAGAGGCGGGTAGAGGACTCGTGTGTGAGTTTTGAAGATGACGTTGAAGGTGTTCCTTCAAGTTGAGATGATTTTGGCGGACTCGATCCGTAAAACCGGTGATCCATGCACCGAGTTTGTCGCTAAGATGTTGAAAACGATGATTTGCGGTGCCAAGAAAGACCGTTGAACAAGCGGGCAAGCAAGAAAACCGGGAAGGTGCCGAGCCGAGGTCGGACTTGCGATATATGGATTTTGAGTGCCGAGATTGTGGGTGATTTCTCCGAGGTCGGACTTAGCAAGAGGAGGAGGATGATGTTTTTAGATTATGCGTCGTAAATGAACTTTGCCTAGTTGTGTTGAAGGATGGCGAGATTGAGTCCTTGGCGGGCGAGAGAGCGGTGGACGACGGTCGGCCCCTCGTTGAAGGGTTTGCGGTGCCAAGAAAGACCGTTGAACAAGCGGGCAAGCAAGAAAACCGGGAAGGTTCGGACTTAGAGTGCCGAGTATCGAGCTTGTTGTTGAACCTTGCCTAGTTGTGTTGAAGGATGGCGAGATTGATACTCCCCCCCGTGCCTTGGCCAATGATGAGGATCATGATATCGTGAGGCGGAGCAAAGCCGAGGACCATATCCGCTACTGGGCTTATGTCTCGTTTTTGGATTTGGCAGGGCTTTGCTTATTTTGGCATATAAGAAATTGAGCACAATTTGCAAAGAAATAGCCCCATTATTTCTCGAGAAGAGATGGGAAACATGCTCAATATCATTTGATTGAGTAGTTGATCCAGCCCCTTGTTGTTTGAAGAAACCCTCCACTTTAATTGGTATTTTTCATGAAAGGGGGACATGAGATAAGAAATCCACTTGACGGCCCAGAAGACTGGACAGGCCAAGAATGACTTAATAGATCATTTTAGGGCCAAATCCAGTCAATTCAGTATAACAGAGCAGTCAAAGAATTTGCCTGCAAACAATTCTAAGACTAAGAAAATTCAGTGTGCTTTTTGTGGGTTTAATGTACAAATTGAATATAATTGTTTCAATAAACATGGCTATCCATATGGGTTTAAGTCCAAGAGAGCTAACATGGTGGATCAGGCCGGTGTGAATCAGTTTTCTATATAGGAAGATCAAGACCTTGGGTAAGCTAAATTGGGGTTTCAAGGTCCCACCGTACAACATCTAGAAAAACTGATGGCCCTATTGAATTCTGAATCTTTTGGACATACAGTTAATTAGATCAATATAGCGAACCACCATTTTTCACATGTTCAATGATCAAGTGACATTTGTTTGGTAAAACATATCCAATGGATGTTGGGCTATGGTGCCACATATCACATTGTGTATTCTCTAGAGAAATTAGGTAATCTTAAACACGTGTTTAACATGTGAGTAGGATTACCTAATGGTAATAATGTACAAGTAACACACGCGGGACAAGTGATGATTAACCCTCATCTGATCTTGCATAATGTGTTGTACATTTATGGTTTTAAATATAATCTCATGTATTTACCAGCCTTGGTTAATCATTCTAATTGTGCAGTCGTCTTCACTACTAACAATTGTGTTTTGCACGATAACAAGAAGAACATAATTGGTTCAACTGAGCTATACTACTATATTTGTTTGTAAATATTTAGAAAATAAACTGTCTGATAGAGTGGATGAAAATCTCCTTTGGCATTATAGAATTAGGTCACCTACCAGATCAGTATTTTCAAGTCATGAATTCGCATGCATCTAATGTCAAATTTTGTGAACATGACTTGTGTTTTGTGTGTCACATGGCAAAGTTGAAGAATAAACCTTTTCATTAAGCACTATTGTTGACAATTCTGTTTTTGATCTTGTGCATGTGGATATTTAGGGACCTTTGAGGCATCCCACTGTCAATTCTCAACAATATTTTCTAACTGTTGTTGATGATTATTTTAGAATTACTTGGATTTTCTTATGAGACAGAAATTTGAAGTTTGTCAAAGAGTTAAATCTTTTGTTAAGTTTGTTTCAACTCAGTTTAATAAGGTTGTCAAAGTTATTAGACCTGATAATGAAACTGAGTTTCAGATTACATCCTTGTATGAACAACATGACATTATCCATCAGACTTCATGTGTAAGCACACCTGAACAAAATTGAATTGTTGAGAGAAAACATCGGCATATGTTGAATGTAGCAAGATGATTGAATCTCATACTAACCTACCTATTGAATATTGAGGGTATTTTTATTGCATGCTGTTAAACTTGTCAATGCTACACCTATACCATTATTAAAGTAAGCACTCATTATGAGGTGTTGTAAGGAATTAAGCCAAATTATTATATTTTTAAAGTTTTGGTTGTTTGGTTTTTTCATGTACTATTTAGCAATTTAGAACCAAGTTTGATTCTAGATCCAGGACTTGTGTGCATCTTGGAAATTCAAAACTTCCAAGGGAGCCGTTCTTTTGGATATCATCAACAAATATATCTTTGTTGCTAAAAATACTCAGTTTCATTAAACTTACTTTCCTTTATTCAAGAAGGTCATAGGCAAAGCTCAGTGTACCACACATATGCTAGTTCTAGTACATGTTTTCAATAACTTTGAGGATCGGATGAGTAGACCAGCTGAGGAATCCGGTAAAACTGTAGATAAAATTAAGGAGTCCAACAGAGGATCAGTCACTACCGAACAAGCACATGCACCAACAATTCAACTAAGGAGATCTACCAGGACTAAAAAGGCACCAAACTTCTATCAAGAAGGTGACAATGTTGTACAGACCCCTCATATGCTAAATCAAGTAATAAGTTTAGACAGACTCTCAGCTGAATATGCAAAATATGTTTGTGCCATTGATGCAGTCATTGAGCCCAAGACTTACAATCAAGAAATTGAACATGATAAGTGGAATGAGGCAATGCAAAAGGAAATAGAGGCATTGCAGAAGACCAACACATGAGATATTGTTACTTTGCCACATGGCAAAAAGCCATTGAATGTAAGTGGGTGTATAAGATAAAATAAAACCTTGATGGATCAATAGTGAGACATAAAGCCAGATTAGTAGCAAAGAGCTACACTGAGACTTATGGCATTGATTATCAAGAGACATTTTCACCAATTGTGAAAATCACAACATTCAGAACATTGTTAGCACCAGCAGCCGAAAATTGGCATCTTCACCAGATAGATGTTAACATTGTTTTTTTAGATAGAGATTTGCATGAAGAAGTCTACATGCAGCTCCTTCAAGGGTCTACATTTGACAAACGAAATTAGGTTTGCAGGTTAATCAAGTCATTATATGGGTTAAAGCAAGCTAGCAGGCAATGGAATTGCAAATCGACAGAGTCTTTAAAGAGTCATGGGTTTGTTCAGTCAAAGCATGACCACAACTTATTTACCAAAGGACCAGGCAAAACCTTCACTGTCTTATTGGTCTATGAAGATGACATTATTGCTTCCAGTCCTGATTAAAATGAGATTCAACAAGTCAAAGACCATATCCACAAGCAATTTACCATCAAGGATCTTGGTAAACTTAGATACTTCTTGGGAATTGAAGTTGCCATAACACCTAATGGCAATTCTATTTCACAAAGGATAAATACCCTGAATCTTCTACAAGAGTATGAGTTTTAAGGTGCTAAACATGCTAAAACTCCAATGGAGTCTAAACAATCATTGCAACATGGAGATTCCGCTTTATTAGATGACAATGTTGCCTATAAATCAATGGTTGGTCAATTGATTTATCTCACTTATATCAGACCTGACATTGCTTTTGCAGTTCAACGACTGAGTAAGTTTGTGGATACCCCAATTGAAAACCACATGAAATAAGGCCATAGGCTCCTCAGATACTTAAAGGCCAATCCATGACAAAGAATTTTCTTCCAAGCTGAGAACAATCTCATCTTGAAAGATTCACTGACAGTGACTGGACAGGATGCCTTGTGACCCATTTCAGGATATATGATTTTCTTAGAAGATGCTCTCATTTCTTGGAAGGCAAAGAAACATACAACTATTTCCAGAAGTTCTTCTAAAGCTGAATACATGGAAATGACCAATGCAACTGAAATCCAGTGGCTTATTTACATTATGCAAGATTTACAGTTTCTAGTACAACTTCCTAACGTTTTATTTTGTGACAATGCGAGTGCTCTTCACATTACTCACAAACCTATTTTTTATGAAAGATCCAATAACATTGAGATTGACTTCCATGTTGTCAGAGACAAAGTTAAAAGTGGATTGATCAAACTCATGCATGTTCACACTAAAGAACAACTTGCTGACATTCTCACCAAAGCTTTGGATGCGCCGATCTTTTGTTATTTGTTGGATAAGCTAGGCATTTCCAAAATTTTCCAACCAAGTTCAAGTGGATAAAAGAGTGTTGGAGCAAGCAGGATGAGCAAGTCGATTCATTCGTCACTCTCAGCTTGAGGTGGGTGTTGCAATATATGGATAAAAAAGTGTTGGATGTAACATGATTTGCACACCCTAATAGTCAGCTGAGTGCTCATATGTTGATTTGAAGGATTCGGCTGCGAAAGTTCATCTGAGTAGACAGACTTCAGCAGAGCATACCTCGACTGAAGAACACAAAGCTGACTTTGACAATTTTCTGTTATAACCGTTTGTAACTTATTCTAACTGATTTATGAGGAGTAACATCTATAATTACTCCATCATGAGCCCTTGTAACTTAACTTGATCATTTTACTAATTTTAATGAAAATTCTGTATTTTATTTTGTCTTGAATTTTTTCATCTATTTCAACATGCCTTAAATGAATGATGTAGCATATAAGAACATAATTAATACATGCATATCTATATATCTATATATATTTGAAAGGATGATTTAACCCGATTACCCGGGATTTCGCTCCAAAATCCACTTTTGACCCAACTTATACCCGTTTTTATTTTGTAAGTGAAAGTATGACCCAGAAAAACACGCGTATCCTCCCAAAAACCACTTCTAAAATTCCTCAACCAAAACCCTATAATCTCGGTATAATCATCTTGCAATCTTTTGAATTTCAAATGTCATGCTCAAAATAACCAAATCTGCACTCATCACAGTTTTATATTATTTCTCATTTATTTTTTGTTTTATCATCCATGATCCCTTTTTCTGTAGCTAGGGGAAGGTGTTTGTTTCTTTTTTCCAAAAAAATATTTCTGCAATCTCAAATCGATATTTGGTCTTTGTATTTCTAGGTCTTTGATGATTTTTTTTCCATTCTATTGGGGTTCTTGATGATTTTATGTCATTGATTATTTATTTAAATTTTATATCACAGATGAACGGTTTGTGTAACGATTCAAAAATTTCAAGCTCAACATCGGACTTACAGGTATCACAACGGGTTCATGAAACCCGCTGAACTGAAGAAAAATAGTCAATATTACCACTTCGAAAAACTATTTGTGCACTCACTGATATTTTTTTTTGGATCCGACGGTCAACAACCAAACTGGAATGCTGGTTTGTTAAGGAAAATATAACCGACGGATTTCACCTCCTACTTATTTATTTTTTAAATGTCCGTAAAGTTTCATATTTTTTATGTTTATGTTGTCGATTTAGCGTTTTGGGAAGAAGCTGCGATGAAATAAAAGATCTCCATTTTATGATTATTGAAATTGAGGATACATTTTTATGTGTACAACTGTAGATGGACTTGCTTAAACATAACTGAAAAATTGAAGACACTTTTAGCATCAATGTTGCCTTCTATTAATATTTTTTCCTCTTCAAATCTCATCTCCTATGTATTTTTCGTAATCTGAATATTCATGAACCCAGCTTCGATAGTACTGAAGAATGTTTGTTGTTATGTACATCAAACCTCGAAAGCATGCAGGGTCAAGACTGCGAGGATGTGGATCGACCGTGGCGGATGCAGAGGAAGACGTAGTCACTGTCACGTAGGTGTCTTATCACCTAACAATACCCTCTCAAGGAAAAATTAAAAAATAAGTAATACAAAGACTCATGGAGAAGGGAAACTAACAATACCCTGTTATCACCTAACAATACCCTCTTATCAGGCTGATTTAATATCTCATTCATATTTGATGTCCTAAACGAGGGAAACTATAAAATCAGGTCTATGTATGGATCTGTATTTATTGTCAGATGTGACATTTTTTCATCATTGCAGGTACCGATCCTTTTGACACCATCTCAAATACTTAAAAAGTTGTAAAGTTACACCTCAAGGGGCTTTTTATGAGAATGAGATGCCCTTTTTAGGTCATGTGTGGTTGCCGCATCATTTGGATTGACCAAAATATGGGATTTTGGGGCGTGATACAGAAAAATGCAATTGGTATTGTCAAAGGGTGTGATAAGATCCGGACACCGAAGATTCAAATGAGGAAATTTCTGGCAACAATCACAGGGTAGTCAGCTTGCAATAACGCATCAACACTTCAATTTGGATGTCATATACAATGTCAGACATATTTACGACATGACACTTCTCCAACACGCGTTGCGTGATTAGGATACATCGGGTGAGGGTTGAGGAAATTCTTAAGGTGTAGTTTTTGGAATATACTGGGAAAAAATTGGTGAGGGATAATCTTAGGTCTTAAATGAGACAATGGACGAGGGAGGGTGGGTGTGGAAGGGTGATTTATTATTTCACCGTAAGAAAACCGTGGATGACGCATCCCTTAATCTGGGTTGAGTTTCTCATTTTAATTCTTTTTTCCCTTAACCATGCATAAAAATCATTAACCACGGGAGAACGTTAAATTTAAAAAGAAAACACCGAATCAACTTGTGTAAACTCTGAAACGAATACTAAACTAACATAAATGTGTATTGGAATTTTTTATTTTTTCATTTAAATCTTAAATCAACTTGTGTATTACGCCCCGTGCGATGTTGTATCACCTTCATTACACCCCCGTTATCTACCCTCCCCACTACTCAAAGATGTCATAAATTTATATGGCTTCCCTCTACGTTTTCAGTTTCAGTCTACAATAAACCACCAAAATCTGATATCCGAATTGAACAATGCCCTAATACTTTCCATTTCAGTAAGAAAAGGAAATGGGAAAACATTACCTAAAAACTAATTGAGAACTATTCAAATTCGCAACTCATGTTTTACTTTTCAGTTCTCATATGCAATAAAGATTCATCAGAACATCGATGAACACTACAGTCAATAACAATCCAAGTTTCTCAGAATGAAAGAAAAAAATTTATTTGGGTAATCTGTATAAAAGTAAGATCAGAGAAACTTTGAAATAATGTCCTATCAATTCAGTAGACATACCAAATCTTCTGCGGTGATATTGATCCTTCCAACTGCACTGAATATGGCATCAAACAGAGACTTTCCAGGCCCTGCCCACTGGAAATAACCAAACCTTCAAAACGCAAAAGACATGTAACTAACACAAAAACCTTCAAAACGCAAAAAAAAAGAATAATTTGAATGAACCAAATGGTTCACCCATTTTCCGCTTTGTCAATTGTGCCATCATAATCTTATCATATGCAGATGTTGGGGTTCTTGCTCAGTTCATACGCGCATGTCAGGCCTGTAGATGGAAAAAAAAAAATAGCACACCCATTTTTATTACATTTACATCAAAATGATACTGCAAGATACATAAAATCCTAAATCACTTGTTACGATTTCCTCGTTGAAAAAAAAAACAGCACACCCAATTTCATTACATTTACATTTACACCACTCCCTTCCAGAATATTTTCAAGGCAGAGCGCTCGATTCTTCACTTGCACTTCCTCCACCGAACAATGATGTTTTGAATTACTTAATAAAGTTGTTTGAGAGCACAATCCAAATGCAAAGGCACACAAATCTGAGGTAGAGGCACACAATAAAACTTTAATGTGTATAGTAATGGATGTCTTTTTATAATAAGTGTTCAAGAAACTTTTGCAACTCAGGCAAGAAACTTTTGTCATTAAGTTCACCTACCAAGCATCAGTTCAACCACCTTTCTTCTGATGGCCATGGAAATAACTCCAAATACTCGCCATCAATATTCCTCACAACCAAAGGATGAACCTCAGAATGCAACGAAGGAGACCCCGAAACCGAAAACTCTTTATTATTAGGAACTTCTTCTGTGAAGTTCATCTGCAAATTTTTAGAAGGAACTGAAGTATGAGGATTGTTACCCTTCATCTTAGCAGATGTAGAATAGGAAGAGGGACCGACTCTCTCAAATTTACAAACATTAACTCGAAGTTTAAAGGAACCGATCCAAATGGCACTCAACTTTTCCTCCAACTTTTGAATATCACTCCCAGAAGGGAAGCGAACAAAACCGAATCTCCGCCCCTCTTTATTTTTCTTCACCGGCAGGAAGACATCCAATACCAGTCCATACACCTGAAAATATGATCTACACCCAAGCAATGAGCAATCACAAATGTATGCTTCTTCATTGTAACTGATATAAGCCCCTAAGAAAAATAACAATATTTAATTGGAAAATCGGGTGAGAGGAGATAGCAATCGTACCTATATAGCCTGTCCTTGATGTTCAACGTTACGAAGAATCCAAACTTGAAAATTGATTTTAAAATTTTCAGTTGTATGACTATCATGAACACATCATTTGAGATTGCTATATCCAGCCATGCTCTAATATTCACACATGTATACGACTACAAAGACTTCCTCTTCAACCATAACCAACAGTGGTAGACTAATAATTATCAATAAATAACAAATGTACAAAAAAGAGAGAGACCATGAAGAAGGCCTTAAACAATGCAGCAAAAAAGTTGACTGCTTGTTATGGATAGTGATGGATAAAAATTTCCAATTGTTTCCATCTCTGCATTAAAAGATGAAGGACCTTTTATCAATCACCGTCATCATCTACACCAATGAGGGACCTTTTATTACAGTACTACAAACCTGCACAAATTAGAAGGAATATTTTTTTATAAAAACAACAGCAAAATATGCTACATACGGCCATACTTGTCGTGTTAATTACTTTTCTTGCATAAGTATGTAATGTTACCTTTTGTGGAGCAGATAATGCAGTGAGTTGCATGCTGTCATCTAAAGCTGCTGATGAATCCATCAAATTACCAAATTCACCCCCATCATTAGTCATTTCAACACTCACATGTCCCTCTTGTGATGCAATTATATTTTTAATTTGTCTGAATCGCGCAGGAAAGAACCACAAATCTGTAAAAAGACTGGAAGTGAATCTACACAAAAACAAACATCAGTGAAATAATTTTATCAGCCATTCGATATGTTAATGATTTTTATGCATGGTTTTCCTTTACTAATTATTTTCAGATTTTATGTTCTCCCGTGCATTGCACGGGTTTTCATACTAGTAAAATTATATTGTCTGGATAACTAGCATATCCTTTGGATAAAACTAATATATTAGATAAACGTTGTACTATAGCATTTCATTCGGATAAAACTAATATAGTAAATAAATATTGTACTATGCTGTATCATTAGATCTTTGCTTCAATTATCGCTATTCGTATAAATTATAAGTTTAATATTGTATCAAACTTTTATTCATCCCCGTGCTAAAAGGGGTTGTCATTAGAGAAGACATTCGTTACCAAAATCTTTAATATGTCTATTTGAATATATGCATTATCTTTTACCTTCAATAGCAAAGAATTCTTGAATTTGTTAAATTTAAGTTTGTACTTTTATGTTATATATCCTATTGTTTTTTTTAGGAGAGTTATCTTTAATATGTCTATTTGAAAATGTGTAAATTTATGTTTGTGTACTATTACCAATATTAAAGAAAATCATGTTTGTTTCTCATAGTGTTCTTACATATTCTATGCTTTTCCTTTTGTCTTTTAGTTTGTCCAAGATTGTTCTAATCGAGACACTTCGAACAATGTTTTTTTAGGGGTGTAAGAGTGTTACAAATGAATGAATTTTTCTACGAGCTAAGACATTGTTCAATGGGTTTTAATTGTGGAAGATGAGATTATATATTCAAATACGTCATTCTCTTCCAAGCACATTGCTTCCAATCTATATGTTATAACATAATACAAATATATTTGTACATCGAATAATTTGATTCGAACGTAATATTATCCCGTGCAAGGCATGGGTTTCATGTGCCCAAATTTGTGTATCTATATCTATAAAGAGAGATATTTAATCTCACCGACCGTGCATCGCACGGGTTTTAGACTAGTTTGTTTATATGAACAATGTACGTTGTATTTTGGAACAATGAAACCCTAGAGAATTAGCATCTCATGCACATTATGTATTCAATTAGAGTTTATGGTTCTTCAATTAGGGAATATAATCCGGGTCGGATTATAAGAAAGTTGATTAGAGGTATGATAGGCATAAGAATATTGTACTACGGAAAAAAAGGTATGTTTAGATAATAAAAAGTTGCAGGAAACCGATATAATTAAGAGAAGTTCTACAGAAGCCTATTTAATTGAAACAACATTTGATAAATTTCTCCCTCTAACTCTAAGTGAAAGGATTGACGAGGGAACTTACCTTGATGTCTAATAAATTTGAGGGGATTGGGTGAACCTGAAAGACTAGTGGAGATCATATCGCAGCCAAAAGATCACCCATAATGTTAATTTTATCTCCTTTCCCGACGCCGTCAAATGCCATTTATATTAGCTCCCCACCTTTTTAAAACCCCTCTCCAAATTGCTGAAGGGCTTTGACAATATAGAATAATTTACAAATCTTTTGTTGAAAAAAAAAAATTCCTACAAGATTTTCAATGAAACCGCCTCTTGATCATTAAGAATTTTCCATGCTTTGTTTTGCCAACATTGCAATATTAAAGCTCTTTAGATCCCGAAAGCCTATGTCTCCTTCATATTTCTTCTTGCAACACACCAACCAAGATTTCCAATGAATTTTATTTCCCCATTATCTTGCCATCTTTTTTAGATCATGAATAAGGGTTTTTAACAACTTGAAAAGGTACGTTACATATTGAGATAGAGTTTTGATAAAGCATAATGATGATAGAGTTACTCACTGAAAGCGAGTGCTTGTGTTGGTTCATCTTTTGGCCAGATTGCTTTTCGTACATATTGAGAATTTCAACAATGGTTTGACAAGACTCTATGATTGCTTTAGGAAAAAAACATGCAATCATTTGCAAATTGAAGCTAGTTAAGCTCAACAACCCCCTTACGAAAGTCACATCCCTAAATAGATGAAATCGTGACGCACAATGGATCACATCATATAATCTTCCGCCCAAATTATAATTGAGAAAATGGATAATGAAATTTCTCGACAATTCTCTTTGTTGGCTTAATGATTGATGATGGATGCTCATCAACCTCCACTTGGAAAGACACCTTAGATATACACGACATGATAATGCGAATAATGCAATCTTAAAAATCATGACGCACGTAACTTTCTCCAGAAATATGTACATTCAACGCTATCAAACACTTCTATGACATTATCCATAGTAAATTTGCATTTGATGATTGGGAATTTGAAATGACAAATCTCATTATATGTTTATCGGTCATGAACACTAGAGTTTATAAACCGATTTACATAAATTAATGGTTTGTTCATTGAAAACACTAAAATCGCATCAAAGCAAACTCTAAGCACCGCTACTTAAAATATTAATGACCAAGTTTAAGTTGGACAATCATATAAAATTCGTACTTAAATTAAAAAATAATCGATAACATAATGATGATACGTGATACATCCACTATACATAATATGTAATGTAAATCCATTATACATAACAAGTTTTATATAACGAATGAAAATTGGAGTTGGTAATATACATGAATGTCTGACTTTTCCCTTTCATTAGTGGGGAGGGTGACGGGTGACCAGCCAAAGCCAAACAATTGAACCATTGCATTTTCCAGTCTTCTCTATTCTAGAACAAGAACAAAACCCCATCTTCGTTCTTCTTCTTGATCTGCGAAAAAAAGTTACTAATTTCTACGAAATCTGAAAATTTCTTGAAAGCCCAGTTGGTAATAATGCACGATTTCTGCTTCACGATTCCATATGGCCTGCTTCTGGTTTGTGGTGGCATATTTGGGTACCTGAGGAAAGGGAGTACCACTTCTCTTGCTGGGGGCGTAGGATCTGGATCAGTTGTCATCTTAGCTGGTTTCCTCAGTCTTCAAGCTTTCCGTAAGAGCAAGAACTCTTACCTCGCTTTGATTCTTGAAACTGGTAAAACTTGCTTGTTTTTTTTTTTTTTGTAATTGTCTGGTCTTTTTGTTTCCAAATTGTAGCTGCAGCTTACAAGTATACTTCAGCAGCTTTTACTAGACACTGATTCTTCACGTCTTATGAATTTTCTCTGTTTCATTACATGCATATTGCAATTACTCTCTGATTTATTTTTAATTAATGGGACTTTTCAAAAGAATTCTCAGTCTGGTCTGATTTTTACATTATTTACAGTGACACCTATATGGGCTTGGGTTCCTTGGGCTTAGTTCAAGTTGTGATGTTGTTTACCATATGTAGTTGAGAAGAATCAATGCTTTATTTGACATTCATATTATAGCATATTTATAGTAAAAATACAGTTTGTTTCTGGGATGCTTTTCTTCTTAACTGGAAGCATATCCATTGTTTTGTCTCCAAAGTCCTTAGGATTTTGCTCCCTTTGATAGTAAAGGTTGTTTCAAAAGATCAGGGAAGTTTTTATTTGCTTGTCTAGATCCTTATCTTTGAGAAATTCTAGGTCAAGGAATAGCTATTAGCTACTTTAATTTATAAGGGTTATATTTGAATGATGAGCTTGTTGTTTATAAACTAACGGTCTGGAAGTTCTCCCTTTTCCTTTTAAATGCTGGAGACGGCATATTAGAATGCTCGAGCCTCAATGGGCTTCACAATGGCCGTATGATAGCTCATGCCTTGAAAAGGCTTAAGAATTTCACTCATATACTACTAGGCTTAAAAACTGCTTTCGTTATCAAGTTGTGCAGAGGAAGTTATTATTGGCATTAGCTATTTTCAGAGCTTTAAACTCGCTGTAGGTGAGGTTTCACGTAACTGATCTTATTCGTTGCAGTCGCCGACCTTTTAGTTTGTGTAGGACATGTGTATTGTTTCCAATTGATTAAGAAGCTTTAGCTTTCACACTGATATATAGATTGATTCAGGGGAGACACGTATATTATGATCAGATCGTGCAAATGATAGCATGGTTCTTTCCTATTTGATTGTTCATTTTGTGGTTTAAACAGTTTGTGCTGCCATTCTTACCTGGGTCATGGGTCAACGCTACTTGCAAACCTCCAAGATAATGCCAGCTGGTGTGGTTGCTGGGATCAGGTAAATAAAGAACATGGAACCCAGTCTTCCTTATGTTTTTTTTTTCCTTAAGTACAGGGATATTAAAATGACATTGTGAAAAGATTATCCCAAAATCCTGTTCCTAGTTGTAGATTTACGTCGTTTTCTTTTCTTTTCGGATGTGAAATATTTATAGTTCTCTGATACATATTTGTACATGTGCAGCTGAATAACTAGTTCTAAGGTTTGCTATCATCTATGCACTTAAGTAGATGATAATAGTCAAACGATCTATGCGTAGTAGTATGAATTGGTGACATTGATTACAGAGTGTGATATTTTGCAGTGGACTTATGCTGGGATTCTACTTGTACAAGATTGCAACTGGCGGAAACCATTTTCCTCCCAAGACAGAGTAATGACTGACTCTCCACTTCTTTGATGTCCGGCTTCAGAGAATTATGGGATTTTTTTTTTCCATTGAATATAAAGTAGAAAGACTGTATCGGCTGTCAGTATGTAGCTAGACTGCAGGATCTCATGCTATTATCTCTTTACTCTTGAGGTTGCTACAAAATCTAACTGGCTTGACGACTAATGCCTGAAAATTATGTAGCGTAATAGATTTTTACTTTGTGTTCCACAGAAAGAATTACAAGATGTCTTTTTCGCAGGGGGATTCAGTTTCTTTTAGATGAACAACAATACACAAGGCATAATGCAAATCACTTTGAGATGCCCTTCTATTCTTTAATAATAAAAAATACAAAGAGTATTCATACAATCTGTTACAGTTAAATTCAGCAACTGTTAATCTGCATATTAACTACGCAAATCTGAGAATTCCTTTTCCTCAAGAAATTACAAGTCTTGTATTACACCGGACAAGACGTACATTTCATTCTCCCACCCTCTAGTTAACAAAATGGATTCTGTTTTGTATAGTATATATATTCTTCTAGTGTGTATAAATATATCACTAAAAGCTAAGCTGATACCCCGGTAGCTTCCTTCGGTATCAAAAATAGGAATGCCACAGGAATAAAGTTGCAGAGGACTTGAATTGCAATTCCCAAAGGTAGATTTTCAAATAATCCTTCTGATGAAATGTTAAGGACTGAAGTAAGCCCTGCCCCAACAAACGATCCAACCGTACTCCCCAAGTTGTTTATTGACATGAAGAGAGCAAATAATGTTCCTTCTATTCCAGGTGGGCAAAGTTGGCCAGACAATATAAGGAATGGCATAAACCTGCAATTGTATCATATGAACTTCTTCAATATATCTTGATAAATCACCCCATGCATTACTTAGTTACTATAACTTCTTGACTACAATTTACAGCAATAATGTTAAAACAGTAAATAAGTACCAAGAATGTGTGTGTGTGTGTGTGTGTGTGTGTGTGTGTGCATTTACGGTGAACATGTTACTGACATACTTGAATTGATTGATCCCATCTGCAAGAGCTGATCCAAATAGCACCATCACTTTGTCAGGTATACCTAATGGGATATTGTATCGAGAAACCAATGCTATGTCTAGAAGACTTGAGATGGCCAAACCGAATTGTGCCCACCTGGATATTAAAAAAGGTGAGGGGAAAAATAGGTTAAATGGACACTTAAAGTAGTAACATATTCATAACTAGCGGACTACAATAGGCTGTCACATATATACTTACATAAGAATTCTTCTCAGTCTCATCCTCTTCAAGAAGTGATTGTAAACGAAGGTTCCAATCATCAGACCTGACCAGCCAACAACACGAGCTGTGCCCAGAAAGGAGGCATCAAGGTCTAGGACTTCTGATTGGTAATAGAACATGATGGTTGAAAGGTTCGGGACAGCGACTTGAGCCAAGAAAAACCACGCCATTGACCTGAATTTCCATTAACATCTGAGCAAAACTTAAGGCTAGGGAATTTCTTCCAAAAGATCACGTAATGCATGAAAACACAAAACTTGACCAGATGTGGTGTGAGAGGGGGAAAGGAAGGGGGTGGGGAGGGATGAAGTTGTTCATTTTGAATTTTACTATCCAACATGAATATCAGGTGCAATCTGTTTCGAAGAAGAAAAAAATGTCCAGGACAAGACGCAATCCTACTCAAGTCTCTTATTTTTAAATGAGAGACCAGTGGTTTCCTGCATATCAATCAGAAGATAAAGAAAAAATAGCTTTTAAAATTGTTACCGCAGAATAATTGGTTGACAGAAAGCCTTAAATAATGTGTAGCTGGCCGATTTGAGATGCTGGAGCAATCCAACTGCTAATGAATCATCTTTCCCTGGAACCCCGTGTTTGCTTTTGCTCACTGGTGTTTTTTTCAAAGGATTACGGCCCTTGTTCCGTCTTGAGGTCCTGGACTTGGACTTAACGGCCAAGAAATCATCTTCATCAAGACCACTTCCATTCACTACATGCGAGCCATTTGAAGGCAAATGATCAGCTATACCATCTACCTGATTCTCCTCTACCAACATACATGAAAGTAGCTGAATGGAAGGTAAAACGGAGAACAGCAGAAAAATTCTGTCAATCTTTAAATTCATCAGTGCAAACCCTCCAAGCAGACTACCACAAATCCCTCCTACAGCCATTGACATCCAAGATATAGACTGGAGGTCACCAGCAAATGACGCCCTGTTCAAGGTAGTTTTAGCTTGTCTAAGTAGCAGATTAATTTACTAGAAAGGAAATGCATGCATTTAAAGGGATCAGTCAGAAAATTCAAACACTGGACCGGTGTAAAATCAGTATCAGGGTAAACAATGTAAGCGTCACACTGTCAATCGCATTCAGATTTCTCAGATCATCTCATCTTTGGATGAGACGTGCAAATAAGTATAATAATATCCTGAATAGTTCAAATGGAATTGTATCAACCTTAAATCAAAGGTACTTGTGAGTCAAAATATCAACACATACCGCTCAAGTCTGGCTGCCTCGGCAATCATGGCATCAATGACCACATCAGCCATTGCAGATCCAAGGTTTTGTGCTGTCAAAAGAATCATGAGCTCCACCCTTGAGTTTCTCAAGGATGCACTGAGGCCTAGGATGAGCCATGTCAGGAGAGTGAGAACAGTTGAAAGAATTAAATAAGGTATTCTTTTCCTTCCTCTGATTGGAATGCAGTCGGACAAGATTCTGGGAGGAAAAAAAAACATAAATTCAAAAGAATCAGGAAAGAGATATCAAGATCACAATCTGATAAACAGGGGGGAAGAGGCACACTATTAAAACAGCAGTTCAGCACTTGCACAATTGATTCAGATAATGGCCTAATATTGTACAAATTTACAAGAGAATCATTTGTGGTATGGAAACATGATATGCAGGTTGTAACTTTAACAACCAAAAACTGTAGAATTTTATCATATATGAGTAACTAGTCAGCATATAATGTCCAAAGAAACAAAGTTATGAAGAAGGTGTGGCATCATACGGTCCACCGCCCACTATTTTAACAAACTGGCCTCACTTCTATCTGGTTTGCCTCTCACTCATGGATTCATAAGGAACTAATAGGATATAGTAATGACATCTGTAAACTTTCCCTTTACCTGGGTCCTGATGTTATAACGAGTATAAACATTCAGAAGCAAGTTTTTCAGCTAAGGAACAAAAGGTAACAAGGATTTCAAGGTTCAATTTTTACCTACTAGAGAGCTACGAAGCCAACTGAATACATAATCTCAATTTAATACAAAAAATGTGGCAAGAGCAGTGGTTTTCGTTACCCATATAACGGTTTAATGCTCCAAGGGAAGAACGCTATTGACGTCACAAACTGGGCAGCAGAGGGTGATAACTTCAGATTGTCTTTCAACTGATATGAAACTGAAGTCCAGACAAACGATCTGAAACCCTGCTCCAAAAATTTGGAAAAAAACACAATTCACAAAGTAAAAAACACAGACAAAAAAAAAAGGGAAGGAAAAAAAGATCATTACACAGTGAGCAGTAGCAACGACTCCATAAAAAAATGCTAAATTAATCACTGAAACAGAAATATAGAATTCGTCCATCATTAGCTGCCATTTCTAGGATTCAACCAACTTTAGCTGAAGTCACATATGATCAATTCATATATGAAGGAACCACAAAGCTAGAAAAAGAAGTAACTGCAACTATGTCGTAAAACAGGTTTACAAAAAATGGCAGAACAAAGGAATGCGGGAGTAATTACCTGGGTAAAATAGATCAAACACACAAGCCAGAGAAATGAAGCCCCAAAGGAGAACCGTAATTGCTTAAACCAACTTAACATGCTGATTTTTGGAGCAATAGAACCCGCCTCGGCACTTCTTTTCCAGTGGATTCTTAGACAGATGTCTACTTAGTCATGGATCGGGGAAGCTCTAGCGAAACTATTCGCAATTCGACGATTGTAGATTCATATACCTTCCTTTTCCCACCATCTTTCTCTCTCTTCATCCCGACGGTTTCTTCCCAACATCCTCCACGTGGGCCTGAGCTATTGGTACACTGCTTTGCTCCTTCGTCATCGGGACTGGTCAAAATAACACAAATTTAACGATTAATAAACAATAAATTATAGGATCAAATACCTAAAAATATATAAAACGGATTTATTAAACTTATAAGGATAAAAATGAATCAGTTGAACTTATAAGGACACAATATTATTACACGGACTAAAATACCCTTAATTACGTGTTTGGAGGTGCTTAATTACGCCAGTTATAGGCTTCTACTTGGATCAACAATTTTATTCCAAATATTCCAACAGCAAATATTTCTTCTACTTGGATCAACAATTTTTATTCAAATAATTTCGCATACCAAGATGCAAAGATTAATGCCATCCTAATTAGACCAGCCCCAACTACTCCAAATATGGTATACGCTTGTGGCTTTGTTCCGACTAGATTCGATTATCGTTTTCTCTTTACGGTCGCCATTCTTAAAATCCACAATCTTACAGATTTTGATTATGAACTGAATATCGTCTGGTCAGCTGAACGAAATAAACCCATTTACACGGACTCGATTTTCTAGCTTGATGCAGATAGGAATATGTTATTAAGCAATGCACGGGGTGAGCTGGTTTGGTCTACGAAAACCGCCGGAAAATCTGTTGCAGGTTTGAATCTGACAGAAGAAGGAAACCTTGTTCTGTTTGATGCAAATTACTCTGTGGTTTGGCAATCATTTGATCATCCCACAGACTCTCTGTTTCCAAGACAGAGTCTTTTGCCATGGCAGAAGTTAATTGCTAGTGTTTCAGAAACAAATTGCATTGAAGGTTTATATTCTTATACAGAAAACAATGATGGGTTTTTCCTATATGTTGGGCAAGAACTTTATTATCAACATAAAAAAAACCAAACCACATAAAAATGGAAGCTTGATACAGTTGGAATGGGATGGAGTTCTGGAATACAATGAAGTGACGTATTGTTGTAGCGATTTAAGCAGTGACGTCTTATGGTATCGATTTATGTAGTGACGTCTTATTGTATCAATTTATGCAGTGACATCATATGATATTGATTTATGCATTGACGTATTGTTATAGCGATGAAGCGACACCGTGATGCAGAGACACCGCACTGAAGTGACACCGCGATGCAGTGACCACCCCCGATGCAGAGACACTGTGATGCAGAGACGCCGCATTGCAGAGACACCTCGACGAAGTGATACAACGACGTAGTGACCACCCACGATGCAGAGACGCCTCAATGAAGTGACACCATGATGCATTGACCACGCCAGATCCAGAGACACCGCATGCGATGTTATAACATTTGACGATGCAGAGACACCGCATTGCAGAGACACATTATTGTATCGGTGTATGCAGTGACGTCTTATTGTATCGATTTATTCAGTGACATCGTATTGTATCGATTTATGTAGTGACATCAATGTCACTTCATTAGTTGTCTAATGTATGCAGTGACATATGCAGTGACATCAATGTCATTTCATTAGTTGTCTAATGTATGCAGTGACATCTGCAGTGACATCAATGTCAGTTCATTAATTGTCTAATGTATACAATGACATCTGCAGTGACATCAATGTCCACTTCATTAATTATATCAATTTGGCTTGTTTTAGCAACGGAGAAACTCTAATGGCGTGTTTGGATTGCGGTAATGGAATGGAATGGAATGCTTTTTTCATTACATTATATCAATTTGGCTTGTTTGGCAACGGAGGAATGGAATATGATTTCATTCCAACGGAATGAAAATGGATGATTTTCATTCCATCCAAAATTCAATGGAATAGTCGGAATGGAATGAAAAAATAAATCCTACAATGAGTTCCATTGCCTACCAAACAAGGTAATGGAATACAATATCATAAACAAATGTTCCACGTTTGGAAAAAACAAACAAGAACCTTGTGGAAGAATACTTTTTGTTTTTGATGTAAATACAGAAGACGGCGGCGTAAACAGAACAATATCCTCAATACAGTTTCTAGATCTTTCTTCCAACAGCTTGGAATGTTGAATATAGTAAATAATTAGTACCATAATTAGCAGATAATTTCTACTTAGTAGGTTTTAATATGGCTAGATATTTTGTTGTAATAATAGGACAAATTTGTATTTGTAATAAGACAATTTGTTGTGCTTGTAATAAGACAGTTTGTACTCTACATTCGAGCCGGATATAAGGCTCCATCTCGGATATTTGCGAAGTGAATAATAAGAACAACTTTCCCAAATTCATCTTGATAAGGAAGATGACCTAAGTTCATCTCCCCACTCAATATTCTGTTTTTCGTTCAGATTCATCTATTTCTTCATGGTATCAGAGATTAAAATTTTTGTTTAGGTGTTCTATTACAAGAAATTCCGTTTCGTTTCTCTTTTATTTCAAATTCTGATTAGCGATGGCGGAAGAACTGTGATTCCGGTATCCAAACCCTTACTATATTCATCCCGGTGAAAGCCCGTCCTTGGTGATCGTTCAACCTTGTTCTTGACGACAATGGAGTGAATTATCACTCGTGGTCACGATCGGTGAAGATGTCCTTAGTCATGAAGAACAAAATAGGTTTTATTGACGGTTCGATTGAGAGACCGGAAAGAGGAGATCCAAAATTTCATGCCTGGGAACAATGTAATACTACTGTTACTTCGTGGTTGTTGAATTCGGTGGCGAAGACGATTGCTCAGAGTGTTATGTGGATGAATACGGCAAAGGATGTTTGGGACGACATTCAGGACAGGTATGCAAATCTAGATTCGTTTAGGTTATCTGATTTACTCGAAGAATTGAATGGAATTAAGCAAGGAGAGCTCACTGTATCTCAATATTTCGCTCGAATCAAAATCATTTGGGATGAAATTAATGTTACGAGGCCGATTCTAGCTGTAAATGTGAACCTGCTTGCCATTGCGATTTGATTTCTACTGTGATTGGATATTTTGAGAAGGAGTATGTCATTCGGTTCTTACGAGGTTTGAATGAGAGTTTTTCACCAGTCAATTCTCAGATTCTATTGATGAATCCATTACCATCCATCAAGGTTGCCTTTGCAATGGCTTTGAAATTTGAAAGGCGAGAAGAAAGGTTGTTTTACTACGGGTAACCAAGTGTCGATTCAACAATGCTTGTTAATAGATCCAACTTCAATGGCACCTCACGGGATGCGGCAAAAGGTTCAATAACTATGATAATGGAGGGCCTAAAGGCCAAATCCACGGACTCGGGGAGGCAAACGTCCACAATGTACTCACTGTGGAAAACTAGGTCATGTGGAAGACAAGTGCTATTTTAAACATGGCTTTCCCCCAGGTTTTAAGCCCAGAGGGAGGATCAATATGGTTGAAAGTCATACAGATTCCACACCACAGAATACACAACTCTTACCAAACTCATCTGGTGGTGGATACTCTTTGAATCAGCAACAATATAATCAACTCATGCAATTGCTCAGCAAGCAGAATGAAGGGAATAAAGAGAATCAGAACCAGCACTTGGTGAACCAAGCTTCAGTGCTATCTGCTTCTTTTATGTCAGAGGATGATCTGGGAGCAGGTAACATACATAACAGATGGATTCTAGACTCAGGGGCCACAGATCATGTTATTTATGATCTGAGTCTTTTTTCCAGGTTTCAGAAAGTTGAAAATGTCAGTGTAAGTTTGCCTAATGGTAGGAGTGTCATGGTTACTCACATTGGAGAAGTACAAATAGGAGTACACATGTTATTATTGAATGTCTTATGTGTTCCAGCATTCAAATTTAATTTGATATCCCTCAGTAAGTTGACTAAAGATGCAAGTCTCAAGATAGTATTTGAATCTGATGATTGTTACATACAGGATCAAACACATGGGATGATTGGATCAGCTAAGAAGTTTAAAGGGTTGTATCTACTGAATAACTGTGACAGTCATGATGGCACAGCAATAAAGAGGTGCAATGTTGTTTCCTTCCAGAATGTACACAGTGTCTATACGATGCTTTGGTGTGGCACTACGGGATGGGGCACCCGTCGATCGAGAGGTTAAAGCTACTTACAGGATATAATAAAGATGTAGTAGGGTATAAGGATGAAATTTGTCACATATGCCCTTTGGCAAAGCAAAAACAGTTGTCTTTTCCTTTGAGTATTTCTTCAGTTGAATCTGTTTTTGATTTGGTTCACTTTGATATCTGGGGGCCATACAAACAGCTCACTATTCATGGTCATAGGTACTTTCTTACTGTGGTGGATGATTTTAGTAGATTTACCTGGGTGTATATGTTGCATGACAAATCAGAAGCAAGAGGTATAGTTCAGAATTTTTGTGCATTTGCTCATACTCAGTTCCATAAGTTGATAAAGGTGGTTAGGACAGATAATGGACAAGAATTCTATATGCCTGAGTTTTATGATGCTAGGGGTATAGTACATCAAAAATCGTGTGTCTCAACACCTCAACAAAATGGTGTTGTAGAGAGGAAGCATCAACATCTTCTCAATGTGGGTAGGGCACTCAAGTTTCAGGCTAGTCTTCCAATCCAGTTTTGGGGTCATTGTATCACTCATGCAGCCTATCTTATTAACATCACACCTACACCCTTGTTAGATGGTGCTACTCCTCATAGAATTCTTTATGGGAAAGATGATGATCTCAGTAGAGTCAAGGTGTTTGGTTGCCTAGCTTATGCATCTACCCTGCTGCAAAACAGATCAAAGTTTGATCCTAGAAGTGTGGCTTGTATTCATTTGGGTATCTCTCAGTCAACCAAAGGATATGTCCTTTTAAATCTAGACACAAGACAAATTTTTATCTCTAGGAATGTCATTTTCTATGAGAAATGCTTTCCATTTGACAAATCATGTAAACAAATTCCAGAAGCCTCCCAATCACCTTGTTTGCCTGTTCCATATGAGCTACTTACTCCAGAAGATACTTCACCCGCACATGATGTTATTCCGGATTCGGCCCCAAATTCACCGAGTGATACACGAGTGAGCAACCGGTGCTTCACCCCACAAGAAGGTCCAATAGGACTAGACAACCCCCTGCTCACCTACAAGACTTTATATGTGCACATGTTGCTAAATCGTATCTCCCCATGATTTCGGTCGGTCCCTTAGTTATGAACTTTTATCACGAGTCTCATACGACTTTTCTTTATAATCTAGACAAAGAGATCGAACCGGTCTCCTATGCACAAGCTGTCAAGTCTCCCAATTGGAGGGCTGCTATGGATACAGAAATCCAGGCCTTGGAAGCCAACCATACATGGGAGGTAGTCTCTTTACCACCTGGAAAGACACCCATAGGGTGTAAGTGGGTCTACAAAATTAAATACAAGCCTGATGGGACAATAGAAAGGTATAAGGCTAGGTTAGTCGCTAAAGGATACACACAAACATATGGCTTAGACTACCGAGAAACATTTTCTCCTGTAGCCAAGATGACCACTATTAGAGTCCTTCTAGCCTTAGCAGCAGCACAAGGGTGGCATCTTCATCAATGTGATGTGAATAATGCCTTCCTCCATGGGGATCTTCATGAGGAAGTGTATATGCGGTTACCACAGGGCTTTAATACTACAATCAAGAATCCTGTTTGCAGGTTGGTTAAGTCATTATATGGCCTTAAACAGGCCAGCAGGCAATGGAATGCCACCTTGACATCTGCTTTGCAATCTATTGGCTTCCAGCAATCCAAGAGTGACTATAGTTTGTTCACTAAGGTTATCAATGGTAGGTTTATGGCTTTATTGGTGTATGTGGATGATATCATCCTAGCTAGTCAATCAGTGGATGATATCCAGTCAATAAAGGACTTTCTTCACGCAAAATTTCGGATCAAAGATATTGGGGAACTCAAATATTTTTTGGGCTTGGAGGTTGCACGGAATCCAACGGTATATTCATTTCCCAACGCAAGTATACACTTGAATTTATTAGAGGAATTTGATTTGTTGGGTGCTAAACCGGCCCCTACTCCTATGCATAGTAAGTCGATCGCAACATGGTGATTCACCATTGCTAGGCGATCACACCCTTTACGAAAAGTTAGTTGGTAAGTCGCTTTCTACTTGACTTTTTCTAGACCGGACATCGTATATGCTGTACAACAGCTTAGTCAATTCCTTGATACACCTACAGTTAATCACTTTAGAGCAGCTGAGAGGGTTCTAAAATATCTCAAGAAATGCCTAGGCCAGGGGATTTTATACTTTTCCCATAATAGCTTGCTTCCTTGTGCCTTCACTGATTCTGATTGGGCGGGATGCCCGGAAACACGACGTTCTGTGACTGGTTACTGCGTTTTTTTGGGAAAATCTTTAGTCTCTTGGCGTGCTAAGAAACAGACAACTGTCTCTAAAAGCTCCGCTGAATCCGAATATCGAGCTATGGCCACTACTGTATCAGAAATCCATTGGCTGCTGCAGTTGCTCAAGGACTTTCAGGTTCATGTACCATTACCCATTGCTATGTACTGTGACAACCGAAGTGCCATGCACATTGCCACCAATCCGGTTTTCCACGAGCGCACTAAACATATAGAAATTGATTGTCACGTTGTCCGTGACAAAGTTCAAGCTGGCATGGTAAAGCTACTCCCAGTCTCCACACACAATCAATTAGCGGATTGTTTCACAAAACCGTTAGACAGCCCAGCTCTTCTTCAGGCCATTCACAAGTTCCATTTGTATGACATTCATACCTCCCATTCCAGCTTGCGGGGGTGTTGAATATAGTAAATAATTAGTACCATAATTAGCAGATAATTTCTACTTAGTAGGTTTTAATATGGCTAGATATTTTGTTGTAATAATAGGACAGCTGTATTTGTAATAAGACAGCTGTTGTGCTTGTAATAAGACAGTTGTACTCTACATTCGAGCCAGATATAAGGCTCCATCTCAGATATTTGCAGAAGTGAATAATAAGAACAACTTTCCCAAATTCATCTTGATAAGGAAGATGACCTAAGTTCATCTCCCCACTCAATATTCTGTTTTTCGTTCAGATTCATCTATTTCTTCATGGAAGGAGAAGTTCCAGATAAAGGTCTGTTTAAAAACTCCACAGCATTCTTGGAGTTTTTACAAGTCTTTTGCAGTGGAAATCCACATAACATCGGATTATTCGAAAATGCAAGTGGACCTTGATTTGCAAATGAACCTGTTTGTGGAATTTCCCCACTCAAACTATTGTTCCTAAGATCAAAACTTACTGTCAGCGGCAAACCACCTAACGACTTAGGGACATTACAAATAAAATGATTGAAAGAAAGATTTAGAGTCCCTGTTAATGATTTCAATTCACCAATGTCATCTGGGATTGGACCATCAAATGAATTTGATGATAAATCCAGTTGTTCTAGATTAGCTAGCCCCGGGAAAATCCCTTTAGGAATAGTGCCGGAAAACTTGTTTCCGGCTAAAATTAGCTTTGGTGAAACACTCTTTCTTCAGGAGTGCAAAACCGCCGGAGCATTCTGTGAAGAAATTATTTGCTGACTTGCCACCCTTGTGGAATCGTGTGAAGACACTTCAGGTATGTCATGCATGATCGTGGTGGATTTTCATTTGTTCAGTATCTTTTTGTTACTTAATGGTGAACTGACTGCAGCTTAAAGACGCCGCACAACTAGCTTTGAAAGGAACGCCTTCGACTGAAGAAGAAGCATTGTCACAGGTTAGAGCTTCCCGCTTTTCGACGGGATTCAGATTTTAAGAACATGCATGAACTTTATGTTTCAAAGCTTTCCATTGTTAACAGTCATCACACACATTTGCTTTATTATCTAATTCGATGGAAATCAACATTTTCAATGAGTGGTTCTTTGTCTTTTCCTGTGGTGAATTCAAAGGAAAATGTTTATCCTTGGTATTACCAGCATGCGTCTTAAAACGCCACTATTTGGTTGTCTTGCTTGTGGGTAGAGTCAACTAATCTGCTTATAATTTGGCCCCCTCCCAGCAGTCCAATAATATTTGCATGTCTTAGTGTGTCAATTCAGTGAACCATGAAAATAGACGTTGCCATGCATTTCTGAATGATTATGGTCATAATTTCTTGTTTTTCTTCATAGAGCGAGTACCAGTGTGGTGTTAGTGCCTGGAACTTTGATGTCGAGGATTTGAAAATGCAAGCAGCGCTGGTACGTATTCGCCAAACATTTTTATTAGATTAGGGGTATTATGGTACATGTAAATATATTATGTCCTTATAAGTCCAACAGATTCCTTTATGTTCTTATGAGGCTTAATAAGTATAAAAAACTATACTTTTAAGGAATTAATCATAAATTCTACTCCTACTGTTTTTTTAATCTGTCACAGAATTTTCTTTTTTATTTATTTATCTGTCATTTTTACCTTCTCAATACATCATTTATTATTTTTTCACCTTTAGCAACAAATTATTTACATCTCCAATAAAAAAAAATATTTTTCAATATTATATTTTAGACATATTAATTAATTTCTTAATCTGTATAATTCTTCCCTCCACGACATATAAATAAAAACGGAAGGAGTATAAATTATCCAGTGAAAAACAACGAGGCATTTGACGGCACTATATCAAATTTATTTGGAGCATCACATCAAAATATACTACCTCCATTCCACAAAAGCTATTCATTTTATATGATGTATACAGATTTAAAAAACAATTAATGTGTTGTATTTTAAACATTAATGGACATATATACCTCTATTTGATACTAAATGCTTGTTTTAGAATATGAAAAGTATATACAAAAACTAAATGGCGAGAATGATATGTTTGGAAAAGATACATTAAATGAAGAATTGATTTTCTAAATAAACATTTTTTATGTGACAATTCAATATTAAAAAAATGGTCATTTTTTGTAGGACGGATATAGTACATGAAATGTGTTGCTTTCAAGACAATAGTAGATTTAATGTACCGTCCTTATAATAATCCTAAAGTATCTCTAGTCATAACCTTTTAAAAGGTTTATGACTGTGCCACGTCATCCAGCTTATAAATCTTTTCTCTATAAACCTTTTATCTACATTCATAAAGCTTTATAAATTGCGACATCATCAATTTATAAATTTTTACAAAAAAATCACATCTAAATAGCAGTGTTGGCCCACCAAATAAACAAAATTAAAAAGAAGTCATGTTATTTAACTAGGTCTGTTAAATTTGCAATAGTTGCCTTAAAAATTGAACACAAAGATGAAGGGCTTCTACTTGGGTATCTATTAATGGAAGTTGGAGTTGAAGCCCATGATGAATAGAGGTGAAAAAAAGAGGTCATTACATACTAATTACATCTACTCAACTTTGTATTTTAGAAGTGTCAGAATAAACTTGTAAAGAAAAATGGCCACTGCAAGGCCCCAAAAAAATCAATAAAAAGTAGAGTAAGTTGTGAGGTTTAAAAACTAGTATAGTTGTTAAACGAATAAGTCGGTCTCATGAACAAACTCGTATTCAACTTTTCGTTTTCGTGAGTATTCGTTTGTTTATTTTAACGAAAAAGTTTTAAAAAGATTATATAATTAATTTTTAAACGAACAAATATGAGTTTACTCGTAAACGTTTTATTATGTCCTGGAGCCTGCTTATATAGATAAATAAATATACAACATAATTATAATCCATAAGATGATAAGACGTTTATGCATCTAATAAATAATTTAGATAAATTTTATGGAATATTTATAGACATCTTCCAATATTTTTGGTGTTATGATGCTTGAATATTGCTTTATACGTTATTATTTATGCATTTAAACTTGATTTCTTATTATATCTAAATGAGTCAAACTCGAGCCACACTTGAGCTGGAAGGCAAAATTACGTTTAACGAGCCAAACTCGAACATGAGTTCAAACAATTTTTCCTTATAAACGAGTCAAGCTTGCATATAGTATTTTTTTTCCGCTTATTCAACAAACAATTACGAACAAACTTGTGACCTAAACGAATCTAGTTTGAACATATTTATTCTTTTGACTATTAAGCGAACGATCACAAATAAGCCAGTGACATAAACGAACACAAACTTGAACAACGGATACTCGGCTTGGCTTGACTCGACTCGTTAATAGCTCTGAATTCAAGTAACATCATTCTCCAATATATATATATATATATATATATATATATATATATATATATATATATATATATATATATATATATATATATATATATATATAGCGGCGTATTTAGAAATTTTATTCAGCGGGGTCCGTAAATCTTTTTCAAAGTAAATATTTTTTCCGCGGGGTTCAAATTATTTTTCTATAGATAAAATTTAGAGTTTTCTTATTTTTAACGAGATTCGCGAACCCCGATTAAGTTAAAGTGCGTCCACCCCTGATTACAAGTAACATCAAATCTATGATATACCAAAATATCTAGTTGAATGTGGAATTTGGATCCTCTATTGTATGGGCTACGTTGTACTAAATGACGTGTGTTGTAATTGAGTTGCTGCATTTTTTTTATTTTTTTTCACAGATTATGAAATTACCTTGTTCTCCCTCTCCCCATTGCCACATGTGCTGTGGTTAGGCCTGTAAGTGAGCCTTAAAGTTCGATTCGATTCGGCGTGTTCGGCTCGAAAAAGTTCGGTTCGGGGCTCGGCTCGTATCATCAAACGTAGAATAGGGCCTTGGAAATTGGTATTCGGACAATCGAGCCGAACATGTTCGAACATGTTTGGCTCGTAGAGTTGCAGGGTATTTTTGGACATGTTATGTTATATTTTGGAATAGGGCTTTGAACATTTTGGACATGTTATGTTATATTTTGGGACATGTAATGTATTATTTTGGTTTTGGACATGTATTTTTGAACTACAATTATTTATTGGGTATTTTTGAATTTTCGGACCGAACATGTTCGAACTGTTCGAGCCGAATAGTACCGAATTTTTTTCCCTTTTTTTAAGTTTGAGCCGAGCCGAATCACTCTAGGGTTCGGCTCATTTACAGGCCTAGCTATGGTGTTTTGATACATAAGAGGATCTCATCTCGTTGAACGTGATACCTTCTTCTTTTATAGATTTAAGGTGTCATTACAATTTTCAAGAAATTGTCACATAAAATGCACTTATATAATTCAGTAATTCACTCATGCACATGATGAGCCATTAAACATTTAAACTTATAACATCTTGACCATGAAGCCTCAACTTAACCACTTATGCAGCCTCGTTGGCCAAAAATATGTTGAGACGGGCTCGAACTTGCCGTTATTTGGAAAGATAGAACGAACGAGAACATATCTTCCACTTGGACACTTCACACTTTAGAAGTCCAACACTTGAATAGTATAAATGAGTGATTTTGATACAATGTAGAAAATCTGGCCGGAAAAGAAAATCATATATAGTATGAGGAACCTCTACATCAAAATCTATGTTTTATATTGTTTCATAATTATTTTTATAGTGAATTGGGGATAAAGATATTTCACAATTTGTTTTCGGATAATAGATCAAATTAATATTATTAAGAAAATAAGGACAATACATTCCTCTTGGCGGACTTATAGAAGATTGCTTTGCTTTATTCCCTGTTTTTTCTCGAATCTATGTCTCTTTTATACGTAGGAGGGAAATGCCGCAGCCCATCTGCTAGCTAGAAAGAGTCTTTTTCATCATGACTTTTGTATGTGGGGCTCTAACACCCTCCATTCTAGTTTTCGTTCTTCATTTAGGAGATCAATTACACTCGTTTCAATTGCTAAAACCTAGAGCCTCCACCATCATTTTCTGCCACCGGCCAATCATTCTCTACCACCACCGGCCTCATTTTTTGTCGCCGTCATCGTCTTTCCGCCATCCACTCCGTCCCGGAATGTCTCCAACTTTTGGGTGTAGATGTTGACTTGGACAATATGATCGAAAAGAGTGAAGACGCTGTCCACTCTTATCTGGGAATGTCGATTTTGAGTAGGGATATGATATAGTTCTGTCCACACCTCATTTCACACTCGAATAAAGATATACCTTCCAATTATATATAGGTTTTTTTTATTAGCCACGGTAGCCACTTGATAATTATTTTTTATGGCGTAATATTCGGACACACATATAGCTAACTTTTTTTGAGGGACTCATATAGCTAACTTGTTATATAATTTGCTTATCAATTGACTCATTTGACTTATTGTTTATTGGTTGTAGAAGTTTATACCAAGTGGCATACATTAGAGATTCTCATTTTCATTCTCTTTCATATAATACATTTTTATCGTGTATGAGAGGTTAGAAATGAATGATTGTAATAAATGCCACTTGGTAAAACCTTCTTACAACGGTTGTATTTTAAATTTTCACTTGTTTATATAGGTTTAGCCCAGAATAAAACAGGGGTCAGGGAAAATTCCATGCCAAGAAAAACCTGTGAAATATGTCAAAAGAACATGAGAACAGTCACCTTCCTCTCTTATCTTTCAACTTTCTATATTTGGAAAATCCCATCTTTAATCGAGCTAATAACACGGAACACATTTGTAAATTTTTGAAGGAGGAGAAGAAAATATTATTAGTTTCTTGAGAGACCAGAAAAAAAAAAAAAACAGGGCTCTTTCAAGAAGCAAAAAAAATTAAAATTAAAATTTCTGTTTCTTCTTCAATTGCAAGCACGGATCTTGTTTGTGTATAGTTCCCTGAGGCCAAATGGTTTTGAGATCCAAACATGATGATTGCATGAAACAGCAGTAGGAGAGAAAATGAGCTGTTTCCCGTGTTGCATGTCACAAGAAAAACTCGAAAGAAGGTCATTGAAAAAGAGCATTGAACAATTTAAGAAAAGCATTCAGGAGAACCAAGAAGCTAAGGCTATTGCCTCATTTGCTAACATTTCTTTCAAATCTGGTAATCTCATAATTACATACAACAACGCATTTGATCTTTTTCATTGAAATGAAGATTATTTTGTTTTTGTTCTTGCTGTCTTTCAATGGATGATCAATGATTTTTCAATGCATATGTACCTATCTTGATCATACAATATTGTGAAAGATTACATTTTTTTTGGAAACTAGGAAGTTATGGTACATCTAAATAATGGTTGATGTATTTCCCCATGATCACATGCCAAGGAAATTATCCTATGCTTGTTAATCCTTCACATTGATTCTAAAGATTAGGCCTTTCAGATTCTCTTGACATATATTATCAAGGGTATGAATTCATCTATTGCTGGGGAAAGCAAATTTACATCAACTGTTGCATCTTGCACATATTTATTAACTTTAAAGGGGTGGGGGGGTGGGGGGAAGATAAACTTATTGATTGCAACTATATATAGTGTATTGGACTAAGTCCATCATTGAACAGATAGCAGCAGGAGAAGGTATATAACCGAAGAGATCGGAAAACTCGGCAAGGGAAACATTTCAGCTCAAATTTTCACATTTCGTGAGTTGTCTGCAGCAACACAAAACTTCAATCAAGAAGCTTTAATTGGTGAAGGAGGTTTTGGTAGAGTATATAAAGGGCATCTGCAAAGCAAAAATATCGTACTTTTACTAAACTTTTCCACTTTATTTATTAGTTTCAATATGCTTTGCTCTTCCCATTCCTTATTTTCCCAATATGTATGTATGTATGTATGCATTTTTTCTTTCAGGATGTTGCTGTGAAGCAACTGGACAGGAATGGTTTTCAAGGAAACAGAGAATTCCTTGTGGAGGTTCTCATCTTGAGTCTCCTCCATCATCCTAATCTTGTCAATTTGGTAGGATATTGTTGCGATGGCGATCAGAGGATATTAGTATACGAGTACATGTATAATGGCTCATTAGAAGATCATCTTCTTGGTATGTATACAGTATATTATCTTTGGAAATTCTATTCAGTGCAGACTGATTTAGTATGTACCAGGCTGCATTGTTGTGTATATCTAGTACTGGTATATCTAATCAATCATAGTAATGTTGCGATGATTCAGATCTACGTCCAGACAAGAAGCCGCTTGACTGGAACACTAGGATGAAGATTGCACAAGGATCAGCTCGAGGGCTTGAATATTTACACGAAACAGCAAATCCTCCAGTCATTTATCGAGATTTCAAAGCATCTAACATACTATTAGATGAAAATTACAACCCAAAGCTATCTGATTTCGGTCTTGCCAAGTTAGGACCAACAGGTGACAAGAGCCATGTGTCTACTAGAGTTATGGGTACATATGGTTATTGTGCTCCTGAGTATGCATTGACAGGTCAGTTGACAACAAAGTCAGATGTGTACAGCTTTGGAGTTGTGCTTTTGGAGTTAATCACTGGAAGAAGAGTCATTGATAATTCAAGACCAAGTGAAGAAAGAAACCTAATTGAATGGGTAAGTAAGTTTCCATCATTCATTTCATTAATTACATACATATTTAGTATTTACATATACAAGCAAAGAAAGGAATATATAGAAAAGGGGTCAAGAAAAACATAAAAAAAGTTGGTTTTGATGAAATGCAGGCACAACCATTATTCAAGGACAAAAGTAAGTTCCATTTAATGGCAGACCCATTACTTGAAGGGAATTATCCAACAAAAGCATTATACCAAGCTCTAGCAGTTGCAGCAATGTGTCTACAAGAAGAAGCGACGACTCGACCTTTAATAACCGATGTTGTAACCGCATTGGAATTCCTAACTGCTGGCAACAACAACAATCAAGATGAGGTTGTAGATTCAACTGAGGAGAATGAAAAAGAACAGGATGATGCTGAGAGCATTGGAACAGATGATGAGAAAGAAGAAGAAGAAGAGGTCTCATCTAAATCTAATGAATAGAATCTGTCTTGTGTTTTAATCTCTTTATTTTTAAGGATTTTGTACATTCTTGTATCTAGTGCATGTCCAATCTCTTTATTGTAAAGTATCATCATCATCATCATATATATATATATTTAAAGATGATTGTTTGCAGCTAAGTCCCCAATATTCAAGAGCGCTAAACCGTACTTAGCAATTAAGATAAACTGGATCTTCAGTTTGAATTGTAATCAAGATCATAACTTTTTACTAGATTATGGTAAGATGTACATTTTCTTGTTGTAGTCAACGAATGTTCTTCGGGTGTTTGATTAAGATCATAAATGGAAGAAAAGCTAAATTACATACCCAAACACCAGGAAAACAAAAGGGACCTGACAATACCACCTCACCTAGCTACCCTCATAACCAATTGGTTAAAGAAGAATGGTTTTTCAAAGTTAAGTTGTCTGAACAAGACAACCTTAATTTGTTTTAAACCTGGGAAGTTGTAATTTCAGCCTTAAGATTTCTGTATGCAAATCCAGATAATGATTTTGGCTGTTTGCTTTCTGCAACCTCTACCCCTCTGCACATATTGGTTATGAACCTGCTGCTACTATTTCTTTTCTTCTTTTTACCCGTTGAAGATCCGTTCTTGGGTATGGCCGAACTACTCGTACCTGTCATGTTTGTTAGTTGATGATCATGACGAGGGTGGCGGCGTGAGCTTTCTCCCGATGATCCTAACCCGAGCCTACTGAAGTATTCGATTTCTTGCATTATAAGCGATCCCACCGTGCCTTTTGTGCCTATCTCAACTGGAGTAGTAGTAGTAGTAGTAGTAGTACTAGTCTTTGCAGACATGATGATGTGAGTGAGAGGAATGAATGGTTTTTAGGACATTGATTTAGGCTTAGGAGTTAGGACATTAGTTTTGGTGGGGGGAGAAATTGCTTCAAAGTATGTTATGGTTTCACTTTCACATGTATTGTCTACCCTTTATTCTCTATCTGAAATTATGGCAATTGCCTTTGCTGATGGGCATATGAGTTGATGAGAATGTGAATACTCATTGTTTTCTTGTGCATTTTGTTAAAGCATTCTGTGTAACTTGCATAAATAATAGAAGAGTTTGGTACATGTTACACAAAAAGACATTAAATATATGTTTTAAATTCTCATGTCAATGTTACTCATTTTATGGAAAATGAGGGAGACATATAATGATATAAATCATTTTTTGTCCCAATACTGTGTTACTCATACTTATATATACACATTGATCAATTAATGATAACTCATATTGTTTTTCAAAAAAAATGATAACTCAAATGGGTGTGGGTATTGGAGTCATCTTTCGGGACTCGAATGGATCCGTACTCCACTCCTTTGCGTATCACTTTGATCGGGTGGTTCTGTAGAGTTTTTGGAGCTTAGGGCTATTTATTTGGCCTTGGAGGAGGCGGTGCACCTAGGATTTTAGCGGCTTAAGGTGGAAAGTGATTGTTTGACATGCGTCTCGCGACTTCGACGGCCAGGAGAAGATCTCACAGCTCAGGGTTGTCTTCTTCAGGATTGTTTGGCCCTTGTGGCTAGTTTTGTGTCTGTTTCGTTTTCTTTTGTCCGACGTGTAGGGAATGTTCCTGCACATCTTCTAGCTAGGCATGATTTGTTTGTTAGTTCTCGCATTTTGTGGGGCTCCTCGCTTCCGGATGATGTCCTAGCCGCTTGTTTGGCGGATAATGTTTAATAAAATATTTATTTTCTTAAAAAAAAAAAACACTCATATTAATTAATTAATTTTATTATGATTAACGATTTACAAACGTGCAAGGGGCACACTTGTGATTTTTTTTCTTTCCATTTATATTATATACAATTTTGCTACAGTAGGTGGATATATTAGATAACTATTGTTATCGGAAAATGACACATGTCCCTATCCTGCTTACCAACAGTGACAGTAAATTGATAATTTCTTAAAGGACCATACTATACACTTTCAAACTTAACGATGTGCAGAGTACTTTGAATTTAGTTTTTTAATCTCTAATCATTATCAGTATTATTATTATTAATATTATAAAAGAGTCGGTGTTTCCTCTATTGAAAATTCTTTGCCCTTTAATTATTATTATTATTATTATAAAAGAATCAGTGTATTTTTCCGTCAAATGTTTCACCACTTGAAAATTTTCCCTCCTAATAAATTTATTTAATTAAACGTATTTAATGTTTTATTTTCTGAATTAAAACGTATTTAATGTTTAAAATCCAAAAAGAAAAACACGTTAAATATTTCCAAAATAAATTTAAATCTTTTTAGAAGAAGTCAATCAATTAATTTTACCATTAATCACCATCAAATCAAATTAGAACAAGACAATAATCATTATTATTATAAAATCACGTCAAATCTTTCCAATCATTTAATCAAATTGTTCTTTATTCAAATTGTTGTTATTATTTTGTTGTGACACTATCTCTATTCTTTTGGGACACAATTGTTGTAGATGTAGCGATTCTGAAGAAAAATAGCGACTTGGGATGTAATGGATTGAAACCTTTTACACATGGGGTTGGATCCCTGACCCATCCGATGGACACACACTTCCCATGCAAAACATGCATTCATTCTTTTTTTTTTTCTTCCACCAAAGACGAAAGTTTTATTGCCACCGAAGGATAATTAATTTACAACAAAAACTAGCCAAAGTTAGACTAGAGACGCAGTCATACACCTCACTACAACGCGGCCTAATGCCGCACTACAAACCGGCCTAGCGCCAGAAAAAACAAGCCAGCACAACCGAGATTACAACAAAACGGAGCCAAGTAATATATTGGGAAGAGGGTGTTGAACAAAAGAAAAAAATTTCTCTCAATGAAATGACGTTCAGACACGTGGATCCTCTAAACCAATCTATTACCCGACCCACACAGATAACTAACTAAACAACTGATAACAAACTAATATGACAAATAGATAAAAGAAAAATAAAACTGCCCGCCAACACCGCCGGAGACATGCTACACCACCAACGCGAGGCACCGACATCTAGAACTCCGACAAACACATCGGTCCGAAGAGAGCTGCAAAAGCTTGAAAGCAAATGGTCACCGGAGAAGGAAACCATGACCGGTGAAGTATCAGATCTAGCCGTAAGAAAGAAGAAAATCCGGAAAAACTCCAATAAAAAGCAGAAACCAACGATCTCCCCCGAAAAACCCGGTGGTCGGGAAGTGATGGCCGTTTTACAATAAGCCAACTCTGACCGGCAGGGTACCGAGTCAGTTGCACTATAAATGGCGAGCAAGTCGTATCCCACAAGGAATCTGATTAAGTATCAAAGTCGGTATCGTTCCTAGTTTAGACCAACACAACTACTGAAGACGGTGATTTGTCAGATCACCGGTTTTAAAAACTACTATACATAAAATAAAAGAGTTTAAACTATTAAAAAGAGAAAGCTGAGCTATGATCCAATCTAATACTCACAAACCCTAGCTAAATCAGGAAGTGTTTTTGACTTACCTAAACGTTCTCGATGTCACTCGAAGGGTGTCGTTTCCTAATTCCGAGAATATATATTATTTCAATAATCTACCCTCCTATGTCGGGTTCAACAGTCCGGTGACCGGATTTAACTAATCTAACACGGTCTACGATCAATAAAACGCTCAACAAAGTCGATATTAACCTCACACACGAAACCGAATCTAAACAACTCAGTCGGTTTTACAGGGTGATCCTAGAACCCCGGTTCCCTTACCCTCTCGCAAAATACATATATAAAGATGATATGTGTAATACAATTATCGAGTGATCAATTCAACAAACGTGATTAAGAATAAGTTCTAAAACTACAGTAGCATCAAGAATCAACAAATCAAAACATCAAGAACACCTCAATCAACAAACTAGGATTCGATTTCAAATATTATCGCATAACTCGGCTATAAAATGATTAGCTACTCATTCTAACTATAAATCAACAAGAAATTGAACAAGCATCGAAATCAAAAGAAACAAATCGAAATTACCGAAAAATGGAGTCGAAGAACACCGGAAGAAAAATGAAATCTAAACTGAAATTGCAACTGCTTAGTAGCATCGATCATCAGATTACACAAAATAAACTTAATTTAAGCTAATATATTTACAAACATAATCTAAACAAAGAAAAAAGATGGAAAAGTGCAGAAAAGGGGTGAAGGGGACGATGATCTCTGGTTTTTTTGACCCAGAAAAGCTATATATATCACATTGGATAAAGTGAAAATTACACCGTAGGCAGCTGCCTATCTATTTGTAGGCCGACGCCTACAAAAACAGAGTGTTTGGGCAGTGACACGTCTTCAGTAAATCAGCCATAACATTGTGTAGATCTCCAAATCAAGTGATTCAAAATGCGTTGGAAAGATAATGAAATTGTATACAACTTCATGAAGATGATCATCCCAGAAAATGCCTGTAAGTTGGACCAAAATTCAGATCAAGTGAAGGTAAGGTTACAAAACTGACAAAATTCGGTCAATCTATTTCGTATATCCCATTATCAATAATCAAATACAATATTTATAGTCACTAGCAGGGCTTCTACATCAATACAAGATTACCCAAGTACCCTTACTACTCTAAAGACAAATATGTCAATATTTCCATAACACAATATTTTTCATAAATCTTTTCCATAAATTATCTTTATCGTAATACCCCCCTCAAATGGGAGCGTGAAGGTTTCGAACGCTCAACTTGCGTAACAAAAACTCGAACTGCTGACGACCCAGAGCTTTCGTAAAAATATCCACCAATTGATGCTTCGTAGGAACATACGTAGGAAGAATCAAACCATCCGTGATAGCATCACGCACAAAATGAAAGTCTGCCTCAATATGCTTCGTGCATTCGTGAAAGGACGGATTCTGTGCGATATACAATGCCGATTGACTGTCACAAAAGAGACGGATCCCAGGAGGGTGCGATCATACCAGCACTAATGCACCGGATCCCATCAGAAACGCTTATCGTTCTACTAAAACCAATTGGTGGTAATAAGGGTGCTACTATATTTCTTATACATTAAGAGTGTGGGCAATCTGTCCCAACTCCCCCCTCAAGTGTGGGCAATCTGTCCTGCACTTGTACAATTTCTTTTTAAATAATGTTCCAACCAGGGTTCGATCTCGTGACCTCTGGCTCTGATACCATGTTCAAGATCAAGCGCTTACCGTTCTACTAAAACCAATTGGTGGTAGTAAATGTCCTACTATATTTCATTAAGAGTGTAGGCAATCTGTCCCAACAAAAACTGACGAGTTTTGATCCATTTGAGCTTCAGGCACACGCTCCTACCTTTGTAACTCGCCTTCTGAACATCCCGAACACCTAATTCCTGTAAATAATCACAAAAAATACCGCACGTAACCCCTACATGACACTAGGGTGACCGAGAATGTACCAAAACACCGAAAAATAACGAGATTTCCG
The DNA here is from genome assembly GCA_036785695.1 of Gentiana straminea. Lineage (NCBI taxonomy): Eukaryota > Viridiplantae > Streptophyta > Magnoliopsida > Gentianales > Gentianaceae > Gentiana > Gentiana straminea. Next base: position 10,051,808 of record JAVUPR010000497.1, on the reverse strand, counting down.
GACTTTACGTCATAGGTCTCGAAATGACAACAAAGATGTAAAATACATCAAAATAGAACCAAATGTCTCCGGAAACATATAAAACAATGTAGAAACGGGGTATAACCACATAGTAAATGATAGCCAATTTGACTCTCACCAGAAAGAGCTGAAGAAACACCAGAGACGAGGAAGGCAACGAGAAGAGAAGAAAACAGAGAAGAAACCACGAAAGAGGAAGAGGAAATAATAAAAAATAAATTAGAACTAACTCATTCTTCATTCGTTCAAAATAATACTAACTCGTTTCATTGCTGGAGACGTGCAAAATTTTCTTTTTGGATAGTGATTGAAAAATTTAAAAAACGTTAAATCTTTCTAAAAAAAATTCAATCAATTGATTTTACCATTACTCATCATCAAATCAAATAAATTCAGAATAAAACCATAATTATTATCATAAAAACACGTCAAATCTTTCCAAAAAAAACAATCAATTAATTTTACTATTAACCTTCATCAAATTGTTGTTATTATTTTGTTATGATTATTTTGATATGACACTATCTATATTCTTTTGGGACACAGTTGTTGTAGCTGAAGCGATTCTTTAAAAAAAAAATAGCGACCAGGGATGTAACAGATTGAAACCTTTTACACTAAGGGGTGGATCCCTGACCCCTCGGATGGACACACACTTTCCATGCAAAACATGCATTCATTCTTTTTTTTTCACCAAACATGAAAGTTAATTTTATTGCTACCGAAGGATAATTAATTTACAACAAAAACTAGCCAAAGCTAGACTAGAGACGCGGCCATATTCCGCACTACAACGCGACCTAATGCCGCACTACAAACCGGCCTCACGCCAGACAAAACAAGACAACACAAACCGAGATTACAGCAAAACGGAGCCAAGTAACAGATTGTGAAGAGGGTACTGAACAAAAGAGAAAAATTCTCCGAATGACGTTTAGACACGTGGATCCTCTAAAGCAATCTATTACCCGACTAACACAAATAACTAACTAAACCACTGAAAACAAACTATTACAACCAATAGATAAAAGAAAAATAAACCTGTCTGCCAACACCGCCGGAGACAAGCTACACCACCATGCCAGGCACCGACCTTTAGAACTCCGACAGACACATCGGTCCGAAGCGAGCCGCAAAAGCTTGAAAGCAGATGGTCACCGGAGAAGGAAACCATGACCGGAGAAGTATCAGATCTAGCCGTAGGAAAGAAGAAAAGCTAGAAAAATTGCAATACAAAGCAGAAACCAACGATCTCCCCCAAAAAACCCGGTGGCTGGGAAGAGGTGAAAAACCCGGAGGCGAGGAAGACAATGAGAAGAGAAGAAAATGGATAGAAAATAAAGAAGAAACCACGAAAGAGGAAGAGGAAATACTAAAAGCTAAAATAGTACAACCTCATTCTTTATTCGCTCAAAATAGTACCAACTCATTTCAGTGTTGGAGACGTGCGAATCTTCCTTTTTGATAGTGATTTTGAAAATTTTAAAAATAAAATTAATTGATTGTTTTTTTAGAAAGATTTTGTCAGAATTATAACATCATAATGCATTGTTTATTGATATTGATTTGAGAATAGCTATTACAAGATGTTTATATAGAGAGCCACAAGGGCTATAAACGGAAATACAAAAATAAATATAAAACCCTAATATAAAATGACGGCACAGTCCATATTGTCTAATACGCTCCCTCAAGCGGACGGCGCTGTGCGAAGACAAAGCTTGGAAATAAAGCGACGAGCTACACGAGCAAATCTAATTGTATCTCCAATAGGCCCCCTCAAGCATGGGAGCGCGAGCGAACATACGAAGCTTGAAACCCGTTGGCGTTGATGGTCGTCGAAGGGAGGGATATACCCGAAAGAGAACCGATGATCAACCCGTGGGAACGGGAGGGAGGGATATACCCTTGCGTAAATATATATATATATATATATATTTTTTATTATATATATACCCATGCAGAAAAGAAAAATATTTTGGGATATACCCTTGCAGAAAATAAAATATTTTGGGCAGAAAATAAAATATTTTGGGATATACCCTTGCAGAAAATAAAATATTTTGGGATTTTCCCCGTGCAGAAAATAAAATATTTTGGGATATACCCATGCAGAAAATAAAATATTTTGGGAGTGACCCGTGCAGAAAATAAAATCAACCCGTGTTAGCAGGAGGGAGAGATTTGTGGTAGCCATGGAGCAAGGGACGGCGCTGGAGCCATGGATGCTGGCTGCTAGAAGAGAGGAGAAAAGAAGACGGAAAAAAAAAGGATTTAGGGTTTAGGAGGAAGGGCGGCAGTGAGGGAAGGAGAAGAATCAGAAGGGGAGGAGGGAGTAGTCATCACGGCGGCTTGAAGGTGGCAGCGGCGGCAAGGCTGAAAAAAAGAATTTTGTGGCGGCAGAGGAGAGGCTGAAAAAAAAGACGGAAAAAAAAATTTAGGGTTTAGGACCGATGTCTCTGATACCATGTTAGAATTATAACATCATAACGCATTGTTTATTGATATTGATTTGAGAATAGCTATTACAAGATGTTTATATAGAGAGCCACAAGGGCTATAAACGGAAATACAAAAATAAATATAAAACCCCAATATAAAACCCTAATATAAAATGACGGCACAGTCCATATTGTCTAATAGATTTGATGTGTTTTTATGATAATGATTATGATTTTATTCTAATTTGATTTGATTGAATTTTTTTAAAAAACGTTAAATCTTTCTAAAAATATTCAATCAAATCAAATTAGAATAAAACCATAATCATTATCATAAAAACACGTCAAATCTTTCTAAAAAAATAATCAATTAATTTTACTATTAACCATCATCAAATTGTTGTAATTATTTTGTTTTGACACATTCTCTATTCTTTTGGGGCACAATTGTTGTAGCCGTAGCGATTCATAAAAAAAAATAGTGACTTGGGATGTAACGGATTGAAACCTTTTACACAGGGCGTGGATCCCTGACCCCTCCGATGGACACACACTTTCTATGCAAAACATGTATTCATTCTTTTTTTCCCACCAATTACGAAAGTTGTATTTCCACCGAAGGATAATTAATTTACAACAAAAACAAGTCAAAGCTAGACTAGAGACGCGTCATACGCTGCACCACAACACGACCTAATGCCGCACTACTGACGATGCTGGATCTCGTTGTGTAACAAATCTTGGCCGTATTATCCTAGTGACAATTTATTCAAGATCTAAAAATACGAAAAGATGTGAACGGGGGTAGTTTGTGTGATGTTTAGACTGAGCCTGGGATGCTATACCTCAAGTTTCCTACGTATCCTATGTATGAATCAAGAATCAAGTCTCTCGTAGTTCCTTAAGGATTGTTTATATAGGCGGCATTATGCCTTAGGCCTGCATGGACCGGGTCCTTGTTGGACTCTAATTTCGTGTTCCCTAAGGAATGGATAATTACGGTTAAATCCCCTTGATTGTAGGAGATAATCACAGTGATTTAAACATATGATCAAAGCCCTTATGGCTGAGGATTATTTCCATGTTTATCTGTTATGTTGTGCATGTGGGCTACTCCGTCTAAGGGATACTCCGGCCGACCTGCGTTTGAGTCTCTTAGGTTGTGACGCCTGAGATGCACTAGCCGAGCTCCGCTGCGCTCTGGCCGACCTGCGGTGGACTGGGAAGCTAGCCGAGCGGACTTCCCACATGGGGTTTAGGTCCGGGCTTAGATATTAGAGTAGGGCTCCTGGCCCTTAACGCTTGTCACTTCTGTCTACAGTTATTACTATGTTAATGTGAGGATGACACGTGGCGAGGTGCTGGTCCGACCTCCGTCATAAGTCCCCCAGATCTAGCTGAGCTATGAAGGTTAGCTCAGTTTGCCAAAGTTGTAGCTTGGTTCGGTCATTTAAACTTGTGGATTTTTTGAATATCCTAGCTTGCCAGGTGGAAAGGATTCCGTTATGATGCTGTTATAATCGACCCATAAGGTTCAACTACTCGCTTATTCAAAGACAAAAATTTCATAGGGAGTAAAAGATGCGGTATCTGAAAGTAATTATCGATAGAACTTTTGAACACAAGTATATAATTTTTTTTTTAAAAGTAGCTTCGGAGTTACTAAATAACACTTTGGTAAGGAATGGTTGTTCACGTATTCTTACCGGAAGACAAAGGATTATGTAATTAAAATGGATGTTTTGAGAAAGTTTGATCTTTCCACCTCGTTTTCGAAATGTATAAAATTCTAATAAAAGAGTTGAGTCTTTAAACAAAAGTTTTCGCACCAAAACATCGTGTATGGGATGCATTGAAGGTAATCACTAGGATGTAAAAGTGTATTGACCCGAATTTGCTAAACATGATGCAATGAAAGGGTATGCAGTTGCCAGTTCAAATAGTTCAAAGGATGAGAAACTCATTTCCTTTAAATCAAGCATTTGACACTATGAAAACATCTTCATAAAAAAAAACATCAAAGTATGCGCACACTTGAAAAATAAAACTTCGCCATGGAAGAACTCTTACCGAGTTCAAAAGTTTCAAACGGATGATCCAGCTACCACATTGGTCACAAATAGTATGCAAGGGGAAAAACATTTGAAATTAGAGGTAACTAAGTGTGAATCCAAATGATTATAAAAAGTACCTCGTTAAAGAAAACATGGGATTGGAAAGTCACCATGTAAGTGTTTCTTGTCACAAAAGGGTATTAAATCTACAACACTTAATATCTACTCACTAAACTTCTTATTTTGGATAACAAGTAAGTTAGGGTCTTATGCTTCAAAGCCTTCCCAACACATACTACCCCACACCTAAACTTCCAAGGTGAAAGAATGTTGTATGGCCTTTCATGAACAAGTACTTAAAAGGGTTTTAAGAGTTTAAGTACATACATCAACCATGAAATGATTGACTTGCACAAAGTAACCCAAATTAATTTTGAACAAGATGTAAAAAGAAAAGTTGTAGGTATACAAGCTTTACATATGCTACACAAAATTCAGAATTTATGGAAAAGCATAAGTTGGTTAAAAATAATTATTTTCGTCAACCGCTCGCAAGCTGTCAAAACTTTCAGAAATTTAAAATCTGAATTAATTTGCAGATTGAACTCAAACTAGAAAGAATTAGCACTTGACTCCAAAACAAAATTGCCAGATCCAGAGGTTTTCTACAACATATCAAAAATTAAAGTCATTTGAAGATGTTTAGCTTATTCAAAACAGACTCATAAGTAGAAGTCTCGCTGCAGAATTTTCTAAGACAGTCTCCTCCTTGTTAAACAATTTATGAACAATGTATTGAAAACCTAAGTTGATGCCAAAATAGAAAATGTAGATAAGGCAATTTCCTATTGACTGAAATTTATAGAATTTTTGAAACATCGAAGTAATATTAAACGACACGTAGAAACGTGAGCAAAGTTTTACCGTTTTGCATAACACCAAAATACAAAATCAAGGTAATGATTGAATCCCCCGTAGTTCGATTTGGGACGGTTTCCGAGACATGCTTGGAGTTTATAACCCCCGTCATATCTGTCGTTTTATTACATCGCTTATTAAATCAGAAGGTTGGGATCATTGATAGTTGCTCATACCTCTTTCTTAGTCTTAGAATACTTTTACAAGTAAGTCGGCTTATGCTTTTACTTGCGTTCTTTCTCCGCTCGAGTCCGTTTCTTGTTGACTCAATAGACGGTTTTATTTGAGTCTAACCGTAACCATAGAAACCAAGATGGATGCCATAGGAAGTGAAGGTGTCAAATCTATTCTATCTCGGGAAGATTTGGACGAAATTTGTAGTACCTGCGAGATAGATTGAGAGAGGTATTCCCCTAGGCTTCCTTCTGATCCACACAACTTTGCACATCAGCCCCTGGAAGGGTACTACACCGTTCATAAGGAGCACTTCAAGGTTGGTCTTAGTCTTCCCCTCTGCCCGGCCTACGCAACCGTGCTTCATTTTTATGGGCTAAGGACTACCCAGATAGCCCTTCATGGGGTCAGGGCCATCATAGGATTTGTCATCTGGTGCCGATTGCTCGGCATCAAATTCTCAGTACGATTATTTATGTATTTTTACCAACATATGAGGGTGAAGGATCATCCTGGACGGTACTACTTCTCTCACCGAACTGGTCATATGAGTGATGTTCTCATTATCCTTATAGGAAAATCCTCCCACAAACAGTGGAAGGAACGGTTTTTCTTCATCTGACACGAAGGTCAACCGGAGCTGATTTGGAACCCGAAGGAGCTCCCCAAGGACGTCCATCCTACTGTTAGTGAGAAACTACTGGAAGGCATCCAAGAATCGGGTTATTCCGTGGAGGTCGAGGAGCTTTTTTCCGAGCCGGTCGCCGCTTCTAGGCTAGCAGACGCTAGGCCTAGCCCTTACGTACCCTTTAGGGACGAGGAAGGGTTCTCTGTAGGATTTTACTTATTTTACTTCACGCTTTACTGTTGTACTTGTCTTTTTCTTTGACTAACAGCTGCCATGTTTTGCTTGTTTGTAGTGGTTGATTTCGCAGATCTATTGACGGTGCTGAAGAGGATGAGGTTGAGGTCAGCCAATCTGAGCAGAGCCTCAACACTGAGAGGACGACGAGTATGAAGCCTCCTTCCGCCCAGCCTTCGGGCACAAACTTGGATGCTACTGCAGCAGTCCCGTCTTCCTCTCTCCTTGTTCTAGAGAAATTTGACCTGACTGCTCTGGATGTATCTAATCCAGAAGGAGTAAGAGGAGAAGGCATGCACATTCAGAAGAAAGGCCTATCTAAGGTTGCTGCCAACCTTCAAGAGGGTAGGCCAAAAAAGAGGAGTAGGTCCGGAATTCTTCCTGAAGGAGCTCAGGACCAGTCTGATTAGAAAGAAGATGCCACTTCCGAGCAGGAGCAGATCTCTAAGATGTCAGACGATGAGTGGCTTCAAGTCCATGGAGTTTGTAAGGTTTTTTTATTAATTTTTTTTTGTTTGTGTTTTCACATTATACATTTGATAGTGTTTTGAACTCTTGTTGTTCGGTTATTCAGGGAACCTGGGTTGGCTAGGAAGTTTTCCGCAGGCTGGGAAAGGCTTCCATTGACACTTCTGATCTGAAGAAGAAGGTCGGGCAAAACTGAAGGGCTCTGTTGAGTCCAAGGACAAGGAGATCAAGGGTCTCCGGAAGCAACTCCAAGCTCGGGAGGCTGAGCTCAAGTCCATGGAGGATAAATTTGATGAGGAGAAGAGTGGGATGAAGTAGGCCATGGCCAAGCTCCAAGGTGAATTGACTGAGCTGGAAGCTTTTGTTCCAGTTCGGGTTGCCGAGGCCGTTCAGAAATACAAGGCTTTGGAAAAGTTTTCTCAGGCCTTGAAGTTGTTGCTTATCCCGATCCTGAACCACGGCTATTCTCTAGGCGTGGATGAGTCAAATGGTCAGTTCCCTGACCTTGTAATAGACAATCTTCCTAATAAGGCTTTTTATTAGTCTGGGATGAGCACAATCTCTGACAACCGTCTGAAAGACTTCAAGGAAGGAGTGGACATCGTGCCCAAATTCTCCAACAAACCTATGGTTGCCCTTACTTTGGCTCCAACCTCTTCAGAGTCACATCAGAATCCACCCCCAGACGCCTAGTTCAGTAGGGGTTATGGATTTGTGTTTTTGGACTTGTTTGGTTTCGGGTGAGGTTGGGGTTGAATGGATTCAGGAGAGAGAAAATAAAATAAAATAAATTAAATTAAACTAATGATTATAAATATGAAATCTTGTATTGAAATTTGTGTAGATGAAGAAATGATTGGTAAGAGAAATTTTAATGAAGTATTATATTGATAAAGTAATGGTTAAATAGTCTAGTGGGTGAATAAAGTGAATTGATTAATATTATTTTATTTATTGATGGTGAAATGATTGATGGGAGAAGTTATAATAAAATTAGAAAATTAATAAAACAATGGTAAGTAAAATAGTTGATTGAATAAAATATTGAGTTAGATCCAACTGGATCCAATCCCACCCGAAACCAAAAAAAGGCCTGAGATGCTATATCTCAAGTTGCCTACGTATCCTATGTATGAATCGGGAATCAAGTCTCTCGTAGTTCCTTAGAGATTGTTTATATAGAGGACCTTATGCCCTAGGCCTGCATGGGCCGGGTCCTTGTTGGACTCTAATTTCGTGTTTCCTAAGGAATGGATAATTACGGTTAAATCCCCTTGATTGTAGGAGATAATCACGGTGATTTAGACATAGGATCAGAGCCTTTATGTCTGAGGATTCTTTCCATGTTTATCTGTTAAGTTATGCACGTGGGCTACTCCGTCTAAGGGATACCCAGGCCGACCTACGTCGAGTCCCTTAGTTTGTGAGGTCCGAGCTGCACTAACTGAGCTCCGTTGCGCCCTGGCCGACCTGCGGTGGACTGGGAAGCTAGCCGAGCGGACCTCCCACATGGGGTTTAGGTCTGGGCTTAGATCTTAGAGTGAGGCTCCAAGCCCTTAACATTTGCCTCTTCTCTGTCTGCAGTTATTGCTATGTTAATGTGGGGATGACACGTGGCGAGGTGCTGATCTAACCTTAGTCAACTACAACCAGCCTAAAGCCGGACAAAACAAGCCAACACAAACTGAGATTACAACAAAACGGAGCCAAGTAATAGATTGGGAAGATGGTGCTGAATAAAAGAAAAAAAATTCTCTGAATGAAATGACGTTCAGACACGTGGATCATCTAAAGCAATCTATTACCCAACCAACATAGATAACTAAACCACTGAGAAGAAACTAATACAACAAATAGATAAAAGAAAAATAAAATTGCCCGCCAACACCTCCGGAGACAAGCTACACCACCAACGCCAGGCACCAACCTCTAGAATACCGACAAACACATCGGTCCGAAGCGAGCCACAAAAGCTTGAAAGCAGATGGTTGCCGGAAAAGGAAGCCATGACCGGAGAAGTATCAGATCTGACTCAGATTTAGCCGTAGGAAAGAAGAAAAGCCGGAAAAACTCCAATACAAAGCAGAAACCAACAATCTCCCCCAAAAAACTTGGTGGCTGGGAAGAGGTGAAGAAACCCCGGAGACGAGGAAGACAGTGAGAAAAGAAGAAATCAAAGAGAAAACAGAGAAGAAACCATGAAAGAGGAAGAGAAAATACTAAAAACTAAAATAGTACTAACTCATTCTTTATTTGTTCAAAATAGTACTAACTCAATTCACTGCTGAAGACGTGCGAATCATTCTTTTTGAACAGTGATTGAAAATTTTAATTTAATTTTGTTTCGACTGATTCCAAGATCAAAATTTTTTTTTTCATTCTGTAACTCCTTTTATAAATCCGGAACTAAGGCATGCAGAAAATTTGGACCGAAATGGATGAAAGTGAATTAGTTGATAGGATCAGCGATCTAGCAGATTCTATTCTAGGTGTTATTTTGTCTTTTCTTACCACAAAGGAAGCATCGGCATCCTCCATTCTTTCGAAAAGATGGAGATGTGTGTGGAAGATAGCTTATAATCTTTATTTCTAGTATGAAGATTTCTTGGATGGGGGTGCGAGTTGTTAATTTGCCAAATTTGTTGACCGACAAATTTCACTAAACCATGATGATGAATTGGTAAAAAAAATTGTTTGGTCTGTGGCCCTTGTGGTATGCCGGACCATGCTACTTTATTGATCAACAGTGCAATTACAAGAAATGTTCAAGAGCTTTTGCTGCATATTATGTTTTGTAAGAAAACATGCCTAGAGATATCATATAGAATACTTAAAGGGTGTTTTCCACTCTGTCTCACTATGATCTTTGGAGTTGATTGGCAGCATTTGTGTTTATGGTGAATTTGTGGTTTGGCTTCCTAGACTCAACAGTCCAAAACTTGATTCACTATCTTATATTTCCGATGAAACTTTAAACATACTTATTAGCGGATGCCCAATTCTAAATTCTTTATACGTAGATGATCATTATCAAGATTATCATACAAGTATAATTTCTTCAACTTCCTTGAGATATTTATACGGGAGTATCCACAAAGAATAACAGATGAACCAAAGTTTTTTGAAACACCAGTAAAGATCGCAAAGGAAATAGATGTACCTCTCACACCTCCACAGATAACTGCTGAAGATTTTTCTTGAACTTGACTCAACATTGAACAACCGTACTCTTTCCTCTTAGTTGATTTTTCCTATTGGGTTTTGTTGCTTAGAGGTTTAATTGAGGCACCGTTACATGTTGAGGTGTTTTTGGCTTTATTAAAACACTTGTAATAAATACTATAAATCATTTAAAAACTGTATTTTGAAGATTTTAAAATTCAGATTTAATATTTCAACAAAAAAAAACATTCAGATTTAAAAAAAATATCACTGCAACATATATTCTACTATATTTTTTAAAGTAAACTACATATTCGGTAAATTTCATTTACATCTATTATATTTTTATAGATTTTGTAAATTTTTCTTTATATCTGCCATGTTATGTGTAAAATAGATAATATGGCCACAGACCAAACAGATAATATGGTGTAAAGTAAACTAAAAATTAGATAATGTAAAATAACCATGGTGCATTTCATATTAGATAGAGATTTTGTAAACTAAAAAAATATGTATTTAAAACGATAAAACAGATAATTCGTTAAAAGTATCTGATTCAAATGCTTTTAAGATGGGTTGGGTCGCATTTTTTTACTTTCTTTTCGGTTTCTTTAAAAATAAAATAAAAATGTTCTTCTAAAAATAAAAATAAAAAAAATAGGAAAACAAAACAAAAAAATCCAATCTGAAAGGGAAAAAAAAATGCTCTAATCAGTTTCTTAGTGTTTAACATTTATCGCAGTCAATCACACACTACCAACAACAACAACAACTAATACATAAACAAAACATTTGAAAGACACAGTTTAGTTTGTTGCCGAATATTAGTACTCTTGTGGCTGTTGTTAATTTCTAGAGTATTTTGTAGTATTATTTGATAATAATATGTTTAAATTGATCAGATGTAAATCTAACCATTAAAAGAAGTGTTGTATGGATCTTGTGGATTAAAAGAAATGCGATGGTATTTCATTCTAAGTCCTTAGACGATGAGTCGGTTTTTGGTGAAATTCAAGTGTCCTTTTTGCGTGTGGATTAACGGAAGATGCTCGAAGTCAAATTTTGAATGGAGTTCTTGGAAGAACAACCCTCTTGTGGCTGTTGCTTATTACTAGAGTACTTTGTAGTCTTCTTCGATAATAATGTCGATCGTTTGATCAACGATACGCATTATCTTTCGTTATACCACAACCGTCGTGTTTGTATCATTACTCTCTTGCTAGGTGTGAGTTTAGTCTCTATATATCACAATAATTTATTCAATCAAGCCTTTAATTTGTCTCAACCGTTGCAACACGTGTCTATTTAACAAGACCTTGTTTGTACTAACGTTAACGTAAACAATCAGGATTGTCTTCTTTAAATGAATAAAGAATTCTAAAAGTTTCACGTACGTGTTCGATTCATATTTTATTTTATTTGTTTTTTGGGCTTAAAAAATATGAAATAAGAACATTGTTTGTGTACAAATTAAAATAGGGAATCTCAGCACCGCCCGTATGACTATGTCTTTGTCACAGGACCTCCCGTTACTCTTGTATTGTCTCTTATAATTATATATATCTTTTACTAATTGTTTCTATTTTATTTTATTGGTTCAAAATATTTTAACAATTTTCTCAAAAAAAATAAAAATATATCGAAAATTTAAACCAACACTAATCAAATAAACCAACATCAATCAAGTATGAATATGTTTATGTCATGTTTTTGTCATATATTGTCTCTTATAATTATATATATCTTTTACTAATTGTTTCTATTTTATTTTATTGAAACCATAATTTTAACAAGTAAACATAAAAAAAATATGTTTATGTCAATATAAGTATTATTACGATATATGAAACCAATCAAGTAAACATTCTCTTATAAGTACACATGTTGGGTCGGTTAACAGAGCTTTTAATAAAGTCATTTAAAATTTAATACACAATTTTTTCCTTAGAAAATCGCATAAATACTAACATTTTTTTTTTGAATAAAACATTTTAAAAGTTGATTATAACATCCATAAATCAATACCGTTTATTTAATAATAAGTATGATATATCACGTTATTGTGATTTATTCTAAATCTAGTATTAGTAAATATGTTATATTATATGTAATATATAAAATAATAATTATCTATATTGCATTCACACTCGCTGCAAGTACAGTCTTGTTAAACTAAAAGAAGAGGCTATAAAACTAATAAAAGACCCACATTAGAGGAGGTTGGATCTATAAAAAGACACAAATTTGAGAGGGCGTCTAAATCATGTGTATAAATGGTTAATTACCAGTAATTAATGTTTTACATTTAAGAAAAAGGAGATTATATAAAAATAGAGTAATGATACATATACAACGCGTAGGATGTAATAATGATCAATGAGTAGTCTAAATTAGAAATCAACGGTGTAGATACACGTTGTGGCACAACGGTGGTACTTGCTGAAAAAATAACATGCCAAGTCGAGTAAAACTCCCCATATATATATACTATACTGTACTACATTTCAATAGCTTAAATTAAGGATCAATGAGCCCACCGGAAAGATGACTCATCAGGTCTGCCGGAAAATCGTTTTGAGCAGAATACTAAAGTGGAGTTTACTGAAAAGAATTTCCATAATCACAAGAATGTTTTGGGATAGAATTATTGCTTGTTCCACAAGCAAGACTACTTCTAGTTCTAGATATGGAAAGCTTTCTTCTTGTCAAGGCGCCAGCATGGAATATTTGCAGGAAGCAGAAGCAGGTATGGAGGAATCAGGTGGTAATATCATCTACCTGCAAGAGCAAGAACCCACTAATTCATATGATGACAGTAGTAGTACTGATTCTGATCTAGTTAACTTGAAGATCACCCTTTTGGGTGATTCCCGGATTGGCAAAACAAGCTTCCTGGTTCGGTGGTTTTCATCTTCTTCTTCATACATATATATATGTTTTTTTCATATTTTGTTTTCTTCTTTTAATTGCTTAATCAATTATTTGTTTCGTAATTAAATGCAGAAAAAGTTTGTAGGAGATGAACAAGAGAAGAAAAGCTTGCAGATGAAAGGATTAAATTTGATGGATAAAACATTATCGGTTAAGGGTGCCACAATTGCTTTCAGAATATGGGACGTGGGAGGTACGTATTTGGCGGAAATTTTATGGTGGTCCTGCATCGGTATGGTTTGGTGATTCAGGACCAATAGAAATCAAAAAAACATTCGAGACAACCGTATAAAATATAAATGTTATTCTTTTTACAAATTTATCCCTTTTTTATGAATTCCTATTGAAGTACCAAATATGATATGGTGGTTCCCGACCATCATAAAACTACTGCGTATTTGGATTGGAATACTCTTTCTTTTCTTTTTTCTTTTACTTTTCCTTCTTTTCTTCATCTTTCTCCACACACACCCCCCCCCCCCCCCCCCCCCCTTCTCGTGTTAGAGGTGGTTTAAGGTGAAACAATGAGTTATTGGCCGTTTTTATTTATTTCTAAAACGAGCAATGATACGGACACAACGAAAATACACAATTAAATCGATACAACGATGATCTACACCATTGATTATTTTAGGAATATATCAATCAATATAGATGCCATAATAATCAATGGTTTAGATCATCGTTGTTTCGATTAGTTGTGTATTTTCGTTACTTGTATCATTTCTTTTTCTAAAACCGAATCGTTTTAATTATACGGTTTCAAAAAAAAATCTAAGTAAAATTTGTGAGCTGCACCGGCTTATACCATTTACAACCAGAGGCGGAGCTATGTAAATCGCAATGGGATCCGCGGATCTTATTAAAAAAATAATAACTTTATATTTTATTTATAGAAAAATATTTTGGGCACCGTGAAAAATTTATATTAATTAGAAAAAACATTATGGACTCTCTAAAAACATTTCTTGATCCGACCACCCAAAATGTTATGTGAGGAGAAGAGGGAACAAGGTGGATTGGGATTAGAAATGGCTAGGAAATTTAAAGGGGTCTCATTTTTGGGAGGATTAAGAGGAAGGAATTTGTGGGTATGAGTTTTGTTGAACTACTACCTCTTTCAAAAGCTTAAGCTGATGGGGAGTTAGATAATTAGATACCATGTTGAAACACCATCTCTCTCAAAAGCTTAAGCTGATGGGGAATTAGATAATTATTATTTTATATATCACAATAAGTTTGATCAGAGGCCGGAGAATCAGGTGCTATAGCATATAGAAAGGTTCCTTCATAAAAAAACCGTCATGTCTAGAAATATAGACACGGTTAATTTGAAGATCTAAACATGTTTGTGCATGTTGTGTAGGACTATAAACAAGAAATACGAATGTTTTAGGAAATGTGTTTTAATTAAGACGGATGTATGGAAGAAGGTTAGGCCAACACGCATACCCAAAAACACGAAGGAAGCGATAATGGGGAGGTCTATGGTGAACCATCTCATATGGGGATTTGTAGTTCATAATATTTTTGGGTAGGCGATTAATTAGATAAGTGGAGGTGATGAATGCATAAAATTGGCCATATTTTAGACACGACATAAACTAAGCACTTATAACCATAATCAAGGAGCAGAACGTATCAGATTTCAGACCTAACCGTCGACATGGCGGTAATAAGACCACCGCCGAGCTGGTAGATACGAGATCATAATATGATCTTTCTCTGATCACATACGAATCACAATTAAACCATAGACTTGGTGCGAATAAATCTTCACATGATAATTGGTTAACATAAACTTTAGCCTAGCATCGTATTAACGGAAACACACGAAATCATGATTACGAAAGATAAAACAAACATTAAGACAAGTAAAACCCTAGGTACCTTAGACGAACTCATAAGAACACAAATCTAAACCATGCCCCACCTCTATGTTGGCCTCCACTCATATTACGGCCGAGTCCACTTCTCCTTTTGCCGACCCCTCCTTCTACAAGACTATTGTTGGCGGGCTCCAATATCTCTGCTTCACCCGTCCCGACATTGCCTTCGTTTCCTTAAAGTCACCAAATTTATGTATGCTCTTACTGAATCACTGGCTCGCCGTCAAACGTATATTACGATATCTTAAGCAAACAATTTCGGATGGGCTATTTATTTCGCGTCACTCTTCCCTCACTATCCAGGCATACTATGATTCTGACTGGGTGGTTGATCCTGATAATCGTTGTTCTGTCGGGGCTTACTGTATTTTTCTCGGAAACAACCTCATCAGTTGGCGCTCCAAACAACATCTTACCGTGTCCAAGAGTAGTACCGAAGCCGAATACACGACTTTATCCAATACTGCTGCCGAGGTCCAATAGTTGTGTAGTTTGCTTGGTGAAATGCATGTGTCACTCACTTCTCCACCCACGTTGTGGTGTGATAACATCAGGGCCACCTATCTTGCTCACAATCCGGTGTTTCATGCCCATACTGAACATATCGAGATCGACTTTCACCATGTTCGCGAGCTCGTGGCGTCCAAACGTATTTCCATTTCGTTCCTTAGCACCAAGGATCAGCTGGCCGATCTTCTTACCAAGCCGCTTGCTCGACCATGCTTTGAGTTGTTCAAGTCCAATCTCCATGCCCACTCTCTTCCAATGGGATTGCGGAGACGTGTTGAGAATATTATAAATAAAGAATAAATATTGTATTTTATTATTATTATTATTATATAATAGTTTACTGGAGGTTAAGTTAGAAGACGTCTATATAATACCTATTGTACTGCCGATATTATTCAATGAAAATAGTACTCCCTCCGTTTTTTTATATATATGTCGCGGAAAAAAAAATCACACAGATTACGAAAGTGATTAATATGTCTCAAATATAGTGTTGGAAATGTATTTTTTTATTGAAGATGTAAATACTTTGTTGGTAAATGTGTTTTTAGTATTGGAAATGTATTTTTTATTGGAGATGTAAATATTTTATTGGTAAATGAGGAAAAAAGTAATAAATGATACATTGAAAATATACAATGACAGATAAATAAAAAATGAGTAAATTGTAAATGTGACAAAATAAAGTCCATCCAATTAATGCATTTAAATAAACACACCGGTAATCCATGTCTTAAAAGATTGATGATACATTCGCTCCATTTTTAGACAACATCATCCACAACATTATTAACCACTGGTGCATCCGGAGAAAAAATTCAGTGGGGTCGCTCGTCACAAAAATGTAGGAACCCAAAAAAAATTGGATTATCCGGGTTGGGCGGGTAATTAGGTAAAAAAATTCCGGGTCGGAACCGGGTTGGGTGGGTAATTAGGTAAAAATAAATTATTTTTACCAAACGACGTCGCGCGTTATGCAATTTTTGGTTCAGTGGGTCACGCAACCCTCCGGGTGACGTGGCTCCGCCCCTGCTATCAACACCATTGGTTGTGCACGAGTTGAGCCCATAACAATAAATGATTTATCATTTACATCAATAGGAATCACTCATGTAGTGGAAGTGACAATACACAAATGTGAATTGCACATAATGACATAATAGTGATAATCCAATTTATTAAAATTAGTTGGTTTAATATTGTATTGAATAGTTCTCAAAAATAAAATAAAATATTGTATTGAATAATATGCATGAATTAATGAATGCAGGAGACCGGAGATCAATTGATCAAGTTCCTATTGCTTGCAAGGATGCTGTGGCTATTTTATACATGTTTGATCTAACTCGTCGGACTACCCTCAACAGGTATATATATATATATATATATATATATATATATATATATATATATATATATGCTCATCATGTCAGATGTTCCTGATACACCATGTCATATATAATTGGTCATTTGGTCCACTTTATAATTAAAAGAAGAGGAAAAAACTGAATTATACATTTTCATAATTGTTTTTGCAGCGTCATCGGATGGTATAGTGAAGCAAGAAAGTGGAATCAGGTACAATTATATAAGATCATCAATATATATATATATATATATGTTTCGTGATCACATACCAATTATCATAAAAGGATATATATTACGAGACAAAACTAAAAAAAACTTATTAATGTATATGTCTTTTAGCAGATGAGATGTATAGTTGTATATACACTACTGTACATATAGCTTAAAGTCTCATGGGTTAAATTGAAGAATTCCTGATCTATATAGTAGGTTCAGTTTTAATGAATGCAAGAGGGACAGAAAAAAGGTAATACTACAGGAACAGACAGAGGTCCTTATCTTGTTTGTTAATTGTTATGCATTAGAGAGGGAGGTGGTGGCTATGGTGGTTGGCCCTAAAACAGTGACCACTGTACTGTCTGGAAATAAATTCTATATAAATGTTAGAAAAAGTTGTCAATATATACTCCTTATGGTAACAGTAGATTGTATGGAGTCTCTTCTTAATTAATTGAATTGTACATGGGTCGACATTCATCCAATACGCGATCAGCTCCATTGTGTCTGGTTCGACTTTCAGAGGTTGAATTTGGATAATTGATCTATGAAAAATCGAACATTAATTGTGAGGTTCGATTTTTCAGAGGTCGAACCTTACTGTGGTGCATTGAACATAGGTTTTTATGTGACAATCAGAATATAACGAAAATAGTTATATGGGATGATGATTTTTCCTTCTTTATTTTTCAAGGAAACCATCAAAATCAAGAATGTACTTTGTGGTTAAATACCAGCCTATTTATGGCTTGTCATTTTAAAGACGGAAACTTCTTGTGTGGTGAAGGATTTTAGAGTGAAGTGACCGGTGGGTTGATCAGAACCACACAGTTTAGATGTTAGATGTTAGATGTTAGATGTGTGGCCCGATCAACCCACCGGCCACTTTACAGGTAGTATGGAGATATTAGGGAAGAACTTCCCAAGACGCTTTAAAGACATGTACTTGTACTCTAAAAATATACTATATCATTTGCAGACCTCCATTCCCATATTAATTGGGACCAAATTTGATGAATTTGTCCAACTTCCACCAGACATTCAATGGACTATTATAACTCAGGTACAATTAATTTGTCCTTTTTCAATATATATATACTTCATAACATGCCTTTTGTTATTGTTAGTTTTTCAAATACAACTAACTGCATATGCATCCCCTAATGAATGAAGTTGAAGTACACAATATACCTAACTCATGACAATACGATCCGGAAATTCTACTATGGAGAGCATTTATTTTAAGTGAAAAACATATGTGTTTTTAAGCGTTATTACTAAAATACATATTAAATGCAGGCAAGGTCATATGCAAAAGCAATGAAAGCAACACTATTCTTCTCGAGTGCAACCCACAACATAAATGTGAACAAGATCTTCAAATTCATAATGGCTAAGCTTTTTAACTTGCCATGGACTGTGAAGCGTAACTTGATCGTTGGTCAACCCGTCATCGATTTCTTCTAGGCAGCTACAATTAGATCGATCATGAGAATTGATTAAGTGTGATGTGTTTTTCATGATTTTATGATGCATCTATCGATACATGTATGTATGGATCTGAGTAGAAAAGGAGATAAGAGTACGTATGTATATATAGACGATAGGGATTCGATCCGTTGTTGCTGAAATATATGTGTTGCGACAAATGAGAGGTGCTTAATTACTAGATGGATTCAAAACTCCAGTTGTGAAATGTTTAGGATTATATACCAATAACCAATTGCAGGTCATTAGGTGTGTGTTGATGTTTATGATTTTGTGGTGCAAACATATGAAGGTTATTATAGTTCTATATATATATATATATATTAATTGTATAATGTAGATTGTCTTCGCCTTTCGGGATGATTAGAAGGAGTCCAACTCCTGCCCCCTCTTTGCTTGATGCCCCATCGACTTGGACAGTCCACTGTTCTTCTGTGTTTTGCTTCTTTTGCTCGAGTTGGATGGAAATTCCTTCAGCTAGAAAATCTGCCAAGGCCTGTGCCTTAACCGCAGTCCGAGGCACGAACTCGATATCGTACTCTGCCATACTCACAATACTTTCTTGGATTTCTCTTTTCTCGAGGCCTCTTCAATGGTCTCGGTGTCTTCGCTATGTTCTTTGAGATCATAATGGATAACACTTCCCCCCGAGACCGATTAAGGGGGATGAAATCTTTATCATGTAGGGCTCCTTTCTTTCTCAAACGGTCCGAGATGGGTGCCGTGATACGATCCCAGACTATCGACTTGCTTTCGGTGCTCTGCCCTTTGGATTGATTCTTATTTGGACCTCGAGTGTCCTTCTTTGAATCCATCCAGTCGGATTGGGTGTGCCTACGCACTGCCTCTTCCCTTGACAAAATCTATGCACCACTTTAACACATTCATCCATGGTACGAGGGACGTCTCTGCTCAACTTCATATATAACATTGTATTACGCAGCCTTCCCACAAACGACGTGATCAGAAGTCGATCGTCTGCGTCCTTGATTTGCATGGCCTCAAGATTGAATCTCTTCAAATAATTTATCACAGTTTCATCTTTTTGTTACTTCATATTCATGAGGTGCGTAGCGCTTAAATGAAACCTTTTATTCACAATAAACACATCTCGAAATTTGTGAGCTAACATAGCAAAACTAGAGATCGAACCTAGTCATAGCTTGATGAACCATTCTCTGGCTCGACCGATGAGCAATGTCTCGAAGGCCCGACACCGCATTGCATCATGTGCGCCGTCCAACCTCATCTGAGACAGATACCTATGTAGATGGTCTTTTGGATCGGTGGTGCCATCATACGGTTCTATCTTTGGTATTTTAAACCCCTAAATTGGGTTTGGGAAAATTTTCAATTTCCCTTGTGAAGGTCGATTCCACAGAGATCATGTGGGCATTGGCGGATCCAGAACTTTCGTTTTAATTTTACGGGGTCCATAAATGTCTTCTTCTAGAGTTGTCAGATGTGTATATAATTAAGGGCGCTTAATTTGATTTAGTTGCGCACCGCTCCATATCTATTGTGCACCACATTGGTGTGTGACTTGCGAGGTTCGACTTTCAGGGGTTGAATTTTGAAAGTCGAACCTTAAGTGTGATGTTCGACTTTCCAGAGGTCGAACCTCACTATGGTGCATCGAAGATAAGTTTTTCGATGACAATCAAAACATAAAGTAATTATATGGGATGTTGTGGTAACTACCAACCTATTTATGGCTTGTCATTTTTAAGACATGTACTTGTACTCTAAAAATCTATATCATTTGCAGACTTCCCTTCCCATATTAATTGGGACCAAATTTGATGAATTTGTCCAACTTCCACCAGACATTCAATGGACTATTA
This sequence comes from Gentiana straminea, assembly GCA_036785695.1. Lineage (NCBI taxonomy): Eukaryota > Viridiplantae > Streptophyta > Magnoliopsida > Gentianales > Gentianaceae > Gentiana > Gentiana straminea. Next base: position 10,031,459 of record JAVUPR010000497.1, on the reverse strand, counting down.
TAACTCAGGTACAATTAATTTGTCCTTTTTCAATATATATATACTTCATAACATGCCTTTTGTTATTGTTAATTTTTCAAATACAACTAACTAGCTGCATATGCATCCCCTAATGAATGAAGTTAAAAGTACACAATATACCTAACTCATGACGATGCGATCTCGAAATTCTATCATGGAGACTACATTCTACGGAGTCTCCTTATTTTAAATTGAAAAACATATGTGTTGTGTTTTTTAAGCGTTATTGCTAAATAATACATATTAAATGCAGTCAAGGTCATATGCAACACTACAACAAATTAGGTTTTTAGAGACCGTACCTTTAGGGACGACAGTTGTCGTCCCAAAATAAAGATTATTAGGGACGACATGTCGTCCCTAAAGATCGGTCAACGTTCGATTAATTAAATATGAGGAATTTAAATCTTTCGGGACGATTCTTTATTTTTTGGGACGACAATGTCGTCCCTAATAATCATTAAATTTCCCGCCCTTCCACGTGGATTCCAGAGTGGCAAATTTTACCCGGGAAACTTTTAGGGACGACAAAGTCGTCCCCCTCGTTTTTAATTTTTTTCCCACCCAAAATTTCATGAAATAATATGAATTTTTATTTATTTAATAGGGACGACATATGTCGTCCCTAAAAATGAAATTTTTATTAAAAATGATTTTTTTTATTAAAAATTATATTTAATATTTAAAATTCAAAATTTTAACCTAAAAATTTTATTTAATATTTAATAATTATATTTTTGTATCTAAAAATTATATTTAATATTTTAAATTCACTACTCGTTAATCAATATCGAGTTTGAATCAACATTTGACTTATAAGTAACGAGATTGAGTTTTAATTTACTACTTATTAATCAATCTCGATGTTGAATTCAACATTTGACTTAAAAGTAACGAGCATCGTGTTTGAAAATCACTACTCGTTAATGAATCTCGAGTTTGAAATCAAACTTTGACTTATAAGTAACGAGTCTCGAGTTTGACTTATAAGTAACGAGCCTAAAGGTTTTGAAAATCAGTAATCATTAATCAATCTTGAGTTTGAAATCAACATTTGACATATAAGTAACGATCCTCGGGATTGAAGACCAGTACTCGTTAATCAATCTCGAGGTTGAAATGAACAATGGACGTATAAGTAACGAGCATTGAGTTTGAATTTACAACTTATTAATCAATATCGAGTTTGAAATCAACATTTGACTTATACGTAACGAGCATTGAGTTTGAATTTACAACTTATTAATCAATATCGAGTTTGAAATCAACATTTGACTTATTATTATCGAGCATAAGGGTTTGAAAATCAATATTGATTAATCAATCTCGAGTTTGAAATCAACATTTGACTTATAAGTATCGAGCCTAAGGGTTTTGAAAATCGAATCATTAATCAATCTCGAGTTTGAAATCAACATTTGACATATAAGCTAGTAACGATCCTCGGGATTGAAGACCAGTACTCGTTAATCAATCTCGAGGTTGAAATGAACAATGGACTTATAAGTAACGAGCCACAGATTTGAAAATCACTAATCGTTAATCAATCTCGATGTTGAGATCAACATTTGTCTTAAAAGTAACGAGCTTTGGGTTTGAAAATCATTACTCATTAATCAATCTCAAGTTTGAAATGAACATTTGACTTAAAATTAACGAGCCTAAGGTTTGAAAAGCACTACTCGTTAATTCAATACTGATCAATCAATCTTGAGTTTGAAATCAACAATTGCCTAAGTAACGAGCCTCGGGCTTGAATTCAATAATGATCAATCAATCTCGTGTGAATGAGTTAGATCGTTATCGATCATTGTGATAGTACTATCTACTATGGCTCGGTCGATCGATATCGAGCGAAATAGTTAAGAGTTAGGGTTCGTTATCGAGTGATCGATTTCAATCTCGGGGTTCATTATCGATCATTGTGATAGTACTATCTACTATGGCTCGATCGATCATTATATCGAGCGAATGAGTTAGATCGTTATCGGTAATGAGAGATCGATTTGAATCTCGGGGTTCGTTATCGAGCGAATGAGTTAGATCGTTATCGATCATTGTGATAGTACTATCTACTATGTCTTGATGGATCGTTATCGAGCGAAGGAGTTAATAGTCGGGGATCGTTATTAAGAGATCGATTTGAATCTCGGGGTTTGTTATCGAGCGAATGAGCTAGATCGTTATCGAACATTGTGATAGTACTATATACTATGTCGCGATGGATCGTTATCGAGCGAAGGAGTTAGATCGTTATAGTTATCGAAGAAAATAGTGTTATATATATATTATGAATGAAAATATTGTTCTATTTATAATATTAAGGTTTTTAATCAAAAAAATGTGATATTAGAGTTTGTAAAATTATTTTTTTAATAAAACTTTATTTAAAAGGACGACATTGTCGTCCCTTTAAACAAAAAGTCAAAAGTTTTATGAAATTTTGGAGGGGAAAATTTGCCAAAATTTTTTTTGGGTTTAAAGGGACGACTTTTGGTTATTAGGGACGACAATGTCATCCCTTTAAACAAAAAGTCAAAAAATTTATGAATTTTTGGAGGGGAAAATTTGGCAGCCAAAACTTTTTTGGGTTTAAAGGGACGACATTGTCGTCCCTAAAAAGAAAATGTCGTCCCAAAAAACAAGATCCTGATAATATAATCGGGCAGACTCTTTTTTCCCTCTTTCTTCTATTCTTTCTTCTTCTCCGGCGATTCCACCAAATTTCCGGCGATTGTTTACGATTTTCAATAACCAATCACCTCTAATCTCATTCATAAACTTAGGTAAACCAATTTTCATCTTTTTTCCATCAAATATTTCCAAAATTTTCCTCTCATTCTATCCCTTTCTTCTTCCTTGGCATAGCTCCGGCGATTTGGGCGAATTTGGGGTGATTCCCGGCGATTCTTCACCATTTTCAACGAAAAACATGTCTAATTTCATCCCAATCAAAGGTGAATAATTTTTTCTTATTATTTTCGTCAATTTCTTCCATTGTTTTTTTTTTTTGATTTTTGAAATGCTTGATAGTTTTAGTATGCTTAGTAATGAGTTCGAGAGTGAAGGGGTTGAAGCAAAAAACAGACCCGTATCCTAAAAGGAAGAGAAGGTTCGAGGGTGCTTTCGAAAAGGTAAGGTTTTTTATTTCTTTTTATCAGTCATGTTCCAGGTTATTATTTTTATATGCATTTCATTTATAAGTTTTTCTTTTATTCTACATTATGAAAGCTTCATAACAATTTCAGTGTTTTTACGTTGCTTTAGATTGCAAACATGACCGAATGAAATTTAAAGTTTGACAGAGTACTTGGACGATTAGGAATGGTCTTTGAGAGGTTGGGTAATTCTTAAAAGTATTTGTATGTCTAGGCATATCTAGATCTAATTGATGAACAACCTGAGGTGTTTTTCGATTGTAGATATGCATTTTCTTATTTCTGCTTATACATTAAAGTGTCTTTCTATGTTATAATAGTTTGTTGTATTAGCTTTAGACTTAGCAATACATATAATATTGGATTTTTTTTTTGTTTGTTTCAGATTCAAGCAACGCCTGATGTGGGATTTATGTAAAAGTCTGCTCGTGCATGCTGCTGCGTCGGTAAATTTTGTATAGCACACTTTTGTGCCTAATTTTGCATATCTATATATATGATGATCCTCGTTTTGAGAGGAAAAAAACAGTTGGATCCACTTCTATTATCATACCCAATAATATGTACTATTAATGCAATCTCTGCATTAGAGTTGAACGATGAATACACAAACGAGAATGAGAATCTCGGGGTTCATTTTGGCTGTTGCTTTCCGTGTGTCTAAATGAGAATTGCATGCATATGAGTGCAGTGGATGCTTCAAATTCCTGGTGCGACCAGTTATATTGGCAGCATTGGAAAAGACAAGTTTGGGGAGGAAATGAAGAACAACTCAACACAAGCTGGTGTTAATGTAACATCCTTTTCCACCTAGTTATTTTAGTGTTATCTCTATCATGGTAAAGTTATTCCTTGTGCTCCTAGGGTAAACTTCTTTCGGAAGAAAACTGTGGCATTGAGACTCCTTGTATAGTTTTTGGTATTTCCAGCTCAAGACAATGGAATATTGGAATTTATATGCTTTGACATGATTTTGTTTAGGTTCATTACTATGAGGATGAATCTGCTCCTACAGGCACTTGTGCTGTTTGTGTAGTTGGTGGCGAGAGGTAAGTATTTGTAAAAGTGGTCTAGGATTTTCCTTTCCCTGTTTTTTGTTTTCATCTTCCTCCTTTATTACATAATTTTCTTTTATATTCATTGCTGATTTCCATTTGAAGCAGCTTGAATGCTATAGTTGAATATTTTGGAGGAAATTCTTGTAATGAGGCCTTTTATTGTCACTAGTTATAGGGTGTGATGTTATTGGAATAAACATGTGCAGGTCACTGGTTGCCAATTTATCAGTATTTATGATCATCATTTTGGTATCACTTTATCTTAGCTTAGTTTCACCTTTGGAATCTCAAGTGCATCTACTTTATCTTAGCTTAGTTTCACTTTTAGATTCCTGCCACCTTTGTTTGATTGACATATGATACTCGGTGTGCGGCTATACTTACCTAACTTATTTTTTTGGCGAGTCCACTTACTTTGCTTTGCACTTTTTTACAATTTCCGAAGAAGGTGTTGTAGTTACTCGGCTTAGCAAACAAAGAAATTTCTTGAGGTCGGTGTAGTTAGAGGTGCTACCGCAAATCTCAATAGTTAGGGGATCTATTGCAAACCCCGTAGTTACGAGATCTACGTAAAATCTCGCTTTCCTTGCACATGTAGAATCTATGCAATACTTTGCCTTATAGTTGATAGCTTGTATTTAAATTGTCTATTAACACTTAACACGTATGAAACTAGACATGACCTTGTGCCTAAAAATGAGATACTAACTTTTTCTTGTGCCTTAATGAAATCTTGTATACTAATGAAACTAAAGTTCTTTGAAAATACAAAAAATATGGTGAAATTTCAATTTATATATATGGTATAGTTTGGTGATTTTTGATTGAAATGTTTACGATTTTCATATTATTATTATGTTTATTCATCCCCTAGCTAGTAGTTTTGGTTCATTTGGATGATTTTTGGTTCATTTGGATGATTTTTGATTCATGTTAATGTTGCGTTTTGATTTTTTGGCATGCGAGGGCATGCAAAAACAAATTCTGCCTAAAAAAAAAAAAAAAACAGGGACGACATTTCCCAGAAAATTATAGCCGATCATTAGGGACGACATTTGTCGTCCCTAATTTAATTATTTTTTTTAATAGTTCATTTTCGGAAATTAAATTAAATTTATTGTAAAGTTTTTAGGGACGACATTGTCGTCCCTAATAAAAATTAAATTATTTAATTTGTTTTTGTGAAATAATATAAATTAATTTCGGAATTTTACATTAGGGACGATACGTCGTCCCAAAAATGCACGCCACGTCGGCGTTGAATAAAAAATTTGCCACGTCGGCGATGGATCTTTAGGGACTACATGTCGTCCCAAAAAAAAAAGCCTCCTATTTTTTGAGACGAACCTTTAGAGACGACAGACAGGACGACATGTCGTCCCTAAACGTAAAAACGGGACGACTTTTGATTATTAGGGACGACATTTTGTCGTCCCAAAAGAGAGTTATTGTAGTAGTGAAAAGCAATGAAAGCAACACTATTCTTCTCGAGTGCAACCCACAACATAAATGTGAACAAGATCTTCAAATTCAAATGGCGAAGCTTTTTAACTTGCCATGGACTGTGAAGCGTAACTTGATCATTGGTCAACCCGTCATCGATTTCTTCTAGGCAGCTACAATTAGATCGATCATGAGAATTGATTAAGTGTGATGTGTTTTTCATGATTTTATGATGCATATATATAGATACATGTATGTATGGATCGAGTAGAAAGGAGATAGAGTACGTATGTATATATAGGACGATAGGGATTCGATCCGTTGTTGCTGATATATATGTGTTGCGACAAATGAGAGGTGCTTTTAATTACCGGATGGATTCAAAACTCCAGTTGTGAAATGTTTTGGATTATATACCAATAACCAATTGCATCAATAATTAGGTCATTAGGTGTGTGTTGATGTTTATGATTTTGTGGTGCAACATATGAAGGTTATTATAGTTCTATATATATATTAATCGTATAATGTAGATTGTCTTCCTATTTTTCGCAATGAAGAGATTTTCCACTCCAAAAAAAAAACAGAAGGAAAAGAAATAGATTTCTACGAATGATTACCAAAAAAATAAAATAAAGCCCAAAAGCGTGAGATCTGCAAAGGAAAAAATAATTGTGCGCATCCGGGGAATCGAACCCCGGTCAGTACCGTGGGAGGGTACTATGATACCACTACACCAGATGCGCTCATGTTACCAAGTATACAATATCACTAATATAACGTAATTTACATCCAGCTGCGTCTAATCCAAAGATAAAAGATAGGTTTTCTTAAATGGAACCCATTAAATTAAATTTATCTTGGGTACCACAATAATGTGAGAAATATACACTTATGGTATATTTGTTACGCATTAAGGAAATGGAAAGTAAGGATTTTTCATTGAGTAAGACAGAGTTTATATAGTACATTCTCAAAAGATTCTTTCCTACATAGATTTTTCACACAAGTTTTTTTCTTATATAGTCTTCACTCATCTCTTCCTTATAAAAACAAACGAAGTACCTAAAATACCCCCATATTTTATAAAAACAAAAATAAAAACATTATTTGGGAGAAAGCTCAATCGCAGATCGCAACAGGGAGTGCAAATCGAAAATCCCAAATCGAAAGCTCAAACATGGAAAGGAGATTCCAAATCGAAAATCCCAAATCGCAATTGATGTTGCTGTTCTAACACTTTGATGTTGCTGTTCAAAGTCCATATAAATTAATTTTGCAGGTGAGTGCAATTATTAGTATGAAACCTTTTTAACCGGTAATTGTTTTGGATTTTTGGTTGATTTTTTCGATTTTGATTTTTACTCGTTTGTATGTTTGCATGCTCAATGTCCAGTTCCTTGATGATTTACGATTGGAACAACAATCGTTTCGTTTATTCTTGTTTACTCGTTTTTTTACTCGTTTTTTATTTTGATTTTTACTCGTTTTTTTTCTTAACTGTTAAGATAGTAATTCATTTCGATTTTGATTTTTACTCCTTTTTTTTTCTTTTTCATTTCTGATTTTATTTGTTTGGCGAATGACATGTATTGATTTGATCTCTCGGATTTTTGAATTTCGGATAATTTTAGTTTGTTTATCTGCTTTACACTTGCGTTTGCACATGATTGGTAAGTGAAGATACTTGTGATTGCTGCACTATTCTTGCTAAATCTGAGGTCTTAACTGTGTCTGATCAATGAGATTACTTTCTGAGTTTTAACTCGTTTCCTTTCTAGAGTTTTGATCAACTGAGACATTGGTTTTACTTTGATCATCATTAATTGCGGGGCGTTGTTAAAGGCACACCGTGAATCTACCGTGGCACCACACCTAGGACTAGGTTTGAATTTACAGAGATTGAAAATTGATAATTGACTGTTCGTTTCGGTAATGCTTATACATTATCGTAACGATTATGTATATTGTTTCCTATGTATTGTAATTAGTTGATATTTAAGCGAGGGCACTCTTTGATCATTTGTTGATGACTTTGATCATTTGTTCTCGTTCTTAACATCAACAGAGAACATCAATTTGTTCATTTGATGACTTTGATCATTTGTTCTATCAACAAAGAACATCAATTTGTTCATTTGATGACTTTGATCATTTGTTCCTGTTGTTTGATGACTTTGATCATTTGTTGACTACAATTCCTGTTGTTTGATGACTTTGATCATTTGTTCTCTTTGATAACATCAATTTGTTGTATTTTTTGAGTTGAATTTTTGACTTTAAACCTCAGCTATTGAACAGGATATTGTAGATGGCTAATTTGGATGCGGATACGGATGTAGTGTGGATGAAAATCTGTTATTTTGTGCAATTTTAAAAGAATGGAGAAGGAATCTGGACAAGGAAATATGTGGATGACGAAGAAGACATGACAGTAATACTTGTGGGAAAATCTATTTCATATGATGAATTGTACAAAAAAGTAATTGAGAAGTTGAAAATAGATTCTATGCTATATGAATTGGAGATGTAATGTGAAAGCCCTATACCGACCAAATATCCAGAGCTACCAATGAAGATAGATTGTGATGATTGGGTGAAGTGGCTTGTGGGGTTTTTTTTTTTTTTGTTTTTGTTTTTTTGTGATGGGATTGTTATGGTTGTGGATGTTGCCGCCTTGCAGACGTTGTTAGTGTAGACATGGGTCTATATGAACCAAATTGTTAATGAATTGAGATTTCATCAAATTCTTGGTCGTTATGAGTCCCTTTTGAAGGATGTTTAAAGAATGCCGGAGGAACGGACATTCCAGTGTGGTCATTTCTTGCCTTGTCCAGTTATTTAGTTGCATTCATTGGTATTTCACAGTAATCGCCTTGATCGAACCTCGATCTAACGTGACATTATGTGTAATCTGTTGGATGTAATATCGCGGACGGATCTAGATCCGTCCGATTACGCAGCGGAATGAACAAGAGGATCACGATCATATAAAAATAAACTACATAATTTAAGATCTACCTACAAGAATGTGAGATCTACTTACCGATCAAAAGAATGAACTCCAAGATTGAGAAGCCGAGATCCAAATAGTTGAGATGCCACGATCTTCCGATGTGTATCTCCAAGCAACAACCGGCGGATATCGATCCTTGATGCTTGACCTCCTTGATATGCTATCCGGAAAATCTCGAAGATTTTCCCAACTCAAAACCCTAAGCTATTGGCCGAAAATTCTAAGCCAATACTGTGTGTATGATGCGCATTATATGTTGTGGTCAAAGGCTTATGAGAACTCTCTTTATATAGGAGAGAAATCATTGTCCTCCAAGAATTTAATAATTAATACAAAATCAATTATAATAATCATTTTCCAGAAAAGATACTCCTAGAATAATCTAGAATAAATCTAGAATATTTAAGGATCAATCTAATATATTTTTCTTAATTAATTATTTAACAAATAAACAATTAATCAGATGACATGTAATTATCCAAGAAAACTAATTTCTCTCTAATTAAAACATGTACAAAACACGCCTATCAACCCTAAAATTAGGGTTTCACACGCCACACTCAATTATGGGCCGAGTCCACGAAAAATATATTTTCCATATATTTAATTATTCAGTCCAATAAATAATAAATCGCACATCAATTAAATAGTCCAACTACTTAATTATTATTGAGGCCCAACGTCAAGAAACATATGCATGTTAGGAGCCACATCGGGGACCATGGACCTATAACCAGTAGCTACAATAAATTAAATGAAATTATTCGTCGAACAGAACAATTCTTATTCAATCTATTAATTCCGGGATTACGCCACCATAAACCCAAAATCGTACTATATCGATTATAGATATATACTTACACTCTAAACATTGAGTAAAAGCGTCCATTGATATAATCATTACATACAGATAAATCCTCTATAGGCTATTCATTTTGATTCGGGATATTTCCGTAAACCCTTCTCAAAACATCTTATCTTTATTTATCATTAACCCCCTAGTGATCAATTAGTTCATAACTAATATAATATGAACTGGGCCCATCGATCAGTTTCTGGATTAACAAATAAGGGAACCGTTCGTCTACTTCCCGTTGGAGGGAATGGATTCCATATCTCGTGAAGTCACGGACTACTCACTTATTCCGGAATAGAGCCAACGATAAGTGTTCGGATCACATGTATCATAGTGATCCTTAACTAACACATCAAACCCTACTTTGAACCAAGCGATAGATTGTGATCACATCGGATTGAGATTAATCCATACATGATCATCTTGTGATTCAATAAGATTTCTCGATCACGGAATTATATCGAGAATTCAAATCAAATCGGTCCGATCTATATGATAGACATCATATATAAATGCCCCACTAGGTACCCTATACCGACGGTCCGGATAAGACGGTCACACCGTTAAGTGTTCTGGGCGCATTATTGGTATATTAATCATAAGACCCATACTTTGATTAAATCACCACGGACTAACTAGTTTTAAGCATATCATCACTAACTCAATCCTCGTGTGTATGCCATACACCGAGTTATGTTATTACATACCGATATACTTAGGGTTTTCGCGGTGTATTAATATAAGCATAAATGCAAATATTAAGATGAATTATAAATCCTGTCAAAAAAAATTACAGAAATTGTCTTTCGGGCACTACACCTAACAATCTCCCACTTGCACGAAAGGCAAGTGATTAATTGTTTTAGAGCACACCCCTTATCCACAACATTCTCCCACTTGCTCAAAAAGAAAATGAGACAAATCCATCAATTATGTACCCGCCAAGCGCATCTAAGTATTTCAGATTTCAAAGTACGGCCGGAGTGTGCCGCCGTAGGGTAGGTCAGTGACCCGACGATCACTTAAAAATCTGAATGCCATGCGACTTGGTACACTGATCAGTTGGTTTGTCAGCTCGAGACAATCTTTAGGATCGAAACGTTGCCGGTCCATCTAATCAGGTGGTACTCTCCCAATATGCTTTTGACCTCTAGTGAATACGAAGATCCTTATAAGCTACCTTTCCACTGTTTTCACAATGAAGTGGCATCGGCTTACCAGATCTGGAATTACTCCCAGACATGGAAGGAAATCCTCAATCTGACATAAATTCAGAATCACACGAGTAAACACTGAGCCCGAGATCGACTTAACGATCAATCTTAATCTGACTTAAAGTCAGAATCAGTGTAATCATTTATATTCACGTTCGCACCTAAATATACTAGCATATTATTCCTCTTTCTCCAAAGATACTTGAGGACGTACTAAACTTGCTATTTAATACTCGAATCCAAGATTCGATTAACTTGTAATTACCCGAATTTCTCTTTTCAAAAGAGAGTCTATCCCATTATCTATTCATCCTCGGGTTTAGAGAAGCATTCCGTGAGAGGTAGGGTAGGACCACTTCATTGAATGGTTCATACCGATATGCAAAATCATCTTAACCATTAGGATAGATGGGATTGCCAGTCACATATTCTCGGGAATTTGACCGAATCAAATCCTTTAGAATGTAGTCCGATTCTTTCATAAAGAGAATCTTGGCATGTCAATTTCGACTTCGAGATAACACACCCATGTTGTTTCCAACTGTTTCGTTGTTACCATTCATGAACACTAATGTATATACTACTTTACCATTATTGACATCCAGTATAAGAAAGACTTATCAATATCCTAGTCAAGTCCACATATTCGAAATATGTGACTTTTAAATGACCTAGAGGTTTGCTTCAATCCACAAAGGATATAAGCCTTGGTTACGAATAAATTTAGATTCTGATTGTTCAGCAAAAAAAGTCTCAGGGAATCACCCCTATTTTCTGCTTTCTAATGAATCTGCCATTTGTTCTTAGCTAAAACCCTTCTGTTCCGAATAAATTCAGATTCCGTTTGTTCGGCAAGAAAGTCCCGGGGAATCACCCCAATTTTCTCGCTTTCAAACGAAATCAAACAAGACCGAGTGGTGAGAGAGTTCACGGTCCGGTTAACTCTCTACTTGTTAGGGAATCACCCCTGACCACTCGGCTTTGTACCAAAAGTTAAATTTTCTATTCATTCGACTCTTATCATGTAGATCCAATTACTCCCACTGGGCTTGAGACACTCAGGTGGTTCTACTAGAGTGTGAACAGAACTGGAGTACCAAAACTCCATTCACTGGGTTCTTAAACCAACCTTTATGATCAGAATCCTATACAGCCCATAAGGAAAAAATAATTGTGCGCATCCGGGGAATCGAACCCCGGTCAGTACCGTGGGAGGGTACTATGATACCACTACACCAGATGCGCTCATGTTACCAAGTATACAATATCACTAATATAACGTAATTTACATCCAGCTGCGTGTAATCCAAAGATAAAAGATAGGTTTTCTTAAATGGAACCCATTAAATTAAATTTATCTTGGGTACCACAATAATGTGAGAAATATACACTTATGGTATATTTGTTACGCATTAAGGAAATGGAAAGTAAGGATTTTTCATTGAGTAAGACAGAGTTTATATAGTACATTCTCAAAAGATTCTTTCCTACATAGATTTTTCACACAAGTTTTTTTCTTATATAGTCTTCACTCATCTCTTCCTTATAAAAACAAACGAAGTACCTAAAATACCCCCATATTTTATAAAAACAAAAATAAAAACATTATTTGGGAGAAAGCTCAATCGCAGATCGCAACAGGGAGTGCAAATCGAAAATCCCAAATCGAAAGCTCAAACATGGAAAGGAGATTCCAAATCGAAAATCCCAAATCGCAATTGATGTTGCTTTGTTCTAACACTTTGATGTTGCTGTTCAAAGTCCATATAAATTAATTTTGCAGGTGAGTGCAATTATTAGTATGAAACCTTTTTAACCGGTAATTGTTTTGGATTTTTGGTTGATTTTTTCGATTTTGATTTTTACTCGTTTGTATGTTTGCATGCTCAATGTCCAGTTCCTTGATGATTTACGATTGGAACAACAATCGTTTCGTTTATTCTTGTTTACTCGTTTTTTTACTCGTTTTTTATTTTGATTTTTACTCGTTTTTTTCTTAACTGTTAAGATAGTAATTCATTTCGATTTTGATTTTTACTCCTTTTTTTTTCTTTTTCATTTCTGATTTTATTTGTTTGGCGAATGACATGTATTGATTTGATCTCTCAGATTTTTGAATTTCAGATAATTTTAGTTTGTTTATCTGCTACACTTGCGTTTGCACATGATTGGTAAGTGAAGATACTGTGATTGCTGCACTATTCTTGCTAAATCTGAGGTCTTAACTGTGTCTGATCAATGAGACTACTTTCTGAGTTTTAACTCGTTTCCTTTCTAGAGTTTTGATCAACTGAGACATTGGTTTTACTTTGATCATCATTAATTGCGGGGCGTTGTTAAAGGCACACCGTGAATCTACCGTGGCACCACACCTAGGACTAGGTTTGAATTTACAGAGATTGAAAATTGATAATTGACTGTTCGTTTCAGTAATGCTTATACATTATCGTAACAGTTATGTATATTGTTTCCTATGTATTGTAATTAGTTGATATTTAAGCAGGGGCACTCTTTGATCATTTGTTGATGACTTTGATCATTTGTTCTCTGTTCTTAACATCAACAGAGAACATCAATTTGTTCATTTGATGACTTTGATCATTTGTTCTATCAACAAAGAACATCAATTTGTTCATTTGATGACTTTGATCATTTGTTCCTGTTGTTTGATGACTTTGATCATTTGTTGACTACAATTCCTGTTGTTTGATGACTTTGATCATTTGTTCTCTTTGATAACATCAATTTGTTGTATTTTTTGAGTTGAATTTTTGACTTTAAACCTCAGCTATTGAACAGGATATTGTAGATGGCTAATTTGGATGCGGATACGGATGTAGTGTGGATGAAAATCTGTTATTTTGTGCAATTTTAAAAGAATGGAGAAGGAATCTGGACAAGGAAATATGTGGATGACGAAGAAGACATGACAGTAATACTTGTGGGAAAATCTATTTCATATGATGAATTGTACAAAAAAGTAATTGAGAAGTTGAAAATAGATTCTATGCTATATGAATTGGAGATGTAATGTGAAAGCCCTATACCGACCAAATATCCGAGCTACCAATGAAGATAGATTGTGATGATTGGGTGAAGTGGCTTGTGGGGTTTTTTTTTTTTTTTTTGTTTTTGTTTTTTTGTGATGGGATTGTTATGGTTGTGGATGTTGCCGCCTTGCGACGTTGTTAGTGTAGACATGGGTCTATATGAACCAAATTGTTAATGAATTGAGATTTCATCAAATTCTTGGTCGTTATGAGTCCCTTTTGAAGGATGTTTAAAGAATGCCGGAGGAACGGACATTCCAAAGGTGGTCATTTCTTGCCTTGTCCAGTTATTTAGTTGCATTCATTGGTATTTCACGAATCGCCTTGATCGAACCTCGATCTAACGTGACATTATGTGTAATCTGTTGGATGTAATATCGCGGACGGATCTAGATCCGTCCGATTACGCAGCGGAATGAACAAGAGGATCACGATCATATAAAAATAAACTACATAATTTAAGATCTACCTACAAGAATGTGAGATCTACTTACCAGTCAAAAGAATGAACTCCAAGATTGAGAAGCCGAGATCCAAATAGTTGAGATGCCACAGTCTTCCGATGTGTATCTCCAAGCAACAACCGGCGGATATCGATCCTTGATGCTTGACCTCCTTGATATGCTATCCGGAAAATCTCGAAGATTTTCCCAACTCAAAACCCTAAGCTATTGGCCGAAAATTCTAAGCCAATACTGTGTGTATGATGCGCATTATATGTTGTGGTCAAAGGCTTATGAGAACTCTCTTTATATAGGAGAGAAATCATTGTCCTCCAAGAATTTAATAATTAATACAAAATCAATTATAATAATCATTTTCCGAAAAGATACTCCTAGAATAATCTAGAATAAATCTAGAATATTTAAGGATCAATCTAATATATTTTTCTTAATTAATTATTTAACAAATAAACAATTAATCGATGACATGTAATTATCCAAGAAAACTAATTTCTCTCTAATTAAAACATGTACAAAACACGCCTATCAACCCTAAAATTAGGGTTTCACACGCCACACTCAATTATGGGCCGAGTCCACGAAAAATATATTTTCCATATATTTAATTATTCAGTCCAATAAATAATAAATCGCACATCAATTAAATAGTCCAACTACTTAATTATTATTGAGGCCCAACGTCAAGAAACATATGCATGTTAGGAGCCACATCGGGGACCATGGACCTATAACCAGTAGCTACAATAAATTAAATGAAATTATTCGTCGAACAGAACAATTCTTATTCAATCTATTAATTCCGGGATTACGCCACCATAAACCCAAAACTGTACTATATCGATTATAGATATATACTTACACTCTAAACATTGAGTAAAAGCGTCCATTGATATAATCATTACATACAGATAAATCCTCTATAGGCTATTCATTTTGATTCGGGATATTTCCGTAAACCCTTCTCAAAACATCTTATCTTTATTTATCATTAACCCCCTAGTGATCAATTAGTTCATAACTAATATAATATGAACTGGGCCCATCGATCAGTTTCTGGATTAACAAATAAGGGAACTGTCTGTCTACTTCCCGTTGGAGGGAATGGATTCCATATCTGTGAAGTCACAGACTACTCACTTATTCCAGAATAGAGCCAACGATAAGTGTTCAGATCACATGTATCATAGTGATCCTTAACTAACACATCAAACCCTACTTTGAACCAAGCAGTAGATTGTGATCACATCAGGATTGAGATTAATCCATACATGATCATCTTGTGATTCAATAAGATTTCTCGATCACGGAATTATATCGAGAATTCAAATCAAATCGGTCCAAGTCCTATATGATAGACATCATATATAAATGCCCCACTAGGTACCCTATACCGACGGTCCGGATAAGACGGTCACACCGTTAAGTGTTCTGGGCGCATTATTGGTATATTAATCATAAGACCCATACTTTGATTAAATCACCACGGACTAACTAGTTTTAAGCATATCATCACTAACTCAATCCTCGTGTGTATGCCATACACTGAGTTATGTTATTACATACCGATATACTTAGGGTTTTCAGCAGTGTATTAATATAAGCATAAATGCAAATATTAAGATGAATTATAAATCCTGTCAAAAAAAATTACAGAAATTGTCTTTCGGGCACTACACCTAACAATCTCCCACTTGCACGAAAGGCAAGTGATTAATTGTTTTAGAGCACACCCCTTATCCACAACATTCTCCCACTTGCTCAAAAAGAAAATGAGACAAATCCATCAATTATGTACCCGCCAAGCGCATCTAAGTATTTCAGATTTCAAAGTACGGCCGGAGTGTGCCGCCGTAGGGTAGGTCGGTGACCCGACGATCACTTAAAAATCGAATGCCATGCGACTTGGTACACCGATCGCCTTGGTTTGTCGGCTCGAGACAATCTTTAGGATCGAAACGTTGCCGGTCCATCTAATCAGGTGGTACTCTCCCAATATGCTTTTGACCTCTAGTGAATACGAAGATCCTTATAAGCTACCTTTCCACTGTTTTCACAATGAAGTGGCATCGGCTTACCAGATCTGGAATTACTCCCAGACATGGAAGGAAATCCTCAATCGACATAAATTCAGAATCACACGAGTAAACACTGAGCCCGAGATCGACTTAACGATCAATCTTAATCTGACTTAAAGTCAGAATCAGTGTAATCATTTATATTCACGTTCGCACCTAAATATACTAGCATATTATTCCTCTTTCTCCAAAGATACTTGAGGACGTACTAAACTTGCTATTTAATACTCGAATCCAAGATTCGATTAACTTGTAATTACCTGAATTTCTCTTTTCAAAAGAGAGTCTATCCCATTATCTATTCATCCTCGGGTTTAGAGAAGCATTCCGTGAGAGGTAGGGTAGGACCACTTCATTGAATGGTTCATACCGATATGCAAAATCATCTTAACCATTAGGATAGATGGGATTGCCAGTCACATATTCTCGGGAATTTGACCGAATCAAATCCTTTAGAATGTAGTCCGATTCTTTCATAAAGAGAATCTTGGCATGTCAATTTCTGACTTCAGATAACACACCCATGTTGTTTCCAACTGTTTCAGTGTTACCATTCATGAACACTAATGTATATACTACTTTACCATTATTGACATCCAGTATAAGAAAGACTTATCAATATCCTAGTCAAGTCCACATATTCGAAATATGTGACTTTTAAATGACCTAGAGGTTTGCTTCAATCCACAAAGGATATAAGCCTTGGTTACGAATAAATTTAGATTCTGATTGTTCAGCAAAAAAAGTCTCAGGGAATCACCCCTATTTTCTGCTTTCTAATGAATCTGCCATTTGTTCTTAGCTAAAACCCTTCTGTTCCGAATAAATTCAGATTCCGTTTGTTCGGCAAGAAAGTCCCAGGGAATCACCCCAATTTTCTGCTTTCAAACGAAATCAAACAAGACCGAGTGGTGAGAGAGTTCACGGTCTGGTTAACTCTCTACTTGTTAGGGAATCACCCCTAGACCACTCAGCTTTGTACCAAAAGTTAAATTTTCTATTCATTCGACTCTTATCATGTAGATCCAATTACTCCCACTGGGCTTGAGACACTCAGGTGGTTCTACTAGAGTGTGAACAGAACTGGAGTACCAAAACTCCATTCACTGGGTTCTTAAACCAACCTTTATGATCAGAATCCTATACAGCCCATAAGGAACCATAGGTTATCAATCACCTCTGTAAACTACAAAGTCTTCAGAAAACCACAATAGGTAATGGTTAAACCATACTCCCATTGCGTTCTTGGTGGATTGATATTCTGATCTAGTAGTAATTATCAGTGTTATCACCAACAACCAATGTTGGACGTGGTATGATCTAATCAGTTAATAACTACCTTGAGTAACCGTACTCCAAAGTCAAGGTTGTTATTCATAGACCCTTTCAGAAGGGGTTTTGACAGTATAACCGTCACTTTCTGATCTTAAGAATCTTATAACCAACCTTTACTCAACGTATAAGATATTGCACGAACAGTCATCATCTGAACGTGTACGCAAAATTTCTAGTCCTACCTTCAATCACTAAGTGCTAAATGCCTATATTGACAGAAGTGGGTGAACCGAATTCACTCCTTATCCACAAATTTGTAAGCATCTTCTAGGTAGACATCTCGGTTTTACATGATAGTGTAAACCGTTATTTCGCAACCAATATCTTAAATGAGTTAAGCAGTGTATTGTAGCACATTAATAACTATATGAGGCAAATTTATGGTGTTATCCCTCAGTGGATAAATTTCAGTGGGAGGCAGGCCGAGCATCAGTCCCAAGACTATGCTATGGCCTATTACTGAGCATGGAATACTCTATCTCTGGTGAAATCAGAGATACCTCCAAATATTTTAGATAATCTTACTGGTGTTTCGAGTAGTTGTCTGACGAGATGTCACTACTCAGAAGCTCCTTCTAACTTGTATCTTTCACAAGACCCTGAAGGTCATTATGAACAAGCTATGTTACTTCTTTAAATCTATTACCCTTTCCCGATTGAAAGTAAGCTTTGTCATTGTTCCTTATGAGATAGTGTTTCTTGACTGGGAGATAGGAATCACCCTAAGCCAGTCTTCAGATCTTGTCTTTAGGAAATATGCACTAATTAATAGAGTATGACAAAGTGTTTATCTAAATACGGAAACCTATTCAACATTTCTTAGTGGTTCTGACTTTATCAAACAAAAGTCCGAGTCTTGGATTCGTGCTACAAATGTCAGATTCACATTCTATAAGACAAACAAATTATCGAATTGAAAGTGAATCCATTTGTTCCAACGAATCTGAAGACAGAAAATAATTTTTTTGTGATATTCAAGGATTGAATCCGAAATTCATTTCCTTATATCACTCCCACTATTCCAGTTGAAATAACTGCCTGTTGTCTACTCTATTTATTGTTTAATGCATAGCTACCTTGTTCTTCCAAAGAACTTAGCTTTCGAGGAAATCGTTAAGGATGCATTGGTCAGTGATCCGAAATCACCTTCCTTATCCTCTGATTTTCTATTTATTAATATTCCGGTTTAGCCTTAAAACTACTTAGTTTAGATGACTAACACGTATACACATTCTTTCCCATTCTTGACTTTCCTTATATGGAAACAGTCTTGAACTAGCAGTTCATTTGAGTAGACACTACTTGTGAACTGTGGGATGTCTAATGATAGTGTTACTCGTTTGGACTATTTGATTTTTCTAATAAATCAACAAACCATAAGGTTAAAGCTCCTACTAGTTTATCGGTTCCTAATACCGTCTAACTAGCAATGCTTTATTTATGATTTTTCAGAGATTAGAAAATCACCAGAACTAAGCTTCCACTAGTTTATCGGTTCCAAATACCGTCTAACTAGTAATGCTTTGTTCTTATTTTTCCAGGAATGGAAAAACTCTTGTGCAGTCTCTTACACATTTCTAATGATTCAGAAAAACAACAAATCATAAGAATAAAGCTCCCACTAGTTTATCGGTTCGAAATACCGTCTAACTAGCAACACTTTATTTATGATTTTCCAATTTTTCAATTAGAAATTTCTTGTGTGATTACTCACACAATTAAAATTCACTAATAGAATTTTATATAGTCCTACATCATCTTTGAACTAAGTGCGTCTCTCGTTCAACACGAGTGACAGCAGTGACATACCTATACTATGTCTCTTAAGATTTAAAAGCTCAAGAGGAATATTCTTACGAAATTTAACAGCATTCTTCGATGAGTTCAACGTTCTTGTTACTTTCCACTTTTAACGAAGTCATTACACTAGCAGTTTAGTAGCCTAGAGATGATAGTTGTAAACAAAATTGACAGAAAAAATTCATACATACACGACTAGGTAAATTTTAGGAATTATAAACTGTAAAAGTCTATCCTACCATTCCAAGGATTTAACCTCACATCGTACCGCCGCCTAGGGGATCGGTGTCAGCACGATGACGGTTAAACTGAGACAATCTCTCTCGATGATTAAACTTTGAGAATCAAACATCTCATGGGAATCTTACATCCCATACTTTAATCGTCGATTACCTTCCTTTTTCAGCCAAGATATTTCCTAAAATATCCTGATGAGTGTGACCTACTATATCAGACCTTTAAGTACGCCCCGAGTATGCCTACGTAGGGCAGGTCAGTGACCCGGTGAGTCCTCAAGATCCTATCCTTTCGGAGACCAAGCCTTGAATTTTGATAGCGGTGAACACCATCCGAAGGGGCCGAAATCAAAGAGGCACGAGACGTCACCGTTCTCTCACTTGCTTGCATCTATAGTAGAGGCCGTCGGGTCGGCTGTCGCCTTCCCCGCTCCCACTCAATATTTTGAAAAAGTAGTGGGTTCACTGATCGCGGTTTTGGACTTGACAATATTTTAAGAAACAACAAATCATGTACCCGAATGGCGTTGGTAATGTAGGCAAGCCTACCCGTCTTATTCGTTGGAACGTATGTGACTGTCGGTCGGATCCGGCTAAGAAAAGCCCCGTTTAGCCGTAAAGGCTTGTTGGATATGCTAAGTCTTGCCAAACCCCCGTGCAAACGTCACACGTGGAGGGTGAGTCGATCGAGCCGTAGCTCAGTTGAACATACGCAACCATGGTTAGACCATTTCCGAACCCATGTATCATGATTTTCCGATTTCTTAAATTGTCAAACTTTCGCGTAGACACTACGATACAAACCCGCAATCTCTCGTTCCGGTTTAAGGTGGGATTCACCGTCAATCCATCACCGAAAACTTAACGTTTGACAAAACCCGATTCCTCAGTTCTTTGATTAGTTTCTAATAATTAATTTCCACAACAATTAATTAAAATTTAAACTAATTAATCGAGTTGAATACATGCCTAATTAATTATCCAAAATTAAATAGCTACGGTATGCATATGGAGTGGAATTCATGATATAATGCATGTCATGGCAATTTTCCGGTTCTACGCATACATCCTAAGCATACATACTAGTGCGGAAAATAAACATCAAGATGGACCGTTGGCACCCCCGTATCTAACCTATTAGAAAATAAATAAATAAATAAACCCTAACTAGGGTATACAAGTTTCTAATACAATCTGCTGCTAATCCGTGTCATCGATGATCGGTCATCCAAACGAACTTCGATCGTCACGAAAATTTACGGACCTGTTCTTCACTCATCCTACTTGAATATGGACGGTTAGATCCGAGTTTTGATGGTTCAATTGATCCCAGAAAGCCGCCGATCCAACTGTTGCATCTGTTTATAACTGCGGCACAGCAGTGTCTTCCCGGAGCCGATCGGGCATCGAGATAAAACCCGATCGACCTGAAAATTTTAAGGCTTGCTCATAACTCCATGTTAGTCAATCTGAATGGTCGGATCTATGTTTTAACGTTCCAAAATCTTCCAGAAATTCGACGAACGCACAGCTAGGGTTTTTACGGCTGCTGTGCTTTTCTGTTACAGCAGTAACTATATTGCAGCGATCTGATATCGAGCCGGACTCCGATCGACACCAAATTTTTAAGGCTTGATCATCAATGTTTATTCTTCATTATGACCAGAGAGATTGTCATTTCAACGGCTCAATCTCCGGGAATAAATAAAAAAACGAACAGAGACAAAACAGATCTACTTCTAGAAAACTAAAATTACAAAATTTCTTATACTCATATAAACGAATTTATATGAGTTTACAATAGATCTAACGGGTAAACAGTACTAACCCCAATCCATCTCTTCAACCACAACATATCAAAGCATTCATCATCATGATTTTCGAATTTAAAAAAAAAACGAAAAAATAATGCAATCTAAACATGCAAATCCACTCCTAGATCTATCAATTATATACTTTAATTTATAGATCGGAGGCTCTGATACCACTTTTTGGATGTAATATCGTCAGACGGATCTAGATCCGCCCGATTACGCAGCGGAATAAACAAGAGGATCACGATCATATAAAACTAAACTACATAATTTAAAATCTACCTCCAAGAAGGTGAGATCTACTTAATTACCAATCAAAAGAATGAACTAAAAGATTGAGAAGCCGAGATCCAAATAGTTGAGATGCCACAGTCTTCCGATGTGTATCTCCAAGCAACAACCGGTGGGTATCGAACCTTGATGCTTGACCTCCTTGATATGCTACCCGGAAAATCCCGAAGATTTTCCAAACTCAAAACCTTAAGCTATTGGCTGAAAATTCTAAGCCAATATTGTGTGTATGATGCGCATTATATGTTGTGATCAAAGGCTTAGGAGAACTCTATTTATATATGAGAGAAATCCTTGTCCTCCAAGGATTTAATAATTAATACAAAATCAATTATAATAATCATTTTCCATAAAAGATACTCCTACAATAATCTAGAATAAATCTAGAATATTTAAGGATCAATCTAATAAATATTCCTTAATTAGTTATTTAACAAAAAAACAATTAATCACATGAAATGTAATTATCCAAGAAAACTAATTTCTCTCTAATTACAACATATACAAAACACGCCTATCAACCCTAAAATTAAGGTTTCACACGCCACACTCAATTATGGGACGAGTCCACGAAAAATGTCTTTTCCATGTATTTAATTATTCACTCCAATAAATAATAAATCGCACATCAATTAAATAGTCCAACTACTTAATTATTATTGAGTCCCAACGTCAAGAAACATATGTATGTTAGGAGCCACATCGGGGACCCTAGACCTATAACCAGTAGCTACAATAAATTAAATGAAATTATTCATCGAACAGAACAATTCTTATTCAATCTATTAATTCCGGGATTACGCCATCATAAACCCGAAACTGAACTCTATCGATTATAGATATATACTTACACTCTAATCATTGAGTAAAAGCGTCCATTGATATAATCATTACATATGGATAAATCCTCCATAGACTGTTCGTTTTGATTCGGAATATTTCCGTAAACCCTTCACAAAACATCTTATCCTTATTTACCATTAACCCCCTCGTGATCAATTAGTTCATAACTAATATAATATGAACTGGGCCCATCGATCAGTTTCTAGGATTAACAAATAAGAGAACTGTCTGTCTACTTCCCGCAGGAAGGAATGGATTCCATATCTGTGAAGTCACAGACTACTCACTCATTCCAGAATAGAGCCAACGAGAAGTGTTCATATAACATGTATCCAAGTGATCCTTAACTAACACATCAAACCCTACTTTGAACCAAGCAGTAGACTGTGATCACATCAGGATTGAGATTAATCCATACATGATCATCTTGTGATTCGATAAGAATTCTCGATCATGGAATTATATCGAAAATTCAAATCAAATCGGTACAGTCCTATATGATAGACATCATATATAAATGCCCCACTAGGTACCCTATACCGATGGTCCGGATAAGACGGTCACACCGTTAAGTGTTTTGGGCAGATTATTGGAATATTAATCATAAGACCCATACTCTGATTAAATCACCACGGGCTAACTAGTTTTAAGCATATCACCACTAACTCAATCCTCGTGTGTATGCCATACAACTGAGTTATGTGATTACATACCAATATACTTAGGGTTTTCAGCAGTGTATTAATATAAGCATAAATGCAAATATTAAGATGAATTATAAAACCTGTCACAAACAATTATAGAAATTGTCTTTCGGGCACTACACCTAACATAATCAACCATGATCACAGTAATCGCCTTGAGCGAACCTCGATCTAACATCTTATTATGTGTAATCAACCCTGATCACAGTAATCACCTTGATCGAACCTCAATCTAACATCTTATTATGTGTGATCAACCCGGATCACAGTAATCGCCTTGGTCGAACCTCGATCTAACATCTTATTATGTGTGATCAACCCGGATCACAGTAATCGCCTTGATCGAACCTCGATCTATCATCTGATTACGTGTCATCAACCCGGATCACAATAATCGCCTTGATCGAACCTCGATCTAACGTGACATTATGTGTAATCAACCCTGATCACAGTAATCGCCTTGAGAGAACCTCGATCTAACATCCTATTGTGTTTAATCAACCCTGATCCCAGTAATCGCCTTGAGCGAACCTCGATCTAACATCTTATTCTGTGTGATCAACCCGGATCACAATAATCGTCTTGATCGAACCTCGATCTAACATCTTATTATGTGTGATCAACCCTGATCACAGTAATCGCCTTGATCGAACCTCGATCTAACATCTTATTATGTGTGATCAACACGGATCACAATAATCACCTTGGTCGAACCTCGATCTAACATCTTATTATGTGTCATCAACCCGGATCACAGTAATCGCCTTGGTCGAACCTCGATCTAACATCTTATTATGTGTGATCAACACGGATCACGGTAATCACCTTGGTCGAACCTCGATCTAACATATTATTATGTGTGATCAACCCGGATCACAGTAATCGCCTTAGTCGAACCTCGATCTAACATCTTATTATGTGTGATAAACTCGGATCACAGTAATCGCCTTGATCGAACCTCGATCTATCGTCTGATTACGTGTAATCAACCAGGATCACAGTAATCGCCTTGAGCGACCCTCGATCTAACGTGACATTATGTGTAATCAACCCTGATCACAGTAATCACCTTGAGCGAACCTCGATCTAACATCTTATTATGTGTAACCAACCCTGATCACAGTAATCGCCTTGAGCGAACCTCGATCTAACATCTTATTATGTGTGATCAACCCGGATCACGGTAATCGTCTTGATCGAACCTCGATCTAACATCTTATTATGTGTGATCAACCATGATCACAGTAATCGGCTTGATCGAACCTCGATCTAACGTGACAATATGTGTGATCAACCCGGATCACAATAATCACCTTAGTCGAACCTCGATCTAACATCTTATTATGTGTGATCAACCCGGATCATAGTAATCGCCTTGATCGAACCTCGATCTATCGTCTTATTGTGTGTAATCAACCCGGATCACAGCAAACGCCTTGAGTGAACCTCGATCTAACGTGACATTATGTGTAATCAACCCTGATAACAGTAATCGCCTTGAGAGAACCTCGATCTAACATCTTATTATGTGTAACCAACCCTGATCACAGTAATCGCCTTGAGCGAACCTCGATCTAACATCTTATTATGTGTGATCAACCCGGATCACAGTAATCATCTTGATCGAACCTCGATCTAACATCTTATTATGTGTGATCAACCCTGATCACAGTAATCGGCTTGATCGAACCTCGATCTAACATCTTATTATGTGTGATCAACCCGGATCATAGTAATCGCCTTGATCGAACCTCGATCTAACATCTTATTATGTGTGATCAACCCGGATCACAGTAATCGCCTTGGTCGAACCTCGATCTACATGACATTATGTGTAATCAACCCTGATCACAGTAATCGACTTGAGCGAACCTCGATCTAACATCTTATTATGTGTAATCAACCCTGATCACGGTAATCGCCTTGATCGAACCTCGATCTAACGTGACATTGTGTGTGATCAACCCGGATCACGGTAATCGCCTTGCCCGAACCTCGATCTAACATCTTATTATGTGTAATCAACCCGGATCACAGTAATCGACATGGTCGAACCTCGATCTTACGTGACATTATTTGTAATCAACCATGATCACGGTAATCGACTTGAGCGAACCTCGATCTAACATCTTATTATGTGTAATCAACCCTGATCAGAGTAATCGACTTGATCGAACCTCGATCTAACGTGACATTATGTGTAATCAACCCTGATCACAGTAATCGCCTTGAGGGAACCTCGATCTAACATCTAATTATGTGTAATCAACCCGGATCACAGTAATCGTCTTGATCGAACCTCGATCTAACATCTTATTATGTGTGATCAACCCTGATCACAGTAATCGCCTTGATCGAACCTCGATCTAACTACTTATTATGTGTGATCAACTCGGATCACCGTAATCGTCTTGGTCGAACCTCGATCTAACATCTTTTTATGTGTAATCAACCCGGATCACAGTAATCGCCTTGGTCGAACCTCGATCTAACGTGACATTATGTGTAATCAACCATGATCACGGTAATCGACTTGAGCGAACCTCGATCTAACATCTTATTATGTGTAATCAACCCTGATCACGGTAATCGCCTTGATCGAACCTCGATCTAATGTGGCATTATGTGTAATCAACCCTGATCACAGTAATCGCCTTGAGCGAACCTGGATCTAACATCTTATTATGTGTAATCAACCCTGATCACAGTAATCGTCTTGATCAAACCTCGATCTAACATCCTATTATGTGTGATCAACCCGGATCACAGCAATCGCCTTGGTCGAACCTCGATCTAACATCTTATTACGTGTGATCAACCTGGATCACAGCAATCGCCTTGATGGAACCTCGATCTAACATCTTATTATGTGTAATCAACTCTGATCACAATAATTGCCTTGATCGAACCTCGATCTAACGTGACATTATGTGTAATCAACCCTGATCACAGTAATCGCCATGAGCGAACCTTGATCTAACATCTTATTATGTGTGATCAACCAGGATTACGGTAATCGCCTTGTCGAACCTCGATCTAACATCTTATTATGTGTGATCAACCTGGATCACAGCAATCGCCTTGATCGAACATCGATCTAACGTCTTATTATGTGTAATCAACCCTGATCACAGTAATCGCCTTGATCGAACCTCGATCTAAAGTGACATTATATGTAATCAACCATGATCACAGTAATCGCCTTGAGCGACCTGGATCTAACATCTTATTATGTATAATCAACCCTGATCACAGTAATCGCCTTGATCGAACCTCGATCTAACATCTTATTATGTGTGATCAACCCGGATCACCGTAATCGCCATGATCGAACCTCGATCTAACATCTTATTACGTGTGATCAACCTGGATCACAGCAATCGCCTTGATGGAACCTCGATCTAACATCTTATTATGTGTAATCAACTCTGATCACAATAATTGCCTTGATCGAACCTCGATCTAACGTGACATTATGTGTAATCAACCCTGATCACGGTAATCGCCATGAGCGAACCTCGATCTAACATCTTTTTATGTGTGATCAACCAGGATTACAGTAATCGCCTTGGTCGAACCTCGATCTAACATCTTATTATGTGTGATCAACCCGGACCACAGCAATCGCCTTGATCGAACATCGATCTAACATCTTATTATGTGTAATCAACCCTGATCACGGTAATCGCCTTGATCGAACCTCGATCTAAAGTGACATTATATGTAATCAACCATGATCACAGTAATCGCCTTGAGCGACCTGGATCTAACATCTTATTATGTATAATCAACCCTGATCACGGTAATCGCCTTGATCGAACCTCGATCTAACATCTTATTATGTGTGATCAACCCGGATCACAGTAATCGCCTTGATCGAACCTCGATCTAACGTGACATTATGTATAATCAACCCTGATCACAGTAATTGCCTTGATCGAACCTCGATTTAACATCTTATTATGTGTAATCAATCCTGATCATAGTAATCGCCGGATTAGGAGGATCCTCCTATGTACACATGGTCATTGCTAATAATCCCCGGATTATGTCGTAAGCTGAATATGCAAGATGAAGAGTTGACTCGACCGAAAAGCAAGAAGATGAATTTAAGCGACTAAATACAAATGGGCAACACGTTACAATAAAACATTAAGTTGTGCATTTTTAATGAGTTGTTGTTTTACAATAAAACATTAAGTTGTTGTTTTCTTCATGATTAAAGCATTGTTAAGTGAGTTTGTCTATTTTTATGTTTCCAGCATTTAGATTAACGTTGTGGTTTCATAAATTGACCAGATTAGTAAAACAGAGATCCAAATCATTTAAAGATCTTGGCTAAATCATCTAAATTTGCCCGTCGATAATATGTTGGATGAGTGCAGAGTCTCTCAGACGATAAAATAAATAGTTGCATAAAAAGAACAAAATAAGTAGAGAAAAGATAATTTGATTGAAAAAGGCCGAATTTCTGTGTACAGATAAAGAACATAATCATTGTAATTTTCCAATGCAACAGCTAAAAAAGATAAACCAATAACCAAATAAGCATTCGTTACTCGTTATTAAACACCAGACGGCTATCACATAGGATTTACAACTTTTTTTCTAACTTGGCATTTACTAATATAATTCACTCAATCTTAAAAGACTTTAAGCCAAGCCAAAGGTGTTCTCTCCACTGTCAGTTATGTATACATGGACGTCTTCAACTTTGTTTTCATGATAAATAGTAGGCATCATAGCAGCTGCAATAAAATTACAAGTATATTAGTGAAAAAAAAATGTATAATGACAACAACAAAAGGTAAAATTTAGCATGCCGTAGAATAGCCAATTGGAATAGCATATCGAATATGTTAGTTGGACAACTCAAGAGATAATTTTACGTAATAACCGTATCGCATCATCAGGTTTTTGAGCTTTATAGAAGCCTTCAACAACAGCGTTAAATATGATTACTTCAAGGATAGTATCTTTTCTCACGCATTATACCGAACAATTTCATGGCTTCTTGAACAAACAATAATAAAATGAAACAAATGTATCCATAACCAAACTTGTATTTATACTGATAAAATGAAAGCCATTAATAGTCATAGGGCACTGCTACAGCCACACCCGTGTGCGTCATATCAGGCCACATCGGATGATCTGCACCGTTGATCGGTGTTAGATTTATATTATAATATAGATCTAACACCGATCAACGCGCGTCTGATCATCCGATATGTAACGGATGCGCGCGCACACGGCGTGTGCACTATCATTTCCGATAGTCATACAATATCCTCAGCAGGGGCGGACCCACCCTATGTCCGGGGTGGTCTCCCCCCCCCAAATTGCACAATGTTTCCCCCACATATTGGCCCGTATAGTCCCCCCTCCTCAAATTTTTATTATTGTAGTAGTAGTGTTAATATTAGTATGTTATGTGTCTTTTTCTTGAACAAAAGACCTTATATCCTAGTAGTTTAAGAACAAACCCTTTTAAGTCTCCATAATTTTTGGTTGTAAGTTCAAAATTTTTTCTGATTCCGTCACTGATCCTCAGCCATCCAACCCGTTACGAGGAAGGACAGAGCAGAAGCAGATTAAGTGGTCAACACAAAGTTACGAATCAAATAGTGAGAACGCAAATAAGTACCTATTGATGTTGAGGGATTCTTTGATCAAACCGCGGCCTGCTTAAACGGGGAGGGGAGCAGCCGGGAGCCGGTGACTGAAGAGGCAGGAGGAGTAGTTCGCTGTTACAAGATGAAAATCGAGAGAAATCGGTCAATTAACCCACCATGGCTGAGAGATTCTTGAAGCTTTTTCCCACCCTCCACATCTGCCTCCACAAGCTTCTGCACATGAAGATGAGCTCCCAACGCCAGCATCTGTTTGCTGCATTTTTTGGAATGAAGAAGTGAACTCAATATCAATATGGGATATTTCTTATCCAGATTCTTCACCAAAGGATTCAAAAGCTGCACTGTGGTGACAATACCTTTCTCTTCTTTCTGACAAATCTTCCGATTTCCGGGATTAACCATTAAATTGGACACTCCTATTGTCTGAATACTCATTTGTAAATTGAAAGGATATACAAAAGGCGTGTTTGAGTTTTTAGGCATACAGATGAGGAACAACATAGAAAGAAATTCACAGAAAGTAGCTTCTACGCATACCCTTATCTCATGACATCGATTCATGAAGTACTCCAAATGATGCAAAACACCGGCCGCCGTGGCTTGAGAGTGCTAGGAGTAATAGCACCGATCGAGACACTCGATCTTCGCACAGCGGAAGCTTATGTGATTTACGATATGAAACATAACTAATTAATCTCTACAAGAAGGTTAGTAGATTTACCCATACCGGAGAGACGATAAAATCGACCAAGGGAGAAGCCGTAGTCTTCCGGATTGTATCTCCAAACGACGACTAGTGGACGTCGATCCTCGTCATAGAACCTCCTCGCATATGCACAAGAAAACCCCTAGGTTTTTCTCCTCTTAATGACTAAGGCAATAAACTAATTTTTCTTCCTTTTATTTTGGTGTTGGCGCAATTTATTGTAAGAAAATAACTACTAAGAGAGAGTTATCATTTTCACATTTTCCTTTTCCATAAAGAAAAAAGATATTCATCACAATTATCATTTTCCCATAAGGAAAAAATATTTTTGCTACAAAATAAGAGATAATTCCTAAAAAATCAATCTCTTAATTTTTCCATTAATTATTTAACGAATAAATAATTAATTATTTACACATGTGACATAATTTAGAAAAATTTCTTTTCCTAATTTAATCACAAGTGTGGCGCCTACTTTGTTAATTTTTTAATAGAAAATGTCTTTTCTATTTTACATATTATTTACCAAGTAAATAATATTTGCATATTCATTAAATAAACCAACTATTTAATTTATTCTCGAGGTTCCATAAAACGAGAAAAAACTCACGTGTTAGGAGCCAACCCTAATTAATGGGCCTATAATCGGTAAATACAATAAATTAAATAAAATATTCATCGAACATAATATTTCTACTTAACTCATTAATTCCGGAATTACGCCACCATAAATCCAAAACTGGACTCTATCGATTATAGATATAACTTATTCTCAAAACGTCGAGTCGAGTCGATAAGTGTCCATTGATATAATCATTACATATAAACTAACCCTCCATAGACTATCCATACTGAAGTAGGATTATTTCCGTAAACCTTCTTCACTACATCTTATCCTTATTTACCATTAACCCATTAGTGATCAATTAGTTCATAACCAATACGAACACCCGGGATTGATCAGTTTCTAGGATTAACAAATAAGAGGATTGTCTTTCTACTTCCCGCAGGAAGGAATAGATTCCATATCTGTGAGACACACATTTCTCACTCATTCCAGAATAGTGCCAACGTGAAAGTGATTCGGACCGCTCCTCTTAGCGATCCTTAACGAACACATCAAACCCTATCTTGAAACAAGCAGGAGTCTGTAATCACTTCAGGATTAAGGTTAATCCATATATGATCATCTTGTGATTTAGTAAGATTTCTCAATCACGGAATTATATGAGAAATGCATATTAAATCTGTCCAGTCCTATATGGCTCTCATCATTTATAAATGCCCCACTTAGACAACCAATGTCGACGGTCCGGATAGGACGGTCACACCATAAAGTGTTCTGGGCGCATTAATGGTGGTTTAATCAATAGACCCCATACTTTGATTAACTTCACCCTGGACTAACATTTCAAGTGTATCAGCATAAACTTAATCCTCATGTGTGACACACACTAAGTTATATGGCTACATATGATACGACTTAGGGTTTTCAGTAGTGTATTACTTATAAGCACGAAGCAAATAATAAGATGAGAATAAATCAGTCATTTATTAATTCTAAAAACAATTACATAAATTTTCTTTCGGGCGCTACTTCCAATAGAGAGATGGGGTCCCATTATTGCAAATCACCAATATTGATGAAATCCCACCTCTTGACGCGATAGCCCTTGCATTTTCCTTGGTATGGCTCAAAGCTTTAGCAATGCTTCCATGCCACGTCCCGTTTATGATAACCTATCGGTACTGGTGACATAGGATTCCCCAGTTGGTACAAATTAGCCTTTCACCGTTCACTTCTTGTCCTGGTTCTTATAGACTAACTTCTACACTTGTTGGCTCCTCGTGATTCACAATGCTATTCATGTTTGTTTCAGGGGCATCAGTAATATGAAACAAGTTAACTCCAGGGTTCAAATCAGAACTACTACGCAAACCATTATGCTCGGGGGTCATCAGCATCTCTTCTGAGTCAAAATTCCTACGTTTCTTCATTCTCTTACCTACGAGCCTGGTTAGATTTTCTTGCAGAGCAAGAGGAACATTCGGGTCAACACTCATACAAAGAGTACTTCCATCCCCTTTCACACCTGCAAGATGTTCTTTAACCCTATGTATCTCACCACCCATAAAAATCTTGCCACAAAACATACACTTCAACTGAACCTTATCCTCATCTCTCAACGTTTCACAATAATTCCACGCGGGATCGTGTTTTTGATTCGTCCTACGGTCAGAATTTCTACTATAATCCATAACTAATCCCTTTTCAGTACACACAATTCTTAAAAAATTTACTATCTGGGCACTGATTATATCACACCATAAACACCCACAACAATAATCAAACTTTTAACTTGACGAAAAAACCATTCACGGTAAAAATCGAAACTTGAGTCAACAATTTAGCTGCAAGCCCGAAAATTATCTATCTGGGCAATGATAAAATCACATCTGAAGCATTACCCAGAAAAAAATCTTTCCAAATTAGCAACAAGTAAACATAAAAAGCATCATAATGCACTAAAAATCAGAACCTGAGCCGATGATTTAGGTTCGAATTAGAAAATTTCCAACTCCAATCGCACTGGAGTCAAGATGCTATCTTTTTCAGTTTCAGCAATCGCACCGAATCAACGGTGGATATTTTGGCGATTGCCGACCCAGGATTTTTTTCCAGTGAGGGCCAAATTCAAAAAAAATGTTAAAAAATATGCAGCAGCCGGGTTTTGAACAAGTAACCTCATGTATAGTTATAATACTTCTAACCAGTTAAACTAAATAAGCAATTACATTAGAATTTGTCTGAAATAATATACATACATGATCTTTAATATTATTAGAGGGGTATACTAGTAACTTCGCACGAAAATTTGAGTGGGGGCCGTGCACCCCCCTCAATACATTGGGTCCGTCCCTGCACCTATTTCTAATCTCTTAGCAGGGAATGGGATGAGAGGGGAGGGGGTTTGCGTTTTGTGGGAATGGAGAAAATGATCGGCAAAGGGAGGAAAGAAAACGAACAGACGAATGAGGGGTGTAATTGTCTTTTCCAATTAATCCCCTTTTTGCATTGTTTTTTCTGGACTCTGCATTGTGGAGTACCATATAGAGAAGAAACTTTGAAAAAGATACTATATAAACAATTTTACCTTTTTGCTTTCATTATCATGTTTGTGTATGATTATAAGATAATGTAATAAAATCAAATTTTATTCCAATGGAATTAAAAATGATCATTTCATTACCTCCAAAATTGGATGGAATGTGACGTAATGGAATGAAAATCTATAAAATACGTGGATGGCGGGTAAAATTAAGATGATGTTGGGTGAGTGGTGAGGTAGGGTGGGGTGAAATTGGGTAGATGGTGGGGCAGGATATGGTGGGTAAGGTATGGTTTGGTAGGGTAGGGTGGTGGATAGGGTACCGGTATGGTAAGTAGGGGTGGTGGTGTAGGGTAGGTTAGGGTGATGTGGGGTATGGTAAGGTAATGTATGATAGGGTGGGGTATGATGAGGTTTGGTATGATGTATGGTAGGGTAGAGTGAGGTGTAGTATGGTAGGGTAAGGTAGGGTACGGCAGGGTAGGGTGGGGTATGATAGGGTGGGGTGGGATAGGTGAGGTGTGGAATGGTATGATAGGGTTGGATATGATAGAGTGAGGTAAGGTAATGTATGGTAAGATAATGTATAATAGAGAAAGGTGAGATAGGGTCAGTGTGGTATGGCAGGATATGGTGAAGTATGGAAGGGTTATCAAGGCCGTGATTGCTCCATGATTTCCTGCTAAACGACACCATGTCATTGACCACGAATTCAATGGCATCACAATTTTACCCCCCAACGTGGAAAGCCTATATAAAAAGTCAACATCCTCATCATCAAAAACTATGTTCGGTTTGATCTTATTATTCTTAGGTATGTAAACTGTTATTAAAGACACAACCATTTTCCACCAACAAATTCTTCAAATTGCTCATCCTCTCGATATCCTATATCACAACCCGATTTTAAACCAAACGATTGACAACATCATCAAGTATTTATAATACGATTTTGGATACGAACACAATAAGTAATTGTAATAATAATCTTTCTCTTAAAAAAAATTGTAATAATAAACTTCACAAAATCAATCACTAACAACAGAGAATTTATCGATTATATTATTAAATCCTATTTATCGAAAGAATCAAGTTATTATGTCTTAAATTATACTATTATTTTCTAAAATAATGATAATAAAAATATGTTTAAAAAAACAATTAAAGAAAAAAACAAGGCTCTAACCTAGCCTCTAGTGGGTAGTCTAAAGTTCAAACCCCGTTTAGGACGGTGTGACGCTATCCTTTCCTTTTTTGAAAAAAAAAATTAAAGAAAGAAAAAAACAAGAAGAGAGCATGACTAGGTAGACTAGCAATGACAATGACAATGAGGCAATGACCATGCAAAGACCAATGACAAATCACTCTCCCCCTCATTCCTCCACGCGTACTCATATTAAGAAAACAAGCGTTGCAAAATCTGCAAATTCTCCATGAAAATCCAAAAATGTAATACCAAGAACAACTGCCAGTATTCTTCAACTGATAAAAAAGAAAAGCAGCAATGAATTGAATCCAGTTTTCTTTTGTTTTTATAAATATTAATAATCCCTCCCCAGACGGCACATTCAATTCCACAACACTCACTCTCCTCTTTGGTTTGCTACTTCTTCAAATTGAGAGGCAAATCCCAACAGTTTTCTCACGCTCAGTCAATATCATCCATTCTTTACAACATTTGTAAAGTCCATATTTTTTTTTTGGGGGGTGTGAAAAGTTGTTCTTGGAATTGAAACAATGCCGCCGGCCGCTCAGAAGCTGAAATCCGTGGATTTTTTCAGGTTGTTACTCAACCCATTTCAGATTTTTCATGTCATTTGAAGAATCTCAACTTCAATATAGCCGTTACATGTTTGAAGAACTTCAAGAAAGTATCTTTGCTGCATGTGGTTCCTAACTTTTTTTTTTTTTTCCAATCATCTTCCTTTTCATGGTGACAGGAAAATTCCCAAGGAATTAACGGAGGCTTCGATTTCCGGTGCTGGGATTTCCATTATAGCTGCCGTCATTATGATCTTTTTGTTTGGCATGGTACTTTTTTTATACCTTAATAATTTCTTTTCTACTTCCTCTGTAAGAAATTAATTAAATACACAGAGTATGAAAAAATGTGAATGAACTCAACAAAGAGCACAAGAAATTTCGTTGAATTTTATACAATTCTTGTTATCATCATGAGCTCCAAACTCCAAAGTATCAGCTTCAGGCTTTTTTAAAGTGGATCATTCATGATTAATTGACTAATTGTCTCCCTCTTCCATTTTTTTCAGGAGCTAAGTGATTTCTTGTCAGTGGGTACAACTACATCTGTTGTTGTGGACAATAGTGAGGATAGTGATTTCTTGCGTATTGACTTCAATGTTAGGCATGTATCGCCTTTTGTATCCATGTTTTTATTTTATCAATTTTCCTTTTTTCAGGATGTCGGCTGTCAAAATTTGCTCATATTATTGCAGCTACATTTGTTAGATTATGGATCTAATCGATAGATTGTTTTTTCTTGTAGTTTTCCATCTTTGTCCTGTGAGTTTGCATCTGTTGATATCAGTGATGTGCTAGGAACCGTAAGTTTTAGTCATTAATTCTCCTTATTTTCTGATTAAACATCGGATCAAGCTAAGATTCCTCTCAGATGAAATCAAGAATTCATTTTTCAGTATTCATTTATGCATATATTTCTAGGCATATGCATCGGACTGACATGAATCTGAGTATTTTGTCGCCTTGATTTTTCAGAATAGGTTGAATTTGACAAAAACTGTCAGAAAGTTTCCTATAGATGCAAATATGAAGCTTATTGGCTCTGAGTATGAGTCAACAACACTTGAGGAAGAACTTAAGCATGATGAGGAAATCGACGAAGAACACGGGGAAGGTTCTGTTCCATTAAACGGACGTAATTTTGACAGAGTTGCACAAGGGTAAGTGGGGGCACACCATCGAATTTTTTAACAAATTTTTTTTTCTTGGCAAGAAGTTTGCTGATTTTTGTACAAAACGGGTATGAATGTATCTGCAGATTTGAGCTACTGGTTGTTAACTTTTATGCCCCTTGGTGCTCTTGGAGCAATAAGCTGGTATGTTTTTGATTTCTTCATTATGTGCATAGCCATTAGACACATAAACGTGCACAAGCCTGTTTTAGTCTATAGTCCTTTTATTCAACAACATGTGGTGTTAAGAAATAAAGAAGAGTTAATGCTAACAAGTACTTGTTGTTCTAGAAACCTGCATGGGAGAAAGCTGGTAAAATAATCAGAGACAAGTATGTCTACTTCTCCTTTTCTTTATCTGTTAATTAAAGTTGAACACATGCTGGTTTTCACTATATTTTTAAATATGAAAAGATAATCTAATGATTCATATGCAACGATGATTAATAGGTATGACCTTGAAACGGATGGCCGTATTATTTTGGCAAAAGTTGACTGCACTGTGGAAAAAGACTTATGCAGAAGGTAATTCAATGGTGAATACAGGCTATCTTTATTGTAAACATGTTTATGGACGAGTATGACCAATGTACGATTTTTTCTGTTAGTAAATGTCATGTGCTAGCCACGTGATCAACTGTAAGGATTAAACATAATTAGTTTTAGCTTGATGCATCATTGCATTGACTTATGCTTGACGGCCTGCTGTGCAGGAACCATGTTCAAGGTTATCCATCTATTCGCATATTTCGTAAAGGAAGAAACGAGAGGTAACCATTACTTTCATTATTATTTATATTGTCAGTGTTTCACATTCATATGCTTTTCTGGTCTTCAAAAATCTCACAATATATATAAGCCTCAAACTAACAAACGATGCATGAATCCTACTCTTCAATATGTCTGCTCACAAACTTCATCACTGATTTGTTTGCTTTTTATAATGACTTCTAATGTTCCATTGTTTTGTGTTTATATTTCAGAGATGATAACGGGCATCATGAACATGAGTCGTATTATGGGCATCGTGATACGGATAGCCTGGTCAAGGTAAGGAGAATTACATGACATACCTTATTTTTTATTTCTTTGTGTGAATCTGACTACTTATAAGGATAGGTATAAACACACCCTCCCGGGGTTACAGGTATAGCAAAAAAAACTAAAAGCAGTTACATTACATCGTGCCTCAAAAATCCTAAAATCTATAGAAAAATGTGCAGCTATGTTCAACTGAGCCTACTTTTAACAAATTTTCTCCACTTTGAAACGATTAATAGTGCTAAAGATTTCAGCTTCAGTAACAACAATAGGGGAAGCCTTTTACTGGAATACTTCTCTCTTATTTCCAGTCATATCATATTAATGAGGACATAGGTCTGTAGCACATCAGCTTGGAACTTGTTTGTGAACTCAGAAGAAGAACACAGCCACTTCACGACTTCCTCCCAATTAAACCGGGCCCGCTTTTTTATGCCAAACCAGCTTCCACCATTACACATCTTGCCTACTTTCCCCTTGAATTCTCATAGCACTAGCATTTTCCGGGGTGAAGGCTTTGGAAAGGTTTGGAGAGGTGCATAGATAAGACTACTAGGTGCATTTCCCCTATTTTGCATGGAGTTAGGGGAATGTGGCGGATGAAATCCTGAAGGTCAACATCCTACTACATTCAGCCCATTTCCATTTACCAAGCTCAATAAAATTGGCCACTGAAGACATGGGGTCACCCCCCCCCCCCCCCCCCCCAGTTTCCTCTTAGCACCCCACCAAGAGGAAGTCCCAAAGCCTGCCCTTGGGATGCCTATTATCAAACCAAAAATTAGTGGTAGTTCCCTTTTCAATAATAAGCTTGACGATATAAGGGCTAGCCAAAGGCCTATAAATAACCAAAATTCTTCTCCACATCCAAGGATCAGAAAGCCTGGGATTTTACGAGGAAAGAAGATTACTTTGAGTGATTTGGTGTTTAAGCAGTATTTTCGTACAGCATAATTTACACAAACATAAATAATTGGTAAATCCCTGATTTGTAGAGCTATTTATCAAATGACTTGAAGTTTGAGTGAACTGTAATGCTTGCAGACAATGGACGATTTGGTTGCATCACTTTCAACGGGTTCTGGCCTACTAGCTCTAGATGGAAATGTAACAGAAACAAAAAGGCCTGCTCCCAGAACCGGAGGATGCAGAGTTGAAGGTTTTGTACGTGTTAAGAAGGTAAACCTTTTCATATCTGGCGATGAAAAGAACAACAATAAGCATTCTTCTCATTGTTGTTGTTGTTGTTGTTGTGATGACGACGACGACGATGATGATGATCATCATTTTAAGAAATTGTTATACAAAACTATGCAGACATATATGTTTCCTTTGTACTAGGGAAACTACTGATGATCTTTGAATTCTTTGATGTAGGTTCCTGGAAACCTTATCGTCTCAGCTCGCTCTGCTGCACATTCCTTTGATGCTTCTCAGATGAACATGTCTCATTTAGTTACCCGTTTTTCTTTTGGAAGGAGCCTGTCTCCAAAAGAAAGGGGTGATGTTCTACGTTTGCTGCCATGGATACGTAGGACCGCTGGCAGAATGGATGGCAATTCTTATGTTGCAAACCCTAGTGAATCCAACGCAAACGTCACTGTAAGCTTCTTCCCAACGTACTGGCCATTGCTCCTAGGGTTTCCTTTATTTGTCAGAACAATTCTGGTATATCCATAGCAGCTTCCTTCACAGAGTAAAATCTGTTTATTGTCTGTTGATGTGTTTATGCAGATTGAGCACTATATACAAGCTGTGAAAACAGAAGTGAGAACCAGATCTTATAAGTTGCTTGAAGAGTACGCGTATACAGCTCACCATAGTTTGGTTAACAGCATTGACATTCCGGTCGCTAAGTTTCATTTTGAGCTGTCTCCAATGCAGGTATATATTTTGTGTTTACCCCTCTCCGTCTGTCCATCCCATATCAACCTAATATACGAACTTTGTGGTTTAGATTCACAACTTTTTTCTTGAGTTTGTGTGCTGTTTAATTTTCTCCCATATAAAACAGGTCTTGATAGAGGAAAACACCAAGTCCTTTACGCACTTCCTTACTTATGTCTGTGCCATCATTGGTGGCGTCTATACGGTTAGTTGTCCGCTCTTAATTCCTGCACTTTATTTCATTTTACTAATGTATATGAAGAATGTCCAATATATTGGTGATGTGTTTCAGGTTGCGGGAATACTTGACTCCATCTTTCACAACGGTGCTTCACTTGTGAAGAAGATGGAACTAGGCAAAACCTTCTGAAACAAACGGTAATGGACAGTATAAAAATTAAAAGTAAAAATAATCCATATCCACATCCACCTAGTTAGTGGCATACCTAACATTGTTGAATTGTTTGCAGATGTTTGCCGAGGTCGTAGAGCACTAGTTTCAATGGCAAAGCTGGTTTAACTGGAGCTCTATATCTTCAAGTTGCATCCCGGATTCCCCGGATTCCCGGATTCCTAGTCCTTTTTTCTTTCTTCAACAAAAACAATCTGAGGCCATACAAATTGAGACATTTTACTCTTTGTAACCTATATTGATGAAAACTATACAAAAATCTTAACACTTTTTTTTTTTTTTTTCCTTCCAATTTGGAGGATTTTGGTGCAAGGGAAGAGTTATTACATAGGAATATTGGATCCCAAGTGGACATGATTATAGAATATGAATGCTTTTTGTGGGTGTTCTATTTACAAGATCTCATAATTCTAAAGAAAACTTGCTTCCATTTTTCATTGTTGGTTTTGAAAAAAATTCAAAGAAAGAAACATTTGCTTGTTTTCTAGCAAAGTACATTGATCAAACAAAGGAAATCAAAAGAGTTGTAAGCATGTAACTATCTTTGCATAAAAAAAACATAGGCAATTTTATTGTAGTAAAAAAACAGAGGCAGTATATGACAACAATCCGGTTATTTCCCTAGACAACGAAAATGGAACTGTATATCAAA
Source organism: Gentiana straminea (assembly GCA_036785695.1). Classification (NCBI taxonomy): domain Eukaryota; kingdom Viridiplantae; phylum Streptophyta; class Magnoliopsida; order Gentianales; family Gentianaceae; genus Gentiana; species Gentiana straminea. Next base: position 9,991,704 of record JAVUPR010000497.1, on the reverse strand, counting down.
CGAATTACACTCGAGAACCTAGTTGAGTCACTGAGATTATGGCAAGAACAATAATTTAAGAAAAAAATATACCAATATGAATACAGTTATACAAACCCGACTCTTTTTTCTGTTGCAAACAGTTAAGAATAATAATTACACAACAGTAAGGAGAGATGAACCAAGAAATGCTGCCATGAGGACAAAATAGCTCTTTACATTTGAGGAGGAGGCATCATTCTTGTGACCAGCAGGTTTGGTTTCTTCCGAAGGAGCCGGAGATGGGTTTATCTCTCCTCCTGATGAGTTAGTAGGCGGCGGAGAAGGTGGCGTTTCACCAGCTGGAGCCGGAGAAGGAGGTGCCTCAGCCGAAGGTGACGGAGGAGGAGGAAGGGAACTCGGAGGTGGAGCGGCGGAAGTCTCGGGTGGAGGGGTGGCATTTTTGGTTCGATCAGCCAGTACAATTACCGACAACTTTTCGTTCTTGAGGCAGTTGTCTCTAACACCACTAATGAAATAAAAGGGCCCGGAATGCTCGAGTTTGATCACGGTATGGCCATCGGTGAATTTCTGGAGGGGATTTGAGACATTGCAACCGAGGTAGTCATTCTGACTCACGTAAAGCACCGAGTCTTTGTCAGCTGCGTATACAAAAACTGCGACAAGGCGATTGAGATTAATACTTGTGAAAGAGTGCTCTCCAAGTTATTATTATTACAAGGGTAATCCTTACCTAATCACTTCACATAGAGTGATGTGATTACACAATTGTTGTATCAGAAGTAGCGATAAAACATACCTAGGGAGTCTCCAACTAGGAAGCGGTTTCTCTCAGCCCATTGGTTGAAGCTGTTGGTGTATGGATCAGAAGGAAGCACCCATCCATTCAAGCCTCCAACTTTGAACTCGGTCGCCATCACCATCGCTTTCTGTGTCAGCACCGAAATACTAAACAGAAACGATGCGCATAATATCAGAATAGTTTGAGCCATTAAGGTAAATGTTTGAAATCTTAGATGTTAATGAGGGAAAGAGGTCTATGGCTATGAGGTTTTTGTAGGGGCAAAAACTGCATGGGCTTTTTACAAGCTGTGGGGGTGAAGCTTTTGTTTCTTTACTTTGTTCTTTTTGTCCTTTTGGATTTCTTGGCTTCCAGTGCAAAGTATATGGCTTTTTTTTTTTTTTTGTTGGCTGTCAGTTTCTTGTCCATTTTTTAGTTTTACTTATTCTTTCTGTTCTGGGTATATACTTTACTTCACCGTATTTTCAGAACTTCTTCTTCTTATCTTTTATTTTCTTATAATAAGAAATATAGACTACAAGCATATCTCTTGTTTAACCTTCCTTTGCAGAAAGATGTTAATTACATAAGAAATATAGACTACAAGCATATAGACAACATGCTTTCACTCAGAGCTTGAAACAAAATATGCCCATTACTTTTTCTCTGGAAAAAAAGTAAAAAGACATTGAAGCTATACCTATTATCATAAGTGATCGATCTCGATCTCTCTCTCTCTCTCTCGCTACAAACGCTATTATAGATTTAGTACTAGTTGATGAAACTAATTCTCCCTCTCCCCTTTACAGGTGTGAGATGCCCTCTAGAAAATGAGTTCCATACCCTTTTTGGCTATACCTCACACTTCACATATGCAAGCTACTTGTGGATTTCTTTGCCATTATCCACCCACTGATTACAGACAGAGTTCAAATTAAGATTCAAAGTATACTACACTACTCATTTAAGGGGCCCCTGGTAAGTTCATCCACCCACAATAAGATGAACATAAGGTTCAAAGTAATGAGACAGTCCTAGGAGTAAAATCTTATAGTACTCTTTGTAATTTGATGTAGAATTTGACACTTGCTTATAACAAATGTAAGCAATATTTACTACCTTATTTTGCGGGTAAGATATTGACAGCTACAGACATAAACACTTACTACATTGGTCTCAAATGTATCTGCCATACAAAACTACCAAAACCAAACTCAGCAGGCTGTAAGCACCACTGCTGCAAATTACATATATTATAAACGAAATCACACAAATAGCATTACGTAAACTGGCCCAAACACAAATTTATTCCAACATATTGTTTATTCCAAAGCACAAACACAGAACCATCAAGTTCCAAAACAAAGAAGCCAAAAAAAAAAAAAAAAAAACACACAGACAAGCATTAAAGCCATTTGCAATGGCTACAGTCTACAGGAAAAAAAAACCACAATAACAACACAGAGAAACAACATCAGATAATGTCTTGAGTTCAGTAGAATAAAAGCCACCACATCCTGGCACTCATAATCACCACTGTAGGCTAAGAAAACAGCATTCAGAAACCACCACGGAGACGAAGGACAAGATGAAGGGTTGATTCCTTCTGGATGTTATAATCAGCCAGGGTCCTGCCATCTTCCAACTGCTTCCCGGCAAAGATCAACCTTTGCTGGTCTGGAGGAATACCTTCTTTGTCTTGAATCTTAGCTTTCACATTGTCAATAGTATCTGAACTTTCAACCTCCAATGTGATGGTCTTCCCTGTCAGTGTCTTAACAAAGATTTGCATTCCTCCCCTCAGCCTCAGCACCAAATGAAGGGTGGACTCCTTTTGAATGTTGTAGTCTGCTAGAGTGCGTCCATCTTCAAGTTGCTTTCCGGCAAATATCAATCTCTGCTGATCCGGAGGAATCCCTTCCTTATCCTGGATTTTGGCTTTCACATTATCAATCGTATCTGAACTCTCCACTTCAAGAGTGATGGTCTTTCCCGTAAGAGTCTTCACAAAGATTTGCATACCACCCCTCAATCGGAGCACCAAGTGTAGAGTAGACTCTTTCTGAATGTTGTAGTCAGCCAAAGTTCGTCCGTCCTCAAGCTGCTTTCCAGCAAAAATCAACCTCTGCTGGTCCGGGGGGATTCCCTCCTTATCCTGGATCTTTGCCTTCACGTTGTCAATGGTATCAGAGCTCTCGACCTCAAGGGTTATTGTTTTTCCGGTGAGGGTCTTCACGAAAATCTGCATCCCACCACGGAGCCTCAGAACCAAGTGCAAGGTTGATTCTTTCTGAATGTTGTAGTCGGCCAAAGTTCTGCCGTCCTCAAGCTGCTTTCCAGCAAAGATCAACCTCTGCTGGTCTGGGGGGATTCCCTCCTTATCCTGGATCTTTGCCTTAACATTGTCAATAGTGTCGGAGCTTTCAACCTCAAGTGTGATGGTCTTGCCTGTGAGAGTCTTCACGAATATCTGCATGCCACCGCGCAGCCTGAGAACCAAGTGCAGGGTAGATTCTTTCTGGATGTTATAGTCTGCTAGGGTACGGCCATCTTCCAGTTGCTTTCCAGCAAAGATCAGCCTCTGCTGGTCTGGAGGAATCCCCTCCTTGTCCTGGATCTTGGCCTTGACGTTGTCGATGGTGTCAGAACTCTCGACCTCGAGAGTGATGGTCTTACCAGTAAGGGTCTTAACGAATATTTGCATCTGCAAGATTAAGAGGGAAACAAGAATACGTTATCAGATGCAAAAACCTATTAAACTGACCAACATTAAAAATAGGCTAAAGCTTTAAACAACTAAACTGTAGTTAGAGGGGGGAAGCAAGAATACCATCATCAGATGCACAACCTATTAAGTTGACATATATAAAAAAGGCTAAAGATTCAAATAATACCTAAAGTGAACTTGGCAATCAACTCCAGGTATCATGCTTATCGCTCAAGTTAAAGATGGGAATTAAGGTTTCACAAAAACAATCCAAAATTCACAACCATCAAGAAATTGTGTCGAGATTTAGTTCATAAAAAAATCTGCTAAAAAACAAGTGAAAAATAATTATCTGCAGCATGAAGAGGAATCGATTTTGTCAAAATCATTATTTATTTAAGGCAAAAGATCAAGTTAGAACATAATCAATTATACAAGCGCAAAATTAAGAAAAACAGTCAAATCTACACGGAAAAGCATACAGTCACCCCACAAAAACCCTAGACGAATCTGTCCACTTAACCTCAAATTGATGTCCAACAGTCCAAAACCGAAAATCCAGTAGGAACTATAATAGATCGACAGTTAATGGACCACAGTAGAACATATCGACAGACTTAAAAAAGAAAAGACGATAAAGACTAATCCTATCGGTCTCACCCGAATACAATGACCTAGAGATCGTCACAATTCAACAAACACGACAATGAAAAAATCAAAATAGTAAAATCATAACCAAGAAGCTTATCGATCGGAAGAGAGAACACAAAACAAACCAACAAAATTATAAATAAATAAAAAAAAGACATAATTATAACATGATTACAAATGAAATCAACATCCAATGATCAATAATATGATCGAAGCAAATAAACATGAACAACGAAACGTACCTTGAGATTGAAAGAGAGAAGATTAAATTGCAGCTACTGAGTAGATAGAGAGAGAGAGATGTAGGTGAATTGGGCGAGGAAGAGAAGAAGGGAATAGCGGCCTTTTAAAGGTGTAATGGCGGACCAAACGAAGAATCGTAAACAAAGAGAAGAGTGGAGTTTAGTCACGGATGACGTTTGGTTCACCTCTTTTTCCAATCTTAATCCTTTCTACATGCGGTGGAGGATTGAGACATGCGTGTTTGTTTTACATCCACTTGCCCTAAACCAAACGTTTTGGGCTTATCCCTTTATTTAACAACAACTGGGCCTCAACGTCCAAAACACGAATCTTCTTTCAATTTATTGTGATTATCAATTATTATTGTAAACATATAGTTAAATATTATTACCCCACCCCCACCCCACCCATACCCCCACCCACCCCTACCCCACCAATACCCCCACCCACACCACACCCATACCCCCACTCACCCCACACCCACACACCTACACAACCCATACCCCTACACACCACACACCCGCCCACACCCTCACCCTCCCATACCCACCCCCACACCCTCATACCCACCTACACCCGACCAAACCACACCCACCTACACCCTCACACCCCCACTTCAACACCCCCACTCCCACCCACCTTACACCCACACCCACCACACCCACACCCACCACACCACACCCACACCCACCACCCACCCCCACACCCTACACCCACACCCACGCCCACACAACCCACCCCCACACACCCACTCCCACACCCCACCCTACACCCCCATTACCCCACACTAACACCCCCACCCACCTTACACCCACGCTCCACACACCCACACCCACACCCACATACACACTCACGAAACAAATTTTAATTTCGTATATAATAAGTGTTACTAAATCTCTTAACCCGGATGTTTCGGGTTCGAGTCTCAGTTGTCTCTTACCCATGTTTGTTGGTTCTAGTGACATTTTGTAACGCCCCGTTTCCGACACCGAATCCTTATCCGGAAAATGAACGTTCGGCACGTATAAAATAAAAATAAATTCACTTTATACGTAAGCCTCTACTACGTCGTATCAAAAATAAGCAAACGGAAGCGAAAGACTCGGGTATGAAAAATTCCAAACATCCAAGAAAGAGAAGCTATGACAACAATTATAATTTACAAAGAAAATATATTTAAAAGTTTAGTTGTTTATATGTGACCGTCGACTCAATCTGGGGTTCATTTCATGTCCATCAACATGAATTGACTAAACGTTTCTACTTAACTTATCTATGTTACAACCGCACTCAAGGGCACTACGCGTATCCACTTTTGGGACACTCTTGGCAACATATTAGTGGATCACACCAATATCCACGAAGTCTAGAATATGTAGACTCCGATAGCACGCGCGTCTCAGTGGAGTCACCCGAACTTGTGGTTTTTTTGACATACGGGTTCTTCCACCTTCATAGGTAGCACACACATCGCGATATAGACTGGTGCCTATCTAAGAGAGACATGTTGTTTAATCTTTTACTAGTCAAGTACGTATTTTATTAGGATGATTAACTAACCACCTAAGTGTTTTCAATTAATCTCCCTCACCTTGACTACTCTCTTCCTGACTACTGCATACGTACAAAGCCTAGCAATTACACGTACATTGATGAATACTAATTCATCAAAGCACAAGCCTATCATGCTCTTCCGACGGATCCGAACTTCAACTCCCTTTAAGAGTACATTCGATGTTTTAACTGAACGAATCAGAAGCTCAATTCAGGCTTGTTTAGGTTTAAACAATGTTAACATATCATAATTAAGGGTTTAAAACTCCACAATATAGCTTAAACATCACTTATGTAAAAACAGGGGGCAATGCGTGCGCATCCCTATGGAATGCGTACGCATTCCTAAGCTAAAAACCTGCTGAAAACTTTCTGTCCAAACAATGCATGTGCATTGCCAACAATGCGTACGCATTACCTGACCAGAACTCCTCTTAAAACTCTCTGTTTGATCAATGCGTGCGCATTCCAATGAATGCGTACGCATTCAGCAACCAGAAACCAAACTAGAACTCTCTCGTCCAAGGAATGCGTGCGCATTCTTTTGAATGCATACGCATTCGGGTCCCGTAAGCCGAACCGCAAAACCTCGTATCGGAATGCGTGCGCATTGATAGTGCAATGCGTACGCATCCCCGCCCGCCGCCCTAAATCCCGAATTCGATCCTTAACGGTTTCTAATCCGTTTCTAACCCAATTCACATCGATTTCAACACAGTAAAACGTAGAAAAAAACATATCTAAACCTCCCAAAACATCTATGATCCTTTGATCAACGAAAAACACATCTTTCTTTCATCTACGCATCTTAAAAACATGATCTAAACTTTACGAATCATTATCGAGATCATAGGAAGAGTCTCTTACTTGATTGCAGCCAAAAACCAGATTCAAAGCCTCCAAAAGTCTGTTGCACTCCCCACAAACTGGTATCCAAACGGTGCTCTCCTCACAACTGTTCCAAATCTCTCGTCCGATCTGAAAACGATTAAGTTTTCCTTCAGTTAATTGGAGAACTCTTCTAGCCCTTTTCTCTTCTCAAAAATTGCGCAGAGAAGGAGGCACAAGTTGTTTCTGATTAGTGTTTAGGTTTAGGGAATTATCTGTGTTAATTTTCCTTAAATACAATTCCCAATTAAACTCATTTTCCTTAATTGCCCTTAATTACCAAATAATCAGATTTTTCCCTTAATTATATATACATAATTCGAAAATCATATATAAATAATTAATGAAATACTTAACTCCAATAAAAGAAAAGAAATACTAATATTTCGTTTTCGCAAAATGACACGTCTGCCCTTTCCCGAAAATCGGAATATTACACATTTGCGTTATACAAGATCCATGTTGGTTCTAGTGACATTCATGTTTACATGATCAATTTTCTTTTGTTATTTCAATTTCAAAAACTGAGGGGAAAGAAATTTTTGCTTCTTTCTCTTATTATTTCAATTTCAAAAACTAAGGGGAAAGTAATTTTTGATTCTCTTGTTATTTCAAATCAGGGTCCATTTTCTCTTGTTATTTCAATTTAAAAATCTAAGGGAAAAGAAATTTTTGTTTCTCTTGTTATTTCAATTTAAAAAACTAAGGGGAAAGAAGTTCTTGCTGAAGGAAGAGAATATTCCAACGAAATTTTTGCTAGAGGAAGAGAATATTCCAACTTCTTAGGCCAATTTCAATGACTCGGTTTTAACACAATAGAATACTTGCTTTTATCAAAATTCATGGTGGCTTTTTATATTACCGATTGCAATGGCTTCATTATTGACATTGTTTATCTTTTGAATGTGGTAGTCAATGGGGCTCTGCCCACGTCCTGATTCACATTGTGTTTATTCTCTTCCTTCTTTAATGCTTGTATTCCCTCTCTTCTCCTTCTTGTAATCTAATTCATTCAATCTTTTTTTTTTCTTCAACCTCTTTAATCTTGTGCTCCCCATAACACGGTTGAAGTTGATGTTGATAATGTAGTTTTTTTTTTGGTTGAGAAATAAGGCGGAAAATAAAAAAGAAAGTAGTTGATAAGCTTTAATGTTTGAAATTTGAATGGATAAGAAGAAAAAATGAAATTCATGGTCCATAGCAGATTATACGCATAAATTGTTGTACTACGTATTTGTTGGATACAAGGAGAATTTTTACGCATATTTTCTAGGTTTCATCATAAAAAACTGGAAATGAGTTGTGGTTCTCTGCATATTAAAATTGATTGTGTGTTTTAAGGCCATTATTGAAGAGAATAGTATTATAAGGATGATAGTGTGTTTAAGACCATTGTAGAAGATGATGAGGATGGGGATTTGTTGCCACATAATTGCCGAGTAGGATTTTTTTGCTTCTTTCAATGCAAATGACAATGTGAATGTGTTGGATCATTGTTGTTGGCCTTATAGTTAGAAGCACAAGGTGTGAAGATAAGTAGAGCTAGGTGGGTCTTTTTATAGAGATTTTTTTTTAGAGAAACTATTGCTTACTGCAAAGTGAATGTACAAATTTACCTAAGTTACACACAGATTATGATACGTAACATTTATGCAAGTATACATAACAAAGTTTTATTCCAATTTAAGATGAAAATAGGTATGAAGACAAGAAATGTACATGTTATTACACATTTCACAATACACTCTTATGTACTACACAGAGATTTTAGTCCAATTTATGTAACTATATATATATATATATATATATATATATATATATATATATATATATATATATATATATATATACATACCTATATATGAAACTATTGGTCAATCCGCTCAAAAAAAAATATTGCTCAAAGGTTTATCGCAAGGAAAGTGTTGTAATGTGTAAAAGTGGTACTTGTCTTTTATATATATATATACTAGTATTTTCACACCGTGCAATGCACGGTGTATGCCCACTGCAGGCATCGGTGATTGTGACTGTCTGGTTACGTAGTTTTGATGGTGAAGTGTAACATGATATAATAAGGAAGATATTTGCTACATAAGAGATCATTGTAAATATTTGAAAAACGGAAAACAACCAGCCATTTAATACATGGAAGTTGCTAATGTATATCAGGCAATCCAATGCCCTATTGTATGCAATATTAAACAAAATATATCCCTATAAGCCTCAAGCAGCATGTCGATCTCCGTTGAATGGCCTTAAAGTGGAAAAATGAAGTTGGGAATGAGTTCTACTATTCTTTAAATGTCATGTCTTCCTTCAATGGTGTGTTGTTCATGAAGTGCATTGTTCTTTATTTCTAGGGATAGACCTTCATTGGAATGGATAGCGACAGATAAAGATAATTCAAAATGAGACAAGCATCATGTTTTAATTCACCAATCACTAACTAAAGCATTACCATGGAATAAATAGTATATACCTAAGGCTAACGAAATTATAAACAGCACGTGGGACAATTTGATGTTACATACTAAATACAAAATCCTGGCATTGTTGTATATAATCTAGGGCGCTGGTTTTTCATTAGCAACATTAATCGGGTGCAGAAAAAAACACAATATAACAAACAATCGATTAATGCAAACATAGCCGCAACCAAATTTTAACCACATACCACTCTCAATACAAGAAGAAAATAGAAGGCATTGATAAATTGAACCCACCAGCGAATTGGATCCCAGATCATTTCCATAATCAGCAAATTGAACACCTTCTATTGGGCCAGACTGCAAAAAAAATAATCCAAGCTCATCCAACAAGAAACGCATCAGTGATATTACAAGAGGAAAAAAGTTTCATTGAAACAAGAAAAGCATAAAACGGAATAAAAAAATCCAAATATATGACAAAGACCATATAAGATCGACCTGAACCAACAACCCTCTCCTCATAACATCGTACAATGCTTGTACCGCCAACATCAACTGTTTCATGAGGAAGATGGGAACTTCAAATTGCCACCAGACAAACTATAGTAATGGAAAAGAGAAAATTAGACTTAAATGATATGGGATAAAAATATGGTGAACAACAAACAATCCCACACCTCTACACACTACTTCAAATAAGGAACAAAGAAAAAGTATACCTTCTATATTGATGCCAACCAATTCAAGAGCCACCAGAGATGTTATTCAATTTTCAACTATAGCCGATGTAAACAAATAATTCCAGCTAAGGATTTTATATGATGTACTACAATTCTAAATAAAAGAAAATTCGATTAAATAAGATATGGGATTGTAGCTGTCTTTTTCTTCCAACAACAAATGTGCCTCATATGTGACGATAGAAATAAAATATACCAAAACAAATAGGTACAACCAATAAGGTGGTACCGGTAACAGACCTTGTTAATGGTTTTCTCAATTTTGCTATCCGAGTATCGTTCATGCCAGATTGAGAAACAGTAGCCACGATCATTTGCCCTACCTAAATGAAATAAAAGATATTAAAACAAATAGGTAGAACCAATTAGGTGGTACCGGTAATATGCCTATTTTCTCCCTTTTTTATTAACATTTTTTTTATCCAAACCTTTTAGCCAAATAATTTAGATGTCATTAAACAAAGTAATGAAAAGAGGCAACACCTGCAAATCATCATGTCTTCCTAAATCATATTTTTTAGCACATTTAGATTTAGATGCTTTTGGCCTACAATGAAATACCACCAAGACCAATGTAAATAATCCATGAGAAGAGTACTAAACGAACAGGGACAAAATTAGAGCTTCTTATTATTTCAACGCGTGTATGGGTACTAATAGGAGCAAGAGTGTTACAAAAATTGAACTGAACAAGTAATGGTAATTTGCATACTACCACATAATAAAAAGAAACATAGAACTGAAGAAGAAGAAGAAAATCCATGATCGAAATAGCAATTAACCCAAGAAACTGGAAATTGCGAAGAATATCCAATGAACCCAAAAAGGGGAAGAAATTGCCTTAATATGCAGAGCTTTCAGTAAGCCAAAACCATTTAATAGCATATATGTTCCTGTCCTAAGTTCTTAATCAGATGCACCTCAATACCAAGAAAAAGCAGATAATGTGAAGAAAAGAAGCTAAGCATCCAATATAAATAGAAATGAAAAGGGTAAGAATTGATCTGATTTTCAATGTGCACAGAGTTGTCTACCAACCCGTTGGTAATTGATGTGTCAAGTTTCTTCTTTTAGCCAAACTCTAGGTTCCCTTCCACATATCTAAAAACCGAAAAAACGAGAAAGAGGACCTTGAATATGCAAAAGGTTGAATAGAAAAGAAGATAGTATACCTGTTGAAAATGAGGGAAGATCTATTACAAGGTGGCATATGAACCCTGCAAATGAAACATACTCACAAATTAGTATATGAAAATAGATTTGTGTAGTGAAATCATTGTTCAATTTCTCAGTGTAAACATTTGAAAAGGAATGAAAGAAGAGAGTAAGTGATAGAGGAGTGGGGGACATGCGTTTACTATTAATTATATTTAAAATAGCTTTTCCTCATCTGTTCCACCTTTTTATGTATGAATCAAGAGCATTTATTTGAAGTTGAAGATCTCTGTCAAGGTCTCCGAGTTGAAACAAATAACAAGAATTCAATAGTTATTGGCAACTGAAAAGGTGATTTTTCCATATATATAAATAGCATTAACGTATAATAGTAAAAACAAAAGTAACACCTTTAAAACTTTACTTTTGCCATAAGAATTGACAGATGAGACTTCCAACTTTCCATTGGGAGATACATAATAAAAGCACCCCTCATATACTTATGAGTAGAACCATTAACAACTGCAATATTGCATTTCCCCAAAATATCAAACATTAATTAAATGTGGATAACCAGGTGCAAGCCCTTTTGATTCATTCATTAGTATGTATCTATTCAATTCTGGATCCATTGAAGCAACTGTTGGACAGCCCAGAATATAGGATTTGAAAAAAATTCCATATCTGCTTTTGAATAATCACAACAAGAAAAAAGACCATTAAAGATTCAAACTTTTTTTGTATGAAGAAAGCACAACAGAGTACAAAAAATAATACTTTCAAAGCTGATTTCTTACCATACATTGTACTAAATAACATTTTCAAAGTCTTCAAGAATTGAATTTTTGAAACTCGAACCTCACATTTCACCTTTTTAATGTGAAATTTTAACTCAATAATCAACTTTGAAAAGATTGATTTAGTGTGTTGTGTATACATACTGAATCAACCTTTTTAAAGCCTTTCAAGAATCGGCTTTTATGAAGGTCGAATATCACATTATACCTTCTAAAAGTTTTTTGACTGACAAATTGATTTTGGAAACATCGATTCAGTGTGGTGCTCGGGGCAAATAAAGGGCTCCCAAGAAGAATACTTTCCATTTGCAGTATGATATGCCCAATGCCCTCAATACCCAACAAATGGCATGGGGGTTAAAATTGAAACATGTAGCATAAAGGGGAAACAACAAGCAAACAAACATAAACCAAGAGCATAATAAGAAGTTGCATTCATGGAACAAGAATATCCGAAGCAAATATTCACATCCACTACAACATAATGTCTTGGTACGTACTTGTACAAAGGCAAGGTTTGATTCTCCAATAATTAACGAATATGAATCTACCTGCAACACTGTGATGGATTTTTGCAAACGAAACACAAAGACAAGTAATAAAAATCCGGTTAGTCGCTCCAAGTGCAAAGCTTGTAGTAAAGCGGTTATGCCGGGTCGATCCCACGAGGAACGTGAGGTTTAATGCGTTTTTAAGTTTAGGCTAAGAGTATCACGAACGAATGATTTCAAGTTTATCAAATAATGGGGAGAAAAAGGCAGACGAACAAAGATCCACAATTCAAGATAATCGCACAGGCTCCTAATTTCCTACGCATGCAAATCAACCAAGGTCAAAATTAACCTATACTAAACGCAAATTACTAATATCTTAGGTAATTTGTTTATCAACTTTTATCAAAGATTGATTCTTCAAGCACGATAGGCATAAATTCTTTCAAACCTATTATTTAGATTAACAATTCGATAACTTTCGTTCCTCAACAAATTAATTAACCTGATTATTATTGCGGTGATCTAGGTATCATTCAACTATCGTTAAACGAATATCACAAGCTTTATCTATCGATGTCAAGCACGGAATAAACGCAATATAAATCTAACCTTTGTCGAAATAAACCGCAGAAAAATAAGAAAACCAGAATGCCTCTTGAATTGCTTCACCCGTTCGTCCAACCCAGGAGTTTAGCTACTCATATTAACTTTGAAATCAAAAGACTGTTTGATTGTATTCGAAAACCAAAAGAAAAGACAAACTGCTGCTGTTTTTTTTATGAAAATCGACTATATGTTGTGTGGTGCCCCCTTTAGGGTTTGATACAAGCTGCTATATATAGATGAACTAAGACGGCTAGGTCAAAACTAAGTCGGTTGTGCTTCAGTCGGCGGTCGGACGCCCGTCCACTAAACTGAACGCTCGTCTGCTCTATAATGAACTTCGAATCGGGCTGAGCTTTCCTCAAACGTTCGTCTGGCCCAGCGTCCAAACTGCGTCCAAACTTGCTGAATGTCAAATCTACTCCTGGACGCTCGTTCAATGCTTTAAACGCTCGTCCACTGGACGGGACACCGGACGCCACCCAAGATGACTGAATTCCGATTTCTTGATTCTTGTCTCTTCTCCTCCATCTTTATCTCGGTTTAGCTCGAATTATATCAACATTGATCATCAATTTAGCCTCCAACATGTATCTACATCACATCAAAAACACCGCAAAGCGTAACACAATTCTAATAATCATAAAAATCATAATTAAAACATACAAATCCATCAACTTTGCGATTAACTCCTTAGCCACGTCATTTGCCCAATATTCCATTTAAACACGTGATTTCCATGCGATAAATACGAATGTCGGGGAGAACATTATAAAATATAACGTTATAAAGCACGTAAATTCACCCTTAACAAACACAACGCAATAGTAAACATATTTAAACAAAATATTTTGTCCACTGAAAATTTTGTCAAATTAAAGGTTGAACATAGAAAGTCAGGAATCAATGTGTTACAAACAAACAAAAAAATGGTAAATCAAGAAACACGGAACTATAAAAAAGGCGAACAACAATGCATAGTTTATTCTCTTGCTCTACAAAATGCATACATTTGCAAACCTTGGTTAGCTCTCAGCAGAAATCTTATCAAGGTTTGCAAATCTTTCTAACCTTGGTTAGCTCATAGCAGAAATCATCAGCTTGCATAAATGAACCTACAATTAACGGGAGACAAATGTCGTATTCTCCTAAAAATGAAGATACACAGTATGCTCTTATGTCACATGGACATTAGTGGTGAAGCATGTAAGAAAACTATATGTAACAACAAAGTCGGACAAAAACCTTTGCTATGACTTGCATAAGATCTTTGGCTAGAATAATCATAGTCTTCAAGGATTGTTTCACAATGCTGCCTGAAATAATTTTCTGTTCCCCAGAAACGTTTTTGCTTAAATGAGCCATTTTCAGTATAATTCCTACACCAAAGCAAAATTGCGAGTATTTAATACGGTACAATATATGCAAACCAATAAAAACATACTCCAAGTGATTAAGTTTACCAAAATCTTTCTCAGCATCAGTTGCATGAAATATACCTAAAAAGACAGAACCATCCAACACTTGTACTTCTACTGTATGCCCTATCAGGCAAGCAGTCAAATAAACCAGCCGTTCATGGGAACCTCCTTTTTCACCTGAAACAATCTACTTCAGATGCATCCAACAAAAACAGAAGCAAACAAGTATCCATGATGCTCCAGTGGTTAGAACTTGAAACTCATGCTCTAACCTGCCCTGCATTTTTTTTTCAGTTCAATCATAGCCAAATCCATTGAAAACAGACTGAAGCTGCAGGACTTGCTCCAAACTCATTTTTAGAACAATCTCTCCACTATAACTCTATTAAGATTCAGTTAATTGTCCTTAATCTTGCCATAAGACACAAAATATCAATGACATGCTGCTAGAATGAAATCAAGGGACAATCTTGAAATCACACCAAAACTAAAGACATTAATCGAACAAAGAGACAAATTACAGCTTGGGGGATCATATGTAAATGATAAAGAACATAGAAAAACGCAAAGAGGACAGCTACGGTAAATTGTTTTACAGCCATAAGAATCTACCTCATCCGGAGATGGAAAGGAAGATCAATTACGATGTATGCAAACAGAGGATCACCGATCTGCATAACAATGATAAGAAATGACAGCAAAGAAGGAGAAAAAGCATGATAAGGAGATCGTACTATGCATACTTCGTACAGTATATCTTCATTTTCATCAAAACCATTGCATCTTATCAGCACCCACAACCGGGTTAGCCTTTGCAATATCTTTCCGTCTCTGACTCTTGAAATCAACGGTAGAAGCATGCTATTCTGGGTACCTATGGACGGCACAAAAGATACGGCCGCACCACAGTTGAATTCCATCACCCCAACCTTCTTTTTGTAGCTAAAACACCGATTAGATGGCGTTCATCCTGCTGTCTTCGAAACCTCCCATTTAATCTTCAACCAAATTTTTTTTTTTTTTTTTTTTTTAGAATAAGGGAGAATTTGGTGGGTTCTTAAAGGATAAGAGGAAAAGAGAAGAGATTGTTATCAATAGCTTTTTCGTTGGCCCCAAAAGTCTTTAGGGTGACAGAAGTGACAGGTGAATCAATGAACTGTATTTACTTGGGAAGAAGTGAAGACTTTCTTGCTTGCTCTGTAACACGCATAAAAAAAAATTTAAAAAAAAAGGGAAAAAAGGAAAGCATGGTTGGAAGCACACGTGGCAGCCAGGAGCAAAATGCATAAATTGTTGGAAAATTCTATCCTAGGGACTCCTTACTAGGGAACTGTTTACGTGGCAGCATCTGGACCACACAATTTCCACACACGGGGCACTGTGTATTCCACCTCAGAAAACTGTGTGGTCCAGATCCTGCCACGTAGGCAGTTCCCTACTAGGAAGTACCTACAGTAGAACGACCCTAAATTGTTATCGTGGCTCAATGAATGTATTTACTTGGGAAGAAGTGAAGACTTTCTTGCCCGCTCTGTAACACGCATAAAATTAAAAAAAAAAGGGAAAAAGGAAAGCATGGTTGGAAGCACACGTGGCAGCCAGGAGCAAAATGCATAAATTGTTATCGTGGCTCAATGAATTCCGTATACATGATGATGATGATACGCACGTTGAAGCTAAAACGACGACATAGAAATGACTATGATTAAAATCCAATAAACATCAACATAAATTATTCATTACCAAAAAAACCGAAGGTGAAAAATAACATTAAAAACATAGCATGATTTAGTAAACCATGTGTATGAATAAAAAAGAAATTATAAAATTAAAATGAAAAAAGGAAAGCAAATAAACAACAACAACCCAAAAAAAAAAGAGTGTGTGAAGTAGCAGGATAAACCCGATTATAAAAAAAATCCGATGACGCCTGCTTAAAAAACCGGCATACACAGACAATATATAAAATATATATCAAAGGGGGAAAGAAACACACACACAACACGACCTCAATGAGAACGAAAAAACTAAAAACTAAAAAAACGAATAGATGACAGAAACGTGAAGCCAAAATCAAACACGATAAAAAACTAAAAAAACAGAAACGTGAAGCCAAAATTTTTAAAAGAGGAAAAATTCGGGATGACTATTTACAAATCGGAAATGGAAAGGAAAAAGGAGAGAATATTTAAGCCTAGGAAATTGCATTTAAAAAATAAATATAAAAAAAAAACGCCACGTGTCGGCGTACGGGCAAGTGCCCCTTGTCTTTGTATAAGTAAGTAAGATATATATATATATATATATATATATATATATATATATATATATATATATATATGTGTGTGTGTGTGTGTGGGGGGGGGGGGGGGGGGCAAGTATGCTTGCAACGTGCGTGCATGCGTGCGTTGAAGAACGACAACGCATTATGGAGCGCCATTGTATAGTTATCTGGCACCGGTGGCACAACCTTGTGCTTGGGGCAGCCCTTGTAATAATCAAAGGCACGGCGATCAGACAACAAACTGTCACTACAATGCATAGTGACAATCTCTATGCCCTCTGAATGCGGATTCTTCCCTCGTTCGGCTCCTGTCTTTGGAGCCAGCTCCTCCGCACCTCATCCAGATAGCTTAAAAGAACATACGCTTGTTCAGTGTTTCCTTGCCTTTCTTCCTGTTGGATTGCACCTAGGTCACTGAGTTTGATTGACCTCACCCCTTATCTAGTGTTGTATGTTTAAAGAGAAAAAAAAAAGTGGAAGAAATTTATATAAACTGAAAGCATGAAACTTATGCTCAATGCAATAAGAGAGGAATGCGGTGTGAAACTTGATATCATATCAAGCTCCTTTTGCAGAGGTTTGTGAGTAACATCATCATTTATTATTTATCTTTCAATTTTTTTTTTTTGAATGATCATTAAAACTACCATCGTGTATATACGACATTTTATGCAAGCATAGGCGGACATAAGTACAACAAGGTTGTGCTACCGGTGCTCGATGTCGTGCGGCATTCGGGCAAGCATTGTGCGTTCGGAGTGCAGACGTCGTGCGGGTAGGCATACCAAGAATATGGTATTTTCTTCCGAGTTGCCTGAGCAAAGGAAAGCATTGTTCGGGTAGCTTTGATTAGAATAGGTAAGTACACAACGTCATCCCTAAAATAAATGTATGCTGCTGCTAATGATGCTACCATCTCCCTACCAAGGTCAGGAGCAGAATACGCAGCTTGGACTGGCCTTACATAGTCCATGTCTTTTGGCCCCTTTGTTAATTCCCGACATCGGGAAATGGTATTTTATCTTTAGGATTCAATTCGATCAATCCACCTAATTAAACACAAAGGGGCATTTATGCAAGCATCAGCTTATGAAAACTTTCGGATATTTAAGATAAATATTACATGTGAATAAAGAAACGTGATTCCTCGAGTAATGTTAAACACAAGAAATGTCCGGAGATAAGAGCACATTGTTCGATCAATAGCTGTGTGGTATCACATCAGCACCTCATCGTACTCGTACGGATACCCAGGGCTAAAAAACATTCTAATTCTTGTTAGAAGTATCATTGCCCCGGGTAGCTAGCTTGTTCTCCTAGCTTAATACCCGTAAGCTTAGGATTGGAGAAGCTCTCTCCGCCTTGAAGACTAAATGCGAATTCGCAGCAAATGCAAGGTATTCGAGATCGCTTGTGGCATAATATAACCACGTTGCACCCCACATGTGCTCATCCCAAAAGCCAGTGGAGTTGTATGAAGCATCTTTATCCACAAGATACCAAGAATACGGTACTTGCCTTCCAGCATCCCGTGCAAAGGCAAATACCGTATGAGCAGCTTTAATAATTAAGGCGAGAAGAGTTGGCATCATTATCTTGAAAAACTATGGATGCAGTTTCCAGTGGTTCCGTCATCTCTCCACCAAGGTCGGGGGCTGATGGTGAAAATCGGATTGGCCTCATATAATTCATGTCTTCGAGCTGCTTCCAGTATGTTTCATCATTTTCACTCGCCAACCCGTCACCTCGCCAACCAACCTTACCAACAAGAAAAACAAAAAATATCATTATTTTTTTTTATTAAATTACAAAAGCGTCAAGTCGTTCAATATCATTATTTACCTCACCATATATATTGTCAATACTTGAAGCGTTCGAATCGAACGTCAAGAGTCTGTAGTCAGTTCCCCAATTGATGAGGTCCCTGACATGATCATACTCTTCTCTTGAGCGGAATTTAACTTGATTGATCAGTGTATTGATAAGTTAATTTGTTTTTGAAGCTAGAAAATTGCCTTAAAACATTGGCATTTCATGGAGGGGTGACTAGGTTTAAAGGATGGGATCGACTATCTAAAAGGGGGTTTGAGGGGATTATTACGAATCGGGAATTAATATAAAATATCATTTCCCGGTGTCGTGCGGCATTCGGGTGAGTATCGTGCGTGCGAGGTGCGGATGTTGTGCGGGTGGCCCAAGAATATGGTATTTGCTTCCCAATATCCCAAGCAAAGGAAAACATGGTTCGGGTAGTTTTGATTAGAATAGGTGAGTACACAACGTCATCCCTAAAAACAATGGATGTTGCTACCTTCTCCCCACCAAGGTGTGGTGTTGAATATGCAGTCTGGATTGGCCTTACATAGTCTATGTCTTCTACCCCGTTGTTAATTCCCGACATTGCGAAATGATATTTTATATTAATTATTGAGTCATAATAACCCTCTTTTAGATAGTCGAGCCCATCCTTTAATCCCGTTTCCCATTTTTGTATTGTTCTGTTATCCGTCCATTGTGTTGGTATGCAATTCAAACGACATGTTTCTTCACGTTTTTTTTTTCTTAAGAAATAAGAAGAAGAATAAGGAGGAGAATATGCATATGGTAAAAGTGCAAGTCATATGAAACCCATATTTCTGGGCGTTAAAGAACAACAACGTTGTATGAAGCGCTATTGTATAATTATCTGGTATTGAAGGCAAATATTTGTGCTTCAGAATGACGGCCTTTGTAATGATCAAAAGCAATGCAGTGAAGCAATAAAAACGTTGCTAAAATGCATAGTGACAATCTACAGTATGCCCGAAGTTTGGCTCAGGCCTTCTTCTGAGCCATCTTCTCCGGACATCATCTAAATAATGAAATATGTGCTGAGTTCGATTGAGCTTTCTCTTTGGTTTTTTGGGTTCATTTTCTTGCTGTAAAATGAAAGATCGAAAGAGAATTTATATTATGAGAAGAGGAGGAAGGATTATAACTTGCAATTACAAGCAGCTTATAGTTGTAGTTGTTTCCGCTAAATCAATAGGATCAGGAGGCTGTGGAGAAGATGATGGTAAATCAGCTGCTTTTGGTTTTGATCCGCTGTGGTGTACATGCTCGGAAAGTTGGTTCCATAGCCAACCACATAGCTCATATTTATGGGATTTGCCCCTAAAATGTACTGCATATGCATTCATTATGAAATACAATACTTAGTACAAGTAGACTTTGTTCACGACAATTAACTATTAAATATATTCTTATGTTATGCTAAAATCCGGGATAAACAGACTAACAAATTTATTCAAAAAAAAAATGTAATTAAGTACCTGAGAGGAAGCAAATTTTTTAAGAGTGTCACAAGGGAAGAAGGAATCTCCACAAAACCATGCGGGTACATCAGCCGATTTCAAGTAGTCTGCATACAAGGAGGCCAAGAATGTGATATCTACTGTAAACTGAAGCGGCTGCACATCTCCATGGTTACTGTCACGGATTTTATCAACGGAAAACAAACAAGTAATAAATTTATAAATCCGGTATACCCCAAGTGCAGGGATCATAGTATAGAGGTTGATACCGGGTCGATCTTACGGGGAATCGGGGTTGTTTAATCTAGTTTTTATTATCTAACCTAATTATGTCACGATTACTACTAAAAGATACGAAAATAAAACAGTGAATAACTAAAACGGAAAACTAACGATAGAATAACTGGACAGAAGATCGAGACCTAAAGCCAGGAAAATATGGTTGCGAACAAATTAACTAAGCTAAACCTATTCTAAATCTATTATGCAATAAAGATTGCAATTTACTAAGCAACTCAAATTCAAGTGGGTTAATCAACGATTTACGAACGAACAAGCTATTGATCCACCTATCCTACAACTATCAATTTCTACCTAGATTGTCTCGTGATTTCTAACCAAGTTGTGATTCACCTAGCCAAGGTATGAACTCCTAACTTTTTAGACAAGTTCGCCTATTAATATTCTATCTTTCGATCTAAAGATTTACGCTTTCTAACCAAAGGTGTGAAATCTCTCAATCTCTAACCTAGAAATCTAACCTAATAACTCTCGTTATTTAAATTAAAGATCTAATCTTTATTATGGTGATCTAGGGTTTAATAACGATTCTCATCAACATTAAACATCACACATGCAAAGATCTTTCGATATAGATTGCATAAGAACGAAATAAGCATAATAAAGATACAACTTTGAATTAAAAACTCACAAGACAATCTGCGATGAAATCAATACATTGGTTGGATGGCTTCACAATGCTTGTTCAAGGGAGGTCTAGCCTCTAAACATCACTTTGAAGCTCGAATTTACTTGAATAAAATACGTAGAAGTGTTTGAATGAAAACTGATTGTTAACTAAGGAAAAAAACGCAGCTGAGCCGCCCCTAGGGTTTAGGGTTCGAATATATGATGATATTGGGGAGAAAACGCAGCCTTTATATAGATTTCAGAGTCGGTTCTGCTAAGTCGGCGCTCGATCGCCCGTCCGCTATGCTGGACGTCCGTCCAGCCTTCAATAAAAACTTCGAGTCGGGCCGAGCTGGATCAGACGCCCGTTCTTCTTTAATTTGGACGCACGTCCACTAAATTTGGGAGAACTCTGAATCAAATTACTTCTTCTGGACGCCCGTCCACTTGATTAGACGCCCGTCCACTGGACGGAAGATTGAACGCACGTTCAGGTTACTTCAAATCTGATTTTTCCATCTCTATCTCTTTTTCTTCATATAAATTCGATCCTTGACATCTTTTAATCCTCTTTTGAGCCAATTTCGTGTATCTACAATATAATAAAACATTGCAAAGTGTAATATCATCCAAATAAATATAAAATCAACAATAAAACACCTAAATCAACCAATTTTGCGATTAAACCGTTTAAAACCTCATTTGCTCAATAATTCAATTAAACACTTAATTTCTATGCAAATTATACGAATATGGAGAGAATTGTTACAAAATATAACGATATAAATCATATAAAATCACCCTTAACAACTCCCCCACACTTAGCTTTTGCTCGTCCCGAGCAAAACAAGACAAAACCAAAGCTCGGAAAAAGAATAGACATCTCAGCAAGTACAAGGCATATTCAATAAATTAGCGGTTCACCCCGGTGTGTGTGCAAAGCCATAACAAACTTCCACTAAGTCCAAACTTGAAAATTTCAAAGCGAACTAGCTAATACCCCCTTCAAACTAGAGATAAATGATACTTATAAGATGCACCCTACAAAACGTGACATATCCTGAAAAGGATGATAGAATATATCTAGAGCCTTTCTGATATACTCAGAGGATAATCCCTACAACATATCTGTCAGTTTATACTGGGATAAGGTATACGATAACTAAGTCTTTTATTCATTTCATACCAATTCTTATTGCAAGTTGATTTAATTATTTCACATTTAAACACACATCAGAATGAGCTCTTACCCTGTCATAGCAGAATAGGATATTCGAGATATACCCTACCTTACTCAAATCATAAGGCAGCTTCTTTTGACTGTCGTGAGCTTTTGGTCATCATAGTGGTATAGGACATTCGTGATATGACTTACCGCACTCAAATCATCGACCAGCTTCCGACACACCCAATTAATTCATTTAAAATTCAACTTTTTCAACAACTTTAGTTACGCTTTACTTATCACATTCAAACTTCAGATATTCACAGTATATCATACTCTGGCTATAAATACAAACTATCATAATCGTCACGATATGTACGTTAGCACTAAGCACATGACTTATAAGATAACAAAAATCACTAATCAAAAGGGGTATAGCTTTATATTATAGCTCATCATTCACTATGGCTCGTGAAAAATATATATCGGGTGAAACAACTAACTTACTGGACATACAGTATACATCATCGATGACTATATAAAAACCGAACAAAAATTATGCATTGCTTACTCGGGACAAAACAAAAACAAAAATTTTGAAAAATTTAGCTCATTTTGCATAGAATCGAAACGAATTAAGCAAACGAATAGATACACATAAACCATTCCCTCCCCCACACTTAAACCACAACGTGTCCTCAGGTTGTGCAGAATTTAAAAAGAGACAAAATACTTAGCTGATCGTAACAGATACTCGAATCGTTGGTCAGGCCGGAGCCTTCGTAGTGACAAATAGAACTCGTATCAGCACGATGTAAAAGCTAGCTCGACAATACAGCTAGAAATATACCTGCACTACTCGACAAACACGAGAAAAATCTCGGGGAAAACGGGGAAAGGATACCAGAGTGAGAAGATACAGGAAAATCGAATTATATCAAAAGATGAAGCATTCAATACAATGAAAATTTAAAGCAGAGTAAAGTCAAATGAAAGTACGGAATGCCTTATGGCTTACATGATTCATCGGGAAAAATATATCAACGAAAACTGACAGTATCAAATCATGAAAAGTACACTGAACCAAATAATGAAAAGTAGCAGGACAATACAAGCATCTCAAAAATACATATAAGCTAGAATCAGAAACATATCCTCAGGTCTGCCCCGGTGCGGAGGAAGCATCAGCAGGAGGTGATCCACCCGGAGGAGAGTCAGTCTGCTCCTCATCCGAAGACGACTCAGTATCCTGAAGAACATCCGCAATGGCTTGTTCAACCTCGTCCGAATAAACGTAATCTATAATGCTCGGGTTGAAGACTCTGTCGTCCCTTATAGGCCGGCCCTCACTCATACACTGCAAAATAGTTAAGATATTGTTCTTAGAAGTCCTCATATCCTCCATCCAGTTCCGTACGCTATTGGCCATACTCAACCTCATCCGGACTGAGGGAGATAAAGATGGAAGGGAAGATGCTCGAGGTGGTGCTGAAGATGAACCGGGCTCACGGGCTGCCTCAGCCTCAGTCTGAATCTGACCAAAAGACTTCACTTTTTCCCGCTGCAAGAACCTTGGATTCTTCGGCTTGTGATCGGTCTTGTACTCGGGAACCTTAGCATCTTGACAGAGACTGTGGATCAAATGCGGACATATCAAACACCTAGCATAGACCTTCTGATTCGTGGCTATCTCATAAAAAATGGCTTGTCCTACATCGACATTCAGCTTGAAATTCAGAGCGTACAACATCCCGAGGTCACCAATGTGAAAATGAGTCAGGTTGTTCTTAGGTAACAACATGTTCTGAATAAACCGACATTGGACCTTCCAATCCTCCGTCCAACTCGTAGTGACCAACTCCTTCCTATCTCCACCCGGTCTAAGTGTCCACGGCACCTCCGGGCACACTAACAATCGCAACTCCTCCAACGGGTCCTCTCCCGCATCCCGCTTAGCTTTGATCGCCTCCTTATAATCCAACCCCTCAAAAGGTTCTAACTTGTATTTCTCGTTGATAACCGCTGGTGTAAATGGCACATGCACTCCCCTAACCATAACTACCCCAGTTTCCAAATCCGTCTCCGAACAGTTCGCATAAAACTCACAAACTAGGGTAGCATTGACCGGGGTTCTAGGGGTTTTCATCAGGGCACCCACTTCCTATCCGTAAGCAGTTTCACAAAAGCGGGATCAACCTTCGACACTAGAACGGCTCTCTCGATCAACATCGTCCTCGTCAGATAGTGCTTGTTATATACCTCAAAAGCCTTAGGATTAAGGAACCTACGAGCCAAGAGAATAGGGATAGGAGGTCTCACATTATGTCTAACCGGCTTAGCTCCCTCAGTTGCTTCCTCGGTTCTACCCCTAGGTTCATTTGCATCTCTCTCACCCCGAGTCTCCGACACCCTAGTCATCTTTCTCACTAAGGGCTCATCATCGGTGTCGACCCCGACTCGGACTCATCTCGTAAAGGAACCCCGGATTGACCTCTGAGGATTCGACGCTCACCAATACGGATACCTTGGTTTGGGTTGACTAAAGTGGGGTCCACACCCTTTTTCTTCTTAGTAGGCTCCTTTGCTACCCCCCATGCCGTTTCGAACTTGTTTGTGCACCATCTTAAACTAAGACTAAACAAACAACAACCCCAAATCCAAATTCAAACAAAACCACCCATTTATCGTCCAAACGGGATTTCCCAAACAACCCAACACCAAACAAACATCAAAACAGCAATGCAGACCATCCATCATCATCCATCAACATCCCAGATCACCCACAGAGGAAGAAAAATAAACAAAACAAGAAGAAAAAACCAATAAGGCAAATTGCATGTAAAAGAGTCGACTCGAAGATCGAACTCAAAAAAAAACGTGAAATAATCTAAGAAAAGCTTATAAAATCTTACCAAGTACGATGATGGGATGATGATAAAAAGGATTAGAAGTCCAAACAATGCCAAATTGAACCCAAAAATCGAATTTTTCTTCAAAAAGGCCGCACCAACTATGTCACTGAATCGAATTAATGGGTGTTTGTTGGAGGATTTGGAGTGGAAAATCGAAAAGAGGGGATTGAGAGCTGCTTGTAGGGCTTTGAATCGCCCAATTTGGTTTAGAAACGAAGAATTTAGGACAAAAGGAGGGCAAAAGTCGGGTTGTGTTTTTGAAAATTCTGATTCGAATAAAAAATTGGGAAGCATGGGTATATATAGATGCAGGTCTGAACAGGCGTCCATGAAACTGGACGGGCGTTCAGCTGGAGATCCTATGAACTGGACGGGCGTCCAGGTATTCAGACGCTCGTCCAGGTTGTCCATTTCTGAACAGAGTTGGAGGGAATCTTGCAGACGGGCATCCAAGAAATGTGGACGCACGTCCAAAGGAAACACAGAGCAGACGGGCGTCCAAGGGCATGGACGCACGTCCAAAGCAGAATTCACCAAAAACTTAAGATTTTTTTATTTTTTCATTCAAATCAAATTCAAATTTTTATTGCATTATAAAAAAAAATTCATACAAGACCTCAAATCACACATAAAAACTGGAAAACACATAAAACACTAGAAAATAGTGGGTTGCCTCCCACCAAGAGCGCTTTTGTTTTACGTCGTTGGCTCGACGAAACAGCCTAACGACGCTAGTCATCATAAATCTCCTCCCAATCCACAATTTGGATCAGACGGCGGAGCATGTCAATAGCAGGAGGAAAATCATACTCGTCCTGTAAAGCCCAGTCCTCGCCAGCAACATCCATTTCTTGAAAATGCTCAGCTTGCAGTACTAGCGCCAAGTCAGACAGCATCGGATCATTGAGGATTGTATACGGTCGTCCTAAAGTCTCCTGCAGGTCCTCTGAACTAAAATCTCCACGTCCCGAAGAACGGGGCACAATGAGAACATAAGTAACGGTCCTGATGCGGGTACTAATATCAAAATCTACGTCCAAAATGATAGTCCCTCCGGGTCCGTCACCTAGAGTGATAAGTGGGATCCTACTAATGAAAGGAAACTCCTCTGGTAGAACTCCGTAATCCATATCTAAAAACACAGCTAAACTGAACAGATTCAAACAAAATCTTAATTAGACTTAAGATAGAAACTAAATCAAAGAAAAAGAAAAGACATAAAAGAGAGTATTAATATAATAAAGGATATCTAGGATGCCTCCTAGTGGCGCTTTTGGTTAATGTCGGTAGCTCGACACTCCTTTAGCTCAGCCTGGATCAGGCCATTTAACTTTTCTGCCAGCCACTACCTCATGTAGGCTTTGATCAGTAGTGTGGCTGCAGAAGCAGCATCTAACACATGGGGTTAATTCTTTAATTGCCTTCCACACACGTTTAAACCTCCCCATGGTTGATTTCTTCTTCTTCTGACGACGTTTCAACTGTTGCTCCTTTTCAAACTCTTCCATGTCCCAACTACCTGCTAGAACTTCTTCAGAGGGACCACTACCGTCATCCTCAGAAAACAATTCGGGCTAAAACTCGTCAAATTCATTGACTTCTGAAGTACCACACCCGAGGATATCGAGGAATCGAACAATCAAAGGCTTTTCTTTGGCTTGACCAATGTAATGCTTACACCTTTGACCATTCACTCGGAACGGCTGGTCACCATAACCTCGTAGTTCTAAAACACCTCCAGGGATGACTTGGAGAATTTCAAAGGGACCGGACCATCGTGTCCTCAGCTTACCAGGGAACAGATGTAACCTGGAATTGTACAATAAAACTTGTTCTCCTACTTGAAATTCTCGCTTCTTGATTTTGGCATCGTGAAGGAGTTTTGTCTTTTCCTTACTTATCCTGGCAATTTCGTAGGCCTGAAGTCTAAATTCGTCCAACTCATGCAACTGTTGCAATCGATGTTTTCCACAAGATTGGGTATCGAAGTTTAAAAACTTCGTGGCCCAATACGCTCTATGCTCTAACTCAACTGGCAAGTGGCATGGTTTACCATAAACCATTTGATAGGGTGATGTACCCATGGGGGTCTTATAGGCAGTTCGATATGCCCACAGTACATCATCCAACTTTAGACTCCAGTCTTTTCTATGACTGTTAACTATTTTCTCCAGGATCTTCTTTAAACTTTGGTTGCTTCTTTCAACCTGACCACTAGTCATAGGATGGTATGGTGTGCCAATTTTGTGCCGGACAGTCGGTTGCAAAAGTATGTACCTTCATCACTTATCAAGGCGCGTGGACACCCGAATCTTACGAAGATGTTTTTCTTTAGAAACTTCATGACCGTCTTATGATCATTGTGAGTCGTGGCTTGAGCCTCCACCCATTTCGATACGTAATCCATGCACACTAAGATGTATTTATTTCCACAAGATGATGGGAATGGTCCCATAAAATCGATACCCCATACATCAAAGACTTCACATTCTAGGATGGGTTTCAATGGCATGTCGAAACGCCTTGTTAAAGTTCCGGTTCTTTGACACATATCACAAGCTTTACAGAAAGCTTCTGTATCTTTGAAGATCGTGGGCCAATAGAAGCCGGATTGAAAGATCTTAGCAACGGTTTTCCAAGGACCAAAGTGACCGCCAATGGGTCCACTGTGGCATTGCTCAATAATATCACGTTGCTCAGATTAAGGAACACATCTTCTCAGCAAACCGTCTTTACAAATCTTGAAAAGGTAAGGTTCATCCCAAATGAATGTTTTCACATCAGAGAAGAATTTCTTCTTCTCTTGATAGGATAATTCTGGGTCAAGATATTGGGAATGAAGGTAGTTTACAATGGAAGAATACCATGGAACATCTGGAGCACAACCGTCGATAAGCATGATATTCTCCAGAGGAAAGTAAAGATCTATATCGTCAGGGTCATCCTTTTCCTCACTCAACATTCTTGAAACGTGATCAGCCACTACGTTTTCACTGCCCTTTTTGTCTTTAATCTGGACATCAAACTCTTGTAGGGTCAGTATCCAACGTAGTAAGCGCGGTTTAGCCTCTTTCTTAGTCATGAGATATCGCAAAGCAGCGTGATCAGTCCACACAATCACTTGAGCACCCAACAAGTAACTACGAAATTTATCCATAGCAAAGACTACGGCCAATAGTTCATTTTCAGTCGTCGTGTAGTTTACTTGAGATGGATTTAGTGTGTGACTGGCGTAATAGATTGGCTGGAATTTCCCTTTTATTCTCTGTCCTAAGACTGCACCAACAGCATAGTTTGATGCATCGCACATAAGCTCGAAAGGTAGATTCCAGTCGGGCGAAATAAGGATCGGCGCAGAGATTAATTGACTTTTAAGCTCCTCAAACGCTTGCTTGCAACTTTCATCAAAATCGAATACAACGTCTTCTTTGAGTAGTGTAGACAGGGGCTTGGCTATCTTGGAAAAGTCTTGAATGAATCTCCTATAGAAACCGACATGTCCAAGAAAACCTCTGACTTCGCGCACATTCTTAGGATAACTCATCTTCTCGATAGATTCTACTTTGGCCCTGTCTACCTCAATACCTTTGGCGGAGATCTTGTGGCCAAGAACTATTCCCTCATCTACCATGAAATGGCATTTTTCCTAGTTTAGGACTAAGTTCTTCTCCACGCATCTGGATAAGACATGGTCAAGATTGTCGAGACAATCATCGAAGGATTGACCAAAGACCGAAAAGTCATCCATGAAAATTTCCATACACTTTTCAACTAGCCCGTCAAAGATAGCCGCATACATCGTTGAAATGTAGGCGGGGCATTACAAAGACCAAATGGCATCCGCCCGTACGCGAATGTACCATAAGGGCGGTGAAAGTGGTCTTCTCTTGGTCAACCGGATCGATGGGTATCTGAAAATATCCTGAGTATCCATCCAGGAAACAGTAGAATGCATGTCCCGCCAGGCGCTCTAGCATCTGGTCGATGAATGGAAGGGGGAAATGATCTTTCATTGTAACCTCATTGAGCTTCCTGTAATCAATGCAGACTCTGTAACCAGTAACAAGCCTCAATGCTATTTCTTCTCCCTTCTCATTCTTTTCTATAGTAATTCCTCCTTTTTTGGGAACTACCTGAGTCGGGGATACCCATTCACTGTCAGCGATTGCGTAAATGATACCCATATCTAAAAGCTTGATAATTTCCTTCTTGACCACCTCTTGCATATGAGGGTTGAGCCTCCTCTGGGGCTGTCTAACACATTTCGCACCCTCTTCAGTCTTGATTTTGTGCATACAGATGTCAGGAGATATCCTCGATGTCTCCTACTTGCCAACCAAAGGCTTTTTCATTTTTTCTCAAGACGTTTACCAGCTTCATTTCTTATAATCGAGACAGCTTGGCAGATATAATTAATGGAAGCTTGTCACCTTCTCTTAAAAACACATACTTAAGATGTTTAGGCAACGGCTTCGGTATCCGGATACGGGGGGGTCTTCTAAACTTGATTTAAGATCTCCACTTTTCAACTCAACATCAGTGAGTCTACTTAGTGGTCCCACTGCCAAAGCTTCTCCTTTCAACAACTCATCCTCAAATTCAGCTTCTAACTGTTCTAGATTCACCACACCATGATTATTCAGCTTCTCAACTAGTCGCTTTTATTCAGTTGCAACAGCCATGACCTGCTTTTCCATGAAATCATTGAAGTCATCAGACATATCGTCAATGGAAAAGCCGGTCGGTCTTTCAAAGGGTTTCTGGATAGCTTTGGAAACATTGTAACTCACCTCTTGATCACCAACTCGTATCGTCACTTGCCCGCCATCACAGTCAATGAGGGCTCTGGCTGTAGACAAAAAAGTTCTCCCAAGAATTAGAGGGACATTCTCATCCTTCTCTATGTCTAGAACGTACCAGTCCACCGGGAAGGTAAATCTATCAATTTGAACTAACACGTCCTTTAGTATTCCCGCAGCTTTCTTAGAAGATCTATCCGCGAATTGAAGATTCATGGTGGTGGGTTCTAGAAGATTGTCTAACCCAAGCTGTTTGCATACAGACAATGGCATCAGGCTTATGGATGCACCCAGGTCACATAAAGAGTTTGGGAAGACTAGGCCTCCCATCATCAATGTGAGAACAAATTTCCCAGGGTCACCCCTCTTGATTGGTAGATCTTCATAATTGATCATAGAGCAATCCTCACCAATCAACCGATCCATGTCTGCTAACTTCTTCTTAGAAGAAACAACATCCTTGATGAATTTGGTATACTTAGGCATCTCAACCAGAACCTCTGATAATGGAAGATTAACCTGAGTATTTTTCAGAAGATTTAGCACTTTTTCATACTTTTTATCCTCATTCAAGGAGATGTTGCTTTTTCTAGGTGGAAATGGAAGCTTTTTCAAGTCACTCTCAGAAAAGGCTTTCTTCGAGGATGAACTGACAGCTTTGTCTTCCAAGTCTTTCCACCTTACCACTTTTTCATTCTTATTACTAGTCAGGGGATCAGCCACCTGAGTATTTTCTTGCAGCCAAGGGGAACGTAGGTGCTCGACTTCCCCTCCTGCCTCTTTGCTGGCAGGAGGGGTTAGTGGTTTCCCTGGTGATGGGGACCACTCAGTTGAGTACCTGACCTTAAGTTCATTGCACTGGCCTCTTCTCTACCGTACGGAATTGAAGGTACCAGGTCAGTGCATTGGCTATTATTCAAATCGGCCTGAACAACTTGACCACCCTTCGGATTCTTTTCTGTGAAGCTGGGCAACTGCCCTGGGGGTCTAGAAGCTAACTATTCAGCCAATTGCCCTATTTGCCTCTCAAGATTCTTGTTTGTGCTCATTAGGAGTTGGATGTTTTTATTTTGCTCCTCCACTTTAGCTTCAAGATTATTGGAGTGAGAGGGGCCTTGAGAGTTTTGGAAGTTTTGCGGAAGCGGCTGGCCAGACTGACTCTGTATTGCAGAATTGGAATTGTTTGGCCAATTCTGATTGAACCTTTGAGTCTGATTGGAAAAATTAGAGTTTTGGTTCTGGTTGTAAGTAGGGTTTCGATTGAAGTTTTGATTTTGATTAAAATTCGAATTTGGATTGAAATTTTGATTTTGGTTAAAGCCCTGATTCTGATAATTACCTTGGCCAGAGAATTGATTGTTAAACCTCTGATTTGCTAGCCATAGAAAGCATTCACTTCAGCATTCTATCCATTCAGAGGACAGAAACGAGATGTATGCCCCACATTATCACAGTCTTGACATGTGACTGGATTATACTGTCCATTGTCATGAACAGTATTAACTTGATAAGCAGAGGGGGGAACAAATTGACACTGGCCAACCATATGGCCAGTCTGACAACAATTTTCACAGTACAGAACCTGAGAGTTCTGTTGAAGGGAAGGATTCTGAGTGATCGGATTAGGAGAAATTTGAGAAGCTGCCATCTGCTTTTGCAGCATGGCGATCAGATTTTGCATATTCACCTCCTCGATCTTGGGAGGAGGAGGAGGTGCTTGGATAGCTTGAGAGGAGGGGGCGTAATTGTACTTGGCAATATCCTCAAATAGTGCCCATCCCTCTTCAGGTGTCTTTCTCAAGAATGCCCCACCAGAAGAACTATTGACCATGCCCTTAGTGAGCTCGGTCAATCCGCTGAAAAACGTATTGACTTGCCTCTGCAAGTCAATACCATGATGGGGACATTTACGAAGAAGAGATTTAAATCTCTTTCAAGCATCAAAGAATGACTCGTTTTCCTTCTGATAAAATGTAAAAATTTCACTGAGGCATTGGGCTGTCTTGGAAAGTGGGAAATATTTACTTAGAAACTCTTTTTCAAGTCCAGCCCAAGTGGTAATGGATTCAGCAGGGAGAGAGTTATACCACTCTTTTGCCTCCCCTTTCAAGGAGAACGGAAACAATTTCAGCTTAATGGCATCCTCGCTTACACCTTGAATGCGAGTCGTACCACATATCTCCGAAATATGTGTACGTGAGTGTGCGGATTTTCAGACTGATAGCCGTGGAAGATAGATGCATGTTGCATCATTTGAATGAGACCAGGCTTGAGTTCGAAGGCCTGAGCATTTATGGTTGGTAGGACGATAGCCGGGTTGACCTTGACTACGCCAGGCATGGCGTAGTCAGCCAACGTACGTCTATCTTCAGCAGCCATAATGACTATATTTTCGATCTCTTGAGCTAAATCCCGCTCGATATCCCGGTCGACTGCGTTCTCTTCGTCAGGGAGGTCCGGAAAACGTAGCCTTCTCCTGTTTGGTCGGACTATGGTCCGCTCGAGGTCAGGGGTATAGATTAGTGGCCCTTTTTGACTCCGAGTTTGCATAAACCGAAACCAAAATCTAGTTATTTAACCTTTGAATCAAAGGTTGAACCCGAGAAAAGATTTCAAAGAAAAAGGGGTCAAACGGGCGTCCAGATGAATGGACGGGCGTCTGCCTGAAAGATGAACAGGACGGACGTCTGGATAACCAGACGCTCGTCTGACTGGGTAAATACGGACAGAGGTATGAAAACTTGATCGGACGGGCGTCCACTACTCTAGACGCCCGTTTACTGGAACAGAAAAGAAACAGAGATTTTTACCCTACGAAAAACAGAAACTAAAAACAAAATATCTAAATTAAACAAGTAATGACGAAAATAAAAACTAGACAACCGTCCGGTTCCCCGGCAACGGCGCCAAAAACTTGTCACGGATTTTATCAACGGAAAACAAACAAGTAATAAATTTATAAATCCGGTATACTCCAAGTGCAGGGATCATAGTATAGAGGTTGATACCGGGTCGATCTTACGGGGAATCGGGGTTGTTTAATCTAGTTTTTATTATCTAACCTAATTATGTCACGATTACTACTAAAAGATACGAAAATAAAACAGTGAATAACTAAAACGGAAAACTAACGATAGAATAACCGAATGAGAAGATCGAGACCTAAAGCCAGGAAAATATGGTTGCGAACAAATTAACTAAGCTAAATCTATTCTAAATCTATTATGAAATAAAGATTGCAATTTACTAAGCAACTCAAATTCAAGTGGGTTAATCAACGATTTACGAACGAACAAGCTATTGATCCACCTATCCTACAACTATCAATTTCTACCTAGATTGTCTCGTGATTTCTAACCAAGTTGTGAATCACCTAGCCAAGGTATGAACTCCTAACTTCTTAGACAAGTTCGCCTATTAATCTTCTATCTTTCGATCTAAAGATTTACGCTTTCTAACCAAAAGTGTGAAATCTCTCAATCTCTAACCTAGAAATCTAACCTAATAACTCTCGTTATTTAGATTAAAGATCTAATCTTTATTATGGTGATCTAGGGTTTAATAACGATTCTCATCAACATTAAACATCACACATGCAAAGATCTTTCGATAAAGATTGCATATGAACGAAATAAGCATAATAAAGATACAACTTTGAATTAAAAACTCACAAGACAATCTGTGATGAAATCAATACGTTGGTTGGATGGCTTCACAATGCTTGTTCAAGGGAGGTCTAGCCTCTAAACATCACTTTGAAGCTCGAATTTACTTGAATAAAATACATAGAAGTGTTTGAATGAAAACTGATTGTTAACTAAGGAAAAAAACGCAGCTGAGCCGCCCCTAGGGTTTAGGGTTCGAATATATGATGATATTGGGGAGAAAACGCAGCCTTTATATAGATTTCAGAGTCGGTTCTGCTAAGTCGGTTCTGCTAAGTCGGCGCTCGAACGCCCGTCCGCTATGCTGGACGTCCGTCCAGCTTTCAATAAAAACTTCGAGTCGGGCCGAGCTGGATCAGACGCCCGTTCTTCTTTAATTTGGACGCACGTCCACTAACTTTTGGGAGAAATCTGAATCAAATTACTTCTTCTGGACGCCCGTCCACTTGATTAGACGCCCGTCCACTGGACAGAGGATTGAACGCACGTTCAGGTTACTTCAAATCTGATTTTTCCATCTCTATCTCTTTTTCTTCATATAAATTCGATCCTTGACATCTTTTAATCCTCTTTTGAGCCAATTTCGTGTATCTACAATATAATAAAACATTGCAAAGTGTAATATCATCCAAATCAATATAAAATCAACAATAAAACACCTAAATCAACCAATTTTGCGATTAAACCGTATAAAACCTCATTTGCTCAATAATTCAATTAAACACTTAATTTCTATGCAAATTATATGAATATGGAGAGAATTGTTACAAAATATAACGATATAAATCATATAAAATCACCCTTAACAGTTACGTTTAACTCGATCAATCCACCAGCAGGACATTAAGGAAAGCATCAGTGAATGGAAAATAATAAAGGATTCGAATCTAGATCAGTGAAAATTTTGAAAAACATAAGCGTGATACCTCAAGTAAAATTGAAACATGAAACTTCCAGAGATAGGAGCACATTGTACAGTCAATGCCTTTGCGGTAGCGCATCAGTACTTCCTCGTACAAGTACCTGGAGGCCGGAGCTCAAAAACATTCTAACCCTTGTTAAAAGTAGCATTGCAACGGGTAGTCTGTTATCCCAGCTTAATACCCGTAAATTTGGGATTGGACAAGCTACTTCCGCCTTGTTGGCTAGTTGTGGATTCATAGCAAATGCGTGGTATCCGATATCCTCGACGGCATAGTACGTATAGCCATGTAGCACCCCACACATTCTCATCCCAAAAGCCACTCAAGTTGTAAGAGCTTTGTTATTCATGACAAACGAATGGTTGATGCCTCCCATCATCAAGAGCCAAGGCAAACACAGTTCATGCTATCTTTATGCTAGCTGCAATAAAAGTTTAACTTGATGTTAAAAAAAAGGCAAACACGGTACGAACGTGTGGGCGTGTGGGTGGGCATGCATGCGTCTGGCGTGCGGCGTACCGGCAAGCGTAGTGCATGTGGCGTGCGAGCGGGAAGCAAATACCATATTCTTGGCATGCCCACCCGCATGACGTCCGCACACCGCACGCACGATGATCACATGAACTCTGCACGACATCGGGAAATGATATTTTATATTAATTCCTGAATTGTAATAACCCCCACCTACCATCCTTTAACCTTGAGTCACCACTCACCCCTCCATGAAATGCCATTGTTTTTAGGTAATTTTTTAGCTGCAAAAACAAATTAACTTATCAGTACACCAATCAATCAAGTACCAACTTAAATCAAAACAAACATCCGAATGTACAAGCAAAATACGGAATCCTGCGTCGTTTGGCTCAGGCCTTCTTCTGAACCAGCTTATCCGGACTACAATGGTGGTTTCGTCCTCCTGTAAAAGGACTTTCTCCCATTCTTCATGGATCGTGCCAAGGTTGCTGAGTTCGATCGGCTTTCTCTTCTATTGTTTTAAGGATTCATATTCTTTAGTAACCATATGAAATTATTGGTCAATCCGCTCAAAAAAAAGTATTGCTCAAAGGTTTATCGCAAGGAAAGTGTTGTAATGTGTAAAAGTGGTACTTGTCTTATATATATATATATATATATATATATATATGTGTGTGGGGGGGGGGGGAAGTATGCTTGCAACGTGCGTGCATGCGTGCGTTGAAGAACGACAACGCATTATGGAGCGCCATTGTATAGTTATCCGGCACCGGTGGCACAACCTTGTGCTTAGGGCAGCCCTTGTAATAATCAAAGGCACGGCGATCAGACAACAAATTGTCACTACAATGCATAGTGACAATCTCTATGCCCTCTGAACGCGGATTCTTCCCTCGTTCGGCTCCTGTCTTTGGAGCCAGCTCCTCCGCACCTCATCTAGATAGCTTAAAAGAACATACGCTTGTTCAGTGTTTTCTTGCCTTTCTTACTGTTGGATTGCACCTAGGTCACTGAGTTTGATTGACCTCACCCCTTATCTAGTGTTGTATGTTTAAAGAGAAAAAAAAACGTGGAAGAAATTTATATAAACTGAAAGTATGAAACTTATGCTCAGTGCAATAAGAGAGGAATGCGGTGTGAAACTTGATATCATATCAAGCTCCTTTTGCAGAGGTGTGTGAGTAACATCATCATTTATTATTTATCATTCAATTTTTTTTTTGAATGATCATTAAAACTACCATCGTGTATATACGACATTTTATGCAAGCATAGGCGGACATAAGTACAACAAGGTTGTGCTACCGGTGCTCGATGTCGTGCGGCATTCGGGCAAGCATTGTGCGTTCGGCGTGCAGACGTCGTGCGGGTAGGCATACCAAGAATATGGTATTTGCTTCCGAGTTGCCTGAGCAAAGGAAAGCATTGTTCGGGTAGCTTTGATTAGAATAGGTAAGTACACAACGTAATCCCTAAAATAAATGTATGCTGCTGCTAATGATGCTAAAATCTCCCTACCAAGGTCAGAAGCGGAATATGCAACTTGGACTGCCTTACATAGTCCGTGTCTTTTGGCCCATTTGTTAATTCCCGACATCGGGAAATGGTATTTTATCTTTAGGATTCAATTCGATCAATCCACCTAATTAAACACATTGGGGCATATATGCAAGCATCAGCTTATGAAAACTTTTGGATATTTAAGATAAATATTACATATGAATAAAAGAAACGTGATTCCTCGAGTAATGTTAAACACAAGGAATGTCCGGAGATAAGAGCACATTGTTCGATCAATAGCTGTGTGGTATCACATCAGCACCTCCTCGTACTCGTATGGATACCCGGGGCTAAAAAACATTCTAATTCTTGTTAGAAGTATCATTGCCCCCTGTAGCTTGTTATCCCAGCTTAATACCCGTAAGCTTAGGATTGGAGAAGCTCTCTCCGCCCTGATGGCTAAATGCGAATTCGCAGCAAATGCAAGGTATTCGAGATCGCTTGTGGCATAATATAACCACGTTGCACCCCACACGTGCTTATCCCAAAAGCCTGTGGAGTTGTATGAAGCATTTTTATCCACTGGATACCAAGACTACGGTACTTGCCTTCCAACATCCCGTGCAAAGGAAAATACCGTACGAGCAGCTTTGATAAGGCGAGCAGAGTAGGCAACATTATCCTGAAAAACTATGGATGCAGTTTCCAGTGGTTCCGTCATCTCTCCACCAAGGTCGGGGGCTGATGGTGAAAATCGGATTGGCCTCATATAATTCATGTCTTCGAGCCGCTTCCAGTATGTTTCATCATTTTCACTCGCCAACCCATCACCTCGCCAACCAACCTTACCAACAAGATAAACAAAAATATCATCATTTTATTAAATTACAAGCAACAAGTCATTCAATATTTTAGTTGCATTATTTACATGACCATATATTTCCCCAATACTTGAAGCGTTTGAATCGAACGTCAAGAGTATGTAGTCAGTTCCCCAATTGATGAGGTCCTTGACATGATCATACTCTCCTCTTGAGCGGTATTTAACTTGTTTGATCAGTGTGTTGATAAGTTAATTTGTTTTTGCAGCTGGAAAATTGCCTATAAACATTGGCATTTCATGGAGAGGTGACTCAGGGTTAAAGGATGGGATCGACCATCTAAAAGGGGGTTTGAGGGGGATTATTACGAATCGGGAATTAATATAAAATCTCATTTCCCAGTGTCTTGTTGCATTCGGGTGAGTATCGTGCATGAGACGTGCGGACGTTGTGCGGGTGGGAATACCAAGAATAAGGTATTTGCTTCCCAGTATCCCAAGAAAAGGAAAACATGGTTCGGATAGCTTTGATTAGAATAGGTGAGTACACAACGTCATCCCTAAAAACAATGGATGTTGCTGCCTTCTCCCTACCAAGGTGGGTTGCTGAATATGCAGTCTGGATTGGTCTTACATAGTCTATGTCTTCTACCTGTTGGTAATTCCCGACATCGCGAAATGATATTTTATATTAATTATTGAGTCATAATAACCCCCACTAAACCCTCTTTTAGATAGTCGATCCCATCTTTTAATCCCGTTTTCCTTTTTGTATTGTTCTGTTATCCGTCCATTGTGTCGGTATGCAATTCAAATGGCTCACGGTATGGACATGGCGATTTTAGCTACACATTTGTCATGTATTTACCAAAAATCGCCCTGTCCATACCAGCTGCCAATTCAAATGACATGTTTCTTCACGTTTTTTTTAAAGAAATAAGAAGAAGAATAAGGAGGAGAATATGCATATGGTAAAAGTGCAAGTCATATGAAACCCACATTTCTGGGTGTTAAAGAACAACATCGTTGTATGAAGCGCTATTGTATAATTATCAGGTATTGAAGGCAAATATTTATGCTTCAGAATGATCAAAGGCAATGCGGTGAAGCAATAAAAACGTTGCTAAAATGCATAGTGACAATCTACAGTATGCCCGAAGTTTGGCTCAGGCCTTCTTCTGAGCCATCTTCTTTGGACATCATCTAAATAATAAAATATGTGCTGAGTTCGATTGAGCTTTCTCTTTGGTTTTTTGGGTTCATTTTCTTGCTGTAAAATGAAAGATCGAAAGAGAATTTATATTATGAGAAGAGGAGGAAGGATTATAACTTGCAATTACAAGCAGCTTATAGTTGTAGTTGTTTCCGCTAAATCAATAGGATCAGGAGGCTGTGGAGAAGATGATGGTAAATCAGCTGCTTTTGGTTTTGATCCGCTGTGGTGTACATGCTCGGAAAGTTGGTTCCATAGCCAACCACATAGCTCATATTTATGGGATTTGCCCCTAAAATGTACTGCATATGCATTCATTATGAAGTACAATACTTAGTACAAGTAGACTTTGTTCACGTCAATTAAATATATTCTTATGTTATGCTAAAATCCGGTATAAACAGACTAACAAATTTATTCAAAAAAAATGTAATTAAGTACCTGAGAGGAAGCAAATTTTTTAAGAGTGTCACAAGGGAAGAAGGAATCTCCACAAAACCATGCGGGTACATCAGCCGATTTCAAGTAGTATGTATACAAGAAGGCCAAGAATGCGATATCTACTATTTACTGAAGCGGCTGCACATCTCCATGGTTACGTTTAACTCGATCAATCCACCTGCAGGACATTAAGGAAAGCATCAGTGAACGGAAAATAATAAAGGATTGGAATCCAGATCAGTGAAAATTTCGAAAAACATAAGCGTGATGCCTCGAGTAAAATTGAAACATGAAACTGCCAGAGATAGGAGCACTACAGTCAATGCCTTTGTGGTAGCGCATCAGTACTTCCTCGTACAAGTACCCAGAGGCCGGAGCTCAAAAATATTCTAACCCTTGTTAAAAGTAGCATTGCAGCGGGTAGTCTGTTATCCCAGCTTAATACCCGCAAATTTGGGATTGGACAAGCTACTTCCGCCTTGTTGGCTAGTTGTGGATTCATAGCAAATGCGTGGTATCCGAGATCCTCGGCGGCATAGTACGTATAGCCATGTAGCACCCCACACATTCTCATCCCAAAAGCCACTCAAGTTGTAGGAGCTTTGTTATTCATGAAAAACGAAGAATATGGTTGATGCCTCCCATTATCAAGAGCCAAGGCAAACACAGTTCATGCTATCTTTATGCTAGCTGCAATTAAAGTTTAACTTGATGTTAAAAAAAAGGCAAACACGGTACGAACGTGTGGACGTGTGGGTGGGCATGCATGCGTCTGGCGTGCGGCGTACCAGCAAGCATAGTGCATGTGGCGTGCGAGCGGGAAGCAAATACCATATTCTTGGTATGCCCACCCGCATGACGTCCGCACACCGCATGCACGATGATCGCATGAACTCTGCACGACATCGGGAAATGATATTTTATATTAATTCCCGAATTGTAATAACCCCCACCAAACACGATTTTAGTAGTCCATACCATCCTTTAACCTTGAGTCACCACTCACCCCTCCATGAAATGCCATTGTTTTTAGGCAATTTTTTAGCTGCAAAAACAAATTAACTTATCGGTACACCAATCAATCAAGTACCAACTTAAATCAAAACAAACATCCGAATGTACAAGCAAAATACGGAATCCCGCGTCGTTTGGCTCAGGCCTTCTTCTGAACCAGCTTATCCGGACTACAATGGTGGTTTCGTCCTCCTGTAAAAGGACTTTCTCCCATTCTTCATGGATCGTGCCAAGGTTGCTGAGTTCGATCGTGCTTTCTCTTCTATTGTTTTAAGGATTAATATTCTTTAGTTTAATGTAGAATGAAAAATAGAAAGTGATTTTGCTTTGGAGAAGAGTATAAAAACTTGATAATTGAAGAAAGTATTATAATTTTGCAGAGAACATAAGAAGAAAAAGATGGTTTTGAATGAGAAATTATGGGAGTTAGTACGACGTTGTCTAGAGCAGATGATGCAGAATTAATGTTAGTTCCCACCGAATTCACAAATTTATCATAACAAGATAACAAATATACATACGAGAAATGCTGCAGACACAATCACTCGATAGATATCCTCGTCTTTTTCAAACGTGAAATTGTTGAATTTCAATGTAGACAACGTATTTTGAATTGAAAGATCAATGAATCAAACAAGGACGCATAAATTCTTCATGGAAAGATGAAGAAGAGGAAGGAATTCAAATAGAAAAAGGCGGGAAAACTTGTTTCTAAAGATTTCAATGAATTGATTGAACTAGAACATAATTGGAACTTCTTAGTAGTATTCTACAGTGGTTAATCGAGTTTATATAGAGTTGGGAGCTCCAATTTGTTGTAACTAACTCAGCTCCAACCTCCTGAATTTTTGTCTAAGTGCTCGACTTAAGTCCCCAATGAACCCAAAAGCTTGTTCTTCAGTCCTTTATGTCTCAACACCCCCCCTCAAGCTGAACATGGATGCAATCCAAGTGAAGCTTGCCCAAAAGCTTGTTCTTCAGTCCTTTAAGTCTCAGATGAAGTGGGGGCATATAATTCTTTAAAAGAAAAGACTTGAAGCAATATGTCAAGTGTATATATGTCCACTGGTTTTGTCAATATGTCAGCCGGTTAATCCTTGGTGTTGATTGGTAGAGGAATCAGTACTTTGAATTGGTATTTTTCCCTTACAAAATGGCAATCATTATCTATGTGCTTTGTTCTTTCATAGAAAACAGGATTTTCAACTATGTCCAAAGCACTTTTACTGCCATAGTAAAGGGACACTGTATCAATGTATTGGATATGAAAATCCTTGAGCAAATAGAGAAGCCATTGGATTTCACATGCAGTAATAGCCATGGCTCTGTATTCTACCTCACTTGACCTCCTAATGTCAGTAGGTTGTTTCTTAGATTTCCAAGAAATCAATGCATCCCCAAAAAAGACTAGATAACCAGTAGTAGATCTCCTAGTTTTGGTGCATCTTGTCCAATCTGAGTCATTGAAGGCCTTTAAAGAAATAGATCCTTGACTAGGAAATAATAGTCCCTTGCCAGGGGCAGATTTTAGGAATCTTAGCAGTCTGTGTGTTGCTTTGAGGTGTGCTTCATTTGGTTTGGATAAAAATTGACTTAGATGTTGAACTAGAAATGCTATGCTAGGCCTTGTGTTGCCTAAATACAGAAGCTTTCCTATAAGACTTCTGTATGTAGAGTCTGATTCCAGAAGTGGAGCTTCTACCTCTGTTAGATTTTGGGATGTGTCTATAGGTGTAGCCACAATTTTGCAATCAGTGAAACCAAATTCATTTAATAAGTCTAGGCAGTACTTCCTTTGATTGATGACAATACCACTGCTTGATCTTGCCACTTCAAAACCTAGAAAGTATTTGAGAGTACCAATATCCTTTATTGTGAAGGCAGAATGTAACATATCCTTTAGAAATTGTATCTCTTCCATGTTTCTGCTTCCTACTACAATATCATCTACATAAACTAATAAAGCCACAAATTTGTCACCCTGTCCTCTTGTATACAGACTGTGATCATTCTGAGATTGTGTATATCCGTGATCTATCAACTTTTGTGTTAATTTTGCATTCCATTGTCTAGTATCTTGTCTCAATCCATATAAAGATCGGTTGAGCTTGCAAACAAGACCATTTGTTGTTAATCCTTCAGGTGGTTTCATATATACCTCTTCTTCCAAAACATCCAGTTGATGAAGGTACCAATTCTTTTGAGCTGCTAGGGCCATAAAAAGTCTAATGGTGGTTTGTTTGGCTACTGGTGAAAAGGTTTCTAGAAAGTCAATGCCTTCAGTTGTGTGAAACATTTTGCCACCAGTCTTGCTTTAAATCTTTCCACACTACCATCTACTTTCTTTTTATTCTGAATACCCACTTGCATCCTATTGGTTTTACTCTTTTTGGTAGAGGGACCGAAGGCCAAGTATTTGTTTTATCCAAAGCTTGTAGTTCCAGATTCATTGCCTCTTGCCATCTGTGATCTGAAGCTGCTTCTTTGTATGTTGCAGATTCTTTTTCAGTATTGAGGCTGCCAATAAAACCCTGATATATGGAAGAAATATTTGTTAGGTGTGATGCCCGAAAGACAATTTTTGTAATTGTTTTATTTAATAAATGAATTGACGTTATTATTCATATTTATTATTCTCATAATCACCGATGTGACAATAGTATTTACACTACAGAAAACCCTAAGTATATCGTTTATGTAATCACTTAACTCAGTGTATGGTATATACACGGGAGGATTGAGTTAGTGAAGATGTACTTAAAATACAATTAGCCCGTAGTGAAGTTAATCGAGAGTATCGGGTCTCTCCTTTAACGTGCTATTAATGCGCCCGAACACGATTGGTGTGATTGTCTTATCCGGACTTTCGGTTAAGAGAACCTAATGGGGCATTTATATATGATAGATATATCATATAGGGTGGACCGATTTGATTAGAGTTCACGATATAATTCCGTAATCGAGAAGTCTTATCGAATCAATGGATGATCATATTTATGGATATATCTTAATCCCGAGGTGATCACGATCAACTCGCTTGAATCGGTATGAGGTTTGACTTGACGGTTAAGGATTACACCGAGTCCGTGGTCCGAATTACCCCATCTTGGCATTGTACTTGGATTGAGTGAGTAGTCGTGTTATCACGGATACGGAATCCATTCCTTCCATTTATGGAAGTAGATAGACGCTTCCTTATTTGTTAATCCTAAAACCGATCGATCGCGCGAGTTCATATCACACCGATTGATCACCGGTGAGTTGCATGAATTAATTGATCACTAGGGGGTTAATGGTAAATAATGATAAGAGGTTCTAAAAAGGGTTAACGGTAACTTCCCGATTTAGAATGAACATTCTATGGAGGATTAATCCATATGTAATGATTATATCAATGGACGCTTATTATTATTCTCGTGAGGAGATAAATATAATCTCATAATCGGAGGAGTGCAGTCACGGGATTATGGTGGCATATTCCTGTGATTGATTTATCGAATATAATTATTCTATAATTATTTATTTGATTTATCGGAGCCGCTGATTATTAGTCCATGGTCCCCGACGTGCCTCCTAATATAGCATAGCTATTCTCGGACGTCGAATCCCAATAATATTAATTTAGTTCTTGTTGGACTTTATTAAAACGATATGTGAATTAATTGTTTAGTGGACTATTAAATTAGTTGGGCTAAATAATTAAATATGTGGAAAAGACATTTTCCATAATCTTGGCCAATTGTGTTATAGCCCAAAATTAATTATGACTAGGTCATGAATTAAAAGTGGCGCCCCCCTCTTATTTTTGGAACAAGAAATTAGTTTTCTTGTGATTAATAAGACATGTGCATAAAATATTTATTGGATAAATATTTATGGTAAGAAATAAAGATAAAGATTATTTTAGATTTGTTCTAGAATATTTTGGGATTATCTTTTATTTAATAGGATTATTATAATTGATTTTGTATTAATTATAAAATCCTTGGAGGCTAAGTTTTACTCTCCTATATAAAGAGAGTTCTCCCAAGCCAAATAACACAATGTAATTTTCGACTTCTACCTCTTAGAGAGGAGAAGGAAAATTTCGGCCAAGGGGAGAATAAGAGGGAGAAATCTTGGAGATTTTTCCGGGTAGCATATCGGAGGGGTTCGAGTCGAGAATTCCTTCCACCGGGAATTGCTTGGATCACACGATCGGAAGACTGTGGTGCTCTTCACATCTTCACATTCATCCTTTGCGGTTCTTCAACTTGGATTTTGAGATCCAAGAGGTATGATCTACAACCCCCTTGTAGATATAGATCTAGTTATTTTATTACGTGTATTTTATAGATCTAGATCCTTAAATCGCTTCCGCTGCGGATGATAATACTAACAGTGGTATCGGAGACAGGTTGATCTATATTTATACGTATAAAATATTAGATCTAGGAGTGGAAAACATGTAGGTTTTGTGTCCCAAATTTTTTTTTTTTGGGGCCGACGCATATTTTTATTTTTTTTATGTTATGAATGTCTTGGTTGAAGAGATGGATTGGGGTTGGTATTGTTTACCCGTAGATCTATTTTGTAGCTCTTTTGATTAGTATCACTTGAGCATAGGACTTGTAATTTAATTTTATGCAATTCGAAAATTGTAAAGATGGCTTCTTTGTAATTTTAATTTTGATCCGGGTTCAAGACGACGAAGATGATGTGTTGAAGATCATGGTATTGAAGATCATCAAGAAGGTAAAACGGGAGGAGGCCGATTTGTTTAATATTTTTTTATTTAATCGGCGGCAATTTATTTTTATGCGGCAGCA
This sequence comes from Gentiana straminea, assembly GCA_036785695.1. Classification (NCBI taxonomy): domain Eukaryota; kingdom Viridiplantae; phylum Streptophyta; class Magnoliopsida; order Gentianales; family Gentianaceae; genus Gentiana; species Gentiana straminea. The sequence continues at coordinate 9,947,039 of JAVUPR010000497.1, read as the reverse complement.
ATTTTTTTTTGTAGTAGGTAACCTAATTTTGTTTTGGCCGCAAGGCCTAACCTGTAACAAAAACAAAAAAAAAAAAAAAAAAAAAAAAAAAAAAATTTCTTGATAATTCTGCCGTGAAGAGAAAAAAAAAAAAAATTTTTTTTATTTGGAACTAAAGCCGAGGGCTTTAATTAATTATAAAATAAAAAAAAACAATTTAATATAGATATATATATTTTTTAATATATTGGTATATTACGGCCTCCTCTCTCGTCGTTCGTGGTTCGTGTCAAGATCGAAGGTTCGAGATCCGGATGTTTCAAGATCTAGTTCGAAGATCGAGATTTGAAGACTTAGATTAAATTTTACTTTTCCTTAGAAAATAGGTTAGTCGGGGGTACCAACGATCCATCTCGGTGTTTAAATTTTCCGCAATTTATTTTTTTATGTGTTTGATCATAAAATAGATATAAAATCGGAATTGCCATGACATGCATCATATCATAAATCCACTCCATGCATACATGTAGAATTTTAATTTTGGTAATTAAAATAGGCATGTATACAAACTCATGTAATTAGTTGAAATTTAATTAATACGTGGTAATTAATAAATTTAGTAACTAATTAAAGATCCGAGGACGGGTTATGAAATCGTTAAGCCTTTCGGTGTGTGTTCTCGGTGAACCGCCTTAAAGCCCAAACGAGATCACGTTTTCAATTCGTAGTGTCTACGAGATTGAATGATGGTAAAAGAACAATAAATCTTGGATAAAAACGGTTCGCTTATAGGTTGGGTGGTCAACTGAGCTAGGCTCGACCGACTTAACCCTCCTAGTGTGATGTATGCACGGGGGTCCGGCAAGACTAAGCTACACCGGAGAACGGAGGGTGATTCCTTCTTATCTCAATGAGGTCTCTTGACCCGATTTCGTCCGACTGTCACATATGTTCCAACGAATAGGACGGGTAGGCTTGCCTACGTCACCGACACCATTCGGAATCCTTGATTTGATGAGCTTTTATGATAACATCAAAAAGACGTGGTTAGTTAACCCACAACCACTTCCAAAATATTGAGTGGGAGCGGGGGAGGCGACAGCCAACCCCACGGCCTCTACTATAGATACAAGTAAGTGAGAGAAGGGTGACGCCTCGAGGCGCTTTGATTTCGTCCCCCTAAGGATGGTGTTCACCCCTATCAACATTCATGGCTTGGTCTCCGAAAGGATAGGATTTCTGGGTACTCGTCGGGTCACTGACCTATCCTAAGACGGCACACTCGGGGCGTACCGAAGAGATCCGATATAGTAGGTCACACTCATAAAGGATATTTTTGGTAATATCTAGGCTAAAAAAGGAAGGTAGTCAATGAATAAAGGGATGTTCGATTCTCGTGGGATGTTCGATTCTCACAAGTTATTCATTGATGAGATTGTCTCGATTTAACCGTCATCTCTTTGACCTACCCTAAGGCGGCACTGAGATGCGAGGTTAAAACCTTGGAATGGTAGAGTAGACTTATTTTTAGTTTACAATTCCTAAAATAAAATAATATAGTAGTGTTAAATTTGAATTAATATATGTCATTTTATTTACAACATTATATCCCTTACTAAATTGCTTAAAAATTTAATTGACTAGTATTGACTTCGTTAAAAAGTGGAAAGTAACTAGGACGTTGAACTAGTTAATCGATAATGCAATTAATTTTCGAAAGAGATATTTTCTCTTAAGCCTTTTAAAAATCAGAGTGACATATAGGTATGTCACTAGTGTCATTCGTGTCAAACGGAAGACAAACTTAGTTTGATCAAAGGTGATTTCGGACTTTGAAATTCTTCTAGTGAATTTTGAGTGTGTAGTGATTACACGAGTAATTTTCTAATTGAAAAATCGGAAAATCATGAAGTATTACTAGTTGGACGGTATTTGGAATCGATGAACTAGTGGGAGCTTTATGATTTGTTGTTTTTCTAGAACATTAGAAAAGTGTAACGACTACACACGTAACCGTTCTAATTGACAAAACGGAAAGTCATAAAATGTTGCTAGTTGGACGATATTTGGAATCGATGAACTAGTGGGAGTTCTATGATTTATTGTTTTTCCGGAAACATTGGAACTATAGACTTTTCTAATCGGAAAAATCGGAAATTCATAAAAATAAAGCATTGCTCGTTAGACGGTATTTGGAACCGATAAACTAGTGGGAGCTTTAATGTTATGATTTGTTGTTTTTTCGGTATATTAGAAAATCCGAGAAGTCTCGACGAGTAACACTCGAAATAGACATCCCACGGTTCAAGAGTAGTGTCTACTCAAACGAACCGCCGGTTCAAGACTTGTTTCCATTCACGGAAAGTCAAGAATGGGTGAATATGTCTAAAAGTGTCAGTCACCTAAAAGAGAAAACTTTAAGGCCGAACCGAAAATTAATTAACGAAAATCATAGGATAAGGACGGTGATTTTGGATCACCAACCTATGAATCCTTGGCGATTTTCTCGAGCTAAGTTCTTTGGAAGAACAAGGTAGCTGTGCATTTAACGATTAAAAGAGTAAACAACGGGCAGTTAATTTTAGCTAGAATAGTGGGAGTGATATAAGGAAATGAATCTCGGGTTCAATCCTTGGATATCGCGGAAAATTTATTTTCTGTTTAAGACTCGTTGGAACGAATGGATTTACCTTCTATTCGATAATTTGTTTGTCGTATAGAAAGTGAATATACCATTTGTAGTACGAATCCAAGACTCGGATTTTTGTTTGACAAAGTCAAAACCACTTACAACCGCTGAAATATGTATATAAAACACATCTTAAGAACTATTAAAAGCAATTGGTTTCTATATTTAGATAAACGCTTCTTCATATTCCATAGTTAGTGCATAGTCCCTAAAAGACAAGACACGAAGACGGCTCGGGGTGATTCCTTTCTCCCAGTCTGGTTATATTGTCTCAAAGGTTCAATGACTAAGTTTCCTTTCAATCGGGAAAGGATAATGGATATAAAGAAGTAACATAGCTTGTTCATAACGAACTTCGGGGTCTGATGAAAGATACAAGCTAGTAGGAGCTTCCGAGTAGTGACTTCTTGTCGATAACTATTCAAACACTCCGGAAAGTTTATCCAAAATATTTTGAGGTTTCTCTGTTTTCAACAGAGATAGAGTATTCTATACTCGGAATAGGCCATTCATTGTCCTCGAGACTGATGCTCAGCCTGCCTCATGTGACATGTTCTCACTAATTGAGAAACCGTTAAAATTGCCTTATATAGTTTTAGATGTGCTTCAATACACTGCTTAACTCAATAAAGATATTGGAAGCGAAATAACGGTTTACATTGATATGTAAAACCGAGAAGTCTACCTAGAATATGCTTTGGAATTTACGGATAAGGTGTGGATTCGGTTCACCCCACTTCCGTAAATATAAGCATTTAGCACACGGTGCTTGAAGGTAAGACTGGGAATTTCACGCATACGTTCGGTCAATGACCATTCGTGATATATCTTTTAACCTATTGAGTATAAAGGTTAGATTCTTGAAATCGGGAAGGGACGGTTAAAATGTTGCGTCTTTTTCGATAGAGTCTATGAACAAGAAACCTTGAACCTTGAAGTACGTTTACTCAAGGTAGTTACTAACGATTAAAATCAGACCACATCCAACATCGGTTGTTGGTGATAACACTAAATACTACTAAACTATATCAGAATTTCGATCCACCCAGAAAGTATTGGGAGTATGTTTTATCCATTACCCATTACGGGTTCGGCGGACTTTGTAGTCTGAGGATCGATTGATGACCTATGGCTCTTTTGTGAGCGAAGTATAGGATTCGATAATAGAGGTTAGTTTAATAGCCATAACCACCGTGAATGGAGTTCGGTACTCCAATTACTTTCATGCTCTTGTAGAACCACACGAGTGTCTCGGGCCCGGTGGGAGTAAATGGATCTACACGGAAAAGAGTAGAATGAGTTCGGTATTGCATGATTTCGTTCAAAAGCGAGAAAATAGGGGTGATTCCCCGAGACTTTCTTGCCAAACAAACGGAGTCCGGATTCATTCGGAACAAAATGGTAATGCCTTATGAACTTATGACGGGATGACTCGTCAAGGCTTATGTCCTTTTATGGATAAAAAGCAAACCTCTCGGTCATTGGAAGTCATATATTTCTACAATATGTGGATTTGACCAAAATATTGATAAGTCTTTTGTAGACTGGATATCAATTTTAGTACAGTAGTGAATATATACATATAATAGTGTTTGTGAAGGATAACACTGCACCAGTTGGAATCAACATAGGGTGTGTTATCTGAAGTCAGAATCTGACAATACCACAATTCTCTGCAACAGAGATTTGGACAACATTCTTAAGAGTTTGACTCGGTCGAACTCATTAGAATCGATCCTTCGGTTTCCCATCCATCTTATTGGTTAAGATGATGCATCCGTGTATGCAACATTCAACGAGGAAGTTCTACCCTATGCCTCAGGAATGACTCTCTAAATCTTCGGATCAAGAGAAATGGGATAGATTCTCTTTCTAGTAAGAGATGGTCAGGTTATTGAACGTCAATTTTGATCGAATCTTAGATTCGGCGGTTAACAAAGCAAGTTTAGTATGTCCTTTAGTATCTTGAGAGAACGAGGAATAATATGCGGACATATTCATGTGTGAACTTGGATATGTGTGATACACTGATTTTGACTTTAAGTCAGATTGAGGATGATCGTTAAGTCGATCTCGGGCTCAGTGTTTACTCAGTACCACATGATTTGATGGACCGGTAACGTTTCGATTCTACGGATCGTCTCGAGCCGACAACCTGACTAATCATTAAGACCCATGACATTTAGATGTAGGTACTCCCCGAGTCACTGACCTATCCTACGACGGCATACTCGGAGTGTATTTTGGAATCTAAAATGGTTATGACATGCTTAGTGGGTACTAGAATACGGGATGAGTCTCCATTGCTTTAGAGCAAGTGGGAGATGTAGTTTGTTGTATTTTAAATAATAGGGTGTGCTCTAAAACAATTAATCACATGCTTTCGTGCAAGTGGGAGATTGTTAGGTGTGATGCCCGAAAGACAATTTTTGTAATTGTTTTATTTAATAAATGAATTGACGTTATTATTCATATTTATTATTCTCATAATCACCGATGTGACAATAGTATTTACACTACGAAAAAACCTTAAGTATATCGTTTATGTAATCACTTAACTCGGTGTATGGTATATACACGGGAGGATTGAGTTAGTGAAGATGTACTTAAAATACAATTAGCCCGTAGTGAAGTTAATCGAGAGTATCGGGTCTCTCCTTTAACGTGCTATTAATGCGCCCGAACACGGTTGGTGTGATTGTCTTATCCGGACTTTCGGTTAAGAGAACCTAATGGGGCATTTATATATGATAGATATATCATATAGGGGTGGACCGATTTGATTAGAGTTCACGATATAATTCCGTAATCGAGAAGTCTTATCGAATCAATGGATGATCATATTTATGGATATATCTTAATCCCGAGGTGATCACGAGTCACCTTTGCTTGAATCGGTATGAGGTTTGACTTGACGGTTAAGGATTACACCGAGTCCGTGGTCCGAATTACCCCATCTTGGCATTGTACTTGGATTGAGTGAGTAGTCGTGTTATCACGGATACGGAATCCATTCCTTCCATTTATGGAAGTAGATAGACAGCTTCCTTATTTGTTAATCCTAGAAACCGATCGATCGCGCGAGTTCATATCACACCGATTGATCACCGGTGAGTTGCATGAATTAATTGATCACTAGGGGGTTAATGGTAAATAAGGATAAGAGGTTCTAAAAGGGTTAACGGTAACTTCCCGATTTAGAATGAACGATCTATGGAGGATTAATCCATATGTAATGATTATATCAATGGACGCTTATTATTATTCTCGTGAGGAGATAAATATAATCTCATAATCGGAGGAGTGCGATCACGGGATTATGGTGGCATATTCATTGATTTATCGAATATATTGATTTATCGAATATAATTATTCTATAATTATTTATTTGATTTATCGGAGCCGCCGATTATTAGTCCATGGTCCCCGACGTGCCTCCTAATATAGCATAGCTATTCTCGGACGTCGAATCCCAATAATATTAATTTAGTTCTTGTTGGACTTTATTAAAACGATATGTGAATTAATTGTTTAGTGGACTATTAAATTAGTTGGGCTAAATAATTAAATATGTGGAAAAGACATTTTCCATAATCTTGGCCCAATTGTGTTATAGCCCAAAAATTAATTATGACTAGGTCATGAATTAAAAGTGGCGCCCCCCCTCTTATTTTTGGAACAAGAAATTAGTTTTCTTGTGATTAATAAGACATGTGCATAAAATATTTATTGGATAAATATTTATGGTAAGAAATAAAGATAAAGATTATTCTAGATTTGTTCTAGAATATTTTGGGATTATCTTTTATTTAATAGGATTATCATAATTGATTTTGTATTAATTATAAAATCCTTGGAGGCTAAGTTTTACTCTCCTATATAAAGAGAGTTCTCCCAAGCCAAATAACACAATGTAATTTTCGACTTCTACCTCTTAGAGAGGAGAAGGAAAATTTCGGCCAAGGGGAGAATAAGAGGGAGAAATCTTGGAGATTTTTCCGGGTAGCATATCGGAGGGGTTCGAGTCGAGAATTCCTTCCACCGGGAATTGCTTGGATCACACGATCGGAAGACTGTGGTGCTCTTCACATCTTCACATTCATCCTTTGCGGTTCTTCAACTTGGATTTTGAGATCCAAGAGGTATGATCTACAACCCCCTTGTAGATATAGATCTAGTTATTTTATTACGTGTATTTTATAGATCTAGATCCTTAAATCGCTTCCGCTGCGGATGATAATACTAACAATATTAGCATAAGAAATAACATGATCCAAGACATGTGGAGATGTCCTTTTGATCTGATTAGCACAAACATAATCAATCAAATAGGATGGAATAGATTTTTGTCTAGTACATTTTCTAAGTGCTGGTTCATTAGTAATATTTGTCAAAGATGATGTTGATTGTTGTACAAGTTCAGGATCAGTGGATGAGTCAGTCATAGAATGATCATGTGACTCATCATGATGATCCATAGGCAGTGGCAGACATATGTCTAATGAATTATCATATTTTTATACATCAAAGAAAGGAAAAGTAGTTTCATGGAAAACCACATCTCTAGAGACTAAAATGTGCCTAGTGTGGAGATCCATCACTCTATAGCCTTTAATATGAGGTTTAAAACCTAAGAAGACAGACTTTGTACTCCTATCTTCAAATTTGCCCCTGCCCTGAGAAAAGGTAGAAACAAAACATAGGCATCCAAAAACCCTAAGCATATCATAGTTAGGATCTTGATTATACAAAATATGATGTGGTGTTTTGTTCTTAAGTAATGGTGAAGGTATCATGTTAATCAGATGAACAGCATGCAAAGAACAATAATGCCAATATTCAATGGGAACACTAGAGTGAATTCTAACAGCCCTGGCAACATTCAATAAGTGTTGGTGTTTTCTTTCAATCAAACCATTCTGTTGAGGAGTTCTAAAACAAGATGAAGAGAGTTTGAGAAAGTAATAATACTTGAGTAAACTTCAACTTATTTTTATTCATCATAAAAGAAGAGTATATATAGATACAAGTATGGAGAGAAAGGTCCTAGTAGTGTCATGAGTGCTATGGGCGGCTAGTATGTGATAGGACGGTCCATATGCGGCTGGACATAAAGGCTAGGACAATAAGACAAACTAGAGTTACTTTATGACATGTTAATTGTATATATCACACAATTAATATGTCATGTTACAAATAATGTGTACAAGTAAAGTGTTACACGAAATACAAAGGTAAAAAGAAATATTCATAATATTAAATATTATGTAATATTAATATTATGTAATATTTCCACACCCCCCCTCAAACTGGGTTGTATATGTTTATACAGCCAAGTTTGCTACTCAGTCTGCTGAACATAATAGGTGGAATGGCCTTTGTGAGAATATCAGCATTCTGGTCGGCTGAGGGAACATACTGAAGTTGAATGATATGTGCATCAATCTTCTCTTTAAGAAAATGTATGTCAATGTCCACATGTTTTGTTTTATCATGATGAACAGGATCCTCTGTCATGCATAATGCTGAATTATTGTAACAGCAGAGTATGATGGGTTGCTGAGGAGGTTGCTGGAGTTCAGTAAGGACTCTTTTCAGCCACAGTGCTTCACCAATGCCCAAAACAAGTGCCCTGAGTTCAGCTTCAGCACTACTTCTAGATACAGTAGGATGTTTCTTGCTTCTCCAAGTGACAAGATTACCTCATACATATGAACGGTAGCATGTGGTAGATCTTCTGTCTATGTGGCAACCAGCCCAGTTAGCATCAGTGTAGACCTTAATGGATCTCTCAGTAGCCTTAGTGAAATGTAAGCGTTGGCCAGGAGTTGACTTTAAGTACCTCAATATTCTGTAGACAGCATCCCAATGTTGCTCAGTAGGGCAATGCATGAATTGACTGACAAGGCTAACTCCATATGCAATATCAGTCTTGTATGAGAGAGGTAAATGAGTTTCCCAACAAGTCTCTGATATTGATCCTTTCTGACAGCAAGATTACCATGCACCAGAGAATTACTTGGGTCTACTGAAGAGATAGCAAGGTTTGCACCCTAACATGCCGTTTCCTTCAGGAAGGTCCAGCACATACTTCCTCTATGAGACTGAGATACCCTGGTTGTTTCTGGCTATTTCCATGCCAAGGAAGTACTTGAGATATCCCAGATCTTTAACTTGAAACACTTTTGCCAGAAGGGTCTTCAATTGTAGGATCTCAGCAGGGTCATCACCGGTAAGGATGATATCATCCACATAGACAATAAGAATGGATCTTGTCTGGTTGGTTGTTTTGATAAACATGGTGTGATCTGAGTTGCATTGATGATATCCAGCAGCTTTAACCACAGTAGTAAGTTTGCCAAACCAGGCTCGAGGGGACTGCTTCAGGCCATATAGAGATTTCCTCAGTTTGCAAACTTTCCCTTGAGTGTGAGTGTTGGCAAAACCAGGAGGTACATTCATATAGAATTCCTCGCAAGGTCACCATTTAGGAAAGCATTCTTGATATCCAATTGGTGGAGAGGCCAGTCAAGTTGGACGGCAACAGAGATCAGTACCCTGATAGTGTTTAGCTTTGCCACAGGTGCAAAGGTCTCTTTATAGTCAAGTCCATATGTTTGAGTGAATCCTCTTGCAACCAGTCTAGCTTTGTATTTGTCAATAGTACCATCAGCATTGTACTTGATAGTGAACATCCATTTACAGCTGACTGTCTTCTTTCCATCTGGGAGAGTGGTGAGGTTCCAAGTATGGTTGTCAAGAAGAGCGATCATTTCGCTTTTGGCACCGCCTTCCACCTATCATGTTGAAGAGCTTCCTGTATATTCTTAGGAATGGACTGAGAATCCAAGTCCTATGTAAACATAGCAAAAGAAGGTGACAAGTGATCATAAGACACATAAGTATAAATAGAGTGATTAGTGCATGATCTCTTTCCCTTTCGACAAAGAATGGGTCCGTCATCAATATCAGTGGAATGAGCAGAGTCGGTAGGCTTAGTAGGCTGCTGGGGCTCGCCGGGCCGCCGAGGTTCGAGAATCCGCCGAGGTGCAGTAGGCTGATGAGTATCAGGAGTCTGTTGAGGAGTTGGTTGAGGGATTGGAGTGAGCTCAATTTCAATAAGGTTGCCATATGTGACTGTCTCAGTAGGTTTTCTGTAGTATGGGGTTTTTTCAAAGAATTTTACATCCATAGAATTGTAAAATCTTTTGTCAGTGGGAGAATAACACTTGTAACCCTTTCTGTCTTTGGCATAGGAAGATGCACTTATGAGCTTTGGGATCAAGTTTGCTTCTGTGTTGGGCATGAATATAGACAAACATAGTACATCCAAAGATCTTTGGAGACAAGTCAGCAATGAAATGAGGGCAGGAATGAGTTGTCAGCAGGGTTTGGATGGGAGTCTTGAAACCTAGCACTCTACTGGGTAACCTGTTGATCAGGTATGTGGCTGTTAATATAGCTTCAACCCACATGTATTTTGGCACATGTGTGGTGAACATGATTGATCTAGCCATCTCCAGTAAGTGCCTATTTTTCCTCTCAGCAACCCCATTCTGCTGAGGTGTCTCTACACAGCTACTAATGTGAACAATTCCCTTATCATTCAGGAAGGTGCTGAGGTTGGACTCATAGTATTCCAGGGCATTATCTGTTTTTAAGATTTTAATCTTAGTGTCAAATTGAGTGGATACCATGTTATAGAATTCTTGGAAGATGGTTCCAACTTTGGATTTATTTTTCATCAAAAATAGCCATGTGATTCTGGTGTGGTCATCTATAAAGGTGACAAACCACCTCTTCCCTGTTATACTTTTAACTCTTGAGGGTCCCTATACATCACTATGAATCAAAGTGAAAGGTGTGGACGGTAAATAAGGTATTTTAGTATACACAAATTTAGTAAGTTTGGCAAACTGACAGATATCACATTGAAGATCACTGAGGTTACACCCTTTAAACAATTCAGGAATTACAGACTTTAAATAACCAAACTTGGATGACCTAGTCTATAATGCCAGAGCATGATATTGTCTAAGGTTTGGTTGCGAGTCGTTGAGGTTGTTTCGCTTTGGTCTTCTCGTCTTCGGCGGGTTGACCACAAACAATCCCGAGCAGTGCTTTAGCTCTCCCAATCACTTCCCGTGAAGAAAGATCCCGGAATATACACCGATTGTCATTAAACAAGACTCGTCCAATTTAGGTCCTTAGTAAGTCTACCGACGTATATAAGGTTACGGTCTAATTTTGGAACAAACAGACATCATGTAAGCAGATCTTATCAGTGAGTTTAACATTTCCAAAACCTTGTGCACAAGAAATAGATCCATCAGCAATCTTAATATTGTGGATCTGATGACAGGGTTTAAGGTGAGATGTAAGCCTTCTGTTACCAGTCATATGTGAGGATGCCCCAGAATCAACAATCCAAGTATCACTACTGAGAGGTGAGTGGAATGTACCTGTTTTAGCATGAGTAGCTGTGTCAGTGAAGGAACTACCTTCCTTTTGCTGAGCAAGGAAGGCTTTGAAGGCAGCAAACTGAGCATTCAAAGCAGTTTCCTTGTTCTCTTCTTCACTGACATGTCTGCCCTGGATTTCCCTGGTTGGTTTGGAGGTTTTTGAGGAGATAAGCTTACCATGTAGTTTCCAGCAATTGTCCTTTGTGTGATTTGTGCGTTTGCAGTGGTCACTAAACAACTTTCCCCGTGTCTTCTCGCAGGCCTTCCGTAACCTCGCAAACCTCGGCAGCTTCCCGACAACCATCGCGTCGAGCTCTCGCAGGGTGATCGGCAGGTTGCTTTGCGATCACTTTTCTCCTGCTTTCCTCATGTTTGACTTCAGCAAATACAGACTTGAGATTGGGGAGTGGTTTAGTAGCAAGTACTCTTCCTCTAACATCATCAAGAGATGGGTTCAGTCCAGTGAGGAACTTGAATACCCTCTTTTTCTCAATGATGTCCATGTACAAGGTAGCATCCCGTACATCATTCCATTGGTGAGTTTCCAACATATCTAGGTGTTGCCATGCCTTAGATAGTTGGTTGAAGTACTGATTTACAGACAGATCCCCTTGCCTGCAATTTTGGATTTGAGCTTCAAGATCATAGACCTCAGATGTATTGTCCTTTTTTGAGTAAAGGTCTCTGGCATTGTCCCAGATTTCCTTTGTAGAATCATACATCATGAAGTTCTCACTGATCTCTTTTGTCATTGACCTCGTGAGGATGGTCATGACTTGATTATTTTCTATATCCCATGCTTCAAACTTGGGGTCAGTTTCAGCAAGGGCAGGTTTGGAGCCAGATAGGTATCCCATCTTGCTCTGGCCGGAGATATACATCTTCATAGACCTTGACCATAGCATGTAGTTGTTGCCATCAAGTCTATGATTCGTAAATGAAGAGTTTTCAGTGACCCCAGTCTGCTGAGGCTGCTGGGACTCTACTGAGGGTGAAGAAGCTTCGGATATTGAAGACATTCTTGATATGAGATGAGATTTTTCAGCGGATTAAGGAGATTATCGCTTTGATACCATGAAGAGAGTTTGAGAAAGTAATAATACTTGAGTAAATTTCAACTTATTTTTATTCATCATAAAAGAAGAGTATATATAGATACAAGTATGGAGAGAAAGGTCCTAGTAGTGTCATGAGTGCTATGGGCGGCTAGTATGTGATAGGACGGTCCATATACGGCTGGACATAAAGGCTAGGACAATAAGACAAACTATAGTTACTTTATGACATATTAATTGTTTATATCACACAATTAATATGTCATGTTACAAATAATGTGTACAAGTAAAGTGTTACACGAAATACAAAGGTAAAAAGAAATATTCATAATATTAAATATTATGTAATATTTCCACACAAGCCATTTGGTGTGCTGTGCCTTTTTGTCTATAAAAAGGTTTCATGGTGAATCCGGCGCCTTGATCAGATCTAATAGTTTTTACACATCTGTCAAAGTGTGTCTGAACAAAAATGCAAAACTGTTACAATAGTTCAGGTGCCTGATCTTTTGTTTGCATAAGAATAATCCATGTAAATCTACTGCAATCATCCACAATGGATAAAAAATAAGCATTTCCATCCACAGAAAGAACTCTATTTGGACCCCAAATGTCTACATGTATTAGGTCAAAACATTTCAAAGTTGTAGATACACTAACAGGAAATTTGAGTTTCCATATTTCCCTCACAGTGTCAAAATACATGACACTCTCAGCATTGAAGAAATCATCGAATTTATGAGCCAAGAATGAACTAAATCATTCACCTGCATCCAGTTTGCATAACCTGCGTCTTCAAGATTTGGCATGGTTGAAGAACCATCTACAAAATTGAGTTTGCCGCGAGAAGACAGAACTTTAGTCATTGCTCCCTTCCAATGATTGTAATTGTCTACCCCTTTGAGTAATGGACGCACAATAACCAGACTGGGATTCTCAAAATTGTTCCTAGAATTATCAGAAATCACATTAAAAGCCATTGAAGAAACTTCAAGAAACTGAAACAAGAACTACGAATTTTGGCAAAGATTGATCAGAGGAATTTGATTGTTTGCTCTGATACCATGTTGAATTTCAATATAGACAATGTATTTTGAATTGAAAGATCAATGAATCAAACAAGAACGCATAAATTCTTCATGGAAAGATGAAGGAATTCAAATAGAAAAAGGCGGGAAAACTTGTTTCTAAAGATTACAATGAATTGATTGAACTAGAACATAATTGGAACTTCTTAGTCGTATTCTACAGCGGTTAATCGAGTTGGGAGCTCCAATTTGTTGTAACCAACTCAGCTCCAACCTCCTAACTGACTTTTTGTCTAAGTGTTCGACTTAAGTCCCCAATGAACCCAAAAGCTTGTTCTTCAATCCTTTATGTCTCAACAGAAATGAAAACATCATCCATGTACATTTTCAACTACTAATATATATTCATTACACATTAACTCAAAGATAGACACTTTTCCACTTTTTCCGTAATCTGGTAGTTGTTTGATGAAATGAACTCTTACCCATTTTATTTTTCTGGTAATTGGTTATCTAACTAAATGTGAAAAATATGTGTACTAACGGAAAAGTGGCAAAATTTTAGAATATGGCCTAGCAAACAGGAATAATGTACTCAGAAAATATAGTGAAGCAAGCCAATAGACCCGACACATCTAACACCATTGATTATAACGGAACACTCATCTAACAATAAGCGGTATATTGATACTTTATCTTGTCAGCGTGTCTCGTATCTGATACATAAAGAAGAAATAAAACAGGAGGAAATTTGATATTTTATTGCCTTGCCTCAAGATTATTTTGAATTCGAATTTTGTTCAATTTCATTCAACTAGGACTCTGCCTCTTTGGATTGCTGAGTAGTAATCTTTTCATCCTCCATCAATCTGGTGTGGGAAAGTGAATGGACACGCAGATTGTTAGAAATGGAAAGGAACCGATCTTTTGACAAGGGTTTTGTAAAAATATTCGCTACTTGTCGAATTGAAGGAACATAGCGTGTAATGAGTTGATGAACCGCCACTTTCTCTCTAACGATATGATAATCCATTTTGAAATGCTTAGTACGAGCATGGAACATAGGATTGACAGTAAGGTAAAGGGCACTTAAATTATCACACAACAATTGTGGTGTTTAGACAGAGTAACACCAAGATCTCGTAATAAATGGGTGACCCAAACCAGATCTGCAGTTGCAGAGGCCATGGAGCGATATTCCGCCTTGGAGCTGGACCTAGCCATTGTGGCTTGCTTTTTTCAAACTCCAAGAGACATAATTTGCACCAAGAAATACACAAAAACCAATGGTGCTCCTTCGAGTCGTAGGACACCCTGCCCAATCAGCATCGCTATAGGCACACAATCAAAGAGGACTTCGAACCAAATAACGTATACCATGTTTTGCAAGTAGCCTTGACAAATCGTAGATTCCGTTAAACTTCCTTAAAGTTACCAACAGTAAGGGTTGAAAAATACAGACAGACACGGTTAACATCATGTGTTATGTCAGGTCTTGTAAAGGTAAGGTACTGTAAAGCACCAACCGCAGTCTTCTAGGTGAAAGCATCAAAGAGTGCATCATCTGAGGGCTTTACCTGGCTTTTAAGAGCCATAGGAGTACTAATAGCAGAGTAGTCCATCATGCATGTCAGTTTTGTGTAACGGTGCATTTGAATACTATGGAAAATTATGGTTAATATTACATTGTCCTACTAATAACACGTTATATTGTAACATGTTATATATGTATCAAAGAGACATATTAATTGTATTAAATAAACAATTAATATGTCCTAAAAGTCATAAAGTAACTATCTTTTGTCCTATTATGTAATAGCTTAGACATAGCCGACTCTAGCATTTATTCTAGCCGACTCTAGTTATTTTTTACTTTACTAACTAGGATTCTCTCTTGTATCTATTTATACTCATTCTTTCAACATGAATAAACAAGTTGAAGTTTACTCAAGTATTATTTACTTTCTCAAACTCTCTTCAAATACTTGTGTGTGTGTGAGGAAGATCCATGTTGTAGTGGTTTTGACCACAATGCCCAGGAAGTACTTGAGAGACCCCAGGTCCTTAAGTGCAAATTCTTGTCCTAACTTAAGGATAAATGCTGCAATAAAGTCAGGGTTGTTGCCTGTCACTATGATGTCATCCACATATATGAGTAGGATCACGGTAATTGCTGGAGTCTCGAACACAAACATAAAGGAGTCAGACTTACTACAAGAAAATTCACTCTGAAGTAGATATTGAGATAGTCCGTCAAACCAAACCCTAGGTGCTTATCTGAGCCCACAGAGGGATTTTTGTAGTAGGCAACACATGATCAGGATGTCTCTCATCCCTGAAACCATGTGGTTGTTCCATATAGACCAATTCCTTAAGATGTCCATGCAAAAATGCATTTTTGACATCCAACTGCTTCATAATCCATTCACAAGACACAACCAAGGACAGTACCAGTCTAATTGTAGTTGGCTTTAGTACATGACTGAAAGTCTCTTGGTAGTCCACCCCTGATTGTTGTGATTAGCCCTGAGCTACTAGCCTTGCCTTGTATCTTTCAAGGCTCCCATCTTCCTTTGTTTTTACCTTCTAAATAAATAGAATTAGGGGTTTTGTATTGTTCCTCGATTGAAAAGAGATGTCTTGAGAAATCAGAGAAGCACTTTGTAAACATATTTGATCTTGACTGATTCAATTAAGGTATTAGTATTTGTTCTATTAGAGAACAAAGATCACATCTTTATGCCAATTATAATAGCTGACGAATCAGAGAGCTCCTTTTGGTTTCCCTCATTCGTTGGCCCTTGCACTGACGTTACTCACTAGCGACACTTCTGTAAACATAACATCCATTCCACTGACATTAATTTAGAAAAGTAACATTAATGCCAGTGACGCTATTTTCGAAAAGTAATTTCAGTGGCAGTGACGTTATTTTCACGGAAAATAGTCGTGGTGCTCGAAGTAATATTTTGAATGCTTGGAAGTGATCGTGGTGACGAAAGTAAATATGTAGTGCCGATAGAGTCTCTTATTTGTAATTTATAGTGAGCATCGTAAACCTGTCAATCTTCTCAGGGAGGGGAACACATAAAGTAAACGGTGGTAAATATGAAGGTACTTAGTAAATAGTTGAAGCATCGAATCAAAACAAACAACAACCACGGATAATATTACGATTACTACCATAGATGTATGAAACATACTCTGTTCTATTAGCCCATCTAGCAATATTCAACCATCAAAGGGTTTTGTTACACTCATGGTCTAAGGACACTTTCCATGGTGAGAATGCACCACGACATATACTCCAACTCCTCATATGGCACACGTGGTCTTGCCCCGAGTGGAATACTACTCCAAGTTGCGAAAGAGAAACATGTCTCATCAAAGACCATAGTGTTTTATCATTTAGACTCATCACGTAAATATTTGCGTAGTTAAAAGACCACATTTGTACATTTTCATAAAAGCTCTCCTAAGGACCACTATAACCCTAAGTCGTTCTACATTATGCTGCCTAGGTCATTGCACAGATAATGTTGACTACTAAGATCAACATCACACAAAGTCAAATGAACGTCTTCTAGTGCCCCCGTGCTTCTTCTCGTAAGGATCTCAGAACAATGTTGAGCCAAGGTCATTAGAAACCGAGCACATTACTTTGCCACATGACAACTGAGGCTACTCAATCCCACACACATAACATTTGGGTACTCTCTCATAAAAGTAGGGGCGGTATCTTTTCCCCTAAGATTCATGCTCCATCCAGGAAAGCACGGGTGGTGTGTGGGTCTAAGCGCATAGATAGGGTTGGTTGGTTGGAATCATGTAGGAGGTATGCATGGTTTAGGCTGATTCTTTTCCCCGATGATCGGCCGGAGTCGTCGGACATGAGTTGTTCTTATGGGATGCGGTTGAAATCCTAGATACATATGATGTTTGGACGGTACTTGGCTCATCGACTTGTTCAAAGCTGATGATAATAAATGCATGCCGCACGCTTATCTTAATGCTCATGCACATATTTTATTTAAACTGTTTAAATTGGACTATTTTTTAAAATTATAATATTGCGAAAAATGATAATACTTAGTCATATAAAACTTAAAATGATGGCTACAAACACATATCGTATTATTCATTATCATCAATATTCTCGCAATAATTTCACCTAGACATTGAAGTGAAGTTATAGCTATTTTCACAAGTGCACAAGCATCAACTAGCTAATAACTTCTTGTTAGATTTGAACGGCTCCCAAACATACATGTTTTTTGTACATTGGTCTCAAACGTTATCTGCAATCCATTATACTAGAATTATTACTTACCAGGTTATGGATACAACAGCAGGCAATACATATTTCTATATATACGAATCACACGCCTAGGGTAAACACTAAGCTAGCTTCCAGGAAAAAAAGAACAGAAACACAGGAATTGGCCCAAACACAAATTTATTTCCACACCAACCATGATTTACAAAACTAAACAGACACACACCCATCAAATTCCCAAAACGCAAGAAGAAAACACACAAGCAAAACAAGAATTCAAACCACATAGAAACAACAACTTCAGATAACATCTGAGTTCAGTTAAATAAACGCCACATCCTGGCAGCAGCAGCAGCAGCAGCACGCAATAACAACCAATCATAAAAGGGGCTAAGAAGACAACATTCAGAAACCACCACGGAGACGGAGGACAAGGTGAAGGGTTGATTCCTTCTGGATGTTATAATCAGCCAGGGTCCTGCCATCTTCCAACTGCTTACCGGCAAAGATCAACCTCTGCTGATCTGGAGGAATACCTTCCTTGTCTTGAATCTTAGCTTTCACATTGTCAATAGTATCTGAACTTTCAACCTCCAATGTGATGGTCTTCCCTGTCAGTGTCTTTACAAAGATTTGCATTCCTCCCCTCAGCCTCAGCACCAAATGAAGGGTGGACTCCTTTTGAATGTTGTAGTCGGCTAGAGTGCGTCCATCTTCAAGTTGCTTTCCGGCAAATATCAACCTCTGCTGATCCGGAGGGATCCCTTCCTTATCCTGGATTTTGGCTTTCACATTATCAATTGTATCTGAACTCTCCACTTCAAGGGTGATGGTCTTCCCGGTAAGAGTCTTCACAAAGATTTGCATACCACCCCTCAATCGGAGCACCAAGTGTAGAGTAGACTCTTTCTGAATGTTGTAGTCAGCCAAAGTTCGTCCATCCTCGAGCTGCTTTCCAGCAAAAATCAACCTCTGCTGATCTGGGGGAATTCCCTCCTTATCCTGAATCTTTGCCTTCACGTTGTCAATGGTATCGGAGCTCTCAACCTCAAGGGTTATTGTTTTACCAGTGAGAGTCTTCACGAAAATCTGCATCCCTCCACGGAGCCTCAGAACCAAGTGCAAGGTGGATTCTTTCTGAATGTTGTAGTCAGCCAAAGTTCTGCCGTCCTCAAGCTGCTTTCCAGCAAAGATCAACCTTTGCTGGTCCGGGGGGATTCCCTCCTTATCCTGGATCTTTGCCTTAACGTTGTCAATAGTGTCGGAGCTCTCCACCTCAAGTGTGATGGTCTTGCCTGTGAGAGTCTTCACGAATATCTGCATGCCACCACGCAGCCTGAGAACCAAGTGTAGGGTGGATTCCTTCTGGATGTTGTAGTCTGCCAAGGTTCGGCCATCTTCCAATTGTTTACCGGCAAAGATCAACCTCTGCTGGTCTGGAGGAATACCTTCCTTGTCCTGGATTTTAGCCTTGACGTTGTCAATGGTGTCAGAACTCTCGACCTCGAGAGTGATGGTCTTACCAGTAAGGGTCTTAACGAATATTTGCATCTGCAAGATTAAGAGGGAAACAAGAATACAGTTATCAGATGCGGAACCTAATGAATTAACCAACAATAAAAAAGGCTAAAGCTTTAAAGAACGAAACTGTGGTTAAAGCTACAAATGAAAGGCTTCCAAAAATTACGGAGTACATAAACAATCAGGGAATTGTGTCACAATTTACTTCCAAAAAACCATAAAACAATTGCTGCTAAAAAAGAAAAAGAGAAAAAGTTAATCAGCAGCACGTAGAGGGATAGATTTTGACAAAAGACTAATGGGTTGCACAAAAAAAATGGAAGAACCTAGTCAATTATACAGAATCTAAGCCCGTCAGATCTACACAGAAAAGCTTAAAGTCACCAGATAAAAACTCTATCAAATCCGATTGCTCAACCAAATTGATGTCAAAAACCAGAATCCGAAATAAAAGAACATATCAAAAGTTTAACACATAAAAAATGAAAAAACGTTGAAAAAAAAAAGAGCGATCGGGAATGACCTTTTACCAGTTCAATCTGAATACAAATACCATAAGTAAGAGGTCATCAACCTAAAATTAACAATTCAACCAACATACGACAACCAAAAAACCAAAAGCTTAACAGAAACTAGTAAATCATAATCAAGAACCACGTCGATTCGAATACAGAAAGGATCCAACAAACTGAAACATATCCAATTACAACACGACTACAGAAGAAACCAAGGCCGAAAGGATCAATAATACGATTGAAGCAAAACGTACCTTGAAATTGAAAGAGAAGACAACTGAAAAGCTACTGATAATTTGATAGAGTAGAGAGAGATGTAGGTGAATTGGGCGAGGAAGATAGGAAGGGAATAGCGGCCTTTTAAAGGTGTGATAATGGCGGACCTAACGAGGAATCGTAAACAACGAGGAGAGCTGAGTTTGTCACGGATGACGTGTGGTGCACCTCTTTTCTATTCTTATCCCATACGGCAAACGATTCCTTGAGGCGGTGGGAAATCGAGGGTCAGCGTCTTTGTTTAACGTTTTGGGCTTATTTTATTTAACAATTGGGCCTCTAACGTCCAAAAGACGAATCTTCTTTCAATTATTATGAATTGATTCCTCGTCTATTAAAGAAACAAAGAAAAAGAAATTTTTCCTAAAAAAAAAAAGAAAGAAAGAAAATGAAAAAAAAATGAATGAATTTTCTTATTAGAAAGGGAAAAATAAAAAGGCATTGGCCTAGTGGTTTGTGCTGTTTTTAATTCGAAGGTTTTGTGTTCGACTCTTACCGGAGACAGCGTGCGTGTGTATATTTCGATCGTTTTCGTCCAAAAAAGAAAGCATTTACATTTGATATTATTTCCTTGCATCATATATTTAATTACAATTTTATCGTTTTTAATTGTACACCATTGTTTCCACACCAAAGTTTCTACATTACAAATAAGTCCATTTATTATGTTTAATTTACACCACACCCCCTGTGTTTATACACCACATATTTTTCCTCCAACATATATCAACTTTTCATCTTATATGTATCGTTTTTCATCTTTAATCATCATCTTATTCCTCCTCAAACCCTATCATCGTCTTCATCCTCTTATAATCATTTTTTTTCTTCATATTCATCTTCATCATCAACTTCAATTTATTATTTTTCTTCTTCCAAATCTACATCAAACCCCACCAAACCCATTTCCAAAATGCATTTGTAAACATTGGCATAAATCCTAACAACATACGGAATCGAAAACTTCAACTTTTGGGTAAACATCATTGGATCAATCAATGGAATCAAAAACCCCATTGGAGAAAGTGAGTTTCAAACAAGTTGAATGAGAAGTTACTTTTTTAATCCTCGTACTTTTGGGTATTGTTTTTGTTGGGAAATCTACGCGTGGAACGCTGCGGAATTCAAAATTTATTTCCTTTTAACCAGGATCGACTTCGTTTAAGCAATGAACAAATAAGTAGTAGACGGTAGTTACCTTGGTTGATCTAAAAGATTGACGCTTTGACCGTCTAAGGAGAGTAGCGATGCACGAAGCCGCCCAAAGCGTTCGGCCTCTACCGGTGATCCAAACGAACAGCCCGCCGAAATCCCTTCATTGATTGCTACTAGAAAAATCCGGTTGCTAGACCGGCCTTTTCTCTCTCTCTCTCTCAAATCTCTCTCTCTCTCAAATCTCTCTCTAAGACGCTCTCTATTTTTTACAAGAACTATTAGCTCTTGGAATTGTGTTGTTTAAAAGAGCTAGTCAAGCCTCCCTTAAATAGGAGTTGGGGCGCCTCTATCCCAATCTGATTGGGATTAGCTTCCTAGTAAATTGGGGAGAAAGAAAACATTTTCCTAATAAAATAATGAAATCTCTTTGATTGATTTATCTCATTAATATTCAATGTCTTATATTAAATATTTTTCATAAAATATATATTGACAATATCTTATACTGAATATATCTTTATTTTATTACCAAAAATCTATTTTTCCAAAATCAATTAATATTCATTATTAATATTATGATAATCATATTAATTAAACTGCACAATTCAAATGTATCTAATATACTTCAAATAGACGCCACCTTCAACCAACAAATTGGCATCCGGAATATTCTTAATTAATATAATGTTATGATTAATTAATTTGCAAAATACACGTATATCATATATATATATATATATATATATATATATATATATATATATATATATATACATACTAAGTAGGAAACCCGTGCGATGCACGGAGAACGTTATATTTAAAAAGTCGATCTGTATATGTAGAACTGTGTATGTATCCATCAGGGTGTATACATCTATAAAATTTCAAAATGAGTACCAAATGAAAAATGACTACACATGTTCTACAAAAATGCATTGTTTCAAGTTGAAATCATAGTGACTTACATTTAAAAAGAGAGATGGTGCATGTATAAATAATCATTACATTTAATTCAAAGTAGTGAATCAAATATTTCGGCCATACGCTTCCAAGTAGTCAAGCTCCAAATATTTCGGCCATACGATATCCCGAGCCACTTCCCTGGAAACCTATGACCACATGTACTGCATACAACGGCAGATTTTAGTTGGCATGATTTCTCTTTCCATTCAATCTGCAAAATAACCATTAATTAGAATGGGTCAAAATTGAGCAAGTGACAAAGCAACCAACAAAATTGATCAATTTCCTCGTCTAAAGCTTGAGTGAGGAAGCAACAACAAAGATCATATCACACTTTAATAATCAAACACAGAATGTTAGTAAGGAGTCCTGGAAATTTTGAAAAAAGTGTAAAATAATTTTGGGTACGAACCACTCGGAAGGAATTCATATATTGATCACTGATAAAACTATTACACAAACAACCAAAGAAATCAAAACATTACCAAAACAATGTCATAAGAGATCGACCGATAAGCTGCAGCAAACTAAAGGTGAAACATTTAAATGTAAAATATCACTTCAATTTTCTTGCAAATCCGACCGACAAAGCACTTTCCATGCCCGCTACACTACTCCGGCATTAAATGAGCCGGTTGTTTCTCTGGTGCAGGGAAATTACCAAGAACTTAAAAGAAATGATGTAGTAAATTGTTTAACATGAATGGGATGAAAAAAGATTTTCATTCCGAAAAGTCAGTATATTGAAAACAAATGTATGCATATGGGAATATACTCGGTACTCCTCATGCACTATAACTATTAATTTCCAGATTGCATTACTTTTGTGCTAATCCTACATCCAATTGCTTATATATTAAAAAATGGAATAGACCCATGAACCACAACTCAGAAGGCATACCATGAGATTGCTGCAAATCGCGCTACGAAAAAGTAATTGATGGCACTTGCCACCACCGAAGGCTGGTGTTGGAGAATCAATAAATGTTCACATTTGGGGAAGCTTGTTGTTGTAAACTATAACTGAACAAATGGGACAGTGATAATACACCATATTGGTTGAAAATGAAAGATATAAGAACATGTAAATTCTAGGGTATCTATAAGTGCAACCACAAACTTACCTGTGCCAACATACCATTGCTCAAATCTTTGTAAGCTACCCCATGTCCTCTGCACATCGATCTGGACTAAAATGCTTCATAGAAAAAAACATTGTTGATACCAAAATAACAGGGCAAGGGCGGAGGTATGTTAAGACTTAGGGGGGCTAAGCCCATCCGGAAAAAAAAATATTACACTAATAAATGTATGTAGTCCTATTCGATCCATAAAATATTCTTAATCCAGCCCACCCGACAAATTCGATATAGTTCATTAGCCCACCCCAAGTAAAAATCCTGGCTCTGCCCTTGTAACAGGGCAAACAAAATCAATCAGCACACTTTTTGCTTTACATATGTAACATTGAAACTAACATCATACTACAAATGACAAAAAAAAAAAATGAATATACAATCTTGTTTAAAAGGACTATGGCTAAGGAAAATTGAGGAAAGATCAAACCAAAAAACATACAATCGTTTAACCATATGACAAAAAATAACACTCAATACCATCCTTTAAACACATCGTTTTTCGTTTCAGTTACATTTTTTCAACACCTTAAAAAAAATCACTACAACAAATACTCCCTATACAATTATTAAAAACCACTTTTCTCTCTATTCAATATCAATATACTTTTTTTTTTTTTTTTTGTAACATCCAAATATATAAACAAACATCATTCGTTCAGCAACCGGAAAAAATGCAAAAAAAACCAGAGCAGAAGTGCAGATCAACAAAGACCCAAACTTGCAAAGCAAATTTCTCTCTTTTTTTATTTCTTTTATTTTACTATAACACTATACATTTCCTTTCTTCTTCGAATCCCTCTAGCCAACATTTTCAAATTAAACTCCTAGTGTCTTTTTTATCATGAATGAAGAATCCTTCACCACTTGGAACCCATGTATTATAGCAGGCGTTTCTCCTACATTACACAAACTTGGACCCCAAGGACTTGTGAATCAGACACGATCTGAACAACAACCTTGCCACATGGCTTGGCAGTAGGAAAAACTTAAACCAAACTCAATAACAAATGAATTGAGAATGTAAAAATCAACAAACATACCTAACATCTGCCGCATCTCCCATGCAATATTGCTGAACAGGAAGCCGGCTTTGAAACACATCCAGTCCCCAGCTATTGTTTGAAATGTAACACCGCGTTAGTAATCATAAAAAATGAAAATAAAAACAATTTAGAGAAACAACAATATTGCAGGTCCAGAAAAACACCATCGAAAACACAAATCTTATCGTGGCTATGAAACAAAGAGGGCTATAGCACGAAAGCATACACAAATGAAAAAACCGCAAAAAAAAAGCACCAAAAAAACACATATCTTATCAGCAAAAAAATGGTTTTTAAATCAGATAGAAGAATCATGGCTATACGGAAAAACCTAGAAATTGAAGCAATTGGAGAACAAAGGAAGAATTACAGGCCAGCAATCAAACATGATATAAGTTTAAACATCCATAGGTATCCAAGATTTGTAGAGATTTCTACATACACAGATCATATGAATGATCTTTTAATCTCCTTTAAATATAGATTTTTGAAGATCACCCCTTTTACATACACAGATCATAAAAGTCGATATGTTCATTTAAATTTTGAGTTTAAAGATCACCCCTTTTCCGTGTCTACATAGGGATTCTTTCTGGCTCGGCTCCTGCACCGTAAAAAGATCACCCCTCTACTTGGTCCCATCAATGCTAGTACTTAATCATCCAAAAATCCACTTAAAAAGTTTATGCCCGAAGCAGCTATAATCCACTTTAGATGGATCGACTGTCAATGTTATTAGGCATTTAAAACAATAAAAACCCCTCAAAAGGTGAAAACTTGAAATTTTTTCATTTTGCATACATCAACAGTTAACGCATATTCAGTACAACAATAACATGTTGCGAGAGGTGAACTAAAAATACAGAAACCAAGCTATTTGAGGACTCAATAATACACTTTCCTCTTCAAATGGAAACAAAATCAGTGGGAGAAACAAATAAATAAATAAATAAAAACATCCATAGGTATCCAAGATTTGTAGAGATTTCTACATACACAGATCATATGAATGATCTTTTAATCTCCTTTAAATATAGATTTTTTAAGATCACCCCTTTTACATACACAGATCATAAAAGTCGATCTGTTCATTTAAATTTTGAGTTTAAAGATCACCCCTTTTCCGTGTCTACATAGGGATTCTTTCTGGCTCGGCTCCTGCACCGTAAAAAGATCACCCCTCTACTTGGTCCCATCAATGCTAGTACTTAATCATCCAAAAATCCACTTAAAAAGTTTATGCCCGAAGCAGCTATAATCCACTTTAGATGGATCGACTGTCAATGTTATTAGGCATTTAAAACAATAAAAACCCCTCAAAAGGTGAAAACTTGAAATTTATTCATTTTGCATACATCAACAGTTAATGCATATTCAGTACAACAATAACATGTTGCGAGAGGTGAACTAAAAATACAGAAACCAAGCTATTTGAGGACTCAATAATACACTTTCCTCTTCAAATGGAAACAAAATCAGTGGGAGAAACAAATAAATAAATAAATAAAAGTAGCTATTTTTAAGGAGGAAAACAGAGTGATGATTGAACAGACCTTAGCTCGGAACAACTTCGCCTTAGATGATATGACACGACAAAACCCTGCAAAATGAACAATTGAAGCATATTTTAGTAAACAATAACATGATGGTTAAACTGGAGATACACAGAAAATTATGTGACACTGAAAAGCAAAAAAAAAAAACAAATTTATCAAATCAGAAAGAAAAAAAGAAGCCAACTTCCTCCCAAAAAAAAGATGAATGGACTACCTGCAAGCATACAGTACTTTAAATAGGCTCCTGTACATGTTCTTTCGGTAGATTAAAACAGAATTCATGTAGTTTTCAGATGGCAACAAATCAATGGTAACCCGTCGTTCAAAAAAATGAGTAGAGAGAAATTCTTACAAAAATATCATCAACATTCTTTGAATGTGTCGGATTACCCCATGGAATTCATATCTCAATCAGACACCTTGATAATCAGATGAAATTGCATAAAAGATGTTTTCATAAGGGAGGATTAGGTTATTTTGCGGTGGTTTTTTCATTTTCATCGGGAAAGAATAGAGAATGTCAGAACCTGAGAAATTAATGGGAGATTGTCTCTTGACAGTTTTGATCGAGAAAAGAGTTGGAAGTTAGGGAAATAGATAATGGGGAGGATTTTTCTGGAAGGAGATCGTGGGTGAGAAAGCACGGAGGGGCTCATTTGTGGGTATCTGTGTTGAAAACAGGTAAAATGCGGATCGGTCAATTGACGGTTTTTTCATTGAAAATATATAATAAGATTTCAAAATTTATGTATCAATATACATATTTAATTAATCAACATTAATTAATATCTTGTAGTATATTTATTCATAATAAATAAATACCACTATATTAATTTACCACTATATAATTTATAGTATGAGATAAATTCTTTTCTTATTTGGTTATCAACTATAACCACATTTTAATCCGACTTGATTTTTATATGTGTGTGACCCGATAGACATCCAAATATGTTGGCCGTAGGCACAAAGTGCAAATTATGAAAATGTCCATCATGCCTAACGATCACGGGATAACGTCTAGCAACACACCATGACCCCCAATCATCGGAAGAGTCAAATGCAATGACTACTACATTTCATGTGAAACTGTTACCGTGTAAATAAAATCATGTCGCTGTAATAATATCCATGATGTCGTACGTCGAGTGTCAAACACCGACGACCGTATCGTATAATCTGGATATCATGTTCTCTCAAAGTAACTCATTTACTTCCACTTTGAAAAGATTCACGAGAGTAAGACGTTCTTTATAAGAAGGCCCTTTCGGATATTCACCCCTACTGATAGGGTACGCGATTCTCAGACGACCAAACATGTATACTTCGCATGCTTCAGTATCACACTCAATCACTACCGCATGATCGTCCCATGGCTGGGGAAACCTCAATAGAGTCAAAGCATGACAATCCACATCGTGATGCATGTAGACTCTGGTCCTAATGATAATTACACAACCGCCACATAGTGTGACACTTAATAGTGTAAGTGGGCCAGTCTAACGTACGCATTCTCTAATACACGTCCACGTACAGTCCAAGTGTCTCTACACTTCAATAGACGATATCTATCCCTGCCTTTAAAGACAGAAAACATCTAATACGTGCTAGCCTATTCGTACTATCAATGCCATGTTTAATAGTACATCAGCCTAGAGACATTTAAGTATCAAACTTATTAAAGTGATTAGAGATGTCATCAACCATAATCGCCTATCATGGTTTCTCTATCACAGTTTAACACTAAGGACGTTATCATATAACAATTCATAATCGACTCTTTAAAAGAACTAGTATATGACAATAGAAAAGCCATTTAATATATGTATAAACATAAAGAAATAGTTGAAATGATCCGACCCGGTCGGATCCGGTCCAACCCGATTGGGTTTAGGACACTATTTCAACAGTTTTCTAGTAATAGACATGTGAAAATGCTTTAAGATACATGAAATGTGTGTATTAGACAAGTCTTTTGGGTTTGGTGTTGGAATGTTGAACAAGTTTATGTTTTTACATTCGCCTAGATTGCATCGACCAAACCAGAGACAATTTTCACACATAAGACCACGTGGATGTCGATTTGCACACATCCAACCCCGTGAATATTATGCAATACTAGCTCTTTACCATAAAGGTAAGGAACTGGGCATGAAAGTTTTTAAGCATTTCGTGCTTTTAATGGCATATGTGGACATATGTTGTTGTAATTCCGTTTTTGTGCACATACTATGCAGAAACTTGATAATCGATGTATATTAGACATGTTATACATACTACAAGAGTCTGCAGAGTTTTAACTACCAACTCAGCGCTAATAGTGCACCAGTTCATCACCTTGGTAAAACCCTATAAAGTCTCTCCAGTGATTTTTTTGGTATAGTGGAAGTTGAATTATGTTATTTCACGTTATTTTATGGATTATAGGCAATTTCGGCATGCATAACATGTCAATTTAGTGATAAAAACAATACATTTTGTAAGCGTGGTAAGAACATGTAAATTTATGTGTTATGATGTATTGGATTGAGCTTACCGGTAAAAGGTCACTACGCTTATTGGAAAAAATCAAGATTCAATTCTCATCACACCCCCAATATAAAAAAACATCATGATTAAAAAAATGTTTACCCTTAGAAAAAGTGATGTTAATGTAACTTGCAATAGATATAATGCCGATAGAGTGTGGGGTGGGAAAAAATCAAGATTCAATTCTCATCACACCCCCAATATAAAAAAACATCATGATTAAAAAAATGTTTACCCTTAGAAAAAGTGATGTTAATGTAACTTGCAATAGATATAATGCCGATAGAGTGTGGGGTGGGATTTCCATGTTAAAAGATGAATTTGTAACGCCCCCAGACCTAGCGTCTGGTAAGACTACTTGAGCCATAAATTGTCTGGTCAACTGCTTTGAACGTCGTCCTCGCTTGGTTTAAAAGGGCTAACCCGAGTTGACAAGATATTTTATGTCTCACACTTATATGGATGTGAGCTTTCTGCTAATTTCCCGATGTGGGATTTTACATTCTCACCCCTTTAGAAGGGACTGGCGTCCTCGCGGCCAAGACTAGTCCTGGATCGTCCCTACCAAAGGCAACTACACTATCTTTCTTATACGGTGCAGCGCTTAGGGCCGTCTGATAGTCGGCTATGATAGCCTTCTGTAACGCCCTCAGACCTGGCGTCTGGTAAGGCTACATGAGCCATATATTGTCCGGTCAACTGCTTAGACCGTCGTCCTCGCTTGGTCTAACCCGAGTTGACAAGATATTTTATGTCTCACACTTATATAGAAGTGAGTTTTCTGCTAATTTCTCGATGTGGGATTTTACAGAATTATGCCTTTAAATTGCATTATTGACTTTATATGCCTAAGTGAGTTTAAAAATGTAGGAATAATTATTTACGTTGATGAATTCATTGGTAAAAATCATGTTTATAAGGATTGTTTAATGAATTCATGTTGTAGATTATGACTATATGAATTATTCACAAGTGTGACATGTGAACTTGTCTTAAATTGCCTAATTCAAGCTTATATTGTTGTTTGATGAATATAAGTTAGATTTGTATGTTACGGATACATTATTATGTTATGTAAAAACTGGTAAGAATGTTTCCATATTTCTTTCTTGTCAGCTTAGCGCCTACCTGCAATGTATTAGCGGAACTTCTCTGCCAATCATTTGCATTAGTATGTTTTTATGGAAGGTAATAATTTTAGATCTTTGTTGAAGTCAAAATCTATGTATATATGTTAAATCAACATGCTTTACATTATGTTTAACTTAAAGAACGAAAAGAACGGTGAAAAGAGATCGCTTATAGAGAGAGAAAGAATGATTCATTGTTATATATTGGTATACGAAAGGACAATGAATTCTCCAGAGTCCCAGTATCAAGCCTTGCTCTCAGGCAAGAACATGGAGAAAAGGTTGTCGCCGATCAAGCTCCGTCCACGAGATAAATTAGTGGACATTCCAGCTTGTCAATAAAATAAGACCTTCCCTATTGGGATATAACAAGTGTGGTGTACTACTCATGAATTGCATAAGTAGGGTTCAAAAACGATGTATAACATAAAGAATAACTTGTATTTCAATGTCGATCTCATGTATGTTATTTGCTTTAACTGTTATGTGAATTGGGTATTGTTAGTCCTTACTTTTATCATGTCTTATATTGTTATTGTTACACTTAGGATTATAGGATCAGAATAAAATGATATTCAGAGAATAATTGTGTTCCACCATTACACACATATATCATAGTAACCTCTAACAAACTTGTTCTTATCTAAAGTGTAGACCATACACTTGTCATACACTTGTCACTAATCTAGATAATTAGCATAACTCAACTCATAAAACATATTTAGCTCAACTCATATAACAACCCTTAAACCTTAACAGTCCCCCTCAAACTAAATGGGGAGTAGTCCACATTGAGTTTGGTTCTTGATGTAGTAAATTGCAGTCCAGTGACAGGCTTGGTAATACAATCAGCCAATTGGTCATATGTGGAGACATGATGAACTTTCAGATGCCCACCCAGAACATGATGCCGGATGAAGTGAACATCTATCTCTATATGCTTTCATAGCCGACTCTAGCATTTATTGTAGCCGGCTCTAGTTACTTTTACTTTACTAGCTAGGATCCTCTCTTGTAAGGATCCTCTCTTGTACCTATTTATACTCATTCTTTCAACATGAATAAATAAGTTGGAGTTTACTCAAGTATTATTACTTTCTCAAACTCTCTTCATGGTAGCAGAGCCTTAAACTCCTGAAATCCGCTGCAAACTCTCAGCAACCCTGCTGAATCAAGAATGTCTTCACTATCTGAAGCTTCCTCACCTTCAGTTGAGTCCCAGCTGCCTCAGCAGACTGGGGTCACTGAATCTTCATCTTATACTAATCATAGACTTGATGGCAACAACTATTTGCTATGGTCAAGATCTATGAAAATGTACATCTCTGGACAAGGTAAGATGGGATACCTGTCCGGCTCTAAACCTGCCCTCGTCGAAGATGACCCAGGATTTGAATCATGGGATACTTGCTAATAATCAAGTCATGACCATTCTCACAAGATCAATGACAAAAGAGATTAGTGAGAACTTTATGATGTATGATACGCAAAGGAAATCGGGATAATGCCGGGGATCTTTACTCCAAGAAAGACAATACATCGAAGTGTATGAACTTGAAGCTCGGATCCAAAACTCTGAGGCAAGGAGATATGTCCGTAACTCAATACTTCAACCAACTGTCAGGGCATGGCAACACCTAGATATGCCGGAAACTCACCCCCGGAATGATGTCAAGGATGCCGCCTTTATAAGGACATTATTGAGAAAAAGAGAGTATTCAAGTTTCTTACCGGACCGAATCCCGCCCTTGATGATGTTAGAGGAAGAATCCTTGCCACAAAACCTCTCCCCAATCTCAAATCCATGTTTGCCGAAGTCAAACATGAGGAAAGCAAGGAGGAAAGTGATGCCGCCGAACTCTCCTACCGACAACCCCGCCGAGAGTGCTACCCCGCCGACCATCGGGAAGCCTGCTGAGGTTACTGAGACTGTCAGGAAGCCTACTGATAGAACTGGAAAGTTGTTCTGTGAGCACTGCAAACGCACAAATCACACCAAGGACACTTGCTGGAAGCTACATGGCATGCCTAAATCTCTCAAACCTACCAGGGAAAGTCAGGGCAGGCATGTCCATGAAGAGGAGAATGACAACAAGTTGAATGCTCAGTTTGCTGCTTTCAAAGCTTTCCTCACTCAACAAAAAGAAGGTAGTACCTCTACTGACACGGCTACTCAGGCTAGTGCAGGTAAATTCTACTCTTCTATTAGTAATGAAACATGGATTGTTGATTCTGGGGCCTCCTCCCATATGACTGGTAATAAAAACCTCATAACTCACCTTATGCCATGTCAACAAATTCACAATGTTAAGATCTGCCGATGGATCCATTTCTCGTGCAAAAGGTTTTGGAAATGTTAAACTCACTAATAAGATATGTCTAAAGGATGTCCTATTTGTTCCAAAATTAGACGCAATCTCATATACGTCGGTAGACTTGCAAAAGATTTAAATTGGATTGTTGTTTTTAATAAGAATCGGTGCACTTTCCAGGACCCTTCTTCACAGAAGTGATTGGGAGGGCTAAACCCCGCTTAGGATTGTATGTGGTCGACCCCGCTTTGAAGACGAAGACCGAAGACGAATCGCCTCGGCACTCGCACTCAAACCTTAGATAATATCATGTTATGGCATTATAGACTAGGACATCCAAGTTTTGGTTATTTGAAGTCCGTAATTCCCGAATTATTTAAAGGATGTAATGTCAATGATCTTCAATGTGATATTTGTCAATTTGCCAAACTTACCAAATCTGTGTATGCCAAACTACCTCATTTGCCTTCCACACCTTTCACTTTAATTCATAGTGATGTATGGGGACCTTCAAGGGTAAAAAGTATAACAGAAAAAGGTGGTTTGTCACTTTCATTGATGATCATACCAGGAACACATGGTCGTTTTTAATGAAGGATAAATCGAAGTTGGACCGGTATTTCGAAATTCTACAACATGATCTCTACTCAATTTGACACTAAGATCAAGATCTTAAAGACGATAATGCTCTTGAATACTATGAGTCTAACCTCGCAATTTCTTGATGAATAAGGGGATTGTCCATATCGCCGGTTGTGTGGAAACACCTCAACAAAATGGGGTTGCCGAGAGAAAGAACAGGCACCTACCTGAGATGGCTAGATCAATCATGTTCACTACCCATGTCCCAAAGTATATGTGGGGTGAAGCTATATTAACGCCACTTACTTAATCAACGGACTTCCCAGTGAGTGTTAGGCTTCAAAACTCCTATCCAAACCCTCCCGACCACACACTCATGCCCTCATCTTATCTCCCAATTACCACCAAAAATCTTTGGTTGTCTTGCATTTGTTTATATCCATGCCCAACACGAAGCAAACTTGATCCCAAAGCTCACAAGTGCATTTTCCTAGGATATGCAAAGGACAAGAAAGGTTACAAGTGTTACTCTCCTTCGAAAAGAGATTTTACAATTCTATGGATGTAAAATTCTTTGAAAGGACTCCTTACTACAACAAGTCCACCGAGGCGATCACGATGGAAACTCGATTGAACTTGACCTAAATCCTTTCCCTCGGCAAACTCTTGAACCTCGGCACCCCACCGACTCTCGGCAGCCCTGCGATCCTCGGCAACCTCCCCGAACCGAGTCTGCCGACCCGAGCTCGTCGAACCGTAGCCTGCGACACTCGGCAACCTGCGAGTCACGGCGACCGAACCTCGACACCCCACCGACTCTCGGCGACCTGCGACGTTGATGACGGACCTATTGCTATTAGGAAGGGAAAGAGATCTTGCACTACGACCACTCTATTCATAATTATCTATCCTATGATCGGTTATCACTGTTTTTGCCATGTTTACACGGGACTTGGATTCTCACTCTATTCCTAAGAATATACGGGAAGCTCTCCAACATGATAAGTGGAAGGCGGTACATCCAAAACGAAATGATCGCTCTCCTTGACAACCATACTTGGGATCTCACCCTCTCCCACATGGAAAGAAGACGATCGGTACAAATGGTCGTTCACTATCAAGTACAATGCCGATGGTACTATTGACAAATACAAAGCTAGGGCGGTTGCAAGGGGATTCACTCAAACATATGGCCTTGACTACAAGGAAACCTTTGCACCCGTGGCAAAACTAAACACTTGTCGTGTGCGATCTCAATTGTTTGTCCAACTTGATCGGCCTCTACACCAATTGGATATCAAGAATGCTTTCCTAAATGGTGACCTTACGAGGAAGTCTACATGAATGTGCCTCCCGGTTTTTCCAATACTCACACTCAAGGGAAAGTTTGCAAATTGAGGAAATCTCTATATGGCCTAAAGCAGGTCCCCTGAGCCTGGTTTGGCAAACTCACTACTTGTGGTTAAAGCCGCCGGATACCATCAATGCAACTCGGATCACACAATGTTTATCAAAACAACAAACCGAGAAAAGGTCCATTCTTATTGTCTATGTGGATGATATCATCCTTACCGGTGATGACCCCTCTTTGAGATCCAACACTTGAAGACCCCGCTCGGCAAAAGTATTTCAAGTTAAAGATTTGGGCTACCTCAAGTACTTTCTTGGTATGGAAATAGCTAGGAACAACCGGGGTATATCGTTTCACGGAAGGAAGTATGTCTTGGACTGCCGAAGGAAAACCGGCATCTTTGGGATGCAAACCTCGCTCGTATCCCCAGCAGACCCCGAGTAATACCTGTCGCATGGTGACATTGCTTGTCGAAAGGATCAATATCAAAGACTTGTAGGGAAACTCATTTATCCGTCCCATACAAGACCCGATATTGCATATGGCGTCGCTTGGTTAGCCGTTCATGCATTGCCCTACCGAGCAACATTGGGATGCGTGAACGGGATACCGAGGTACCCGAAGTCCACTCGGCCAGGGGCTTACATTTCACCAAGTCTCCCGATAGATCAATCAAGGTCTACACCGATGCCGATTGGGGGTGGATGTCACATTGACGAGAAGATCTACCACAGTATTGCTCGTATGTATGGGGAAACCTAGTTACTTGGAGGAGCAAGAAACAGCCTACTGTGTCAAGAAGCAGTGCTGGAGCTGAACTCAGGGCACTTGTACTTGGCATTTGTGAAGCTCTGTGGCTAAAAAGGGTACTCACTGAACTTCAGCAACCTCTTCAGCAACCTATCACACTCTGCTGTGACAATAATTCAGCTTATGCCTGGCAGAGGATCCAAGTCCATCATGATAAAACCAAACATGTGGACATTGACAGACACTTCCTAAAGGAGAAGATTGATGCCAAGATTATTCAACTCCAGTATGTTCCCTCGGCGATCGAATGCGATATTCTCACCAAGGCCATACCACCACTTATGTTCAAATGATTGAGTAGCAAACTTGGCGTATAAACATATACAACCCATTTGAGGGGGGGTGTGGAAATACTATGGGTTAATATTGCATTATTTTATGTAATAGCATAGACATAGCCGACTCTAGCATTTATTGTAGCCGGCTCTAGTTACTTTTACTTTACTAGCTAGGATCCTCTCTTGTAAGGATCCTCTCTTGTACCTATTTATACTCATTCTTTCAACATGAATAAATAAGTTGGAGTTTACTCAAGTATTATTACTTTCTCAAACTCTCTTCAGCTTTGTTCTTGCATGGAAAACAGGATTCTATGCCAAAGACTCAGCACCTATATTGTCACTGTAAAGGCAGAGTTTGAGTAGGCAATACTATGTGCATCTCTGCCAGGAGGGACTGCAACCAAAGCACTTCAGCGGCAAGGTGAGCAAGTGCCCTATATTCAAATTCAGTGCTTGAACGAGATACAACCTGTTGTTTTTTGGATGGCCAGGAAGTATTATTTCAATATTACATTTCTCTTCTTTATTGTGTATAATATGTAATGGCTTTAAGATAAAAGCTTTAAGTCTGCAGGACAGACAAACTGAGCTCCGCATGTCGGACTCAGCCGATTCATTAAGTCTGCAAGACCGACAACTGAGCTCCGCAGGATGGACTTAGCGAAATTCACAAGTCTGCATGTCAGACTCACAGTCCGACCTTTGTAGGTCGGACTAAAAAAATTAAAATTAATTCTGCAGGACGGACTCAAAAAATTTAAGTCTGCAGGCCAGACTCAAAAAATTTAAGTCTGCAAGACAGACTCAAAAATTAAGTCTGCAGCTCAGACTCAAAAAAATTAAGTCTGCAAGTCAGGCTCAAAAAATTTAAGTCTGCAAGTCAGACTCAAAAAATTAAAGTCTGTAGGTCAGACTCAAAAAATTAAGTCTGCAGGACAAATTCAAAAAAGTAAGCCTGCAAGACAAACTCAAAAAAAATTTAATTCTGCAAGTCTAAAAAAAATCAAGTTTGCAAGACAGACTCAAAAAAAAAATCGTCTGCAAGTCAGACTCAAAAATTAAGTCTGCATGTTAGACTCCAAAAATTATGTCCGTAGGACAGACATTCCGATCTGAGCTCTGTAGGTCAGACTCAGTAAAGTTTGCAACATCAAACTACCTAAGTCTGCAGGACAGACATTCCGATCTGAGCTCTGCAGGTTAGACTCGGTAAAGTTTGCAACATCAAACTTCCTAAGTCCGCAGGACAGACATTCAATAAAACCCTACTATATAAATGCAGACTGAGTATGCCATCCAACAATTAATAATTAATGCTTGGCATACTGGGGGAGCACCCCACTCTACTATAGAGCAAAATCAGTGCAAATAAGTACTTAAAACAAGCCATGGCAAAAAAAGCATGGCAAAACCTATATTATCCAGACAAGCGTACAAGTTACAAATCTGAGGATTTTTTTTTAGAGCAAAAAGAAGCACAAAAGGATGTATGACTTTTATATGATTAAATATACGTGATTTTATTATGTTTTATCGACAAATTCTATATAAAATATATGAAATTATGATATAATTAGTATAAAATATTAATCTTTATAGTTTAGTATAGTTAGTAGTAAAAGTTAGTATTTATAGTAAAAAGTTGTAGTTTTTGTACCGGTTTTAGTGACCGGAGTGTTGTGTCTATTTTACACGGGTATTTTGTGTTTATTTCATTGCGTAATCC
This sequence comes from Gentiana straminea, assembly GCA_036785695.1. Lineage (NCBI taxonomy): Eukaryota > Viridiplantae > Streptophyta > Magnoliopsida > Gentianales > Gentianaceae > Gentiana > Gentiana straminea. The sequence continues at coordinate 9,910,661 of JAVUPR010000497.1, read as the reverse complement.
TAAGATAAACCGAAATCCCGAGTATCGACATTTTTTTGAAGTCAAATTCAAGTTGTTGGAAGGAAGTTATAAAGCGTCACTGATGTAAATGGTCAAGGGGATAATTGTTTCTTAATCTCGAGAATGACATGTATTGGAAATGGCTCATCGAGAATACGTTTTCTGAAGAAGTGGTCTTGATGAAAGTTGTAGAGAATTCAACGAGATTTCCAAAGTGATCTTCAATCATATCGTTTGGATTACGGAATCAAAAGATATGAATTTTATAAGTTTAATATAATTATAATTATAATTATAATTATAATTATATTCCCTTGCACATGCTAAGTGATGATTAAGGTAACACGGGGCACATGCTTATAACTAACCGTAATGATTGTAATCATTACACCGGACCGATCCGGCAAGTTTTCAGACCGGTCCGGGAAGGAGGAAAGTCTATATATAGGGAAGCAAATAGGATCATTTGGAGTGTACCAATATATATACACCATATTCTATATATATTCTCTATCCCCTCTTTTCTTTAGTTTGTAAATAGGCCTTATGCCAAAATAAATAATGTAGTAGTAGTATCGTATAATGCTCGGGAAATTCTCGAAGGTTCGGTGTTGCCGAAATCGTTGAATACCCGGGAAAAGACGATTTCGAGTCAAGCAGCTTGTAATCGGGTAATTTCTATAATAATTATGTTTGTGTTTGTTATTTTCTTCTTTTTAGTTTTTATAATGTTATTAGGCTAAATCTAATAACTAGCCAAAGTTATGTAATCGTATTATTTCGATCTTTTCGTTAAAAGAATGATGTTAAAATAAAATTGATTAAAATTGAGTTAAAATGAATCTTTTTCTATTTCGCTACGTAACGATAACATATTCGGAATGAAGTAATCAATCATGATGAATACCACATATAACTCCGACGATGAACCGACCGTAGAAGTCGTGATATGAGTAAAAATAGAAAAACCGGAGGGTAAAAATGGCCGTCCGATTAACGGAATCCTATTTCCTACTCCGGGGGCGTATTTGTCCTAGTAAAACAAATCTTATTAATTTTGTACTCGAGATCTTAATAATGTTAAAATCACAGCTTAATTGAAACTACACCGTTTGTATTAAATCGATCCGCTTGACAACCGGAGCCTCTTGAATAACATCGGCCATCCGACAAATGGAATCACCTCTTTTATCCGGGGTAGATTTATACTCGGTACTGTTTTGACTAACTAAGTTTAGCACAAGGCAACTTGTGGACATTGGACCGATGACAATTTGACATATGACAATTTCATACGCTCGTGTGAGGAGGAATTGTTGACATTAGGAGTACACCGTTTCATTTACTCAATTGGACCTAATAAAAAGGAAGATCGAACACATTCTATTAATTGAAAAGATCGAATAAATTGATTACATATACTTTGGCTAGTCTAGTCTATAAACTATATATTGGTATCTATATATTTATATATATATATATATATATTTTACTATTTATGTACATCTATATATATTTATATATCTATATATATTATATTAGAATAACTTTTAAATTACGCATTTATTTTATGTTGGTTAGAGTAGTAGTAATCCGTGTTATAAAATTGCGGTTTAGATCGAGTTAATAGCAAACTTTTTGGTGTTTAACCACACTTAAAAGAATTACCACTTTTTCCCTGAGGATTCGACACCTGACTCACCACTTTATCACTACAATTTGACCCGGTACACTGCCGGTTAGGATCCGTCTAACCTAGAAAAGGTCTGTCCCTTTCTTGACGCCGTTTCTAAGGCTTGGTTTTGGTGACGTCAGCTTTCTGGCGCCGTTGCCGGGGAACAAAGTCGCTATTTTTTTTTTGTGTCTTTGGTTACTACTTGTATTAGCTTAAAAATTCTCGAGGATAAACCAACACTCTTCTTATCACATTTCTTTTTTTATTTTTCGTTGGTATCTACTTTCTTTTAGTACCAATTTTCTTCTTCTTTAAAACTCGAGCATTTTTCTATTTTCGTTAGTTGATGACCAGAAGCGGTAAAGCCTCACTTACTCCTTATAAGCCTGATATAAACGCTTACGAAAGGCAAGCTTGCGGATAGAGAGTAAACGTGGTCAAACCAAATTTTAGACTCCTTGGAAAATCTCCAACGGAATCATCTTCTAATAAAAATAAAGAAATGGTCGAAACTAGTGATGAAACAAACGAACAGAGGCTAGATCATGCTTTAGGGCATGGCCAAAACCCCGTTAACCCTAATAATAATCGAATAATAGAATCAATCAAGATCGGAACCGTAATAATCGTAACAATCCACCAAACCCAAGACCTATCTCGTGATCAAACCGTTAGAGAAACCGTACTAATAATCCCATACTTTTACCTAATGAAGGAGCGAATAATTTCGAAATTAAATCTCATCTTTTTGGTTTAATTGACGCAAGAGCCCAATTTCTAGAGAAGATGATGAAGATCCACATCATCATCTCTATCTCGTTTGAAGAACCGTGCAATACAGCCAAAAGTCAAGGTGCTCATAAGGAATTAACGAGGATGACTATGTTTCCTTTTTCTTTAAAAGGAAGAGCCCGAGATTGGTTTATGTCTCTTCCACACCACTCGTTAACTAGTTGGGAGGATATTCAAACTGAATTTCTGAAACAATATTTCACTCCAGGACGGAATTTGGAATTAAAGGTCGAGGTTGCTAATTTTAGACAAGGATCTGAAGAAACACTTGGGAATGCCTGGGAAAGGTTTAAAAAATTGTTAAGAGCTTGTCCCGATCATGGTTATTCTTTAGATATGCAAATTCAACTTTTCTGTCGTAAACTAAGAAAGGATTCACGTGCGTATGTAGATCATGCACGTGGTGGTTCGTTAATGATGAGTGAAGCTCAAACAGCTTTACGATGCTATAGAAAAGATTTCCAAAAATAACAGTAATGTGGGAAACCGGTTCTAGCACTAGAAAAGTAGCTTTTGCAGAGAATGTACGTCAAATACGGAAGTTCTAGCACACTTGGAGAATTTGAGTAGAAAGTTTGATGGATTACAACAAGGAAAGAATCAAAATTCGAAAATAGTTTGCCAACCGAATACTCAAATCATGATAATGTGTCATTAGGGATAAAGAACCAACAGATATTCAAGGGAGGAGGTGAGTTTTCTTCAAAGAACATAGGAATTTGAACAATGCATATTCAAACTCGTTTAATGCTATTAAAGAGATCACCCAACTTTTAGATGGTCGAAAACCCTAGTAAGCCAGACAACCGCCGTATCCAGCTCAAGATAAGAATATGAATAATAATCAAGTTTATCAAGGAAATTCATCTAATCGAATTTACAATCATTACCTAGATCCTATCCTCAACATACCACTCAAAGTATACCAAGAACTCGTAGTTCAACTCAACCCGTGTAAGGGTTGAAAAATGGGAAAAACTCGATGGAAAATATGATGGGTGTAGTATCTACTCAAGCTAAGAATATGGAAACAATGATGACTTCTATAGTTCAACAAGAAGGATACGAGTTCAATGAAAACATCTATGAATGGACATGATACCGTAACGAGAACGATAGAAGCTTCATTAAGGAATATGGAAGATCATTTGAGTAGGAAGGAGAACGTAACAACAAGAGACCTCCCGAGGATTACCAAGTAATACCGAAAGAAACCCAAGAGAGGTAAATGTTGTAGTTACGAGAAGTAGGAAACTCTACGGTAGTAATGGAGTAGAAAACTTCGGGAATAATGAAGTAGAAAATGATTTAGATAGAAAAAATGAAGAGACTAAAGATGAACTTGACTTTACGGATGAGGAAGAAGAAATCATAGAGAATTTCTTGAAAAGGAATAGAAGTTTGGAACCCGAGAATGAAGGTGAAAATGGGTAAAAATCCCTAGGATTTTGAAAGATCCCATGGATAAAGATTTAAGGAATCTATTCAAGGAACATGTTAGAATAGATGAAACTAAAGGTAATAAGGATGAGAAACAGAAGAATCGAAGGAGTATGAAGTAGAGATTGATTCAGGGAACAAATTAAAAGAAAAAATTCAAGAACCTGAAACATGGCGATCAAGTAATACTCCAAAGGATAAAGGAAAAGAGAGAATGACTTCGGAACCAAAGGTTATAGATTTAGAGTCTTTACCTTTTCCACCTAAAGATCGAATTAAAAAGATTAAGACCGATCGAAGTATGCTCGTTTCCTTGATACTTTTCGTCATATTCATGTTAATATCCCTGTTATCGAAGCTCTGATAAATATGCCTGCCTATGGAAAGTTTTTGAAAGATATTCTATCAAATAAGAAAAAATTAGAGGAATATGAGAATATATGCCTAAATGAAGAATGTTCTCGCAATTTTGCAAAGATAAGTTACCACCTAAACCGAAAGATCCCGGAAGTTTTACGATTCCATGTGAAATTGGAGGATTTCTCGTTTAAGAAGGTCTTATGTGATCTCGGAGCTAGTATAAATCTCATGTCTTATGAGGATTATAGAAAGCTAGGCATAGGAAAGCTTACTAAGATCGAAATGACTCGCAAATGGCGATAGATCGATTAAGTACCCTAAAGGAATTATTGAGGACATATTGGTTAAGGTAGACAAGTTCTATTTTCCAAGAGACTTTGTAGTTATGGAAATGGAAGAAGGATTTTCAAAGCCCACTTATCTTAGGACGTCCATTTCTAGCTACAGGGAGAACTTTAATCGATGTTCGTAAAGGAGAATTAATTTTGAGAGTCAATGAAGATGAAGTTGCTTTCAATATTTTCAAAGCTATGAACCATCAATATACATCACCAGAATCATGTTCTTTTATAGAAGATATTCATTCTATCTATGATAATCAGTTACCAACTTTTGAAGACATGCTTAACTCTATCTATCTATAAAGAAGATGAGGAAGACATTGAAATGAAAGAGATAATCCTTTCTCTAGATGAAGGAAGTTTTACTTTTAAACCACCATGGCATAAGTATTTGGAGTTAGAACTAGAAGGACCAGGTCTTAAATCGTCAATAAGATCCGCCTAAGAATCCGGAATTGAAACCGTTACCTTTAAATCTCGAAATATGCTTTTCTTGAAATTGATAATCTTTTACCAGCTTATTATTTCATCAACTTTAACGGAGCAACAAGAAGATCAATTACTTAGAATGTTGAGAAAGCATAAGAAAGCTTTTGGATGGACAAGCTTGCCGATATTCGAGGTATTAGCCCCGAGATACGTGCTCATAAGATAATTCTAAAAGAAGATGCTAAACCTTGTATTCAACCGCAACGCCGCCTCAACCCGAATTTACGCTAATCGTTAAGAAAGAGGTTATTAAGCTATTAGAAATGGGAATAATTTTTCCTATATCGGATAGTGAATGGGTAAGTCCAACTCAAGTTGTACCAAAGAAAGCGAGGTTTCACAAGGAAAGAGAATGATAAGAATGAATGGATCCCAACAAGGGAAATTACAGGATATCGAATGTGCATTGATTTTAGAAAACTAAATGATCATACTAAGAAAGATCATCATCCACTTCCATTCATAAGTGCAAATGTTGGAGCGTTTAAGTGGACATAAATATTATTGTTTCTTAGATGGTTATTCAGATATTTACGTATTTTCATTGCAAAGCAGAGATAGGGAAAAGACTACTTTCACTTGTCCTTATGGAACTTTTGCGTTATAAAAGAATGCCGTTTGGTTTATGTAATGCTCCCGCTACGTTTCAAAGATGTATGATGTCTATATTCTCTGATATGGTTGAGAAATTCTTAGAGATTTTTATGGACGACTTTAGTGTTTACGGAGACTCTTTTAATGGCTGTTTGTTACACTTAGAACGAGTGTTACAACGCTGTGAGGATACCAATTTAGTGCTTAACTCGGGAAAAATGTCATTTGATGGTATCGTAAGGAATTGTACTAGTCATAGAATCTCTCAAGTAGAATCGAAGTTGATAAAGCTAAAGTCGAGGTAATCGAGAAATTGCCTCCACCAGCTAATCTAAGAACGTTAAGAGGATTTCTTGGACATGCAGGATTTTATAGGAGATTTATTGCGTATTTTTTCAAAGATAGCAAAACCTCTAAGTCATTTGCTTGAAAAAGAAGTATCTTTTAATTTTGATAGTAAATGTATGGAAGCATTTAAGACCCCGAAAGCGAAGTTGATTACCGCACCCGCATTGGTAGCACCAGACCGGGATTTACCTTTTGAGATTATGTGTGATGCAAGCGATTTAGTTGCAGTAGGAGCGTTTTAGGTCAAAGGTATAATAGAATTCTCAAAGCTATTTACTATGCATCTCATACGTTAAATGCAAATTAACCGAACTATGCAACTACGTAAAAAGAACTCGTTGGTCGTGATTTTTGCCTTAGATAAGTTTAGATCGTATATTGTTGGCTCTAAGGTAATAGTTTATACGTACCATTCAAAGATTGAAATATTTACCGAGTAAGAAAGATGCAAAACCACGTCTTCTTAGATGGATTCTCCTACTTCAAGAATTTGATATTGAGATTAAAGATAAAAAAGGAAGTGAGAATGTAGTAGCGCATCATCTAAGTAGAATGGAAACCGAGGAAGAGATAGGGAATGAAATTAAGGATTCGTTTCCCGATGAACAATCGTTTAGAATCGATACTCCTTCAACCATGCAAGCTATTAAAGAAAAGAATTCCTTCTAAGGAAAATTCACCTTGGTTTGGAGATATCATTAACTACTTAACCCGTGATTACATTCCGTCTCATTGGACTTGGCAACATGTAAAAGAAGTTCTTTTACGACTTAAAATTTTATTACCGGGAGGAACCGTACCTTTTCCGTAAATGTTCGGATGGAATAATCGTAAAATGTGTGCCCGATAATGAAATTTTAAGTGTTTTATCGTTCGTCATGATCGTGAGGCAGAGGTCATCATGCGGAGGTTGGAAAACTCGCTTTTAAAGTCTTGCAATGTGGTTTTTATTGGCCTACACTTTATAAAGATGCGTATACATATGTTAAATCTTGTGAATCATGTCAAAAATGGGGAAATATATCGAAAAAACATGAAATGCCTATGCAACCTATTTTAGAATGTGAGTTATTTGATGTTTGGGGTATAGATTTCATGGGACCTTTCCCTATATCGTTTGGAAAAAGATTTATTCTTGTAATGGTAGATTATGTCTCGAAATGGGTGTAAGCCGAAGCTCTTCCCACTAATGATACCAAGGTTGTCATACGATTCCTTAAAAAGAACATATTCACTAGATATGGCATTCCAAGGGCGATCATTAAGGATGAGGTTCACACTTTTGCAATCGACCATTTACTAAGTTAATTGAAAAATATGGTGTAACGCATAAGTTAGGAACACCTTATCATCCGCAAACCAAAGGGTCGTGCAGGTGTCGAATAGAGAGATTAAAAGAATCATAGAAAAAACAAGGATTCAAACCGTAAAACTGGCGCTAGACTAGATGATGCGTTATGGGCATACGTAATGCCTTTTAAAACTCCGATTGGTCGTTCTCCCTACAAATTAGTCTTTGGTAAATCTTGTCATCTCCCAAGAGAGTTAGAGAACACCGAGCCTTCGGGCTATTAGATTTCGAATTTCGATCCTAAGGTCGTCGGTGATCATAGATTACTTCGCTAATGTAATTAGAAGAATTTCGCCTTGATTCATATGAGAATGCTCGAATCTACAAGAACGCACGAAATCCTTCCATGATAAGAGAATCTATAGTCGTGAGTTCCATGTAGGTGATCGAGTGTTATTGTACAATTCACGTTTAAAGTTGTTTCCAGGAAAGCTTAAATCAAGATGGACAGACCATTTAAAGTAACACGAGTTTATAAATCCGAGTCCGTTGAACTAACTGATGGGAATACAACTTTTATAGCCAATGGTCACAGGGTGAAACTATTTCTGGAAGGTGAAGAAGTCTCTCTCATAAATGAAGTGATGTTGCTGATCGACCCTCCGAAAGATTAAAAAGCAGTGCTCTGAAAAGCTGAAAGTATCACATTACCAGGTTTTATCTTTACTTTTATATGTCTAAACTAGTTTCGTCTTTTACCGGATGTACGACGTAAAAGAACCGGATGTCTTTTTTAGATAGATTAGGAATTTTTGTTTTACTTTTAAATTTAGGTTTTGATAGGGATATTGCCTTTACTATGTAAGCCTTAGTTTTTGGAAAGAACAAGCAATTGTTGAGAGAGAAAAAATTGAAAGAAGTTTGTAATGGTACGTCGAGAAGCTCGATAAAGAGAAGGGCTAAGTTTCTAAGGAAATGCAGAATAATCTGTGGAAAGATTGAACACAAGTGGGCAATGTGGGAAAAATATAACTCAATCTCGAGTGAGTGTTTGAATGTAATTAAGAAGGGAACGATTAGTGGTTAACCGAAAATCCCGATGGACTTCCAAGACTTAATTCAAACGCTACGTTTCTAGGATTTAGTTTGCTTGAACGGTATGTTAGAAATCTGGAGTTTGTAGAAATTGAAGAATTAGAAACCCCGTAAGTTCAAGTCTTTTATTGCTTTTAGTTTTATAAAATTTTTGCATAACTTTGAAAATTTTATAAAATTGGATCTTTATAAAATTAAGGAGTTTTATAAAAGTTTTATAAAAAGTTTCTTTAGTTTTTAGAGATTTTATAAGAATTAATAGAAATTTATTGAATTTTTATAAACTTTTAAATAAGTTTTATGAAGATTTTATAAATTTTGAGAAATTGTTATAAAATGTATAAATTTTATTTTTTAGTTTTATTAAGTTTTTATTGAGTTTTATAAGTTTTATATCAAAAATCCAAAAAAAAAAAAAAAAAAAAAAAAAAAAATTCGAAAAAATCATAAAAATTTCACACGGACCGATCCGGCCCTTATCGGACCGGTCCGGGAACACTTTTAACCTAAAAACGGGATTTTCTTTCTTCTTCCCCATTTCTTCTCTTTTACAGAAAAAAAAAAACACAGCCGCCCCCACCCCTTGTCCCACCACCACCAATTTTTATCACATTTTCAACAATCCCACTACCCCACCATTCAAATTTTTTCTATTTTTCCTCCCTCTCTTCAATACAATTTGAAATTTTCAAAAAGGAGCAAAAACGAGCCCAAACTCAAACGGGTGACATCCGACTTCTCCGGTCAATTTCTAGTCGTTTTGTTCATTATAAGGTATAATTTAGTTGCTTTTCTTATCAATTTCGTAATTTTTCGTAATCTTGTAGTTTGTTTTCAACTCGTTTTGATTTTTAAGTGTGTTGTGACATTTTATTTGTGTTGTTTTTGTTGTTGTTTTGTTGTTCTTTTGTTATTCCAAAATTCGTAGAATGGCCTCATCTAGTCGCAAAATCTCTAAGAAACGAAAGCCTAATATTCCAATAAGTACCGCCGTAGGTCTTAAAGATTTAACACCGGAAGAAGAGTCTCGTTAGTTTTGTCGCTACAAACCTTCACCTCAAGCTAAGAATGCTTATAAGAATATCTATAGTAAATGTGGAGTTGTGTTGGAAAGAGGCTTAGATTTTGATGACTTAGAGAGGAAGTTAGGCGTATCTTTGCGAGACGCCAATGGTTGGATTTTGCGCCTTTCGTAGGACAGAGAGATCAATACTACCTTAGTGGCGTAGTTTTATGCAGCTCGTCTACTTTGACACCCACCGAGGGTAGTATGATGTAGTCTATTCCCCTTAGGTCTGACATGTGTCTTTTAGTCCGGAACTTATTAATGCCGTTTTTTAGTGGGTAGAAGTTTTTCCGTATGAAGAGGATTACGTAGCCGTTTATGGATTGATGATCCCGCTATGTATGAGCGCATTGCCTCTGAGCTCGTAGGGAGTTTGATGCTACAAAGAGCGTGGGTGGACAACAGATTTAATTACGGGAAGTGTTTTAGAGATCCGAGGGCAATCAAAAGATTTTTGAGCCATACTCTCTATCCCACTACCAAACACACCGCCTTTGGTAAAGAAGATTTATGCATTACTTGGGCGATGATTCATGATATTAAGGTGGATGTGGGGAAAATTATGTATGAAGTGGTTTTCGAGTTTATTGTTACCGCCAAGGCAGGGAGTCACATGTACTTTCCCGGCTTTATTTCGGATTTATGTCGTAGATCGTGAGTTCCTTTCCTATCTAACGATAAATTAACTATGGCGTACGAGTCCCCGATAGGCCCTAGTCCGAGGAGGTCTCCGCAGGGTTCGATAGACTCGATAGTTAGACGTAGTGCACCTCCACCCGCCCACCCGCCGCATTTTCATCTTTTTCTCGAGCAACAAGCAGACTTCTCTCCCAAACACCATTACATACGATATGTTTCAATCTTTAAGTGTCGATGTAGCCCGAGGACAAAGCAATATGGCTTTGTTTGCCGAGCGTAGTAGGCAAAGTGGAGTGATGATTTACGTAGAGGATGTTGAGACACGAGCAGATGCATCTTGATCCTTCTTTCGATAAAACCGCCTATCCGCCCGTCAATCTAACCCATATACTTTACCGTAATGGATAGCACCTATTCCACCATCTCGTAGCTTTCATCATATGCCAAATCCTTTTGGAAGCCGCCTAGTGGTCGTGGTGTCTTTTATACAGTTCTCGTGGTGTCCGTTACATCTAGCCGGGGAGGATTTTCGGATTTTGCAAGGATGACGTCAAGTATGAGTTCGATAGGTCTCGACAGCTCGCTCGGACCACGACTACGTTTCCACAAACCCGCTACGTCATCGGTTCCAAGTTGGAATGATCCAGCTTTATCCAAATTCCGAGGATGATGATGTTGACATTATTTGATTTCGTACAACTTTGTTAGTTTTAAACATTTTCTGTCTGTTTATTTTATTTTCCGCATTTTAACTTTATTAAATACTAAGTTTGCTAATTTAATAGTTTTTCGTTTTCATAATCGTTTTATGTCATAATAGTAAATTTAATCACTTTTAATAGTATTTAAATATTTCATCAAAAATCTAAGAACAAAAAATATTTTCGTATGTCGTTTTTAAAATATAATTCGTGTATCGGTTATCCGTATCAGTTAGATAATCTTTAGTAACTTATTTAAACTCTAATAGCCATGAGCCTATTAAAGATAAACAAGCAAACTTGAATTTTACAACCTGTACACGGTGAAACCATTTTAAAGCCGGACCGGTCCGGCCGGGCCAGACCGATCCGGGAGTTCATTTTGCTTAGTCATGCCGAAAGTGTTAGTATGCATGCACGTGTACTCTATTTTTTTGACCATTTAAGGGAAGAGAGTGAAAGTAAATAAATTGCAAATTCACTTATTACTTTCATCTTTCACTCTCTCGTGTTTTTTATCACCTTAAAATGTCAAACCGGTCATCACCGTCATCAATTCATACGATCCGAGGCATTAGATGTTTTTGTCCCGGAGTCTAGCGCTTCAAATGTTAATTTGTTGGTGAATGCGAGGTTTGCAAATTCTCCAATTTTGGTTGAAAAGTGGTATCAACTATGAAAAAATTGATCACCAGGGAAGGATTTAATTCGTAATGTAGGTTGGAGAAAGTTTGTAAGAATCCAAGAGGTAGGATTAATATTTCTATCGTTAGGGGAATTTTATTCCGCTCTCTCTACCGTCGCATCGTCGATCCGTCACAACTTGTATCCGTCCGTGGTACACTTATTCACTTGTCACCTCATATTATCAATCATATTTACGAAATACCGATTTTCAATCAAATCCATAATCTTCATTTTGAATATCAACGGGCGTTAGTGGAACTCCTTTAACGTTGTCAACTATGTCACGGAAGCTTTTCCGTATTTGTTTCCGCAGTTCGATCAAAATTACGACTCTACCACTTCCGCTCTACCCGCTCATCCGAGAGCACGGAAACACTTCATTAACTCACGAGTCTATCCGACTAGTGACTTTGCGTGGGTTAGTGATAGTGAGATACTTTTGTTGTTTGCGTTGATAAGTGGAGCTCATGTGGACCTGGGGATTTTGATTTTTAGGACGGCGTAAGCTTTGCGTGGGAACGGTATAATAATGGAAGGCCGATGCCTTTTGCTTGGTTAATTTCAAGGTTATGTATTCATTTGAACGAAGTCCCCGAAATTGCCTCCGACGAGATATATCCGTCTCGTGATTATCGTAGGATTGCTACCAAAGGAGAATCCGGGTTGTTCGTCAACTATTTGAGATAGTTATTGTTGGTTTTTATTTAAGTTTATTTAAGGTTGGTTTGCTTTAATAAGTTAGTAAGTTGATTAAGGTTAGTAAGTTATTTAGTAAGTTTGTTTTATTTTGAATCTTTTAGTGTGTAATAGTTTCTATTTGTTTAATATATATGTTGTTTGTTTTTAATATACGCGTGTTATCGATATTTATAACGATCATCTATAATTTTAATTTAATTTTCGAACCTACTTTTTCATACTCATTGAACATCGGGACGATGCCACTTCGTAAGTTTTAGTAGAGTTAGCCAGTTTGAAAATTTCATTAAAATTTTCGAAAAAATTAAAAAATATTTATAAAATATAACCTTTTTCATATAAATTAGTACTTTAATTACTTATTTCTTAGTTTTAATTTTTCTTGAATAATTAAGTTGGTTAATATATGAATAAAAATGATATAAATTGAGAAGATTAATTTTTGATTTAGTAAAATATATTAGATATATTATGAATATGTTTTATATCTTTTATAAGATTTTTAAGATTTTGAGTATGTATAACTAAATAATTTTTGTCAAATATTTCTTTTATGGAATTATTCAAGTAATTTTTATATTTATAAATAAATTTTTAGATAATTTTCTTTTTAAGAGAAATTATGAATTTGGAATCAAAATTAGGAACGATGATTTTTGGCACCACAAAAATATAACTATACCAAATAAATTTCTACCTAAATAAATTTCCAATTTTTGACCCCACCTCGCTTTTTTAAGAGTGATCAAGACCTCACTCGAATTTAGCCATTTTGATTAACTAGAAATTTCCGACCCTTAGCTTGTTTTGGTCTACATTTCTTTGACATCCTTCGAGTTTGTACGTACTTACGAGAGAGAGATTTACGACAAAAAGAGTTAAGAGTTGAGAAAAAATGGTATATGCTGAGATTGGAATGGGTAGATAGGTTCTAATATAGATGTTCTCACCTCATGACGCTTACAAGATAGCTGATTTTGGCAATGAGTTCAGATATGTTAGTGTCCTATGAAAAAATTATATTAAGAATTAAAGCACCATTTTTTTTACACAGAATTAGTCAAATATCAGGTATCTTCCCTATCTTTGATCGACCATATCTATAAATATTAATAATGCCTGATGATAGTAGTCCAGCTAGGGTATTATCTCGAAATGTCCTATTGCTGGGAATGAAGGCATAAGTCGAATCAAAAGATCTCAAGAATGATTACGGGTTTAAGGAAACCGGACTCGTAATTTTAGATCGAAAGAGTAGTACTCCGATCAATCTTGATGAAGCAATGCTTGTAAAATTTGATTTTTCTACACACACTCACGCTTTAGTTCTTAATATTATTATAAAAATAAAAAAAAAAAAAAAAAGAGAGAAAAAGAGAGAAAAATCAAAAATAGTTAATAATAAAAGGATGTTACTAATTGGAATTGTTTTTGATCAAGAATGCGAAGACGTAGTACGTACGACTTGCCTCTTTCTTTTTTTTTTGATTTCTTTTTCTATCTTTTCGATTAACCGATGTCCTATCCTAATATATTATAAGCCATTGTGTCTTCTATCTAACTTAGTTAATGATTCCAGAAATTCGTAATAATCGAGATAGAAAGTAATTCTAATATTTTATTTATATTTATGAATTATTGCATGCATGTTTCCATCTGATTAACATTTGATACTTAATTTATTTAAGTTATATAAACTTTCTCTCTTATTAAATTTCTATAAAAGTTATAAATTATATGTTTGTAATATTGACGATATATATTACTTTTGAAATTTTAATCTGATCAATTATATTATCTGTTATTTATATATTACCGCTTATTTTTGCTCGAGGACGATCAAAAGTTTCGTTTTAGTAGGGAGTAGTTGATGTATGACTTTTATATGATTAAATATACGTGATTTTATTATGTTTTATCGACAAATTCTATATAAAATATATGAAATTATGATATAATTAGTATAAAATATTAATCTTTATAGTTTAGTATAGTTAGTAGTAAAAGTTAGTATTTATAGTAAAAAGTTGTAGTTTTTGTACCGGTTTTAGTGACCGGAGTGTTGTGTCTATTTTACACGGGTATTTTGTGTTTATTTCATTGCGTAATCCTAAGATAAACCGAAATCCCGAGTATCGACATTTTTTTGAAGTCAAATTCAAGTTGTTGGAAGGAAGTTATAAAGCATTCACCGATGTAAATGGTCAAGGGGATAATTGTTTCTTAATCTCGAGAATGACATGTATTGGAAATGGCTCATCGAGAATACGTTTTCTCGAAGAAGTGGTCTTGATGAAAGTTGTAGAGAATTCAACGAGATTTCCAAAGGATCTTCAATCATATCGTTTGGATTACGGAATCAAAAGATATGAATTTTATAAGTTTAATATAATTATAATTATAATTATAATTATAATTATATTCCCTTGCACATGCTAAGTGATGATTAAGGTAACACGGGGCACATGCTTATAACTAACCGTAATGATTGTAATCATTACACCGGACCGATCCGGCAAGTTTTCAGACCGGTCCGGGAAGGAGGAAAGTCTATATATAGGGAAGCAAAGAGGGATCATTTGGAGTGTACCAATATATATACACCATATTCTATATATATTCTCTATCCCCTCTTTTCTTTAGTTTGTAAATAGGCCTTATGCCAAAATAAATAATGTAGTAGTAGTATCGTAGTAATGCTCGGGAAATTCTCGAAGGTTCGGTGTTGCTGAAATCGTTGAATACCCGGGAAAAGACGATTTCGAGTCGCCAGCTTGTAATCGGGTAATTTCTATAATAATTATGTTTGTGTTTGTTATTTTCTTCTTTTTAGTTTTTATAATGTTATTAGGCTAAATCTAATAACTAGCCAAAGTTATGTAATCGTATTATTTCGATCTTTTCGTTAAAAGAATGATGTTAAAATAAAATTGATTAAAATTGAGTTAAAATGAATCTTTTTCTATTTCGCTACGTAACGATAACATATTCGGAATGAAGTAATCAATCATGATGAATACCACATATAACCCGACGATGAACCGACCGTAGAAGTCGTGATATGAGTAAAAATAGAAAAACCGGAGGGTAAAAATGGCCGTCCGATTAACGGAATCCTATTTCCTACTCCGGGGGCAAAGTGCGCATTTGTCCTAGTAAAACAAATCTTATTAATTTTGTACTCGAGATCTTAATAATGTTAAAATCACAAGCTTAATTGAAACTACACCGTTTGTATTAAATCGATCCGCTTGACAACCGGAGCCTCTTGAATAACATCGGCCATCCGACAAATGGAATCACCTCTTTTATCCGGGGTAGATTTATACTCGGTACTGCTTTTGACTAACTAAGTTTAGCATGGGGCAAGCTTGTGGACATTGGACCGATGACAATTTGACATATGACAATTTCATACGCTCGTGTGAGGAGGAATTGTTGACATTAGAGTACACCGTTTCATTTACTCAATTGGACCTAATAAAAAGGAAGATCGAACACATTCTATTAATTGAAAAGATCGAATAAATTGATTACATATACTTTGGCTAGTCTAGTCTATAAACTATATATTGGTATCTATATATTTATATATATATATATATATTTTACTATTTATGTACATCTATATATATTTATATATCTATATATATTATATTAGAATAACTTTTAAATTACGCATTTATTTTATGTTGGTTAGAGTAGTAGTAATCGTGTTATAAAATTGCGGTTTAGATCGAGTTAATAGCAGCTCTTTGGTGTTTAACCACACTTAAAAGAATTACCACTTTTTCCCCGAGGATTCGACACCGACTCACCACTTTATCACTACAATTTGACCCGGTACACCGCCGGTTAGGATCCGTCTAACCTAGAAAAGGTCTCGTCCCTTTCTTGACGCCGTTTCTAAGGCTTGGTTTTGGTGACGTATAAGTATGTCATCCAAAACTACAAGTTAATGCATGGCATACTCGGGGGGCAAGATGCCCTACCATTGATGAAGCACTTAAAAAAAGTGCGGATTAAAGCAAATACCTAAAGGAAGTGCTCGAAATAAAGTTAAGGCTGAAAACTTAACAAAATTCTACTTCCATTACCATATTGTAGGATTGCGATGTATTTGAAATGAAATTTCAAAACAAAGAATTCAACTCCATAAGCCCACTGATCTAAGCATTTGTGGCTGAAGTTTGTTGTGGCTCTGAAGAAGTAGGAGCCAAAGTAAGAGCAGCTGCACGGTGGCGAGAGTACTTAGAACACAATGCCTATCCCTGCCTTGAAGTCATTCACCCGAGTGTCACATACCACACTCATCCCAGGCTTAAAAAGAGCCTTGCTAGGAAGGTTGTCCATGACAAAGTCAGCGACCTGACCCTTTGTCTCATCCACGCCTAAAGTATATCCGTGGTTCAGGACCGGAGTAAGCATCAACTTCAATCTGAGTGAACTCCTCCGAAGCCTTATACTTTTGGATGGCCTCATCAATCCGAGCTAGATCTCCATCCCGTTCTTCTCCTCAGCAAACTTTTCTTTTGAGGACTTAAGCTCAACCTTCAGAGCCTGGAGTTGTTTCTAGAGAGTCTTGATCTCCCTATCACTGGACTCAACAGAACCCTTCAGCTTTTCCCTAGTCTGCCGCAGGTCGGCAACCTTCTTCTTCAAATCTCCAGTAATGGCTGAAGACTTGCCCAGCCTAAGGAAAATGTCCTGGCCAACCCAGGTTCCCTGCATAACAGAACAACAAAAATGAGAAACGCTATCAAAGTCTAAAACTCAAGTAAGGAAAGCAAGCTTACGTATTCCATGGCCTTGAAGCTAGCGTCAGCTAGCTCCACGTCACTCATCCCAAAGATCAGCTCTTGTTCCGCAGGTCGGACTCAATAAAGTCTGCATGACAGACTTAAATCAAGATCCGCAGGTCGGATTCCACATACTTGGGTCCCAAGGCAATCAGTTCAGCCACTTGAGCTTGGAGCTGCTCCTTGAGAGCTCTAATTTCTTGGTCCTTGGACTTAGTCACGTCCTCGAATTTTCGCCGATGATCGAAGGTCGTCTTCTCCAGGTCGGCAATCTTCCTCTCCAACTTCGCCTTGCTAGCCGAAGACGCAGCAATCCTTGCAAGGCCTCATGGACGATAATGGATCCATGCATCCACAAGTCATCAAATATGGGAAATCCTACCAAGTTACATACAATGTGCGATTGAAGAAGCGATACTTACATATTTTATGGCCTTAAATCCAGCATCAGCCAACTGTTTATCGGACAATTGATTCGACGGTGATATGGACCCCAAGACATGTTCTCGGAAACCGTCCCACTTTAAATGATGTGGGCAAAAATGCCTCGATTCCCGGGGTAGTTATGACAGCGTTATAACTGTAACTCTGCCATTGGCAGAGAAGGCCATTGTAAAATTCTACAAGTCTAGATGACAATGGCCGAACAACTGTTAAGGGTGAATTTACACGATTTATATTGATATATTTTATGATAATTTCCCTCATATTTGTATTATTTGCATAGAAAACGAGTGTTTAATCGAATTATTGAGTAAATGATATTTTTAATGAGTTATTCGCAAAATAGGTTAATTTTGGCGTTTTAATTTTGATTTTATGATTATTTGGATGATATTACGTTTTGCGATGTTTTAATGTGTTATAGGTACATGTTTGATGCTCAAATGATGATCAAAAAGAGATAAGAGTCGGATTACATTGATGATAGAAGAGATAATGATGATTTGAATTGAAGAAAAAGAGATAAGCAAGGAAAAATCAAGATTAAGTCGATCCTGGACTGGCGTCCAGCAGCTTGAACTGGCGTCCAGTTGGACGGGCGTTTAGTCAATTGAACGAGCGTCCAGAGGAGAAATTTGGTTCAGGATGTTCTGATTTTCAGTGGACGAGCGTCCAATTTTGTGAAGGACGGGCGTCTGATCATGACTCGGCCCGATTCGAAGTTGATATTGAGGACCAGACGAGCGTCCAGAAGGAGTGGACGGGCGTCCGTCCACCGCCTCAAAGATGCCCGACTTTGATATCTATAAATACAAACCGCGTTTTTCCACATTAAGGATACCAATTACACATTACTCAAAACCCTAATCCTAGGGGCGGCTCAGCCGTGTTTTTACATACTTTTCCTTCGCTTTTATGCACTTAAATCCTAGATTAAATTAGTTAGTTTTATGTTCTTTTCTTTAACAATTCCAAGCTTTCAAGAGGATGCTTAGAGGCTAAAAGCCCTTGAACGAGCATTGTGAAGCCTATCCGTCAACTATTCAGATTCGAATCTTGATTAATTTGTGAGTTTTTAATACAAGTTGTTTCTTTATCATGTTTGAATGTTTATTGCAACTATATCGAAAGATGTGCATGCTTGATTGTTTTACTTTGATGAAAGTCATGTAAACCCTAGATCCCCATGATAAAAGAATAGTTATTTGATCTATATAACGAGAGTTAATAGGTTAGATTTCTAGATTAGAAACGTTAAAGTTCACATCTTTGGTTAGAAAAAGCGTTGATCTTAGATCGAAAGATAGAGATTAATAGATGGACTATCTAAGAAATTAGGGTTCGTACTTTTAGATGAGGTGAATCACAACTTGGTTAAGTCACGAATTAATCGATTAGAATTGAACGTTGATAGGATAGGTGGATCAATCGCTCGTTTGTTTGTTATAATTTGAATAATCCCTTAAAACTTGAATTGTTTAGTTTAATTAAATCTTCTTATTGCATATTAGGTTTAGTTGTAGTTTAAATTGTTCGCAACCCGTATTTTCCCTGGCTTTAGATTCATTCTTCTTTCCAGTTTTACATTCGTGTTATCTTTACTTTCAGTCTCGTTTAGTTTTATTCGCTGTTTAGGTTAGTTGTTCGTGACATAGTTAGTTAAACAAAGACTAGGATTACCAATCGTTAGTTCCCCGTAAGATCGACCCGGTATCAACCTGTTTACTACGATCCTTGCACTTGAGGTATATCGGATTTATAAATATTATTACTTGTTTATTTTGCATTAGATAAATCCGTGAACAACAACACCTCTAACATATCCGACCTCACCACGAGTAGTTCAGCCGGATCTGGGGGGCTTATGACGAGGGTCGGATTAGCCCTTGCCACGTGTCATCTGTAGAGTGGCTAAGTCATAAATGAAGATAGAGAATTAATAAGTAGTAAAGGCCAGGAGCCTCAAGTTTAACTGAAGAAGCGGAGCTGAACCCTAGGTGGGAGGTCAGCTTGGCCTTTCTTAACTTACCACAGCAGGTCGGCTCGGTAAGAGTGAAGGTCGGGTAACGCAGTACAGGTCGAGATGGCCTAGGGGGTTCGACGCAGGTCGGCCAGGACCTTCTTTATTCGTATTTGGCATACGTGCTTAATAAAATCGAA
The DNA here is from genome assembly GCA_036785695.1 of Gentiana straminea. Taxonomy (NCBI): domain Eukaryota; kingdom Viridiplantae; phylum Streptophyta; class Magnoliopsida; order Gentianales; family Gentianaceae; genus Gentiana; species Gentiana straminea. The sequence goes on along the minus strand of JAVUPR010000497.1, from coordinate 9,891,041 downwards.
TTGACATGGAAAGAATCCTATGATATAATGACACTGTTCCTACCATTTAAATATATCCATAATTATCCATAAATTATAGGGATCCTACACGTGATTATCCTTAGGGACTAAGAATACGAATCCTTGTAGAATAAGGAAAGAGATGAGCCATCCCGTATATAAACAACTCTAAGAAATTACGAAAGACAGGATTCCTGATTGATTAACAAGATACGTAGGCAACATGAGAAATAACCCAGACTCAGTCTAAAAATCACAAACATCACCCCCGTTTTACATCTTGTTCTCAGGGCATATTATTGAGTTAATTGTCACTAGAAAAAATACGACCCAGATTTATTCATAGATGAGATCCAACATCGTCGTGTATCTTTTTTTCGTGATAGTTTAACCCACATTAATTTTGGCGGGAACGCTTAGCTTTGGTTAACCTCTTTATCATCCATACTTGGTACTCCGTATCATGTACATCTCACCACGTATTTATATGTTACACCATTACACCTTACATGTGTGTCATTTTATTGGATATTACAAAGCCGTGACAATCCCATTCTTATAACTAACGGGATTGTATAATTTTTTCTCTAAATTTCCGTATAAACCTTCACCAACGTAGGATTTTTTATTTTATTTTTTTTCCTCCTTAAAAAATTATAAATTAAAAAACCCGCATATACTATACCGTAAAGTCTCCAAATTTTTCAAAAAAAAAAAAAAAAAAAAAAATCTCCAAATGGAAAAATGAATCCCCCAAGTCGAAGTTCGCCGAGAAAAAAAGAGAGGGAAGTAGGAAACCAGAGGCTGCACCTCATTCATGTATGGCACTTGACATCGCTCCCAAAACAACCATCTACTTCCCCCCCACAACCTCTTCTTTCTTGTGCCATTCACGCTTTGTTTGCCTCTCAATCTCATCTCATGCCCCCCAAACCCAATAATCCGAGCTCACTCCGTCGTTCCGCCTCTAAACTTAAAGAAAAGGTAATCGCTGCCGCCTCCTCTTCTACCACCACCACCTCCGCCACCCAGGGTGTTGCCCTACAACAGTGTGCGAAGCCCATTCCTGCTCCCATAACCGATGAAGTACGCCAGCGGTTACGCAGCTTTATGTTGCCAAATAAGATGTCTGATTCTCCATCTCATTTGAAAGCTAGTGATGTCTCCGTTCAAACCCTGAATCTTCACTCCTCCGGTGATTCTGGTAATCTGTATCCTGTCAGCTCCTCAGCTTGTTGTCCTTTTTTTTTTTTTTGCCAGACTTCATTATTGTTCCAGGAGGGTGTATAATGCTGATATGTCTTTACTATTTCGTACAGAGAAATCGCCAAGGAAACCATCGTGGGGGTTATCTTCCATAAAATATGGTACGAACTTGAACTGAAGGTTGATTGGATATTATTTGTTTCAGTTCTAATTTAAATAAGTCATGCATTCCGCACCTTTGGTTTTCCGACCAACTCTTTAACTCCTAACTTTTGCGGCAGTTTTTAAGGGTCGCGAGACATAGTTCAGTAGGTTTGACTCATTCTGTTTTTTTTTTTAATAGCTAAAACCGCCTTTTGCTATCTACTGGTTGAAATTGGTATGGCAATAGATGTTTCCTTGAACTTGATAATGTGTTGTAGAAATGTAATGACTTGTTGGACATCAGGGGCTGCAAATCTCCATTTAATATTGTTCTGGGAATCTTTAGGGTGTCCTAAAGTAGCAAGTAGATCATTTATTGGCTATAGTATTTTCTGCTATTCCTGAATGTCTGTATGCTTTATTGCTATGTTTTTTGTTATCTGAGTTCATTTGTTCATCTCGAGAAAGGTGACTAGTAGTAATGCACATGGTCCAGGTGTAGATGATTCCTATGATTCATCAGACAAAGAAGATGATGTAGTAGGTGCCTTTTTTCATGAACTATTTCCCCGGGATAATCCAGATGATACATTTGCCATGCATCGGAAAGATATATCTAGAGAGCGGAAGCAGAAATTTATCTTTAACAGTCGTGGTAATTGGCCCATGACTCTTTGCAAGATGTATGGGTTAGATGCCACCAGACAGATACTTGAAAAATGTAAAACAAAAACTGGTCCTACGGAACTCAATGCTCTTGTACAATGGTGTGTTCAGGCAGCCAGGGAAGCTGAGGATGAGGAGGCTGCTTCAAGCCAGATTGTTCATGCTTTCAAATTTTTTGAGTTGATGATTGAACAGGGATTTCCAATAAAAGAAGAAACATATAGTCCAGTCCTTCTGTATCTGATCGAGGCTCGCATGGTTCGGGAATTCCAATTTTTTTTTGATTTTAAGAAGCTTGAAATTTCCCATCACAGATTAGTGTATTATGAATTGCTTCTATGGATGAGTTTGGGCGACGAAGACAAAATACAAGAGCTTTGTTATAGTCTTTCACTGTATGATGGTGAAGACAAGTCATTATTTCAAGGTAAGCACATTAATTTTTTGTTCGTCCTCTCCCCCCTCCCTCCCAAATACTTAATGACATTTGATTAGTTTTGCAATGGCTGAAATAGTCTTTTTGGGCTTCTATCTATTCAAGGTTTCCTTTTCTATTCTCCTAATATTTTCTTGTTCGTCTAGCGGATCTGTTGTTACTTTTAATGAAAGTTCATGTTCAAACGTGTTAAATTGTTTCAGTTATTCTTATTCAAGTGGCTGCTGCCTCAGTTCCCGCATTATGACTTAGTTGGATATTTAGATATTCATTTTTAGTTGTGCCTACTTTGCTTCATAGATGAAACTATAAGCATAATCATTTTTTCCTTTTGTTTACAGTCTTGTGTTTTTACTGTAGGAATTTAACGCTGTTACTGGTTGAGAAGTATTCTTGATCTTGCTGAATTTGTTTTCCATGTTTCATATGCTGATTGCAGAAAATTATTTGTTGGCATTTTGTAAAAGTGGAAGAAGTACTGAGGTTTTACGACTGTTGAGAACATTTGATATTACGAAAGTTTCATCTGTCAAGCGAATAAAAGATATCTTCAGATGCCTAGGAAAGCTTTTGCTGGAGTCTCTTGCAGAAAGTTTCTTGGTGGCCCTTAAACTCAATGGTAAACTCCTACCCATTTTTTCATGACGAGAGAGCGTAATGGAGACAGGCTATCCATGTAGCTAACCCTACCTGGAGGGAATAAGCGTTTTGTGTTGTTGTCGTAGAGAAATATCTTTAACCCTTCCTGATGTAAAATAATAAGGCTCAGAGAATAAAAAAAATGTTGTTGCTAAAGCAGTTTTCTCTTTTTCTTTCTAATGTGGCAATTGAAAGTGGATTTTTATTTTATATAAGGATGTAGTTTATATCTTTCATTTGTCTTGGGCTCTCTGGCATGCTAATCTGTAATGTTACACGATGGATGCATTTGTTTACTCTCTAGCTAGTGTATTACTTCATCTTCCTTGGTTTATATGTTTTAATTCTGATGTGAGCAATGAGATGTAGGCTTCTTTTATTTGTTAGCTATAATTTTTATAATGGGCTGATGCTTTATCGACTGCAGGTATTGGACCTGACATTTCAGAAATAATCTTTGACTTCGTAAATGGCATACCAAATTTAGCGGTGAGAAAATTCTCATGCTACTGGTATATTCATTAATTCCGGAAATGTTTTAAGGGCTCTGCCATAATGTTGATCCCCTTTTGTATTAAATTCAATTGTATTACTTTTACCTCAGGTAAATATATTTTGTTTTCAAAGACATCGAGATCCCAACCACATCCTCCCTTGTGTTAAAAAAGTAGTTCGCAAACATTTATGGACTGCCTAGGGAAATGGGAGGCTAGCAGCCTTCTTGCTTGTTTTCAAATAATATACCAATCCATATATTGGCATGATAGCTTGTTTAGGTCCTTAGGAGAACAATAGTTGTCAAAAGAGGTTCCTTTTTAGTATTTTCTTTACAATTTCTTAAATAATGTCTTGGCTAGGTGGGCACAAGTTTCAATACTCTGATAAGGAGTTGGTATCTAGTGATATCATGCACAGAACCAAATATTTCTCCTGTTTCGTTGTATGGAAAAGTTAATGAACTAGGTGGATAAAACAGAAAATATCTGCAGTGGACATCCAAATTTTAGAATAATTTTTTGGCATTGGTTGGGAACTTTGCCAGGCCTGATAAAATGTTATAACCATTTATATGTAATTTCAATTAGTATATGAATTTGATGTTTGAGTTGTGTTTCAGAACCATTGTTGTTAAAGCACTAGGCGAAGCCTACACATGCTTGGGTCGCCTGGTCGCCTTGGCGTCGCTTAATCATGCTAGACGATCATGGAATATGTTGGAAAATAGAAACTAAATGACAAGATAATTCGTAAAAGTCCACTAAAAGCCCAATTTCTATCAAAATAATATACTGCTGTGCTTCGTGCGCACTGTAAGCCACATCAAAACAATTGCAGGCACCAACATTTGTTGTATGTCCTAACCTCCCAATAATATCAATTAAACTAGTCATCCAACTCAGCCATGAGTACTAAGTACTAAGAAGTGAAAGGTTTCATCATGTGCACACACGCAACCCCCCTTTTTGTACAACATCTTGCCGAGGCAACCCACGCCTACCTTCTTGGCGCTAAGACCTTGACTCTTTCCTAGGCGTTGCCTTGACAATAAGCTCTAGTATCATTGCTTTAAGCAGGATTAGGGAATAGAAATAACTAGCCAGGAAACCACAAAGAGTAAATCAAGTATGAGGATGGTGCCATATTGATATTGATATTGATGTTGAATGGTTTTAAGGCACTGAGGGTCTTGGTTATTTGCTATTATGGGCACTCTGAGGGTATTGTAATGTTGCCATTCCAGCACATTTCCTTAGATTTGTACTAAGCATACACTAAACTGGAGCCTCTCTGCAGTTGTAAAATGATCTCTGTGATCTGAGGTTATTTGCGTGAGAAAAACATTCACCTAGAGAATTATAATGTAACTTTTCGCCCAGAGTGGCATCACCTTGTGTGACCCTGAACATGAGGATCCTCTAGTAAACTGGAGAACTAGGCTGTCCTTTTTAGGTGATCATTTTATTGAACAATAAATCTATCTAGAACCATCATTTGACAAATATGCATACCCTGTGTGCTCTGTGCTTTATCGTTTTGTATGAATGGTATCTGTTATATCCCGGCCTTTTCTTGTAAAGACACTGGTGGAAAATGTCAGGTTGAGGATGTTATTTTGAAGTGCAGAAATTTGCACGCGACATTGGATGTCAAACCGACTTCTATGTATTACAAGGGGCTTATACGCTTCTGTTGTAGAGCATCACAGGTGCATTTTATCTGCTTCCCAAACTGTTTTTTGATTGATATATATATATATATATATATATATATATATATATATATATATATATATATATATATATATATATATATTTATTTATTTATTTATTTTGAATTATAAATTGAAGTTTCTTATTTTTATGTGAACACTTGAATTATTGGGCTTAGGTACATAGGGCGCTAGAAATAGTTGACAACATGGTTGAAGCTGGGCACTCATGCTCTTTGAAAACCTTTCATTTCATGTTGGATTCATGCATGGAAAGCTGTGAATATAATTTGGTAAATCTTTCTTTTCTCTCGTTCTTGTTTTCTACTTGGGGAAATGATAGTTTACCCCCAGGTGGTTTAGTATATAAAGCCTTTACCCCCATGGTATATTTATATATGCTTTAGCATATAAAGTCTTTACTCTCCTATGGTTTATTAATACTCCCTCCGTTCCTTATTATCTGTCGCATTTGAGAAAAACACACAAATTAATAAAATGAGTAATTGCATTGACTTTTATTATAAAATACTAAAAGAATCTTGAAAAGTGTAGTGGTGTATTGAATATGAAAGATTGATTGGTTGAATGAGCCTAGAAAGTTGAAAAGTAATATTGAAAAGCTGAAAGAGTATTAAAATATGTATTGGAAATGTAACTACGACAGATGAAAAGAAATTTTTGATTTTGGCAACTGCGACAGTTAAATAGGAATAGAGGCGGTATATGCTTTACCCCTACTCATAGAATTTAAAGCATATATAGCACCATAGAGGACGTCAAAGCAATGACAAGAATCACAGCTTGAAGATTATTCCAATCTTTGATCACCACTTGCTGGTAAATTCTTGTTAATCTCGTTATATTTAGTCCAGTAATGTAAAGTACACATAACAACAGGCTTCTGGATAGGCACCTGGGAGTCAAGTTAATTTTGCTGTCTGGCTTCGTTGTTTTTGTCTAACAGAACTGATAAATCACCACTGCATCTAAAAGTTTAAGCTGATAAATGTTAAGGAGAAGTGCAATTTATACATGCATACGCTCTAATTCGCCCATTCACGAGTGGATTGTTGACACGTGGATAACATTGGGCATGTTGTAGCAAAGTAGCAGCGCTAGTTGTAGTTTTAGTGTAGCATAGTAGCAGCAATATTATAGGTTTCTTATATATACGGGTGGCGAGGTTTGATCTCAGGACCTCGTGCTTTGGCACCATGATAAATTATCATCTCAGATGAGAGCTTAAGATGTCAAAAAGTGTAATTTATACATGATAAATTATCCTCTCAAGTAAAGACTTAAGATGTTAAAAAAGTGTAATTTATACATGCATTCATTCTAAGAAGTAGGTAGCCACACTTTTATGTCAGATGGACCACTGATAAGGTTATCTTGTTTCTAATTACTCTCCTTAAATTATGAGTTGTGATCTGAACCTTCTTTGGTAATTCAAATTCCAGTTTATCTAGCAATGAGATTTGAATTTCTTGCATAACACTTGACATATTTGTTTCTTTTATTGTTGAAAGAAAAATACAACAATATTTGGAGATAATCATGCATAGTAGGTGGCCTTCCTGCCCTGCCCTGCCCTGCCCTGCCCTGCCCTGTTTTTTATTTTATTTTATTTGAATAAACTACATAACTATTAATATTGTTAATTTACACGATATGAGCACACTGGGATCGAAATCAATAATCAAATCCCTCTTTTATTCTTCATTTAGTATATAGGGTTTACAATCGAGTCCTACTACCACAAGCTACTTGCACAATAATAAAATAAATAACTTGGGCGACTTACAACTTTATCACTTATTTAAGAACATCGCGGATACACATACGTAAACCTAGGACTCTTTGTTTATTAATTTATTCTAAATCTCTTTCTCGTAACACTCTCCCTCAAGTTGGAGCATGTAGATTGTGCATGCCCAACTTGGCACAAATGAACATCAGCTTGCTTCGATCGAGCGCCTTTGTGAAAATGTCAGCTAGCTGATCTCCGGACCGCAAAAATGGAGTACAGATCCTTCCACAATTAATCATCTCTCGTACAAAATGACAGTGTACATCTATGTGTTTCATTCTCTTTGTTAAACACAAGATTGGAGGCAATATGTTGAGCAAATTCAGTATCTCAATACAAAGGTATAAGATTAGACACTTGAAACCCGATTTCTTCCGTAAAATTTTGAATTCAAGTGAGCATGTGGCTTGTGCCATTGATCGATATTCTGCCTCTGCGCTAGACCTAGCCGATATCGTTTGCTTTTTACTCTTCCGCGTGACCAAGTTTCCTCCAAGGAAAGTACAATATACTGTTGTAGAATTTCGGTCTGGTTAGGAACCGGCCCAATCCGCATCCGTGAATCCTTCTATTATCATATGACCATTAGGTCGATATAACAAGCCTTTCCCAGGGGCTTGTTTCAAGAATCTGACTATTCTTATCACGGCTTGCTAATGTGGTACCCTCGGAGATCAAGGAATTGACTAACAACACATACTGCATAAGCTATATGCAGACATGTAATAGTAAGATGGTTTAGCTTACCCATCGGTGTTCTTGTATCTCCCAGTGAGTAAAAGAGTTCTCCCTCGTTCGGTAATAATTTTAGATTAGGATCCATAGGCGTGGCGTGTCAACCGGTCTTCCTCCTGACATCCCTATTTACTCCAATAAATCTAGCACATATTTCCTTTGTGACAAGAAGATGCCATTATTAGATTGTGCAACTTCGATTCCTAGGAAATATCGTAATTTGCCCAAATCCTTTCTATGAAATTCCTTTCTCAGAAATTCCTTCAGCTTGTATATTATTGGATTATGTATTATTTCAGCAGGGTAGCTGACCCTGCTGAGTATAAGTCTGCTGATAATTCAGTAGGGTATCTGACCCTGCTGGATATAAGTCCGCCGAGAAGTCTGTCGTGATTCGGCGGGTAGCCGACCCTGCTGAGTATAAGTCTGCTGATAATTCTGTTTCGTAGTATTATTTTTAATGTGTACAAATGTAACTTTATTACTTTTGATAGGATACTTGAGTATAACCACTCTATTATGTTTGTAACCACCCTATAAAGGATATCTAGGTTGTTATTACTTACTTTTTAGTTTATCTAGGAAAGTTACTTTTTCACTTTATGCTTTATAAGCATGCTTTGTATTTCACCTATTTATACCAACCTTATTGGGTTGAGTTGAATATAAGAGTTATATTTCTCTTTTCACTTTCTTCTCTTAAAATCTATATGGTATCAGAGCCTCTGAATTATATTCAGATTTTTTAACTTCATCATCTTCTTCTTCTTCCCTTTAATTCTCGTTCTTTAAAAAAAAATGGCGAATCTAATCAAGACTCTCTCATGATGACTCTTGATAACCCTTCTCTCCAAATCACCTCGAAAAAACTTTCTGGACCAAATTATGTTCAGTGGGCACAATCTGTCCAAATGTATATCACAGGGAGGAACAAAATTGGTTACCTCACTGGTGAGTCTCTTCCTCCTACTGATCACACCTCCAAGGAATATAACACCTGGAGGACAGAAAATGCCACTGTCATGTCTTGGCTTATCAATTCAATGGTTGATGAGATAGGCCAAGTTCATCTATTTGCTAAATCTGCCCATGAAATCTGGAAAGAGGTTGCTAAAACCTTCTCAGACCAGGGTAACTTTGCCCAAGCATTTGGCTTGAGAAACATCCTGAAAGATACTAAGCAGGGAGGACAAGATGTCACCAAGTACTTCAACAACCTCAACAAACTCTGGCAGGAATATGACCAACTTACTCAGGTGCAATGGTCATGCACTGCTGATTCTTCTTTATATTACAAACTGATGCAGCAAGAAAGGGTGTTTGACTTCCTAAGTGGTCTCAATCCTATCTATGAGGCTGCAAGAGAAAGAGCTCTTGCCCAGACTACCTTTCCCACTGTACAAGAAGCATATATTGCTATTAGAAAGGAGGAAAGCAGGAAGGGAGTAATGAATGGAGGTCTTCTTCCTACCCCTGTCAAAAGGTATGGGCCATAATTATTATGGTGAGCCCGCATGGCCCAACGATCTTTTATATATTTTTCCAGTAGTCATTTTAGGCACTATTGCATGTAACGTAGGCTTAGCGGTTCTAGAACCATCAATGATTGGTGAACCGACGGATCCGTTTGCAACTCCCTTGGAAATATTACCAGAATGGTATTTCTTTCCTGTATTTCAAATACTTCGTACAGTACCCAATAAATTCATATATTTCATATATTCTAGATCGATTCAGGATTAAATTGACTAGACGTATCTAGGGCTAATTCGCTTTGAAGCGACTATTCCCTGTAGATACACGCGTCGTGTTAGGGTGATCACTTCCCGTGATTACAATATCATCCACATACACCACAAGTAGAACACAACCACGGTTTGTATGTTGTTAGAAAATTGAGTGATCACTCTGGCATTGCTTCAACCTAAACGATTTGATGGCATTTGACCAAACCGCGAGGCGACTGTTTTGGACCATATAGGGCCTTTCTGAGTCTACAGACCGTACCTTGATACTCCAACCCTGGTGGTTGGCTGGTTGCTCCATAAATACTTATTCTGATAGTTCTCCATGTTGGAAAGCGATCTTAACAGCAAGTTGATGGATGGTCCATCTCTGATTTGCTGCAATAGACATCAACATCCGGATTGAGGAAATTTTAGCCACCGGAGAGATTGAGCAAATTGGGATCGAAGTCAATAATCTAATCCCTCTTCTATTCTTTCATTCATTATATAGAGTTTATAATATAGTCCTACCACAAGCTACTTGCACAATAAGAAAGAAATACATGGCCGACTTAAAACACTCAGCCGACTTACAACTTTATCACTTATTTAAAAACATCACGGATAAACATTAGTAAACATAAGAGTCTATTTATTAATTTATTTTAAATCTCTTTCTCGTAACAAATATAAATGACATCATGTGGGCTTTCTGTTGGAGCACCTAAGATGACTGCGTTTACTGTTTTTCACTAGAATAGAACTACACAACCATGTTATGCGTATTGCGAAAACATTACATGAGAAGTTGCTGTGCAAAATCAGTTCCCAGTTGATATATTTGTTTAATATATTTCATGTTTGATATGGTCAGCAGTCTTTTGAAGTCTGATTCTTCTGCTATTTGTTTAATACACAAGGTTCGTCGAATCTACTCAATGATGTCTCTTCATGGCTTGGAACTAAAGGTGGAGACTTTCAGAATCATGATAACTCTTATTGTCAAAATGAGGGATGTAAGTTGCTTACTTCATGGGATTTAGAACAATTACTTGAGATGACTGGTCTTTAAACAGAAGTGTACGTTCCGCTTTACCCTTTCAGTATGATGGTGCATACCGCATGCTTGTTGACATGAAGACAATGAATATAAAGCCTACAGCTCCCATGTATAATGCGATAATGGCCGGGTTTTTTCGAGAGGTAGGCGAATTAGCTAGTTCTTTCTTTTTGTTTGCTCTCTTACATTTGATGTTTGAAGCAATGAACTGTTTCTTACGCTTCTAACTGATAACAAGCTTGATATGTGTTGCGGTCAACTTTTATTTTTATTTTTTGAAAAAAACAATAAATATGAAGCCTTATTCCCACGTTGTGGGATCGACTAATATATATATATATATATATATATATATATATATATATATATATATATATATATATATATATATATATATTGACACCACAATGAATCTACCGGGGCATCGACTTTGCGAGAGGTCAAATATTGCATTCGACCTCTCTTGAGTCAAAATTTGAGCTTAAATTTGACTCCGGAGAGGTTGAATGTCAGTGTGGTGCCTCGAAAGTAGATTCAATGTGGTGCCAATAATAATGCCCTATATGTATGTATGTGCGTATGTGTGTGTGCGTATGTATGTATGTATGTATGTATGTATGTATGTAGATAGTCGGACATACAGAGACACAACACCTTTTGTGGGTTTGGGTTGGAAAGCATATGAGGCAACACTTGGAAGTCATTAATTGGTAAAATGATAGCTTGTAGTAAATGTGATGATTGTTGAGTGAGCCTTCTTGTAGCTTGTCTAAGTAATCATGAATTGTACTAGTTTTGATGATTGTTGAGTTAGCCTTTTTGAAGCTTGTCTAGGTTATCTTGTACGTCTACTCTCCATCTTTTCTCAAGGTAGATTGAATAACTTTAGATTTTAATTTTGGATCGAAATTCTTCTTTGCCATGCTACTCCACTTGGAAGCTGGCAAGACTAGCCATCTAACGAAAATGACCAAATTCCCATTCGGTGGGTCAACTACTGACCAATTTACTCATGTGATAAATGTTTTTGTGTCTTGAGTGACTGCATGTATTGGCTATACTTGGCTTACGGGTTCTCGTTTCGTTCTTCAAATTGCCAAAGTAGGAAGAACTATAGTAGCGGGTCATGTGTTTTTTTTGTCTAAATACAACACCTGTTAAATGCATATTTTATCTATACAACAATAACTCACAAGCCTTATTCCAACTGTGGGTTTGGTTTTATGGATCTCTTTACTGCGCTTTTTCACAAGTCTTATCCTCCTTGATACCCGTATAACCCATATCCTTTTTAACTGTCTCCCCCTCCATGTTTTATTTGGTCTACCTCTTCAACTTTGAAAACATGTTCCGTCTTCTAGCTCACTACACATAAGAGGTGCATGTACAAGACGTCCTTGCACATGACCATATCATCTTAATCGTGATTCAATCATTTTCTCATGAATAGAAACTACCATAACTTTTCCTTTAATATGCTCATTTCTTATCTTGTCCATCCTAGTATGTCCACACATCAATACGAGCATTCCCATTTCTACCATGTTCATGCTTATAATCTATTGTTCAGCATATAGACCTACATAGCATCACTGGTCTTTTTGCCATCCTGTAGAACTTACATTTAATTTTTAAGGACGCTTTACTCTTGAAAAAATGTATTTTACCACAAGTGATTAGGATCAATTATGGCTAATTTTAGGCTATATATTACAGCTGTTTAAATTTGAGTTTTGAATTTGATTTGATGATTAATTAGGCTAGCTCCATCATATTACTGACCTTCCTAGTTTAAAAAGGCTCTAAGAAAATAAGTATAAAGCATCATATTAGACTGAACAGAAGAGAAGAATAATTCTATTGAGACATAGAAGGGTTACAACCATTTGTAGTATCAACGAGATATGGGGATTGTGAAAATACAGCTGCACTAGCAGGCTGTCATTACTAGGGACCTTTCAACTATTTAGACTGTTAAGTGAAAGGTTTAGTCTAGGAAATAGAAAAAATACATCAGACCATTAAATGATGGTATGATACTTTGGACTATTACATGAGACATTAAATATAATGTCAGGAACCTAGAGTGTACGGAAAGAAGTTAGTTGATGACATCATTTTGAAATTAGTTCTGTTAGTTAGTAGTTGAGTCGGCTCCTATATAAGCCGAGCTCTTTGCTTGTAATCCTCACCTTTGGACATTAATAGAATCTCTGTTTTCTCTCCTACTGTCTTCCTCTCCTCAATCCCCAATTTCCTCTCCTCAATCCCCTATTTTCCTAAATCAAACCCTAGTTAGGATCACTATCCTAACATTTGGTATCGTAGAGCGACGATCTTGTCTGCTGTTTGAGTTCTTTCGATTCAAAAAAAAAAAAAAAAAAAAAAAACCGGTTTGCAATAGAAATTATGGGGATCAATGATATGGAATTCCATTGGCGTTGGAAGTGGTCGTATAGACCCGTCCAAAGGGATGGAACAACCGTTGCGTAATATTATGATTGTTTCGTGATTGGAAAGAGAGAATGGTCAATTTTTCATGCCCAAATTGATGAAGGAGATTATATTGATGGATTCATTGATAATTTGGTAATGGAAATTTGATTAAGGATTGGACCTAAAAGTCGGTCGAGAATGAGTAGATTGAGTGATGCTTTCTATGTTTGCGAAATTCGAGGAATGGATGATGTTTAAGGAAGAGGCTTTCAAGAAGATTGAAGCACACATACGGTTTGATAAAATGCCTAGCCGAATTCCTGCCGATAAATTTCGGTTGATGTATCGAAGGATTCAAATTTCTGCAAGGTGTTCGATAAAATGGTCGAATCAACTCCAACGAGAGCTCATCATTCGATCAAGTTCGGAAAATGTCAACCGCAACTCGCTATGACCGACAAAGATTCGCCGAGAGGTGATAGATGTTGGTCCATTGCTAAAATCGAGGAAAAGAGTTGCTATGATGACATTGTACGAGTAACGATGATGTAGCGGTGCAAATAGAAGGCGATCCCGGAAAACTGTCTCACCAAATGCGAGCGCAAGGTGTTTGACAAAATGACCGAGCCAATTTTGACAGATTCGAATTCATTTCCCGGAATTCGGTTGATGAAGAAAGGCCGAGGAGTTATTTCCATCAAAGATAGAAGTTGTGAAGGTTGCCTACCAAGTGTTCGATGAGATGACCGATCCAGCCCGGCGGTTATGCACTCGTTTTCTACGGGTTCCTTGTTTGGAGATGAAGGGAAGGATGATTCATCTCCCATTAAGGCTGATAATCGATTGGTTGTCGAATTGGCAGCGACTCCTTCGTTGAAAATGATAAGTTTAAAAGTGGCCACCCTCTCGTTTGACAAAATGCCCGAACAAACTTCGCTTGAGCGGAATAATGAGAAGTGTCGACCGAATATTTCACATCTCATGTTAGTTTCCGGACTTGACACCGAACTCGGTTGGGTGAGATATTGAGGTTCATATTCGATCCAGGAGGTAGCTCCCCGTACCATACGAGCCGTCATTCGATCCGGAGTTGCCTTATGTTGCTTCTTCTATATGGGGTAGGTTCCGCAATTTCGCTTGAAAATATTAAGTTTGAATGGTGTGCTTGATTTTGTGGGGTATGTCCCTATTGAAGTACCGTCGTTTATGTGAAAATGGGAGGCCAAGACAAGAACAAGTGAGGCAATAGTGGTTTCCACGTATGTTGAACCAATTGATGCAAAGAAGACTTGTCATCCCCGCCATCCCTTTTGCTCGGCAAAATCAATTTTTTGCTTGGGATAGGACTACAACTAATAGACTCACATACACTGATGGGATTAAGGGTAGTGTTGCTGCCGAGCCTATGGTTTTCGTTTTAGACAAAGGGAAGGAAATCCATGGGTGTAATTTTCATGAGCATATTCGAGTCGTGGTTATGAAAATCATCAAAAAGTGATCAAGAGAGGATCTATATTACCCAAATCAGCCATCACGGACGGTCTTGTTGAGCTATTGAACTTACAAAGAATAATACTCTGTTGGTGATGAAAGTGGTAAAATGATTAACGTCGAGTCTTTTCCTTTGCGGTTTTGAGTGGCAAAAGTAATACGAGGATTGGTGTTGTTTTGGCACATGTCGTTGTTCTTCTTGTGGCCATTTTGGGGCTTATTGCATGTGTAATTCATAGGCATAAAATGAGGGTTGGTGGATATGGAAAGACAATTGAAGGTTCTCTTGTGGCAATCGGATTCAAAGGGTTGCAGAGTGCAACTAATTTTTTTTTTCCAGACAAGTTGGGAGGAGGAGGTCCTGGATCATTTTTCCAAGGGACTTGGCCAGATTCAAGTGTCGTAACTGCGAAGAAACTTGGGGGCATCAGTCCAGAAGTTGCTAGAATATCTTCACAACTCAGTGCAATGGTAAAAGTTGTATCCGGCCACTGTTTTATTACAACAAAATATGGGTTCACATTTGATGACAGCTGGACCATTTCTAATGCCTATAAAGATATTCTTGAACCCGTTTCGGTTATTGAAGAGAGCAGTTGTGAGTTCAAAGGGAATTTTAGTGTATGGATGCCTTACAGCTCATTTCATGTCCATGAAGAAATACTTTCAAGTGGTCACAAAATTGTTGTTTTAGTAGGGGTTACTATCCTAGAAAATTTTGTTTGGGATCCGGGTCTATGTGCCATTTCTTTTTCTTTTCTTTTCGTTTACATCCTTGGGGACAAGGATGGTTTTGAGAGGGTGGGAAAGAGGATACTAGCAATAGTGATAATGAGAAGGTTGACAATGGGAGACAATGGGATGTGGGATAATGGGATGTTTGATTTTGTATGTTTGGTTGTTGTGGGAAATAGTATATTTGCCTATTTGGGGTTTGGTTTAGAATTTTTTCTATATCCTTGAGGACAAGGATGTTTAAAAGGGGAGGGTGATGTCGAACCTGAGTGTACGTAAAGAAGTTAGTTGATGACATCATTTTGAAATTAGTTCGTTAGTTAGTAGTTGAGTCGGCTCCTATATAAGCCGAGCTCTTTGCTTGTAATCCTCACCTTTGGACATTAATAGAATCTCTGTTTTCTCTCCTACTGTCTTCCTCTCCTCAATCCCCAATTTCCTCTCCTCAATCCCCTATTTTCCTAAATCAAACCCTAGTTAGGATCACTATCCTAACATATAATTATAATATCACATAATATCACATATCCGCTAATACTCCCCCTCAGGCTGATGAATGAGGGTTGATCATTCCAAGCTTGCCCTTGATGTCATGAAAAATCTTGCCAGGTAGGCCCTTGGTGAAGATATCAACAAGTTGAGAGTTTGGGGAAACAAATGGAGTGCTGATTAGGCCATTGTCAATTTTCTCCTTTATGAAGTGTCGATCAACTTCAATGTGTTTGGTCCAGTCATGTTGAACAGGATCATGAGCAATGCTAATGGCTGATTTGTCATCACAATAAAGCATCATAGGTTTCTGCCATTTAATCTTCAGGTCTTCTAAGATGATTTTCAACCATTGGAGTTCACAGATACCACGAGCCATTGATCTAAACTCAGCTTCAACACTTGATCGGGCCACAACATTTTGCTTTTTGCTCCTCAAATGATCAGATTTCCACCCAAATAAATGCAATACCCAGAAGTAGACTTTCTATCATCCAGGGCCCCAGCATAGTGAGCATCAGTAAAAGCCTCGAGAGTGATTTTGTCTCCTTTCTTGAACAAAATGCCACAGCCTGGGTTGTCTTTTAAGTAATGAAGGATTTGATGAACAACTCTGAGATGGATCTCTTTAGGATCCTGCATATACCTGCACACAACATTAACAACAAAAGCAATATCTGGACGAGTATGAGCCTGATAGATGAGTTTGCCAACTAGCCTTTGATAATTCCCTTTGTTAACAGAAACAACATCAGGAGCAACAGTTAAACCATGATTAAAGTCAATAGGGAAAGAGCAGGTTTACATCCTAACTTGTCAGTTTCAGATAACGAATCAAAAATATATTTTTGTTGAGAAATAAAAATACCTTGTTTAGAATCTATGCCCATAAAGTATTTTGGTCTTCCTAGATCTTTCATGTCAAAACTTTTGAGAAGGCATTTTTTCAGGTGAGCAATACTTGTCTCATCATTTCCGGTGACAATTATGTCATCAACATACACAAGTAGAATAGAGACCTTACCGGTTTTATCATGTTTAAAGAAAAGAGTGGTCACCTTGGCTCTGAGAGTATCCAAGTGAGATCATGGTTTTGGAGAATTTTTCAAACCATGCTCTAGAGGATTGTTTCAACCAATATAAGGCTTTGTTTAGTTTACAAACTTTGCCTTTTGATTTTTCAAAACCAGGAGGGATAGTCATATACACAGTTTCATGGAGATCTCCCTGGAGGAAGGCATTTTTGACATCAAATTGTTGAATTCTCCAATCAAGAGTGGCAGATAGGGATAGGACTCTTATAGTATTCATTTTGGCCACAGAGGCAAATGTTTTAAAGTAATCAATCTCATGAGTTTGACTATATCCTTTGGCTACAAGTCTAGCCTTGAACCTTTCTATGGATCCATCAAATTTGTATTTAATAGTATGGATCCACCTACACCATACAAGTTTGTCTGCAACTTCCCAAGTGTTGTTCAACTCAAGAGCCTGGGAGCCTGGATTTTCAGCTTACATGGCATTCTGCCATTTCTTATCCTTTAAGGCTTCATGCTCATTTTTAGGAATAATTTCACTATGGAGATTGCTGAGGAAAGTCTTATGAGAAGTAGAATAGTTTCTGGTGGGTAAGGAGGATGTTAGGACTTAAGTGTTCTTAGGTGTTAGTGAGTATACTCCTTTTACCTCCTTGAGCCAAGAGGTATATAAGGAAGGCGTGTGTTGTAATAATTGCTCACTTTGGATATTAATAAAACTCTATTTTCCTGCCTACTTCCTTTCTTCCCTAATTCTCTCTGTTCCTTCCCCAAATTCCTCTCCTCTATCCCTAGAATTCTTCTCAAAACCCTAGTTAGGATCACTATCCTAACATCTGGTATCAGAGAACAGTTGATCGACAAGGATAATAAGAAGCCGGAAATTCCCTTCCAAGCTCCTACTGCAAGTACGGGTGATGGATTACTCCCCACTTACCCATTAAGGCAAGACTCAGCTGAACCATCGGAGGTTAATTTGAGGTATGAACCTCATTACAAAGCTTCGAAGATCGATTTTCGTCTGTTCAATGGAGATTCTCCCATGGAGTGGATTAGAAGGAGTGAAAGATATTTCCAAATCCATGACACTCCTGATAATCAAAAGGTCAATTACGCAGAAATGCATCTTCGAGGAGCTGCGGATGTGTGGTTTGGAGGACTTAGAATGAGTTACCCTCACATCACTTGGCCTACGATGAGAGAAGAAGTTTTAAAGAGGTTTGGTTGTAAATCCATGGACATGGCAGTTGATGCTTTCCATCAGTTGAAGCAGGTAGGGTTCGTAGATGAGTACCTTGCTGAGTTTGAAGACTTGAGGACATTAGTGCAGATGCAATGCCCTAGACTGACAGACTACCATTACATCTCCTGCTTCATTAAAGGACTCCTAGAAATCAAATCGATGGTAAGGTTGATGAATCCGGACTCTATGTCATCTGCGGTGGATGCTGCAAGGTGCCAGGAATGTGTCCTACTATCCTTAAATCACAAACCTTTGCCTAAGATTTCGTATTCTACTGGACAGGTCAGACAGCCAGCTCATGTTCCTAAGGTGTTCGATAAAATGCCACAGTTAGAATACAAGCAACCAGACCCCAAACCAGTACTACAAAGAGCTATAACACCAAACGAGATACAAGATAAGAGAGCCAATGGGCTGTGTTTCCGGTGTGATGAGAAATACACCCCGGGGCACAAGTGTAGACAGAGGCACATCCACTTCATTGTAGCAGAGGATGAAGAATTTGTTGGAGAGGATGACTATACCACAGCCTTGACAGATGACTCTCCAAACACATCTCAGGTCTCGGTGTATGCACTAACTGGTCAGACAACTCATAATACCTTCAAAATTTGTGGCCTGATCAAGAAGAAAAAGGTAGAAACTTGATAGATAGTGGAGCATCTCATTCCTTCTCGGATTACAAGGTGGCCAAGGATGCTGGTTGCAACATAATGCCCAGTAATCCTATGATTATTACAGTAGCAGATGGGAATTCCATAAGAAGTGAATCCAAATGTCCCAATCTCTCTTGGTCAATGCAAGGGTTCCAGTTTAAACAAGATATCAGACTTCTCAAACTCAGGGGTTGTGATATGGTTTTGGGTGTGGACTGGTTGGGGCAATATAGTCCAGTCACATTTAACTTCAATTCCATGTGTCTGACATTAACCAAGGATGGGGAGCAGGTTAATCTTTCTGGCAAACCAGACATTGGACAACTCAAGATGATCAGTTGCAAAAAGTTGGTTGAAACTTTGAAGAATGGCACTTGTGGATTAGTCAGATGTTTAAATCAGATCCAAGTAGAGCATGAGTCTACTACCCCTACCCCTCTGGAGCCCCTACTCTCAGAATTCCATGATGTCTTTGCTGCTCTTATAGGCTTACCTCCAGAAAGGGGTTGTGAACATTCCATCATATTGAAAGAGGGCGCAGCACCAGTAAAGATCAGACCCTATAGATATACTTATACTCAGAAGGATGACATTGAGAAGATAGTGATTGAGTTGTTAGAACAGGGCATAGTCCAACACATCAGTAGCCCTTTTGCTTCTCCCATGCTCCTAGCAAAAAAAAAAGATGGGACATGGAGGGGGTGTGTAGATTACAGAGAACTCAATGACCTGACAATCAAGGACAGGTATCCTATCCCAATTATAGATGACTTGCTAGATGAGTCGGGGAAGGTCAGGGTCTTTTCCAAAATTGATTTACGATCCGGTTTCCACCAGAACCTCATGAACATGGGCGACATACAGAAAACAACCTTTGTCACTCATCATGGCCACTTCGAATTCTTGGTCATGCCTTTTGGGTTAACAAATGCTCTTGCTACCTTTCAAAGGAACATGAATGAGCTGCTTAGGCCTTTCCTCAGGAAGTTTGTATTAGTGTTTTTTGATGACATCTTAGTTTACAACACTGACATGCAACTACACTTGGTACATCTTATGGCAGTACCGGAGGTGCTCAGGAAACACTCTTTTTATGCCAAGATGTCGAAATGCTCTTTTGGGCAGGACAAGGTGGAGTATTTGGGCCACATTATTCAGAATGGTAGGGTGTTTGCTGACCCTGCAAAAATACAGGCTATGGAACAGTGGCCTACACCCCAGAATGTTACTGAGTTGAGGGGGTTCTTAGGTCTCACTGGATTTTACAGGAGGTTTGTGCCCTCCTATGGCATTCTAGCCAGGCCTCTCAATGACCTTTTGAAGAAGGAGGGATTCTCTTGGAATCCTAGGGCACAAGAGGCATTTGATCAATTGAAGCAAGCAATGGTCCAATCCCCTGTCCTAGCACTTCCAAATTTTGAAGCACCTTTTTGCATAGAAACTGATGCATGTGCAAAAGGGTTAGGGGCAGTCTTGCAGCAATCCAAACAACCCTTGGCATATCTGAGGAGGGCCTTTAATTCTAAAGAGATGGTGCTGTCCATTTATGAGAAGGAGCTCTTGGCTGTGCTCATGGCAGTCACTAAATGGAAACAATATATACAAGGTAGGCCATTCACAATCAAAACTGACCAGCAGAGCCTCAAATTCCTTTTGGATCAGAGGGCCATTACCACTCTACAACAGAAAGGAGTGACTAAACTACTAGGGTTAGATTTCACCATTGAATACAAAAAGGGGTGTGAGAATGTAGTGACAGTTGCCCTTTCCAGGTAGAACCATGACCAGATCCAGCATGAAAAAGGGGAGCTATGTGCCATCAGTTCAGTGTTACCATCTTGGGTGCATGAGGTAGCCCTTAGCTACAGAAACGATGATTTTGTGGAGGAGAAGTTTAGAGCATTAATGGTTGCTTCAGTCCCAGATCCTCATTACACTTTGCATCAAGGATTGTTGAGATACAAAGACAGAATCTATGTGGGAGCAGCTGGAGGTTTAAGGGAGAAACTGGTAGAGCAGCTACATTCCAGCGCAATGGGAGGACACTCTGGGGTAAGGGCATGCTACAGCAGAATCAAGAGGCTTTTCTATTGGCCAAATTTACAGCAAGATGTCACCAAAATGATCCAAAAATGTATGGTTTGTCAGCAGTGTAAAAGCATTCATGACAAACCCCAAGGTCTTTTGCAGCCTTTACCTATACCAGATAAGGCTTGGTCCTAGTTAAGCATGGATTTCATTGACGGATTACCCAAATCCGAAGGGAAAAGTGTCATCATGGTAGTGGTAAACAGACTAACTAAGTTTGCACATTTGCTACCACTTGACAAGGGATACACAGCTGAGATAGTGGCCACAGTGTTCTTCAATGAAGTATACATGTTACATGGCATTCCTGGTAGTATTGTATCAGACAGGGATAAAGTGTTTACATCAACTTTTTGGGGTTCTCTCATGAAGCTGGTTGTGGTGAAACTCTCATATAGCTCAGCCTATCACCCTCAGACAGACGGGCAGACTGAGAGAGTAAATCAATGTGTTGAAATGTACCTCAGATGCATGACATTTCAAAGACCTAGAAGGTGGAAGAGTTGCCTTCCCTTGCCAGAGCATTGGTACAATACTAACTACCATACTGCCCTCAATATTACACCTTTCGAAGCTCTATATGGCTATGTCCCCACCCCACTGCCTTTAGGCAGCTTTGCTCAAGAACAATTTGAGGATATAGAGGGATTTTTGCAACAAAAACAGGTGATACTGAAGGAACTGAAAAATCAATTAGAGGAAGCTCAATCTCGCATGAAATTCTATGCTGATCAACATAGAAGGGAGAAAGAGTTTGCAGTTGGAGATTTTGTCTTCCTAAAATTACAACCTTACAGACAGAATTCAGTAGCTCTGAGGAAGAACCTGAAGTTGTCAGCAAAATATTTTGGGCCTTTCAAGATCATTGCAAGGGTAAATGAAGTGGCTTACAAGCTACAGTTACCTCCAGAGGCTAGGATACATCCTGTGTTCCATGTATCCATGCGTAAAAGGTATATAGGGGCTGATGTTCAACCCTCTGCATCCCTGCCAATTACTAATCAGCATGGTGAGGTGGTAGTTTACCCAGAAAGTGTGCTGCAAATCAGACTGGTCAAGAGATATAACAAAGCGGTGGTCCAGTGGAAGATCAAGTGGTTGAACTTAGATGAAGAGCAGGCTACATGGGAAGATGCAGCATCCATTATGTCACAGTTTCCAGATTTCCCCCTTCCTCGTGGACAAGGAAGGTCTTTAGGGGAGGGTGATGTTAGGACTTAAGTGTTCCTAGGTGTTAGTGAGTATACTCCTTTTACCTCCTTGAGCCAAGAGGTGTATAAGGAAGGAGTGTGTTGTAATAATTACTCACTTTTGATATTAATAAAACTCTATTTTCCCGCCTACTTCCTTTCTTCCCCAATTCTCTCTGTTCCTTCTCCAAATTCCTCTCCTCTATCCCCATAATTCTTCTCAAAACCCTAGTTAGGATCACTATCCTAACAGAGGGATTGGATGGGATGTTGAGTACATGCCCTTTTTGGCTTCCTTAATGCAATTAAGAGAAACAGATCTCCAGGAAGGTCATCTAGACATAATTTCTTAGGTCTAGCTGGATTGTCGTCAATAGTAGGTTGAGGATTAGATGGAATATATGAGGAGGGAGTTTGGGGAGGAACATAGTGAGAGTTGATAGGAGTGTTTGGAGTGGGTGATCTTATAGTAGTACTATGAATCAGATTGGATTTGTTCCTTCTGACATAAACCTTTTGAGGGGTATCAATCCTTTGTCTTTCAAGAGGGAGAGATGAACCAGGTTGCTTAGGAATCTTCTGTTCAGCAGAAGTACTGCAATGAGTGAGATCAAGCAAGAATGAGTCACTGCTATGGTCATCCACAAACTCCCCTTGAATCCTAGATTGGGCTGGGTTATAAAAGGGTACAGTTTCGTCAAATGTAACAACCCTAGTGACAAAGAATTTTTTAGTAGAAGGTTGGTAGTACTTGTACCCTTTTTTTGTGTGCTGGAGTATTCTATAAAGATACACTTCAAAGCCCTAGGATCCAGTTTACTCCTATTTGGGGCATGGTTGTGGACAAAGGCAATGCTGCCAAAGATCCTTCGTTTCAAATTTTGAGAGATTGTGGGAAAGTAAATTGTATTGTGTATATAATTAGTAGTTAGTTTTTATTTATGTATTATGTAATACCGCCGCATATATTAAAAAATATATGTAGGGGTATTTTTGGGTTTCCTAGTTAGTAAGCGGAGTAATAGGTAAATGCATAAAAAAACTCCTAGGGCAGCTAGGGTACTTAGAGGAGGGGTTTCGATGTGTTATAAATTGCCAGCATGTGCTGAGGAATGATACACAGAAGTTTTTCCCTAAATTCTTACATGGTATCAAAGCCTTAGGTTCGGGAAAAACCCTGAAATTCCAGCCGATCAAGAAGCCCACTTCTGCCTCTGAAAAAGAAATCAGAAGAACGGAGCTGCCTCTGAAAAATCAGTGGATCAGCCGCTTGCTACTGCTATCATGTCGACACAAAGCTCAGCCACCAGCGGCGGCGGCAGCGGCGGCGATGCAACAGCCCCAAGTGATGCTAAAACACAGCAGAGCAGCGGAACCATTATTCTACCGGCAACCATGTGGTTGAACGGGAAAAATTATCTTGAATGGGCTCAAACTTTGAAATTGGTGATCAATGGGGAGGGGAAAATTAGGCTATATAACTGGTAAAGGTGCTGCTCCGTCACCGGAAGATCCAAAATATGAGACTTGGGATACCGAAAACCCCCTGGTCATGGCGTGGCTCATAAACGCGATGGAGCCACGCATGGCCAGGCCCCACATGTTCCTTCAAATCTATGAGTATTCAGATCTATAAAGATGTATTCAAATCTATAAAGATGTATTCAGATCTTGAAAATTCGTCTCAAATCTATGAGTTTAAGACGAAATTATGGAACCTCAAGCAAGAGTCAAAGGATGTCACATCTTACTAGAACGAAACCGTGGTTCTATGGCAGGAATTGGATATGTGCCATGATGATAAGTGGACTTGTTCTGATGACTCGGTGAAATTCCAAAAAAGAGAAGAGAATGAACGGATGAACGGGTGTATTCCTTCTTGGCGGGCCTTACACAAACCCTTGATGAGGTCAGGGGGAGAATTCTTGGAAGAAAGCCCCTACCATCGTTAAAGGAAGTTTTTTCTGAAGTTCGTAGAGAAGAAGGATGGAAGAGGGTGATGTAGAAAGTGTACCAACCTGAGTCATAGGGGTCGGCCCTAGCAGTTATCAAGGGAGAAGTGATACGGGAACCTAAATTTCATGTACACGTTGAAACGATCTAGAATTATCACGATTTTTGGCTCCTCAACCCTCAAGAAACCTGTTCTTGAAAACCTTGGAATTGATCAAAACCCCTTGGAGACCTGCCCAAGAAACCTTGATTTGTGAACGTTCAAGAATTGCCAATTCTTGAATTTGATGTTCAAGATTAAGTTTATACGTAAACTTAAAAAAACGCAATTTTTCTTGCTAATGCAAAGAAGAAATTTTATATAATTCTAAATAATTGTGTCTTAAAAAGAGACTCATATGCCTTTATTTATAGGCTTACAACTAGAGAAAAGAAAAACCAAATTCCGATGTGGGACAAATTGGCGCCACACTTTATTAAAAATAAACTAAATAAATTCAGAAGCCTTGAAAAATTACGGCAAGCCAAAGATTAAGTGTGAACACTGCAAAAAGATAGGACATGCCAAAGATACACGCGGGGCAATCATTAGTAAACCTGAATGGAAGGTTAAACAACTGGAAGCAACCAAAGGTGAGTCTAGGCATGTCAATCAGGTTAGTTCCAATCAAGGGTCATCATCTCAGACATGGCTGCATGGGTTCACCAAGGAACATTTAGAGCATCTGAGTAAATTCCTTAACTCACAACTCGCATCTATAAAAAATTCTGCTTGATCCTATGTCGACTCAGGTAAACACTCGTATCTTTCTCATCTTGAAACCAGTGAGCAAATATGTTGGATTGCTGATTCTGGGCAATCGATCATATGATTGGAAATTCTACTCTTTTTTCTCACTATAAACCGTGTGCAGGGAATACTAGTGTTCGATTGGTAAGATGAATTTAGTTCGGTTATAGCTGGATTTGGATCCATCCCGGTCTCACCATCCCTCACTCTTAAAAATGGCCTCAATGTTCTAAAACTAGCTTGCAACCTTCGCTCCATTTTTAGGCTCACCTCGGATGAAAGAGGTGTGGTCATGTTTACTGATTCTGGTTGTGTATGTCACGGCGCAGGTTCGGGGAGGACGATTGGCAAGTTTATAGTGGGAAGGAGGACTCTATGTTTTGACTCAATCTCTTGCCCCAGTGGAAAGGAATTCCCAAAGAAACTGTTACCAGTCAATTATTTCAAATGATCAGAATAAAATCTCTGTTATTTATAATAGTTTAGGTCACCCTAGCTTTACTCATATGAACAAGTTGTATCTGGATTTGTTCTTGAATAAAGATTTGAAGCTTTTTAAATGTGAAATTTGTGAGTTGTCAAAACATAGCAGATCATCTTATCCTCCCCAAGGGTACAAGCCTTTTGAGCCCTTTACACTGATTCATAATGACCTGTGCCGGCCTTCTAGGATAAAATCCTTGAGTGGGAAAAGATGGTTCATCACATTAATTGATGATCATACTAGGGTGTCATGGGTCCATGTGTTAACAGATAAATCTGATGTCAAAGTAACTGTTAATTTTTTTTTTTGAGATGGTAAAAACTCAGTGTCAAACGAAAATTCAAGTTTTTAGAACTGACAATGCTACTGACTACTTCAATAGTATACTTGGGGACTTTTTCCTTTCAGAAGGGGTCCTGCATCAGAGTTCATGTGTCCGTACCCCTCAGCAAATGGTATTGCTGGAAAGAAAAAAATACACATCCTTGAAGTTGTAAGGTCTCTGATGCTAGCTCAAATATCCCCAAGTATCTTTGGGGAGAGCAATATTAACAACTACTTTTTTGATTAACAGGCTGCCTTCAAAGATTCTAGATTTTCGAACTCCCTTATATGTATTAACTCAATCATATCCTAAAACTAGGCTCATAAATAACCTACCCCTGAAAGTGTTCGGGTATGCTGCCTTTGTACATATGTATGATGGTGGGAAACTTGAACCAAGGTCAACGAAATGCGTTTTTGTTGGTTACTTACCAACTAGTAAAGGTTTTAAGTGTTATGATTATGAATCTAGGAAAATGTCTATAACATTGGATTTGGATGTGAGTTTCTTTGAACATGAAATGTTTTTTTTAAGGGAGGGTCTCAAAAGAATGGGAAGGAACCTGAGAATAGACTAATTTAGGAAGACTACACTTGGATTGACTTAGATAACCTTGAGTCATATACTAGAGATCCAATAAGTTTAAGCTGGTTAAATTCTGATAATGAGAATACTGAAGAAGGGGCGGGGAGGGGGGATTTGGTTCAGCCTGGCGATCCGACTGCTGAATCTTCCTCTCCCAATCGGGATAAATTTTCTAAGGGACTTACTTTCCACAGGTTGAAGAAGACAGACAAGACAAAGTCTGACCCCCATTTTCTTGAACAGGTTGTCGTCTCTGAACAGCCTGCTCACCACAAGGATCATGAAGATGATCATATGTCTGATTCTGAGGGTGAGTCTGGTTCTGAAGATTCATAGTCTGAACCTGAATCTGACCATTCTACCTCAAAACACCAGTCTGATGAGCATCTATTGTTAGATGTTCCTGTTGCTATTCGAAAGCCCCCTCGGGCATGTACTAAACATCCTATCAATCGTTTTTTGGGCTATAATAATTTTTCATCTTCATATTATTCTTTTTTATCAACCTTGTCTAGTATAACTATTCCAAATAGCATCGATGAGGCTCTATAGGTTCCTGAGTGGAAGAATGCAATTATCGATGGGATGAGGGCACTTGAGAAGAATGATACTTGGGAGATGGTGGAGTTACCCAAAGACCGAAAAACAACGGGTTGTAGGTGGATCTTCACAAATAAGTTTAATTCTGAGCGACACAAAGCAAGATTGGTTGCAAAGAGACATAAATTGTTTTGTGGCATTGTTGATTGGGTTATCCCAACTTCTTGTACTTGAAAAGGCTTATGCCTCATCTATTTGTTTATAAAAATGTCTTGATTATCAATGTGAGGTGTGTTGCATGGCAAAACAATGCAGAACTGTCTTTCATACCAATCTTATATCCCATCTAAACCCTTCCACTAATACACAATGATATTTAGGGACCTTCAAAGGCCAAGCATATCACTGGTAATAGGTAGTTCATCATCTTTATCGATGATCATACAAGGCTAAGTTGGGTTTTCTTTTGAAAGAAAAGGCAAAAGCATGGGCTATATGCATGAAATTCCATTTCATTATAAAAACCCAGTTGGAAACTGAAATAAGGATACTCAAATCAGACAGTGGATCCAGATATCTTGAACAACACCTTGGGAATTTTCAAAAAGAAAAGAATTGTTCATCTTACATCTTGTGCTGATACACCCCAACAAAATGGGGTTGCAGAAAGGAAGAATCGACACCTTCTGGATATTGCTAGGGCACTGATGTTTGCAATGAATGTTCCTAAACATTTCTGGGGAGAGGCAGTCCTAACTACCGCATACCTTATTGACAGGATGCCATCTAGGGTCCTAAAGCTTAAGACACATGTGGATGTTCTTTATGAGTGTCACTAGACTCACTACTACCTTCCTTGTTTAGAACCTTCCTCCTAAGGTATTTGGATGTATTGTATTTTTACACATTCATCATTGAACCAAATTGGAGCCAAAAGCCCTCAAATGCATATTCCTTGGATATTCTCCAAGGAAGAGGGGTTATAAGTGCTAATGCCCTACTACCAGGGTGTTCTTTAACACCACAGATGTAACCTTCTTTGAGACAAAACAATTCTATAATAAAGAAGGGAACAAGGATTTCATGACCTCTTCTGTTGGATGGGACATGAGTCCTAGTACTTTGCAATCCTTAGATGAAAGTAGTACTACGCATAAGGAAGTTATTACCTCTGATGGTAACCAACTCCCATGTACTTTGGGACCCGAAAGGGGGTCATATTGTCCCAGACCCCCTCTGTGGAATCGGTGTACTCAAGATGGAACAAACATCGTAATGATTAGGTCACCCAATTAGAAGATGCAGTGAGCCTGAATCCCCTGAAAATTCTGTTAGTACTGTTAACTGTGGTGACATGCCCATTGCTGTTGGCAAGGGTACTAGAATTTGTACCAGATACCCCTTGTACAACTTGTTGGCTCTGGCAAACATCTCAAATCCTTACCCAAGTTTTCATACAAAACTTGGATAAACAACATGTTCCTCAAACCATTCATGAGGCTCTTGAGGTTCCAGAGTGGAAAATGGCTGTCTATGAGGAATTGAAGGCCTGGAGGGATAATCACACATGGACCCTTACATCTATCCCCAAGGGGAAGAAAGCCGTGGGGTGCAAATGGATTTTTTCCTTGAAATACAATTTCGATGGCACCATCAACAGACACATATCTAGATTGGTTGCTAGGGTCTACACTCAAACTTTTGGCATAGACTATCAAGAGACTTTTGCACCTGTGGCAAAATTAAACACCATAAGGGTTCTCTTGTCTATTGCTGTAAACCTTGATTGGTCCCTGCACCAGCTAGACCCTAGATGTGAAAATGCCTTCCTCAATGGTGATCTAAGTGAGGAAGTATACATGAAGTTGCCACTTGGGATTTATCACCCAGGGACAGGAAATAACGTCTGTATACTGTTCAAGGCCCTCTAAGGCCTGAAGTAGTCACCTAGGGTTTGGTTTGGAAGATTTACCAAAGTTGTCAAGAACTATGGGTTCAGACAATGTCAATCTGACCACACTATGTTCATTAAATTGACTCCCAAGGAAAATAAGGTCATCCTCATTGTTTATGTGGATTATATAATCATCACTGGTGATGATCATACTAAAATCAAACTCTGAAAGAGTCCTTGGCAAGGAATTTGAAGTAAAAGACCTTGAAAACCTAAAATACTTCCTTGGCATGGAAGTGGTCTAAGGAGGGGATCTTCATTTCTCAGAGGAAATATATAATGGATCTCTTAGAAGAAATTGGGATGCTTGAATGCAAACCAACCTCTTCTCCTATTGATCTTGGAATGAAACTGGGCAAAGAAGGTGAATCTGAACTTGTTAATGTTGGGAGGTACCAAAGACTGGTGGGAAAATTGATTTACTTGGCACACACCAGACCTGACATCTGCTATGCAGTTAGTCTGGTGAGCCAGTTTATGCATCAGCTCAGCCAGGAACACCAAAACATTGTGATTAGAATGTTGAGATACCTTAAAGGGACTGTTGGTCAAGGACTGTTATTCAAAAAAGTGAAGACAAGAAGATTCAAGTCTTCATTGATGCAGATTGGGCTGGTTCTTTGATTGATAGAATGTCTACAACTAGGTATTGTTCATGCTTCTGGGGCAATCTCACTACATGGAGAAGCAATAAGCAACCTGTGGTCTCAAAAAGTAGTGCAAAGGCTGAGCTTAGAGCTTTGGCACTAGGCATTTGTGAAGGTCTTTGGCTAAAAAGGATCATGATTGACCTTAGAATAAAAATGAGCATCCTATTCACCTGCTTTGTCATAGTGTGTCTGCCATCAACATGTCGGAGAATCCGGTTCACCATGACAAGTCAAAACACATTGACATTGACATGCATTTCATCAAGGAAAATGTTGAAGACAGAGAAATGTCTATTGATTTCATTCCTTCCCAAGAGTAGGTTGCTGATGTCTTTACACAGGGTTCTGCTCTACCTATATTTGTCAAAATGAGGAGCATGCCTGATTGTTACTCCATCCACAACCAAACTTGAGGAGGGGTGTAAAAATATAGGCTCTTTAGGCTTTATTCTATTTTGAATGGTTGTTTAGTCCCTAGTTTTAGTGTCCTAATCTTGTAATAGGGCCTTTTTTTTCTGCCCAAGTGTAATCTGCCATCTATGTGCCATATTACACTGTTCATAGCCGTTGCAATAGTGTTTAGAGCCGTTGGAGGCTCTCACTTTATAATGTAAAGCTCCCTTATCAACCCGATAAGGATTATCAAAACAATGGAATCTTTTTTCTCCTCCGCCTACTATCTTTTTCTACATTAGCCAGCCTGCAAAATTACCTTAGAAAAGGAGTAAAAGCTTTCCTGCCAAATGCCAATTCAATTTTGTCTGTTTTTTATGGGAGGAATCTGCTTTGATGTTTTAAGCTGTTCTATGTAAAATAATGTAGAAAAGTGATGAAAAGAAGTCTGGTTTATAATTGATTGCATTGTGAATCACAACGAGACTTCAGAATCTATAAATAGGAAAGAAATAGACCCTTGACCAAGGCAAACTCCTAAAACTTAGGAGCCGACCTTGTTACAGTATTAAACTCCAAGAAACTCTACACAAGACACAGCAGTAGTTAAACTAACTAAAAAGACCTCACTGCCCTTATTATATGTCTTAACAAATAAAATTGTTGATAATTTTATGGATACTGTGATTTCAAAAGGTGTGTAATGTTTGCTCCTCTTGCATGTATGTTGACAGCATGATGAGGATTATTGCTATCAGATGTTATTTTCAGTTTTCATCCTATTGGCCTGTGTATTTGAGTGCTTATTGCTTCATAAAGTGGAGATTCAGTGGCACCAAGTACCAACTTTAACTCTGAATTATTTTGCTGATCCATTGTGCATTCATTTGACTTTATTTTTGCTGCAGAAAAACCTTCAAGGTGCATTAAGAGTTTTGAAACAAATGGAAGATGAAGATTTAAAGCCCGATTCTCAAACCTACTCCTACCTTTTGAGCAACTGCAACTGTGAAGAGGATATACATAAGGTTATTGCATGTACTTGGTCACATGTTTTTGTGTTATAAGGCATGAAAGGCAATATAACGTGACTTAAAAGATAGTGATTTTGTAGTTTGAACATGATGTTCCTAGTCATCTTTTAGAATTTAATAATCTGCCTTTGTCCCTTTTGTTGTCTTTACAATCAAGGGTGACACCCTTATCCCAAATGAGAGAAAAAAAAACAATGGTGTAAAAACTTATCTTTTCAAAGTCAATTGAACGGTGAATAAGTTTATTTTTTTAGTAAGAACGATGTGGTTTAAAGCCTAGAGGATTTATGAGCTCATTGTAGTTTCCATGTCCGTTGCTAATTGTGCAAATTTAGAGTAAAGAATGATATATTTCTCATTCATTTTGAAAAGAATATATTGGTATAAATAGCTGTAGAAATCCCCTTAACTAAGGAAACTTCTAATTGGCAATCAAATCTCCTAATTAAGGTAAGAAATAAATCTAAACAAGGAAGGACAACCTGCATATTGTCCTTTAAAGCCTAATTCAAAAAATAGAATATTTTCTAATCAATCACCGCTGTAATGAAGGCCTGATTTCCAGCACTGATTATTGTCTAGAAAAGGAAGGTAAGAGTACTGAATATTCAACACTCCCCCTCAAGCTTGGTTGTATATATCGATACATCCAAGCTTGGAAACTAAAGTTTGAAAGGTCTTGACAGATACTGCTTTAGTTAGAATGCCGGCCAACTGTTCTGGATACATGAGTTGTAGAGTCTTGTCTTCAACCTTTTCTCGAACAAAGTGCCTATCCACATCTACATGTTTTGACTTGTCGTGCTGGACGGGGTTCTCTGCCGTGCTCTAGGCAGAAAGGTTGTATAGTAAAGTCTGATAGGTTCACCTACTTCAAATTGTAGGTTTTTAAGGAGTCTTCTTAACCATAAACCTTCACGAATTCCCAATGCTACGGATCTAATTCAGCTTTTTCAGATAACATGTTGCTTTTTTACTTTTCCAAGTGAGTAGGTTTCCCCATAGGTAACTGCAATATCCTGATGTGGACCTCCTGTTTGACTGATCTCCAACTCAGTCTGCATCACTATAGACTTTAATTCCTTGACTTGGGCCCCTTTTGAAGCTTAGACCTTGACCAAGTGCCTTTTTGAGATATCTGAGAATTCTTTGCCTTCATGTGTTATTCTGTTGGGTTATGCATGTGCTGGCTTACCAAACTTACTGCAAAACAAATATCAGGACATGTGAGATAAATAGATTAATTTTCCAACTAAACGTTGATACCTCGCTTTATCTGTTAGCTCTTTCCCTTAGCCAGTATTGACTTTTTAGCCTGGCTCAGCAGGTGTGGATGCTGGTTTGCATCCCAACATTCCTGCTTCTTTAAGAAGATTAAGGGTATAATTTCTTTGTGAGATCATTATCTCATTTTTGGATCTAGCAACTTCCATTCCAAGGAAGTTTCTCAATTGACCCAAATCCTTAACCTCAAAAGCTTGAGCAAGCCCTTCTTTTAATTCACTAATTCCTTTAATGTCATCTCATGTGACAATAATGTCATCCACATATACAATAATGATAGCTTTTTTTCCAGAGGGTGATATTTTAATAGGAAAGTGTGGTCACTATGGCATTGCCTATACCCTGCTTCTTTCACTACTTCGGTGAATCGACTGAACCATGCCCTAGTTGACTGTTTTAGACCATAGAGTGACTTTTTCAGTCTACATACTTGGTTTGGTTTGGTTTTGTCTTCAAATCCAAGGGGTATTCTCATGTAAACTTCTTCTTGCAAGTCTCCGTTTAAGAAGGCATTTTTGATATCTATTTGGTGTAAAGCCCAGTCTAAATTCACTGCCAGTGACAGTAAAACTCATACTGTGGCAACTGGAGCAAACGTTTTCGCATAGTTAATCCCATAAGACTGTGTGAACCCCTTTGCTACAATCTAGCTTTATATCTTTTAATTGTTCCATCAGTATTGAATTTAATGAAAAAACCCCACTTACAACCTACTGGACATTTTCCATGGGGTAAATGAGTTACTTCCCATGTTCCATTTTTTTGAGGTCCTCATTTCTTCATGAACCGTCTCTTCCAGTGAGGTACGCTTCTTCAATGGTTTTTGGATCAAAGGTTTTAACAAGGGAACTGATTAAGGCACTGTACTTAGGAGCCAATCTTTTGTAAGACAAGAAGGTGTAAATGGGATGCTTAGTGCATTCCCTTACCCCTTTTCTTAGTGCAATTGGCCTATGATCAATCTCGGGTTGATCCTGGTGTGCTTCTATTTCGTTCTCTGTATGGTCTTGGGCACAACCTGATACGGAATACCTCAAATTCCACGTACACGTTGGACGATCTAGAATTATCACGATTTTAAGGCTCCTCAACCTTCAAGAAACCTGTTCTTGAAAACCTTGGAATGATCAAAACCCCTTGGAGACCTGCCCAAGAAACCCTGATTTGTGAACGTTCAAGAATTGCCAATTTCTTGAATTTGATGTTCAATGATTAAGTTTATTCGTAAACTTAAAAAAAAACGCATTTGTCCTTGCCAATGCAAAGAAGAATTTTTTTATAATAATCCAGAATAATGTGTGTTTTAAAAAAAAACTCCTAAGCCTTATTTATAGGCTTACAACTAGAGAAATTAAAAACCAAATCCCGATGTGGGACAAAGAACCTAAAAACTCCTAAACTTCTGTTTGGCGCCACCATGACTTTTTATTAAAAATAAACTAAATAGACTCATAAAAATACTCTTAATATGCGCCCCAATGAATCTAACCACATCCATCGGCCACAATGAGCAATACTGCCGTCTCACATTCAACCTTTCCTTCATGAACATCATCGAATGACTGCATAACCAATGTAGATAAAGCTTCATCTCTCTTCTTGCGTTGCAATCGGTCGCCGGTCCATCTCTAATTATCAAAGGATCCTTGGCCCGAATTGGTGACATAAGATCATGATGTGTGACTGGTGGTAATGGATCTGAACTCACATCATTCCCTCCCAGTTGAGAAGGATCTGTCCTCAGATCATAAGGATTATCAAACAAAGACAACTCGTCGGCTGGAAAAGGAGATAGATCAGCAACATTCACTGTAGTAGACACGCCCCAATCGGGTGGTAGATCAATCACGTAAGCGTTGGGGTTGATTCGTGTCAGTACTTTGAACGGTCCATCACCTCTAGGATGCAGCTTGGTCTTCCTCCTGTGCGGGAAACGCTCTTTCCTCTTATGTAGCCACACGTAATCTCCGGCTCGAAAATCACGGGCTTTCGGCCTCGATTAGCTTGCTTGACATATCTAGCGATGCTCTTCTTCGACATGCTTCCTAGCTTTCGCATGCAGATCCTTTACCATAGCAGCTTTCCTCTCACCATCCAAACTAGTAATTTCTCCTGCAGGCAAAGGCAATAGATCAATAGGAGCATTTGGATTAAATCCATAGACAAGCTCAAAAGGGGAATACTTAGTTGCTGAGTGTGTAGCACGATTGTAAGCAAATTCAACAAAAGGCAAGCATGATTCCCAATTTTTCAGGTTCTTCTGCACAATCACACGCAATAATTGACCCAAAACACGATTCACAACTTCAGTCTGACCATCAGTTTGTGGGTGATATGCCGTAGAAAATAGTAAATGCGTGCCTAGCCTCATCCACAAATATCTTCAAAAGTGACCGACAAACTTAACATCCGTGTCACTAACAATAGACTTAGGCACTCCATGCAACCGTACAATTTCTTTCAAGAATAAATCAGCAATGTATGAAGCATCATTAGTTTTATTGCATGGCAAAAAGTGCGCCATTTTAGAAAATCTATCCACGACTACAAGTATGGAATCCTTACCACTTTTAGAACGTGGAAGTCCTAGCACAAAGTCCATGGAAAGATCGGTCCGGGGGAATAAGGAATGGGAAGCGGAATGTAAAGACCATGAGGCATAGACTTAGATTTAGCCGTTTACACGCAATACATGACTCACAAAATTTCTGAACATCCCTGCGCATATGTGGCCAATAAAAGTGTGCTCAACATGTCAAGTGTCTTTGTAATACCAAAATGACCCATCAATCCCCCAGCATGCGACTCTTTAACAAGACAATCACGAATTGAACATCTGGGAATACACACACGGTTTTCCTTATAAAGGAACCCGTCGAAGATATAAAACTTGCCATCTAACTTGTACAATTCATCAGTTATAGCATGTAGGCATTTCTTAAAGATCTCATGGAAATCTAGATCAGACAAGTAAAGGTCCTTAATATGCTCAAAACCTAATAACTTAGTCTGCATGTGAGTAATCAAAGTGTATCTCCTAGACAATGCATCAGCTACGGTATTTTCTTGACCTTTCTTGTATTTAATCACATATGGAAATGATTCAATAAACTCAATCCACCTAATATGTCTAGCATGCAACTTATTCTGACTTTTTAAGTACTTGAGAGACTCATGATCGGTATGAATAACAAACTCCCGAGGTCTAAGGTAATGCTGCCAGACTTGCAAACATCTTACTAAGGCATACAGTTCCTTATCATAGGTGGCATAGTTCAACGTACACGTTGGACGATCTAGAATTATCACGATTTTAAGGCTCCAACCTTCAAGAAACATGTTCTTGAAAACCTTGGAATGATCAAAACCCCTTGGAGACCTGCCCAAGAAACCCTGATTTGTGATTGTTCAAGAATTGCCAATTTCTTGAATTTGATGTTCAATGATTAAGTTTATTCGTAAACTTAAAAAAAACGCATTTGTCCTTGCCAATGCAAAGAAGAATTTTTTTATAATAATCCAGAATAATGTGTGTTTTAAAAAAAAACTCCTAAGCCTTATTTATAGGCTTACAACTAGAGAAATTAAAAACCAAATCCCGATGTGGGACAAAGAACCTAAAAACTCCTAAACTTCTGTTTGGCGCCACCATGGCTTTTTATTAAAAATAAACTAAATAGACTCATAAAAATACTCTTAATATGCGCCCCAATGAATCTAACCACATCCATCGGCCACAATGAGCAATATTGCCGTCTCACATACAACCTTTCCTTCATGAACATCATCGAATGACTGCATAACCAATGTAGATAAAGCTTCATCTCTCTTCTTGCGTTGCAATCTGGTCAGCGGTCCATCTCTAATTATCAAAGGATCCTTGGCCTGAATTGGTGACATAAGATCATGATGTGTGACTGGTGGTAATGGATCTGAACTCACATCACAACCTCTTTGTGTGAGGTTTCGATGGGTTACCTTCTAACCCTTCTAGCACTTTCTGTGTGGTCTTGGGCAATAACCTCTGTGTGTGAGGTTTCAATGGGCAGCCTCCTGGCCCTTCTAGTGTACACCCGTGTAATGTGAGGTCTCTCAAACGTCTGGTTAGACGTTCTATCAGTAGGGAATGTAGGAACCTGGGATGGTTGAGGTCTTCCCTCTTCATCCAAAGACATCCCATGTTTGTTTTTGCTGCATAAATTTCTCCCCTTTAAGATTAGTATAGTATGGTTGCTCTTCATTATAGGTGATGTCCAATGTCACATACATTCTTTTTGTGGTAGGACAATAACATTTATAGCCTTTTTGGCTGCTCAAGTAGCCCACTAATATACATTTTAAGGCCTTTGGTTCAAGCTTACCTCTGTTTTGATTTTGTATATGGACATATGCAGTGCACCCAAATGTTTGAAGGGGCAATTCTCACAAGAGGTATGTGCTAGAAAACTTATCCAATAACACTGGCTTTGGTGTTTTGAAATCAAGGGTTCTGAATGGTACCCTATTGATTAAGTAGTTGGCTGTTAGAATGACCTCTCCCCAATAATGTTTCGGGTCATTCATGGCAAACATGATGGATCTAGTGACCTCAAGCAAGTGCCTATTCTTCCTCTCTGCTACCCCATTTAGTTGTGGGGTTCTGGATAGTACCCTATTGATTAAGTAGTTTGCTGTTAGAATGGCCTCTCCCCAATAATGTTTCGGGACATTCATGGCAAACATGATAGATCTAGTGACCTCAATCAAGTGCTATTCTTCATCTTTGCTACCCCATTTTGTTGTTGGGTATCCACACATGAGGTTTGATGATGTTGAAAGTAATTGAAAGAATAAAATTATTTTATTCAACTTGAATTGTCCAGAATACAAACGCAGCAGTCCCTTAAATAGGGAAAAAATAACTTGGACCCTACTTCTCCTAAATTATAGGAAAACACTTTTAAACCCTAAACCCTAGGCGGCCACGCCTTTTATTCATAAACAATAAAAAGAAAAAGACATAAACCCCTCTGTTCTTCAACACTCCCCCTCAAGTTGAGCATAGATATTGATCATGCCCAATTTGCTCATGAACCCTTCACCTACTTCAGGTTTGTTAGGCATTTGCTTCACCTACTTAACATTATTAGTTTCTGTATCCTAAAATATATGGGTTAGCTATTTTTATTTTCATCTACTAAACATCAGTAGTTTTTTCTATCCTTTTATAATTTGGATTAGCTATTTTCTTTAATGTATGGTGGAATTTAATAAAGAGTTCCATAATTTAATTTGCAGATTCTTGATGAAATGAAGTGTTCTGAAGTTCAAGCCTCGAAGCATGTTTATATGGCCCTTGTAAATGCGTATGCAACATGTGGAGAATTTGAAAAAGCTAAGCAGGTAAATGTCGTTTGTAATCTGACTTCTATCAACCACTGATGTTTATGCATTGACTAGTTTCTCAAATGTATCCAAAGACAACATCTAGCGAATCCTCAAGTACCTAACGGTCTAAGCCTGATTTATTCCTTCCTGTCACTTCTCTATAGTGGTAACTTTTGTTCTAAATCTATGGTATGTCTTGAGATCCTCCAGGTCATCTACTATGTTAAATAATTGGTTGTAGATGAGGAATGCATATAACATGCTCAAGGTTTTTTTTTAGTATAAAGCCCTATAAACCATTAAACACCTGAGGCTCGTTTGGAATAATGCAATGGAATGATATTGAATGGATACGATATGAATAAAACAAGGTAAATATGTAAAATACAGATCCAAACCGTTCACAACCACCAAAAACATCCACAACAGAATTTCTACTTTATTTGTAATATACAAAATCTCTAAAATTTGCACTAGTACCTATTGCACAAAATAAGTCTGTAAAATAAAGAAATTGTTATTATATTTGATGCCAATGTTTTAATGGAATAGACGAGATTTCATCACTGCGTTTGTTACGTGATGTAATTTATGGATGATATTCCACGGGAGGTAATAGGTGGCACGATAGTGATGGGTGGCAGGTGGTTGTTGTAGCCATGAGTTGTTGGATGGCACAGAGGTGGCTAGGATGGTGGAAACTAATGATGGCTGTGAGGTGGTGACAATGTGAGGTGGCATCTACTTGTGGCAATGGGTGGAACATGTCATTGTGCATTCCACAACCATTTTCACATGTAATGAAAACATGACATTTTCATTCTGTTTTAATGAAGTTTCATTCCGTTCCATTCTAATCCAATGCCTAAATGATTTACATTCCCTCCATCTAAGCGTACCATTAGGTTTTGGTTCATTTTTTATTTTTTGGGATGATAAACTGGTTCTTTGACTGGTCAAAGGGCGCCTGAAACCTTCAGTCTTAAAGGCAGCAGACGTCAAAACTCATAATGGCTTTTTACATTTTTTAACATTCTCAGGTAAACTGGTTCGTCGTGCATTGATTGAGATGGCAATTAAAATTTAAATTTGTTGGATGGAATTGTGCATGTTATTGGATATAGAGTGTACTGATCTCTAGTGACAATTTGACACGGGATATCCTATTACCGGATCGAGTTGATTTTGGCTACTCTAGGAGGTCTTGACAAAGACTATGAAGGTTGTGATTGTTAATTTGATTTGCTCGGATTGGATCATTGTCTTGGCGGGAAGTGCGGTCTCAACTTATTACTCATGAGAGATTGCTTTGGCGATTCAATCCTTCTTCATACGGATCGATTACTACTCCTGCTTGCACATCTTGCAAGCTATAATCAAGGTTACTCGTCCGGGGAAAGCAAATGTCGGGCCACAAGGACGGAACTCACGCGAGAGGTAGGGGTGGAGGAAGTAGAGGTGGAAGTGGAAGAAACGAGAGGTGGAGGAAGAAGTGGAGGCGAAATTCGGGGAAATGCTAAGGTTCGGTGTCAACTTTGTGGCAAGAATGGACATACTTGTGGCAATCTGTTGGCATAGGTTTGAGACAGATTTTCAACCTCCGGACCTCTCTAATGCATCCGACCTAATCGGCCATCGGCTATATGGCAACTTCTAGCAGCTTGTTGCGGATCATGCTTGGTATTTGGACGGTGGGGCCACAAACCATGTAACATCGGACTTGGGTAATCTTGATAAAAGTATTGTTTATCATGGCGGTGATACAACGACGGTAGGAAGTGGTGAACACACATGCACATTGAGCACATAGGTTACACTTTGTTTTACACACACACATTGGTCCTTTATTTCTCAACACCGTTCTTCATGTGCTACGCAATTACCGAAATTTACTTAGCCTTTCCAAGTTGATGTCGATAATGATGTGCTTACTGAATTTGTTAATGATTTTTGCATTGTCAAGGACAAGGTAACAAAGATGCCAATGCTCAG
Organism: Gentiana straminea; assembly: GCA_036785695.1. Classification (NCBI taxonomy): domain Eukaryota; kingdom Viridiplantae; phylum Streptophyta; class Magnoliopsida; order Gentianales; family Gentianaceae; genus Gentiana; species Gentiana straminea. Next base: position 9,851,690 of record JAVUPR010000497.1, on the reverse strand, counting down.
GGGTCAGCTCAAGGATGGTCTTTATCAGATAGTGCCTCTGGATGATCAGTCCTCAAAGATCTCTCTTCAATCCAAGTCTATTCAGTTTCAGCAGTCTACTGCTCTTCTTAGCAAAGTGTCATCTAGGTCTAGGAAAACTCAGTCTCTAGATGTTCTAGACCCCAATAAGGATCCTAATGTGTGGCATAGGAGGCTTGGTCACCCCTCTAGTAAAGTTTTGAGTCAGATTTTGAATGATTGTAATGCTGTTATCAATGAAAAACTGCTGTTTTGTGATGCTTGTCAATTTGGAAAATCTCATGCTCTACCTCATTTGAATTCTATGTCTCATGCTGCTTCTCTATTTGACTTAATTCACACCGATATTTGGGGTCCAGCCCCAGTTAAATCCACAGAAGGCCATTCTTATTATATTCACTTTATAGATGATCACTCTAGATTCACTTGGATCTTTCCCTTAAAGGCCAAATCTGAAGCTTTGTCTGTGTTTACTCACTTCAAAACCCTAGTTGAAACACGGTTTAACTCTAAACTTAAATGTATCCAATCGATTGGGGGGTGAGTACGAGTGTTTGAACCATTTTTTGAAGCGACATGGCATAACATTTAGGCATCCCCGCCTCTCATGATCATGCACAAAATGGGAGGGCGAGAGAGAAAACACGGGCACATTCTTTGAACTAGGATTGACTATGTTAGCTCGGGCCTCATGCCTCTTGCTTTCGGTGGCATAGCTTTCAAGCTTCGGTGTCCATTATCAATTCCCTACTACTACTCTGTCTTGGGCCACAAGTCCCTTATGAGTGTCTTTTCACTAAAAAGCCTAACTACATATCCTTTAAAACCTTTGGTGTCTTTGTTTATCCTTATTTGAGACCTTTCCATACCACAAAATTCCGATCATACGGCTCAATGTGTAAACCTAGGTCTCGATCCTCAACACAAAGGCTATAAGTGTCTTGATAGGTCGGGAAGAATATATATCTCCAATAATGTCAAATTTGATGAAACTAAATTCCCTTTTCATCCGGTTTTACTCGGGTCCATCCAAACGGATTCTTTGTACTCCCGATCTTTTCACTCATCCTCTTCCCTTTGGTCCGTCTCGTTCGAGGAGGGCATAATGAGATCATCATCGTGATCGAGGCGATTCACCAAACACGCACTCACTCGAGCAAAGGGCAAGTGAACACCAACACAGTCGTGATACCTCCTGTAATTCTCCTATACCCTTCATGAGTCATACTAGTGAACATCAAAGCATATCCCCTGGTTCAAGTCATTCATCTACACCACATACTGAATCATCTACATCTTTTATGTTAGATTCACCCTCTGCATCACCATCTGTTAATGCCTCACCTAACACTGAAGCCATCACTAATTCAGAAATTGCATCCACCACTGTTGTTCCACAAAGCACTGTCAAAACTCACCACATGCAAACTAGGTCAAAAAGTGGCATATTCAAGCCTAAAACCTATAATGCATCACTGTGTAAGGTTCATACTTTTCCTACTGAACCAACTAGTGTATCAGATGCTTTGATTGATGACAAATGGAGACAGGCAATGGTTGATGAATATAAGGCATTGCAGCGTAATAGAACATGGGACCTAGTGAAGCCTAGTTCAAATCGGAGTATAGTGGGATGCGATGGGTATTCAAGTTGAAGCTAAATCCGGATGGGAGTATCTTGAAGCACAAAGCAAGATTAGTTGCCAAAGGGTATACTACAACATTATGGGATTGATTTTGCGAGACATTTAGTCCGAAAATAGCTAAACTTGCAACCATCGAATTGTCTTGTCCATAGCAGTTTTCAATGCATTGGCCCATAAATCAAATAGATATCAACAATGCATTTCGAATGGGCCATCGAAAGAACTTTGTCTATATGGAGCGACGAAAGGTTTTCAAGATCCGAGAAAAGCCGGGGTATGTATGCGGATTGAATAAGGCAATCTATGGACCGAAGCGAGGCACCTGGGCATGGTTTGATGCCCTCAAATCTCGGCTACTTGACGGGGATTTACTCGGTCTATATGTGATATATCCTTGTTTATGCTCAAAACCTGACAAACGCAGTTACGTTTGTGCTAGTATATGTTGATGATATCTTGTTGACGGGAAATTCACCTAAGTTGATCCGAAATTCATCAAACTTCTTGACTCTCGGTTGCTCGAAAGATTTAGGGCAAGTGTCTCATTTTCTTGGAATGCAAGTTACCGGGAATTCGGATGGATTGCACCTCACTCGGTCTATTATGCATCACAAATACGAAGAAGTGGAATATGGAACACTTAAATCCCTGCACAACACCTATGGTGCACAGGAAAGCACAAGCGCTCTACAGGGAAGGTGAACCTCGGCGAACCTACGTGTACGAAAGTATCATAGGTGCATTGCGATATCTAACAACAATTGCACGGACATAGCCTTTGCTTGTGAATACTCGAGTCGGTTTATGCAAAACCCTTACACCACTCACTGGAATGGCTTGAAAAGGTTACTGAGATATGTTCAAGGGACACTCAAAATGGGATTATTGTTCAGACCTTCCAAGTCACTGGAATTGCATGGTTTTGCTGATGCTAACTGGGCAGTTTGTCCAATAGACAGAAAATCAACTGGTGGATACTGTGTGTATTTAGGGGACTCACTTATATCATGGAGCTCAAAGAAACAGACTGTTGTGTCAAGATCTAGCTGTGAATCTGAGTACAGATCTTTGGCCAATCTTGCAGCTGAGGTAAAATGGATTACACAGCTGCTGAATGAGATGAGATTCAGACTCCCAAGTGTTCCTATACTATGGTGTGACAACACTGGTGCAAACTCTTTAGCTCAAAATCCAGTGTATCACGCAAGAACTAAGCATATAGAAGTGGATATTCACTTTGTCAGGAATATGGTTTTAAATAAGGAGCTGATGGTGTGTTATGTGCCAACAAAGGATCAGATTGCTGATTGCTTAACTAAAGCATTACCTGTTGAATCCTTTGAGACATTTAGAGACAAACTCAATGTGACTGTTCCACATATTCGTTTGAGAGGGGCTGAAAAGATATAGGTTAAGATAAGGACAGGTGTCCTATCTAGATTTGGTGTTATCCTTTATTAGATTCTGTGCATTGGAGAATGTGTAGTTTGTTACAACAATGTGGTGATATAAGGGTGTATTTGACACAAATTCTAATCTATCTATGAAAATATCTTCTCTCTAATTTCTCAACTAAGAGTGTACTGATCTCTGTTCTCCTAGATTTAACCTAGGATTATTAGACAGATGGCTTGGCTGCTGTTATTTAATCAGGGTCAGCTTTATGGGGGAAAATATTCTCAATTTCAAATAGTTTAGGGCTAATGGTGAACTTCACTCGTGTGTATTTTTGCTTCTACAGTTTGATAATTTATTCGTACACAGTTGCCATGGCTGTTTTGTTTTCTTATGCCCTTGTAGGTCTTGCCTTTTATGCTCCTTGATGATGCCTTTTTTTCTGCTAGAACTTGTGGACATTATTGTTTATGTTCTTCTAATGTCTAAGATGTCTCACTAGTCATAAATGAAATTTCATGTGCTTGGGAAGGCTTACAATTGTATGGTTGTTATATAATTTAACCAGCCAACATGTCAGAATATATGATGTCATTATATCCTGTTTATGATGTCATATTTCCTCTTTGACCCGTATTTTGGTAGTTCAACATATGTTTATGACTGCTAGTTGTCAGCCTAGCTTAGCTGTTAAGTTACTAGCCGTTGGGCCTTTGTACCTTTTCCCATTCTTGTTCTATTTATACTTCTCTTGTAATCAGATTGTAATAATCAAGATAATATATGAAATATATTCTTCTTCTATCTATTCTTGACATGGTATCGGAGCCGATGGAATGATCCATCTCCTTTTTTTCCGTATCGTTTAAATAAAACTCTTCACCTTCTTCCAAAACCTTTCGTTATCCCATCCGATAAAAAATGTCACTAGTTACCACTTACCAACCAAGAAGCCGAATCCTCTGGTGCAAACATACCTGCTAATCATGGAGATTTGCGAGGTATTCAAGCAGCCTATCGGCTAAATGGCAAAAACTACATGAAATGGTCCCAGGTGGTCCGAACCTTCATGAAAGGAAAGGTAAAACTCAACCGCCTCATTCGGCCTGGTCTGGCAAAGATGGCCCAAAGTTTGGAGCTTGGGATGAGGAAGATTCTATGATTATGTCATGGCTATGGAACTCAATGAGCCCAGAGATAAGTGACACGTGCATGTTTCTGGGTACAGTAAATGAGATTTGGGATAATGCCAAACAGACCTACTCCAAGGTCAATGATTCAACCCAAATCTATGAACTGAAAACAAAGATTAGCTCTGCCAAACAAGGAAACAAGAACATCACAGAATATGCCTGCCATCTACAGAGTTTGTGGCAAGAATTGGATCATTATCAGTGCCTACAAATGAAAGATGCTGATGATGCTGCAACTCTAAAAAGGGTTCTGGAAAAAGACAGAATCTTTACCTTTCTTGCTGGTCTCAACATAGAATTTGATGCAGTAAGGGTTCAAATTCTAGGAAAGGAAGAATTACCATCCTTGAATGAAGCCATCTCAATTGTAGAGGAAGGAAGGAGTGTGATGATGGACACTACTGCATAAGAAAGTTCAGCCCTTTCTGCCAAGTTCAATAAGGGAAGAAACTCAGATCAAAGCTCAAGGGGAGGTATGGATAAGGGCAATGAAGCTGCAATCAAAACTCCCCAAAGAACACTGATAAAGATTCTTTATATTGTACTCATTTCAAGAAAAAGAGACATTAGAGAGAATTGCTGGAAGCTACATGGAAAGACCAGAAAAGAGGGAGTGAAAAGGAAGCCGCCTACAATAGTGTTTCCCAATCTGAAGAGACCAAGGAACACAACTCTACTGTTGCTGGTCTTGACACTACTCAGATTGAAAAGCCAAAAAGGCTGCTTGAAACTTTGGAGGCTCCTCCAAAATGCTCACTTGCTCTGTCAGGTACATTTCTAACCTATAATGTGTCTGGAAATATGTTTTGGGTCATTGATTCAGGAGCCATTGATCATATGACCAATGCCCCAAACATATTCATGACTTACTTACCCTGCCCTAGCAATAAGAAAATAATAGTTGCTGATGGATCATTCACAATTGTTGCTGGGGTAGGAGATATTAAGATATCTGAAAAACTCATTCTTAAAAATGTTCTTCATGTCCCTAAATTATCAACCAATCTGATCTCATTTAAAAAATTGACTAATGATTCCAACTGTCATGCTATTTTCTCACCCGATATGTGTGTAATACAGGATCAACAATCGAAGTGGATGGTTGGACTTGCTAGAGTTAAAAATGGTCCGTATTAGTTAGAAGATCATGAAGTATTTGAAAAAGATCAGCCTACTACTTATGTTACTACCTCCTTAGATAAAGTTTGGTTGTATCATAGAAGGCTAGGGCATCCGTCTTTTGTTACCTTAAAAAAGCAAATGTTTCCCGTTATGTTAGGAATATCAATATCGAATCTTTGCATTGTTATGAATGTGAATTTGCTGAACATTAAAGGGTTCCTTATAATTCCAATTCTGAAAATAACTCATCACCATTTACCTTAATACATAGTGATATTTGGGGACCCTCAACCACCTCAAATATCACAGGGGCAAAATGGTTTGTCTTTTATTGATGACCACTCTAGAATAACTTGGATTTATTTGCTAAAACATAAATCTGATGTGTCAAAAATATTACGTGTTTTATAATATGATAAAATATCAGTTTAATCATTAATGTGGGGATTAAGAGGTTCAGATCTGATAATGCTAAAGACTGCAAAAGACTTCTTTTCTACCCTAAGTCCTTTTTTCACAGCAGAAGGTATCATCCATGAATCATCTTGTGTGAACACCCCACAGCAGAATGGGGTGGCTGAAAGGAAGAATGGACACCTCTTAAATGTTACTAGAACTCTTCTGCTTCAGAAAAATGTCCCAAAATACTACTAGGGAGAAACCTTGTTGACATCTGCGTACCTGATCAACCGATTACCATAAAAAACCCTAGGGAACTACAGTCCAACAGAGATTCTAAGTAAAGTCTACCATGATTTCCATATCTCTCAAGGACTCACCCCTAGTTACTTGTTGCTTTTTGTGCATATATATGCTCATAATCGAGACAAACTGGATCCTAGAGCCTATAAGTGTATCTTTATTGGATATTCCCCCACTCAAAAGGGGTACAAATGCTATCATCCAGCCTCCAAACGAACCTTTGTGTCCAAGGATGTTACCTTTGATGGAGAAGCCAATTTCTACTCTAAGAGTATCTATCCTCAGGGGGAGAACACTTACAATGATTCAAGGGATCTCATCCTCCTTGAGTCATATGGAACTATAGATAATCAGAATAAAAATTCAGAACCTGAACTGCAGCAACCTAGTAATCAACCTAAGGCCCCTGTTGAAAGGCAACCTAATGATCAACCTAAGGCCCCCGTTGAAAGGACTCCTGGAAGAAGAGAGATCAATACCCCCCAACAGATTTATCATATGAAAAAGGTCAAGAGTAGTAAGATTGATGACTCCAACTCCTCAAACCAACCTTTATACCCAGAAAAAGAACCTAGTAAGGATAGTCAGACTATTCAAGATAATCAGAATAGTCTGGATCTGAAAAAGAACCTGATCCACCAGAAGTATCCCAAAATAACCAAAAAGGTATTCCTGCTGATCTATATCTACCTATTGCTATGAGGAAGGAAAGGAGAGCCTGCACTAAACATCCTATAAGAACCTTCAATACCTATGAGGGCCTATCTGAAAAACACAAAGTCTTTTTGTCCAACCTTGAAAAGAATAAGGTTCCCAATACTGTTAAGGAAGCCCTATCTGACAAAAGGTGGAAAAAGGCAATGATTGAAGAATTGACAGCCTTGGAGAAAAATAGAACTTGGGTAATATGTACTCCACCTAAGGACATCAAACCAGTTGGTTGAAGGTGGGTTTTTACCATTAAATGCAAGTCTGATGGGTCTATAGAAAGGTATACGGCTAGACTTGTAGCCAAGGGTTACATCAAACATATGGCATAGACTACTTTGACATATTTGCCTCAGTTGCTAAGATGAACACCTTAAGAACTCTCTTATCTCTAGCAGTCAATCAGAACTGGGAATTACATCAAGTTGATGTGGAGAATGCCTTCCTACAAGGTGACCTGAATGAAGAAATATATATGCAAGTCCCACCAGGTTTTGAAGCTAAAAAGAGGCAAGTTTACAAGCTAAGAAAGGCCCTTTATGGCCTTAAGCAATCACCAAGGGCCTAGTTTGGAAGATTCACCAAAGCTATGATCTCCTTCCAATACAAGCAAAGCCAAGGAGATCACACCCTCTTTATCAAACACACTACCCCTGGAAAACTATGTGCTCTTATTGTTTATGTTGATGATATAATAGTGACAGGAAATGACCTAAAGGAAATTGAAAAACTAAAGAAGAACTTATTTTCAGAGTTTGATATCAAGTCCTTAGGAAAGTTTAGGTGTTTTCTTGGTTTTGAATTTACTTACTCTAAAAAGGGAATTTTCATGGCACAACAAAAATACATACTTGATTTACTCAAAGTACCCCTATTGAACATAATCTGAAAATCAGCAATGATCCTGAAAGTAGTGTTGATTCTCATTTATATCAAAAGATTGTTGGTAAACCAATTTATCTGGCTCATCCTAGGCCAGATATTGCTTATGCTGTTAATGTGGTGAGCAAGTATATGCAGAATCCAAGAGAATGCCACTGGCTAATCGTGGAAAAAATACCGGGGTACTTAAAGAGCAATCCATGAAGTGGGATCTTATTTCAAAAACATGAAAAGATGAATCTGGAGATTTTTATTGATGCTGACTATGCCGGATGTATTGATGGCAGAAGATCAACATCCGGATACTGTGCCTACCTTGGAGGCAACATGGTGACTTGGAGAAGCAGGAAGCAGAATGTGGTTACAAGATCAAGTGCTTAAGCAGAATTTAGAGCTATGGCCATTGGTATCTGTGAGCTAATTTGGATCAAGATTATTTTGGAAGATCTAAAGATTCAATGGGAGAAACCTATGAAGCTATATTGTGACAACAAGTCAACCATCAACATTGCCCACAATCCCATTCAACATGACAGAACAAAACACATTGAAGTTGACCGACACTTCATTAAAGAAAAGATTGAATTTGGCCTCTTCTGCACACCCTTCATCCAATCTCCAAAGGACAGTTGGCTGATATCTTCACTAAAGCTTTACCTAGCAAGCTATTTCATGAACTCAAGTGCAAGTTAGGAACGTCAAATCCATACACTCCAACTTGAGGGGGAGTGTCAGAATATATGATGTCATTATCCTATTTATGATGTCATATTTCCTCTTTGACCCGTATTTTGGTTGTTCAACTTATGTTTACGACTGCTAGTTGTCAGCCTAGGTAACTTAGCAGCCTGCTTAGCTGTTACGTTACTAGCCATTGGGCCTATGTGCTTTTTCCTATTCTTGTTCTATTTATACTTCTTGTGTAATGAGATTGTAAAAATCAAGATAATATATGAAAGATATTACTCTTCTCTCTATTCTTGACACAACATGCTCTCCCGAAACTAATTTAATACGAGATTTGGGCTGTTAAGCTATGTTTAATTTAAATTTTTTCCAGAGGTTCTAGGATTCTTTTTTTATTCTAAGGTATATATGCTGGTGTTCTATTTTGATACTAATGATTGTTAGAAAGTCTGTCTAAATTAATATTTTATTAGTCTTAATCTGATGTCATTAGAGGGAGAGTAGACTTATTAAAGTCTATTTCTTTATCTTTAAGTTTGGGGTTAGTTACAGTTAGTTGTCTTAACTAATGATAACATTAAGATGGATTGACAGTTTGAACTGTCTTCTCCTCCCCTTAGCCGTTGGGCTTTGCTTATATATGTATTCCTTAGCTCTTTGTAACTCTTAAGAGAATTCTATTGAATAAATCATTTTTAATTTGAAATCTTATATGGTATCAGAGCTGAAGGCTCGATTTCTCAAAAAAATCTCTCTTCATCTTATTCATATCTCAAAATATGTTTGATTCAACTCTTTCGAGCACTAAATATGAATCTCTCTCTCATGGTAATTCTAGCTTTACTTGAGATTTGCAGCATATTCAAGCTGCATATCGACTGAATGGCAATAATTATTTAAAACGGCCTCAGATTGTTAGAACTTTTCTTAAAGGAAAGGGAAAACTTGGTCATCTAATGGGTACTAGATCTGCTACTGATGACCCTAAGTACTCTAGTTGGGATGAACATGATTCTATGGTCATATCATAGCTATGGAATTCAATGATCCCAGAAATAAGTGACACTTGTATGTCTCTAGGACCAACCAAAGAAATTTGGGACTCTGTAAGGGAAACTTTCTCAGAGATCAATGATGCTGCCCAAAATTTTGAGCTAAAAACTAATATGTCTTCTGTCAAACAAGGGTCCATGAGCATTATTGTGTACTCTGGGTTACCACAAGGTATCATTGCATCAGTGACTTGATCATTATCAGTGCATCAAGCTAAATGACAGTGAAGATATTGCCACTATAAAGAGGATTTTTGAGAAGGATTGGTTTTATGCCTTCCTTGCTGGCATAAATCCAGAATATGATGCTGTCAGAATTCAAATTCTAGAAAAAGAGGAACGTCCCTCTTTAAATTAGACCATTTCAATGGTTAGAGAAGAAGAAAGCATAAGAGGGGTTATGCTTGAAAGTTCACTGGAAGAAATCTCAGCCTTCGTCTCCAAATCTACCAAGATCTAGGGATCTAAGGAGAATATGGCATCTGAAGCTAAGAGGCCACAAAAAAAACTGGCCAGAGAGAATCTTTCAGAACCAGAAAGGATCTGATAAAGAAAATTTAAAAGGGGCTGATAGAGACTCTATTTTGCAATTATTGCAAGAGGAAAGGCCACAAAAAAATATTTGCTGGAAACTTCATGGCAGACCGGGAACTAGAAATAATGAAAATGTTGCTCATCTTGTTAACACTAACAAGCATACTAAGAATCTTGTTCCTCAGAGATCAGAATTTGGAGCATCTGACATTGAGAAATTGAGAAGATTTCTTGAAACTCTAGAAAAGTCTACCTATTCTCTTGCCTTTTCAGGCTTGACCACTCATAACTATTCTCATATTCCCAATAAAGATTGGTTGATTGATTCAGAGGCTATTGATCATGTAACATATGATATGTCAAAATTGAAGACATATAATTCTTGTCCTAGTAACATGAAGGTTACTATGGCTGATGGATCCTTGATTACAGTTGCAGGAGTAGAGGATGTTGAACTAACTCTTGAGCTAACTCTCAAGGATACCTTACAGGTCCCCAAACTGGCAACAGATCTAGTTGCCAAATTAAAGAATAACTAATGATTCTACTTGCTATGTTAATTTCTCTACTAACTCTTTTTGATTTAGGAGAAAGAAACGAAGAAGAGGATTGGAACTGCTGAAGTAAATGGGGGCTTGTATTTTTTGGATAGACATGATAATATGAGTAGTTTTTGTAAATTATCTTATTCTAGATCTCATAATGATAAGATTTAGTTGTATCATAGGAGATTAGGTCATCCTTTTTTTGGGACTATACATAAATTGATCCTGAAATTTTTAAAGGAATAATACATGATCTCTGTTTTGCAATGAATGTGAATTAGCCAAACGCAAAAGAACACCCTTTTTCCAATATTGGAGAGAGATATAAAACTCCTTTTACCTTGATCCATAGTGATATTTGCGGTCCATCTAGGATGTCAAATGTCACCACCGGGTAAGGTGGTTTATAACTTTCATTGGAGATTGTACTAGGTTTACTTGGGTGTATTTGCTAAAAAATAAGTCTAAAGTTAATAGCATTTTTCAGCAGTTTTATAATATGGTTAGAAGCTAGAACTCAGTTTGATATTAAGATCACGAGGGTAAGGACTGATAATGCAAGAGATTACTTTAATCAGTTTCTCAGTCTTTTCCTTCAAAAGGAAGGGATCATTCATGAGTCTTTTTGTGCTCACACTCCACAGCAAAATGGAGTGGCGGTATGCAAGAAGAGACGCATAATGGAGGTAAGTAAGGCTCTAATTTTCCAGATGAATGTTCCCAAAGGTTATTGGGTGGAAGCAGTCTTGACCGCAATCCATCTCATTAACTTGATGCCATCCAAATATCTTGAAGATCAGACTCCTAGGCACCTGCTATCTAGTCTTTGCCCTAGCTTTCATGATTCTAAAAAAATAGAATTAAAGGTTTTTGGGTTTGCTGTGTATGTCATATTCATTCTCATAATAGAGGGAAATTGGATCCAAGGGTTGTTAAATGTATCTTTATTGGTTATTCAAATACCAAGATTGGGTATAAGTGCTTTCAACCTCCCCTTAAACGTTTTTGGATCTTTAGGGATGTTAAACTTTGTTCCACCGGTTGAAACTCCGAAATAATCCATCTATCCGACCGCTTTTTGGGGCGCTTGCATTTTTGATACGGCGGCAACTTCTTGGCGACGGCCGGGCATGTAACCGGACTCCGATCGGCACGAAATTTGGAGGGTTTGTTCGTCCCTCGATATTCTTCACTCGAACGGTGGGATTTTCATTCCAACGGTTCAAACTCCATAAATCGGCCGCCGATCTCGCTGCATTTTTGGGTCTTTGCGTTTTTGCTTTGTTACGGCGGAACTTTCCGGCGACGATCGGCTATCTAAACGGACTCCGATCGTCACGAAATTTGGAGGGCTTGTTCGTCCCTCCTTATGCTTGAATACGAACGGTGGAAATCTTGTTTCAACGGATCCATTTCCGTCAATCAACCTCGGATCTGACTGCGTTTTTGGCATTAAATTGATCACGAACCACCACTCCTTGATCTATCACCGATAGAAGGCCCTCCTTCTAGCGCCAATGACGATGCCGGATTTTGTCATGTATAATTTGAGGCCAATTTAATCTAGGGATGACAGAATCAAGGATGGTTTTGGGGGTGATTTTAGGGTTTTATGGCTGAGTCCAAGAATGTATCTTGGATTGCCTACGTATCCTGTGTATTGTCCAGGAATCAAGCCTTACGTAGTTCCTGGAATGATGTATTTATAGGCACATGCCCTTCTTCTCGCCCTAATCCTGGGCGGTTTGGTCTATTGACATAATTGCCCTTTAATGGGCCTTGCTCCTTGCCCAAGCAACCCTCTAGATTATTGGGCACGGGAACTGGCCGGAGCTCGATATCGACTCGTATGACACCGACATGGGTGCTCGAGTTGACACACTTGCAAGATTTGCTGGCGGCGGTGGTGATCACTGATTCGTCTCGTATTCGACCCGATGTGGATAATATACTTGGACTTTTCCACATGCCAGCTGGACCAATTAGATAATTCCACGTGGAGGGGTGAAATCTCGTATCGTCAGTCACAGACTGGCATAGGATAAGTACTTGGACATAAGGTGTTTTGTACAAGTTCTGGTTGATTTTCTAATTGCTATGGGTACATCAAGGAGCATTTTTTCTGCTTTTGTTCTGGGAGAGTCAGGTTTTGTTGTAGGACTTTGTGAGGTTGATTTTGTTTCACTGTCTGATGCAACATCTGTGTGTTCTGATTCTTCCTCCGGATGTTTGTCTATATCAGTGACAGGATCAGGGCTTGATAACTGTGTAGACTCATTGTTGGACTTATCTGCCTTTGTAGGGTACTTCCTCACATAAGTTTTGCCTTGGAATGGTCTTTCCTTGAGAGGTTCTGGGGGATCAGTGTTTCTGGTCTTATTTTGATGGCAATTTTCCCCACAATTGTCCATTTGTTCACCAGAATCAGACTCTAGTTTATGCCCTGCACTCTTAATTTCTAGAAAATCATAGGATTCTTCAAAGATGTCATCTGACACAGACAGACTCCTATCAGACACACTTGTAACCCTAGGCTCCCCCTGAAATTGAACCTTGTCAAAAGACATTTTATCTTCAACAAAAGTGACATCCATGGTAACTATACACTTTCCAGTGGCTGTGTCAAAACATTTGTAACCCTTTTGTGTGGGTGAATATCCTAGAAAACAACACTTTTTTGACCTAGGTTCTAATTTCCCTTGGTTATAAACATGGTAAGCATGTTTATGCAAAATCCTAAAAGGATTCATCTTAAAGCTGCTCACAGGATTTTAAACTTTCTGTAATGATGTCCTACAAAAAGGGATATTGTTCAGAAAAGGAGGAAATGTCCACTTAGAAGTTTTTACAAATGATGACTATGCTGGAGCAATTGAAGATAGAAAATCTACATTATGGTACTGTGTATATCTGTGTGGCAACCTAATTATATAGTGGAGTTAAAAACAAATGTTGTGGCTAGATCAAGTGCAGAAGTTGAATTCAAATTCATGGCTCTAAATTTGTGAACTCTTATTGGTGAAGATTATTCTAAATGACCTAGGGATCAACTGGACTCCACCTATGAAACTCTACTATGATAACAATTCAGCTATCAACATTGCTCATAATCTTGTTCAAGATGACATGATCATACACATTGAAGTGGGCATACATGAAGAAAAGATAAATGGAATAAACTTTTATTTTATTTTTGTGTTGAAAAGGGTTACAGACTCTCTGTCTTATATAGTACATCAGCCAACTCATATGCTTGGAGAACAAACTTAGTTAACACATTTAACATGTGCATAATAAAAGTAAGGGTAAAACAAGAAATATAACATGTTAATTAGGCCCTAGGGCTGACACACATATACTAATAAACCACCACCCCCTCAAGTTGGCATAGATGTCAATCATGCCCAACTTGCTACTCAAACCATCAAACTCCGTCTTTGGTAAGGCCCTTCCCTAACCTTGATCAAACACAGAAAATCAGTTGGATAGTCGACTTTGGCGCCACTGATCAGATGATTGGCAATTCTGAACTTTTTTCATCTTATAAATCATGTGTTGGAAACCAATTTGTCAAATTGGCTGATGGAGCTAATTCCATCATTATTGGAAAAGGATCCATCCCAATCACCACAAGATTAACCTTAAAAAATGTCCTTACCGTACCTAAGCTAACTTGAGGGGGATTAGTATTAGTATGATGTAATTAGATGGTGATTACTTATTAAAGCCTATTTCTTTTATCTTTAAGTTTGGGGTTAGTTACCGTTAGTTGTCATAACTAATGGTAACATTCAGTTGGATTGACTGTTTGAACTCTCTTCTTCTCCACTTAGCCGTTGGGCTTTGCGTATATATGTATTTCTAAGCACTTTGTATCTCTTAAAGAGAATTCTATTGAATAAATCATTTCTAATTTGAAATCTTACAATTACCAATTTTATATTATCTACATAAGCGGCGGGTAATATTATGTGAATGGTTTTCATTGTGTTACCTGATAGCTGTTTTTGTGCAGGTGGTATTGAGTGTGGATGTACGGGTACCTCAGAAGTACTTGAATGAAATAAGAAGTGTGCTTGTTTCTGCTCTTGCATCTAATGGGAAAATGTCTGATGCCCTTAACACATACGAGGAAATCAAGCAATCAAACTTGAACTTGGAACCAAAGGCTGTTATATGTCTCATTGTAAGTTTCAGCTGTACATCTTTAGATGGAACAATAAGTTCTGTTTTGATTCTGAGCCTTGTGCCCCAAATCGGTCCATGTCGATTCGCAGGAGCATCTTCGGTCATACCCTGATGAACTTAATAGATTGCTTCAACTACTCGAGGAATTGCATGATCCAGATTATTGGCTTGATGGGTGCACTAGGGTTATTTCATTTTGTGTGCACTATGAGCATCTAAGGTTTGCATTTATTTGGGGTTATTTTTATCAACTTGAATATTCTTCATTTTGTTATCGATTTAGTCATAATGGAAAATGGAAAAGAAATATCTCATAGCAATGATTTTGTATTTTAGGCCCACCGTCGATTTGCTTAAGCAACTCCTGAATATAGCCAAGAACGATGAAGTCCCATCAGAAAATCTTTTTGACGGGGTGAGCTCTTTTTCCTCGTACTATATTTTGGATGTCAGTGATATTTGAATAGTTCCTATTTTCCTTTATTTGTTTTTTGAAAAAATTACATTTTCTTTGGTTTAAAAAATCTTGGGTGCATTTGCAAATTCTTGAGTAGGTGTTTTGCCAAATCGCTGAGAAAGACTCCCCAGATATACATTTCGGCATGAATTTGCTTCAAGCTATCAAAGAGGAGCTTGGTTTTCGACCTTCACGGCAAAGTCTTGATTTTCTTCTTACTGCTTGCCTTAGTGCAAAGGATTTGAGTGCCTGTTTTCTTGTTTGGAAAGAATATGAAGCGGCTGGCCTCCCATACAATGTCTTGAGTTACGTGAGGTAATTAAACCAGTATATGCATCATTATTCTAGCTTCCTATATTATATGTTAGTTTGTGGGATGTAGTATATTTCTCTCTCTCTCTCTCTCTCTCTCTCTCTCTCTCTCTCTCTCTCTCTCTCTCTCTCTCTCTCTCTCTCTCTCTCTCTCTCTCTCTCTCTCTCTCTCCTCTCCTCTCCCTCTCTCTCTCTCTCTCTCTCTCTCGCTCTCTCTCTCTCTATGTTGTTGACATTATTGACTTGTGCTTTTGTTGCTTGACTGATTGATTTGGGCATTTGATATAGTTCATTGTTGTTTAATTTGGTTTATACCTTTTGCTAGTTGGTTTTTAGGAAAATATAGCATGTTATGTTCTTGTCTTTATTGCTTGTCATGGACAGCAGGGCTTTGATAACATAAATAGTTTTACATGGTGAATTGGTTTTAATGTTAATAATGCTGTAGAAATCAGAGTAGAGAAAGAGAAAAATAGGAGGAAACTCTTGTTTATTGCTTAGAACTCTTATCAGGTAGATAAGAGAAGATTACAATTTAAATAAAAGGCCTCCAACGGCTATAAAAAGAAGCCCAACGGCTAATGAACAGTAAAAGCAGTTTACAATTCATTAGCTTTATTTAGAAGAATAATAGGGAAATCTAAGGCTAAAAAGGAGATAAACTAACACTAATTAGCACTAGATTAAGACTATAAACTACTTAATACAATTATCTTTCAACACTCCCCCTCCAGTTTGGTTGTAGATGTTGATACAGCCAAACTTGGAGTGAAGATGAGCAAAGATCTTTGTAGATACAGCCTTTGTGAGTACATCAGCAACTTGATCCTGAGTCTTCACATGAATGAGGGTTATGTCTCCATTTTTCACTTTTTCTCTTAGAAAGTATCTGTCCACCTCAACATGTTTGTTTTATCATGATGAGTAGGATTTTCTGCAATACTTAAGGCAAAAGTGTTGTCACACATGAGTTGGATAGGCTTAGTTACAACAAACCCTAACTCTTATAGCATCATCTTTATCCATAAGCCTTCACACACTCCCAGAGCTAGGGCTCTGAGCTCTTATTCTGCACTGCTTCTGGATACACATGCTGTTTTTCGCTTCTCCAAGTTGTAAGATTCCCCCAGATGTAAGTGCAATATCCGTGTTGATCTCAAATGCGGAACCCCTCCCCGCATAATCTCGCATCCGTGTAGACTTGGACTTCTTTGACCGATTCTTCTTGAACATAATTCCTTGACCAAGGTTCTTCTTCAGGAATCTTAGAACCCTTTCTGCAACTTGCATATGTCTCTCTGTGGGTTGATGCATAAATTGACTTATCAGACCTACAACAAAACATATATCAGGTCTTGTATGGGAGAGATAAATAAGCTTTCCCACAAGCCTCTGATATCTCCCCTTATCAACAGGAGGACTATCATCACTTTTGTTCAATTTTAACCCTGGTTCCATAGGGGTATTTGTTGGTTTACAACCCGGCATGCCGGTTTCTTTCAAAAGATCTAGGGTGTACTTCCTTTGAGAAATAGGAATGCCAGTTGCATTTCTGGCAATTTCCATTCCGAGGAAATACTTAGGACTCCCAAGATCTTTTATTTCAAATTCAGAAGCAAGGACCCTTTTAATTTTGCTAATGCCATCAAGATCATCCCCAGTGAGGATGATATCATCCACATAAACTACAAGGATAGTAGTTTTTCCAGATTGCTTCCTTATGAATAATGTGTGATCAGTGTGGCATTGGTGGAAACCATGCCCTTTTATGAACCCGGAGAACCTCCCAAACCAAGCCCTAGGGGATTGTTTTAGGCCATACAAAGATTTCTTCAATTTACATACATCACCCATATTTCCTAGGGATTCAAACCCAGGAGGGAGATGCATGCAAACTTCCTCATCTAAATCCCCATAAAGGAATGCATTCTTTATGTCAAGTTGAGTCAAAGATCAGTCCAGATTCACAGCAGTGCTCATTAGTATTCTTATGGTATTAAGCTTTGCAACAGGAGCAAAGGTTTCAAGATAATCAATCCCATAGGATTGAGTGAAGCCCCTTGCCACAAGTCTAGCTTTATACCTAAGAGACCCATCAGCATTGTATTTAAGTGTGAATATCCATTTGCACTCTACAGGGTGCTTTCCTTTAGGAAGAGGCATGATGTCCCAGGTTTCATTTTTAACCAGGGCATTCATTTCTTCCTTTAGTGCAGCATTCCGTTCTGGACTTTTCAAGGCATCATGGACACCTTTGGTATCTTTATGGTGTCCAGATTACTTGTAAAAGCCAAAAAAATGAGGAGAAAGATGATCATAGGACATGAAGTTGTAAAGGGGATGAGCAGTACAGCTCCTAACCTCTTTTCTTTTTGCAATCACAAGTTTTTCCTGAGAATTTTCATTCTCATGATCACTAGGAGAATTAGTATTCTCATAATCAGTATTAGTTTGATCATCAGGATCCTGATTTTCAGAAGTTTGTTCATCAGAACTAAGATTATTCATGTGGTCTTCTTTCTCATAAACCTCAAGTTCAGGGTTTTGTGAGCTAGCCTTTCTTTTTCTGGTGTATACAATAATATTGGGCACAGGGGCATCTTGTTTCTCCATAGTAGGTGTCTGTTTTTGAGAATTTCCATTCAGATCTGGATTCATATCTGGGACATTAAATTCCTCATTATTCTCATTAGGATCAATGTTCCAAGATTCATAGTGATCTTGAAATATCTCCCCCTGACTTTCATTATTGTAGAAAGGTTCTCTACAAAAGTCACATCCATGGTATTATAGTACTTTCTGGTACTAGGGCAATAGCACTTGTATCCTTGTTGGGAAGATGAATACCCAACAAAGATACATTTTACAGATCTTGGATCAAGTTTCCCTTTATTATGAGGATAAATATGAACATAGCACACACATCCAAAGACTTTGAATTCCAGTGTACTTATAAATTGAGTTCCAGGATGTGCTTCTTTCAACACCTGGATTGGAGTTTTGAAACCTAGAATCCTTGAAGGCATTGATGAGATAAGTTGCTGTAAGGATAGCCTCACCCCATAAGTACTTGGGCACCTTCATAGTAAACATGATGCTCCTAGCAACTTCCAAAAGATGCCTATTTTTCCTTTCGCAACTACCCCATTTTGTTGGGGTGTATCAACACAGGTGCTTATATGGATGATCCCTTTTTCAAAAAAAAATTGAGGTAAGACCATTTTCAAAGTACTCCTTACCATTATAAGTTTTAAGAACTTTTATTTCAGTATTGAACTAATTTGTTATCATGGTATAGAAGTTTTTGAAGATAGGTCCAACCTCAGATTTTTCTTTTAGGAGAAACAGCCATGTAACTCTGCTGTGATCATCAATAAAGCTGACAAACCATCTCTTTCCAGTGATGATCTTCAGTTTTGATGGCCCCCATATGTCACTGTGAAATAAAGAGAAGGGACTGGAAGGAGAATACATGCTTTTAGGAAAGTTAGTTCTAGTATGCTTAGAAAATTGACATATTTCACAATGAAGAGATCAATATTTATTCCTTTAAACATACTAGGGTACAAAAAGTTTGGATGCCCTAGTCTATAGTGCATAAGCATAATATTGTTACATGAAGTGGTACTTCTACAACTAATAGACAGACCCTAGGAATATTATCCATACAAAGCCTAGAGTAAGGAGTCTTCAAAATAAACAGCCCAGATCTTACTTCAACACTGTCAATCTGCTCCATTGAACTCAAATCCTGAAATTTACAGCCATTAGTATGAAAAATCATAGAGCATTTAGAGTCATTTATGAACAAACTACTGACAGACAATAAGTTGCATTGTAAGTTAGGTACATAAAGGATATCTTTTAAGGTGATGTTTTCACTTAAACTAACATTTCCAGTCCCAGCAACTTGAGAAATGGAACCATCAGCAATTTTGCCATTATGAGGATGGGTGCATTTCAAAAGTTTCACAAACAACTCTGGATTCCCAGTCATATGGTTTGAGGCACCATAGTCCACAATCCATATGTTCCTAAGAATTTGACTCCCAGAATAGGCATTAAAACACACACCTGTATTAGCCATGGAGACATTGCTATGAGGAGCAGCAGTCTGTGCATTTTGAGCAGACAACAGCCTTTTAATGGCTTCAATCTGTTCCATGCTAAAACCACCATCAGACTTTTGTTCCTCAACATTAGCTAGTCTACCAGAGCTTTCAGATGTGTGATTAGGCCTAGAAGGCTTCCAGTTGGCTGGTTTCCCATAGATTTTCCAGCAAGTATCCTTGGTATGACCAGTCTTTTTACAGTGATCACAGACTGGTCTAACACCTTTGGATTTCTATTTGGACCAACAGTGCTTTTAGTAAAAAGAGCACTAGTTCAGTGGAAGAAACAGGGTTAGACACCCCATTTAACATAAGCTTTCTTCTACTTTCTTCATGCTTTATGTCAGCAAACACACTTTTGATTAAAGGAAGAGGTTTAGAGCTCACTACTCTTCCTCTTACATCATCAAGAGATGAATTTAGGCCCATCAAGAATTTGAAGATTCTTTTCTTCTCTTTAATGGCCTTATAAGTCTAGGCATCATCTTTAGATTGCCAAGTTATATTTTCAAAAGCATCAAGCTGCTGCCAAGATCTTGACAGGAGGTTGAAATAGTCAGTAACTGACATCTCCCCCTGTCTTAGATCATGCAACTTTGATTCAATTTCATATTGTTTAGAGGTGTTATCTCTCTTAGAATAGAGATCAGAGGCATTACTCTATATTTCTTCAGCAGTATCATAGAGGATGAAGTTCTCTGCAATGTTGGGAATGGATCCCAGCAAAATGGACACCACATTGTTGTTTTCTACTCTCCACTTCTTGCCAGAGGATCCCCTGTTGCAGGAGCTTTGCTTTCACCAGTAAGATATTCCTCCTTGCCTCTTCCAGTAATGTAAAATCTTACTGTTCTGGACCATTGGAGATAATTGTCACCATTGAGTTTGTGACTAGAAAGTGGCATCAAAGAGGGTTCAGAGTTCCAAGGAGCAGCATTAGAGATTGCTTCTTCCCTTGAATTAACTTCTGAAGATTGCTCAGTTACCATTTAGGAAGATGAAGGTAAGCAGACAAGAGATTTGAGATCTTAAGTCTCTGATACCATGTAGAAATCAGAGTAGAGAAAGAGAAAATTAGGAGGAAACTCTTGTTTATTGCTTAGAACTCTTATCGGGTAGATAAGAGAAGATTACAATATATAGAAAAGGCCTCCAACGGCTATAAAAAGAAGCCCAACGACTAATGAACAGTAAAAGAAGTTTACTGTTCATTAGCTTTGTTTAGGAGAATAACAGGGAAATCTAAGGCTAAAAAGGAGATAAACTAACACTAATTAGCACTAGATGAAGACTATAAACTACTTAATACAATTATCTTTCAACAAATGCTTTAAGGTATTTGGTGGTTAATGCCTAATTAGCATTCTCTCCTTGTTGGAAAATGGACCACTATTTCACCTCGTAGGATTGATTTTTTGGTCATAGTAAGGCAGGTGAAGCTGCACGAAATTCAGGACAGAGGAACGATTAATAACTATTATTGAAATGCTTTTAATGACACTAGATGTTGTCATCGTTTGATGAGGTCATGCCATGGGTTACACTTGCACGGATGTAAGGTAGGTAAAGACTAAAGATGCATACAGGTGACCTAAATGGCTCAACCCTTCATCAGAAAACCCACCCGCATAAGAGAGATGCTTTCCATGTGTCATAACTGTCCTTTTTTTAGTCTTGCCAGATTGTGATATGATCAAAAAAAAGTAGAACAGGGCAAAAACGTTGCTATTTCCTGACATTCCTTTTTTGTCCTTTGAATGCATATGCAGGATGTATCAGGCCCTGCTTGCTTTAGGGGATTATAAATCCGCAAAGAGTATATCAGAAAGAATACCAAAGGATGATCCTCATGTCAGCTCCATTATCAAGGCATATGAAGAAATATATAAAACTACTTCCACCCCAAAGGCCAAAAAGAAGAAGAAGAAGAAAAAGGAAGCCAAGGTCAAATAGTGAAGTTGAAAGAGAAGAACGGATAATAATACACACAACACCGCAGTTGTGTATAAGATTGCTAAGCCAAGAAAACAGTATGAAATCTATTTCATTTCCCATTCTTTATTACTTTCAGGTCTCTAGTTATTGTTAGCCGTTGTAGTTGTTAGCCGTTGCTAATCATGGAAAATCTCCCCCAGTTATGTGGGGCACAACCTTGACCCTTCGCTACAGTTTTTAAACAGCTTAAAACGCTATGGATGGTGTCTTAAAAAAATTTAAAATTAAAAAAAAAAAAAATGATATGGTTGGTAGGGAAATGGTTGAAATGAGAGAAAACAGGAGCAGGTGTATGCTTGGTGTTTTATCAACCTGAAAGCAGATGTGGAGTTTTTCTAAAGCATACAGTTAAATGTGCAGGTCCATTGGCCGGTTTATCAGATTCGGCCCTTTTATAATATAATAATATTGAAGTATATATACATCTTTTGCAAATTCGAAAAACAAGTAAATATAAAAAGTCACCGCACCTATTAGAACTTCAATAAATTTGCGAAGATGAGAGCAATACTATGTTGATTTAATTTGTGAAAGATGATTATTTGAGTTTTTTTGTGTGTGACATTAGTTGATTAAGGATACAAAACAATGGTTCAAAGAAAAAACATTAAGTTCAAAAAGGTATACAATACCCCTCACAAAAAAAAAAAAAAAAAAAAAAAAAAAAGGTTATACAATACAACAAATATTATTTATTCTTATATTAGATATGTTATTAGGGTACATCTTGTATCTACATGAGATTTTTGGGTTGCGCTGATTCGCAAGTCAGTTACATCAGTTAATGGCTATTTTTATTTTATTTTACTGTAGCTAAATATATATATATATATAAGGTTAATGCTACACCCACAACCATTCAGACATGAGCGACACAACACTTTTACATCATCGATTGTATGACTAATTATTCATGTTGTATACCCATCATAATCATTAATGATGTAAAATATGTTGCATCGTTGTGTCTGAGTGATTATGGTCGTAGAAATATCCAACATATGATTTTAGGAAGCCATGAAGAAGGCGGCGCCTAAGGCTTTGCCTTATGTAAGGGCCGGCTTAGCAGATGTGGGTGTTATAAAACTGCCCCCCACCCACCTCATCCCAGATTTTCTAACTCTACAATAGAGCCTGGCACCTTCACATCTTAGGGTGAGTGATCACATTTTTGTTGCGAAAGAAAACAATCGCAATACCACACGTATCACAAATACCAACAAAGTCTTTTCAATGACACACAAAGGAATTAAACGAGACAGCCCCAATAAAGTTTACCACAAATAAAGTGAAATGAAGTGTAACAAAAATAACACAAC
The DNA here is from genome assembly GCA_036785695.1 of Gentiana straminea. NCBI lineage: Eukaryota > Viridiplantae > Streptophyta > Magnoliopsida > Gentianales > Gentianaceae > Gentiana > Gentiana straminea. Next base: position 9,828,823 of record JAVUPR010000497.1, on the reverse strand, counting down.
AATTTTTAACGTGGAAAGCCCTCTCGATGTGAGAGAGTAAAAACTACAAGGTCGAGGCCTACAAAATCTTCACTAATCAGCAAAAAGTGATATAAATGTGTTCCAAACACATTAACCAATTCAACTACACCAAAGCATCAACAAAAAATTCAAAATACACAAAGTTATTGGAAAATATCACAAAAAACGTAGTAGTCAGGTCGGCGGCTAATTTCTAAAAATTGAACCGTTGAAACGAAAATTTCACCGTTCAAATTGAAGAAGAATGAGAGACAAACAAGCCCTCTAAATTTCGTCCCGATCGGAGTCTGTTTCGATATCAGATCGTCGCCGGAAAGTTCCTGCTGCGACAATAATAAAGCTGCGAATTTTTCCTCCCTTTTTATTCTGAAGTTTAAGGAAAAATTCCCTTTAATAATACTTGACATTATTATTTTCTCTTATTTATTTATTTTATTTTTATATTATTTGGTGGGCTCTACAAACGAGTGATCTACCTAACAATTCTCCCCCTCACGACATTGTGGAGGAATTTGTCATTCCCACAAGAAAACAACATATCTTAAACTTCTCCCTTGTCAATGCTTTTGTCAACATATCCGCACCATTATCATCTGTATGCACTTTTTCAAGTGCTAGTAACTTAAACTCCAACACATTTCAAATCCAATGGTAACGAACGTTAATATGCTTGGTCCTAGAATGAAAAGCTGCATTCTTACCAAGATGAATAGCACTCGGACTATCACAACACATACTGATCTTGCTTCAAACCAAGCCCTCGAAGAAACTTCTTCATCCACAACAACTCTTTACACGATTCAGTTGATATACTCAGCTTTAGTAGTTGAAAGTGCAACACATATTTGCAACCTCGACTGCTATAACACAACTCTCCTGCAAATTTAATCAAATATCTTGAAGTAGACTTGTAAGTATCAAGTTCTCCTGCAATATCAGAATCAGTGAAACCAACCAACACAGGTATTTCACCACCTAAAGTATGGCATAAATCAGTAGTACCCCTGAGATGTCCTATAATCTATTTCACAGAATTCCAATGCTCTCTACCAGGATTAGAAAGAAAACGACCGACCTTACTAACTGCATAAGCTATGTCTGGTCTAGTACATACCATGACATACATCAAACTACCCACTACTGAAGCATACATGACCTTCTACATCTTTTCCTTCACATCATCGTTGGAAGGACACTGTTTGATACTCAACTTGAAATGAGATGCAAGTGGTCTGGACGCTGATTTAGCATCACTCATGCTAAATCTCTTAAGAACCTTCTCGATATACTTCTCCCGTGACAAATAAATCTTCCTGGCCCCTCTGTCACGAGTAATCTGAATCCCTAAAATATGCTTTGGCCTAAGTCTTTCACGGCAAAAGACTTGCTCAACTGCTGCTTCAACTTGTCAATCCTTGAAGCATTCCTGCCAACAATCAAATTATCATCAACATATAGTAAAAGAATGATAAAATCATCCTCTGAGAATTTTCTAATAAACATAAAATGATTTGAAGTTGTCATCCGGTAGCCCTGCTCCCTCATGACAGACTCAAATTTCTTATACCAATGTCTAAGCGATTACTTCAACCATAAAGACTCTTCTTCAACTTGCACACAAGATTTTCCTTTCCTTTCACTTGGAAACCCTCTGGATGCTCCATGTAGGTATCATCTTCCAAATCACCATGAAAAAAAAGCAGTTTTAACATCCATCTGCTCAACGTCCAAATCAAGACTAGATGCCAAGAACAGTCCGGATATGAGACATTTTCACAACAGGAGAGAAAATCTCATCAAAATCAATGCCCTTTTTCTCTGACCAAAACCTTTGACTACTAATCTTGCCTTAAACATCTAACTACTAATCTTGCCTTATACCGAGGTGTATAATTACTATCTTCGTTCTTAATTTTGAAGACCCGCTTATTCTTCAAAGCTGTCTTCCTCTTAGGAAATTTCACCAACTTATATGTGTGATTGTCATGAAAAGACTCCATCTCATCTTTCATAGCATCAAGTCATTTATCTTTATGTTCATCATCCATGGCCTCCTCAAAACATTCAGGCTCTCCACTGTCTCAGAGCAAAACATACTCAGTCATTGGAAATCTAGTAGAAGGGTGTCTCTTTCTAGTAGACCTCCTGGGAATAACTAGTGGAACGTCATCTGATACTGGATCCTCAATCATATCATCATCAACGTTATGATCAAAATCAACTGCATCATCTACACCATCCTGCTGATTACCCTGGTCATCAACTGCACCATGATTCTCTATGGGTGTAGGAGAAATTATCTCCAAGTCAGCCGATCCAGCACTAGCCTAGGGTGTTGAACTTTGATTTTTGTCAACATCTTGCAAGTCTCATTCTCTGCAAACACAATTTCTCGGCTTCTAATCACTTTCTTGTCAACAGAATCATACAATTTGTACCCAAACTCATCTTGACTATAATCTAGATAAATACAATGTTTGGTCTTAGCATCAAGCGTAGACCTCTCATCTTTAGGAATGTGAACATTAGCTTTACAACCAAAAACTTGCAAATAATGGTAAGATACATCTTTACCTGACCATACCTTCTGAGGAACATCATTCATGTTAGAAAAACAAACCGAGCGATACCCCTTAACGACGGTAACACAAAATAACATATGGAAGGAAAAAAGACAAAACACCAAATTTATGTGGTTTCAGGCAATGTGCCGACTAGTCCACGGGTGAAAGAGAAAATATTACTATGAAGGAGGATTACAAAAGATACAACTCTCCTGAAGCCTAAAAACAATAGCTAAAATAGCTAAGGCAATTGAGAGTTTATCTCGATTTTGGTACATCAAAATAAAAGACATAAAGGTCACTTAAATATTAGCCTATGTCGGCTAACACAATCAGCACAGCCGATGTGGGAGCAAATTGCAACTTAACAATTGTGATATTGGGCTTTGGCCCACTTATCCTAATACCAGTTTGTTAGAAAAAACAAACCGAGCGATAGCCCTTAACGACGGTAACAAGAAAATAACAAATGGAAGGAAAAAGACAAAACACCAAATTACGTGGTTTCCGGCAATGTGCCGACTAGTCCACGGACGAAAGAGAAAATATTACTATAAAAGAGGATTACAAAAGATACAACTCTCCTGACGCTTAAAAACAATAGCCAAAATAGCTAAGGCAATTGAGATTTTATCTTAATTGACACAAATCGATACATCTTAATGGTAACTTAATTGACTAGTTGGGCTTTGGCCCACCAATACTAACAAATCTCCACCTTGGGTCAAAGGCCCAAATCCAGAAATAGTAATACTACTCTTTCTCCACAAAGTTCAAAGTTTTCAGACTGTGTCAAATAAGTCCAAGCACTTCTTGAACTTAACAAATTAACAAATGGACGACGCTTCGTAATATCTAGCTCTGAACAATATGACATAGGGATTGCATAAATGCCAATAACGGTGGGACCTTGCAAAACATACAAACCACCAAACCCTAAGCTGGAGGTCAGCGGTTCGATTCCCTTAAAAGGGGTTGATTTTCGATTGATAACACCCTTCAGTGATGGGGAACCAGCAAGCCCCTGGTTCTAAGCTCTAGGTTACCTGATTAACCTCTCCCCACATTCCTGTGGGATCGGGGGTGGGGGGCCCTCACGGTTAGGGTTTAACCATTTTTTTTCATAACAACAAGAGCACCTTTAATTAGTTTTAGAACTCCACCTTCAACGGTGTACTTAAATCCAACAGTCTCAAACGCGCCCAACGAGATGAGATTTTTCTTCAAATCCGGAATATGTCTGACTTGCTTAAGTGTTTTGACAACACCATCATGAGTCTTGATTCTAACCGTACCAATACCGGCAACCTTGCAGACTGCGCCGTTGCCCAACGAAACAACTCCATCTTGAACTGAAACATACGTGGAAAACCAGTCCCTATTGGGACACATATGATATGTGCAACCAGAATTCAAGATCCACTCATTCGCAGACCTTAATTTATCATCAGCAAAGAAGATATCTCCATCACTCTCATCTTCTACGACACTGGCCTGAGCAGACTCTTTACCACGCTCTTTCTTCTGTTCACGCTTTTCTTTGTTCTTAAGTCGAAAGCAATCAGATTTGATATGCCAATCTTCTTACAATAATTGCATGTCAAATCTTTATGTCTGGGATTCAAAACATAATTTTCACTGTCTGCATCCTTCTTATTTGATCTGCCCCGAACTACCAGCACGTCTGCATGACTACTACTGCTTCCCCCAGTTATATCTTTATCAATCTGCTCTTTCGATTTTAAAATCGACTTAATTTCTTTGTAAGAAATAGTATCCTTACCATAAAGCATTGTTTCCTTAAAATGCTTAAACGATTGTGGAAGCGAACACAATAACAACATGGCCGGATCCTTATCACCAATCTTAGCACTATATTACTCAAATCCATAAGCAGGGAATCAAAATTATCTAAGTGAGATAATATAGATAACCTTCAGACATACGATGCATATACAAACTCTGCTTTAAATGATGTCTATTCTCAACGGTTTTCTTCATAAATAAGGGTTTTAATTTTTCCCATAAATCCTTAGCAGTAACCTCAGTGGCTACCTCTCTTAAAACCTCATCAGAAAGACACAAGATGATACCTGACCTGGCCTTCTTGTCGAGACCATCAAACTTCTCATCTGACATTTTCTCTGGCTTTTTCTCCTACCCAAGCAGCATAATATCGAAGCCCTCCTGAATCAGCATGGCCTCCATCTTCAACTGCCACATACTGAAGTTGACGTTTCTGTCGAACTTCTCAAAATAATACTTAGTTACCGCCATGGTGGCTAATTTTCAAACCTCGGAAAATCTCAACAAAAACCTCGGCTCTTGAAAAACACCTCGAAAAATAACCTCGGCTCGAAAAAAACCTCAGAAATAACCTCGGCTATGATACCAGTTTGTTAGGAAAAAACAAACTTAATTGACTAGTTGGGCTTTGGCCCACCAATACTAACAAATCAGCAAAGGAACACATAGAGACAAATTACGTACGTGAATGCTTCACCCCAAAAGGATTTAGGCAATCCAGCTTGTGAAAGACCTAACTCTCTCCACTAGTGTTATGTTCATTCGCTATGCCAAGCCATTCAACTGCGGAGTCTTTCGTGGAGTTCTGTTATGTCTTTGATGAAATGGACTTCTGTATTCACCTCTATTTTCAGTCCGAATACACTTCAAATTCTTTCTAGTTTCCCCCTCAACTGATACTTGAAAATGCTTGAACATGTCTAACATTTGATCTTTTGTCTTCAAAGTGTAGACCCAAAGTTTCCTAGAGTGATCATCAATAAAAGTCACGAAATAGCAGGAACCACCAAGCGTCCTTGTTTTCAACTTTTCACAAGACCACAAACATCAGAATGAACAAGCTCAAGTACTTCTGACTTTTTTGAAAGTGGATGAGTTTTAAAAGAAAGTATATTTTGCTTTCCTGCAAGACAATGAGCACACTTCTCCAAATGCAAATTGTTAGAACAAGGCGATAATTTTTTCTTGGATACGACAGTCATTCCTTTCAAGCTATGAGCCTCATCAACAATAACTTTGGCAATAACTTTGGCTTGAGTCAATAAAAGTGTAGATGTATTTGTACCTCTAGCCACAACGGAAGACCCCTTTGTGACTTCCACTTATCACAAGAAAATGAGCTATTATAACCATCAACACACAGTTTGCCAATAGAAATCAAATTCAACCGGATCCCTGGAATATGCTTAACCCGTCTAAGAATTAGGTTGGTACCATTAGACGTCCCAGTCTAATATCTTCAACACCGACACACTTTAAGATAGAATCCTGAGTCATTCTCACATCACCAAAGTTACCTGGAGTGTAAGATGTGAAAAGCTCTCTTCTTGAAGTAGGATGGACCGAAGCACCACTGTCGACAACCCAACTAGTCATATCATCTGCAAGAATAACATCACCAACCTCTTGAAACACAAGAAAATTATCAGAAGAGGCTATATTAACTTTATCTTCCTTTTTATCATCATTTTTCTTGTCACTGTTTTCCTTTTTCTCTTGTTTTGATTTAAAGCAAAATTTCGATATGTCCCTTCTTGCCACAGTGATTGCATTCAAAAATTTTGTACTTTCCCTTGGATTTGCTTATAATCCGACCTCTATATTTATGAGCTCTGCTTTGACTTCTCCCTCGTGACTCAGTAACCAAGACATCCGACTGTGAGGAAACACCGTGTGCCTTCCTCCTTGTCTCTTCTTCCAACACACTAGTCTTTGCAAGATCAATGGTCATAGCACCATCTTGGGTAGAATTAGATAGATAACTTCGAAAGTTTTCCCACGGTTCCAGTAAAGAGCCAAGAAGCATCCATCCATGTACTTCCTCATCAAACTTAATACCCATAGCATTAAGTTGGTTCATAATACCCAAAAAACATTCAAATGATCAGCCATAAGAGTTCCACCATGATATCTCAAATCATCAATTTATACATCAAAAGCATCTTATTGTTTCCAGTTTTCCGGGCATACAAGTTTTCAAGCTTTTTCCACAAAAACCTAGCATGTTTCTCCTCACTAATGTGATTTAAAACATTATCATCAACCCATTGTCTAATATAACCAGAAACTTGCCTATGCAACAAATTTCACTGTTCATATGTTTTATCTTGAGGATTTTCAATACTGAAAACTGGCAAGAAATAATTTTTCACATACAAAAGATCCTCCATTTTATTTGTCCATGTTACATAATTAGATCCATTCAAAGTGATCATTCTATTCAAGTTGGCTTCCATTTCACCAATAAAAAATGGTTCACCAAAAAGCACTTCAAAACCAAATCAGCTAACCTCGCTCTTGTTGGGAAAACAAACAAACGCAATACCACACGTGTCACAAATACCTACAAAGTATTCTCAATGAGACACAACGGAATTAAACAAGCTAGTTAGTGTTCATGATTGTCGTTTGTTTAAGTTAACGAACAATGTTGAACATGATTATAAGCTTCTTTCCAAAACGAATAAACACGAGCTTGGCTCGTGAATGCTCGATTATGTTCACGAACATGCTTATATAGATAAATTAATATACAGCCTAACTATAACACATAAGATGATAACCATATATTCTTTTTCTACAATAATTATTATATGGGGCGGGGATGAGATTCAAACACATGAAGTGCAATGGCCTATATCACTAGGCCCGATCCGAAACCCTGATAAGCATTTATTCATCTAATAAATATATGGAGTAATTTTTTAGAATATTTAGTTTTTTCGAATACTTTTTGTACCATGATTTTTTCTATACCTTAACGAGCCATACTTGAGCCGAACTCGTGTTGGAAGGCAAAAAGATGTTTAACAAGCCGAACTCCAACACGTGCTTGAACAATTTGTCTTTTAAACGAGCTGGATTCTTACACGAGCCTGAACAATTTGTCATCCGAGCCGAGCTTGAACATAATTTTTTATCGTTTATCAAACGAACAATTGTGAAGCTCGTGACCTAACCGAACCAAGCTTTAACATAATTTTTTGTTCATTATTAAACGAACGTTCGCGAACAAACTTGTGACCTAAACGAACATGAGTTTCAACATCATATACTCAGCTCAGATCGGCTTGTTGGCAACTCTAAACTTAACCCTTGTTGAGCTGAATGATGGTACAAGAGTATTGTGCCTTCACATCTGTCACGTGAAGGTGAAGATCATCGTATGATTCTAGACTCATAAGTTGTGCACTAGTCTAACCGACCGACACTGTAACGACTCGAACCACATGCAAGTTTAAAATGGTCATATGTCGCCCGGCACGTGCACATCTCGTGATCAAATGTACACGTAAGCCTTACATAGCAGTCGTATCATACAAAAAGAGTAAAAGTTTTAAGGAAATACATACATCAAAATGTGTGGATAAGGAAACAAGCATTTAACATATCACACTCAGCATTGAAAGATGAAATAGAAAACATAAATCTAGAAACCAACCCCACCGCAAGTGTGTAGGCCCTAATGCAGATTCGATAGGCCGAATCCCAGAATTCAGACTTCGTGTTATAGATAAAATCGACAACTCCAATAAAACAAAGGACAATCCATTATTTTCATAAATTCCCAAATAACTATAAAACTTCAATTCCACTAAAATAAAATAAATGCAACTAATTTATTATCTATTGTCTCACAGGAAAGAAACTGAAAAGACATCAATGTAGGAGCATTAACTGTGGATGTTCAACATGAAGATAAATAAAATAAAATAAAAAGGATACAAAAGATATCTAAGAAGTTTAACAATTGTCTTCTACAAGGTTTTCTCATGTCTCGTCGGTCTGAACATTATCCTTATTTGAAAATGTTAAGGAGTGAACACGACGTCATAGTAAAAAAAATATAATTACAAGGGAACCATTGTAGCATATGAGAGCTACACTCATTGTTCACTTTTAACGTAAATATATTTTAAATTAACATATTAATAATTATAACACAATTATAATGCAACACATGAATATTGAGGGGAAAAAAGGGAATCATGAGATGACATAATTCAATGCATCCTACAATACCAAGGCATAAGTTTTTTTTAAGGGTACAAGGCATAATTAGGGAACCAACTTTTGTTTCCAATATCATAAGAATTTCTACTTAAGCAAAATGAATAATTTAATTAAGTGCAATTAGTGAAATAATAGTGACATCCTGTGTCAAAATATTTTCAAGTGATTTAAGGTGTTACACATTTGTCATACCCGCAAAGGGGAGAACTTGTCATGTTATCAATGACCCAAATAATAATAATAATAATAATAATAATAATAATAATGAAAAAGGAAAAGTTTAGCGGGCTGTTATTTATTTCGACCCGCTGGTGGGCACCTCATAATCGGCCCAACATCCACATGAATTAAACTGACCCTCATATATGCAGCAAACTCATCATTCACCCTTCGAAACCGGATCACATACTGCTTATCTAGATAAATTTTGAACCATTTCTGACCACAATCACACTCTGGAGGATGAGTTAAGTGACCAATTGATCCCACAGAATCTTTAACTTTGTAAAATACTGAGAAATAGTCAAACTTCCTTGTTTAGTATTTTGAATTTCCTCCATAATATCTGATAATGTATAAGTATCCCCTCCTCCAACTCTAACCTCAAGGTTATCCCAAACTTCTTTGGGAGTTTTATAGAAAATGATACTTTGAGCAATAGATATAGCGATGGAGTTTACTAACCACGCCTTCACCATGTTGTTACATTTCCTCCAAGAAGAATAATATGGATCGGTACTGGGCTGAAGGAGGAATAAATCCATCAACAATGACCATCTTGTTCTTCGAAGAAAGAGCAGTTAGCATGGAAACCTTCCAACTATGGTAATTATGATCATCAAGAAGTGGATGTACCAGAATCAACGCTGGATTCTCATTTGGATGCAGCACCAAATCTGTAGGAATTTGATTATCCATTGGAAGAAAGAAACGAATTGAAAACATGAAGAAAAAACTGCAAATACGAGTAGAAGAACAACTAATTTTGCTCTGATACCATGATAATTTTCTTAGTAAACTAGAACAAAACAAGAATAGGAAAAATGGAATAAGGTGTTCATTGATAGTATTAAACAATCTGAAGTTTACAATGCTATGCTGCTGCCTTATATAATTGGTTGTTGCAATAGAAACTGTTACATAGCTTAACAAACGGTTATAACTAATCCCAACTAACTTCTAACTAATTTTAACTGCTCCAGCACTTAGGTGTTCGACCTAATTCCTATTGGAACTTTAATGGTTAATTAGCTCAAACCGGGTCTAAATGTATGTGGCGAACAGTCCACTTTAGGCTCGAATTTGAATGACTTTTGGAATGAATTTCCGGGAGCTAAAACTATTATTGGAAACTACTAAGATAGTAGTTGATGTTAGACTTTTGAATCACTCGATTCCGATATCGGGTGAATGAGAAATTAATGTCTAAAAGTAGAGTAATTTATGTGGGTGTTATAATGGAAATGTATTCCATTTGTCCCACATAGGTATTGAAACTAAAGTTGCTCACTATATAAGTGGGAGAGTTTCATAGAAGGGCAAGAGAATTTTGTGAAGGAGGGAGGACTTAGATGCTTGTTGGTTCACACGCGCGGGCGCCGCCGCTGTTGGCTCTCGGCTCGGTTCGGGCTTTGTGCTTGGCTTGGCTTGGCTCAATATTAATTTTTTGGACCAGCTCAACATTTAATTCTGAATAAATGCAACAGCAGAAGCAATGCATCAGTTCGGAAATTAGAACATGCGTCAGTTCGAGTTCCATCTGTTCATGACAGGAAAAACTGCTCCAAATGTCATTTTTTAACAGATACAACCCTCTCTTCTACGAATTCTGAACAGATGCTTTGCCTCCAATCTCTGCCTATATAAACCACACTTCTGAATGAAAATTACAAAGAATTTTCATACCATTACTCTGCACAAATAAACATTAAACACTTGCATTGTCGGAGATAAACAAAGGCTCAATCAGTTCGTTGCTTTCCTCATTCAAGTGCAAGAACCCGGAAAGGTAGACTGTTGTATCTTGGGAGACGTATTGCTATAAACTGTGTGCACCATAGGCGGGGCAATTATGTCTTAAGGACCGAGTTCTAAACTCGCCTCAGTCACAATAAGTTTTCGCATTTACATTTTGCTTTCTGCATATTTTGTTCTCTGTGTTGTAGTATCATGAATATATGAATAAAGTTTTCATACTATGTGTTTATCTTTATGATTTATGTTTCTACAATATCATGTTGTTCATCTCTCAGAAATTTAGCAAACTGATACACTACTATAATATATCTAACAATTCCTCTATGAACATCTTGCTGCTGTGATCTTCAGCTTGCTATAGGAACTTCAACATTGTTTATCAAAGGTATTCACAATGAGAAATAATTGTTGTTTCACGATTTTTTACTTATTATAAGAGGAATTCGTTGTCAACATATTCATTGTGACAATTCATTGTTATTTTATGAATTCACTCATAGTCTGAGTAATTTACCACTATTTCGTTATTTCTTTATTTCACTTTTTTTTTCTCCCGAGGGATTCACTATTCTTTTATGAGTTCACCCTTTAAGAATTTCATTGTGAGAATTCATTTATCCTTCGGGGAATTCACTCATCTATAATTAAAATTCTTAATCTTTCCTTGTTTCGGTAAAAAATTATTAAAACCATTACAGATCGTTGTCAATGGGATAAGTAGTTAAAGAATGCCTATAGAGCTTTGAGAGCTCGTCCAAGAGCTCTTATCCGAAAAAAACGTCCGACACACATCGTAAGCCTACATAGATCAAGATCAGAGAACAAGGCGGAAGACAAAACGACAGACTCGGGTAACTTAAAAAACAAATAAACGATCGAAAGCAATACATGTTGCATCTATTACATCATCAAAAGACTTTACTATAACCATCAAATACATTTAACCCATTACAACATGATATCCACAAACTCAACTCATTGATTTCTAGCATTACAAAGGATAAGAGAATATATACCCAAAATAAACCGAAGAAAAGAGCAACAGACTTCATACGCATCGTCTCCGGGTCACTCCTCAGTGGTCTCAAAAACAACCTACAAATACACCACCTTCTCGGGGTGGGGACAATAAAGAAGAGGGGGTAAGTACATACGTACTTAGTAAGGAGTAGAAGAAATAGTTACGGTAAATAACGGTGCATATATATATATATATATATATATATATATATATATATATATATATATATATATATATATATATATACATATATATATATATATATATCGGGATATTTTCTACAATCACTACGACATAGGTTGTTACGGTAGAGCTCACTCACCCTCTACTAGCTCCGTAGTGCATCCTTACACAAGTAAGGTTTGTTACATCAATATCAAAGGACACTACGCACGGTGAACAACTGCATCGCAACACGGGAAGCACCTCAAGGGCACGGGCTTAGGTCCCCGTGTGGGAGTTACACGCGTCCCTTGGCTCGACCAAGTAGAGGGGTGTAATAGTCTCATGCTAAGAAGAATAAACGTGTCTCACCAATGATAATGATGTTTTAGCTTTCAAACTCACACATATATAGTTTATGAATTTAAGTCTAACCACCTGGTTCATTCACATAAAAAGGCTTCTAATGTACATATAGTCATAGACCTTCTATTTACACTACTTAGTACGTTGTAAAAGGATCATTGACTACTAAGTCAATGTCCCACAAGGCCTAAACAAACGCCTTCCGGTGCTCCCACATTCTCCATGCAGAGGGTCTCAGTTGTGGTGTTGATCCAATGCTACCAGAAACCGTAGTTAGACATTGCCAATTAACATATAATGTTCCACAAGAACATACAAGACGCATCGTATCGTGTAATACACGTAAAAGCACAAAATTAATATAATACAATTTTACCGTAATATATACCACATTTTCACTATAACCATTAAACATATATATTACTTTGTTATGCATTATCCCCTGGATATGGCCTAGTGGTGAGGAGCGGGGTGTTATAATGACAGTTGACCCTAAGCTGGATGTCAGCGGTTCGATTCCCGTAACAGGGGTTGATTTCCGATTGATAACACCCTTCGGTGATGGGGAACCGCCCCCGACTCTAAGCTCTGCAGGTAACTCTGATTAACATCCCTACCCACATTCCCGCGGATCGGGGGTGGGGGGCCCCTCACGGTTAGGGTTTAACCGTTTTTACTTTGTTATGCATACATTTTTAGTATATAAATCAAATAAAGTTGCTTACCGTACATAATATCTATTAATTCAGCTATATCAAAAAATCACATATATAATTTCCCTGTAAATAAAATATATAGCTATATATCCTTATTGATAAGGAAGCTATGCAATTTTGATCAACTGAGCCACGTCCACTGTTTGGTTTATTTAATTCCGTTTGGGCTTTGTTTTTAATCAACCCAGTAAGAAAAAAAGGCCCATCGCATATTATCCCAGCCAAAAATTAGTCCAACCCAAAAAAGAAAATGTTCAGGTATTTTTTTTCAGTACACATTTTAGTTATCTTCACCATCGTTTTGCACGATAGCTTCTTTAGGGTTGCGTCTCTGCTCAATTCCCTTGGGAGAAGAACGGCCATCTGCAGGTTCTTCAATTTCAGCCACAAAAACGCTTATGCCGTCTGTTGCTTCCGTCCTCCTTACAGAAATTTGTTGACAGTTTCTCCTCTCGGGACAGGCGGAGGCGCTTCTGACGTTTCGGATTTGACAAGAACGGGTTGGGTTTAATGGTTTTCATCGATGATGCATGTTACGGGATGGATTCGTTTTGGAGATTGAATGACAGATAAGACTTCTAGGCTTCTCGTCTTCTTTTTTGGTTTTTTTTTATATATATCTTCACTTCTGTTTATCGTAAATTTACAGTTTTCTTCTCCATATCTATAGCTTTATAGGTTTGTAGGTGTCATTCAAAGACTTAAGGAAAGATGCATTCTTTTACCCAACGGATTGTTGCATGTTTAAATCTGCTGGTTAAAAGACAACCTTTTGCATTGTCATTCTGCTATATATTCCCCTTCTTCTAACAAAGTTATTACACCTTCATATTTTCTCTTCTTGTGCTCTGCTCTTACTGCTTAGGTCAGCTTCTTTCACACACATTGTTTAATGTTCTTGCATTCATAGCAACATATATTCCCTATTTACATTTACTATGCATTAAATCTTTATGATTGCATTACTTCAGTCGTATGTTTAAGGTCTGGCCGAGTTATTTCATGTTCAGATCTTCTTTGCTTTATCCTCTACTCTTACTTGGCTGACTTTCATTGAATATGCTTCTTTAATATTTTTTCAATCATATCAACAACCTTTCCATCATGCCATTTACTATGCATAAACCTTTAAATTTGCAGTAATCGACTCATATGATTAATATTTTTTTCCCTACAACAGCTATCACGATTTTATCTTGCATTGCTTGCTCTTCTTAAAAGGATTATGCATTATCTTCTTGTACACATTCTGGTCGATTTTTTCAGTATGATTACTTACTCACACATGTACTTGTGTTTTCTATTCTTTGTAGTTATTGGCAACTCATTCAGCCTGTTTTCTTAGCAGGTATGTATACTTCTGCTTATCCTCTTCAACAACTCTAATGCATTTATCTTGCACTTTTCACTCTTCTTACAAAGTGTCCTGCTTTCTTTTTCTACAAACATTTAGGGTCATGTTTTTTAGAGGATTAGTTATTCACATATGTATTTATATTTTGGTATTTTCTTGCAGTTCTTTATTGCTCTGTCAGGCCCATTTGCTCAAAGGTATGTACGTTTTGTAAGAAAATTATGTCGTGGCTTTTATTGAGCCCGATTAATTTCCTTCCCGTTAATAGTGGTCTTATAGGAAATTCGTTTTCCCTAGGAAATATGCTATTTATTATTTATTGGTTATTTAAAAGGAGTTTAATCCGATTAAAACTCGGCTTTGATGGACGGCCGAGATTAAAGCTAAACAGTAAGTCATTCGGATTTCGGCCCTCTCTCCGCCTATAAAAGCAATGCTTTACTCCATCATAAAACATATTAAAGAAACCAACACATAACGGTAACGGTTGTAGGCAATGAGATGTCGGAATCCTCTCATCAAGACGGCAACAACGGAGACGTAGTCGAGTAACAATGGATGTAGGGAAACGATCCTGATGATTTCTTCCGCTATTAAGGTACTCTGAATCTATTGTTTCACTTACATGTGGTAGCAGAGCCAACCTACTATCTATGTTATTTGACTTGACTGTTTGATTGATAATATATTTAAACGATCGGTTATAGTTGTGCATCGCACACACATCACGATTCCTTGTTAGTAATCTATTCATGTCTAAAATTATCTATGACACTCACCGCCAACGCTGATCGGTGCTTAACTATTGTGTGCTGTAAATAATTTGCACCAATGATGTTATTTAAACCTATTAAGTTAATGAAGGTTTCTGGCAACCGTGATGATTAAGGCAATTATAGACAGCAATGGAAAATTATGTCAGTATTTCCTTTTGGTGAGGGGAATTCGATGACGGCGAATTACGGAATTTGCAGATTCAAGGTCGGAGGTTATGGGGATTAGGGTTTATTTATTTATTTATTATTATTATTATTTTTGGCCTGTACTGATTTTGTTATTAAAATAAATAAATAACACTTACGTTCTGTGCCTCACATATTTCGGCAGCGGTGGCCAGCTTTAGATGTATAGGGCATATTAGGTTTGGTTCTATTATTATTATTATTATTATTATTATTATTATTATTATATTTTATATTTACTGTTATAAAAAAAGTAGTAATAATAATTAATAATTTGGAAGCGCATATTTGATTGCTGAGATGCTGGGATTGTAATCCCATTGGTTTGCAAATATGACCATTATAGTAATATGTTTTTCCTGTTCACGGAAGTGTGACAATTATTGGGATATTTCGTGATTATTTTATAGTCATAATTAGCCTTCCATTTAATAGGCAATTTCAATTGTTATTTTAAACTAAAATAGTGTCTGTGTCAATTAATTTCTGCATACTGAATGTATGAGAACTAATCATTACGTGAACTTTTTTTTGTTTTGTAAAAGTCTGATGAAAGTGTAGCCTTTCTTTTATGTGTTGGCAATATTGTTTGCTGTTTGTACCTATAAAATGTACATAACTATAGTTAGAAAGACTAATAATTAAAGATGATATGTATCGCATAATGATTTATCATATTTAATGAGTGATAAGTAATGATACATAAAGGATCTATCATCGTTAATTGATTAATTATAATTAATTGTTTCTCCCGTATATGTTTGATTAATTTAAATCTTATTCTTCCATTTATGTATTAGCATCTTGTGATTGTTTGCTAATATTAATGTACTGCACATGTACATATTTTGTTATAGGGAAGATCATCTTAATCAAACTTTTATTTGTCATATTCAATGGAAGATAAATAGCGATATATAAAGAATAAATCGCACTGATATATGTCACTTGTGATGTTGATCATTTCTATAATCGCAACGTAATTTTGCATTCACATTAGCAATTTGATGTGTAAATAATTTGTCATTAATTAGAAAGACTATTTATCGATTATTTTATGTATCACAAAATAAAGATTTAATCACATTGTTAGTGACATTTTGACACATAAAAAGATTAGTCACTTGAGGATAAAGTGGCTAAATATCATTAAAGTGCAAATTACATATTTTGTTGATATTTGGTTCATATAAAAGTTGTGACATATCATAAAGTTTTGGCCTTTAAATTATTGACTTTTGCAAAGATTAGAAATATGTCATTATAGTCATGTCAAGTTTAGAGTATTGCCACAGCAGCTCAAATTCTTGACATACTATTCACATTGTGTTTAGTGATTAGATCATGACATATTTATTTTGCAAGTCTATTAAGACAATTTATATGCATACTTGAATCATATTTAAGTATTACATTGCATGTGTTTATGTCAACATAAGATTTAGTTGACCTCTGTATGATTGTCAATACTTGAATGTCAATGATGTCACATGTTAGGTATAGCCACATCACCCTGACATGATGATGCATAAATGTTTTGATCCCATTATGTGAAGTGATTGAAAATTTTATTGACATTCAGTTGAATTGTCAAATGGTTCAAATTAAAGGATATGTCAAAATAAGGAATAAATTGGTTTTGACCCTAGTTAGCTGGTATAAGCAACTTTTATGTTGTATTCTGTTGTTAGATTTGAAGTGTAGCTTGATGCTTTTTATAAAATTTACCCTAATACTCCTATTGTTGAAACTTATCTTACCATCACAACAAAAGGATTTATGGAGTGTATAATGTGAAGGTCAAGGATATCCACAGATACCTTGTTAGTCTTTTTTACAAAAATATCACTCACTTACGTGTGAGTATCACGACATTATGTGTAGAATTTATGGTGACTACCCACAGGAGCACCTTATTTTCTTGTGTATACTCTACTCTTATGCAAGTGTTGTTTAACTTAGCCTCATTAAATATTTTGTATCTCAATTTAGCCACAAGAAGTACCCAGCTTCTTGAAATAATGCATACATACATTTGTGGACCTTTGATGCTCCCACCTTTGGAGGAGAAAAGTATTGTATCACCATTATCGATGATTAGTCACGTTATTATTATCTATACTTGTTGCATGACAAATCTCAATCTGTGGACACTTTACAAATGTTCATAACTGAAGTCGAGAGACAACAAGATAGAAAAGTGAAAATCATAAAGTATGATAGATGTGGTGAATTTTATGGAAGGTATGACGAAAAAGGACAACATCCTGGACCTTTTGCAAAAATTCTCCAAAAGATGGAATTATTGCCCAATACACAACGCCTGGATCACCATGGCGGGATGGTGTACCAGAAAGGTAGAATCATACGTATATGGAAATGGTTAGATCTATGATGAGTCATGCTAATGCCTATATCATTGTGGATGGATGCTTTACGCACAACTGTTTAAATTTCAAATAGGATTCCCAGTAAGGCAGTTCCAAAGACACATTTTGAACTGTGGAAAGGGTGGAAACCTAGTTTGAAGCATCTCCAAATATGGGGATGTCCAGCTGAGGCAAGAATTTACAATCCACAAGTAAAGAAATTGGATTTAGAACAAATAGTGGTTACTTCAAGGTTACCCAAAAAAAAAAAAAAAAAAAAAAATCCAAAGGATATAGGTTTTATTCTCCTAACCATATTATGAGAATTGTTGAAACCGATAATGCTATATTCTATTAGAATGGCGAAATCAGTGGGAGTGATAAAATTAGTGATGTGATCATAAAGGAAATAAAGGTACCCGTCCCTTTTAACCCTATTCCGAAAAGTATTGGGAATCTCTCCATTGTTGAACCGTTGAACAATGAAGAAAATCCAATAAATGATCAACAACTCCATGATGAGATCATCGCCAATGAAAATAGTAATGAAGCACCACGGGAACCAGCATTAAGAAGATCTCAAATACAAAGGAGATCTGCTATTCCTAATGATTATATGCTTTATCAAGTAGAATATGAACAAGGGACAAGTAAAGATCCGGTTTCATTTTCACAAGCCATTAAGGAAGTTAATTCTAGTAAGTGGATTGATGCCATGAAAGAATAATTGAAATCTATGGATGAAAGTCAAGTATGGGAAGTCGTTCAATTACCTTCAGGACACTAACCAGTTGGCTGTAAGTGGGTCTTCAAGACCAAGCACGACTGTCATGGAAATATTGAACGATTTAAAGCCCGACTTGTTGCCAAATATTTCAATTAGAAAGAAGGCGTTGATTATAATGAGACTTTTCCCCTGTGTCCAGGAAAGACTTTTTTAGAATTATCATGGCACTAGTAGCTCATTATGATCTCGAGTTACACAAGACGGATGTGAAAACAGCGCCCTTTCTGAATGGAGACTTGAAAGAAAAAGTCTATATGCGTCAGCCTAAAGATTTCATTGTTGACGGTCATGAAGACATGGTCTGCAAGCTTAAGAAATCAATATATGGACTGAAACAAGCTTCGAGGTAACGGTACTTAAAGTTTCATGAAACCATTACTGTTTTCGGTTTGAGAACACAACCGACCTTTGCATATACCTCAAGATCAGTGGGAGTATGTTCATATTTTTGATTCTGTATATTGGTGATCGGCCAGCAGTGATCTTGGTGTATTACATGAAACCAAGGCCGATCTCTTCAAGAACTTTGAAATGAAAGACTTAAGCCGGGCTTCCTATGTGTTAGGGATATAAATATTCCGTCACAGGGCATTTAATATTTAGGATTGTCTCAAAAGCCTACATTGATAAAGTTTTGGAAAGATTTGGCATGATGACATGTTCTTCCATTATTGTTCTAATATTATTCCACGAAAGAGTTGGAACGTAAAGATATGGAAAAACATCCTTATGCTTCTCTTGTAGAGAGTTTACAGTATGTACAGGTTTGTACAAGACCTGACATTAGTCATGTTGCTGGCATGATAGGTACATTTCAAAGCAATCCAAGAATGTCTCATTGGAAAGCTGCTAAGAAAGTACTGAGATACTTAAAGGAACATGAATTACATGCTCACATATTGAAAATCAGGACACCCACAGGTGACTAGGTTATTCAGACTCGGATTTTGGAGGATAAACTGACACCAGACTTTCTACTCTTGGCTACGTGTATCTTCTAAACGGAGGTGCCGTATCACGGAAAAGCCAGAAGTCATAGTTGACTTACTCATCCACCATGAAAGAAGAGTATGTGGCATGTTATGAGGCTGCAGTCTAGGGGACATGGATCCTTTAAGAATGACATGATATCTAAGGGACCAAAACACATGGACCTTAAATGTCTATTACCGAAGCAAGATGTTAGAAGAAATTTGTTTGTCATTGAACATATATTGACAAATCTTATGGTTGCAGACATATTTACGAAAGGACTACCACCAAGGCATAGCAGAGAGACACTGAAAGCATAGGTCTTGAGGATATCTCCCAATTATCATGTTCGGCCAATTATTTTGTACTTACGTTTGACATTTGTTGAGCTCTTAATGTCACTTTTCTACATCATTATTGTTTTCTGGTTTTCCATTGTGTACACATCTTACGAATGGAATTATTAAAACAGAAATTGTCTCTTGCAAAGACATAACGGGACCGTTTATGTAATCTTCGCTTATGGTCTAGTTAAGACGGTTGTCAGTGTTGTGGTATATAGAAGGGAGCATGTTGCATAATGATGTGTAACCGCTATGACTCCCATTGACAGCTAGATTAATGATGACACTTACGCTAACCAACTAAAGAAATTGTTTAGCATATAATGCGCGCCTTAGGTTCCTTTAAAAGGAAAACACTGATGAAATGTTCCTATCGACCAAGTGGGAGAATGGTATCATGTAAGTGAAACAATAGATTCAGAGTACCTTAATAGCGGAAGAAATCATCAGGATCGTTTCCCTACATCCATTGTTACTCGACTACGTCTCCGTTGTTGCCGTCTTGATGAGAGGATTCCGACATCTCTCTCATTGCCTACAACCGTTATGTGTTGGTTTCTTTAATATGCTTTATGATGGAGTAAAGCATTGCTTTTATAGGCGGAGAGAGGGCCGAAATCCGAATGACTTAGTGTTTAGCTTTAATCTCGGCCGTCCATCAAAGCCGAGTTTTAATCGGATTAAAACTCCTTTTAAATAACCAATAAATAATAAATAGCATATTTCCTAGGGAAAACGAATTTCCTATAAGACCACTATTAACGGGAAGGAAATTAATCGGGCTCAATAAAAGCCACGACATAATTTTCTTACACGTTTCCTTCTCATCACTTATCGTATTGTCTTCTCGTGTTTGTACGTGCTGTTTTTCTCTCATACTTTTATGCTCAGTATATTGTGCTTGTGGCTGCACCTACACTTTATTCTTATCATGGCTGCACCTATAAATTATTCTTCTGGTATCTGGACCTAGATTTCAATTCAGTGATTCTGCTTCCTTAGGGTGTTCTTGTTCATTTTTTTCCCCTGCTCTGACAATTTCTTCCTTTCTGGTTTCGACATGCCTTAGGTTTAGGTATCGGTTTTTGGTCATTTAGTGTTCTTGTAATGTAGTGCTTCATTAAATTCCTCATTGCGCTGTTGTTGTAGGTCCATATCACTGTACATGGTAGTTATGCTCCTTGTCCTGTATATACTTGCTATTCATTGCTTTCTTCGGGGTGCTGTAATGTCTGTGTTCTTTTTCATGTCTGCAGGTTGCCTTGGTTGTAGTTTGTATGCATGTTTGTAGTTGTATCCTAGGGTTTTCCATGACTTCGTGTACATTAGTCGCGGTTTGCCTTTTACCATGTCTGATTGTTTAGTAGTACTTTTCTCTCTAACTGTGGCTGTGTTGCTTTCTTTTGCACTGTGCTATTGTAGATCGGTGTTCGTGTCTTCAATTGTTGTAGGAGTTTTTTTAAGTCTTCCTACTCTTTATCATTCTTAGTTCAGTAATTATGTGGCTGCTGCAACAGGTCCTTGCAGCTAATCAGTAAAAGCTCATTTAGTGACCTAAAAAACACTGATGAGGACTAAGGGGAAGGCAAAGCCTAGCCCCTTGTTTTCCTTGCCTGCCTTGTCTGGCCCAACTAATGACATTAGTGCCTTTCCTTCTATAAACAACCAAACTGTCGGTCTGACAAATGTCCCACCTTCTGACTTTCGTTGTACTATGCCGTCATCACCTAGGCCTAATAAAGTTCCTAGACATGCTTCGCACAGTGCGCCTATGACTGTTAGTACTTCAAACAATAACATGTCCGGTTCTGATCAGGACAATAACAATCTAGGGTTCTCCTACTCCGCTATCTCTAGCATGCCACGCAGGCAGTCTATTCATACACTTAACTCATACATACCTTCAGTGCCCCGTCGCCCCAGTGAGGTGCCTGAAAATAGTTCTACATATGTGTCTACTGTGCTTACTCATTCTGAAAACAGGGCTCTTACTGTCCTTCGATACAGACATGTTGTGTGATTTTCAATAGATAATCACTAAATCCTACCGCAAGCGCACGGCTTATCGAGTAGTACTTAGGATGGCGATCCCACAGGGACTTGTAGTCAATCACCAAACAATTCCTGATTTATATTAGCTAGACAAATCAAATATTTGTAGGTTTTTTTATCTAAAAATCCTAAAATTAAAGAAAATAAAGATAACCTAATTAATAGCCAAGAACTTCAAGATTTAGGTAATAGGATTCAAGGTTTAGAGGCATTTCTTGGATTTCGGATCCACCACGGCATTGTTTACATAGAATTTCAACAATCTTTCTATCAATATGAATCTTCCATTTATGAAGACCAATTATCAAATATTACACGTAAACATTCTTTCGAACTATTATCGTGATTGTACCTAGTTTTATCCAACATTCAGTTTCCTACAATGATGAATAAAATTAGGTCCATTGAATTACCATAATTAAAGGGTCACTTTAGGTTTAACCTAATTTTCATTCAAGAAATCCCTGAAGATTCGATCTTGGTTTCTAGGTTATCGATTAATTAATACTTTTTCTGTCATCAATTAATCGAATGGAGTTTCTCATGCAATCCTACAGTCATTCACTCCTTCGAGATATTATTTCCGGAAAATTACATGAATAAGCATACAAGATCAAATTCATAAACATGACAAAAATCCTATCAATGAAAAGATTGTATCTTTAAAACTATATAATCATCGCCGGGCTTTTCCTAATCCAAGAAACCAATATTTACTCTCGTAACATATCAAGATTCCAAGATTCAACCATATAATTCATACTTTGACAAGAAAAATAAATAAATAGAATAAAGGAGAAAGGAGATAGAAAGAAACCGTCAAAGTATTGCATAAATAATCAAACCTCGAAAAAGCCTCGTTCTTGAATTCTGAAAACCTAAAATCCTTGTTCTTGGGGATGGGAGATGATGATGATTAGATGGGATTGTGAATGTAATTCACGCCTTCAAGGAATGAATATGGCGTCTATGATGATTTTTTCAATTTAAGGAAATTATTTTAGGATAAATAGGAATTTTCCTTAATTCAAATTGTGTAATTTATCTCCTAAAATAAAATTCCTAGAAAATAGGAAGCAAATAGCGTGTAAATCTTCTTCCTTCCTCAAAATCACGTTGCTTTCAAGATTAATTCACATGGAAAGCTCTCCACCAATCAGAACATTTCGTTGGCCTGCAGAAAATCTGAATAGTTTCTGCATTTTTTCACACCCTGTTCCATTCTTTCACACCTGGGTGTGATTCTTCATGCCTTCATGACTTTGATCCTTTTTAGCTCATTTTCATTGCCTTTTATGCTCGGATTCACCATATCTACAAAATATCAAAGCCACAGCAGTAATCTAGTCCAAAAGAAGCAATTTATCATACGAAAATCATAAAATAGGCATTAAAGCAGGCCAAAACGATCCAAGAATAACCACATATGGTGGACCTATCAAACTCCCCCAAGCTTAAACCTTGCTTGTCCCCAAGCAAGTCAAAATATCAACTCAAGACGAAGTACCCAGAACACACACAGAACAATCTCAAGTAGGATGCAAAGTACACGAGCCTCGATAGATTATACTTCAATAGTTCAAATGCATAATATAAACATGGTCAACCTCTTTCAAAATACCACACTTAAACATGAACAAAGACTTCCATTAAGAATGAGATCAACTAAACAAGTAGACCCTCACGGGATAAAATCGCTCAACACTCATATTTGTGAGGTGGTTAATCTCTCAAGCTCATTCCAACGAAATTGCCCTACTATATGCTTGTATATTATCTCATGTCAATCGCCAAAGAAACATGCGTCACACAAATCATAAGGACTTAGAAGAAGGTATGGTAGAGAATAGCCCGGAAAGGTAGGAAAATGACTGAAATGGTGGTAAAAATGGTAAGTGTAGGATATATATCACGGTAGGTGGTTCAAGGCCATTAAAACTAGTGAAACATGTGACTACTAATTCATCAACTCGTGAGATCTCAGGGGGGGGGGGGGGGGGTTTATCCAACAACTACACAATTCTTTAACAACGAGCTACTAACATGACTTTATACTTTGGGAGGATATAGACGTCACTCCCTTTTTATTACACAACAGAAAAACTAAAACAAACATGGGAGGCTATTTTGGGATTGCACTCGTTTATCGACTCTTTTTTTTTTTTTTTGATTTGATTTGATTATTTTTTTTTTAGATTTGAAATAATATACAAGACAGAAAACGGACTCCCCCAAGCTTAATTTCTCTGCAATCGAGTTTTTAGAATTTAATAGTCAACATCCGGGCAAAATAGAGATTTGAGCTATTAAAAAAAAAATGTTTTTTTGGTTTTGTTTTGTGGGGTGAGGGCATAATATATGGCTAGTAAGGGTGTTAAGTGTGGGTAAAGGAAGAAACGAGTGCCTTAATCATTTTAGTGTAGATGCAAGTACCATGGTAATATCAATAAGATGCAACACAAGTTCTAAAGGAACAAAATCATGGAAGAGAAAAATAAATGCTCATTTTTGGGTGAGACTGAAGTAGTCAGTCATTATGGCCGGAACATCTCACCGGGACAGGTTGTCTACTCACTTAATCTCAATCATTCTCAACAAAAATCAATGCACATTTACGTGTGATTTATCAAGTGGAATCAAACATATTATTTTAGGCATCTTCCATATCAAAGTAGACTCTACCAATTTTCATGCATTTTAAATCATACTCGATATGACTGTGTGTAATCCAAGCAAGACATGGACTCAAAAAGACTCGACACATAGACTCTAAGACTTTACCTAAGTGCTTTTATTGACCCTAAGACAGAAGACTCGAATAACAACCAAGGAAACTACACAAGTGACCCGCCCCCACATGTAAATATTACATTGTCCCCAATGTAAATAAATGAAAAGCAAATGAGGGTAGAAATGAAACTCACCGAATCGTGATGCCAGAACGTCAGACGGATCAAAGAGGGATCACGAGCAATCAGGGGGGCAAGCACGTCGTTCAGCTCTCGAAGAATCTGTGTTAATGATGGTCATTCGCCGAACTCCGGCAAGAGGTGGTGGTCGGAAAGGTAGGGTTGTCGTTTTCCGGTGACCGGAGTGGTGTTGACCGGAGTTGTGGGAGGTGGTGGTAAGAGATGGTGGTCCATGGGTATGAAAGTTGTAGTGAAATGTGAGGAAGAGGGAAAGAACTAAAAGAGAAAGGTTTTTTTTTTTTTGATTCACAGGGTGTGATAAAAATCATATCTGGGTGTGAAACACACGTTAAAGGTTTTTTTTTTTTTTTTTTTTTTTTTTTTGAAACAGGAGAATCACAGGGTGTGAAACAAATCACACCCTGGTGTGATTCCCTCGTTTTTTTTTTTTTTTTTTTTTTTTTTTTTTTTTTTTTTTGTGATTGGGAAACAGGAGAATCACAGGGTGTGAAACAAATCACACCCTGGTGTGATTCCCTCGTTTTTTTTTTTTTTTTTTTTTTTTTTTTTGTGATTGGGAAACAGGAGAATCACAGGGTGTGAAACAAATCACACCCTGGTGTGATTCCCTCGTTTTTTTTTTTTTTTTTTGCCTCTCCCTTTTCTCTTTAAAGGACCATCTTAAATCCACCACGAAATTGCCTTTCACCTTGATCATGGCTTTCTTCATATTAAGTATTCCACTCCATGACATCAAAATCCATATGTTCCACTTGTGCATGGTTACCTGGCTGCAAAACAGACACCAGAAACAAAACAAACCTAGACTAAAGGACCGAGAGGACAACTCTCTTCCTTTATTTATTCATTAAACAAGAAAGAAAAAAATAGAAAAAATAAAAAAAATAAAAAAAACATTCTGAATTTATAGTCTTCAGTTGGACTATCTTTAAACATCATTGTCAAGGAGGACTAAACCAAAGAAGGGCATCCCTTTGCATTTTTCTCCACATATCAAGGATATTAACACGGATTTTCAAATATAGCATTGGAAGCCTATAATCATGTCTTCTTAAAAAGCGATTAATCAATTTAGCTCTAAAATATGAAGTGCCACTTAACAATTTATAAATCTCTTTATCAATGCTCATGACAAATCTAAGAGAATTATGGACTATTAGAGGTGCAACATCTATATACTCTTCATGCTCAACATCCATAAATTCAACATCGCTATTCAAGGACGGATAACTAACATTATCAAATGAATTAGAATCAAGAACAATATTGTTACCTCCCTTTTCATCCTTTTCTTGGCTCATCAATGATGAATCTGGAATTA
Source organism: Gentiana straminea (assembly GCA_036785695.1). NCBI lineage: Eukaryota > Viridiplantae > Streptophyta > Magnoliopsida > Gentianales > Gentianaceae > Gentiana > Gentiana straminea. The sequence goes on along the minus strand of JAVUPR010000497.1, from coordinate 9,802,866 downwards.
TTGCACCGTTATCTTGTGAAGATGGTTCGAATTTCCATGTGGCTGCACTCTTGTTAATACGAAGGCCCAAACACTCACCAATCTTTGAGAAAGAATCACCGAAAACATTCATATCAAGACATTGTGGGATTTCATAAGGATCATAGTCTATTTCATCCCCACAACTTTCAAGCATGGCGTTCTGATCTTGAATCTCCATCATATGCTTTTCTTTTTCAATCTCTTCGGTAACATGGCGATTCCGTGCAATCAATTCTCCAATTGTTAGCTCTCTCTTATTAGTAGAAGCTATGGGATGTGAATAATTCGATCTATCTTTGAACTGTTCCCATTCTTGAATGGGACTCTCCGTTATAACCTCAAGTCTAGACTCAAGTTCTGATTGAGGGAATGGTTCTTCTTTCCAATTGCTTTGACCTTGACCCCACGGAGAATAAGGACAGTTACTCCTCCCACCATTGTCTGTTGGTGCATTGAAGTTGTGGCTATATTGGAATTGATTCTCATAACTCGCACCATAGTTGTCGTAGGTATTCAATTGGTGGGATAAATATCCTGGATTGCACTGAGCCTCACAATGTCTTCCGCCACAATTCGAACATCTCACTTGAATCTGATTAAACGCATATCCATACGTCCTCTCATCGGTCGATGGCACATAAGCATCAAGTCCATAGAAAAATGAATCCATCAAGCTTGTCACTTCAACTTTCTGCACAAGAAAAAGGAAAAATCAAAAGCAAAAAGGTCTCACCGTAGCAAGGTGCAGCTCGCTATGGTGAGAAAAAAAAATCTAGTCTAACAAAATAAAAAACACGTTCGATGTTGACACCGAAGTCCCCGGCAACGGCGCCAGAAAACTTGTTGTGTGATTTTCAATAGATAATCACTAAATCCTACCGCAAGCGCACGGCTTATCGAGTAGTACTTAGGATGTCGATCCCACAGGGACTTGTAGTCAATCACCAAACAATTCCTGATTTATATTAGCTAGACAAATCAAATATTTGTAGGTTTTTTTATCTAAAAATCCTAAAATTAAAGAAAATAAAGATAACCTAATTAATAGCCAAGAACTTCAAGATTTAGGTAATAGGATTCAAGGTTTAGAGGCATTTCTTGGATTTCGGATCCACCACGGCATTGTTTACATAGAATTTCAACAATCTTTCTATCAATATGAATCTTCCATTTATGAAGACCAATTATCAAATATTACACGTAAACATTCTTTCGAACTATTATCGTGATTGTACCTAGTTTTATCCAACATTCGCTTTCCTACAATGATGAATAAAATTAGGTCCATTGAATTACCATAATTAAAGGGTCACTTTAGGTTTAACCTAATTTTCATTCAAGAAATCCCGAAGATTCGATCTTGGTTTCTAGGTTATCGATTAATTAATACTTTTTCTCGTCATCAATTAATCGAATGGAGTTTCTCATGCAATCCTACGAGTCATTCACTCCTTCGAGATATTATTTCCGGAAAATTACATGAATAAGCATACAAGATCAAATTCATAAACATGACAAAAATCCTATCAATGAAAAGATTGTATCTTTAAAACTATATAATCATCGCCGGGCTTTTCCTAATCCAAGAAACCAATATTTACTCTCGTAACATATCAAGATTCCAAGATTCAACCATATAATTCATACTTTGACAAGAAAAATAAATAAATAGAATAAAGGAGAAAGGAGATAGAAAGAAACCGTCAAAGTATTGCATAAATAATCAAACCTCGAAAAAGCCTCGTTCTTGAATTCTGAAAACCTAAAATCCTTGTTCTTGGGGATGGGAGATGATGATGATTAGATGGGATTGTGAATGTAATTCACGCCTTCAAGGAATGAATATGGCGTCTATGATGATTTTTTCAATTTAAGGAAATTATTTTAGGATAAATAGGAATTTTCCTTAATTCAAATTGTGTAATTTATCTCCTAAAATAAAATTCCTAGAAAAAGGAAGCAAATAGCGTGTAAATCTTCTTCCTTCCTCAAAATCACGTTGCTTTCAAGATTAATTCACATGGAAAGCTCTCCACCAATCGAACATTTCGTTGGCTGCGAGAAAATCGAATAGTTTACGCATTTTTTCACACCCCGTTCCATTCTTTCACACCTGGGTGTGATTCTTCATGCCTTCATGACTTTGATCCTTTTTAGCTCATTTTCATTGCCTTTTATGCTCGGATTCACCATATCTACAAAATATCAAAGCCACGGCAGTAATCTAGTCCAAAAGAAGCAATTTATCATACGAAAATCATAAAATAGGCATTAAAGCAGGCCAAAACGATCCAAGAATAACCACATATGGTGGACCTATCAAGACATAAAAGGTTCATGCGTAAGAAAGGCCATCTAAATAGAAGACCATGTACCGTGTTTCCTGGACTTTTGGATGATACCTAAGATAGGTCAGTCTTTGGTCCTAGACAACCTTCTGCTCTTTCCACTAAAAAAAACCCAAGAGATATATAAGAAAAAAAAATGCGCTGGTCTGTAGGGAATATCTGTCTTTGATACCTGAAACTCCTATCGTCTTGGATACTGTCTTGGATTGCCAGCATTGTAGTGCAAAGAAGTTTCCACATGCGAAACAAACCTCTGTTATTCTGACGATGATATTACTCTTGTTCAGAATGCTATACCGAGTCGTTTACGTGATTTGCTTCTTACACCATGTACATCTGAACGTAGGTGTTTCAGGGTCATGATTCGTGCATACAACAACCACCTGGCTTTTACTTCCTTAGGCATAAAATACGACAAGAAACTTGCCAGGCAAAATTGATCGCGTGCAAAGCACTTACTAGCAATAGGACTAGGTCTATCGTAGTAGAGTACTGGCGAGTCAATGTCGATCCCACAGAGACTCGTAAGAACGTCTAATTATCAAGATTGAGCTTGTCACTAATATGGTCTACAACCAACTATAATATAGATAGTAGTAAAATTGGTAACAATCAACTAGCAAGATTATGCAAGTTCAACGGAGCAACAAGAGCTTCTAATGTATTAGTTCAATTATGAGTAATTAGTTATTCCCCCCACACATGCAACAGTCCTCCCCATTGGTGAATTTAATTCATCGTTCAGCTACGGGTACAACTCCTAACTCTATCTACTCTGACAATGGTAGTAGACAATCTATACGCAAGCTACCCTCCTTAATTGGTCCATAATAGCCCATACGCATAAAAAAAACTAGAGCTGTTGATATTGAGCGCTAACTCATACCGCAAACCCGCTAGACAGCTATCGACATTGATCAGCACGTTCCTGGGGTCCATTCAAGATAATGTCCAAACATAGCACTTCACTATTCGTATTTCATGCTAGTTTATGATGACATGCAAATAGTTGATCAGGCTACTAACATGTAAATTAAATCTATCGATCAATGTAGCTGGCGCCGATTATCATGAATTAGTATTTTACTAGGTATTCAGATCTAGCGATATAGACCGTCGCGGATCTGAAGAACGCAACCACTATTTCATGATTTCTTTCCCAACGAATCAGATCTATAACACATGGGATAAAATAAACTAACTACTACGTAACTAAACTAAATAGGCAGTTAAAACATACTAGTCGAATAGAACAACGATAGATCTACATCTTGGAAAAGACAGAAAATCATACCCTCGAAGACGAGCATAGATCTCTCTTGGATCAGTCCCTAGGCGGCGACTCCGTCGTCTCTCCAACTAAAACTCATAAAATAATAAAATAAAGAACAAAGAACTTTTATTGCATAATACTTGTCTTGAAAATTGTACACTTGTGTTCTGAGGCGAAGCCTCTTATTTATAGCTATCTAAACCAACTTAGAAACACCTAGTTCTACCCCTCGTTAAAGAAAACGCGTTTCAGAAGGATCTCGAGCCTCGATAAGTCGGCACCGCCTCTCGGTAAACCGGGGGTATTTTTGTCCTTTTTCTTTAGCCGACTTAACTTGGAAGCTTCTAGAATACCCTAGGCCCATTCCTTTTGTTCAGTCCACTCCAGATTCGTCCATCATGCTCAGCCCAATATTTCGTATCCTGAAAATTATCAAATAAAGCACGAAATAATATCGAAACAAGGAAAATAAATGCTAAGTGCAGATTTCTCGACCCGTGAACCCGACATATGCTATTCAACTCAAATGGTTCATATTTATAGGTCGAAACAACTATTTTTAGCTCATAATGGATAGAATGTTGATGCCGTAGGATAGACTATTTTAACTGTCATCAGAAATAAAGGGGTATATACATTTAGGGTTCAAGGCCATGTCTACCATTGGATTAATGATTTATAACCGACCAAAGATATTCCTAATAATCTACAATTCTACTATCATGATACTGACTATGAACTTACTACACAGATGTCTATGTGTCCAGATTTAGATCAACAAACCTTACAATTGTTACTTGACATTCTGGGTGTTAACCCCTATGCTCGCTTCTTTCGTACTTTGTCTAGCATACCATGCTTGGACGAGCATCAAATAATCTTGAGGCATAACCCTGCAGTCAATAACAAGACGTACAGCAAGCCTACTATTTCATAGGTTGTTGTGTTGCTAGCTGTTGATGAAACATCCAATGATATAAGCCACAGGGATATACGGGTCTACAAACACAGTGGATAGTCTAAAACAATCCAATATTACTTTGGCTATTACGACCCACTTCAGTACCCGTTAATGTTTCCTTATGGTGAGCCTGGATGGCATCAAGGAATTCCCAGGAATGGGGTTAAGAAAAGAAAGAGAAGTGGTTGTCCTCTCTCAACCACTTCAGACTTTACCTCTCCGGATCTCTTTTCAAGTCGACCAGATGCTTAGGTCAGAAGAAAAAGGTAGGTATAAGTCAATGTGTGATTAGTATGGTGTCTTTCTTGTGCGCAGTCTAATTGGTCTTCTAACACTTACATCTGCTGCGGCATTTGACGAGGACCATTCCTTCGTTTCTTTAAGAGAATATTATTCATATAAATTTCAAATAAGGAATAAAGATGAATCACACATACTGCGTTACGGTAGGCTGTTCCAACAATATTGTGTAGACATGTATGTAAAGTTAGAGACACAAAGGCTAGACTTTTTTAGAGTCAAGGCAAAGCAGGAAGGGTTTAGGCAAGAATTCTTACGGGGATTGTAGATGCAGTTGGGAGTGGTGAGAGTGAACCATCAAAAATAGGACAGCGCATTCTTTTACCAGGAGCTTCATTGGAGGCCCTCGTCATATGTGTAAAAAGTATGTAGATGCAATGACATTGGTTCAGAAATTTGGCAAGCCAGATATATTCCTTACAATGACCTGCAATCCTAATTGGCCTGAAATAAAAGGACAGTTACTCCCTGCTGAAATAGCATAGGACAGACCAGATTTATCAGCTAGAATATTCCATGCCAAAAAAGAAACACCAAAAAGAAATTTTTGGTCAGGTTTCTGCATACACATATGTAATTGAATACCAAAAACGTGGCCTGCCTCATGCCCATTTCTTACTCATACTAAAAAAGAAATATAAGTTGTTTAGCCCAAATGAATACGATAAAATCGTTTCTGTTGAACTCCCTGATGCAAATTTGCATCCTTCACTATATAAGGTTGTTGTTACGCATATGCTGCATGGTCCATGTGGCAAGCTAAACACATCGAATGTTTGCATGCGCAAAAACAGTACTTGCAAGAACATGTACCCTAGAGAATTCTGTGCTGAAACAACAGCAACAGATGATTCCTACCCCAAATATCGGAGGAGAGATGACGGTAAAAAGGTATTTGTCCGCTGAACATGGTTGGACAATAGATGGGTTGTTCCTCATTCCCCTTACTTGGTTGCATTACTTGACTGCCAAATCAACGTAGAAATATGTACTTCAATAAAGGCCGTAAAATATATCTACAAGTACATATGCAATGGTAGTGATAGGATACTTTTCCAGCTCTCTAACACTTCTGAACAGACACCTGTTGTTGATGAAATAACTAACTTTGTCTCCGCTCGTTGGATATCGCCTCCTGAGGCCATGTGGAGAATTTACAGATTTCCAATGAGTGAGATGAAGCCTCTTGTCATTCCTTTACCTCTACACATAGAGAACTAGCAACCAGTGAGATTTAAAATCAATCAAAACCTAAACAGTTTAATTGCCGATAAACAACAACCTAAAAGTATGCTGACTGAGTTTTTCTCAATGAATCAAACAAATGAAACTGCAAAGACACTTAGATGCACATATCCTGAATTCCCTACACATTTTGTATGGGTTTCAAGCAAGAAAAATGGCAAGTAAGAAATAAGGGTGAATCAATTGGCAGAATTGTAACTACACACCCTACTGAAGGCGAGGGATTTTATCTTAGGATGTTATTGTCAGCTGTCCGTTGTCCTACTTCCTATGACAGCCTAAAAAACTTCAAGGGTACTATTGCAAACACTTTTCGTGAGGCAGCACTTCTTCATGGATTATTATAAGACGATAATAGTCAGGAATTATGTTTAGAAGAAGTATCCATATTCCAAATGCCATACGAACTAAGACAGTTATTTGCGAGCATTTTAGTCTACTCTATTCCTAATGACCCACAATTACTTTACCTAAAATTTGAAACAGCTATGTCTGAGGACTTTTCTAGAGATCCAAAAATGACCACAGCAAATACTCTCCAACAAATTAATCCTTTCCTACAATCCATGGGTCACAACCTAGAAACATATTTTACCTTAGATTCAGACGAGCCATACAATTCATACGAGGAACTAGGGAAAGAGATAAGAACATAAGCCAATTTAGTTGTTTCTGCTACAAATTTGTCACTGAAGTACATGTTGAATTCAGGACAGAGAACTATTTACTCTGATTACATATACAGTATATGCCTGGAAATCATGTGCCTTCTTTGTTGATGGCCCGGTGGCACTGGCAAGACATTCTTATATAGGGCTTTACTTGCAGAAATAAGGTCCAAATGATCATTTGCATTAGCCACTGCTACATCGGCATAGCAGCTTCAATTCTATCGGGTGGTAGAACTGCTCATTCACGATTCAAGATCCCGCTAGACACAAATGAGTTTCCGACATGTAGAGTAAGCAAACAATCTGCACTTGCCCAACTCATAAAAGAAAGCAAATTAATTATATGGGATGAAGCTCCCATGGCCAAGAAATCAGCCCTTAAGGCTTTAAATGATCTGCTTCAAGCTTAATGAACAACACTGAAATCTTTGGTGGTAAGGTTGTTGTCTTAGGAGGTGATTTTAGACAAACTTTTCCCGTTGTCACAAGAGGTACTAAATCTCAGACACTCAAAGTGATGACGGAAAAATTCACTGTTATTTTTATAACTTTTGACCCCATTTCTGATATCATTTCGAGCACTTTTATATCAATTAAAGTCATTAATTCCTAAGTTTCATAAAAAAATATAAGTCGTGACTATTTTATAAAATATCGTGTTTTTATGTGTTTTTATTAGTTTTTGTACCGGTTTAGTAACCGGAGTGTCGTGTCGGATTTACGTTTGGTATTTTGGTGGTTTATTGCAGAATTATAGGTTGACCAAAATCCCGAGTAATGACACGTTTTGAGGCCTAAATGAGGTATTTTTAGGGATATAAGAGTGTGCCACTAACTTAAGTGGTCAAGTGGCTCAGTGGTTAGTGGTACCACTAACGAATAATATCTTCGACAAACGAATGGCCCATCAAAACGGCATTTTCTGAAGAAGTGTCCTTCATGAAAGTTGTAGATCTTTGAAAGAGCTTTCCAACTCATTTTGAATCACGTCAATCGGAGGTCTACAACTCAAGATATGAATTTTTCAAGTTTCGACTCAAAACGATGTTTTTTTACGGTCCCGGATCGATCCGGCCCTTTCCCGGATCGATCCGGCGTAACCGAAAATCGACATAATGATGATTTTGCACATGGTTTTGCGAGAGGATAAGCCTGGGATAATATTTTTTATTGTTCCCGGATCGATCCGGCCCTTTCCCGGATCGATCCGGCTCCGTCCAGATTTTATCTATAAATAGGCCTCCATTTCACCTTCATTTCTTGCCCCTTTCTTCTCCCTTCCCTCTTCATCTTCTCCTTCTATTTTTCATGTTTTGGGGCCTATATATATCTATAGATATATATATTTGTAGTTGTAATTCTTCGAATAGTTATCGTTATAATATCGTTTCCGTTCTTCGTTCTTTCTTTCTTGTTTTCTTTCATTTTGTTATATATAAGTATCGAGAATCTGGCAAATGATTGGATTAAGGTTTTAATTTGGTTTTAATAGAATTCTGGCATTGACAGAAAGCTATTATGTAAAATTTCCCGCCGTGTAATCCATGACATTTTGACAGAGTCTGATTACTTGTAAAATCTATATATCTACATATATATATGAGTAGCTAAACTTATTATAGTCAAATCATGTAAAATTTGGTGAAATCAACCCTTGGAAAATGAAATAGGGAGTGTGTAGTGCTTTTTATTGTTATATCTCACATATTGCACGTCTTAGAACTTGTTATAACGGATTTGGACTAGATTGACAACCTAGGTCAAAAAAATCACACACATCACTCTTGAGAGTTGTTCAAAGAGAGTGGTGTGGGAAAAATGGTTCTAAGATCGGGAGGTAAAACATACCGGGTTTTAGGTCGTGAATTCAGGCCGCGCTCATCGATGTATTATTATCAACGTAATAACTTGAATGTGGTAGTTTAGATTAGTGTAATTTAGTGTTAGACCCCGGGGTTGAACTATGAAGTGCCGGGTGGTTCTTGAGCCAACAATGACAAGTTGTTTCACGGAGTCTTTCGGGCAGACCATGGATTAGGTAAAATTTCGGTTTACTGCTTTGACACATTCTCGTTAAGATGTTCGGTATAGTACATTGGTGAGTATCGGGGGTTGTAACGTCGACCGAGTAATTTCGGACTTGTTTCCTTAACGAGGTTTTTCTGTGAAAACGGAGCGTCTCACGCACATTAATCATGTTAGATTAATCGGTTTTCTAAAGGGAGAATTAGATAACCTCACATAGGATGTTGAAGGAGAGTTGTTCAGATTTTAGCATCAGAACTAGGAGCACGCACCCGTGAGATTGAATGTGAGAGTTCATTTGTTATAATGCACACTTCCAGTTTTGTCTATCCGTGGGGTTGAAATTAACTATTTTGATCATGGTTCGGCTATGTCTTTTAAACCAAGTAGTTTAATTTTCTTTCTTTTCTATCTTTAGTATAAACAAACCAACAACTTTGATCGCCTAGACTAAGAAACACGTTCATTTTGGTACTCACAACCACATTTCTCTTGGGATCGACCTCGTACTCCCGTAGCTATTCTAACAATCGACCCGTACTCGCCGCTGCAGGTTAGAGTTAGTTTACCCACGGTTTTGCGAGTCTTTATAAATGTATTTTTGAGGGGTAAATTTTAGCTCATCAAAAATTGGCGCCGTTGCCGGGGAAATGTGTGATATTGTTGTGATATCTTGTAAGTGAACCGAAGGCTTGGGCCTAGGTTTTTATTTTTATTTTACTTTCGATAAGAGTCTTGGGATGCTGAAGTGATATTGTCCTGAACTCGGTTTGAATACGACTTTGGTACTCAACCCAATCTCTTTACGGGGTTGTTATATTAGGTTGATATCTTGTAAGTCCAGCTAGAACTGAGGCTTAGAACCTTCGGCTACCATATTTATAAAAAAAACGAAAAAAAAAAGAAAAAAAAAAAAAGAAAAATTTTATTGTTTTCTTGTTGTTTTCTGAGACCTTTCAGTTTGAGCTTAAATGGATGAATTTTTCAATCAATACCACTCACCTGAACAACAATACCCCTACCAACCTTATCAACAACAGTATGTGCCTCAGCCTCAATATCAACAGCAGAGTAACCAGGACCAGAATTATGGTTATTCGAGTTATGAGCCACAATATTATGAGGGTTCTTCGAACCCTGTGCTTATCGGATTACGGTGTTCATACTCAATGCGTTGATAGCTTTACCTGCATTCGGCCACCGATCGTTGTCCGGAATGGCAAGAGGATCGCTACTCACCTCCGATGAATCAAAGTCGGTATGATCGCTTTTCCCCCATGCCACGAGAAGACTTCACCGACGGTCAAATGGAGCAACTAGAGCGATTGGACTAGATCTTGCAAGAGCGATCGCCGGACATGCAAGAGTTCAAGATAAGTACTGACTCTGCCATAAGAAATCTTCAAGAGAGGGTGGTGCAATTGATTGAAATAATGGAGTTCGAGCGGTGCAAAACAGGGCATGTGCAAAAGAGGTGGTTAAGGATGATGAGGTGCTCATTGAAGAAGTTCAGGTTGAGAATAAGGTTGAGGATTCAGTTTGCTATAATGAGATTTCAGAGTTAGAGGGGTAGGAGATTGATTGGCCATCTTTAGTAAAGCCACTGGGAGAGTTGGTAATATTTGATATAACGGTCCCGGATTACTACATTCGTCCACTCTGTGAGGATGAATTTTCTGCGGTCCAGTTTGTGTACTCCCCGATGGATGAACTTTATGGAATAGTAAAGAAGATGGTTCGACAGGCGGATAACAGAAGATTCTTTGGCTGGGAGGAGGTGACATCGAGAATTAAAAGAGGTACGTTTCTAGACAATTTAATTTCGATGGTTCTTGCTTTGATCACTTTTCTTAAGCTGTTGATCTTCTTAAGTTTGGATTTTGGTTGATTGAGTCTGTATAGAGTCACCCTGTCGAGCAAACGACGTTAAACAAAAGCGCTACCGGGAGGCAGCCCGTTAAATAATAATAATTTGGATAAGCCTAGTCTGAATGAAATGTAGAATCTGTATGAAAGATGAACACAAAGCACAACCAAGTCTCAGGATGAATGTTTGAATGTCATTAAAAGGGAACGATTAGGTGGTTATCCGAAAATCCCGATGGAGAAAAAAGAAAACATTCAAATACATCATTTCTTGGACTTAGGTTGTTGAACCCTTGAAGATTTGGGTATAAAAGACTCACATTCACTACTTTGCACACATTTCATTTTATGATCTAGTCTGTTTCAAATTTCTGGTCGTTATAGTATAGTGGTGAGTATTCCCGCCTTAACAAAACTGTGTGTAATAAAAATGAATCTAGGAATAGCTGACTTGACTATGATATATGCTCATGTGATACTCTCTATAATACGTATATGCTTAGATGTTCGTGCTTTACCCGTGTAGGTTATTTTTCCATCTAAAGTCATTATGCGATGTGCTATATATTGCCTATCGAATTTTCTCGACGTGACAGGGGCCATTTTCTTATTATTCCCCTATCCCCGTTCGATGTCTTGGCACGAGGACCAGGTCCCGTGTTTTCTTTGTTTTGGTTTTGTATAGGGATTCGGGACGTGCTTTCTCATGGTCGTTACGGGATTCGATAGCACCTTTCGCCGCATTTATCGGCTAAGTCTTTCTCTCTATCTCTCGGGAATAATGCAAAATCGTAAGTGGGGGGTAGAGTATGGTTGGTATAGAAATGGCGTAAGTGTTTAAACCCTTAGTTTTTGATTCTTTTTCGAGCATTATTTAGTTGATTAAAATAATCAGTATAAGGTATATATTTCATGGATTTAAAGATGTAATGATCAATTTGGATATGTATAACCAATGTGAACCGTAAGTGCATTTTAGCCTAAATTTATTTGTGTAACATGAATTCCTTCACATAAGCCTTTGATATTGAAGCGAAAATTTTAAATCGTACCCATTCGGTATTCTAGTGATTTATCCTAGAAATAGCGTAGCTTAGTACCTAATTTCGAACATGTACTTGTGAATATCCGAAGGTTTGAATGTGATAGAAAGAATGTCAAAATAAGTGAGCTATTTATATGCCGGATGTAGCTACCAATGATTTGAGTGTAGTAGGCGTTATCACGAAACGTCCTATATCACTATGAGGTTTAAAAGCTCCCGATTTGCTCGATGATAGTAGTCCGGCTAGGGTGTTATCACGAAACATCCTATTGCTGGGAATGAGGGCATATGCTACACATGTGAAATTAAGTGAAAAGTTAGATAGGTATTGATGTATTCGATCTCACCTCATGACGCTTGAAAGATAGTCGATTTTGGCAATGATTTCGGATATGTTAGTGTCCTATGAAAAAAAAAAAAAAAAAAAAACAACAACAACCTAGTTATCTGCTGACTATCCCCAGTATAAACTAAATGATATGCTTTAGGGATTATCCTAATAAGTACACAGGAGGACGTTGTGTGGAACTGTTACTGCCTATACCTAGGAAAATCATTAGGACTGTCTGAATGGATATTTGTGCGTTTGCTTGAATTATTCAAGAGAGGATAGTGGAAATTGAAAAGGCTTGTCACACACGTACTCTGTTATACATTTATATTGCGGTTAACGTGTAGTTATGATTCGAATGGTTGCATCATCTGATTGTCATTAATATCTTAATTTCATGAATTTTTCCCCATTCATTTTATTTTATCGCATATTTTGTTCGAGGACGACCAAAAGCTAAGTGGGGGGTTGTGATGACGGAAAAATTCACTGTTATTTTTATAACTTTTGACCCCATTTCTGATATCATTTCGAGCACTTTTATATCAATTAAAGTCATTAATTCCTAAGTTTCATAAAAAAAATATAAGTCGTGACTATTTTATAAAATATCGTGTTTTTATGTGTTTTTATTAGTTTTTGTACCGGTTTAGTAACCGGAGTGTCGTGTCGGATTTACGTTTGGTATTTTGGTGGTTTATTGCAGAATTATAGGTTGACCAAAATCCCGAGTAATGACACGTTTTGAGGCCTAAATGAGGTATTTTTAGGGATATAAGAGTGTGCCACTAACTTAAGTGGTCAAGTGGCTCAGTGGTTAGTGGTACCACTAACGAATAATATCTTCGACAAACGAATGGCCCATCAAAACGGCATTTTCTGAAGAAGTGTCCTTCATGAAAGTTGTAGATCTTTGAAAGAGCTTTCCAACTCATTTTGAATCACGTCAATCGGAGGTCTACAACTCAAGATATGAATTTTTCAAGTTTCAGCTCAAAACTGATGTTTTTTTACAGTCCCGGATCGATCCGGCCCTTTCCCGGATCGATCCGGCGTAACTGAAAATCGACATAATGATGATTTTGCACATGGTTTTGCAGAGGATAAGCCTGGGATAATATTTTTTATTGTTCCCGGATCGATCCGGCCCTTTCCCGGATCGATCCGGCCTGTCCAGTTTTATCTATAAATAGGCCTCCATTTCACCTTCATTTCTTGCCCCTTTCTTCTCCCTTCCCTCTTCATCTTCTCCCTTCTATTTTTCATGTTTTGGGGCCTATATATATCTATAGATATATATATTTGTAGTTGTAATTCTTCGAATAGTTATCGTTATAATATCGTTTCCGTTCTTCGTTCTTTCTTTCTTGTTTTCTTTCATTTTGTTATATATAAGTATCGAGAATCTGGCAAATGATTGGATTAAGGTTTTAATTTGGTTTTAATAGAATTCTGGCATTGACAGAAAGCTATTATGTAAAATTTCCCGCCGTGTAATCCATGACATTTTGACAGAGTCTGATTACTTGTAAAATCTATATATCTACATATATATATGAGTAGCTAAACTTATTATAGTCAAATCATGTAAAATTTGGTGAAATCAACCCTTGGAAAATGAAATAGGGAGGGTGTAGTGCTTTTTATTGTTATATCTCACATATTGCACGTCTTAGAACTTGTTATAACGGATTTGGACTAGATTGACAACCTAGGTCAAAAAAATCACACACATCACTCTTGAGAGTTGTTCAAAGAGAGTGGTGTGGGAAAAATGGTTCTAAGATCGGGAGGTAAAACATGCCGGGTTTTAGGTCGTGAATTCAGGCCCGCGCTCATTGATGTATTATTATCAACGTAATAACTTGAATGTGGTAGTTTAGATTAGTGTAATTTAATGTTAGACCCCGGGGTTGAACTATGAAGTGAACGTGATGTATAACATTTATATGATAAAAATTACGAGGTTTTATATACGTTATCGACTCTTTTTATATAAAATATAAGAAATTATAACGATAATCTTATAAAATATTAATAGTTATGAATAAATCTAAATACTATAAAAATCTAGTAAAAGTAATAAAAAGTTATAAATTTTGTACCGGGATAATAACCGGAGTGTCGTGTCGATTTACGGGGGTATTTTTGGTATTTTATTTGCGCATCTTAGGTAAACCAAGACCCCGAGTGACGACACTTTTTGAAGTAAAATCGTATCTTTTGAAGGAAGTAAGGAAGTGCCACGAGATTTAAAGTTCAAGTGGATCAATGGTTCGTGACATTATTATCGAATTATATTTTCGACGAACAAATGGCCCATCAAAAAGGCATTATCTGAAGAAGAGTCCTTCATGGAAGTTATAGATCTTTTCAAGAGCTTTCCAACGCTTCTTGAATTATGTCATTTGGAGATTCAGAGCTCAAGTTATGATTTTATCAAGTTTCAGATCAAGTTATGGAATAAAAAGATACCCGGATCAATCCGGATTTACCTCGGATCGATCCGAGGAAACATAATGATTATCCAAAGATGTGGTCCCGCAGAGAATAATCCCGGGATAAGATTTTTTATTCCCGGATCGATCCGGCCCTTTCTCGGATCGATCCGGCTTGGAAAATTTTGCCTATAAATAGAGCGACTTTGCAGTACATATAGAGGAGACCAATATATATTTTCTTAACCTCTTTTAGTAGTAGTATGTATGTATATAGGCCTTATGCCATAAATAAAGTAGTATCGTTATAATGCTCGAGAAATTATCGAAGATCGTTGTTGTTAAGTCGTTGTAATATCCGGAAGAATACAACTTTTCCGATTCAACAAATTGTAATCGGGTAAAACTTCTTAAGTATTTATGTTTGTTATGTTTTCGTTGTTATAATGTTTTTAGGCTAAATCTAATAACTAGCCAAAGTTATGTAATCATTTTATTTCAATCTTTTCGGTAAAGGAATGTTGTCTAATTAAAATTGATTAAAATTGAGTTAATTGAATCTTTTTCTATTCTGTAACGTATTGATAATATTCGGATTGACGTAATTAACCAAGATGAATCGCACCATATAACCTAACGATGAACTGATCAGAGAAGTTAGGATATGAGATAAAAGATAGAAAAACCGGAGGGTAAAATTGGCCGTGCGAAAGCGTGACTACGGAATCCTATTTCCTACCCGGGGGCAGATTTGTCTTGGGAAAGATAGATCTTATTAAAATTGTGCTCGAGATCGTAATAATGTTAAAATCAACAGTTTAATTGAAACTAAAACCGGAAAGTTAAATCGATCCGCCTGACAACCGGAGCCTTTTGAATAACATCGGCCATCTGACAAATGGAATAACCTCTTTTATCCGGGGTAGATTTGTACTCGGTACTGTTCAGACTAACTGAGATTAGCATGGGGCAGTTGTGGAGATTGAACCGATGACAATGACATATGACAATTTCATACGCTCGTGTGAGGAGGAATTGTTAACCTCGGAGTGCACCGTTTCATTTACTCAATTGGACCTAAAATAAAAGGAAAGATCGAGCACATTCCGTTCTTACCGAAAAGATCGTATAAATCAATTATATAAACTTTGGCTAGTTCTATAAAATTATATTGGTATCTATATATTTATATCTATATATATATTTTACAATCTATGTACATCTATATATATTTATATATCTATATATATTATATTAGAATAACTTTTAAATTACGCATTTATTTTATGTTGAGTAGAATAGTAGTGATATGTGTTATAAAATTGCGGTTTAGATCGAGTTAATAACAGCTCTTTGGTGTTTAACCACACTTAGAAGAATTACCAAGTTCCCTGAGGATTCGACACTCTGACTCACCATACTAGCACTACAGTTTGACCCGATACACTGTCGGTTAAGGACTGGTATTAGCACTAGAAAAGGCCACGTCAGCTTTCTGGCGCCGTTGCCGGGGAACGTCGCTAATTTCTTTCTTTTGTGTCTATGGTTACTACTTGTATTAGCTCAAAATTCTCGAGAATAAGTCAACACTTTTCTTATCCCATTTCTATTTTAATTTTCGTTGGTACTTACCTTATAGGTAAGTTACCAATTTTTACTACTATCAATTTCGTATTATTTTCTATTTTCGTTAGTTGATGACCAGAAGTGGTAAGGCCCCACTCACTCCTTATAAGCCCGACATAAACACTTACGAAAGGCGCTTAAGAGTAGAGAGTAAACGAGGTCATACTAGTCGTGGAAATCCCGACGAATCATCTTCAAACAAAAATACGAGAATGGCCGAAATCGGTGATGAAACACCCGAACAAGGGCTAGAACATGCTCTAGGGCATGGACGTAACCCCGTTAACCCTAATAATCAAAATAATAATAATAGAAATAATCGAATCGGAACCGAACAATCGTAATAACCCACCAAACCCGAGACCTATCCGTGATCAAACCATAAGAAGAAACCGTACTAATAATCCCATTCTTTTACCCAATGAAGGAGCGAATAATTTCGAAATTAAATCTCATCTTTTTGGTTTAATTGACGCAAGAGCCCAATTCCTAGGAGAGGATGATGAAGATCCACATCATCATCTCTATCTTTTTGAAGAACTGTGCAATACAGCCAAAAGTCAAGGTGCTCATAAGGAATTAACGAGGATGACTATGTTTCCTTTTTCTTTAAAAGGACGAGCCCGAGATTGGTTTATGTCTCTTCCACATCATTCACTTACTAGTTGGGAGGAGATTCAAACTGAATTTCTGAAACAATATTTCACTCCTGGACGAAATTTGGAATTAAAAGTCGAGGTTGCTAACTTTAGACAAGGATCTGAAGAAACGCTCGGGAATGCCTGGGAAAGATTTAAAAAACTGTTAAGAGCTTGTCCCGATCATGGTTATTCCTTAGATATGCAAATTCAACTTTTCTGTCGTAAATTAAGGAAAGACTCACGTGCTGATGTAGATCATGCATGTGGTGGTTCTTTAATGATGAGTGAAGCTCAAACAGTTTACGATGCTATAGAAAAGATTTCCAAAAATAACAGAATGTGGGAAACCGGTTCTAGCACCAGAAAAGTGGCTTTTGCAGGAGAATGTACATCTAATACGGAAGTTCTAGCACATTTAGAAAATTTGAGTAGGAAATTTGATGGCCTACAATCTAACAAAAACCAAAGTTCATAAAATAGTACACCAACTGAATACTCAAATCAGGATAACATGCCATTAGGGATTGAAGAACCAACAGGATATTCAAGAGAGGAGGTGAGTTTTCTTCAAGAAGATAGGAATTTGAACAATGCATACTCAAACTCGTTTAATGCTATTAGAAGAGATCACCCTACTTATCGATGGTCTGAAAACCCTAGTAAGCAAGGACAACCGCCATATCCAGCTCCATATAGGAATATGAATAATAATCAAGTTTATCAAGAAAACACATCTAATCGAATTTACAATCATTACCTAGATCCTATCCTCAACATACCACTCAAAGTATACCAAGACTCAAAGTTCAACTCAACTCGCGTAAGGAGTTGAAAAATGGGAAAAATTAATGGAAAATATGATGGGTGTAGTATCTACTCAAGCTAAGAATATGGAAACAATGATGACTTCTATTGGTACAAATCACTAAAGATTTGAATACAATGAAAACATCTATGAGTGGACATGATACCGTAATGAGAACGATAGAAGCCTCATTAAGGAATATGGAAGATCATTTGAGTAGGGAAGGTGAACGTAACAACAAGTGACCTCCTTGGAGGATTACCAAGTAATACTGAAAGAAACCCAAGAGAGGTAAATGTTGTAGTTACGAGAAGTAGAAAACTCTGTGGTAGTAATGGAGTAGAAAACTTCGGGAATAATGAAGTAGAAAATGATTTAGATGGAAAGAATGATGAAACTAAAGATGAACTTGAATTCACTGATGAGGAAGAAGAAATTATAGAAAATTTCTTGAAAAGGAATAGAAGTTTGGAACCTGAGAATGAAGGTGAAAAATGGGTAAAAATCCCAAGGATTTTGAGAGATCCCATGGATAAAGATTTAAGGAATTTATTCAAAGAACATGTTAGAGTAGAGGATAATGAAAACAAGGATGAAAAACAAGAAGAACTGAAGGAATCTGAAGTAGAGATTGATTCAGGGAATGTTTTAAAAGAAAAAACTCAAGATCATGATACTTGGCGATCAAGTAATACTCAAAGGTTTAAGGAGAAAGGAAAAGAGAAAATGACTTTGGGATCAAAGGTTGTAGATTTAGAATCTTTACCTTACCCACCTAAAGATCAAATTAAAAAGATTAAAACTGATCAGAAGTATGCTCGTTTCCTTGATACTTTTCGTCATATTCATGTTAATATCCCCGTTATCGAAGCTCTAATTAGTATGCCTCGCTTATGGAAAATTTCGAAAGATATTCGTCAAACAAGAAAAAACTAGAGGAATATGAGAATATATGCCTAAATGAAGAATGTTCTCAGCTTTTGCAACATAAGTTACCACCTAAACCGAAAGATCCCGGAAGTTTTACCATTCCATGTGAAATTGGAGGATTTCTCGTAAAAAGGTCTTATGTGACCTTGGAGCTAGTATAAACCTCATGTCTTATGAGGATTATAAGAAGCTAGGCATAGGAAATCTTACGAAGACTGAAATGACTCTGCAGATGGCAGATAGATCGATTAAATACCCTAAAGGAATTATTGAGGACGTATTGGTTAAAGTAGACAAGTTCTATTTTCCAGTAGATTTTGTAGTTATGGAAATGGAAGAAGGATATTCAGCGCCACTTATCTTAGGTCGACCGTTTCTAGCTACAGGAAGAACTTTAATAGATGTTCAGAAAGGAGAGTTAATTCTGAGAGTCAATGAAGATGAAGTTACTTTCAATATTTTCAAAGCTATGAACCATCCATACAAATCACCAGAATCATGTTCTTTTATAGAAGATATTCATTCTATCTATGATAATCAGTTGCCAACTTTTGAAGACAGATTAAGAATGCTTGACTCTATCTATCTATAAGGGAAGATGAGAAAGACATCGAAATGAAAGAAATAATTCTTTCTCTAGATAAAGGAAGTTTTACTTTTAAACCATCATGGCATAAGTATTTGGAATTAGAACTAGAAGGACCGCTTCTTAAACCTTCACCGGAAGATCCACCTAAGAATCCGGAATTGAAACCACTACCTTTAAATCAAGTATGCTTTTCTTGAAACCGATAATCTATTACCGGTTATTATTTCATCATCTTTAACTGAGCAACAAGAAGATCAATTACTTAGAATGTTGAAAAAGCATAAGAAAGCTTTTGGATGGACAATTGCCGATATTCGAGGTATTAGCCCTGAGATTTGCGTTCATAAGATAATTCTGAGGGAAGATGCTAAACCTTGTATTCAACCGCAACGCCGCCTCAACCCAAATTTGCGCTAATTGTTAAGAAAGAGGTCATTAAGCTATTAGAAATGGGGATAATATTTCCCATATCGATAGTGAATGGGTTAGTCCAACTCAAGTGGTACCAAAGAAAGGAGGTTTCACAAGAAAGAGAATGAAAGGAATGAATGGATTCCGACAAGAGAGATTACAAGTTATCGAATGTGCATTGATTTTAGAAAACTAAATGATCATACTAAGAAAGATCATCATCCACTTCCATTCATAGTTCGGATGTTGGAACGTTTAAGTGGACATAAGTATTACTCGTTTCTTAGATGGTTATTCGGATATTTACGTATATTCATTGCAAAGCAGAGATAGAGAAAAAACTACTTTCACTTGTCCTTATGGAACTTTTGCTTATAAAAGAATGCCGTTTGGTTTATGTAATGCACCAAATACGTTTCAAAGATGTATGATGGCTATATTTGCTGATATGGTTGAGAAATTCTTAGAAATTTTTATGGATGACTTTAGTGTTTATGGAGATTCATTTGATGTTTGTGTGTTACACTTAGAACGAGTGTTACAACGCTCGTGAAGATACCAATTTAGTACTAAACTCGGGAAAAATGTCATCTAATGGTATCGAAGGAATTGTTTTAGGTCACGTAATCTCTCGAAGAAGGTATCGAAGTTGATAAAGCTAAAGTCGAAGTAATTGAAAAATTACCTCCACCAGTTAATTTAAGAACCCTAAGAGGATTTCTCGGACATGCAGGATTTTATAGAAGATTCATTGCCGATTTCTCGAAAATAGCAAAGCCTCTAAGTCATTTACTTGAAAAGGAAGTACCTTTTAACTTTGATAGTAAATGTATGGAAGCCTTTCAGACCTTAAAAGCGAGGTTGACTACCGCACCGTGTTAGTAGCACCAGATTGGAGTTTGCCTTTTGAGATTATGTGTGATGCGAGTGATTTAGTTGTAGGAGCTGTTTTAGGTCAAAGATATAACAAAATTCTCAAAGCTATCTACTATGCTTCTCACACATTAAACGCAAATCAACTAAATTATGCAACTACGTAAAAAGAACTGTTGGTCGTAATTTTTGCCTTAGATAAGTTTAGATCGTATATTGTTGGATCTAAGGTAATAATTTATACGTACCATTCAACATTTCGAAGTATTTACTCGCAAGAAAGATGCTAAACCTCGACTTCTTAGATGGATTCTCTTACTTCAAGAATTTGATATTGAAATTAAAGATAAAAAAGGAAGTGAAAATGTAGTAGCGATCATCTAAGTAGAATGGAAAATGATGAAGAAATAGGAAATGAAATTAAAGATTCATTTCCTGATGAACAACTATTTAGAATAGATACTCCTTCAACCATGCAGTTATTAAAGAATAAAATTCCTTCTAAGGAAATGTCACCCTGGTTTGGAGATATCATTAATTACTTAACTCGTGATTATATTCCGTCTCATTGGACTTGGCAACAGAAAAAGAAGTTCTTTCATGACTTGAAATTTTATTACTGGGAGGAACCAGACCTTTTCCGTAAATGTTCGGATGGGATAATCAGAAAATGTGTGCCTGATAATGAAATTTTAAGTGTTTTATCATTTTGTCATGATCGTGAGGCAGGAGGTCATCATGGAGGTTGGAAAACTTGCTTTTAAAGTTTTACAATGTGGTTTTTATTGGCCTACACTATATAAAGATGCGTATAAGTATGTTAAATCTTGTGAGTCTTGTCAAAAGTGGGGAAATGTATCTAAAAAACATGAAATGCCTATGCAACCTATTTTAGAATGTGAGTTATTTGATGTTTGGGGTATAGATTTCATGGGACCATTCCCTATATCTTTTGGAAAAAGATTTATTCTAGTAATGGTAGATTATGTTTCAAAATGGGTAGAAGTTTGAAGCTCTTCCCACTAATGATACCAAAGTTGTCATACGATTCCTTAAAAAGAATATATTTACCCGATATGGCATTCCAAGGGCAATCATTAGTGATAGAGGTTCACACTTTTGTAATAGACCATTTACCAAGATAGTTGAAAAATATGGTGTAACACATAAACTAGAACGCCCTATCATCCGCAAACCAAAGGGACGGTAGAGGTGTCAAATAGAGAAATCAAAAGAATTGTAGAAAAAACAGCTTGATTCAAATCGTAAAAACTGCGCTTAAATTAGACGATGCATTATGGGCGTACGTAACGCCTTTTAAGACACCAATTGGTTGTTCTCCCTATAAACTAGTCTTTGGTAAGTCTTGTCATCTCCCAAATTGAGTTAGAACACCGAGCCTTCGGGCTATTAAATTTCGAATTTCGATCCTAAGGTCGTCGGTGATCATAGATTGCTTCAATTAACGTAACTAGAAGAATTTCGTCTCGATTCTTATGAAAATGCTCGAATCTACAAGAACGCACGAAATCTTTTCACGATAAGAGAATCTATAGTCGTGAGTTCCATGTAGGTGATCGAGTGCTCTTGTACAATTCACGTTTAAAGTTATTTCCAGGAAAGCTTAAATCAAGATGGACAGTCCATTTAAAGTAACAAGGGTTTACAAATCTCGGAGTCGTTGAACTAACCGATGGAAATACGACTTTTATAGCCAATGGCCACAGAGTGAAGTTATTTGTGGAGGAGAAGGAATCACACCGAAGGGAGAAGTAATGCTACCGATCGATCCCCCGAAAAAATTGAAAAAGCGTAAAAAATCAAACAAATTGAGAAGCAGAGGAACCGAAATCACCGAATATCGTGCTATCTATCTTTCTTCTACTTTTCTCGTGTTTTATATGTTTGAACTAGTTTCGTCTTTTACCGGATAGACGTAAAAGAACCGGATGTCTTTTTTAGATAGAATAGGAGTTTTTATTTTGCTTTTGAAATTAGGCCTTGATAAAGATGTCGCGTTTGCTATAGAAGCTTTAGTTTTTGAGAAAAACAAGCAATTGTTGAGAGAGATCGATTGAAAGAAGTATGTAATGGAGAGTCGAGAAGTTCGATAAAGAGAAGGGCAAAGTTTCGATGAGGTGCGTAACTGTGGAAAAAGTGAGCATGATGGGAAATGTAGGGAAAGCACAACCAAATCCCAGGATGAGTGTTTGAATGTTGTTAAGAAGGGAACGATTAGGTGGTTATCCGAAAATCCCGATGGAGATCAAAGAGAAAATTCGAACGCCTCATTTCTTAAGGTTAGGTTGATAGAACGTTATGTTAGAACCCTGGAAGATTTAGAAATAATGGAATTAGGACCCTTATGAGTTTTGTAATATTTATAAAAATTTTATATAACTTTTGAAAATTTTATATAAAGGATCTTTATGAAATTATTGAAGGTTTTATAAATTTTTTATAAAAGGTTTTAATTAAAGAAAAAAAAAATATATGCAGAAAAATTATTAAGGTTTTATAAAAAATTTTATTAAGTTTTAAAGAGTTTAAAATTTTAAATAAAATAAAAAATAATAAAAAAAAAAAACCTTTGGTCGGATCGATCCGACCTAATCCCGGATCGATCCGGAACCTGAAAAACCTAAAAAAAGAGGGACGGGGTCCCTCCTTCTTCTTCTTCTTTCATTTTTCTTAAACAGCCGCCCCTCCCCTCTTCCCCCATTCGAATTTTTTTCTTCAAATCATCACACAACATTACTATTAAACTACCCCAATTCTTAAACTCTTCTCATTTTCCTCTCCTCTCTTCAATTTTTTGTTTAAATTGAAGAATTTTTCAAGGGTAGCTCCAATTTTCATTCCGGCGAATTTTCATCTTTTCCGGCCAAATTTCAACCTTTTAAGCTTTGGAAGGTAACATTGTAGTCCCTTATTTTGTTAATTTCGTTTTTTTTAAGCAACTTTTTATTTAATTTCATTTTTTGTAACTCATTTGTGTTGTTTTGTGTTGTTTTGTTGTTGTTTTGTTATTTTGTCACTATCATAGAATGGCCGAATCATCAAAAGCCACGAAAAAACGTAAACCTCATATCCCTACCCAAATCCCAGTTATAGAGACTAGGCCTTTAACGGAAGCAGAGTTGAATGTTAGTTTTGATAGAACCGCGTCTCGCCGCAAATAAGAAAGCGTTGAAAAATAAATTTGGAAAGTGTTTAGTTGCAATAGAGAGGGGCTTAGATTTCAAAGATTTGGGAAGGGAGGTAAAAGAAATTTTTGAAAGACGACAAGTGGTTGGAGTTAGCTAGTTTAAGGTCGGGGGAAATTAACACAACCTTAGTAGCCGAATTTTATTCTCTCGATAGCAACTCATAATGCTACGAAGGTGGTGAGTTAACTTCGTCAACCTAAGAACTAGGACGGTACCGTTTAATCCTCGGTTATAAATACTATTTATGGTATCCCCGATATACCAGAGAGTGAGGATTATTATACTGTATGGAATTTAGATGAGCCTGCAGACTTTGATTATATTGTCTCACTAGCCCAGAATGAGTTAGATCCAACTGCCGTCTGGCATGAAAACAGGTTTTCCTATGGAAATTGTATACGGGATATGAGAGCTATTAAACGTTTTATTAGCCACACTCTTTACCCTACTCGTCATTTTACATCTTTTGGTAAAGAGGATCTGTGTATTGCTTGGGCTATGGTCAATGATGTACCTGTGGATGTAGGCATGGTAATGTATAGAAGGGCCAAGGAATTTGTCTCGACTGCCAAACCAGGCAGTCACATGCCTTTTCCTTGTTTTATTTCTTCCTTATGTCGCCAGATAGGTGTCCCCGAACTTCCAAATGATAATTTGATGGTGGTTGATGACACGCTTATAGGTCCTACTTTACCACTTAGGCCGGCGGGAAGAATAGATTTTATGGACCCTAACCGCCAACGACCTCACCCTACTCCATCCACCGTCGTCCCTTTTCATCCAAATAAACTCAAAGTCAACTTCCAAATACCATCACATACGACATGTTTCAATCCATGGCCTATGATGTTCATCGTGCTAATGCCAATATGGCTGTTTTTGCGGAAAGGAATAGGTTATGGTCTGAAGATTTACGTCAAGGCATGCGAGGTATATATCAAATGAATATACTGCAAAACCCTACCTATGCCGAGATGGATATTCCGCATTGCCAATCCCAGCCATATACCTTGCCCGATTTTATTCCACCGATGCCACCTCGCTCAGACTTCCAACA
Organism: Gentiana straminea; assembly: GCA_036785695.1. Lineage (NCBI taxonomy): Eukaryota > Viridiplantae > Streptophyta > Magnoliopsida > Gentianales > Gentianaceae > Gentiana > Gentiana straminea. Next base: position 9,778,201 of record JAVUPR010000497.1, on the reverse strand, counting down.
AATGCCACATTCTTTTGGATTCCAAACTAGTGGTGTAGGGGATTTTTCGACAGGTACTACGGCAGCTGCGACATCTGATTGGCCAGGATTTGGATCATTTGACCATACCACGACGGGATGGGGAAGCACTTTTTCTGATGTCACGAGAGAGATGAGCTCGATGGGACTAGATAGCTCGGTTCGGATGTCAACATATTTTCAAGATCCATTCCAAGAATCGACTTATGATCCGGCCAGTTCTCAAGCCATGCCTAGTTCGAGCCACGTCGAGATGAGTGATGAAGAGGATTGATTTTAAACATTTTATGATTATTGACATTAAAAACAGTTTATTTTTTTGTACGATTTCATTTAACTTCATTTTCGTACAATTTTAGGTAATTTTTGGTTTTATTTTAATAGGATTTTATTTCATTACGATTTTATTTTATTTTACTTTCGTATGATGTTAGTACACACCGTGTAGTAAAATTTATCGTTATAACATAATAAAAATGAACCAAAGTTAGGAAGAAAACATATCACCTAGAAAAATCTAGGCATTTTACAAGCAAAAACAACTCTGTCCGTGAATAGTAATTTTCCGGATCGATCCGGCCTTTTCCCGGATCGATCCGGCGTGAGTATGCCGACCTGACAGGATTGCTAGTTGAGAGGCCGGATCGATCCGGCCCTTTCTCGGATCGATCCGGGAAGTACAAAAACGCCAAAAAAGTAGATTTTCTTCTACTTTTGCATGATTACTACCTTTCTATAAAAGGAAAGAGCTGATGCCTTCATCCTTGCTCATTCCTTCTTTAATTCTATCTGTCTTTGTTTATTTTCTGTATCTGATAAAAATGTCGAACCACTCCTCTCCCTCGGTCAATAGTTACGAACCACATACACCTGAAGGTGTGGTTCCCGAAAGCCATGCCTCGTGTTTTCATAATGACGTCCCGAGACGTCTAAATTTCGTCCATTCTCCTATTCTAATGGAGAAAGGTTTAAATACAGAAAAAATTGATCAATGGGGACGAAATCTAATCCGAGGTTGCGGGTGGAAGAAGTCGATTAGACTCCCGCAGGTAGAATTAACATTTCAATTGTCGAGAGATTTTTATGCATCCCTTATCGATATAACGACAAGCCCTCGTCTCATCTCATTACTGTTAGGGGCGTCGTTATATCATTTTCTCCAGCTATCATAAATCAAATCTTTCAAATCCCACCATCTCTTTTGATCAAAACCCACACTACGAGTTTCTTTGGGAACTCGGAAGTTCTTATAATGTTGTTAATCGTACTTTGCGTAAGCCTTTCAATATGTGTTTCCACCGTTTGATCATAACTATGATTCTTCGACTTTAGCTTTACCCCTCATCCGAGGGCGTGGAAACGCTTCATTAACTCTCGGATCTATCCAACTAGAGATTTTTTAGGGGTTACGGATGATGAGATGCTATCGTTGTATGCACCGACCGTGGGGGCATACATTGATTGGGGGATTTTGATGTTTAAAACTCGCAATTAATTTTGCGAGAGAGGCGTAATAGGGGAAGACCGCTACCGTTTGCCTGGGTTATCTCTCAACCGTGTGTGCAACCGAATCACGTGCCCGAGTTTACTACCGACGAGATCTTTCCATCTCGTGATTCTCGCTTGGGATTACTTCCGGTAGATACTCCCGGATGTTCATCTACGGTTTGATGAGTTGTTGAAAATCGCTTAGAAGTTGATGTTGTTAAGTTGGTAGTCGTTTAAGTTAGTCTTTTCATCGCTTTTTAATTAAGTTTTCTTTAAAGTTGTAATGGTATCCTTAATGTTTAATATATATGTCATTTTCTTTAATCAAAATAATATATGTTGAGAAAAATAATAAAAATCAAAATCGTATAAAATTTTAATTTTTTTCTTTCGAACCTACTTTATATTACTCACTGAACATCGGGACGATGTCATTTCGTAAGTGGGGAGTAGAGGTAAGTTAGTAACTAAAAAATTAAAATTTTCTTATATAAATTTATACTTAAGTGCTTAATACTTAGCTAATTTTTCTTGAATCAAAATAACTAGATAATATATAATTAATATGAATAAAAATAATATAAGTTGGTAAGAATAGATTTTAATTAAGTAAAGTAAATTAGATATATTTTAATTATATTATATATATCAATTTTAGATTTTTATAAGATTTTAAGTATATGTAACTGTACATAAATATTATCAAGTAATTTTCATATGAAATTTAACGAATATACTTATATCTATAATAAAATGTTAGAATAATTTTCTTTTCAAAACGAAATATGAATATGGAATCGGATTAGGAATGATGAGATTTTTGGCACCACAAAAATATAAACTATAGCCAAATAGCCTACCTAAATAAATTTCTAATTTTTGTCCCTACCTCGCCTTGATTGGAGTGATCAAGACCTCACTCGAAATAGCCATTTTTGATTATAACCGACCCTTAGCTTATTTTGGTCTACATTTCCTAAAAATCCCACGAGTTTGTACGTACTTATGAAAGGAGATGATGACACAAAAGCTAAGAATGGTGTATGCTGAGATTGGAAAAAATTAGATAAGTATTAGTATATTCGATCTTACCTCATGACGCTTGCAAGATAGTCGATTTTGGTAATAAGTTCGGATATGTTAATATTCTATAAAAGAATTAAGAACGAAGCACCATATTTACACATAAGTAATCAAATACCAGGTATCTTCCTTATCTTTGATCAACAACTAAAAATCGGTTGTAGCTACCAATGATTTGAGTGCAGTAGGTGTTATCTCGAAATGTCCTATATCACTATGAGGTTTAAAAGCTCCCGATAAAAAGTCGAATCATAAGATCTCAAGAATGATTACAAGTTTAAGGAAACCGGACTTGTAATTTTCGATCGAAAGAGTATTACTCCGATCAATCTTGATGAAGCAATGCTTGTAAGTTTGATTTTCTACACACACGCACGCTTTTAGTTCTTAAATCTTATAATCTTATAAAATAATAAAAAATAAAAAAAATAATGAAATAATATCGAATGTTATTAAATAATATCGAATGTTATTAATCGAGGTATTTTTGATCAAAATTATGAAGGTATAAGTACGTACGACTTGCTTCTTTCTTTTTTGATTTTCTTTTCTATCCTTCTGATTAACCAACACCCTGAACCTAAAACGTATAAGCCATTTTGTCAACTATTTGACTTAGTCTTTGATTCCAAATATTTCATATAAGTTGAGATAGGAGAATGATTCTAGAATTTTAATTATATTTATTGAGTAAATTATGTGAAATTTCATTTGAATAATAGTTGATAAATAATTTATCTAAGTTATCTACACTTTTTATCTTGTTAATTTCTAAGAAAGATATAACTAATATATTTATAATATTGAAATGATATTTTACTAATTTGAAATTTAATCTACCAAGTATATCATTTTTATTGTAATTTTTATATATTACCGCTTATTTTGCTCGAGGACGATCAAAGAGCTAAGTGGGGAGTAGTTGATGTATAACATTTATATGATAAAAATTACGAGGTTTTATATACGTTATCGACTCTTTTTATATAAAATATAAGAAATTATAACGATAATCTTATAAAATATTAATAGTTATGAATAAATCTAAATACTATAAAAATCTAGTAAAAGTAATAAAAAGTTATAAATTTTGTACCGGGATAATAACCGGAGTGTCGTGTCGATTTACGGGGGTATTTTTGGTATTTTATTTGCGATCTTAGGTAAACCAAGACCCCGAGTGACGACACTTTTTGAAGTAAAATCGTATCTTTTGAAGGAAGTAAGGAAGTGCCACGAGATTTAAAGTTCAAGTGGATCAATGGTTCGTGACACCATTATCGAATTATATTTTCGACGAACAAATGGCCCATCAAAAAGGCATTATCTGAAGAAGAGTCCTTCATGGAAGTTATAGATCTTTTCAAGAGCTTTCCAACGCTTCTTGAATTATGTCATTTGGAGATTCAGAGCTCAAGTTATAATTTTATCAAGTTTCGATCAAGTTATGGAATAAAAAGATACCCGGATCAATCCGGATTTACCTCGGATCGATCCGAGGAAACATAATGATTATCCAAAGCATGTGGTCCCGCAGAGAATAATCCTGGGATAAGATTTTTATTCCCGGATCGATCCGGCCCTTTCTCGGATCGATCCGGCTTGGAAAATTTTGCCTATAAATAGAGCGACTTTGCGTGCATATATAGAGGAGACCAATATATATTTTCTTAACCTCTTTTAGTAGTAGTATGTATGTATATAGGCCTTATGCCATAAATAAAGTAGTATCGTTATAATGCTAAAGAAATTATCAGAAGATCAGTGTTGTTGAAGTCGTTGTAATATCCGGAAGAATACAGCTTCTGATTCAACAGTTGTAATCGGGTAAAACTTCTTAAGTATTTATGTTTGTTATGTTTTTCGTTGTTATAATGTTTTTAGGCTAAATCTAATAACTAGCCAAAGTTATGTAATCATTTTATTTCAATCTTTTCGGTAAAGGAATGTTGTCTAATTAAAATTGAGTTAATTGAATCTTTTTCTATTCTCGTAACGTATTGATAATATTCGATTGACGTAATTAACCAAGATGAATCGCACCATATAACCTAACGATGAACTGATCGAGAAGTTAGGATATGAGATAAAAGATAGAAAAACCGGAGGGTAAAATTGGCCGTGCGAAAGCGTGACTACGGAATCCTATTTCTACCCGGGGGTAGATTTGTCTTGGGAAAGATAGATCTTATTAAAATTGTGCTCGAGATCGTAATAATGTTAAAATCAACAGCTTAATTGAAACTAAAACCGGAAAGTTAAATCGATCCGCCCGACAACCGGAGCCTTTTGAATAACATCGGCCATCCGACAAATGGAATAACCTCTTTTATCCGGGGTAGATTTGTACTCGGTACACTGTTCGTACTAACCGAGATTAGCATGGGGCGCTTGTGGAGATTGAACTGATGACAATGACATATGACAATTTCATACGCTCGTGTGAGGAGGAATTGTTAACCTCAGGAGTGCACCGTTTCATTTACTCAATTGGACCTAAAATAAAAGGAAAGATCGAGCACATTCCGTCTACTGAAAAGATCGTATAAATCAATTATATAAACTTTGGCTAGTTCCAGTTCTATAATAATATATTGGTATCTATATATTTATATCTATATATATATATATTTTACAATCTATGTACATATATATATATATTTATATATCTATATATATTATATTAGAATAACTTTTAAATTACGCATTTATTTTATGTTGAGTAGAATAGTAGTGATATGTGTTATAAAATTGCGGTTTAGATCGAGTTAATAACGCTCTTTGGTGTTTAACCACACTTAGAAGAATTACCAAGTTCCCCGAGGATTCGACACTCGACTCACCATACTAGCACTACAAGCTTGACCCGATACACCGTCGGTTAAGGACTGGTATTAGCACTAGAAAAGGCCACGTCAACAAACCAACAACTTTGATCGCCACGAAACACGTTCATTTTGGTACTCACAACCACATTTCTCTTGGGATCGACCTCGTACTCCTGTAGCTATTCTAACAATCGACCTGGTACTCTGCCAGTTAGAGAGTTAGTTTACCCACGGTTTTGCGAGTCTTTATAAATGTATTTTTGAGGGGTAAATTTTAGCTCATCACAAAGCATGCTTGATAAATTCGCCCTTGTGGCGCAACATAACTAAACTTTATCTTACTGAGAATATGAGAGCCAAAACAAATCCACTAAACAGCTGTTTCAAATTTGACCTTGCTAGATTGTGGGATACCGTTGTGTCAAGTACTGATGATGAGGGATCTGACCTTGCTAGATTGATCAGATTAGTCTATCATACACTTCATACACAGACACCTACCTCATCTCCACTAAACAGCTCAATCTTAACTACAAAAAATGAATTCGTAGCTGAAATTAACAACACTATGATAAACAGCTTTCCTGGCGTGGAAGTTGAATACAGAAGTTATGACGTGACCATCAACCCTGATTTGCAAGGCCAATACATAGATATACTCAATAATCTTTCACCCAATGGTCTACCTCCACATAGACTGTTTCTTAAGGAAAACGCTCCCATCATCTTGCTAAGAAATTTAGATCCATAGAAGGGCTTTGTAACGGCACCCGTTTAATATGTAGAGCTCTCAGAAGAAATGTAATAGTGGCTGAAATTTCTTTAGGAGAATTTGCTGGAAAGCAAGTTTTCTTACACAGAATCCCTCTTCAACCTACAAACGATGAATGTTATCCGGTTCCTTACAAACGTGTCCAGTTTCCTATACGTTTGTGCTTTGCTATGACTATAAATAAGGCACAAGGACAAACACTCGACAACATTGGTGTCTACCTTAAAGAACTAGTCTTTTCACATGGTCAATTGTATATCGCTTTATCCCGTGCAAGATCATCATCATTAGTTAAGGTTCTTATAAAGAACAATTTAGGCGATGATTTTCAGCCAGGCATGACTAAAAACATTGTGTACAAAGAAGTTTTAAATAACTACCAAGTGTAAGATGTTCTGACCTTATTCTGGATTAATCTGTTTGGATTCATGTATTTAATTGACTTATGATGTCTGTAAACAAATGTTGTTAGTGCTTGACGGTTTCTAATGGACCTCAACTTTACCTGTATTTTATTTTGTCTTTATTTATTTTAGTTTTACATGTATATGAATTCTTTATTTGTCTTTTTTTACTTGTATGTTCTTCTTTTTATTCTTGGAAAGTATTAAATTCTTACATTTATGTGACACAACAATGGCATTGGTATTAAAGAGGAAATTGTCATACGTTTCCGATATCGATCGAAACTCGGGGCTATGGACAGTTGTCGTTCAAGTCGTAGAAAGTCACAGGTCTGACGTAAGCTCGGGCAAGCGCGGTGGACAACCCAAAACATACAAGCGATACTTGCTGGTTGATGAACATGTCAGTTCTAGCACATAATATCTTTTGCCTTTCATGTTACATAATCTACATTTACTGCTCCTTCTGAATATATGCATATAAATATTTTAACATTGGTTCATTTTTATATTCTGGATTTATAAGGAACAAAAGTCTCTGGGATTGTTTACGAAAACGACATCCGATACTTCTCGACATCCCTGCAACCATTCAAGCATTATATGATTTCAAATGCTGCTTTGACTCCTGCTTACTCTTTCTTCAAGGTGGGACCATATCCTTTTTCATGGATCATCACCAATGACATTCCAGTTGAGCTAATTGATGAACCTATCATGCAACCACTCCATTCTCATACGAAGTGTGCGCATTCAACAACTTTTCCCAGCATGCTGATAAAGATGTGGGATTCAGTAAGTTGTTGCACTTATATTGTTCTCTGTTTTGCTAAACTTTCACAGCCTTAAAATGGCATCTTTGTTCACAGATGTCAAGGGGGTGGTTGTACATGCCTTTGCAAGAAAACAAATTAGCGTTGATTCAAGCAAGCGAGAAATCGTCCTCATAGATGAAAGGTGCATGCAAGTTTGGTTATCACCTTTCAGTTTTTAATCCTTTGTAATATATTTCATCTGTCACATTTGCAGCAAGGTACCAATCATTCTAACACTTTGGAATTCATTTGGAGACGTGGAAGGGAATATCATAGCAAACAACATAAGTAATGCACCTGTCATCATCGCAACAAATATAAAAGCAACAACGTTCAATGGTATTTCCCTCTTTTCTCTAACATTAATTAAAAAAAATGCAGGATTTAAGTGTTTCAGATTATTTTATCTTCCGTTCATCACTGTATATGTCAGGCTTTCACTGGCTACTAGATGGTAATCATACTTCCTAATCGATCCTCCATTAAGTGACAATCCTTCACTCAAGGAATGGTAAAGAAAACAATATCTTGTGCACCCTCCTATTTCTTCACGCTGCACATGTTTTATTATCTCCACTTTTAACTATCTGCGTAGTTACAATAACAACAAAGCTGAGGTCACACGGATGGTGCGTAACGAGGCATACAAAAATACTGAACTGTTGTTGCCACCTCCTACTGCAGACAACACAATTGATGTACCAACGGCAGCTGCCACGCTTCTGACGGTAAAATTCAAATAATACTTTCTCCATTACAGCCAAAAATAATGCATTTTACTCTCAAGTCTTTTACATTCCAAGTGCATACTGCTTGGGTTGTTGGTCAGCTACAGTTCACACCATCCCTAAAGAAATACTCCCTCAGTAATTGTGGAAACTGTAAGAAAAAAGTCAAGGCTGGTGCTGATTGGTTCCTTCGTTGTTCTTCATGTGGTGAAATGAGAGACGTTGACTTCAAGTATGTATCCACCCTCCTTCTCATATTATCTAGCTTATGAAAGACTCGTGGTTTTACAGTGTAGTTACATTCTTCTTTGGAATGTCTTTTTCATGTAGGTGTCGTGTGCCTTTGGAACTTAAAGGAGAAGACAAGTCTTTGCCTATTGTACTGACCTATCCAGATGTTGAAAACTTGACTAGAATCACCGCAACACAGCTCAGAGACTGACATGAATTTGTAAGTATATTAGACAAAATATTAGACATAACTGCGGATGTGCTTATAGTTTATCTTACTTTATTTCTGAAACTTAATTTTATCCAAAGGGTTTGGGTCTGGAAGATGACCTTCACGCGGCATTGGATAAGCTTCAGGTTGTCTCTTTCATTAAGAAATACGATCTGCACACACTAGGTAGTCCAACTGGTCCCGGGATTCGCTATGCTGCTGTCAAAACATATATTGTGGATGCTATTAATCTTAGTCCTGCTACGTCTGGGTTGTTACTGCCTGGACCACAAGAAATTGCATTTACTGATGATGCACAGTTCTTCAGCCCCAGTATCAAAAAGCAGCTGACAGAGATTGAAGGAATAATTGAAACCAACAGAGCTGAACAATCAACTCCACCAGCAAAAGAACCCTGGACTTCATGTCCATGCCTGCTAAGGTTGAGAAAACAAGTGATGAGATACTGCCTTGCAAGGAAGCTGCTGATCTTAACACCAGTGTAGATGAGCATGACAAACCAAAAGAAAGCCCTGTCAAGAAAGGAAAAGAAACCCAGAAACTGCACTGATGTCTGATGGTGTCCAAAAAACTGATTAAGGCATGATCGCATTTTGTAATATTATCGTATCTATTTCTACCAAATAACTATTTGCTCATGTACTGCTTTTACAAAAAGCATGCATATATGCTGCTTTTGCATATTTTAAACCATTGCTTCTTGGTAATGTTGTAATGATTTAGCAATATGCCTTTTGCTATTGTCTTCTCTCTTTTGCTGGGCAAGACATAAATTACCTAGAATTGTACCCCATAACATAACATCAGCTTATTATGTAACAAGACACTGTTTTGCACCCTTAAGTCTTTATTATGTATCATAGTTAAAAAAGGTCAGCTTCAGCTTCATAAGCTTTTCAAGCTTATTCCCCATTGTTTCATGCATAACCCGGACTTCTTCTTATAGTCTATCTCGACAATCAAGAGTAGATTCTCAGGGCCGTTCTTCGTGCCTTGCACGGCTACCATTACTGGTGTGTGTGTGTGTATATATATATAACATTACCGTACCTATTCTTTCCTGGAAACAAAAGGATACATAAATATAGGTATTTTTCCATGTCAACGGCTTTTACTATTATTATTTTTTATTATTTCTATTTAGAAACATAGCATAATAGTTTCATCTTTTTTATTATAACCATGCGATGCGAAAAAAATTAGCTTTTGCATTGTTTTTTTTTTTTTTTTTACCAAAGTACTAACCACGAGTCCATGATCAAAGAAAATATAGTAAAAAAATAGACTTATATGAAACAAAAAGGAAAAGAAAGAAAGAAACAAAATAAAATCAAGTAGCTTGACTCCAGTGATAAGTGATTTGAGAATAGCTAGAGAGGTCACCGGTTCGATTCTCCTCTAAGGCGTCATGTTGAAAGAGCTCTTGGCCAGGCCTTACCCCTGAATAAGAGTCAGACTCTACAGGCACGACCCGGACCGAACTCCGAATTAGTCGGACCAGTTGGTTCCGGATACCGGAGACTCTAAGCAAGAAAAAAAAAAACAAAATAACACCAACAATAACACCCAATGTTCGAATCCCGTTGTGAGCTAGAGTATAATCTGGCATGAAGACCATTGTTCGAACCCCATTAGGGGCAAGAAAAAAAAAAAAAAAAATAACACTCATTGAAGAACACCCCTTACCTTAATTGCGATTAAAAGTGAATCCCAAAATTGAAATTGAAAGCAACCAACTTGAATCCTTCGATTCGTGACTTCTATGACAACCTACGATTCAAAAACGATATAACTGGGATCATACAACACTCTGCACAATTAAAACTCACACTTTTCTAAAAAAGCGATCAAGATTCCAATTTTTGGGCTAAACTGAAAACGATTGGTGTGGAAATGTTCGACTCGATGAGACGATGATTTTTGTCTTCTGTCCAAAATCCTGACAGATTAGCTGCACGATTGAAGATTCTTTTTCTCCGCTTCCAGCATCTTCTGCGTCTGTCTGCCAACGTATTTCTTTTAGAATTGCCGATGTGATTAAATAGGGAAATAATGGGATTATTTCTTTTTTATATCCAATAATTAAAATAATTATTTCCTTTTTAAATAATTAGTTAGGTAATTAATAATTAGGTCTAAATAATTGACTCAATTACCTTTGTACACTTACTAAAACTCGGGGTGTTACGCAGAGAAGGTAGTTGATGATGCCAAATAATGCACCACCTGTAAATCCGGGCCACGTGTAATCTAAGGGTGAGCTGTAAAGGGGATCGAATGGCTGAAAGTGAATAAAAGATGGTGTTTTTGGTGTCTTATGGCTGAGTCCAAGAATGTATCTTGGATTGCCTACGTATCCTGTGTCATGTCCAGGAATCAAGCCTTACGTAGTTCCTGGAGTAGTGTATTTATAGGCACATGTCCCTCCTCTGCCCTAGATTTAGGGCGGTTTGGTAAATGGACATAAATACCCTTAAATGGGCCTTGCCTCCTTGCCCAAGTAACCTGTTGGATGTGGGCCCAGGAAACCAGACTGAAGTCCATGGTATCGAGTCGATGGACACCGACGTGGGTGTTCGAGCTCGAACACTTGTAGAATCTCCCCTGAGTTGCGGACTTCACTGGTTCGGCTCATATCGATCCGATGTGGATAACTAACACAGACTTTTCCACATGCCAGATGGACCAATTAGATAATTCCACGTGGAGGAGTAAATCCCCGTATCATCATAAGCCCCCCAGATCGGAGGGAAGCTCATCTCGAGTGCTGAGGTCGGATCTGAAAATTTGAATAACCTTTTCGACACGTGGTCTTCTTTAGGCGGGAACACAGCTGTCCCTCCTAGCCGATTTAGGCTGTCGTAGGGTGACGTCATGCTGTCAGCATTAATTGGTGCAGGAAACGAAACGTCTCTTATTGGGCCACGTGGAGATTTGGCCCTTGATTCTTGCGCTTACACTTCTATAACTGCCCAAAATCCCACCCTTTCAAATCATTTAGAGATTTTCTTAGCATAAAAGGAACCCAAGACCTTGACGTAACTCATTCGCCATTGCAAACTTCTGCAAATCTCAGTCTTTTTAGCCGAAAACTCAAATAAGCCCTAATCTCACTTAAATTTTCCTTCTTATTTTTGTTTCTTGCATATTTTTCCCAAGTCCATGCCTAGTAGCGATAGCGATTCCCAAAACATAGAGGAAATTGTTGTTGAAGAAGAGTCTTTTGAGGAAACGGTCTCTGAACACCCAACCGTCTCCGGTGAGAGAGCTACCGGAGAAGAAGAAGAAGGAAGAGAAGAAGAGTCGTCTCCCCGACCCACTACCAAACGTCAAACGAGGATGAGAGGTCAAGGGCCGTACGGTTGTATCTCCAATCTGACTCCGGAGAAAGCCAAAACCATCTGCATACGATACGGCATACCCTATTCTTCTGAACGTATTACGGTATCACACGGTCAACATCAGTTCGCTTGTGACCCTCCCCATGGGTTCTACGCTATTTACGAGGCGCAATTGAAGGAGGGGCTTCGGTTTCCATTCGATCCGTGCCTCATTGCGGTCCTTCAACACTACCAGATCTGTATCACCCAGCTTGCTCCCAATGGGGTTAGGAGTGTAATGGGTTTCGTGCTGGCGTGTCGAATCGCCAAAGTCGAGTTCTCGGTTCGACTATTCCGCCAGTACTATGCCATATCGAGCTTGCAGGATGTGGGGTGGTATACATTTCAGAAGCGTCCTCTAGCATCGGAATTCGTGAGAAGGGTGATCTCATCTCAAGGCGAGTGGAAACCCAATTTCTTCTTTATCCAACACGGACTGGTGGATGTCGACATTCACACTTGGTTTAAAAGGCCGTTGAAGTGGCACGACAGGCTCGACTCGGATATCCCCAGTGGGTGCGGGATTATTGAGAGCGTCCACCCTGAGGTCGCCACTCGAAATCTGCATTCCCTATATCCTTATGCCGACATCGAGACGGCTGGTCCGGGCGCCTACCTCGAACTCGATGAGGATGTTCGCATTTTATGTAGGACTTTCACCCATTCTGTCGAGCTGTAACACTTGAGCATTTTGTACTTTCTTTGTGTTTATTTCATATCGATTGTATTCTGATGTCGGATTTTCTCTGCACGCAGTGGAATTTTTCTCGAAGATGGATGCTTTGGGTAAAATGCCCGACCCCAAGAAAACCGATCCCAAGAAGATTCAGGAGATGGCCGGGATCAAGTCGAAGAAGCCGGCATCTGGTACCACATCTGCGGGACAGAGGGGGTCGTCCCGATCTGCTACCCCCGTATCAACATCTGAGATTCTGAGAGGTCAACCCGACGAGGCCAGGGTGACGGAGCAGACAGAAGGGGACCTCGTCTCGAGGAAGCGCCAGAAGACAACAGAGGCGCGGCATGGGGTCGGGAAGGAGACCCGTAACCTTGCCCCACCGAACTCCTCCGAGACGATTCCAGGGATGAGCGTGGCCGAGATGGAGGCCATGACTCCGGAGGAGCTACATGACTTCATCATGAAGAGCCAACGAGCCGTGAGTCTTCTTTTTATTTCCTTTGTAGTTTTGTGATTCTTTGTCTGTCTTCGATGTTGATAGTGTTCCCCATTGCAAACTCGACTCGCCACTAAAGTAGCTTTGAATAGAATCGAGTCTCCGTCAGCAGCTCTGGAGGAGCAGAAAGAGACTATCACAAAACTGACCTCGGAGATCGAGAAGCTGAAGGCCAAGGTCAACAAGTTGGATGATCGCCGCTTGAAGCTGGAATCCGATCTGTCTAAAGCTCAGAAGGACATAGCTGAAAGGGATGTCGAGTTAGCGGCGGTGAAGTCAGAGCTGGCGCAGGTGAAGTCGGAACTCGAGGAGACCAAAGCCGAACTGGCGGAAGCAGTCAAGGCTCGCATCAACGTCCAGTCCCTCCTCGATGATTTAACGACTCGAGCGGAAACCGCCAAACGGGACTTCTTGGCCTCAAGGGAGCTCGAAGACGACCTGACGTTGCTTATGACCCAGGGCATGAAAGGGGGGTTTACCATGGCCATTGACCAAGTCAAAGAGGTCGATCCGAACTTTGACGTGTCTGCCATTTCGAAACCCTACCTATACGATCCAGAGGCCGTTCCTCGTTACGGGCGGTACTTTAATGAGTTCAAAGCCGGCGTCTCCTTATATGAGAAGTACGTGACTCCCGCCCTGGCCGATGATGGTGTGGAAAACATCGAGTCTGAGGAACAAGTTGACCCCAACGCTTCGACCTCGAACCAGCCTGCCGCCTGATGCTATTTCCTCTTTGTCTCTTTAAGTAACTCGATTCGATTTGGTTGTAATAACTTTTATGCTTTTATTTGTCTGAACTTGCATTTCGTCAATTCGATCCTGTAAACTTTGACATTTCAATTTGCACTTTGATCTTTAGATTTGAATCTATGCTTTTCATTGAATGTCTTTTGTTTCTTATTGATCGTTTGTTCAGGGTGTAGTCCTTTTGAACTTAATTCCCATGAAAATGTTGCCTTATGGGGTGTAGTCCTTCGGACTTAATTCCCCTGCTGGCCCTTCGAAGTGTAGTATGAGTACATGACTCGTAGTACACTTGAGTATGAGTCGACCTAGCATTGTGCTGCCTTATTGGCTTGACTTGGCTTTTTGGTCGGAGCTCGATTCGACTATCCTGCCTTGTCAGGCTTATAAGGACATCGAATTAAGAAATCCATACTCGACTGTCGCACATCGTGGTGCTTATGATCTGGTCGAGTTAGGAATCCGTCGTAGGATCTTCCGACTGCTTAGCGTCGTGGCTTACTGACATGTCGGGAGTGACATAAGCATTGTCAGTGACTTGGCTTTATTCACTATTTTTGTTTTAAGTCCATCGTGTCGGCGGATCTCAGCTCGGAAGTGATATAAGCATTGTCAGTGACTTGGCTTTATTCACTATATCGTGCCGAGTTGATCGGGTCGGAGAATTGATGTCGTGGTCGATCTTTGCGCTTTTTCTTCGGCCCCTTTCTCTTTTTTATGCGATCTTGCAAATGTAACGTAATTAAAAAGGAAAAGAAAGCATGCTGAATAAAAGGCATCGAAATATAATGTCATATCGACCTATTACAACTGATGAAAGTAGAACTGCAAAAGTCATGAGAATGAGATGAAAAAATAACTTAAACATAATATTTTCTGAGATTGGTGGCATGCCAAGTTCGAGGCACCGTGCTTCCATCCGACCTGCCCAACTGATACGACCCTTTAGGATGCACCTTTAAGATTTTATATGGACCTTCCCAACTCGGCTCGAGCTTGCCTATTGGGTCCCGCGCTCGCCGGCCTCGTTCTTCCTCAACACGAGGTCCCCCACTTGGAAATATTTGTGCTTTACCCTCGCGTTATAGTACTGTGATATCTTCCTTTTATAATTGGCCATTCGATAAGCCGCAACCTCTCTCTTCTCTTCGACACTATCCTTCTCTTGAAGCAGATCGATGGCGTTTGTTTCCACGTTATATGCCAGAACTTGAGGTGAAGCCAGTCCGATCTCCGCAGGTATCACTGCTTCGCATCCATAGGCTAAAGCGAAAGGAGTCTCTTGTGTAGCTGAATTGGGTGTTGTTCGATACGACCACGGTATGCTGGGTAACTGAGCTGCCCAATCTCGACCCTCGTCTTCCAACCGCTTCTTCAACCCAAACTTGATTTGCCTGTTTGTTTGCTCGACCTGTCCATTGGACTGAGGTCGGGCCACCGATGTCGTTCTATGTTCGATCTTGAATTCTTTGAGCCAATCCTGCATGCGGTCATCTAGAAATTGAGTCCCGTTATCCGATATCAGATACTTGGGAATTCCAAACCTGCACAAAATGTTTTCCCACAGAAACTTCTTGATGGTCTGAGCTCTGATGTCAGTTAGAGCTTTAGCTTCGACCCATTTCATAAAATAATCTACCGCGACCACAACATATTTGAGATTACCCGGAGCTCGAGGCAAAGGCCCGACTATATCGACCCCCCACTCGTCGAACGGCCATACCGACTCGATGGCGCTCATCTCTCGCGCTTGTTGGTGGGTCACCACATCATGTACCTGACAAGCCCTGCATCTCATCACCAATCGATTGGCATCCCCTTGCATTGAAGGCCAAAAATAGCCTGCCACCTTGCATTTTCTTGCCAACATCCGAGCTCCGCAATGATTACCACAAATCCCCCGATGTATTTCTTCGAGAAGGTAAGCCCCCTCATCTTCCGACGCGCATCATAGCCAAGGTG
This sequence comes from Gentiana straminea, assembly GCA_036785695.1. Classification (NCBI taxonomy): domain Eukaryota; kingdom Viridiplantae; phylum Streptophyta; class Magnoliopsida; order Gentianales; family Gentianaceae; genus Gentiana; species Gentiana straminea. Next base: position 9,762,338 of record JAVUPR010000497.1, on the reverse strand, counting down.
TTACAAACGATTTTCGGTAAAGCACATAGTCGAGTAGATCGTACCTCGAGGCTTGTAGCCTGATTTTCCTGGCCTGAGACTTATCAGACGGGAGAATTCCGTCTTTTAAGAATAATGCTATTGGATCCATCCAGGTCGATCCCTGAACCACAGGCTGCACGTCGACCTCGTTATAGCTTCGCTCTGCCAACATCTCTACCAGAACTCTCTTCCTCGATTTGAAACTCGATGCGAGTTTAGATAACGCATCGGCCCGTTTATTCTCACTTCGGGGTACTTGATCGACTCGAACCGCCTTAAATTTTGACATCAGACCCTGAACCACTCTCAGATAACTCTTCATAGATTCTTCCTTGGCCTCATACTCCCCCCTTATGTGATTTACTACGAGCTGAGAGTCACTGTATACCTGGAGGTTTTCGACCCCCAATTTCAATGCCAGCCTTAAACCTGTGATCATTGCCTCATACTCAGCTTCGTTATTTGTAGCTTTGAATTCGAATCGCAGAGCATAAGGGAACTCTTCTCCCTTAGGACTGACCAATAACAAACCAGCCCCAGCTCCTTCTCTACTCGAGGCACCATCGACATGGATGATCCACTGCTCATCTGATGACTGCTTATCCTGTTCCAACTGAATTGACAATCCTTCCGCTATGAAGTCCGCTAGAGCTTGACCCTTAATGGCTGTACGAGGTAGAAACTCGATATCGTACTCAGCTAGTTCGACAACCCACTTGGCCAATCGACCCGATGTCTCAGGCTTCGCCAAAATCTGTTTCAGGGGCTGGTCGGTGACCACAGCGATGGGATGTTCTTGAAAGTAGGGTTTCAATTTCCTCGATGCATGAACCAGACTTAATGCCAATTTTTCAGCCGGCGTGTATCTGATCTCTGGTCCGTGCAATGCCTTGCTCACAAAATACACTGGGATCTGTCCCTGATCTCCTTCTCGAACCAACACTGCACTCACTGCCTCTTCACAAATTGCTAAATAGACCAGGAGTTTATCTCCTTCTCGAGGTGAAGACAGCGTTGGTAAATCAGACAGATACTCCTTCAAATTATCGAATGCTTTTTGACACTTCTCGTCCCACTGGAACGGACTCGCTTTCTTTAATATCTTGAAGAACGGTAGGGCCCTTTGCGCTGATATCGACAAGAATCGATTGAGGGCCGCCATCCGACCCGTTAATCGCTGCACTTCTTTTACGTTACGAGGCGTAGGCATGTTCTTGAGGGCCTCGATTTTATCTGGATTAGCTCTGATCCCCTCTCTCGATATCATGTACCCCAGGAATTTTCCAGATCGAACTCCAAAGGTACATTTCTTTGGGTTAAGCTTCATGTTTGCGGCCCGCAGTACCTCAAAGACCTCTCTGACATCGACAAGAAACTGTCCCATGGACTTGCTCTTGATCAATAAATCATCAACATAAACCTCCATATTTCGACCTATCTGCCCCTTGAAATTTTATTGACATCTCTCTGATAAGTGGCCCCTGCATTCTTCAGACCAAACGGCATTGTTACAAAGCAAAACGTACCAAATTCTGTGATAAACGCAGTTTTTTCCGAGTCTTGGGGGTCCATGAAGATTTGATAATACCCCCTGTACGCATCGAGAAAACCAAATACTTCGAAACCCAGTGTCGAGTCAACCAACTGATCAATCTTTGGAAGCGGATATGAATCCTTAGGGCACGCTTTGTTGAGATCTGTAAAATCGACGCACATCCGCCAGCTCTGATCCGGCTTCTTAACCAACACTGGGTTGGCTAACCAATCCGGGTAGAATATCTCTTTCACGATTCCAGCAACTAGTAACTTGTCAACTTCTTTCCTTACTGCTTCTTTCCTTTCAGGAGCAAGGTTCCTCTTTTTTTGCCGTATAGGCTTCTTTTTTGGGTCGACGTTGAGTCGATGTACCGCTATGTCCGCCGACAGGCCTGGCATGTCATCTGCCTTCCATGCAAAGATGTCTCGATACTCAACTAAGAGGTCGACCAAGGCTCTCATGTCGGGGTGTGGCATCCACTTCCCGATCTGGACCCCTTGGCCTTCTTCCTCTTTCCACACCCGAACCTCCTCTGTCGGGTCGGCGGACACCCAGCTCCGATCCTCCTCTTCCTCAGGTATCAATTCCTCAACCAGCACCTGCCCCACGCCTTTTCCTTTGATCGTAACCAGGCTACAGTTCCTGGCTACTTCGACGTCTCCTTTGACTTCATGGGTTCCGTACCAGGTGGGGAACTTCATGCTGTTGTGAAATGTCGAGATGATGGCTCTGAGATCATATAAAGCTGGTCGACCTAATATCGCGTTGTACCCTGAAGGGGCCTTAACTACGACATAGGTCATTTCCATTGTTCGACCTTTTTCCCCATCTCCAACTGTGGTTAACAAATTGATCGACCCAACGGGGTGGATGGCTTGCCCTGTAAAACCAAATAAAGGAGTAGATAATGGAACAATGTTTTCATCTTTCAACCTCATGGCTTTGAAAGCTGAGTAGTAAAGAATATTAACGGCGCTTCCACTATCGACACAAACTCTTTTTATTCGACCCCGGCTTATCACTGCCTCGATCACCAATCCTTCGCTATGACTGTGGGAACTCGGAACGTCATCCTTGGGTCCATAACCCACCTCTGTCGTAAACCTGATTTTCTTTGATTCTCTCGATCTGTCCGATGATTGTCGACTGGATCGAGGTCGATCCGACTCGTGCTCTGCAACGATTGTGTTAACGTCGTATCCGGCGCGATTATCACGATGAGGGTCTCGGTTCTGATCTTCCCGATGGTCATCCCGACGATTCTCCCTGTATGTCGGCTCGGATGACCTGTCTCGACGATTCCAATTATCACGACGTGGAGATCGGTCCTTCTTTCCATTATAAGTTTTCCTCTTGTACTCTTGACGGCCCTTCGGCTTGTCCTTTTCTGACCTATCTATCACTTCATCCAATCGAACCTCTTGAATACAGGCGTCGATATCTCTCTTCAAATCGAAACATTCCTCCGTGTCGTGCCCCACATCTCTGTGATAGTCGCAATACTTGTGAGTATTTTTTCTTTTCTCTGGGTCCTTGGACATCGGCTTAGGTGTCCGAGCAATGTTCTTTTTGATCATAATCGCCAACACCTCCCCCCGAGATCGGTTGAGGGGTATAAAATCTCGATCTTTCAAATTCCCTTTCTTTCCAAGCCGATCCGATATCGGAGCTGTCAGTCGATCGAAAACGTTGGACTTGCTTTCTTCATTCCGACCCCTTGGCTGACCCTTGGTCTGGCTTCGGGAGTCGTTCCTCGAGTTGAGGCCAAGTGAAATGGTGTGCAGACGCACTGCCTCTTCACCTTGGCAGAACCTATGGACTATGTTCAAACATTCATCCATATCGTTTGTCATCTTCTTGGACAGCTTATCATACAACTTCATATTTCGCAGCCTCCCACAAAAGCATTAACCTGCAGTGCATCACTAGCGTTATGCACTTTCATGGCCTCAAGATTAAAACGTCTCATGAAGTCGATAGTCGATTCCCCTTTTTCCTGCTTGATATTCATTAGGTGTGTAGCACTAAGGTGGAATTTCTTATTTCCAATGAAAGCGTCTCAGAATTTTTGCCCCAGCTGTAAAAAGCTTGAGATCGACCCGGGACGTAGCTTGTGAAACCACTCTCGAGCTCGACCTGTGAGCAGCGCGTCAAAGGCACGACACTTCATGGCATCGTTCGCGTTCCTCAACCTCATCAACGATATATATCGATATAAATGGTCCTCCGGGTCTGTCGTACCGTCATAAGGTTCCATCTTGGGTGGTTTGAACGACTCAGGCATCGTATAAATCTCTATCTCAGGAGTAAATGGCGATTCAAGCCATTCTGTAACCTGTTCCTTTCCTACGATCCGGTTGAACTCGCTCCGGATACTATCCTCGACCTGCCGATGATGCTTTTCTTGTCCGGGACGTTTGTGGGCGTTAGTCACGCTGATTTCAATTGCGCCTTCCTCACATTCTTCTTGAGGATCGACAGGCCTCTTCCCCCTGACGTTATCAATCTCCTTACGACCCGGTGAGTCTAACATGTGTTCTTCAGGGGGATTGCAGATCCCCTTACCTATGAATGCCGAGGCCACCACCCTCTTCAGGGCGTCCTCATCTAAAGACGCTAAGTGATCTGCCATATCTTGTAGCTGCGGGGGAAGTTGAGGCCTGGGTGGATTTGCAACTGCGGGTCTAGATCCAGTGGGGACTTCTTGAATCTGAGATGGAACCCCTGTTGGATCTATATCCGTGTGCTCTTCGACTTGCATGTTCTTACTGTTTGCCGGTTTCTTCCTTGCTGGTGGTGCCATGCGATTTCTTTATCAACTCACCGGTAGAAGGCCCTCCTTCTAGCGCCAAATGATGATGCCAAATAATGCACCACCTGTAAATCCGGGGCACGTGTAATCTAAGGGTGAGCTGTAAAGGGGATCGAATGGCTGAAAGTGAATAAAAGATGGTGTTTTTGGTGTCTTATGGCTGAGTCCAAGAATGTATCTTGGATTGCCTACGTATCCTGTGTCATGTGTAGGAATCAAGCCTTACGTAGTTCCTGGAGTAGTGTATTTATAGGCACATGTCCCTCATCTGCCCTAGATTTAGGGCGGTTTGGTAAATGGACATAAATACCCTTAAATGGGCCTTGCCTCCTTGCCCAAGTAACCCGTTGATGTGGGCCCAGAAACCGGGGCCGAAGTCCATGGTATCGAGTCGATGGACACCGACGTGGGTGTTCGAGCTCGAACACTTGTAGAATCTCCCCGAGTTGCGGCCTTCACCGGTTCGGCTCATATCGATCCGATGTGGATAACTAACACGTACTTTTCCACATGCCGACGGACCTTAGATAATTCCACGTGGAGGAGTAAATCTCCGTATCATCGTAGTGTTAAAAAAATGGGTATTAAGGGCTCGAAAGAGTGCTAAGGGCAGGAGAAGGTCTTTGAGAATGGGGTTGGGCATAAGAGGGGGGGGGGGGGAGAGGGGCTTGGGTTGAAGATGAATCTTTCATATATTAGGAATATGAAATAAGTCATTTAAAAATCTTTTCAAGAAAGGGTCCTATCTTTCAATATCATGATTGGGTCGACCAGACCAGATCACGAGTGAATAGAAAATCGAACAAGAACTTTATGTGAGAGTCGAAGCCTCAAAAGGCGAATTGGGAAATTTTCTAATAGGAGATCGGAGTTCAAATGGTGCTAATATGCCCTTTTTTGTATACCTACTGCAATATGATATGATGAGATAAAACCTTCTGTGCCCCATGCGGGAGGACTTAACTAGAAATCATGTCCTAAGTCAGGGTAAAAAACAAAACGGAGTTCATAGACTTCTTCGATGAGAAGGAATTGCCTCAGGCAAAGGCTAGAATAGAGAAAGGGCGGGCTCGATGGATAACGGGGATGGAATAGCAGTTAGATGGTTAGGGCATCACATCTTTAGAGACAAGGATGGTCGTGAACTTTTTGTACGCCGTATGCTCGAAAGAGGAAGGCTAATTGTTTGCTGGCTGAGAGCTATATGAGCGGTAACGTCCACGTATGGCTCCGTGAGAAGGGCGGTGGACAGAAATGGTTTTTTTTTGTACCTCACTCTCGTCTTCAATTTTATAAATAAAATGAAATACTTCTAGCCTTCCGATAATACATTTTATTATAATTTTTTATAGTGATAATTATTATCGTATGTCATTATTGTAAAATTCAATAACCATTTTGTCTTTCTTCACAAATTTATCAACCATTATTGATATAAACAGTAATACCAATATAAACTTATTGGTTGCAGATTTTTTTTCGTTCACTTTTAGGCTATGATTCATTGGCAAATTGAATGCAGATTTAAATACAGATATAAATATGAGTATAACGTAAAAGAAAAGTAATAATACGAAGACAATTGTTGTGTTTCCGGTTAATCATGATAAATCATCAGATAACGATGTGGATGATTAATCATCATGACATAAATTCTGAGTAGTGATTAATTCAGTTCTTATTTTACCACATCCTACATAACACAATGAAAATCATTGAATTTATCGGATCTATAACAATAAATAATTCATCAACTTAATCAACAAAAATAAAGCATATAGTGAAATGTACCCAATACCCCTACACAAATGTGTGCACATACCCTTTCCCTAATTTTCATTCATTGTAATGAATTATGTGAGTTAGTTCAAACCAAATCGGGGGTATGAAAAAAAATGTAAAATAGTGACAACAGCTTTAGGATAGTTTAATTTAAATATAAATAAATAAATAATATATACTTGTTTTGAAGAAGAAAAGAGATAGAGACGTAAAGTTTTTTTCTTTTAATGATTCATCATCGTCTCTATTCATTATCCCGTCCCTCGACCTTCCCTCTCTAAAAATCTCTCCCTATGATCAAGATTTAAACTACGACTTCAACGAATTTAAAGTCAATTATTTTCACTCTTTAATCATTTGATTTGTACAATTTTTTTTTCTTCCGAATTTGTGAAAATCCAGCTTCTTACGGAACATTTCCCCTACCATCTGTAACTAGGTTTTTGGTTTGGGTTACAACTTACAACATTTGAAAAGAAGAAGTATATACTTGTACAATTTTTTATTTTTTTTCTTTGTTCAGATTATTTATTTATGACATAGACAGCAAAAAAAAAAAGTTTTTAGAAATTTTGTTGTTGTGTTTTGGACGTATTTGTATAATTTCTTTTGATAAATATATATTTACGGTGATTTTCTTAGTTTTGCTTTCCTCGGAATATCATTGAAGAAGAGGAAGAGGAAGGAGAAGTAAAGCGTCAACTTTTTATCATTTTTTTTTTTGGTTGCGATTCGCGAGGATAAGGAGGAGTTAAATTTTTATTTTTTTTGCTGATGTTTTCGGCAATCGGTAGCGGTGGTTGAAGAAGACACCTGTAAACATTGCAGACTGGGTTATTCTCTTGCTTCCCTGTTTTACCCGGCAACTCCATATGCTTTTTGTTTAGCACAAGAAAGATCATAAAAAAAAAGTAAAAATTAACTACTCTGGAGTGAAGGAAGCGATTAACATCTGGAAGGAAGCAATTCACTTCTGGATTTTAGTATAAAATAAAAAAAAAAGGTTTTTTTGATATGGGTATGAGGAATGACGTTCAGAACGCAGTTCAGGGAGGCGGTGGCTCAGGCTTCATCCCAACGTCTTTCAAAGCAATGTCAAGTTACTTGAGGATTGTATCTTCTGGTGCATCCTCCGTTGCTTCAACTGTGAAGTCTGCCGCTTCGGCTGCTTCAGCAATGGTGGATAGGGAGTCTGAGTCCAACCATGATCAGGTAGTTTGGTGTGCTTGATTCTTTTATGCTTTGCTTGTTTGTTTGTTATTTTGATTCTGAAATAATTGCTTTAGACATGTGCTTTCCTTTATGACCAAGATAGGAACTTGAGAGTTTCTTCATTAGTGCTTAATCTAGCAAGACTTTGCCTTTTTGGGTTGTCCTACTGGTTTTCTTCTCTATCTCTTTTTCCAGTAAAGTTGGACTTCTCGTGCAATATGTTGTTTCTGGTTACTTCACCAAGCATGATCATCTGTGGATTTCGACTGAAATGTGCCTTTTCTTCATTTATGACCTGCCTGCAGTTAATTTGCAAACCAATTTTGGATTTTATTACTGGCAAAACAGTTGTGTTGTGGAGAAAATTGAAATCTAATGGCATTATTTGAATTTTGAACAAGGTTGTTATTTGTAAGCTGCAAGCATTTTTTTTTTAATCTGTTTGAGGTTTCATACATTTTCTGTAAGCAAGCTCTGTTTATTTGTCGAGTAGCAGAAATGTTGTGACTGGGATTAGAGAACTTCACAAGTATAGGGGTCATTCAAGTTCGTTTTGTTATTCTGATTTTGATGATATTTTAGCGTTTATTCTGTTTTTCCTGTACTTGCGGCTTTTGATGATTGTAGATCTTGTCGGTCTGAAGGATTACGTTCGCATATTGTCTATGGTGGCAACGGGTTTGCCTTTACTTTTCGCTGATTACGTCATGGAACATAGAATGTTCCTATTTTAGCTGGTCAAAATAAACTTGTGTTTTGAGTGGTTTTTTTCCACTTTATTGACTATTCAAAACCTCCACGTGCGCCCCATTGAGGCTTTTGCGATTATAGATCTTATCGGTATCAAGGAATTTGTTCGTATCTTGTCTTCAGTCCATTAAATGCAGGACAGATATAGTGACAGTGGGTTTACGTGTTCTTTCCACTAGTTACACTTAGGATGGTCGGTGGCTGTTTGTAGTCTCTTCTGGCTGTAGTTTTCTTTCCTGTAGTACCTTATTTGTTAATAATAAAATTCAAATGAATGATGTATGATTCCTCTTTTCTGGATATTGTCAGCTGGAATAGTTAGTCTCAAGTAATCAGGAAAGTGAATATTATTCTCTCCACAAATATCTAGAGTAAATTACCTTAGGCTTTCTCATCATTTTTTTGTCATTCTTATAGTTGTAACTATAACTGTAAAAGTAATTTAGTATGTAACAAGTTAATTTATTTTGTCGTTATTGGAAGTTTTAATAGGGAGTCCATGTCACCTGTTTACCGAATATGAGAAAAAAGAATACGGAAGAATATAATGTGCTTGGATGTACCTCTTGTGCAACACTGTTTTGAACTTCGTGAATTGCTTTTTTACTTTAAATCGTAGGGCTTGTGTCATAAAATGTCCTGGGACATATTTTTATGGTTTGGAAATACCTGCTGTATTAGGTATATTGATCAACATGCTTTATTATCCAAAGTATAAATCACTGTATGGCTGAAATCAATAAGAGAAAATTGACGTATCTAGATGTATATGGTATGATGATTTTTCTTTAGGTTGACATCAAACCAGTGCGAGTTGATGAGTGTCCTTTTCTGTAAATCATTTTAATTAATTCTGGTAACGTTTTCTCTGTTCCCATTTTTCACATGAAATGATTCCAGGCAATGAAAGATTACTTTGTTAAAGTTATTTTCTTTTTTAAGATGGATAGGAATACTGAATCGGAATGGTGTGTAGTCTTTCTTGATCATTTCTAGCTTCTTAAATCCTTATTTAAATTCCTTTTATGTTTACGATATATGTTCTTAGATAACACGGAGAGTCCACATTATCAATATTTTGTGTGTTACACTTGCTCTATTTGCGAAGGGCTAATCTTCTTCTGACGTAGCTTATGAATGTGGCACAAACCGGGATAAGTTTCCATATAAAAATTCCTTTCGATTCATTGGTCAAATTTATCACTTTTGATTTTGTTTATTTGGAGATTCATCATTAAATAATATCCTAATGTAGGTGCAATGGGCTGGATTTGACAAGCTAGAATGTGAAGGAGGTTTGTCTAGGCTCGTTCTTTTGCTTGGGTATCGGCGAGGTTTCCAGGTTTGGGATGTTGAAGATGACAATAATGTGCGTAACTTGGTGTCCAGGCAAGATGGTTCAGTTTCTGTTTTGCAATTATTGCCAAAGCCTTTAGCATCAAAACAATCTGGGGACAAGTTTGCCGATAGTCGGCCAATGCTGATCCTTTGTGCTGACGAATGCCTTTCTGGTGGTCCTTATGATGGAACCGTCCGAAACGACCGTGAATTACAACATGCTGGCCATGTGCCTACTGTAGTATGGTTCTTTTCTTTAACATCACATTCCTATGTGCATATGCTGAAGTTCAGATCTGTTGTCCACATGGTTAGATGCAGCTCTAGAGTAATTGCTGTTTTACAAGCAACTCAGGTATGTTGATCCATTTAGTTTCATGATTCTGCATTGATATTCTATGTGCATGTAAGTGATACAGTGTATATGCTAGATCCATTGTTTTGATGCTGCGACACTGGAGAAAGATTATACTATTCTTACTCATCCGGTGGTGATGAATAGTGAAGCTGGAGGTCTAGGCGTTGGACCTCTAGCGGTTGGCCCGAGGTGGATGGCATATAGTGGTAGTCCAGTTGATGTTACAAATTACGGGCGTGTTAGCCCACAGCAACTTACTCCTGCTGCTAGTTTCCCTGGTCCTGCTACACATGGGAGTTTGGTTGCACATTATGCAAAAGAATCAACAAAGCAAATAGCTGCTGGTATTGTAACTTTAGGAGATATGGGATACAAGAAGCTGTCTCGGTACTGCTCCGAGCTGTTACCTGATGGTGGTTATTCTCAAGCAGGGAATCCTGGCTTAAGGGTGCACAAAGCAGCAAATGGCCAATTCCTTGATGCTGACAACATTGGAATGGTATTGTGCAATTTTTATTACATTGTCTTGAACTTTTTCATATAGTTTTATTCTGTCAAATTCTTGAACTAAATTATCTTGTGCCCTTGTGGATTTGTTGCTTTCATAAGTTGCTTTTTTTCTTTGTTCCTGCTTTAAGTGACATGATTTAGTAACTTTGTAGCATATACGGTTTACTCAATATTTCAAAGTTAATAACATCAGAAAATAAGACCAGAGGTCTGCTCTATTACTTCTATTTATATCATACTTTTCACAATTATGAACTTGGTTACAACAACACTAGGTGCATATATTTGTTTAAAAATGCTTTTTGGTTTCAACTATTGCAGTTTCATTTTATTCTTGTGAATGAACTGAACAGGTTATTGTTAGAGATACGGTAAAAAAGACTGTTATCACTCAATTTAGAGCGCACAAAAGTCCTATATCATCCTTATGTTTTGATCCCAGTGGGACCCTATTGGTGACAGCGTCTGTTCAAGGACATAATATTAACGTCTTCAGGATAATACCTGGTTTCTCGGAAAGCTCCTCTGGATCAGATTCTGCGGCCTCTTACATTCACCTCTACAGGTTGCAAAGAGGTTTCACTAATGCTGTAAGTGCAATTTTTTTTATTAGCTCGTTTATTTATTGGTGCTTGTAGACAGAGCATGTTGATGCTTTTCTTATATTTGTATATCACTTTTCAGGTTATACAGGACATTAGTTTTAGTAGAGACAGCGAATGGATCTTAATAAGTTCCTCACGAGGGACAAGCCACTTGTTTGCTATTTCTCCTTTTGGGGTATCAGATAAATTTCCGACTGCTGAACATTCTGCACCTAGAAACTGTGGACTAGGCTCAGTGACCGGGCCTCCATTCTACCTTAATCCCCAAACTGTCTCTTCATCAACTGGTCCGATCACCCTTTCCGTTGTGAGCAGAATCAGGAGTGGGAATAATGGTTGGAGACAAGCTGTAAGTGGTGCTACTGCAGTTGCTGCTGGAAGAATGAAGTCTCTTTCTGTGGCGGTTGCAGCAGCTTTCCATAACTTCAATGGCAGTGTCTCATATCCAGATGCCTGTTTTTTGAAGGCAAATAATAACCTCTTGGTTTTCTCGTCACCTGGGTTTTTGATTCAACATGCATGGCGGATATCGTCTGGGGTAGACTTTAATGCAGCTTCCCATGGGGTAGGTGCTTATGAAGCAGGTCCTGATACTGATGCTAGAGTAGTTGTGGAGGCTATCAGGAAGTGGAACATAAGTCATAAGCAAAACTACAAAGGGCGTGAAGAGAACATAGATATATACGGTGAAAATGGTAGTCTGGACAGAAACAAAGTTTTTCCTGAAGGAATGGAGAAGCCTGTAAAATTTGGGACTCGGCCTATGGTCTTGAAAGACAAGCCAGTTTCTGAAGAAAGATATCACATGTTTATAGCAGAAGCAGAACTGCATATGCATGACCATCAGAGTCCATTGTGGGCAAAATCAGGGGTATTTTACTCTCCGTAATTATAGTAAGTTTGTTCTCAATGTAGCATCCTCTTTATTCTTGTATTGGTGCTTTGCAGATGCAGTTTCAGACCATGGTGGCAGATGGTATGGATATAGATGAGGAAGATGCACTGGGTGGAGAGATTGAGATTGAAAGAATTCCTGTTCGCATAATTGAAGCTAATTCAAAAGAACTGGTTCCTGTTTTTGATTATCTTCAAGCTCCCAAGATCCAGCTGGGAAGGTGTGTCAAGAATTGATTTTACATACTCTAGTTTTTTTATATTTACATTTGGGTGCATCCGTTTTACTACTCTCCCTGGAATCACCTTTCCAAGTAATTTTTCCCATTATTGTAGTGGGTCACCTAAAGCAATTTTCTTTGTGCCCTAATCCTTTAGATTGTGATGCTTCATAGTTAGTCTGTGGTTAATAATAAAAACTCAGAGTTAATAACATGATAACCCCAATTTTCTTCTTTGCATTTCTGTTGCTCAATTCCTGCTCAACAGGTTTCATGTTACATTGCTTGCTTGTTCACTTCAAATTGTTCGCCTTATATAACGTTAATGTAGTTGGTTCATTACTACCTACCTCCGTCCCCTAAAAACTGTTCCTTTGTTGCTTTTCAAACTTGGTAAACGTGTTGCGTTTTACTGATGTATAGACATGCGTACCCTTTATTCAATGCTTTGTGGGTAGTTAATGAGTAGATGACTATTGTGTGACAAATTTGCTTCAAAAATTTGACTTTTTGTTGGATGGAGGTTGTACTAGTTTTGGTGCACCTGTCGTATTTTAATTCTTCATAATTTATAAAGAGAACCAGACTTGGACGTTAAACAAAGCTGTGCCCCACCGTGTTGTAAATAATTTGAGTGATTTAGCTATCTTGAATAATGGTTTTGAATTCAGGATGGTTGTTTCAAATGGCATCAGTGATTTGCATCATCATAAGTCCCGAATTTTAGAGGGCAGCAAGCTCTCAAGCAGGGGAAGTTCTGGTTCTTTAGGATCCTTGACTGACAGTGATAGCAGCAGCAGCAACAACATTGGTGTGCCAAATGATTTGACCAAAATTGGAAGAAATGGTTTACAACTGGAAACAAACAACTATTATGTAAATAATAACGATCACAGCCCAGAAGAAGCTATTGTTCAACTTGGGTTTGTTGTAAATAATAGAGAAAACTGTTCGGCGGAGATGCAGTTTGTAAATAGTAACAACATCATAGCCTGCCAGAAAGGGGAGGTGGAGAGTCATGTTGAAAATGGTGACGACATGTGTGACTAGAGGTAATTATTTTCTTACCTGCTGCCTGTATTTTTTTTTTTGTTTTTACATTGTGGAATTCAACTCGATCCTCATAATGAGGATGATGCATCGTATGAGCCGTTCATAATTCAAAATTTTGGTTTTTTTTTTTTTTTTTGTGTATGTGTATGTGCAGGGTTTGAAGTGATAACACATGGTTCTCATGGGAGGTTAAAACTGTTTATATAGTAAAAAAAAAAATAGGTTGGTGACATGTGCAGAGTGTTTGGGGAGTAGTGAGGGGGGGTTTGTTGAATGCACCTTTGCAAGGAAGAATTATATGGATATTCTCTGTTACTTATTCCATGTATGTGCTTCTCTTTGTAAATAATAGACTTCAAACATTTATTGAATAGCTTTATCTTTTAACAATTACAATGGCATATCATCCTCTTGTTTTTTTTTTTTTTTTTTTTTTTTCCTTTTCTTTTTCTGTGCCTTGAAAACACAAACACACACAAAAGTGGTAGCTTCTAAGGAGGGAAACACATACTCCATACTCCATAGTTTGAAGCATGTGGTGGTAAATGGTAATCCTTCCTTAATGGCATTAACTATACTTTTCCCATAAGTTTTTAAGGGCAAGTATGGTTGTCTCACATCCTTCTGTTCTTGCGGTTTCACATTTTAAATAACCTTCTTTGCCTTAAATAACCTTCTTTGCCATGCCCCTTTTTTACGAGTAGTCTGGATCACTTACAGGTTACAGCCTTACACGCATCTATCTCACGACCTACGCCTGTCCTACAGAAGGACAAGCGGAAACACAACTAAACATCAGATCTAGGGACAAACTTGATGTCCTATGAAACCCTAGCCAAGAACGATAATGAAACGTAGTAAAGATCGAATCTTTACCTTGAATAACGAACCAAACGACGGATGTCAGCTACACTTTGAACTAGGGGTGGCATCAAGTCGGGACCCAAGCCGTAAACCTCCTACCCGAACCCGTCCTAATAAGATTCAGGATTTTATTTTTCTTCCCGAGCTTGTACCCGATAAGCGTCGGGTCCCGACAATCGGGATCCCGTCGAGTCGGGAATGAATGTCCCGAACATATGATATGAATTTGTGTTAATATAAAAAAATGAAAACAATTACTTGATCAAAACCATAGTTCAGAAGGTGGGGGCTAGAGAAATGAGTTAACGGCAAAAAAGTTGACAGCCGGTGGAGCCGGGTGGCTTTTGTGAGGAAGAACACTCTGAAATATTAGAGAGCAGATGAGAGGTGCAGAAAAAGTAAGAAATGGCGAAAGCAGAGAGTGTAGTAGGTTTATGTTTTAGGGTTGTGTGTATTCATATCGGGATGAAAAACGTTACACACATATATATTCGGGTAGGGATCGGGAACCCGACGGGAATGAGTTTTATACCCGATCCCCTTCCCGCATTTTTCGGGTCGGAGAAAATCCCGAAATTTCAGGTCGGGAAATTTTCGAGCTTGGGATTTTTCGGAACGGGTCGGGATTATCTGAAAATTTCTTTGGAATGACTTTGAGGGGGAAAGGCAATTACATACTTTGTCCTGCATTTTTTTTTCTTCCTGAGCCTGTACCTGATAAATGTCGGGTCCCGACAATAGGGATCCCGTCGGGTCGGGAATGAATGTCCCGAACTTATGATATTAAATAATATTCATGTTAATATAAAAAAAATGAAAACAATTATTCGATCAAAACCATAGTTCAGAAGGTGGGGGTGGAGAAATGAGTTAACGACGAAAAAGTTGACAGCCGGTGGAGGCGGGTGGCTTTTATGAGAAAGAACACTCTGAAATATAAGAGAGCAGATGAGAGGTGCAGAAAAAGTGAGAAATGGCGGAAGCAGAGAGTGTAGTAGGTTTATGTTTTTAGTATTTAGGGTTGTGTGTATTCATATCGGAATGAAAAACGTTACATACACATATATTCGGGTCGGGATCGGGAACCCGACGGGATTGAGTTTTATACCCGATCCCTTTCCTGCATTTTTCTACGGAAGAAAATATGGCACTATGGCACCATCTTCTTTGATATGAACCACCCCAAACTTCATCTTAAAAGCATCCCATGTTTTCAGTAATAACGAAGTACATCTTCAGTACAAAAGAGAAGAATTCTGAGAGATAAATTTATGGGTGTAAGTTTCTCTAATCTGAAAATCGTTTTTCCGGTTGACGCAAGCGAATTGCCGAATCATATTAAATATGCGTTTTTGTTCTTCTAATTACATTCCGTTGTACTTTATTTTCGTTTTGGGTACCCTGCTTGGAGGAAAATTTTGTACAATTAGTATGGGCTAGTTTACCCGGCTTAAGCTTTTGTAATTAGAAATGCCTATATCTCCTTCTCAACAAAAAAAAAGTCTGTCTTTTGAACAACCATGTTGAAATTACTTATTTAACCCCAATATGGATATCATATTGGTGGCTCGAAATAGTCAGCACCATATAATCGTCTATATCTGAAAGGGTAATAATGCCTTAAATCCCTGAAAAATACAATATTTTCTCCCATCACCAAACGAACAGATTTCCCCGTCCTCAATATTATCATGGAAGCCTTATCCATCATTCCCAATCTTCATGGAATCCATGAATCCCATAAACGAGCTGCTACGAACCTCCACATTCGAGCTAAAAAGCCCAATGAACTCGAACAACAGCCATTGCAAACAACTCGAAGAAGACTGGCAATCAGCCTTGCACCCCTTGTACTTTTTGGAACAATAGGTGGAGGCATTGGTACTTCACTTGCTGAGGATAATGGCTTCTGGCTCACTAGCCCCATACCCATCCCCACTGTCAAAAACAGTCAGTCTCTCTCTTCTTCTGTTTTTCACTGTCATCATTATTGAAATCGTAATGATATCTTTTTTTTTTTTTTTTTGTGTGTAGAGATTGCGAATGAAGATACAGGTACTCGTTCGTTCATAAAAAACGGGATATACATAGCAAACATCGGAACCAAAGGAAGAATGTTAAGGCTAAAGAAATCGGCTTTTGATCTTATTGCATTAGGGGACTTAATCAGACAAGATACTTTGAATTATGTTAAAAAGTATCTTCGTATGAAATCAACTATGATGTACTATGATTTCGATGAAGTAATTACAGCATCTGCTATCGATGATAAGCAGCCTCTCACTGATCTTGCCAACCGTTTATTTGACAATATGGAAAAGGTATTATACACTTATTACACGTGACACTCATCCAACAGTATCGATGACTATATATAACGGTTTTTCTTTTTTTTTTTTCTTCTTGTAATTGGCAGTTTGAAGGTGCAATAAAGCAGCAGAATCTACCACAGGTAAAAACATGTTATCAAGATAGTATCCCAATACTTAAAGAAGTGATTGCCAAAATGCCAACAAGATTCACTAGCATTGTCCTCCAGGAGAATTGACAATTTTTCCTAAAGAAATTTGTTCCATGTAAAATAGTGTTGTTTGTCACTATGAAAATGTTAATTCTGGATTTTGCCCTTTTAGTACTACTACTACAGGCTACTTGCAGAAGTAAAACAAAAACAAAACAAAAACAAAGAATTATATGGAATAAAAATGTATACATACAAACTGAAATCAGTGAAGGGCAACCTCTTTTGCTCTTGCAGCTAAACACAAAGGCAAGTGTGTGTGTGTCCTTCCCTATACATCACATACTAGGTTTGCATATGGGCTTTGGTTCCTTCCTTTGTCTTTTGAGTACATATGATGACGTTAGAATTGATTAAAATCTTTGGTTAAACCAACAAAAAAAAAAAAAAAAAAAAAATCAGATGCATACAGATCACACTTTTTCAGAACTACTACAAGACTATAATCTTTATAAAAAAAAAATTAGCCAATACTCAAGCGTGAATCCGACAATGCTTTCACACTGGTTTGGCGCCTGGGGACTCCGATTTCGCAAGTGTTGACTCGTGCTGCAAACCTAAGGGAACAAAGTGATTCCCCAGCTGATGTAGGGTCCGGAGAAATGTTGACAAACATCAATGTCTTTGAATCGCCACCTAAACACGGCTGAAAACCCAGAATAATATGCATATGAGAAGATGGAGATAATAGGCAAATCAAGGCACAACAATAAAAATACTCGTTCAGGTGTATATGGGTAAAGGGAAATTCTTGTATAAAGAGTCTCTGTTGCACTTCATCATTAAATGAGTGACGTGTGTCTTTCAGAGTTCAGTGCAACAGAGACTGAATATCCCTATGGTAAACTACAACGACTTAAGAACTCGGGTCCTTTCAGAGTTGGTATATGACTTGACATAATAAAAGAGGTTGTTTTGATTTCAACTTTTCACAAACCCCTGGCTTTGGTTTGCATATACAGAGACTAACAAATAATTCTTGAAATTCAACCCAGTTACCTGGAGAAGGTATGTGAGCTTTGAGTTCCTGAACGGTACATGTTCGTCCTTCTTTGCCAATGCAAATATGACATCACTCAATGAAGATAAACTTTTATTGATGGCCTATATAAACAATAACAAAATCAAAAACAAGTTTAGGATTCACATATAGGAGCTAACTGTAAAAGACCATGAAAGAGCATTTGTTTTACATACTTGAGTTTCTTTGAGTCGATCCCCAGTACATCCACTCTTAGACAGACGCTCACTACCAGCAAGATCAATAAGGTTTAGGACACCTTGTACTTGCTGCTCTGTGCTCTGTAGATTGATTCAGATACAATTAATTAAATGTCATCTGAATCAAACAAGAAAGGGTCGCGAAAGTATAGGGCACTTCACCTCATTAACACCTTGTATTCTCAAAGTAAACACAAAATGACTTCTTGAAGATTGTTCATTCATTTGAGTCTTTCCTACAGACCTAACAAAGTAGATATTCATGAGAGAAAAGTTAGTACAAGATCCAAAAAGCACTTCATAGCTGAAAGAGATACATGCAATAGTTAACAATCAAATAAAAATAGTAATGTTTAGCGAAATTTGCTACCTGCTTTGAGCTGCAAGGTCCAAAAGATAAGACACCTCCCTACTACTACAAACATCCACAATGCTTAAATCAGAGACATAAGTGTTGCCGTTTGCATCATGTTTGATAGAATAATTCTTTCCTGCATTCTCTCCCCTAGACGTGTCGGAGCCAGAACGATTAGGTGATAACAGATCCCGAATGGTTTCATTGTATATTTCAAGCATGGAAACCTGGAATCCAGGGAGAAATGAGACAGATAAGCAAGCAGCAAAACATGGTATTATTTCATATCTCAAACCAACACTACCCACCTGCATATCATACTTCCATCCTTGGGCCTGAAGGCTTTGTCTCGTCTCAAATACCTGTTCTAATGTGCGAGGTATCAGCCCTTTCTGATCTGAGATTCCAGGTTTACCCATCATCGTATATGTCTTCCCCGATCCAGTTTGACCGTACGCAAAGATACAGACCTACATATTTGAGAAAGCAGCATTATTAATATACAAATTCATGGTAAATGACTTGACCATCATATTCTAAAATTGCAGATAAAGATAAACAATAATCGAATACAAGGCCCTTTGAGTGGATAAAACTAAGTACAGTTGCATAGAACTTAATTGAAAAATTAAGAGCTTACAAGGGACAGCATGCTTGTAAACCTCATAAGAAAACTTGAAAGGGAGGTTACTCTTGAGTAACATGGCATTTGTATGCATTCAACATAAATAATCCTAATGGGAACAAACGGACAAAGGACAAATAACTAGAATGGGGATGTCATGTTTCCACCTTGTAACCATCCAGGGCACTTTGTACAAGCTGTGATATTTCAACGAACACGTCTTGTTGAGTGGAATCAGGCATGAAAACTTTGTCAAAAGTGAAAGAATGCTTTTGCCCTGCACATAACATTAGCACATTTGGTGAAACGAAGAAGAGCTAATATAAAAATGCTTTCCAAGCAGAAAAGTAAAGCAGGTCATATTAAGGAGCATGGTATAAAACTGTTCTGTTGACGAGAAAAAACGCATACACACCATTCTGATTTAAATCAATTCCTCTTCCCAATGATTCCATTGAAGTAGGAAAGGAGATAGAAACTTTAGCTTCAGGTGCAGTATCATCAGACAAGAAAGGGCGAACCCTACAAAATACTCGAATGTTCCCCTTTAATTCCTACATTAACAAAAGGACTGTGAGCCAAAATAATTTATCCCAATAAAATCAAATAGCAAGAGCAATTTAAAAATGTTCTCACCAGTATTGTGTTGTGCAACTTTTTGCGTAATTTCTCGCCTTCCATAATTTTAGATTCAGCGTCAGCAAGCCGATTCTGTAAATCTAATATATAATCCTTCTGCTGCTCAAATTCAGTTCTGGTCTCCAGTACTGACATATCAGACATCTAAAAAAAAAAAAAAAAAAACAGTAAGCAGCATGCAATTATGCATATCAGAAAACAAACATTTCAAACACCTACTGGCAAAAAAGAAATGCTTCCAACAGATTATATTCAAGATTCTTTAGGGGTGTTTGAGAAAGAGAAAACAACACAAATTCTTGAGATATGTCACTAACTGGACTGAAAAGGCAACTTTTGCTTACTTGATATTTCCTTTCGGCAATACTTAGTTGTTCTTGTAATCTTCTTATTTGCTCGCTTTGAGATAAACACCTTGCCTGATAAGTAAACACAGTCATTGCAAAATACATATCCAGCAAAAAGCAAGGAAGAGAAGTAAAGGGAAAGACCACCAACCTCCAATTCATTTGATTTCGCAGTTAGACTATCCAAACTGGCAGTTGATTTCCCAACAATTTCTTCGTATCTTGCTAGCTCTGATGTTAGATCCCGAACATTTAACAGTTGGCGGTCACGGTCATCTCTCACTTGGTGAAGATCACCTCGTAAGCGCCCAACTTCAGTCGCCAAAGCTTCTTTTTGTCGAATTGCTTCTTCTTGAGAAGACTAAAGATTAAAAAATGGTGTTCTCCCATGAGTTTCAAGTCAAATGGTTCAACAAAAAATCACTTCATGTCAGCAGAAGCACCCTTCAGCACTCATCATTAAACCTCACCCACATCAAGAAGCAGCAAGATACATCCACAAAAAATTACCAAGAGGGTCGCTACAAGCCATGAAGTACATTCTAAGTGCATAAATCTACGATGCTCCACATATCATAGGAAGAATATTCCTGAGGAACTAAGATTCAGATGAATACTCACCCTGGAAGAAGTAAGTTGCTCCTGCAAGGAAGTGTAATGACCCCTTAGAGTGCTAAGGTTTTCCACTACAGCAGCTTTCTCTTTTTCCACACGCTTTAGGGTCTCATTAGTAGTGGCAAGTTCCGACTGAAGTTTGGTATTATACTGCTGTAAACTTGTATTATACTCTTGCAGCCGCTTATACATTTCATTCAGCGATTGTATCTGAAAAGAAAGAAACAAAGTCCATAATTTACTACTTCTGTTTCAAGGCATTGGAGAGTACATTGTCATTGAAATCAAGGACTGGATGGACTGCAATACCTTCTGATTGCCACCTGCAATATCTATTTGAGCTCTCTTAAGATCTTCTGAGAGTGATGCTTGCAATCTCTCAGCTGTAACTCTGGCCTCTTTCTCTCTAGTATAAGAATCCAAAGCTTCCTGGTCATTCAGTTAGGAAATTACTAACAAAAAAACAAATACGCCTACAGGAAGGAGACAAGAAACGTTAGGATCAATACACTTCTCTTCCAGAAGACTGACCTGTTTATCATTCTCTGTTTTTTCAAGCTTCTCTTTTATTGCTTCGTTATTTTTCCTTAACTCCATAATAACGGAGTTTAATTCCTCTTCCTTGGCCTTCATCAACATCTCTACAATCTCAAGGGATAAGATTAGAGTCGTTAAAAGCAAAAAAGTTACATTTGCCTAAGGAGCATATCAAAAGCTAACACTGCCGCACCTATGTCACTACATTTCTTCCCTGCAAATTCCAACAAATCTTTCAGCTTTTCTTGCTCTGAAGCATAGCTTTCTTCAAGCTGTTGGAACCACTTAATACAGTCCTTAAGCCTTTTGATGTAATCCAGCATTTGGTCGCATCTCT
The DNA here is from genome assembly GCA_036785695.1 of Gentiana straminea. Taxonomy (NCBI): domain Eukaryota; kingdom Viridiplantae; phylum Streptophyta; class Magnoliopsida; order Gentianales; family Gentianaceae; genus Gentiana; species Gentiana straminea. Next base: position 9,741,184 of record JAVUPR010000497.1, on the reverse strand, counting down.
CCTAAATAAGGAGAACACATTGGCATACATTACATTCAACAAATTCAAATCATAAAACATTGAAAAAACAAATCCAATCAAATGCAAGTTGGTGATGATTCAAAGACAGCAAAAAAGACTGTTAAAATTAGTAAATTATAGGAGGCTAAATAAGACCAACCTTGTAGTTAAATTTGTTTTTAACTTTAGACCTTTCGTTGAGCAAAGCTTCAATGCTCTCTTTGGTGAACTCCATGCCACCATAGTCAGATCCAGCAGTGCTAGGTGGACCGCTAGATACTGGTGGATCTCCACCACCATTTCTCTCAGCCAAAGCTTGCCGGTTCGTCTTAGAGCTTAGATTGGCCGGCGGCATTTTGTTACTACTTCCGATCTTCCTTTTCTTTTCTAAACACACCTCATCCACTGTATACTTGCTCTGAAATTACCCCCCAAAAAAACAAAATAAAAAAATCACGCAAGAGTGATTCAAAACATCCTCTGACTATAAAATTCCAAAACAAATGCGAAATCCATTTCTCAAAAAGAAATTTGCAGAAAAGCCAATGAAATTTACTCAGTCAAGGGATCAAATAAATAGAAAATCGTAGTTTAATTAAACAGAAGAATACAAAAACGGCCGGCAAGGGACCTTAGATTTATATACACAAACGAAACAAATAAAGAAGGAAGCTTTAGCTTACATTGGGAGAGGTAGAAGAAGAAACAGAGAAAGTGGGTAATGGAGGCTTGTTCTGCTGATTGTTCTTTGGTGCCATTCTCAAATTTGCTTATATTTTTTTTCTTTGTATAATAAATGTAATCTGATGATGAGTGTTTTTCAGAGAGAGAAACTGACACTCGGTTTAGGGTAAAAATCAAACAAGACGAAATCCAAAGGGCTTTCCGTTGTTTTTTTTTTTTTTTTTTTTTTTTTTTGGGGGGATTTTCTGTTTGTGGGACCGTAGATTGAGGTTGAAGTTATCACTGCCGTTGCTTTGAAATGCAGCAAACCTTTTTCAATTATTTTTAAATTATTAAAATGCAGTATGCTTTAAAAATACAGAGGACAAAAGAGTTGATGCTCGAACAGAGAAGAGGAGTATTTTACTATTTTAATCTGCGGAGTGGCAATTTGGTGATTATGGGTGGGCCAATTAGGGGATTTTACTGGAAGAGCGTAGCGGTACATTTTTTGAATTTTTTTGAAATGGAATCTGGCGGTATGAGGCATAGATTCGTTAAGATATATCGTGACCAATTTACCCCTGATTGTTACAACCTTTTGGGGGAAGGGGGGGAGCCCCTTTGTCAATAAGAAACTGGGGAGGAGCGTGGTATAAGATATTTTTTTACTTCATTAATTATTTTAAAAATCTCAATAAAACAATATTTTATTCCTTAAATTGAGAATTTTTTTTCTATTAATTAATTAAAATAAACACGATACACTTAATTCGTTTTATATAACACGGTATCCAATATAATCCAAACGTTGTCGAAATTGAAATTTGTCATATAAAATGTTATATGTTCACTCTCCGGATATCTAGTTTTTATCTAAAAAAAAAAACGCATGACTTTCATCTAATTAAAATAAATCAATTATATACGTCAGTCTGATCTCGTTAACATAGTAAAAAACAGAAACTAACATATTGACTGCATAATCGAAAAGACGATTACTATGATCAAAACAAACACCAATGATGCCAACTAACATCAAGCCATAACTAAAGAAAATCAATCCAAAGGTCTAATGTTAACATAGAAAATACAATCAAGAAATATAACAATGAACTTCATCAACATATATCACAAGCTTACATATCGACAAACTCGTACTCTGTCCCATTTTAGGGTACCTTCAATGGGAGGTTTATAATTTATTGTAAAGCTTTACAAAAGCTTTGTGACCGTTGGAGGGAGGTGACTAAGCAAAGTTTTTTTGCAAAAGGTTTGTATGCACAAACTGGTTGGAATCATCTGACACCTTTTCTTTCTCCTTTTCTTTTTTTTTAAAAAAAATTTGTGTGGTAGAAAAAATATTTATGTGTAGTAGGACCGTGTTATAAACCTTTTCAAACGGTTTATGCATTGTAGAGAAAAAGTTTATAGTGAAAAGGTTTATAAGTTCTATGACGTGGTATAGTTATAAAGCTTTTAAAAGCTTTATGACTGAAGATACTCTTATAATATGAACTCTTTCCTACAAGTCTTGTCCATTGTTTGCTTAAGAATATGTGAAGAAATCACAGTTTCATAAGAACAAAACACTTAGGGCACTCCCAACAGAGGCCTCAAATTTTATTCCTAAAATAATATAAAATAATACATATCCATGTTTTACAACATCTCAATTCAAAAACCTCTACAACAGCATACATATCCTTATCCCTATAACGTTTCAAATAATATTAAATAATACATATTCTACCTCACAACCCTATTTATACACATTAAATATTTATTATTTCACTCCAGCAGCATCCCTATCCATATCCCTATAATTTTTAACAATTAAATATGTTTAGGGCGGTGAATAGTGCGTGCATCCCCACATAGGTAGGATGCATCGTTCATATCCCTAAAAATAAATAGGATAGAGACTATTGTATTTAAAGCCTATTTGAGAAAACTCTATTTTTTATCCTCATTTTAGGGATAGGCACCGTATAGGACTTCTGCTGGGAGTGCCTTAGAACTTAAAGAATATGATAAAGACTTACTTAGAACTTGAATAGGGCTAGAACTTTTGTACAATAATGAGTATATTCAATTTAATCGATTCATCTAACATGTACCTCTTTCACACGTCCACCTCATTCTTGTATAAAACAATTTTATCACCAGCAAAAACAATATTGAATCTATTATTCACCAGAAAAACACTTGAAACAAGATTCTTTCATATTTCTAGAGCATGTTGAAGGTGACTTTTTTTTTGTCAGAAGTCATCTTCAAAATGATTTAATATTTTAATAATGTTCTCATTCCGGCTTCAAGGAGAGAGCAGGTCCGGAAGAGGTAAACAGGAAGACGCCGCCGGGAAGATTTGCTCTTATTGTAATCGTGAGGGCCATGATATGAATTCTTGTTTTCAGCTTCATGGTTATCCGGAGTGGTGGGGAGACCGTCCAAGGGCAGGACGAGGCAACGGTCGGAGCAACCGTGGAGGAGGCCGGAATGGTGCCGGTGGACGCGGGAGAGGAGCTGCATCTAATTTTACTCAGCCGAAGGTTAATAATGCAGCAGGTAATGTGGTGGGCTCGGCTCAGCCCACCAATTCAGCTCAGTCAAAGAATTTTGATCAAACTGGGCTTAGCAACATCAGCCCGGCCCAATGGCAGGGAATTCTCGATCTTTTAAGCTTACCAAAACCGAAGGATCGTTTGACAGGTAAAAATAATTGGATTGTCGATACGGGCGCAACCCACCATGTCACGGGATTTTTAGATACGCTAATTGATGCTACACCGATTGTCCAATGCCCAGTTGGACTGCCTGATGGAAGCTCATCACCGGCTACTCACGAAGGATATGTGATTTTATCGGGAAATTTACGGATAAATCATGTGTTATATGTGCCAAATCTAAATTGCAATTTATTCTCGCACTACCTCAATTTTTAGATGAAAATGATTGTGTTTTTCAACTTACGGGGAAATTATGTGTAATGCGGACCGGGTGACGAGGACGCCGATTGGACCGTGGGCGAGCGTGTGGATGGACTTTTTGTTCTTTCTTGGAGTTCCAAAAGTTCGGGTTTTGGCCATTGATGGCAGGACAACGGCATATTTGTGGCACCGGCGTTTGGGTCATCCTTCGGAAAAGGTCCTTAGACAAATTCCAAATATTTCTGTTCCTAAAAATTTGAATAAAGATGGTTGTGACATTTGCTTTCGAGCTAAACAGCCACGTGAACAATTTTCTGTTAGTGATAGTCGTGCTAGTTGTGTGTTTGAACTTATTCATTGTGATTTGTGGGGACCTTATAGTGTCCGTTCAACATGTGGTGCTACGTATTTTTTGACTATTGTCGACGATTATTCTCGATCAGTTTGGGTTTATCTTCTTTTGAATAAAGTAGAAGTTGAGACTATTTTTTTGGATTTTGTGGCGTTAATTTCTCGTCAATTCGATGCACGAATTAAGAGGGTTCGGAGTGACAATGGGACGGAGTTTCGGAATTTATTTCCTTATTTTCGTGCTAATGGAATAATTTTTGAAACTTCGTGCGTGGGAGCACCACAACAAAATGGAAGAGTCGAACGAAAACATCAACACATCTTAAACGTTGCACGAGCACTTCGGTTTAACGGACACTTGCCCCTCAAATTTTGGGGAGAATGTGTTTTGGCTGCTGCACACATTATTAACCGAACTCCATCAAGTGTATTGAACTACAAAACCCCGTATGATCATGGCGGGATGGTCATTGAGGGGGTCGGTCGGTGAGGAGATAGTTGAGCTTACACCTTCGCCACCACCTCTTCTTATTCACCGAACTTTGGCAAAAATTTCTTCAAAAAAAACTTTGGCAAAAATGACTAGCTGGATACTTTTTTTTTCCTAGCAAATATTCACCAATTCAAGCTTAAAAATAATTCTCTGCAAGTGTAACCGACTGTAATCGAAATCCTACAGGAAATTAGTTTCCAGTAAATTGTTATATTATAAAATACGTAATTCTTTTTAAAACTTAAAGTCTAAAACGTTGAATTCAAGACACAAAACCAAATTTTGGTTAAGAGGACATCTTAGTTTTCTCTTTAGACGTGGTTAACTTCACAATAATTTATTCTATGTATCATCTTTCAAATGAATTATTATACGAATTAATAACTTTTAAGAGTAAATGGAAAGAATGTATATATTTCATTACTGTGGAAAGTAATACAATATATACACCTTAATGGAAGTTTGCACAATCAATCAAGATTCTCTAAGAGCACTTAAAGAGCACTTGCGGTAGATATTTTCCTGAAATTTGAAATACGGAAAATATCTACCGTAAGTGCTCTTAAGAGAAATCATTTAAAAACTCTATTTTAAAAAACTCATTACTGTGGTAGATATTTTAAATCCTTTAAAAATACTATTTTAAAGATTTCAACGGGAAAAATAATATTGTAGCATATACTCTATGCTTTATGGTAAACTAAAGATTATGCAGAATTTTCTTTACATATACTGCATTTATACAGTTTATGTAACATTTTATTTAAATCTATTGCATTATGTATAATAGAGATTATGATGCATCATGAATGAAGATTATGTAAACTAGAAAAAAAACACGTATTTAAAACTGTAAAACAGAGAATTTGTTAAAGGGGTCTAATGTGAGTGTTTTGAGTATGATAAGTGCAATATACAATGAATCACAAACCGCCGTCAGATTTCCCTCAGCGGCCGCCGGACCCTCCTCTTCTAGTTAACAACCCCACACCAAATCCTTCTTCTTCATCTCCATCTTTATCTGCTCTTCTTTCCACACAAAAAAATAAACCTTCATGGAAGATTCAATCAACGCTACTTCTTGTATTTATCCCGCTACAACTTATCCTCGGCATTAGCTTTTTTTTATACTGGTGCTTCTCATCACATGACAGCAGATCTTCGGTCTCTCAGCCATTCGGCCATCATGTCCTTATCAGGGTCATGAAAACATCCTTATTGGTGATAGAAGTGCCCTCTCGATCACCCATACTGGTTCTACTTACACTCCTCTTCCGCTCCTTTTATTTTAGCTAATGTTTTATGTGTTCCATGTATGTCCCATAATTTATTGTATGTCTCTCGATTCCATTATGATGACTCTATTTCCGTTGAATTCTTATCTGACTCGTTTTTGTAAAAGACCTTATGACCAGAAAATGTCTCCACCAGGGGCACGCTAAAGATGACATGTATCTTTGGTAGTCCCCTCCCATTTTAACTTTTTCTGCGAATAAAACCAACATTGTCACTTGGCACCATCATTGTGGTCATCCTACTTCTGCCATCCTTACTCACATTATCACTCAACACTCTCTGGCCAGTATCGCTTTCATGATTCTTCTCAATGTGATGCTTGTTTTCGCCATAAGAGTCATCGTTTGCCTTTTCTTTATTCACTTTGCATTCTTCTCGACCCCTTGACATAGTATTTCTGAAGTATGGACATTCTCTATTTATTCAGTAGACGGTTTTAAGTATTATGTAAATTTTGTTTATCATTTTACTTGTTATGTCTGGCTATACCCGCTTTAAAAAAAATCTGACGTTTTTTTTGTCTTTCAACGCTTTAAATCGATTGTTGAGAATTTTTTTGATGCACCTATCTAACTTCTTTACTCTGATAATGGTGGAAAATATGTTGGTTTACATTATTTTCTTTCCACTCATGGAATTCTCACTTTACTACCCCGCCTCACACACCTCAACACAATGGTCTATCTGAACGTCGCCATTTGCACATTGTGGAAACCGGTCCAGCACTTCTTCACCACACACATATGCCTCTTGCATACAGGACCTATGCCTTTGCTACTAGTGTCTATCTCATTAATCGCATGCCAACTAATGTCTTGTCCATGTCTTCCCCTAATGAACTCGTTTTTTCATCACTCACCTAATTTTTCCAAACTTTGTGTGTTTGGTTGTTTATGTTACTCTTGGCTTTGCCCATATAATCACCACAAGCTGGAATCCTCCTCTCTTCCCGCGTCTTCCTTGATTATTATTTGACTCAAAGCGCTTATTTATGCCTTCATCTCGAAACAAATCGTCTGTATGTTTCTCGCGATGTTCCATTTGTGGAAACGGTCTTTCCTTTTCTTTTATGTGCACCATCCTATCCTACTGATTACTCCATTGACTTATGGCCCCATGCCTCATTTACCGATATTCCGGTCCCCGTCTATTCCTGCTCTTCTCAACCCTGATCTGCCCCCCGCCACCCGCCACATATCTTCCATTGCTTCTCCATTGCTTGCACCTTCACAAACTTCACCATCCTCTTCCATACACGACTCCCCCCTCCATTTGGGGGAGAGCGTTTGTAAATAAGAAATTGGGGAGGAGCGTTGTATAAGATTTTTTTACTTCATTAATTATTTTAAAAATCTCAAAAAAAAATATTTTATTCCTTAAATAGAGAATTTTATTTCTATTAATTAATTTACTTTTAACACGATACACCTAATTCGTTTTATATAACACGATATCAAACACAATCCAAACGTTGTCTAAATTGAAATTTATGTCACACAAAATGTGATGTTCCCTTCCCGGATAAGACTCGGTATCCGGGAAGGAACGACACATTTTGTTTTGTCAATTTCAATTTGTTTTTATCATAGTAATATGTTAGTTGGCATCATTTGGTGTTTTATGATCAAAACAAACACCAAATGATGCCAACTAACATCAAGCCATAACTAAAGAAAATCAATCTGTAATGGTGACTTAAACTATGCTACTGAAGTCTGTGATGAAAGTTAGGGTCTGGTGTTCGTTTGGGGCAGCAGCAGAGTTGATCAGTCTGCTGAAGCTGTGTCTGCTGGTACAGGGTACCAGCAGAGTGAAGTTTGCTGGTTCTGGTGAACGGTGGAATAAAAGTCTGCTGATTCACAGCAGACTTAAGGAACACATCTGCATGATTCTACTTGTATCATTGCATGTATCATATGAGAACTTTGTGCAGTCCTTTATTGTTGGAAATGACTCAGTATCATTGGAGGATGTGAGGTCATCTCTCCATGCTCGAGATTTTACGCCATAAGGCATCTGGTTCTGGAACATATAGTCTGTCTGCTGGATTGGTGGCCATTGGAGTCAGCAGAGGGCCAGGAAATTCTGGAAAGAAGAAATTCAAGAAGAATTCCAAGGGTCCTAAAGCTAAGGATATCTGTAATTACTGCAAAGAGCAGGGACATTGGAAAAATAAATGTCCAATGAGGAAGAAGCAGGTACTCATCAGGGTACAGCTGCTTTGGCAGAACAGGATACCATCTCTGAAGAAGATCTGGCCTTAGCAGTTTCAGAGTCAGTAGGGCACAGAGATGTGTGGATTCTGGACACCGGGGCATCCTATCATGTGTGTCCAAACAGGGAGTGGTTTTCAACTTATCAGCAGGTTGATGAAGGTCATATTGTTATGGCCAACAACAAGGTATGCAAAATAGTTGGGATTTGATCAATCCAACTTAGGACACATGATGGTAAATTCTACACAATGAAAGAGTTAGGCATGTTCCACAAATGACCAAAATTTGATATCACTTAGTCTACTGGATAGCAAAGGGTTCAAGTTCAGGGGTGAAGGTGGAGTGGTGAGTGTCTATAAGGGTTAAAGTGTGATGCTGAAGGGTATCAGGCATTGGACATTGTACATACTACAAAGGTCTACTGTATCAGGTTCTGCTGCTGTTGCATCATCAGAAGTTCACCAGTCACAGTTGACTAAGTTGTGGCATATAAGATTGGGTCATATGGGTGAAGGAGGGATGCAAATTTTGTCTAAGTCTGATCTACTTGAGGGACATAAGGTCAAGGAGCTGGATTTTTGTGAACACCGTGTTTTGGGAAGCTACATAGGAGCAAGTTCCCAAAAGCAATCCACATCATAAAAGGGACACTTGATTATGTCCATTCTGATTGTTGGGGACCTTCAAGGGTGGAGTCACTGGGTGGTCACAGGTATTTTGTGTCTTTTATAGGATGATTATTCAAGGATGGTTTGGGTAATTATGATGAAGCACAAGAGTGAAGCCTTCAAGAACTTCAAGCAGTGGAAGGCTTTGGTTGAAAATTAGACAGGGAGGAAGATCAAGAGACTTAGAACTGATAATGGACTATAATTCTATTGGTCTGAGTTTGATGAATTTTGCAAGAATGAAGGCATTGCTAGGCACCATACGGTTAGAGATACTCCACAACAGAATGGTGTTACAGAAAGAATGAATCAAACTCTTCTGGAGAGGGCAAGGTGCATGCTCTCTAATTCTGGTCTAGCAAGGAGATTTTGGGCAGAGGCTGTTAATACAGCCTGCTACTTAATCAATATGGGGCCTCACACTGGATCAAATTTAAAACACCACTTGAAGTTTGGTCAGGAAGGTCAGCAGACTACTCTAGACTTAAGGTTTTTGGAAGCAATGTCTATTATCATGTCAGTGAGGGCAAATTGGAGCCTAGGGCTAAGAAGGGTGTGTTGTTGGATATGGAGATGGAGTTAAGGGGTATAGAATCTGGTCATCAGCTAAAAATAGGGTTATGCTCAGCAGGAGTAGTCTTTGATGAAAACTCTATGCTTAACTCAACTGTGAGGGCCACATCTAAATCTGAAATTGGATCTGAGACTGAGAAGGTTGACAAACATGTGGAGTTTCAAGTAGAGTCTATTGAATCAAAAGACTCAGCAAGGGATAGTCAACAGTCAACAGATCCAGAACTGGATCCAAACCAGTCTACTGAACAAGGGTCAGCAGACACTCAAACAGCTGATGTTGGTCAGCAGGGTATAGCTTGTTGTGTTTTCTACTCTGCATTGCTTGTTTGGAGTTCATCAAGTCAAGGCAGGGCTGCTTGGAACTTGGTGGTTCAACACACAGCTTTGTGTGTTGAGTGGAGTGCTGAAGGACTGTGCTTGGAGGGCTCCGGTCTGCACCTTTGCCTTTGCCATCCGAGCTGTAGGCTTCGGTGGGGTAAACCTTTGTACTTAACTTATAGTAGTAAAGATTTATAGTATAGCTGTAGTGTTATACTTGAATCTTGACCTCAAGCGTCCTTTCTAAGCTTGGCTTAGATTCAACACTTGGTTGATTCAAGTAAAACATTCTTGACTGATTGTTTTGCTTGGATTGTTTGTTTTTGTTGTTTCTCACTTAGGAATTCTGCATGCTAGTCTAAAGAACTAAAATCTGCAAAGTGTTTGTTTCACCTTATCAACTTAAACACTTAGGCTGAAATCTGCATGCTAGTTAATTCAACCTAACTGAATTATAATCTGCTTGACTGAAGCATGTTAAGATGAACATAGATCACCTAGACAACTAGGATAACTTAGCTTTCATACAGTTAACTAAGCAGTCTTCCGCCTGTTTAATTAACTGAAACTAAGTTGTAACTCAGATTTGTGCTTTAATCGAAATAGAATCGAAAAGTCGGTAATTACTCTATTCACCCCCCCTCTAGAGTAATTGTTTGCGCGTTTACGATCCAACATAGCTCTCAGTAGAGCTAGGAGGACCAATATGGCAATATCATACCTCTAAGAAGATATGGGTTTGAGGAGGATATGGTTGGATATGCACTACAGGTAGCCGAAGAAGTGGATAGTTTAGAACCTAACACTTATAAAGAAGTTGTGACATGTTTTGAGGCATCCAAATGGCTTGCTACTATAGGAGAATAAATGGAGTCACTTCAGAAGAATGAGACTTGGGATTTGGTCAAACAACCACAGGATAGAAGGGTGGTCAGTTGCAAATGGTTATTTAAGAAAAAGGAAGGAATGACATCTGCTGGGGATATCAGATATAATGCACGATTGGTTGCTAGAGGGTTTAGTCAGAAAGAGGGGGTAGACTATGAAGATATATTTTCTCCAGTGGTCAGACATACTTCCATCAGGGTGCTGTTAGCAATAGTGGCACATCAGAATCTTGAACTTGAGCAATTGGATGTGAAGACAACCTTTCTACATGGAGATGTAGATAATGAAATTTATATGACTCAATCAGAGGGTTTCCAAGTTCCTGGCAAAGAAGGATATGTTTGCAAGTTGAAGAAGTCCTTGTATGGACTTAAACAGGCCCCAAGACAGTGGTATAAGAAGTTTGACAGTTATATGATTCAGCAGGGTTATAGCAGGAGCCCATATGATTGATGTGTGTATCACAACAAGTTGAAGGATGGATCAATCATCTATCTGGTGCTGTATGTAGATGATATGCTGATAGCTGCTGCAAACAAGTCTGACATTCAAGATCTGAAGAATCTGCTCAAGGCTAAATTTGAGATAAAGGATTTGGGGAATGCAAAGAAAATTTTGGGGATGGAGATCTATAGAGATAGGAAGCAGGGGAAGTTGTTCTTGTCTCAGCGGGGGTATATTGAAAATATATTATCCAAGTTTGGCATGTCAGCAGCAAAACCTATAGATATTCCTATGGCACCAAATCTACATCTGTCTATTATGTTTGCTCCACAGTCAGCTGAAGAGGAAGAATACATGTCAAGAGTTTTATACGCTAGTACAGTGGGCAGTTTAATGTATGTCATGGTTTGTACTAGGCCTGATTTGTCTCAGGCATTTAGTGTTGTCAGCAGGTTTATGGCTCAACCTGGAAAGGAACACTGGAAAGCAGTAAAGAGGATATTCAGGTACCTTATGGGTACATCAGATATTGGACTCATTTATGGAGGTGGTACTCAATGTTTTGTCATAGGGTACTGTGATTCTGACTATGTTGCTGATGTGGACAGCATGAGATCTATGACTGGGTATGTGTTTACTTAGGCAGGTTCTGTGGTAAGTCGGAAGGCAACTTTACAGGGTATAGTGACATTATCTACTACTGAAGCATAATACATGGCACTGACAGAAGCAACAAAGGAATCAATCTGGTTAAATAGGCTAGTCAATGATCTGAGTCTGCATCAAGATCAAGCCAGGGTGTATTGTGACAGTCTTAGTGCAATATGTTTGGCTAAGGATCAAGTTCATCATGAGAGAACCAAGCACATTGATGTTAGGTATCATTTTCTGAGAAATGCAAGGAGGGTTAAAGTGGAGAAGATCGGCACTGATGTGAATCCTACTGATATGTTCACTAAACCAGTTCTAAGGGGCAAGTTTCAGTTGTGTCTGGACTTGATAAACATCCAAAGCTGCTAATCTGAATCTGGGAATACTCAGCTGATGTTGGGGGTTTGCTGAGGTATTCAAATCTGAAGACAAAGAGGATTTCTGGCACTTAGTTGTGCATCTAGTCAGTTTGCATGGAGTTGAAGTCAAGGTGGAGATCTGTAATGGTGACTTAAACTATGCTACTGAAGTTTGTGATGAAAGCTATGGTCTGGTGTTCGTTTAGGGCAGCAACAGAGTTGATCAGTCTACTGAAGCTGTGTCTGCTGGTACAGGGTACCAGCAGAATGAAGTCTGCTAGTTCTGGTGAACGGTGGAGTAAAAGTCTGCTGATTCACAGCAGACTTAAGGAACACATCTGCATGGTTTTTCGAATTCAGTGAAGTTACTTCGGGGTATTTCAGTCATTTACTAGGTTGACTGATTAGTCGGTTAGGGTTGGATACCCAAGGCTATAAATACCATCTATATTAATTGTAACTTGATGTAACTTGCTGTTGATAATAAATATCCTCGTTTGTCCGTGGAGTAGTCGGCACATTGCCGGAAACCACGTTAAATATGTGTTCTTTTTGTTTCTGTGTTTGTTTACTTGTTTATCTTTTATCTTTAATCATAATCACCATCACTTCTTGATCGATCCGTCATACACAATCAAAGGTCTAATGTAAGATTACATCCCTAAGCCACAACCGGCAACAACAAGAGTTTGGAAGAATTTAAACGGCATAATGGAAATGTTAACATAGAAAGTACAATCAAGAAAGATAACAATGAACTTCATCAACATCTATCACAAGCTCGCTCATCAACAAACTCGTACTATGCTCCATCTTCTGAGCCTTTTTGGCTTGAACAGATCATCTTACCAACCCAATACTCTTATATATAATTAAATGCTCCCAACAAGTTACACTCATAAGCAGTAAGAAACTAAAGCACACATGTACATTAGAGGCCTTAAACATATGAATACTTGACAGTGTGAGATTCAACTTCTGAGGAGACCGTCATATGTATATTAAGCTTTTGTACCAGCTTGCGAAAGCCATGCTTGGATCTGGTAGCCATGGGGTGATGGGAAGGGTTATCTGGGCTACGGTGCAGGCCATGAGTGGTGCGGGTTGGTCAATGGTAAGGGCAGGTAGGCTAGAGGGTGGGGTCCGATTGTGGAAGGGATGGAGATACTGATGGTGGTGTAGGAATGGTTAAAGGGCCAAGCCATTCAGTTGTGTCAAGGTTTTCAGTAGTGGTGTCCGAGCCACAGGTAGCGGGAAAAATATTCTCAACAAGCTTGACTTGACGGTAAGTGTAGATGCGTGACATGGAAGGGTCGAGACAGTAGTAATCACTATGGGTAAGTGAATAGCCCAGAAAAATACACGGTTTGGAATAGGAATCTAACCTATCATTCATGTATGTGCGAAGCCATGGGTAACGTAAACAACCAAAAGTGTGAAGTTTAGTGTAATTGGTAGAGGATCCAAAAAGTTGTTCGCATGGGGAACTCATGGAGAGAGTGAGGGTGGGCATTCGGTTAATAAGGTAGACAGCAGCAACAAAGGCATATGGCCAATATTCAACAAATAATGATGCATGCAATAAGAGGGTGTGCCCAGTTTCTACAATATGTAAGTGACGTCTTTCAAAGTAACCATTATGTTTAGGGGTGTGGGGTGGGGTAGTGAGGTGTGTAATGTGTGACTCATATAAGAATAGGGCTAGACCAATGTATTCACGCCCACCATCAGAATAATGAATCTTAATTTTGGTGGGTAAATAATTTTCAACTACATTTTAAATTTGGGAAAGATATAAGACATATCAGATTTATGTTTTAAGGGGTGGAACAATATATATTTGGTAAAACGATCCTTAAAATTTGCGTAATAACGCCTTCAATAGATAAACGGGGGTGTGGGGTCCAATTATCACTAAAATAATTTCAAGTGAGCGTGTAGAGTGCACTGTGGATGAGTGAAAAGGCAATTTATGACATTTATTAGAAAAACAGGCTTCATAATGATTCAAGTTCAAATGAGAAAAAGATACATTATTACGAGAAATAATAAATTGGAAAATAGTGCAAGCGGGATGCCCGATACGTTGATGCCACATGTCTTTGGAAGCAGTGACACCAACAAAGGCCAAAAGTGGTGGTTTGGGCACGACATACACACCATCTCTAGTTTTCCCTCAGAGGAGGCATTGCGGGTCCTTAGGTCCTTCATAAGAAAGGCAGTGGGTAAGAACTCAACAAAGCAATTATTCGAGGAACAAAGCAAATATGCCTTTTTTTTCTATTAGCGGGAATCTTTCTCTACTGATGTTGGTATCGGCTTTTGGATATGATTATGCATTTATTATTGCTTATTAAAATTGAAATAAGATTCTCTTAAAAGTCAGGTACACACAGAACATCATGTGACTCAAAATCAATGGTGGAAGTAGGGAGGGAGAAAAACTAGTATGGGTAATGAGAAGCATGGTACCATCTCCAAGCATCAAATCATCCGAGCCGGCGAGTGCAATGAGAGATTTTCTAAGTCTGTTGACATGATGTGATGCACCCGTATCTAAAAGCCAAGGTTCGATGGTGGTATTAACAACATGTGCTTGTGGACGGAGTGATGGCCAAAATAGTGATAGTCCAACTTTAATCGGCAGTGTAACGAGTCGGATGCACTATAGTAGTGAGCAAGGTCGTATCCCTCGAGGAATCAATAGAGTACCAAAGTCATCTTCGGATTTAGTTTAGGTCAACCAAAATGTTTCAAGTTCAATTACTCTAAAACGTAATGTAAACTAAAGATACTAAGGAAAGAGAGACATAGCCAAACCATGATTCAATTGATTACTTTCGCCCCTCTAATCGATTAACTCGGGAATGGATTAACCAACCTACCAACCTATCCTTATATCGACTCATTCATGGATGCAAACTCCTAAGCTAGTGTAAGACGCCAAGCAATAATCAAACACCCTTTGCTCGGTTCAACAGTCCGCCTTTAAGAATTTAACTGACCGAAACAAGATTAACGTGCTAGAGTTGCTCGATTTCACAACCGATTGAACCTCACTCCCTAATCAATCTAAACAACTCAGTTGATTATAAGAAATGATCTTAAAACTCATTTTTCCACACCCCTTCGCAATATACATTTATAAAAGTGGAGTGTGTTCATGAACTAGGTGTACAGTCTAATTCAAGCATTGATAACAAGTTTTAAGACATGAATTCGTCAAAATAACAACAATTAAGCACTACCCATTCTCAATTTCATTAATTAGAGTGTGATTTCATCAATCTTCACATAATTTGGCTATGAAATGTTTAGCTACTCATATTAAAACTAAAAACAACAATCAAAGATAAAATTAAAGCCATAAATGAAATAGAAACTGAAATTGATTACCAAAATCGCAGCAAAATCTGGGTTACATCAAGTTCCAACCCAATGTCAATTGATGATGAAGAAGAACCAAAATGTCAAAATTCCAAGAATAGAGAAGAAGTTTGAGCTAGATTATGCTAATTCTATGTAATTACTATTGTAGAATTGAATCTAAGGATAAGGAGAGGGGAATTTCGATCTAAGAGGGTGAAAGGATATGAGGAAGAAAGTTCTAGGTAAAGTGTGGTATCAAAAAAAGTCCCTTTAACTCTGTGCAATCCTTATATTTATATGTGCCTCAGATTTGCTCTTAAAATTGCCTAATGCGTACACATCCCTTCCTGAATGCGCACGCATTGCTCTATGGTTGTCTGGGAAGTCCTCATCCTGCTGAGGTGGATGCGTACGCATTGAACGTTTTGCCCCCAATTCCTTAGCTTGCTGCTGCTTCTAGGATGCGTACGCATTATACTCCATGCGTGCGCATTATTACGATTCTTCAAAGTTAACATCCCGTATTCGTTAACATGGAATGCGTACGCATTACATCTTCCCAAACTTTTGCATCATGAAGCATGCGTACGCATAGCGAATGCGCTCATTGATCGCATTCCTTCGCTTTACGCACTTTTCTTCAACTTTTCCCATCCCCGAACCTCGGTCTTGCCTTTATGAGCTCAACAACTTATCTTCCAGGCTTACGAGCACCTATATCCTGCGTCATGACATCTAAACAGATACCGAGCATAATCTCGCAAGATAAATAGGACTCGAAATGACTAAAAACACCGTCAAATAGCAAGGTTTGCCATCTATATGATGGTTTACCTCAAAGTGAATGCATTGTGTGTTTTCTCCCTTAACATGGCCTAGAATTGCCCGGAATGAGCCAAAAGTGCCGTAAACGGAGGTTGAAATATGCACCGGAGCAAAGTAAAATTGACTCTCATCACGGAGCGATCATATGGGGTTGGTGCCTGTAAAGACAAAGCAGAAGCATTAGTCGCGTAAAACAAAAAAATGGTCTTGCATCTTTTTGCTGAATGGCCCTTGACACCGCATAATTGGATTGTTCTAATTAAGGTGTGGAAGTCGGGGAGAAATTAAAACATATGACGCATATCACTTTGTATAACCTTATCAAGAGATATTGATGAAGTTGAAATGGATTGCTGAACTATATTCGGAAAGCCGAATGAAGTGAATTACTATGCGTTGATGAGTTACAATGGATTATATATATATATATATATATATATATATATATATATATATATATATATATATATATATATATATATATATATATATATATATATATATTTATTTATTTTTTTAATTTATTTTTTTTGGCTTGTAAGCATTCTTGTTGGCCCTGACTTCAAACATTTATATAACAATTGTATTATAAAATTTGATTCTATTTTAAAAGGAATATAGATATTGTTGTGCATTCAATTAATATTCGACTTGATAGTACATTTTTGCATCTAAGAAAACATACTCACAAGTGTAACGGATATGCGCCTTTTCTCTCCATCATCCGGATAAGTAAAGAAAAACTTATAAGAGTTTCTATTGACACTTCCTAATTATTTTCGACATCGCAATTACTTACAAGTTTTAATATGTACAACCCTAATTTTCGACACTTTGATTATACATAAAATTTAATATGTAAATATGATGTCCAAAATAAGCAGAAGGTTATTGATAAAACTCACCTAACTTAGTTACAAATAAACTGAAATGTGAAGCCGTTGTGATTGTCATATTTCACCAAAGTTGCATATACACGTGACCAAAAAAAAGTTAGATATGGAGTTAAATGTTTATCTTAAATTAAAAATAACGACACGGTAGGAAGAGTAGGTTGTTTGACCTGTATTTATTTTTATTTTTTTTTTTTCCATTACAAGTTTTTAGATTTCATTTTCTGTAATATATATTTGTCTACGTTTGTAAAATGTAAACACCTGTCAATTTGATAACATCTGCCATGTCCCATGGCAATATGGATAACTTTTGCTCTGTCTTGTTTTTCGAGTGAAGAATTTAATAAATAAAGAGCTAACATATAAAAATTAAAAGCAGCATGTGATATCTCAAATTGAAAATATGAAAAATCATTACATTTTTTTATAAATATAAGACTTAAATATCTTGTCAATCCGGGTTAGTTATTTTAAACCAAGTGAGACCGATGATTTAAGAAGTTGACCGGAACCTTTATGGCTCACGTAGCGCTATCAGACACAGATTTGAGCGCAGGGCCGACCCTTTTTTTTTTGGGGGCAAGACAAGTCCGAATTGGCTTTTAGTTGATTTTTTTTTTTAAAACATAACTTATTGTTAGATATTTTTTCATAAATAAATATTTTGGTTTCGTTTGCATACGAGTTTCCGTACGAATTAATGTTATCGCAACGAAACGGGGTTCGACCTGATATGTACTTACTCTAACCAATGCATGCATCAGTTCATGAAGGGATATGCATTTTCAGATACATGCATTTTCGAACTGATAAGTACTTACCCTTTCGTGTAAGGGTTGCATTCTTTCATCCGGTGAACAATGACAACCCTACCCTTTCGTGCAAGGAGTACTTCCATTCGTTTATAGAGTGCTTGCAACCTATAAAAGACATAAGTATGCGACAAAAATTTATAAGTTTGACAACATCATCGAAAAAACTTTGAGTGTCATCGGGTTTGATTCAAACAAGTCATTTTTGAATCAAACACCCTCATCGTATCCTGAAAGAGATTTTCATTTGATCTCTTAGTGACAAATCGTGTGGGACGAAACATCTCTTAAAAGACAACGTTATTAACGTGCCTTGGAGTTTCTAATTCTCTATCAAATCCTAAGTACTACATTTTTTCCAACACTTATCGTGTTTTTAACATCCGTAAATACAAAAAATTAATAAAACTTGTTTGTATGTCTATTTTTTTTGGGCCAAGTAAATTTTTTTATTGAGACCTTTATCGATTGGAGTAAAAAAAAAATTGGGCCTTTATCAAAAGAAAAATTAACATATTATATTATGTTAAATCGGATTAAATCTACACGAAATTTTCTTTTCTTTTAACGAAACATGTACCTTTGGACCCTCCGACACCGTTGGGCTTAAGACCCGGGTCTCGCCGGCCTCATTATAGGGCCGGCCCTGTTTGAGCGTTATTTTTTATACCAGAATCAATGGTCACCGATTCCTCTGATTTGGACGAGACATAAATGTCTTGTAAACTCTGCAGAGTAATTATACCAACTTTCAATTGCTAGAGCCTAGAGATATCTTGCGTTGAAAGCCGGACAAGCTTTATCTTTTCTTAATTGGCTTGCCTAACAGCAAAGACTCACAAGATTCCTATTAATTATTTATTTACTCCATACCAAACATATATATCTTATATATATATATATATATTTAGGCTTAATTATTTATCATTTCTGAAGCTTTGGTATGATAGCTACCTGCCATAAGGTATAAAAAACATAGTATTTCATAAAATTGTCGTATCACTCGTGTGCTTGATCTATTAGATCTCATTCTTTGTTTTTATTTGCTTTTTGTTCTTCACATTTTCGTGTCTTTGGTGACCAGACTATCTATCCAGTTTATGCATAAGTCGAACACTTTGAAGCAAATCAAGTTCCGATCAAGAAACTTGATCCAAAACGTAGAAATCCTAAAAACAGAAAAGGCAGGAAAATATCAAGTGTAGAACAGTGAAGACATAAAATGATTTTGCTTAATTAAACCGTTATAGGGTGTTTAAAACACCTATATATAGAGGTTTGGTCAACCAATTGCTCTTAGAATTGGTTGTAACTAACTAATTGACTGTAACTAACTCCAACTACTTTTCTTCACACATGTTGAACAAAATGCCACTTAGACTTGGGCTTTATATATCAGCAACACCCCCCTCAAGATGGACTAGAGAAGCTTGATCGTTGTTCATATCATGGCTGCATAGATTTGAAACAAATTGCTTTTGCAAGAAATAATAGAACAATGGAGCATCTAACGGTTTTGTGAGAATATCAATGAACTGGTTCTGTGTTTTGACTGGTAGAAGCTTCACTAGGCCGGATTGAACTCTCTCTAGTCACATGATGGTCTATTTCAATGTGTTTCACTCTTTCATGGAACACTGGGTTGTGTGCAATGTAAATGGCACTTTGACTGTCACAGAACAAGGATATGGGATGTTGTGATGTGATGCCTAGGTCTTTTAGAATGTATGTTGGTTTTGTCTTTCAAATTTAATAGCCATAGAAAAAACTTGTTTAATTGTTGGTAAAGGACTCATCCAGAACACTGGTGCAAAATTATCATTCGACCTGATAACATAGTCTGCATCTATGTGTAGATTAAAATTTTATGGTGGTCGATGGCCACCAAACTCAGTCTTGATTTTAATGATTGATAATTAATCTACACACAAGACCTCATGTGATTAGATAAAAAAATTTAAATTCAAATAAGCATATAGCATTGTGACTAAATAAAAAATAAAAAAATTCCCCAAAATGAGCAGAAGATGTGAGCTAGCTGCTGTAAATGTAAATATGAAGTTCATCAAAATGAAGAAATGGATTGAGCTAGTAGACAGTTGAAAATTGAATGCAGAGAAAACTATGTTTCAGGGCAGTGAAATTAGTGTTTCATTCTGCATGCACGAAGAATTGAAGGCATGCATGATGATATGAATTAAGTGCAGTTGAGTTGGGTAATTAGGTGGAGTTGCTAAAAATGTCTACAAGATAATAGGCAAAATCAGCGGATTTCTTGATGCAGCAGCTGTCCATTTAAAGTAAAATCAGAAACCTCGGAGTAATATATTTGAAAGAGAAATGATTCATGATGAGAAAAAGACAACTGAATATAATTGATAATTATTATTATACATGGGTGGTGGTGGTGGTGCAGATGAGATGATGGAGATGGTGGATGCGAATTGCCTGCAAGATTGAAGGCTGAAACCCTCCCCAGAATTTGCAAAATGATGATGGTGACAAAAGCTCCTTAGATTTATAAATTAAAAAAAAAACGAAAAATAAATGGAGATGCGGGGTATCGATCCCCGTACCTCTCGCATGCTAAGCGAGCGCTCTACCATCTGAGCTACATCCCCATTTCTTTCGTCTACTAAATTTTGTTTAATTCGTGGCGCCTTTTGTTTTTTGGACCCTCTTTGTTTTTAATTTTTATACTTGCAATAATCTGGAGTTTTTGGCTTCAAAATTACAAAGAAAAAAACAGTGTAATGTATGTAGGGCAAATGAATGTAAACTTGTCTCACAATCAATGGCGGAATACGTACAACTAAGGAGGACAACATATCTGAAAAAATTACACTAATATATGTATAAACCATATCGTTTGCCCACCTTTAAATTTTTTATTTGCCTTTAAAAAATTTATTGCATCCCTTTATCCGAAATTCTGCATCCACCCCTACTCACAATCATATTATCCATTGCATTAAAAGATTATGTGAAGTAATTTCCCATCAATCAGAAGCTATGTGTACTTTTTCTTTTTAATTTCTTTTTTTTTTTTGGGTAAGATGAAGGTCTGGCTTAGAAATCAAAACACTTGCATATATTCTTAGTTACGATCTTCCACATTCGATTTTTATCTTTCACATAAGCCACTGTGAATCAGTTAATTATAAGTTTTCCATGTAGTTCGACGTCGATCTTGCAAGTAAATTTTATAGACGTACTGCAAAAATGCCGGGGGTGAGTAGGCAGGCAGATTTGATTAGCAATGGAGGACTTTATATATGCTAAGTTTAAATCATAGTGAGATTGAGTAACTCTTGTTGTCTTAATTACATCATTATCTCTATGTGTAGAGTTGTTTGGGCAAAGCTTCTTGTGTAAGAACGTTTTTTTTAACATGAACACACACATGCTTGATCTAGCATTCTTTCAGTCTCAGAATTATGGGGAATTCTTTTGGATTCCGATTTCTAAATGCGTGTGTCATCTTTCACAAAAGCTTCAATGTTTCTCCAATCTCAACATCCATCTGTTTGCAAGCAATCAGTCAACTGTTGTTGTTGTCTGCTTGGATCTACCAGGATTATGTTGGAAAAAATTAATACTTAGGGAAAGGACCGATAAAAATAATACTCCAAGGCACGCGATTTGCGTTGTTTTTTAAGAGATGTTTCGCCCCTACAAAGTCACTTGGGGTTCACACGAAAATCACTCTCGGATACAATGGAGATGTTTGATTCAAACAGTGACTTGTTTGATCAAACCCGAGAACACTCAAAAAATAGTTTTGATGATGCTTGCAAAAAAAAATGAAGTGAATTTTTATGTATGCATTGAGTCGTATTTATAGGACAAAAATGGGTACTAGTCATATCCGTTCGGAGATTCATGTATCCGGATGAAGAGCTACACCACTTCGCAGATTATGAATTTGATTCCATCTCTTCACAGATGCATGAATTCGATTCGCATCACTTCGCAGATTCATGTATCTGAATAGCATGATTTTGTAGATTCATGTATCTGAATCGCATCACTTCGCAGATTCATGTATCTGAATCGCATCACTTTGCAGCCTATTTGTTACAACAACTCGAATGCATACGATATGAAAATATGTAATTTTATGAAAAAAAAATATCTAACAATTTCCCCCAAATTTTTCAAAAAAAAAAGTATTTATATGTAAAAACAAATAAATGTATGAATCGGCTGCATCACCTAATGTGATTACCTACATACCCTTTTGGGGATCAAGCCATCGTAGTTCATACAGACATGGACTAAGCATCATCGTAGGAAATCGTACATAATTGAAAGTAGCTTTTGGCTTTGAATTTCCACTTATTGTAAATAACTCAAAGTTTCTTCAGGGTGCTATGGTGAATGCATCTTGAACCAAGGACCCATCGTGATGTAACCGGAGTTATCACACATAGTATTCCGATAAAAGTGTGTCTCTTTGTTCCAACGCATTAATGGCCATGCGTTATTGTGGAAATATTATATTGTTACATTAATTATTATTTGTTACATTGTAACATATTACTTATGTATCAAGAGACATATTAATTGTATTGAATAAACAATTAATATGTCTTAAAGTCATAAAGTAACTCTAGTTTGTCCTATTATGTAATAGCCGACTCTAGCATTTATTACTAGCCGGCTCTAGTAACTTTTACTTTACTAGCTAGGACCTTTACATGCTTGTATCTATTTATACCCATTCTTCAAACATGAATAAATAAGTTGAAGTTTACTCAAGTATTATTACTTTCTCAAACTCTCTTCATGGTATCAGAGACTTAAACTCCTGAATCCGCTGCAAAATCTCCTTAACCTGCTGGAACATCTCATCTTATATCAAGAATATCTTCATTATCTGAAGCTTCTTCACCCTCAGTAGAGTCCCAGTTGCCTCACCAGACTGGGGTCACTGAAAACTATTCTTTTATAAATCACAGACTTGATGGCAACAACTACCTGTTGTGGTCAAGATCTATGAAAATGTATATCTCAGGCCAGAGCAAGATGGGATACTTGTCTGGCTCCAAACCTGCCCCTGCTGAAACTGACCCCAAGTTTGAAGCATGGGATACAGAAAATAACCAAGTCATGACCATCCTCACGAGGTCAATGACAAAAGAGATCAGTGAGAACTTCATGATGTATGACACTGCTAAGGAAATCTGGGATAATGCCAGAGACCTTTACTCAAAGAAGGATAATACATCTGAAGTCTATGATCTTGAATCTCAAATCCAAAATTGCAGGCAAGGGGATATGTCTGTAACTCGGTACTTCAACCAACTATCTAAGGCATGGCAACACCTAGATATATTGGAAATTCACCCATGGAAGGATGTAGAGGATGCTGCCTTATACAAGAATATCATTGAAAAGAAGAGGGTATTCAAGTTCCTTACAGGAATGAACTCATCCCTGGATGATTTTAGAGGTAGAGTTCTGGCTACTAAACCTCTCCCCAGCCTCAAATCTGTGTTTGCTGAAGTCAAACATGAGGAAAGCATGAGGAAAGTAATGCTGCAAAGCAACCCTGCTGATCACCCTACTGATAGCTCAGCAATGTTGGTGGTCAGGAAGCCTGCTGAGGTTACCGAGTCTTACAGGAACCCTACTGAGAAGACATGAAAATTGTTCTGTGACCACTGCAAACGCACAAATCACACCAAGGACACTTGCTGGAAACTACATGGTAAGCCTAATTCCTTTAAACCCTCCAAACCAACCAGGGAGAGTCAGGGCAGGCATGTCAGTGAAGAAGGGAACAAAGATACCATGTTGGATGCTCAGTTTGCTGCCTTCAAAGCCTTCTTTGCTCAACAAAAGGAAGGTAGTTCTATCACTGACATAGCTACTCATGCTAAAATAGGTATATTCCACTCACCTCTCAGTAATGATACTTGGATTGTTGATTTTGGGGCTTCATCCCATATGACTGGTAACAAGAGTCTCATATCTCAGTTTAGGCCCTGTCATCAAACCCACAATATTAGGATTGCTGATGGATCTATTTCATGTGCACAAGGTTTTGGAAATGTTAAACTTACTGATAAGATATACCTTCAGGATGTCCTATTTGTTCCAAAATTAGACTGTAACCTTATATCTGTCAGTAGACTCACTAAAGACCTAAATTGGACAGTCTTGTTTAATGACAATCAGTGTATTTTCCAGGATCTTTCTTCACAGGAAGTGATTGGGAGAGCTAAAGCCTGCTCAGGACTGTTTATGGTCAACCCTGCTGAAGACAGAAGATTGAAGACTGAAACGCCTCAGCAGCCTGCAACCAAACCTTAGACAATATCATGTTATGGCATTATAGACTAGGTCATCCCAGTTTTGGTTATTTAAAGTCTTTAATTCCTGAATTTTTTAAAGGATGTAACCTCAGTGACCTTCAATGTGATATTTGTCAGTTTGCTAAACTTACTAAGTCTGTGTATACTAAATTACCTTACTTACCCTCCACTCCTTTCACTCTAATACATAGTGATGTGTGGGGACCTTCAAGAGTTAAAAGTATAAAAGGAAAGAGATGGTTTGTCACCTTCATAGATGATCACACCAGGATCACATGGTTGTTTCTGATGAAAGATAAATCTAAAGTTGGAACCATCTTCCAAGAATTCTATAACATGGTATCCACTCAATTTGACACTAAGATTAAAATCTTAAAAACTGATAATGCCCTGGAATACTATGAGTCCAACCTCGGCACCTTCCTGAATGATAAGGGGATTATTCACACCAGTAGTTGTGTAGAGACACCTCAGCAAAATGGGGTTGCTGAGAGGAAGAACAGGCACTTACTGGAGATGGCAAGATCAGTCATGTTCACCACACATGTGCCTAAATATATGTGGGGTGAAGCTATATTAACTGCCACTTACCTGATCAAGAGGTTACCCAGCAGAGTGTTAGGATTCAAGACTCCCATTCAAACCCTGCTGACAACTCATCCTTGTCCTCATCTCATTGCTGACTTGCCTCCAAAGATCTTTGGATGTACTGTGTTTGTCTATATTCATGCCCAACACGAAGCAAACTTGATCCCAAAGCTCATAAGTGCATCTTCCTAGGCTATGCCAAAGACAGAAAGGGTTACAAGTGTTATTCTCTCACTGACAAAAGATTTTACAATTCTATGGATGTAAAATTCTTTGAAAAAACCCCTTACTACGAAAAACCTACTGAGACAGTCACAGATGGCAACCTTATTGAAATTGAGATCACTCCAGTCCCTCAACCAACTCCTCAGCAGACTCCTGATACACATCGGCCCTACGCACCTCGGCGATTCCCGAACCTCGGCGGACTGCGAGCCCCAAAGCATCCTGCGAACCTCGGTGCCTGCCGAGCCTACGAACCTCGGCGGCCCTGCCGAGCCTGCCGACCCTCGGCGGCCTGCGAGCCTGCGACCCCTGCTCATTCCACTGATATTGACCTATTGCTGTCCAGAAGGGAAAGAGATCTTGCACTAACCACTCTATTCATACTTATGTGTCTTAAGATCACTTGTCACCTTCTTTTGCTATGTTTACACAGGACTTGGATTCTCACTCCATTCCTAAGAATATACAGGAAGCTCTCCAACATGGTAAGTGGAAGGCAGCTGTCAAAACTGAAATGACTGCTCTCCTTGACAACCATACTTGGGACCTCACCACTCTCCCACATGGAAAGAAGACAGCCAGCTGTAAATGGTTGTTCACTATCAAGTACAATGCTGATGGTACTATTGACAAATACAAAGCTAGACTGGTTGCAAGGGGATTCACTCAAACATATGGTATTGACTACAAAAAGACCTTTGCACCTGTGGCAAAGCTAAACACTGTAAGGGTACTGATCTCAATTGCTGTCCAACTTGACTGGCCTCTCCACCAATTGGATATCAAGAATGCATTCCTAAATGGTGACCTTACTGAGGAAGTCTATATGAATGTACCCCCTGGTTTTGCCAACACTCACACTCAAGGGAAAGTTTGCAAATTGGGGAAATCTCTATATGGCCTAAAGCGGTCCCTGTAGAGCCTGGTTTGGCAAACTTACTACTGTGGTTAAAGCTGCTGGATATCATCAATGCAACTCAGATCACACCATGTTCATCAAAACAACCAACCAGAAAAGATCCATTCTTATTGTCTATGTGGATGATATCATCTTACTGGTGATGACCCTGCTGAGATCCAACAATTGAAGACCCTGCTGGCCAAAGTATTTCAAGTTAAAGAATTGGGCTACCTCAAGTACTTTCTTGGTATGGAAATAGCAAGAAATAGCCAGGGTATATCTGTCTCACAGAGGAAGTATGTACTGGACCTGCTGAAGGAAACTGGCATGCTAGGGTGCAAACCGGCTATCTCTCCAGTAGACCCAGTAATCCACTGGTACATGGTAATGTTGCTGTAAGGAAGGAGCAATATCAGAGACTTGTAGGGAAACTCATCTATCTCTCTCATACAAGACCTGATATTGCATATGGAGTTAGCCTTGTCAGTCAGTTCATGCATTGCCCTACTGAGCACCATTGGGATGTTGTCTACAGAATACTCAGATACTTGAAGTCCACTCCTGGCCAGGGCTTACACTTCACTAAGTCTACTGACAGATCAGTGAAGGTCTATACTGATGCTGACTGGGCTGGTTGGCACATAGACAGAAGATCTAACACATGCTATTGCTCATATGTATGGGGTAATCTTGTCACTTGGAGAAGCAAGAAACAACCTACTGTCTCTAGAAGCAGTGCTGAAGCTGAACTCAAGGCACTGGTTTTGGGCATTTGTGAAGCATTGTGGCTGAAAAGAGTCCTTACTGACCTTCAGCAGACCCTTCAGCAACTTGTCATACTCTCCTGTGACAATAATTCAGCTTTTATGCATGGCGAGAAGATCCACCATCATGATAAAACCAAACATGTGGATATTGACAGACATTTCCTTAAAGAGAAGATTGATGCCAAGATCATTCAACTTCAGTATGTTCCCTCACCAGACCAAAATGCTGATATTCTCACCAAGGCAATTCCACCGCTTATTTTCAGCAGACTGAGTAACAAACTTGGCTGTATTGACATATACAACCCAGTTTGAGGAGGGGTGTGGAAATATTATATTGTTACATTAATTATTAATCGTTACATTGTAACATATTACTTATGTATCAAGAGACATATTAATTGTATTGAATAAACAATTAATATGTCCTAAAGTCATAAAGTAACTCTAGTTTGTCCTATTATGTAATAGCCGACTCTAGCATTTATTACTAGCCGGCTCTAGTAACTATTACTTTACTAGCTAGGACCTTTACATGCTTGTATCTATTTATACCCATTCTTCAAACATGAATAAACAAGTTGAAGTTTACTCAAGTATTATTACTTTCTCAAACTCTCTTCAGTTATATTCCAAAATTCATGAGTGCTCTAGAGACGGTTTGTATCTCATAGAAAGCGGCCTAATTTTCCCACTCACATGAGTAAGTCCATTAAAAGTCATACCGCGAGTCACTTTCTTCAATACTAGGACTTAGTAAGAACTATATTCAACCTTTACCATGCAGTATTTACTCACACTAGAGATTTTATGAATGAGATTTATCAAATACTCTAGTGCCTCGTTCTAGTTGGACTTTAACTTGTTTGTACCCTTTGAACTTTGTTTATATTTCAAAACATAAGTAGGGTTCCCGTCAAGGCTAACTAATGTTTCATAGACCTTAATCCCATTCATTTCGTTGGTTTCACAATCATCTCTCTAGCCAGTCCTTTCGTCAAAGGATTTGCTAGGTTATTCTTTGACTTTACATAGTCAACAGAGATTGCTCCTTGTTTAAGTAATCCACA
The DNA here is from genome assembly GCA_036785695.1 of Gentiana straminea. Lineage (NCBI taxonomy): Eukaryota > Viridiplantae > Streptophyta > Magnoliopsida > Gentianales > Gentianaceae > Gentiana > Gentiana straminea. The sequence goes on along the minus strand of JAVUPR010000497.1, from coordinate 9,713,555 downwards.
AAGAGACTGATGTCTCAAACTTAAGTGTCGGTCCTTACCATTGTAAGTCTTATTTGCTACTGAATACAAAGTAACTTTATTATCACAATGTCTCATTACTGCTGGAGATGGCTTTTCCCACAAAGAAATATCAATCAGTAAATTTCTCATCCATTCCGCTTATTTACTTGCATATGTTAATGCAATAAATTTTGCTAACATAATCGAATCCGAGACACAAGTTTGTTTCTTCGAACACCAAGATACGGTTGCACCTCCTAAGGTAAAAAATCTATCCAGTGGAGGACTTAGAATTCGATTCTATGTTATTCCAACTTGCATCACTGTAACCTTCAAGTACAGGAGGAAACCCACAATATTGTAATATGTAATCAATTGTTCCTTTCAAACATCTCAGAATTCTGGAAATTGCATTCCAATGTTCTATTCCTGGATTAGTAGTGAAATGACATAATATACCATCTGCATATGCAATATCAGGTCTTGTGCAATGCATAGCATACATAAGACTTCCTATCACATATGTGTATTTTAATTGGTCATAGCATCTACCGGTATTTTTTGTTAACTTGATACTAGAATCCATGGGTGTAGATGCAAGCTTATGGTCCATATGACCATACCTTTTAAGGATATTTTCAATATAATGAGTTTGATTTAATGATATAAATCAATATTTCCTCGTTATTTTGATCCCTAAGATCACGTTCTCTTCCCCCAAATCCTTCATATCAAAGTTAGCTTCCAATAATTGTTGGTCTCCTTTATGGATTCCAAATTCGGACTAAAGATGAGCATATCATCCACATATAGGCAAACAATGATGCATGCACCATTTCTATATGTAGAGTAGATACACTATCAGATTCATTGACTCTGAATCCGTTTTCCAGCATTACTTTATTGAACTTTCATGCAATTGCATAGGAGTTTGCTTCAGACCATAAAGAGATTTGATCAAATTGCAAACCTTCTTTTCTTGTCCTGGAAAACAAAGCCCTCAGGCTGCTACATATATACTTCTTCCTCCAAATCACCATTTAGAAAAGCCGTTTTCACATCCATTTGATGGCCAACTAAATTGTGAATGGAGGAAAGAGATAACAACACACGGATAGATGATATCCGTGTCACTGGAGCATATGTATAGAGGATAACAACACGGATAGATGATATCCCTACCACTGAAGCATTTGTGTTTAACTTCATTTTGAAGATCCATTTACAACCGATTGGTTTAGAACCACGAGGTAAATCTACTAATTTTCATGTCTGATTTGACATGATCGATCTCATTTCATCATTGATTGCTTTTTTCCAAAAAATAGTATCACGTGATGAAATGACTTCTGAATATATGATATGATCACTATCATCATTGATCATTAACTTGGTTTGATGTGTAAGGTAATTTACATCACCTTCCAGTAAATACGTCACAAATTCAGGACCAAAGGATTTTTCTGTCCTTTGTCTCTTGCTTCTCCTTGGTTCTAAATCTGATTCTGGTTCTACTGATGTATCATCAAGAGATTCATCACGAACTCTCTTGGCATTGCTAGGAACGCCAATATTTCTAAATTGCACATAAGACGACTTATACAAATTCATCAAATCAGTGCACTATACTTACACTTTATCTTTGAGATCATAAATTGTTCACCAAAATTAAGTATCATAACCACATTTATACGCATTGTATTAAAATCTTTATTTTAACCACACTACACATACATAGTTAACTTTTAAATTAATGGATGTTTGTTATATGTATAACATCAAGACACGGTTTCATGCAGAATCAATATCCATATATATTTATCAAATCCGAAAACTCGAGGACATGCAATAAGATGCACGTAATGATTACATGAAACTAATCATACGTAATCAACTGAAAAATTGTGCATGTACAACATCAAATGTGCATGCAATCAACACATCAAACCCGCATAGATTTTCCAAAGTGCATCGTAAAAAATTAGTGTACTGTAATTCCAACTTTGGAATGGTCTAAAATTAACATCATAAATAAATGCAAAATGAGATTCATTCACCGCAAATAATTATACATTTTAACCAAACTAGCTTCCAACTTAAAAATGAATTTGCACATTACATAAATAACACTTATATGAACTGTTTCAATTTACTATTTAGAATCACTCTTAAACAAAATAGTTAAACCATATGAGATGGCATATTAATTTATTTCAATAAAGAAATGTACTGGAAATTAGCAAACTGTTATGAACGGGTAATACACCACAATTACACAAACACTAACCGATTGAAACTAAGCCGATAAATCCAATTTGCAATAATGACACAGAAGAATGAGATCGGAAATTCACTCAAGATTTGTGAACCAACACAACATTTGATCATGTAGTGGTGTTTAATCATTTCATGAATCAATTTTCCCTTTTTTTCTCCAAATTTGACAAAGTATTCAAGTTGAAACAAACAGGGAGAAGGGGCCAGAAGGACATACATGAAATGTAAAAAATGGGGATCCAAAGACATCTTTCATTTTGGATGATTAAAAAGGACAAAATGAAAATAGATGGACCGAAATACCCATTGTTTTTTTTTTTGTTTTGTGAAAATTGGCATAATTGCGCCAATAAATTATCATTATTTGATTATTTGGATTTATTGCAAGTATAAATATCTTTGACTAATTAAATTAAAGATCTAAAATACGAAGAAAAAAATTAGTGATTTAAAAGATGTAATCACGTCAAAAAAATGTAATTACACATAAAAAGTGTACTCACTGCCAAAAAAATGAACTAACATATAAAGAAATAATAACAATGAATAAAATATAGTTACAATAAAACAATGCAGTTATACATTATACATGTAGTAACACTAGAAAAAATGTAGTAACATATACAAAAGAGTAGTTACAACCAATAGACAAAAACGTAGTCACTCGTAATTGTTACTGTAGATTGGAAATGATCATTCTTATTGCATTGTTACTTCACTCGTAATTTTTACTATATGTTGGAAATTATCATTTTTATTGCATTGTTACTTCACGTGTTACTGTTAATTCACTTTCAATTTTTACTATATGTTGGAAATTATCATTCTTATTGTAGTGTTACTTCACGTGTTACTGTTACTTCACTCGTAATATATATGTGTGTGTGTGTATATATATATATATATATATATTGTAACCGAAGCGTACTCATGATTGTGTTTTTTATTTTTGAAAAAAAAAACTCGAAAATTGGATAAAAGAAGATTTGGGAAGACTCAATTTCCTATAATTACTCATCCTTTAATAGCCATAATTTACTTCCCTTTATTTACTCCTCCTTCTATAATTATAAAATAGGGGTATTATCGAAACAATAAATTAATATTGTCCTTATTAATCATGTGTGTACTTCTAGCCTGATTTATTAGTGAATGTGTCCTTCTTGGCAAAAATCTAAAACAATATATATATATATATATATATATATATATTATATATATATATATATATATATATATATATATATATATATATATATATATATATATATATATATATATATATATATATATATATATATATATATATATATATATTTTTAAATGATTGCATGCCGAAGGCATGGAGACAATAAAAAATTTCTGATTGCTTGCCTCTTCGATGTGGTACTTGTTGTACAGTGCCACCCATAACTTTTTGTTGTCGCGATTGCCATGTGTCCATTGTATACTGAATTTGACAACGCATTCAGAATGTGTCCCCTACAAAAGAACTCGTCATCCTTTCACTTCTGCTTCAGTTCCTGCAATTCCTTCTTGCGTTCATCAAGATCATCCTCATTTTCTTCTAGAATTGGTGCAAGTTCATCACTCAAATTAAAATGTATGACAATTTGATCACTGTCAGGAAAAACAAAACTTTCAACGAGTGAAATTATGGCCATCAAAACGATCAAGGCAAACCAAGTCTTGATTCATTACTTGGATCGAAGGTGCCACAGAGTCATTCAATGTCAAATCCTTAAACGAAGACATCTCTTAAAACTATTGGAAAAAATTAATACTTAGAGAAAGGACCGACAAAAATAATACCCAAGGCACGCGATTTGCGTTGTTTTTTAAGAGATGTTTTGCCCCTACAAAGTCACTTGGGGTTCACACGAAAATCTCTCTTAGGATACAATGGAGGAGGTGCTTGATTCAAACAGTGACTTGTTTGATCAAACCAGAGAACACTTAAAAAATAGTTCTGATGATGCTTGCAAAAAAAAAAGGTGAATTTTCATGTATGCATTGAGTCATATTTATAGGACAAAAAGGGGTACTAGTCATATTCGTTCGGAGATTCATGCATCCGGATGAAGAGCTACACCACTTCGCAGATGAATGAATTTGATTCCATCTCTTCACATATGCATGAATTCGATTCGCATCACTTCGCAGATTCATGTATCTGAATCGTATCATTTCGTAGATTCATGTATCTGAATCGCATCACTTCGCAGATTCATGATCTGAATCGCATCACTTCACATCCTATTTTGTTACAACAACTCGAATGCATACGATAACAAAATATGTAATTTTATGAAGAAAAAAAATATCTAACAGATTAAACATCAAGACATCTAATTCATTTGAATTCCCAGATCGGAAAAAGCATAATAATTTTTTTTGGCAAACAACAGGGGACTGAAGAGTGATCTAAGAGGTTTAAATTGATATTTACCACTTAATTAATACTCCACTGATTCTTTTATGTTTCATTGACATATGCATGAATTCGATTCGCATCACTTCGCAGATTCATGTATCTGAATCGTATCATTTCGTAGATTAATGTATCTGAATCGCATCACTTCGCAGATTCATGTATCTGAATCGCATCACTTCGCATCCTATTTTGTTACAACAACTCGAATGCATACGATAACAAAATATGCAATTTTATGAAGAAAAAAAATCTAACAGATTAAACATCAAGACATCTAATTCATTCGAATTCCCAGATCGGAAAAGCATAATAAATTTTATTGGCAAACAACAGGGGACTGAAGAGTGATCTGAGAGGTTTAAATTGATATTTACCACTTAATTAACACTCCACTGATTCTTTTATGTTTCATTGATAATTTTATTCATTGTTGGGTTGCCCGTCTCCATCAAAATCACAAATACTTGTGTTCATATGGAATTTTTGGTACTGGTTTTGCTTACTATGCATCTATCGGTGGTGCACTCACGTTCAAATTGAAAGAGATTTTTCCATGTTTGGTGAATATTTCATCTCCTACACTCAAAGTAACTTTCCAGTTACACCCAAAGTACAGAGATTCTGCCCATCCCTTACGTTGAGATTTTAAAAAAAAAATACAAAAATAAATGGAGATGCGGGGTATCGATCACCGTACCTCTCGCATGCTAAGCGAGCGCTCTACCATCTGAGCTACATCCCCATATGATTAATATTGAACTGTTTATATTATTTATCGTAATTTCACCTTTCAATGATCTCTAGAAAATTACAAAGAATGTAAACTTGTCTCACAATCATATTAATTCGTTGCACTAAAAGTGTGTGGTGAACTAATTTCCCATCTATCAGAAGCAATGTACTTTTGTACTTTTTGTTGGTAAGTTGAAGAGGCACAGAGCTTGGAAAACATAGGAGGGGGTTCATCATCTTGTTTCAAAAAAAAACGCATACATATATTCTTAGTTACGGTCTTCCACATTCGATTTGCCGTCTTTCGCATAAGCCACTATCGATCGGTTACTTAAAATTTTCCGCGTAGACATCGATATTGTAAGTAAATTTTATAGGCTGCAAAGCAGGCATATTCGATTAGCAATTGACTTAATATATGCCAAGTGTTGATCATAGTGAGAGTAACTCTTGTTGTCTTAATTACATCATTATCTCCATGTATATAGAGTTGTTTGAGCAAAGTTTTTTGTGTAACAACGTTGTATTTAACATGAACACACACATATGTAGCTTCAATGTTTCTCCAATCAGCATCTGTTTGCAACCAATCAACTGTTGTTATTGTCTGATTGCATTCATTCAGTAGTCTCAGAAATTACTGGTTTGTTCCTTCAATGGAAAAACACCATTTCTGCTTTTGTTGATCTTCTGATTTGAAGACCTCGAGTTTTCAGTTACTGCTCATGCTCGTGTATAAACAACACAAATTTGAAGAAGTTGAACACGAAATTGCTATTGAGGCTGCAATGCACCTCTTATAGTGCTGGAGATGCTTTAAGGAAAGAGGACTCATTCTCCTAGAATATTTGGTAGTAGATTATATGTTGTACATATACATAAAGTAATTGGAAATATTCCCCTAGCAACATATTCGTACTATTTCAATGATATGGAATATTTGCTATTGGTTTTGCTTTCTATGCATCTATCGGTGCACTCACGTTCAGATTCAAAGGGATTTTTCCATTTTTGGTGAATATTTCATCTCCATCTGAACGATCATTGTGCCATTTGATTACCAAGAAAATTATGAACAGAATGGGAGAGGTGATTATGAAGATCGACGTTTTGCAAAGCCAATTAACTCAAGAACATAATTCCCAATGTCGATTCTCTAGGAGGCTCAAACATGTAAGTAAACACTTGCGTTTAGCTCAATTACTCAAGTCTCAAGCTACACAAAGAAGAAGAAAAGGAAATAAACTTTATTCAAGAAGTCTCTTAATCAACACATACACAAATGAAACTCAATTTTTAGAATGGATACAACATCTGGTTATAGATGGCTCAGCTCATAAGGCGTGAAAACAACAAAAAGAAACAGTTGGTTCAAACTAGATTCAACTGCAAGCAAAAACCTCCATATCATGTTTGCTTGAAAGGGATCCTTTAACTTTCCAGTTAAATCTTGTTTGAAGATTAATATAGATAGATATGCTAAGTTTCCAGTTACACTCAAAGTACAGAGATTCTGCCCCCGTACCCTGCGCTGCTTCATTAACTATGATGCTTCAATAGTGTTGATTTAACTAAACACATGAAAAACTACACTCCTTAATTATCCAACCACCCTTTATTTCCCTCCCTCACTCTGAACACTGTAAACATGTCATGCAAAGAAGCATAAGCAAGACAAATTAGAGAGTTTAGAGAGTGGAATGTGCAAAAGACAGAGAAAGACAGAAACAGGAAAGAAAGATATTTGAGACAAAAAAGATGATTTCATTCATTGACTGTCAATCCATTTGCTCATTACATTCCATGAAGAGTTAACCATAACCTAACACCTCTATACTTGTTAAAAAAAAATTCAACCCTTAAGAAATTCAGTACAGAAGAACATCAGAATTTCTATGTAATGCAAAAGACAAGCCCCACTATTTACTAATATTAATGCTCTAGTCCTCCTCATCAGTGACCTTTGAGGCCCCAACTTTCTTAGGGAGTAAAAGGTTGTGAATATTGGGCATAACACCACCATTGGCGATGGTTACATCACCAAGCAGCTTGCTCAGTTCTTCATCATTTCTCACAGCCAATTGTATATGCCTTGGAACAATCCTTGTCTTCTTATTGTCCCTTGCCGCATTCCCAGCAAGCTCAAGAACCTTTAAAAGAAAATATATTCACTCAGATTAAGGAGATACTATTACACAAGAAAATTTGCCTAATTCACTGCAGCACTTGCTAATAAGTTCACAAAAAATCAGCCACAATCAACAAGATACTGAAATTATCAAGATTGGAGGTTAAAATGAAATAAAAATGCTCCCCAATTTTGAAATCGAACATTTTCTAATAGGACTGAAGAATCAATTGTTCAGGAGGAAAGTAGGAAAAAGAAGCAAGACCGTAAAAGACGGATCCAAAAAAAAAACCAAAGATTATACAGGATAAAGTAGAAAATGCATAGAATCCAGGCGGTTTTCGCAGAACAAATGGAAATTACAATAGAACGAGACGATATCTCACCTCAGCGGCCAGATACTCAAGGACGGCTGCAAGATAAACAGGAGCGCCGGCACCAACACGCTCAGCGTACTTTCCGGCCTTAAGGAAACGGGCGATACGGCCAACCGGAAACTGCAGGCCGGCTTTGCTGCTACGTGACTGAGCCTTCTTGGATGCTCCGGTACCGATAGCTTTTCCGCGACCCGCCATTGATTTTTCCTAAACGGCTACAGCAATTGACCAATCTAAAGTCTGAAGGAAGGCAAAATTTACGAGGTACAAAGGAACAGTTTTGGGATCTATATATATAGTTGTTGTGGGACTCGGGTATGAACCAATAAGGAGAGATTACGCGGATCATGCTTTTGCATCGTTGGATGAATGCCAAAATCGACGGTCCGAAATTTATTGACAATTTACAAGGTGTTAGAATAGTAGTTCAATCAAATTTAAATATTACTCCTAGGCCTGTTTGGTTTGGGTATTCAATTTAATATTTTTTTCACCAACTATTTTATTTATCATTATTTTATTATAATTACTTTCATCAATCATTTTATCATCAACAAATAAATTAATATTATTCAATTCGTTTTATTAATCACTACACTATTTAACCATTATTAATACTACCTCTGTCTCAAAATAAGTTTCCACATCTTAAAAAATAATTGTCCTATAAAAAGTCTCACTTTATATTACTAATACATCATTTAATACTTATTTTCTAAAGATAACCTTAGTCCAATATTTATTTATGGCACTCATTTCATATCCCAAAACAAACATTTATTATTTGTGAGAGGGTAAATATGTCAATGTAGTATAAAACACAACACATTAATTACATTTTTAATATGTGTGAAAACTAAAAGAGGACACTTATTTTGGGACGGAGGTAGTATATATCAATTCCTTTTCATTAAATTTTCTTTCACCATCATTTCTCATTTCAATACCAGGTTTCAAATTTATAATCTTTATTTCACTTTATTATATTTCATTAAAATTTATTTCACCAATCATTTTTTCATCTACACAAATTTCAATACAGCATTTCAACTTTATAATCATTATTTTATTTTATTTTATTTCACTTTTCTCTCCTGAATCCATTCAACTTCAACCCAACCTGAAACCAAACAGAGCTTAAGGGCGCTGGCGATTTTGGGCGATTGTTGATCTCGACGGCGGATCCTCCAGTTTGGTCAAAGCATCGAGCTCCCTACAGCATGGAACCTTTAGCATATATGGAGATGGATGAAGGATGGCAATCCACTTAAGCATCACACCTCCTCCGCCGTAGTTCAAACAAATATAAGGAGATCGAATCCGAAATGAACATTGGTCAGTCGGCGTGGATGCTAATAGGAGGAGCCGAACTCCTTCGAAAACCGAAAATGCACACTATGTTCTACACGGTGAGGGAGAAGATGAGTCTGATATTGCGAATTTCATCATGATTGCGGAGAGCCGGAGAGGCATGAATACGAATGATGATCCTATTGAATTCCGATAGAGGACTGCATAGATCTATGGCGTCCATGAAGGAGGGTGGTGATAGTGAAAATGTTTGGCGTGATAATGAAAAAACATATGGGGCAAAGCGGGAGAGTTGGACATCGTAGATCTCAAACTTGATTATATGTGGTCCGATTTGTCGGCAAAGAAGACTATGAAACGGCCCTCTCAATAGGACCATGGACGAGACAAGTCCATTACCTAACAGTAATGAAGTGGAGGCCGTTTTTCCATCCCACGAAGTAGAAGATCCTTTCAACCCTAGTGTGGGTCAGATTCCCAGGTATGCCATTAGAGCTGTTTGAAAATGAAAGTTTCCTCCTAAAATTAGCCAGAAGAGTTGGGAAGCCGGGGAAAGTAGATTTAGTGACCTCTAGATCAACTAGGGTAACATTCGTGAGAGTATGTACGGAGATAAACTTGCATCACGTTTTGAGGGAAAAAGTGGTTCTAAATAGAAATTCATTCGATGTTAAATATGAAGGCCTATATCAAATTTGTATTGACAGCGGTTGATTGGGCCAAAAAAACTCAAAACTGTCCTAGCACACACCCTCCTCTTACCCTTCAACCTGGGCAAACCAAATGCCGCAGCATGAAATCCAGGCCTACCACATGGTCCCACGCCGAAGTGACCCTTTGGACCATGGATTATTGCAATAAATCGGAAAAAAAGACCCAATATTGGTAGAGAACTAAGGGGGACATACAAGAAAACAGAAACCATAATGGACAACAAGAGAGATCCCTATGAACAATGAGAAACAAAATGATGGCAAGTCTGACAATAGAGGGAGACATGAAATCAACTCAAGATCAAGATTTAATGTATTATACGAGGAAAACCCTATGGAAGACCGAAATGATCAAGATGAACACCCAGATATAGTAAAGGAGCTTCAAGATCTAATGAACTAAGCATCATATAACTTCAAGGAACCATCATCTCACTGTTGTCTAAGGACAGACCCTCAAGAAAACCACCAAAGCAAGGTCCATTGATATGGAACGGACCCAGGCGACATAATTAGTTGTCCCAGGAGACAACGAAACGCAAAATGGCCTACTTTGGGCGAAATGGCACACGCAATTCCAACAAAAGAACCATCAACAGCAGCAGGCACACCAAAATCCTTAAGGATACCCAATAGACCGTTATATGATAAATCTAATGTTCAAGATGGTCAGCCAGCAACAAGGGAAGAGAGAGTAGAAACATATGTCCAAAGTGTTGAAAAGGTGTCCTAAACTCAATCGGGTTGGACCGGATCCGACTGGGTCGGGTCATTTACTGTCTATTTTAGTTCATGTAATAACTTTATTATGATTAATAAAAGCACTTTTGTTATTATATATTGTTTATCTTCATGTTATTGAATATATATATATATATATATATATATATATATATATAGTAACGTCATTAGTATTAAACTGTGATAGGGAAACCATGATATCGATTATGGTTGATGAGATCTCTAATCACCTAGACAAGTTTGATGCTTAAATATCTCTAGTCGTATGTACTATCAAATGGGACATTGATAGTATGATTAGACTAGCACGTATTGAATGTCTTCTTTATTATTGAAGATAAGGATAGATCTCGTCTATTAAAGTGTAGAGACACTTGGACTGTACGTGGACGTGTATTAGAGAATGCGTACGTTAGACTGACCCACTTACATTAAGTGTTACAGTATGTGGCAATTGTGTAATTATCTTGAGACCGGAGTTTTTATGGCATCACGGTGTGGATTGTCATGCTTTGACACTATTGAGGTTTCCCTTAACCACGGGGCGATCATGCGGTAGTGCTTGGGTATGATACTGAAGCATGCGTAGGATACATGTTTGTTCGTCCGGGAATCGCGTATCCTATGATTGGGAGTGAATATCCGAAATGGACTTCTTATAAGGAATGTCTAGCTCTCGTGAATCTTTGCAAAGTGAGAGTAAATGAGTTATTCTGAGATAGCATCGTATCCAGATTATAAGATATGATCGTTAATGTACTGACATTCGAGATACAATCGTATGGATATTATTACAGCGATAGGATTACACGGTAACTGTTTCACATGAAAAGTAGTTGTCATTGCATTTGACTCTTCCGATGATTGAGGGTCGCGGTGTGTTGCTATACGATATCCCGTGATCGTTAGGTATGCATGGCATTTTCGTAATTTGCAATTTGTGTCTACGACCAACATATTCAAAAGTCTATCGGGTCACACACATAAGAATATCGAGTCGGATTAAAATGCGGTTATAGTCGATGACCAAATAAGTAAGTTTTATCTCAAAACTATAAAGGTTATAGTGGTAAATTAATATTGTGGTATTTATTTATTACGAATAAATTAAATACAAGATATTAATTAAAGAATATTCCGGATGCCAATATTTAGCAAAAAGGGGCATATGTGACTAGGTGTATAAGATACATTTGAATTGTACAATTTAATTAATAATATTAGGGGTAATGAGGAGAATGACACAAATATTTCATCAATTAGGAAGAATGACAGTCTTTTGAAACTTTTGCATAAAGGACAAAGCTAATTTTTTTTAATTTTTCTGGCGCAGGTTTTATAAATAAAATATAAAAAAAAACTCAACACACTTTCTCTCTCATCCATCTTTTTTAAACACTCATATCTTTCAATCTACAACTCTAAATTTGAAAATTCTTTCACCAATTTTTTAATTTTTTCATTAACTTTATTTTGAGACCACATTCAACATATTCCGACGTGATTTTAGAAAATCCACTGTTGAAATTCACTATTGTTCGAAATTCACTGTTGATATTCACTGATTTTCGGGATTCACTGGGGAGATTCACTGATTGAATTTCGGCAGTGAATCTCACGAAAAATGATGTAATTATATTGAACCAAGTCTCAAAACGAAGAGCATCAAAAAATAAAAAATTCAGTGAAATTTTCATCACGTTCGGATCTTTAGATCAAAAGATATGAGCGTTTGAAAATCGAGGAGAAAAGAGAAAAAAAAAGAAAGAAAAAAAAACAATTCCCAGGAAAAAAAAGTACGTCTAGGCGCGAGGAATTTTTTTTATTTTGTCCTTCAAGCTACAAAAAATATAAAAGTTGTCATTCTGCCTATAAAAAATAAGTGGGTGTCATGTTACTAAAGAATAATCCAAAAGCTGTCATTATCCCTAATTCTCCAATATTAATATTGGATATTAATTGATTTTATGGAAAATAGAATTATAATAATAAGATAAAGATATTCAATATAAGATATTGGCAATATCTAGTTTTATTTAATATAAGATATTATAATAAAATAGTAAATCAATCAAGGTGATTTTCCTTATTTTATTAGGAAAATGTTTTTCTCTTTCATCTATCTTCTAGGAAGCTTCTCCTAATCAATTTAGGGGGCATCGGGGCGCCACCTCCCCTATATAAGAAACGGGTTGGCTAGCTCTTTTGTAAATTACAATTCCAAAAACTAATTGTTCTTGAGAAAAATAAAGAGCTTATAGTATAAAGTTTTAGATAGAGAAAAAGGCTGGTCTAGCAACCGGATTTTTCTAATAGCAATCCAATGAGGATTCCGGTGAGGAATTCGTGTGAATATCGATAGAGGCCGGACACGTGGACGGCTCGCGCACAATACTACTCTCATTGACGGTCAAAGCGTCGATCTTATAGATCAAGGAAAGTAATCACCGTCAAACTACTTAACGTGTTTATTGTGTTAAACGAAGTCGATCTTGGGATTGGAAATCAAAATTTTAAATTCCACTGCGTTAAACTAGTGATTTCCTAACAGTAGTATCTGAGTCAACTTCGATTTTAAGCAATAAGCACTAATTAAATTGCATAGTTATTAATCGATAAATGCAAGATCTAAATCACAAAACAAAAAAACAAAAAAATAAAACACGTCGATTGGGGACTCGGCCGAAGCGGCGGCCCACTCCACCGCGGCGGTTGGCGGCGTCAACCGCCCCTAGGGCTGCCGGCGTCGGCTGGTCTTTCCAAGGGGGAGAATGGTTTCTTTTCTTTTCTTTTTTTTTTGTGATATTTTATTGTGTATTGATATCTTCTTTGTTTAGTTGTGTCGTGTGCCTAACCAATGGTTCAAATAGTTTGAGCCATTGGGATGCCACATGACATTAAAATAATGATGGTATTTCCAAACTTTATTTGTAATAAACCTAGGTCATTTCCAAACATTTGATTTGGGAAAAAGCCTAGGACGAGGCCCCTTTCAAATTTTAATTTTCGAAAGGGGCCAGGCAGTCAACTAAATTTTGTTTGGAAAGATGCATTTGGTTTAGGAAACCAAATGCACCCTTTTTGGTTAAGAACCAAAAGGAAAGGAAACAAAAGAGACATTTTAATTTTGAATAGTTTCAAATTTATAAAATTGAAATTAAAATCGATTTAAAATTAAATGTTAATTTTATTTTCGATTTAGGTCATTTAATTAATTAAAAGTTAATTAATTATTTGATGTGATAAAACAAGACGCATAAGTGGTTAAATTTTTTATTCAATCTTTTTCATAAGATATAAGTGTATGGATTAGGGACTCGACCAATAGGATAGATGAGAGTGATTTTCTTTATGTTGGTTTTCAAATTGTCATAGACCATTATGAAGAACGTGACCTAGTTTACTTTTTGCATTTATTACATTCCCGTTAGCTCCCTCCCGTGTGCGGCAGGTGTAATTATTTATTAGATAGATGATTATGTAACAAGAATGGAGCAAGAAGACGAAGATCAAAGAGAGATAAAGAACCCATTGGCGTACAACAATAAAGATCCTATTGGCGGTTGACCTGTGATGGGAGTCAATTTTACATGATTCCGGTGCATCTTTTACCCCCGTTTATCCCACTTTTAGCACGTTTTATGGTGATTTAGACCGTTTTCGGGGTAATATCGTGAATTTATAGCACGGGGAGTAAATCCGTCACTTTGATAGTTTACTACCTCTTTTTAGTGATATTGACCCTATTCCCGAGCACTTTTACCCTCTGGAATGTTTTGGATGTTTTTTGTTGTTGTGATGATGTAGGGAAATGGTGTCTCGAGAACCCGGAAGGCAAAGAATTATGATGAGAAGCATGGTCAAGGTGCAACAATGAGCCAAGGAAGGAGAAAGAGGAAGAAAAGGGAGAGGAATGGTTGGTACCCTTGTGGTCTGTTCTGATTCAGCAGCATTTTGACCCATGATGGAGGCATTTTCTGGTCATGACTTCTTCATGAAAGTTGTAGATAATTGAAAGATCTTTCCAACTCATCTTGAATCAACCAAATCGGATCTCGGAAGAAGAAGTTATGAAGGTTTTACTACATCAGAAAAACTGCATCATGCGAAACGCACGTTTGGAGCTTTCAAACCAGCGTTCCATGTCTCAAACCAGCGTTCCGAGCTCCAAACCAGCGTTCCAGATTGCCAAAGTCGAACAGAGAGTACACCCCTCCAAACGCTGGTTTAAGAGCCTTCAAACCAGCGTTTGAGTCATCCAAACGCTGGTTTAAGAGCCTTCAAACCAGCGTTTCACATGTTACAAGCCAGGAGCTGCCCAGAATTTGAAGCCAAACGCCAGTTCCAACCTCCAAACCAGCGTTTGGACCAATTTTCTGCATATTTTTGGACTCGCCTATAAATACCCCTCATTCCCATTTCATGGAAAAAAAAAAAAAAACTCTCCTCCTCTTCAAACCCTACTCCCTTTTGCTCGAAATTTATAATAGCTTAGATTACGATAAATTTATGTAGATCAAACACCTCTTAACTCCCTCTTTTCATTTATTAGATTAGAATTTCAATCCAAACAACAAGTCTCCTACTTTTTGATGAATCTCCATTTTTGTACCTTCATCTCCAACTCGAATTTCGCAACTTTTATGGTATTTATCTTCTTCCTTATGCTTGTTATGCTTCTTACTTATTGTTTCTTTCATGTTTTAATTAGTGTAATGTGTAGCTAATTCCGCCCCATAGTCGAATCATGTGAAATATGGTGAAATCACCCTTTGGGTGATGAAATTGGGAGTGGGTAGTGCTTTTTATTGTTGTATCTTGCACGTTTCACGTCTTAGAACTTGTTATAACGGATTTGGGCTAGATTGATCACCTAGATCAAAAATCACATACACCACTCTTGAGAGTTGTTCAGAGAGAGGGGTGTGGGAAAAGGGTTCTAAGATTGTGATGTAGTCTTGGTTTAGTTGTTAACCCAAACTTGTCATAAGGTTACTCGTTTTTATGTTTAAGCGGCTCTAGTGCAAGACATGCCTTGTTAGTGAATGGTTCCTTAGGGATTGGTAGTTAACATTGCATAAGGTGTTGTGTGAGAGCTGTTCAGACCCTAGCATCGATATTAGGAGTTCGCACCCGTGAGATGAACGTGAGAGTTCGTTTGTTGTTGCACACTCCCGGTTTTGTCTACCTTTGAGTTGAAATTAGTCACAGTGATCATGGTTCGGCTATGTCCTTTATTCCATATTTGAATCTAGTAGTTTAATCTTCTTTCTCTCTTTTATGTTTTAGTTTAGTTTTAATAACCAACATTCCAACCACTTGTTTGCCTAGACTGAGTTTGAAGTTTGCTTTGGTACTCACAAGCACGTTTCCCTTGGGTTCGACCTCGGACTCCTGTAGCTATACTAGCAATCGACCCGGTCCACTGCCGGTTAGAGAGCTTGTTTAGTCACCGTTGTCTTGAGTATTCTATAAATTTGTTCGGTGAGAAAAAAGCATCATCAAAATTTTTCGCCAGTTTGTATTCGAAACCGCACCTAGGAAAATTCATGATCATACCGGTTATTTTGTGCGCGGAATGTTGTGTATGTTTTTCTTTATACGATATCATAGTGATATGCACATTGTAGATGAGACCGTAATTAAATAAAAATTAATTAAGTGAATTAATTTAAAATTTCTCACACCTCAAAAGAATCAAGTCAAATTTGCATCCCCATATTATAACGACGGTGAAGAACCCTTGTTCGGATCCAACTCATCAGCCAAATCAGGGGGTTGACCTACCTCGGGTATATCGTCATTATCGAGATATGATCGATCGTATGAGATCTCGCGAATATTGAGATTATGACTTGAGTAAGCATTCTCTTGGCCACCAGCCAAAGCGGTGTCGTTTGGATTTTAGAGGCAAGGGTTTGACTATTTCATAAGATGAAATTGTCAAAGAGTTGACTAGTCAAACAACAAAAGTCATATAAGATACAATCGACAAAGAGTTGTCTACCTATTGGACTATTTTCGGCCCATCAGCCAAAGCAGGGGGTCGAGGTAATTTAATGGGATCTTGTCCACTAAATGAATTAATATTTTTTGAAAGCCAATTGGGAGTAGTTGACTTGTGGAACCAAAACCTCATAAAATTTTAAGTGCAAATTTTTGGTTTTGAATACATGAATTTTTACTTATCCTATCTTTATTTATTGTATTGTAGAAAATGTCAAATAAATTGAACCTTCGTTTTATCATCGACAATAAGCTTGACAAAACCAACTTTCTTGACTGGGAAAGAAACCTCAAAATCGTTTTGAGGCATGAGAAGATTGGCTATGTCTTGGACGAACCCATACCGGAAAAGCCCGCAGTGGGCGCGGCTACGGATGCTGTCGAGAAGTACAAGGATCTTTGCCGAAATACCACTCTTGAGACAAGGCAAATGTTGGACTACCACTCAATTGTCAAAATACCATTCCGTTTTTCGCGTTTTAGGTGTTTTTGGAACCAAACTAAACCCTAATTGGGAAGGGGAACCCCAATAGGGGATTTGTGTACCTTAAGATCGTGCACATTCATGAAAAAAATCCCCGGAAATTGTGAACCAAAATCATGAAAATTGCACTGAAGTGGTATTTCCACAAATACACCACAGAGGTGGTGGCATTCCTGAAAAAATCCCCAACAAGCACTGTTCTGACAGTACTAATGCTACATGTATCATGCTTGCTTCTATGACACCTGAACTGCAGAAACAACATGAGTCTATGGACGCCTACACAATCATGGTTCACCTAAAGGAGCTCTATGCTTCTCAGTCTCACACTAAGAGGTACGAGGTCTCGAAAGCCCTGTTTGGTTGTAAGATGGCATTTGGGACTGCTGTGGGGTCGCACGTGCTTAAAATGATCGGGTACATAGAGAGGCTTGAGAAGCTTGGCCACAAGTTGGAACGCGAATTGAGTATTGACTTAATTCTGTAATATCTACTTGATTCATACTCGCAGTTCATGATGAATTGTCACAAAACAAGATAGATTGCTCCTTTGCGGAGTTATTGAACATGTTGAAAACTGCTGAGGGCACTGTAGGGAAAGGTAAGCAAGTGTTGCTTGTCACTTCCAACACGGGCAAGGCTAAGGCCCAAAAGAAGTCCAAGAAGGCAAAGGCTGCCTTTAAGCCAACGCCTAAAATAGCTAAAGATAAATCCAAGGATGCTTGCTTCCATTGCGGTGAGACCGCCATTGGAGGAGAAACTGCAAAGGCTTCTTGAGTACCAAGAAGAGGCATACTGATGCCTCGACTTCAGGTATGTAACTGGGTATTAGATACTGGTTGTGGTTCTCATATTTGTACGAATATGCAGGCACTAAGAAGAACTAGAGATCTGAAGAAATGAGAGGTGGACCTACGCGTTGAAAATGGAGCAAGTGTTGTTGCGCTGGCCGTAGGAGTTTATTTTCTTTCATTGCCCAGTGGGCTAATACTTGAACTTAGTAACTGTTATTTTGTTCCTGCTCTTACGAAGAGTATTATTTCCATTTCCGCATTAGATGTTGATGGTTTTTCATTTACGTTTGAGAATAAATGTTGTTCTTTTTCACGTGATGGAATCTTTTATGGTACTGGCATACTTAGCAATGGTCTCTACATATTAGATATGAATGTTGACATACTTAATATAAACAACAAGAAAGCCAAAACAAATGACTTGAATGAATCCTACTTATGGCATTGTAGACTTGGCCATATAAATAAGAATCGCATTTCCAAACTCCATAAAGATGGATTATTGGATCATTTCGATTACGAATCGTTTGATACATGCGAAGCTTGTTTACTTGACAAGATGACAAAGTCACCATTTAGTGGCAAAGAGATAAATCCAATGAATTACTTGAGCTCATACATACCGATGTGTGCGGCCCAATGTCAATTCAATCCAAAGTAGGATACTCTTATTTTATCACCGTTACTGGGCCATTCACGCTATGGTTATGTACACTTAATGAGGTATAAGTCTGAGGCCTTTGAAAAGTTCAAAGAATTCAGAATTGAAGTTGAGCAATAGCTAGGTAAAGAAATCAAAACACTTCGATCCGATCGAGGTGGAGAATACCTAGATGGAGAATTTCGAGATTACTTGAAGGAGAATGGGATTCTACCTGAATGGACCCCTCCCGGAACGCCTCAAATGAATGGCGTGTCTGAGAAGAGGAATCGTACATTGTTGGACATGGTACGATCCATGATGAGCTACAAAGTTCTCCCAAAATCGTTTTGGGGGTATGCTCTAGAAACCGCATCCTATACACTTAACCGAGTTCTATCAAAGTCGGTTGATTCTACGCCATACGAGGTATGGACTAAGAGGAAACCTAGTCTGGGTCATCTAAAAACTTTGGGTTGTACGACTTACGTGAAGCGGATGATGCCTGACAAATTAGAACCTAGATATGACAAATGTTTGTTTGTGGGATATCCTAGGGAAACCAAAGGGTACCAATTTTACCACCCTGGGGAAGAAAATGTGTTTGTTTCCAGGACTGGCCACTTTCTAGAGAAAGAGTTTATTCCGGAAAAGGTCAGTGGGAGTAACATTGATCTTGAATAGATTCGAGAACCACTTACGGATAACAGTCAGTTGATGGAAGTAGAGGAGACGCCACACACAGATGTGACGCCAACCTCTACCGTAGACACACTAGCACCTCGAAGATCCACTAGGGAACGTCGAGAGCCCGAAAGGTACACTGGCGTATATCTCATGGAAGATAAGGACCCTAGAACTTGTGAGGATGTGTTATTAAGTCATGACAAAGAGAAATACCTAGAAGCCATGAATTCTGAAATAGAAACCATGAAAGACAACCAAGTTTGGAACTTAGTTGATCCACCTAATGGAATAGTTCCTATATGGTGTAAATGTGTCTTAAAGAGAAAGACCGACATGGACGGTAACGTAGTCACTTACAAGGCTAGGTTAGTGGCAAAAAGGTTATAAGAAAAGACAAGGAGTTGACTATGATGAAACCTTTTCGCCCGTTGCCATGTTAAAATCCATTAGAATTTTGCTCGCTATTGCAGCATACCATGATTACAAAATCTGGCAAATGGATGTGAAAACAGCTTTCCTTAACGAGAATAAATGTCCGAGGAAGTGTACATGACACAACCTGAGGGTTTCACAACCAATGACGCCAGGACGGTGTGCAAACTGCAAAGATCCATTTATGGATTAAAGCAAGCTTCTCGGAGTTGGAATCTTTGCTTTGATAAGATAATCAAACAATTTGATTTCATCAAGAATGAAGATGAGCCCTGTGTTTACAAGAAGGTTAGTGGGAGTGTCATTGTGTTCTTAGTGCTTTATGTAGACGACATATTGCTCATAGGGAATGATGTGCCTATGTTGCAGTCAGTCAAAGCTTGGTTATCCAAAGCTTCTGGACTTGGGTGAAGCAGCCTATATTCTGGGGATCAAGATATATAGAGATAGATCTAAGAGGTTGCTTGGTCTGTCACAATCCACCTATATAGACAAGATGTTGAAGAGATTCAGCATGAAGCAGTCCAAGAGAGGAATGTTGCCCATGTCTCATGGGGTCTATCTGTCAAAGGAAATGTTTCATAAGACAAAGAAGGATAGGGCGCAAATGAGTAGGATCCCTTATGCTTCGGCTATTGTGTCCATCATGTACGCCATTCTGTGCTCTAGACCGGATGTCTCGTACCCTCTTAGTGTGACTAGTGGGTACCAGTCAAATCCATGTGATAGTTACTAGATTGTAGTCAAGAATATCCTTAAGTACTTGAGACATACTAGGGATATGTTCCTGATTTTCGGGAAGGATGATTTAGTATTACAAGGTTACATAGATGCCAGTTTCAAACTGACAAGGATGACTTGAAATCATAGTCTGGATTTGTTTTCTCGCTTAACGGTGGAGCAGTTAGCTGGAAGAGTCCAAGCAAGAGACTACTGCAGATTCTACAACGGAAGCCAAATACATCGCAGCCTCGGAGGCGGCAAATGAAGCAGTTTGGCTGAAGAAGTTCATTACTGAAATTGGTGTGGTTCCCTTCATTAAAGCTCCAGTCCCACTATATTGTGATAACAATGTCAAAGGAACCAAGGTCTCATCAGAAGTCCAAACATGTGCTACGGCGCTATCACCTGATTAGAGAGATAATTGATAGAGGAGATGCAAAGATAGAGAAAGTCCACAAGGATGATAAAATAGCAGATCCGTTAACCAAGGCATCGTCACAAGAAAAGTATGAGAAACATGTTCACATGCATGAGCTTAGGCATATGAGTGATTGGCTTTAGGCCAAGTGGGAGATTGTTGAAATGGTGTCCTAAACAGAATCGGGTTGGACCGGATCCGACCGGGTCGGGTCATTTACAGTCTATTTTAGTTCATGTAATAACTTTATTATGATTAATAAAAGTACTTTTGTTATTATGTTGTTTATCTCCATGTTATTGAATGTATATATATAGTAATGTCCTTAGTATTATACCGTGATAGGGAAACCATGATATAGATTTGTTGGAAAGGTGTCTAAACCCAATCGGGTTGGACCGGATCCGACCGAGTCGGGTTATTTATAGTCTATTTAGTTGATGTAATAAATTTATTATGATTAATAAAAGCACTTATGTTATTATATATTGTTCAATCTTCATATTATTTGTTGTATATATATAGTAACGTCCCTAGTATCAAACTGTGATAAAGAAACTATGATGGTGATTGTGGTTGATGAGATCTCTATTCACTATAACAAGTTTGGTACTTAAGTTTCTCTAGTCTTACATATTATCAAATAGGGACATTGATAGTATAATCAGACTAGCACGTATTAGATGTCTTCTATCTTTTAGAAGATAGGGATAGATCTCGTCTATCGAAGTGTAGGGACACTTGGACTGTACGTGGACGTGTATTAGAGAATGCGTACGTTAGACTGACCCACTTGCATTAAGGTGTCACACTATGTGGCGGTTGTGTAATTATCCTTTTGACCGGAGTCTTCATGGCATCACGGTGTGGATTGTCATGCTTTGACACTATTGAGATTTCTCCTAACCACGGGGCGATCATGCGGTAGTGATTGGTATGATATTGAAGCATGAGGAGTATACATGATTGGTCGTCCGGGAATCGCGTATTCTATGATTGGATCAAATATCCGAAATGGCCTTCTTATAAGGAATGTCAAGCTCTCGAGAATCTTTGCAAAGTGGGAGTAAATGTGTTATTCCGAGAGAGCATGATATCCATATTATAAGATACGATCATTAATGTATTGACACTCGAGATACGATCGTATGGATATTATTTCAGCGATAGGATTGTAAGTTACACGGTAACTGCTTCACATGAAAGGTAGTAGTCATTGCTTTTGACTCTTCGATGATTGGGGGTCACGGTGTGTTGCTAGACGCTATCCCGTGATCGTTAGGTATGAATGGCATTTTAATAAATTGCACTTTGTGTCTACGGCCAACATATTCGGAAGCCTATCGGTCACACATATATGAACATGGAGTCGGATTAAAATGCGGTTATAGTTGTTAACCAAATAAGGAAAGTTTATCTCTAGACTATAAAGGTTATAGTGGTAAATTAATATGGTGGTATTTATTTATTATGAATAAATAAAATACAAGATATTAATTATATACAAATTATATTAATTAAAGAATATTCCGGAAGTCAATCTTTTGACCATTGGGGCACCACATTTAAGTGTGTAAGATACACTTGGATTGTGCACTTTAATTAATAAGATTACCATAATATTAATATAAGATATTAATTGATTTTGGAAAAATAGATTTATTGTAATAAGATAATTATATTCAATATAAGATATTGGCAAAATTAAATATATTAAAAGAGATAAATCGATCTAGAAGATTTTCCTTATTTTATTGGGAAAATGTTTTCTTCTCTTCCACACATATGGGGCGCCACTTTTGACTATAAATAAGAGGTGGGTGTCAAGCTCTTTTGTACATCACAATTGCAAGAGCTCATAGTTCTTGTGTAAAATATAGAGCAACCTATAGTGAGTTTGGAGAGAGGAAAAAGGCCGGTCTAGCAACCGGAGTTTTCCAATAGCAGTCTAAGGAGGATTCCGGCAAGGGGTTCGTGTGGATTAGTGATAGAGGCCGGACGCGTGGACGGCTTGCGCACTGAACTACTCTCCGTTGATGGTCAAAGCGACGATCTTATAGATCATCAAGGTATAACCGTCAAACTACTTAACGTGTTTATTGCGTTAAACGAAGAACGATCTAGAAAAAGGAAATCAAATTTTAAATTCCGCTGCGTTAAACTAGTGATTTCCTAACAAGATTATGGTTGATGAGATCTATAATCACCTAGACAAGTTTGATGCTTAAATGTCTCTAGTCGTATGTATTGTCAAATAGGACATTGATAGTATGATTAGACTAGTACGTATTGGTTGTCTTCTATCTTATTGAATATATGGATAGATCTCGTCTATCGAAGTGTAGAGACACTTGGACTGTACGTGGATGTGTATTAGAGAATGCGTATGTTAGGCTGACCCACTTACATTAAGTGTCACAATATGTGGCAGTTGTGTAATTATTCTTAGACCGGAGTCTTCATGGCATCACGGTGTCGATTGTCATGCTTTAACACTATTGAGGTTTCCCCTAACCACGAGGCGATCATGCGGTAGTGCTTGGTGTGATACTAAAGCATGCGTAGGATACATGTTTGTTCGTCCGGGAATCGCGTATCCTATGATTGAAAGTGAATATCCTAAATGTCCTTCTTATAAGGAATGTCCAGCTCTCGTGAATCTTTGCAAAGTGGGAGTAAATAAGTTATTACGAGAGAGCATCATATCCAGATTATAAGATACGATTGTTAATGTACTGACACTCGAGATACGATCGTATAGACATTATTCCGCGTTTGGATTCTATTTACATGGTAACTGTTTCACATCTAAGGTAGTAGTCAAGGCATTTGACTCATCCGATGATTAAGGGTCACGGTGTGTTGCTAGATACTATCCCGTGATCGTTAGGTATGAAGGGCATTTTCTTAATTTGCACTTTGTGTCTACGACCAACATATTTGGAAGCCTATCGGGTCACACACATAAGAACATCGAGTCGGATTAAAATGCGGTTATAGTTGATGACCAAATAAGGAAAGTTTTATCTCAAGACTTTAAATGTTATAATGGTAAATTAATATAGTGATATTTATTTATTACGAATAAATTAAATACAAAATATTAATTATATTAATTACAAAATATTCCGGATGCCAATATATGGCAAAAAGGGGCGCAGGTGATTAGGTGTATAAGATACACTTGGATTGTGCGATTTAATTAATAAGATTACCATAATATTAATATTGGATATTAATTGATTTTTGGAATATAGAATTATGGTAATGTGATAAAGATAATCAATATAATATATTTACAATATCTAGTTTTATTTAATATAAAATATTATAACAAAAGAGATAAATCAATCAAGGTGATTTTCCTTATTTTATTAGGAAAAGATTTTTCCCTTTCTATCTTCTAGGAAGCTTCTTCTTATCATTTTAGTGGGCATTGGGGCGCCACCTCCCCTACATAAGAAAGGGGTTGGCTAGCTCTTTTGCAATTCCAAGAGCTAATTGTTTTTGAGAAAAATAGAGAGCTTCTAGTAGAGAGTTTTAGAGAGATAAAAAGGCCGGTCTAGCAACCAGATTTTTCTATAGCAATCCAAGGAGGATTCTGGTGAGGAGTTCGTGTGGATATCGATAGAGGCCGGACACGTGGACGGCTCGCGCACAGTACTACTTCCTTGACGGAAAAAGCGTCGATCTTATAGATCAAGCAAGGTAATCACTGTCAAACTACTTAACGTGTTTATTGTGTTAAACGAAGTCGATCTTGGGATCGGAAATCAAAATTTTAAATTCTGCTGCGTTAAACTAGTGATTTCCTAACACAAAGAAATGCAAGTGTTAAGCCTAGGGGAAGGTAATAATTTCAAAGCAAAACCCTTGATGCGCAGCTACTCTTACACCAGGGAAGACTTCAACATAAAGAATACTACAGAAATGCAGGCATGTGGAGATTAGGGATGAGCCACCTGATAATGGAGAAGGGCAGGACAAGAGTGTCCACCCTCACCTACAATAAGGTGGTTTTTATGAAGATTATTACATGGAACTGCAGAGGGGCAGGTTCGGTTGCTTTCCTTCGAAATGTGAAGTCTCTCTTGGAAGACCAGAAACCAGCTATTCTTTGTTTGCTTGAGACAAGTGTAAGTACTTTGCAAGCTTGGTGTTTCCTTTGTCTTATCCACCTCTAAATGTATTTGTGTAGAGTCTAATGGATTTGCAGGTGGCATATGGTGCTTCCGGAATGATAATACAGTGTCCATGATACCCATGTCCAGTACACATTATTGTCTTAACCTTGTTGTTATGAAAGACATGGATGTTAGTTGGTTCCTCTCCATTGTGTATGCATCCCATATTCTTCAAATAAGAATGACTGTGAGGCCTATTTTGAACGGATTTCTCAAATTATACATCATCTCTGGTGCTTCGTAGGGGACTTTAACCAAGTAATAGACCATGCAAACAATAAGGGTGGTCGTCCTTTTAGAGGATAAACGTAGACAACTTGAGTGCTATGATACAAACTTGTGAATTAGTGGAGATTTAGTTTCAAGGCCCTCGGTTTACTTGGATGAGACCCTTGTATAAGGGTGTACATATTCTAGAGAGACTAGACCAAGCTTGGCACAATATGTCCTGGCTCACTCTTTTCCCAAAAGCCACATTGACCAATCTTGCTAAAACTCATTCAGATCACAACCCTCTCCTCCTTTATATGGAGCAGAAAAAGAAGACCTTTAAAGGACCTCATTCTTTGATCTTCCAGAATGCATGGTTTGAACACTCAGATTTTGAAACCTATTCGGAAGACAACTGGGACCAAAAGAAAGCAGATTTGGGGACAGCAGCAAAGAAGTTCATGACAAGCGTAAGTCAGTGGAACAGAAATGCGTTTGGGAATATATTCAGCAAAAAAAAAAAACCTGTCTCAAAAGACTAACATGAGCTCAAGAATCCTTGGCAAAGCATCTCTCTACTTATCTCTCATATCTAGAGAAACAACTAAGGGAAGAAACATAGTGACATCATGATCCAAGAAGAAAAGTATGGGCACCATAAATCCCATTTGCAATGGATAGTTGAGGGAGAGAGGAATACACACTTCTATAATATCATTTCCCTCAAGAGAAAACAAAAAGAAATAAAATAAACACCCTTAAAAGATCTAATGGAACATGAAGCATAGATGATAGAGAGGTGAAAAGTATGATGAGAAAGATACTATATGAGCTTGTACTCAACGGAGGATGAACAATATTACTGCAGTTGTAGCATCCTATTTTCCTGCCCTAAATCAAAGTGATCAACACCACCTAAACAGACAAATATGTGAGAAAGAAATAGAAGAGGCATGTTTTGACATGGGAACCTACAAGGTTGCTGCACCCGATGGCTTACCCCCAATATTATTCAAGAAATGTTGAGGAACGATTGGCAGATCAGTAATAGATTTTGTGATGAAGACTTTTGCAACAACCTGGTTCCCATCAAATTTGAATGAGGTGCCCATAACCCTAATACCAAAGGTGGATCATTATATCACTCATAGCCAGTTTAGACCTATTGCCTTGGCCAATGTTATCATCAAGATAGTTACAAAAGTGCTAAGAAACCGCCTTCGTTGTGTCATAGGTAGCCTTGTTAGCACTACACAAAGTGCCTTTATACTAGTAGGGGGCAGCTCTACAAACATCATATTAGCACATGAAGCTATCCACATCTTCAGCATCAAGAATATGTGGGAAAAATAGTACATGGCTATTAAGGTGGACCTGTAGAAAGCCCATGATCTAGTGAGTTGGGCTTTTTAAAGGAATATACTCAACTTTATGGGCATGTCTGCACGTTTACAAAAGCTGCT
Source organism: Gentiana straminea (assembly GCA_036785695.1). NCBI lineage: Eukaryota > Viridiplantae > Streptophyta > Magnoliopsida > Gentianales > Gentianaceae > Gentiana > Gentiana straminea. The sequence continues at coordinate 9,686,801 of JAVUPR010000497.1, read as the reverse complement.
CATAGACTGCATTACCTCCACAAGACTTTCAGTGCTATGGAATGGTGATAAACTGGAGTCCTTTAGCCCTAGCAGGGAGACCATATTTCCCCTACCTCTTTGTCCTTTGCATGGAAGTTCAAAGCGCTAAAATTAATATGGTTGTTGATCAAGGGAAATGGAAGCCAGTAAATATCTCTAGACAATGCCCTCTTATCTCTCACATTTTCTTCGATGATGTAATAGAAGATGTTCTTGTTGATTTCTGCACCTGCTCTAGACAAAAAAATAAGTACAGATAAGTTCTGATTCTATACCTCTATCAATGTGGGAAGCACTTCTATCTCAGCCATCGCCCAAAGGCTACAAATGACTCATACTTATTATCAAGGAAAGTATCTGGGAGTCCCTATTCTCCATAGAAGAATAAAGGTGTCCCACTTCAAATTTCTAGAAGACAAACAAGGACCAAACTGGCTGCATGGAAATCCAAAGCCATGTCTAAAGTAGGTAAATGTGTTATTATCCAAAGCTCTTTAACCACCCACCGTACTATGTTATGCAGACAACCATGCTACCAACTACTATCCTAAACAATATGGAGAAGGTTTGCAAAAGTTACTTTAGAGGGGGACGATGAATTTGGACGGAAAATGCACACAGTGGCCTGGGATACCTTGTGTGCTATTAAACAATAAGGGGGTTGGGCTTCAAAAAACGGTGTACATGAAAATTTCCCTCTTGGGAAAACTTGTCTGGGATCTGATCCAACATAAAGAGGCTCTTTGGGTGAGAGTTTTGTCCCATAAATATAGGGAGCTGACGGTTACAGCAAAGGCAGGCAGCTCACCGACTTGGAGGGGCATATGCATGTTTGCGGAGGGGTTTTGAGATTAATCATCTGGGAGCAAAATGGAAGGGAGAAACAAATGGCCAATACACGGTCTCTTCTGATTATGCTTGGAAATTACACCCCAAAATCAAAGTGAAGTGTCCGAAATCTGGAAGAAAATATGGGAGCTTAAGGGTCCAACTAGAGGTAAATTCCTGCTATGGACTATTGCACATAAAGCTTTGAATGTGAATGCTTTCTTCATTCAAGGCATATCATAAATGATCCAACCTGGAACTTATGCGAAGAAGGAGATGAAACCATCCATCACGTCTTAAGAGACTATAGCTGGGCCAAAGACCCATAAGCAAGCCGATCACAGGTTTTTAGAGCCAACACTGAAATTGAATGATTGAGTATGAACTTGGGGAACAATTTTAGATCTCCACTACATGTAAATAAATGGAAGTACGTTTGGTCGGAAGCAGTATATGTGATTTGGATGTGGAGGAACAAGAAGATACATGGGCTTGAAGAGGAGAGGCCACCGGCATATGCATTTTTGTCAAAAGTAATAGAACGTGCAAGAAACTTAGATTAATTTGGTGTATTGAGTAACCATTATTTTGCTTCACGATTTCAGTTTTGAATTACATGACTATGTAAAGCTGCTCTTTTTATCCTTTGGCGGCCAGATTAATAAAACAATATCTTCAAATGAAAAAAATAAGTCAATCCAATTTTTTTAAGGCAATAAGACTAAAAGTTAATGTTTTTTCTTCTGAATACCTTGATTGACATAATTATTCATTTTCATCGGTCATGTGTGTATCTCTGATTCCTCTCTTTTTAAACTACTATAGTAATTTATATTTCAAAGATCATAATTTTTCTATTAAAGTTCTTATATTTTCATTAAAATGACGAATTTCAAATGTTCCGTTGACCCGCCGGGTCGGTGAGCGGGTCATAATTTCTAATAAATCATAATTTTTTCTAGAGTAAATGACCCGTTGACCCGTCGGTTCAGAACCCGCCAACCTGCAGGGCCGGGTTTCGGTTTCAACCCGCCCATATGTACATCTGTCCGGTAACAAGTGTCAACATTTTGAAGGAAAAAAAATTGTCCTGAATAAGTATTTATCTAGAAAACCAATACTCCCTCCGTCCCAAATTGTCTGGGACTTATTCCACTTATTGATGTCCCAAAATAAGTCTCATAATTAGATTTGGATTAAAAATTTCTTCTTAAATTCCCAAAATGCCACATAAATACATTTATTAAAATTTTTAAGGATAATAGAAGAAGGACATAATTGTAAAGTAGACATTTTTTAATGACTAGACAAATTAATAAATGATGTTTTTTTTAAATTTGTAGCGTTTCAAAATGTCCCAAACAAAATGAGACGGATGAAGTACATTATTTAACTCAATTTTTTCATACATACCAATACCTAACATTTAATGATTCTATATTTATTTCATATTTTAAAAGAGACATTTATTATACAATAGGAGTATTTATATACGATCTTTTTTTGACATATCCTACATGCACAATAAACTAATTAGTTTTTCAAGGGGAATTGTTAATGGCACCACACGCGATTTTTCTCGGGATCACATCTCATGCAAATTTCGATTTTGTAGATATCGAAATCTGTTTTCAACCACTCTAAAATCGAAATTATGCATAAAATTCAACTCTGAAATGATTGAAAACAGATCTCGATCTGTACAAAATCAAAATTTACGAGAGTTGTTGCGTCCGAATAAATTGACCATAATAGTATTAACGGTGTCTTTTTTTAAGGCATGTGAAAACCAAAAAAAAATGAACATGTTCAATTGGACGGATATCTGAGGGTGGTGGGTCAACTTGACCAGCACCCAAAAAACCAAAAAACCAAAAAAAAAATAATAATAATTGGCCACACGGTTCGACTAGAAGTAGGACCATAAATATCTGAGGGTGGATCATAGATGTATACGTCACACTTTATGTGAGCAAGATCGGAACACAACTTTTTATCGGCTTCTCCTTTCCCACGTGGGTTTTCTTAGAAAAAAGTTACATTCATAATCAAAAAATCATAACTAATCACCCGATTTATTTTTACACCATCTATTAATTGTTTGAGATAAAGAGAAAAAATCCTTTTTTTTTGTATAAAATGAATAAATAGGACATACATATTTTTTTAGTTGCAAAAAAGACAAACAATTTCAGACGGACAAAACTAACCACGCGCGTCCCCGCCATTCGATGATACATGAGTACATTGATCAGTTTGATCTGTTTGTTTATGTTTTTTTTTTTTTTTTCAAACATCCGTAACTTTTGAATTACAACCCCGATCATCGAAATTTTTTCACCAAAATTCATGTTTTTTTTTGTTCTTCAATTTGAGCCCAAATACGATACCCTTCCGACGTATATTTTGAAAGACGAAAAACTATTTTTATTAACCGGAGCGTTTTTTTCTTATAAATGACCGTAACTTTTGAGTTAGAACACCGATCATCAAAATTGTTTCACCAAAGCTCAAATATTTTTTTTATCTTCATTTTGAGACCGCGTTTGATACCTTTTCGACGTAGTATTTGAAAGCCGAATTTAATCGCAGCATTTACACTAACGATATCGACGATATCGGTAGTATCGGTATCGATATCGATAGTATCGATATCGCAGTATCGCATATCGCAGTATCGATATCGATGTAGTATCGATGTATCGCATATCGATCGATATCGGTAGTATCGATATCGCATTATACAAGAATATGAAGGAGAACATTCCACCAGACTGTTAACAAACTCAGCAGATTAATAGCAAGTACAACAAAATATAGATTTAGTACAATATGTACATCAGTTAACAACAAACTTGTAATTCATCACATTTTGATTTAGAACACCGATCATCAAAATTGTTTCACCAAAGTTCATATTTTTTTTATCTTCATTTTGAGACCGCGTTTGATACCTTTTCGACGTAGTATTTGAAAACCGAATTTAATCGCAGCATTTACATCAACACAGTATCAGTATCAGTATCAGGCTCATCTAAAGCTTAATTCAAGTGACTACTTCAAGGCACACATAGATGGCTCATATAAGGCTCATTTAAGGCTTAATTCAAGTGATTAACTATTAAGCCTATGTCAAGTTTATGTGGTTTTGATTGATAAAAGGAATATCATAGATTAACTTAATTAAGGTGTGGTGTTTATAACATGCAGGTTCAGTAGTTAATCACTTGAATTAAGCCTAAAAAGTACATCGACTAAAAGGTAATGCATAGAAGATCAATAACTATAGATTTAGTACAATAGGTACATCGACTCAAAGGTAATACATAGAAGAACAATACAAGTCTAAAACGATCGAACTATCGGCCAAATTATAAGAAGGATATTCGAGTTCAAAGAACTAAATTATCATGCCCGAATTCACAAGGTGATGAATTACAAGTTCGGTAAGCCAATGAACTAGGCCTATCTATTACATGATGATACAATGTAGATAAAAAAACCTCAAGACACCAAGGCACATATAAGCCTATGAACTAGGCCTATCTATTGCATTAAGGCACACAAAGATCGGTAGTATCAATATCAACGATATCGATATCGCGGTATCGCATCGAAGTATCGGTATCAACATCGACATCGCATCGTATCGGGCTCAAAATGACTCTCCTTTCGATTTTTTGTTCCAAGGTCTATGTCCCCCAAGTCCTTGATATGAACCGAATGTGTTCTTACAGCTTCAAGCACTCATATTTACTTCTTTTCGGAGCATGTTTCGATACTACTTTTTCTTTAGGATCATTTCTTTTAGGCCTCTTCTTGTTCTTGGGTTCAATCACATTAGGCCACTTGTTCTTGGCTTCACAAACAGCTGCATTCTTGAAAAATCCTTCAAAAGACGTATCTGATTCGCCTTTTTCAACACATTCATCCAAATAGTAACCTGAATCAGAGCTTTCTAGCTTGCTTATTAACCTCTGCTTTGCTATCCATTTTATTAGCTTCTGGAGTAACAACTTGAACAAAGACGGGATTTCGAGCGATTTTTGTCTCAATAATTTAGTCTCTAAAACATCAGATTGATTGTCAGAAGATTCTACAACTGAATTCACCCCACCCCAGTTACTAGAATCCTTAGATAAAATCATCAAACACATAGCCACTTCTTCTTGATCTTGCTCATCAATCTTCAAAACCGAAGAGAAAGAACCATTACCTAAACACAAATGAGATAACTTAATGCACCGAAATTTTCAATGACAAATAAAGATGAACAAAGACTTACGAAATCATAGGTTTGGTTGATGTGGTTCAACCGGTAGAACTCTTCATAAATAAATAAATAAAGCATACGAGAGGATTTTCGATTCAATACAACAATCCAATAATGCGAACCCGAATGAACGACCAAAAGCATTATTCTCGGGGCTTCAAATCCACCATCAAACGAAGTTCCCCTGCGTCACCATTCATGTTATTTTCCTCTCGTTGATGAAACCGATCGCATAAACAATAATCGTTAGCTTTCTTCCATAAATCACAATCAGAAAATTAAAAAAAAAAATCAATTAATTAATAACACATTGAGAGTTGCTGGTGTTTCTTCCGCTTCACCACCTTTTCTGTTGGAATCTCCATTGGAGAAGACGGCAGCTACGATGGCGGAGCGTTTTATTTGGGTTTTTTTTTTCTTTTGGTTGCGTGAACTGGATTTGGGTTTTGGGTTTGGTATTAACTACCTTCCAGTTTTATTTCTTATTATTATTATAAACAGGGGTATTTTAGTCCGGTCCAATATTTTTTGTCCTTAATGCAACTTTTATTTGGAGTGTGGATTAACACTTAATTAAGCAGGAAAAATTGGACTATAAACTAATTTTTCCTAATTGTGTTACATGCTATATGACCTATATGATATATCATTTTAAATTTTGAGGCTTACCCACATATTCAAAATGATTAAAAAAAGGATAAAATAATTAACATTTTATATATCTCGAACGTTTTTCATTTTCCCTAGTTTTTTAGGAGAGGAGGGTTTTCCATTCCAATTTTCAATTGCAACTAATTTGCGAATCGATTCCTAGATTTGGTCCGAGCCATTCTTTACCAATATCTTTTAAGGTAAAGGTAGTCTATTCTTCATGTAAACTAGACTTTAACTTTTAAGATAAGATTGAACGTGCTTTGCCACTTTTTATTGTTGATTAAATGGATTTATCTTTGCTTTTCTATGTTTTTTTCTTTCTTTCTTGCAAGTTCAACTTGATACAGATAAGCAGTAAGAGACTGCAAGCATTACAACTTCAGAAATTGTATATTTGTATCATGTATGTATCTCTGTACGGGTGTACGTACCATAGACAATGAACCGCAGCTATTCCTGTATCATACATATATATATATATATATATATATATATATATATATATATATATATATATATATATATATATATGTGTGTGTGTGTGTGTGTGTGTGTGTGTATGTAGGGGAAACATGAGAAAATATGTTTCAAAAGATTATAATTGATGCAGTATGTTTTAAAATGATAACATTTGAAAAATATGTTTGAAAAGCATTCTGGTGCGCAATCGCTACGAATTCGCTGCGGAATCGTTACGAAATACATTTCAGACATCTTTTTCAAATGTTATCATTTGAGACACAACACACAAATTAACAACCAATCTTGAGGTAAGGTCTTGAGTAAACGGTTTCTACTACTTATGCTTCCTTTTACTTAATCCTTGTACATTGGAAATGAGAATCAATCCTTAGCTATTGCTTTTATTTTTCGCGTTGTTGGTAATATGTATAGTACTAATTTCGGGATTGGACACGGCGAGGAGAGATCTTTTAGATGCGGATGTTACTCCAGGAGCCGATTGTGGGCAGGGCATAGGAGTCTTTATGATATAATACATAGTTTACTTCATTCTCAATTACACCTTGCTTTAGCTTTCTCATGTGTTGATCATTTACCATTTTAAGATCGTCTATTCACGCAATTAAATATCTTAGCGCACATACTTTCTTTTTCAATTTTAACCTTTAAATTTTCGCAATTATTTATTCTGACCCAAAGTTAGGCAGAATGTTGAATTTTTTTCTCCTCAAAATTAGGTCAGAATATATTAAATAGGCTTCTGACTGGTATTGGGTCTAGAAAACAATTAAATTCTCACTGAAATTAAATCAAAATAAAAAATTATAATCTGACTTATATTGAGTCAGAATAGTGTGTGATGTGTGAAATATGTGTGTTTTTTTTATACCTAATGAATCATCTGTTTACTTAAAGAGGATATAAACAGTAATGATACGAGCACAACGATTGTGTCACAACGAGTGATACCACGGTGATATACACCGTTGATTATGCATATTTACATCTGATCAATTTAAACACATTATTAACAACGATACGGATCACCGATATGTCATTTATTATACGTATCAGTACTCAGTATAAAGTAGCCACGTCCATATCAAGTGCACGTAGCAAACTAAATCTTCTTGATTTTGTCAAGGACTTTAAAAAAAAATTATAAAAAAAAAAATTCAAGGATTTAGTTTCTAGATGGATGGACCCGGTGGTTAGAATATCAACAATAGTCACTTAATTTGTACTTGAAAAATAAATTTGGAGTGACTTTTAGAACACCGATACTGCAATGGTTACTTTCTTTCACATTTTTTAAACTCAAAAAATGTTAAACCTTTCTTTATATGTGGAGAGAATGGTAAAGGGGAATAGTGCAACTTTTCTTTTTCCCATCATCTATTTTTACACTCTCTTTCATCAAAATTCAACATATTCTCTTCTGATTTGTTATTTTTTTTTCAGCTCTCTTTTTTTTCATCCTTTTATTAATTATATGTTATTATAATTATGTTTGTTAATTGATATGAAAGAAAAAAAATGCTTAAGAGGGTTGGTTAAAGGGTATTTATTGAAGTAGATTGATTTATAAAGTGTTTAAAAAAATGTAACTGAAACAGAAAACGATGTAGGTAGAGGGTGATATGAAGGGTTGTTATTGGAGATAGTCTTACTCTTTATATCCTCCTTTAAACACCTTTCAATTTCAACTTTTTAACACCTTAAAGAAAATCCACTCCAACACTGTGTCCCAATACAATATCTCAAATACTTACCACCACCAATATCACACTACTACAACATCTCCTATTTACCTGGCCAAATTTTATAGTTCAAAAACTATATTCTTCTTCAACATAATTTTTATCCATAAAAAAAACAACTATTGTGTCAAATGAATAAGTCCAGAATAAAAGTGTTCTTGTAATGACAAATTCTATAGTGCAAAATAATATTAAAAAAAATACTGCTATGAAAAAGAGATGAGTGAGAATATAGGAGAAAGGGTAAAAGTGGGCTGAAAAGTGATTTACTATTCATGTTAAATGACACCCTATTTTCAGGGAGTGGGTTAACATATTTTAGGAAAATTGATGTCTATAGGGTGTCCATTGTAGGTTTAAAGTGGATCAAGACTCCTTATAGTGTGTTTAGAGGGCTTCAAATGGGTATTGTTGTGGATGGTCTAAACACAACAAGATGGTAAGAGCATCTCCAAGGGCATCTCTCTTTTTTACACCAAAACATCAAAATTGTGTAAAATTACATTATTCTATTCCAATTATTCTGCACCAAATTTTACATGAAAAATAATATTCCATATTAATCTTTTTATTTATAAAATAATGTATGATAAATGAATATTATAACAATGAATATTATGTTTGCTTTGTAAGTTTATCATATGCTTGGTGAGTTTAACGTTATTTTAGTGTGCTTGAATTTCTAATGTCAAATAAATGTATGATTTGTATTTTTAGTAATATTTTATTAATGTTAAAATAAAATATCTAGTAAGTAATGTAATTTAATCAATTTAATGATTCATAATAAATATTTTATACACATTTATAACGTGGTAGTTAAATTAAACAAAAAAATGGCTGAAGCGGATTTTGGTGTCGGGTCACCCCACCCGACCCGACATTTGGTGATAAAAAAACCTAAAAAAATATGTCATACAGTGATTTTATCGTAAAATCCGTTTCAGCCATTTTTTAACGTGGTAAAATCCGCTTCAGAGAAAGCCGTAAACGGAAAAACCTAAAAAAATATGTCATACAGTGATTTTATCGTACCATGTCATCACTCCTTTTCATCAATCACACATTTTAAAATTGGTGGGTTTTTTTAAACTTGGGGACCAACTTGAAATAATGAAATATGACTAGTTCGGATCCCCAAGTCATACTATTGGCCAAACCAGGATAAAATTTGCCTTGGTCAGAACACAATCGGGTTAGCAAAAAAACATGTCAAAATAGGTTTATGTTTCAGGTTAAGTCAGGATTTTACGGATTTTTTTAAGTAAATGTTATTATCATAATAACACATGTATTACAACAAGTTACGAAACACATTTTTACATTATTTCATAAAATAGACCGATAATAATCAATTAGTGTATACAAATTTGTGTTATAGTAGTAGTAATGCCTCAACGATTACTACGGTAGCATGCTGCATGGGAAGTTATTGTGTAGTATCTCCGTTTGCATCGAACTGACAGCCAAACAAATCTGAACCACACAGTTTGAATTCAGTTTATAAATGAAAGATATCCATTTCGCCACATTGGTGTACTCCACGTATGACGGGTGCATCCAATAACTTTCAATGTTGCATTACCAATCTTCTTAACATTTTAAATCCTACCGTCACAAAATATTTATTTTTATAGTTAATTTTTTGGGGGAATGAGAGAGAAGAACGCCAAACATTTCATCAATTAGAAGGAAGGACACATTTTTGAAACTTTTGCATAAAGGATAAAACTATTTATTTTTTATTTTTCTGTTTTCAGGCGCCTATTTTTTTTATAAAAAAAAACCCTACACACTTTATCTATTATCCATGCTTTTCTAAACACTCATATCTCTCAATCTAGAACTTCAAATTTAAAAATTCTTTTACCAAATTTTTTATTTTAATGCTCTTTATTTTGATACCATATTCAACATATTCCGACGTGATTTCAGAAAATCCACTGTCGAAATTCACTATTATTCAAATTCATAGTCGAAATTCATTGATTTTTAGGATTCAGTGAGGATATTCACTGAGTGAATTTCGACAGTGAATCTCACGAAAACGATGTAATTATATCGAACCAAGTCTCAAAATGAAGAACATAAAAAAAATACAGTTAAATTTTTATTACGTTTGGATCTCAAGGTCAAAAGATGAGTGTTCAAAAATGAAGGAGGAAAGAGAATGAAAAAAAAGTGGAGCAGCTTGCTTCATGCGCTTCGGATTTTTTTTTTTTTTTTTTATTTTTGTTTTCTCTTCCAGGCTATAAAAATTATCAGAGTTGTTATTCTCCCAATAAAAAAATATTGGGAAATTAGGAATAAAGACATAATCTGGAATATTTTTAAGTAACATGACAGCTACATATTTTTTTATAGGGAGAAAGACAACTGCATAATTTTTTATAGCGAGAAGGACAAACAGTGAATCCCGAAAATCAGTTAATCTCCCCAGTCAATCCCAAAATCAGTGAATCCCGAAAATCAGTGAATTTCGACAATGAATTTTAAAAATTAGTGAATTTTGACAGTGAATTTCGACAGTGAATTTAACCAGTGAATTTAGAACATAAATGAATTTCGACAATGAATAAATATTTTGTCATTTATGCAAAAGTTTCAAAGACTGTCATTCTACTCAATTGATGAAATATTTTTGTGATTCTCCCTTGTTCCTTTATTTTAAATGCTGTTATTATTCTTAATTTTCCATAATTTTTTATTTCTTTGGGAGAGGGGGGGGGGGGGGGTGGGAGGGGGGATTTTTTTTTCGAAATGGCATTTTTCAAAAACCGTGAAGCTGAAAGCCCGAAGAATGTTCACCAAAGTCGGAACGAGTGGTCGGGCGTAACTAACGGTATAGAAGCTACCGTCATCAATGCCGTCAAATAGCCTCTGTTTCTTTCCCCCGTCGCCGTCAATTCTCAAACGGCCTTTACTCGTTTCCGTTGTCCTCTCTTTATTACCTTATATAAAACCTTCGTCCTCATCCTCTGCTGCCTAATTATCTCTTCAACTTCAACCATTCTCAGCTCCAAAAAAAAAAAAAAAAAAACAAAAACAAACTTTTTCTCTACTCAATACAATCCTCGATTCAAGCATTTAATTGCAGAGTTGCCCATATTAGACTAGAGTTTGGGAAAGAAAGTTGAAAACTTGATTCTTGCTTTCATATCTTAAGCTCATCAGGTACCAATACCATTTATGGCTTGCATTTTATTTGCTTCTTCTATTTTTTAGTGTGAACTATGTTCATTCTGGGAGATAAGTCGCTTCAAATCAGAGTTCTTTTACTTTTGATTTACTTTTACTGTATGATGGGGATGTTAGGTGAGGAAGTCAGCATGTTTGCTTTCAGTTTGACAAAGAATTATAAACGCGCTGGGTTTTCTTCTATTGACTGACGGTAGTCAATGGACAAATAGTTCGCTCTGCATTTATTATATTTTTAGTTTTCTTGGCATTCCCATAGCCTCACAAGTCAGCGTGAGAGGAGCTTATTCCTATGGGTTTCTAATGCAAATTTATGTTTGAAAAAAGTTGGATTTTCCATGTTTCTATCTGCTAGTCCCGGTACTGATTCAATTGTTCATTTAATTTGCGACAAGTACCAAGTTGTTTGCATCTTTTACTGATATCTTTTGGCCATGTTAGTATCATCCTATTGAATTTTATATGCTGGTTTTTGTCTTTGATCTTTCTTTTTTAACCCCTTTTTTTGAACTTGGGTTTGATGGCTTGCTGTTCTTTTTGCTGAAGTGAAGTGTCTTGTTTTGAAGCAAATTTTCTTCTTGATGAAGAACAAAAGGAAAGTAATTGTTTTTATGTGGCTTTTTTTGCAGGCTGATTGACTGTCTTTCTTTAACTTGAGCATTGGTTAGTTGTCTTTCCTCTGAAAGTTGTCCTGATTGTTGCTTGAAGATATGTCAACACTCTCTGCTATCTAGATCAGATAGTTCGAATATGGATTCATCCCACCAGCTTTTCGAATATAATGTCAATAGTACAGATATCTCAATCTCTTCTTCCTATTCAACAATTCCTTCTATTCCTAATGGGCTGTTTGGATCTCTGAAATCCGATTCCACGAACTCTCCTAATTCCCCTTTCTTGACTCATTTTGGTTCTGACATTCTTAGCACATGCAATGATGGTCAAGAAAACCATTCTGAAGCCAGTCCTTCACAGACTTCTTCATTGAATTGTATCAGTCAGCAACAGGGGTTAAGCCCATCTCCTGATTCTTCCCAAGAAAGACAAACAGTTTCGTCTGGTGATGGAAACAGTGGTTGTCAAATGAAACATGCTCTGCAGCAACTGGAAAGTGCTTTAATGGGCCCCGACGAATTCATGATATCACAGCCTTTAGTTGGAGAAAAAAAGCTACCACAAACATCAGGCCAGAAATCCATGGCATGGAGCCATGAAATAATGCAGGATACCTTGTCTGTTAACTCCCAGTCATCTTATGTCTCTCAGTTAGTGAAGTCCGAGGATGTTTTTCGTCTCGAGAATCAAAATAAATCATGTGAGGAATTTTTGCCAAAGGCAGTCCCTCCTACTAATCTTAAGCAGCTGCTAATGGAATGTGCAAGAGCACTGCATGAAAATCAGCTAGATCTTTTCGATAAATTGATTGCAATTGCTCGTGCCTCTGTAAGTATTAGCGGTGAGCCAATCCAACGGCTTGGTGCTTACATGATTGAAGGTTTAATAGCTCGAACAGAGGCATCTGGCTCAAACATATACAAATATCTGAGATGCAAGGAGCCTGAAGGGAAGGAGTTGCTCTCATATATGCATATTCTCTACGAAATCTGTCCTTATTTGAAATTTGGTTACATGGCTGCTAATGGTGCCATTGCAGAAGCTTGCAGAAACGAAGATCGTATACACATTATAGACTTTCAAATCGGTCAGGGTACGCAGTGGATGACCCTTTTGCAAGCACTTGCCTCAAGGCCTAGTGGTGCTCCATTTGTGCGTATAACTGGTATTGATGATCCAGTCTCTAAATACGCACGGGAAGAAGGATTAGCAGCAGTAGGGAGGAGATTAGCAGCCATTTCCGAGAAATTCAACATCCCGGTTGAGTTTCATCCAGTGCCTGTTTTCGCTCCAGATTTGAAAAGGGAAATGCTAGATGTAAGACATGGTGAGGCACTGGTGGTGAATTTCCCATTGCAGCTTCATCACACACCAGATGAGAGTGTCGACGTGACCAACCCGAGAGACGGGCTTTTGAGGATGGTGAAGTCGCTTAATCCCAAGGTTGTTACTTTGATAGAACAAGAATCAAATGCAAACACAGCCCCATTTCTTTTGAGGTATTGGGAAGCTCTGGAATATTATTCAGCAATGTTTGAGTCAATCGATGTTACAATGCCGAGGGACAATAAAGAGCGTATAAACGTGGAACAACACTGTCTGGCAAGAGAGATTGTGAACATTATAGCTTGTGAAGGGAAAGAGAGGATGGAACGTCACGAGCTTTTAGGCAAGTGGAAATCACGGTTTACAATGGCGGGATTTCGACAATATCCCTTGAGCTCATACGTTAATTCCGTGATACGAAGCTTGTTGAAATGTTACTCAGAAGATTATACGTTAATCGAGACTGATGGGGCTATGCTGTTGGGATGGAAAGACAGGAGTCTAGTTTCAGCATCTGCTTGGTACTGACATCTGATTAATGGTTTTGTTGCTGAACCTATGTTTACACACTTTGATGCAAAAGGTTTTGCAGCTAATTTTCTTGAGCTTTATGAGAACAAATAAGGGTCTTTTTGATTGATGCCGGGATTTCTATTGTCAATGCTGTTGTCTTCAGAGTAGTTTATTGGCTTCTTTTTTTTATGTCCTCAGAGTAGCAAAACATAATGGTTTAGACTATCTCCAATGAATAATATTTAATGCTTCCTTTTGTAGTCTTAAGGCTTCTTGTTTGTGCTGGAGATGTAGCCCAAAAGCCCTCTACATGGGTTTGATGGACTGATAAAACAATCAACTTTAAAGCTGATTTTGGATAGGCTACGATGTGTATCATCGAGATCTTAGGGCAAGTCCAATGGGAGGTATGAAACCATAGGTATCAAAATAAAATTTTGATACCTTTGGGCGCTATTCATTTGGGTATCAAATTTCCATCTCCAATAGAAGGGTTTAAATTCATAGTATCAGTATTTCTTTTCGTTTTTATTAAATATGTTGATGATTTGATAATAATATAAAATATTATTATTGTGCTAGTTAATAAGTTATTATGTAATTATAATTATTTTGAAAAATAATATACAATGGCTATCGTACTTAGAATCCATATTAAAATACGTGGAAATGAATATTAATTACAACCGTAACTAATAAATCCTTTTATTTAATAATAATTCTTAAAAAATTACACACGATGCAGTATATTAATCTAGCTCGACAAAGAGACTCATCTTCTTCTACTTTCCAACCATTGGATCTTGATTTCGGTGCCATTTATAAAAAAAGGAAAAAATTTAGAGTATGAGAAACAAAGTGGAAATTATAATTAAAAAAAATGAAGAATGTGAACAAAAGATGTGAGTATATTGAGTGTGATATACTGATATTTATAGTCTAGCAAAATGCACGTGCGTTGCACGTGTTTCAGCAAAATAAAGCTTGTAAAATTGAAAAATAACAACATGATTCAATATTACGTAATTATCAAGTATTTATTAATACATTAATTATGAATATGTTAAATAATATTTATTAAAAAATGATATCGATTTAGTTGTTGGTGAAACATTGCTTTTCTCAAGGAAATATTAATATAAACTTTTTTATTGATTTAGTTGCTGGTGCGTTGCATGTTCGTTTGTCGTAGCTAGTATTGCTCGATCTATAATGTATTATGATAATTATGTCTTCTCTTTTAAGTACGGTAATATACAATTGATCAAACGATTTTCTGAATGCTCATCATTATTTTTCATCATATTCAATGACAATATCTTTAGGTAATTATACTAATTATTGGTTCTTCTCCACAACTCACTCATAATAAGAATTCGATGAATTGTATATCTCTCATTGCTATCATGTTTTTAGTTGGTGATAGTTTTTTCATTATCGGTCACAAGTATGACTTCACCAAATTTGCCTCTATTATCTGTAGTATTGCCTAAAATCACCTCCAAATACAACATGAAGTACTTGCCTAAAATCACCTCCAAATACAACCATCTTTCCTTCAAATACGGCATAACGTTTCATGATGTCCTTTAAGATTATGTCAAGTGTCTCAATTGCAAAATGCTTCATATTATATAATTAGACAATCTCTCTTTAGTATTTTTAAATTCCATTTTACAATGGTATATTGCACGTGCTTGTCTCATTTGAATTAATTGGACTATTAAAGCGTGAGTGAGTTGTTCGCCCACCAGGCATATTTCCCGCTGCAACTCCTACAGTAGCTCTTGCTATAGCTATCTTATGTTTTCTTCTTAGATTTGCTATTAATGCTCTGTATAAATATGTTTTTACTTTGTTTTTTATAATTAAGTTTTACTCCACATCAAAATCTTCTTGAAGAATATCTATAGATAATTCATCATGTATCTCTTTCTGCCGATTTTTTGTAATGATGTTATCTTCTTGTGGACTTGACAAGTTATAGCAGTTAAAGTTTTTACTCATACTTTCTAGAAAGTAGCTTATGGCCGTAAAGTTTTATTCATAATTAAAGTTGTTAACTTTGTAGTGTCTCACATAAAATCTTCTAAAATTGGTTCCCAATACATATCCCAAAGTTGACGCACATTTGTAGGCTCACAATAAACTAAAAGAGTTGCAACAGTATTCTTAATGCATGATGCATTTCGAAGACAACGACTCCACTTAAACATTCTGAGATTCTTTTACCATGTTCTAGTAAACCTTTTTTCCGCAACTTATTTAAAACTGTTGCATTTATGGTTGTTTACGTAAATCTTCAAACAATGCTACTCCTTTAACATGACTGAGTAGCAATCTAAGATGATACATTTCTCCTTCAATTGAATTCGCACCATTTATGTGGCCAATAATATCCTTACGTTTTCTCTCTTTCCAATATTTTTGTGAGTTCATTCATTCAAAAAGTTATGAAATTTTCCAATACAAACATTTTTTTTGGTCTTTTACTGTGTTTGATTAAGGGTAAAAAAACCCGAGCACCGTTTTTTAGGCAAAGTCATTTCAGACAAGATTTTCAATATTTTAATTCTTTCAATATTAAACACAATTTTCCCCATGAAGATGAATTTGGAGAGAAATAATGGCCAGTTTCATGTCATGCAAATGAAGCTCAAATACTTTCCATGGAAAATAAACTGAAACACGATAATGACCATTATAAATGTATTTGTATAAGTACTTGACCTTAACAATTCATTATGAGTGACATACTTGATATTTCGTTTGAATGTGCGTTTGAAAAAAATTCACAATCCATTATAGTCATTTATGCTCGTTCTTGTCGAAGGCCCTGGAAAAAAAAAAATTTAATACCCTTAACCATGTGAAAAAAAAAAATTCAATAACAACTATTATATGGTATATGAGTTGATCGATTTAAAGAATGTAACAAAAATTGATTAGACTTTTTAAACTGAATTCGGATATGAATTTGAGGCTTTTCTTTTATTTAAATATAAAATAAAAATGAACAAAATTACACCACAATAACATTAAAACGGAGGCCACGAAATTACGAATTTTGGCCGGGCCCTAGGCCGTGGCCTTGTTGGCCTGCCCCCAGGGACGGCTCTGGCTGGGTCTTGAGATTTTAGTCATTAGTCAATAATGAATTTATCTAGCAAATTCGAAATTCTACATACTTATGTAATTTGTCTCAAATCCTCCGTGTACGTCGGCAATAAATCACATTGACTCGACTATAATTCATCACTAAATCCACCAGTCAAGTAATCGGATTATCCTTACGAAGCCTAATTACCAGCATAAAGATCCAAATTCATCACTGATGATTTCAGACATTATTAAATACTATTGTGGATTTCATTATGAACATAAAAGTGTAAGAAATTGAATATATACAAAATAATATAAAAAAATCCACTTTAGAATTCAATACTTAATGATATTGTGTTCTTTAGATGCAGCTGTCGATACTGTGTTCTTTTATTCTTAATGTGTCATCATCCTCTTCCATATCATAAATTGGGTCATTAATAAGAGTAAAATCTTTGTGTGCTTTCATTCTTCATTAAGAAGAGTCATCATTTTTCATAAGAACTCTTAGAGTAGGTATGAATTATTTAATGAAAATAAATAAATAATGATAATAAAGGAATGTAATACGTACGTACCGGACTGTAGAATTTGTTTATATACTATATTTTTTTGTACATCTATGGGTGTCGTCTAGTTGATCTTTGGGTTCAATCAACACCTTAGTTGTTAATATTTTAGTTCACTTTTAAAGTGCAACATATAGTTGTTCATTAGAGAACACCGGTCGAAACAAATAAACTTCTACATACGGTTTCATTTGTCCTTGTGCTTTATTAATCGTCATTGCAAAGCAGCGACGAATATGATGTTGCGTTCTTGTAAAATGAAACATGTATCTTTCATTTTCTGCCGGTGGAAGTGTAATACATGGTTTTAAAACATGCTATTTCACTTTTATTATTGTAGCTTGCAAACAATAATGAAATAATAAAGCAATATTATGTTATATATCAATTTTACACAAAATTCAGATTTCAAAATACAAGTTTCTTCTACAGTACTATCACAATACAGTCATACTTATATTGTGTAACTTTTGTGCATAAACACCTTTATAATTTAAACTCCAACATGCAATATTTACATCATTATTAAAAAAAATGAGAAATAGATTTTTTTGAAATATTAATTTCCTTTATTAGATTTACATAGAATTTTCAGTGTTTAAAATTTTGATTGTTACGTATGTTTGTTGCTCAGTCATTTCAGCATATATTTATTTGATTTTTATTCTATTTCTCATTTGAAGGTGAAAATGAAGAAGGTCTAAGTAATCTGTTTTTTATTCAATTTCTCATTTGAAGGTGAAAATGCAGAACGTCTTAGTTATATAATGAATGGTGTTTGTAATGTACCATTGACATCATTTGTGTTTAGTGCATACTCTTTTTGTTTTTTCGTTGACTCCATAACATTCCGAGTGTTATCATGTTCTAACTTGTCGCTTCAGGAAACTTTGATTTTATATGTTCAGGTTATGACATCATCAATGACTCCAACTTATATTTCTTCATTTACATTTGTGTTCTAAAATGCGATTTCACTAAAGGAATGTGCAAGAAACTCTATGATATAAACTTTAGGATGTAAATTACCTCGAATCAATCTTCTTTTCTTCCTCGATTCCTTTATGGATCTTATGGCGGCGTTGTTGCTCTGTAATATTAGCATATTTTGATTTATTTATCTTTTTTACAGATCAAAACAAGGAAAAAATATGAGAAAATGATATTTCACTACGATTTTTTATTGTCTTTCATTCTAATTTCTACATTGAACCTAATTCACATACACTTTCTACTCACAACAGTTCTTTCATCACCTTTTCGTTTTCTCTTGGCTTCCATAACACTTTTTTTTATCTTGTTGCACCCTTTATCTTCACTCATTTTGGATATTGTGCTTTTTTTATTAACTTCCTCTTGTAAACATCTTGGATAACTTCGTTGTCGATTCAATTAGTATAAATCCCTTAAATTAGTAAAATAATGAGGCAGTAGATAAACATGTATATTGTATAAAGAGTTATGTACCCTTCATTCGGCCTGTATTTTGTATGAAACAATAGAAAAATATCATTGATAATTCCATTACAAAGCCAATATAGTTTTACATCATTGATAATGATGTAATACCCATTGATTTCTATTACTCGCATAATGATAAATGGTGTAATACTGTATTTGTGACACTTAGTTGTGATTTGAAGTTGGAAAAAACATTTTCCTCCGAACAACTTTTTCTTTTGTTAAATTTATCTTTGACACTCTTATTAGAGATTAAAAATCAAAATAGAGGTATTATAATAATATTTAACCAAAATTATTATATTTATTGATACTCTTTTTTACTTATACTTATCTTCTTTTTAAGCTTTAAGGTGTTTTTTTATTCTGAAACAATAATATATTAATTGAGATAACTTTACGGTTATCACAAAAAAAAAAAAAAAAAATCGTCTTGTTTACTTGTACTTACCTTTTTTTTTATAGCTTTAACGTGTTTCTTTTTTCTTTGTTGAAACAATTAATTAATCTATTTATTAAATAAAAATAATTATGGAGAAACACTCTTTTGGGGAAACACCCGAGGGAGAAACACTTACGTGGGAAACAACTGGTTCTTTTAATATAGTTATGACACTTAGTTGTGATTTGTTGTTGGAAAAAACATTTTCCTCTGAACAATTTTTTCTTTTGTTAAATTTATCTTTGACACTCTTATTAGAGATTAAAAATCAAAATAGAGGTATTATAATAATATTAAATAAATTAACTGTAACAAAAAAAAAAGATAAAATCCTCTTTTTTACTTATACTTATCTTCTTTTGAAGCTTTAACGTGTTTTTTTTTTCTTTCTGAAACAATAATATATTAATTTAGATAACTTACGGTAATCACAAAAAAAAAAACAAAAAAAAAACCTCTTGTTTACTTGTACTTACCTTTTTTTTGGTTAGCTTTAACGGGTTTTTTTTGGGGGAATGAGGGAGAAGGACAGAAATATTTCATCAATTAAGTAGAAGGACAGTTTTTTGAAACTTTTGCATAAAGGACAAAACTATTTATTCACCGTCGAAATTCACTTGTGTTCGAAATTCACCGTTTAAATTCAATCGACGAAATTCACTTTCGAAATTCACTAATTTTCAAAATTCATCGTCGAAATTCACTAATTTTTGGGATTCACCGTCGAAATTCACGGTCGAAATTCACCGATTTCGGGATTCACCTGGGGAGATTCATTGATTTTCGGGATTCATTTGTTTGTCCTTCTCGCTATAAAAATTATGCAATGTTGTCCTTCTCCCTATAAAAAATATGTAGCTGTCCTGTTACTTAAAAATATTTCAGATTGTGTCATTATCCCTAATTTTCCATTTTTTTTTTTGTTGAAACAATTAATTAATCTATTTATTAAATAAAAATAATTACGGAAAGACATTTTTTTTGGAAAACACTTACGTGAGAAATAAATGGCTCTTTTAATATAGTTATGATTTATAGAAACATAGCCGTTGATGGAAAAAAAACCGTTGAAAGCAAAGAAAACGAGGAGAAAAAAAGAAAAGAAAGTCGTTGATTCACTTGATTGTGGATAGAAAATAGAGGGACAACTAGGTCTAGGAGACAATGGCAGGGACATATAACAGAACCCATGTGGAATGTGCAAGGAAAAAATCTTTGGCTTTTCTTTTCCCGAACCCGCACGTGTATATGTTGGGTACTGGCTAAGGGTTTAAATATGATACTCCTTTTGATACCATACCTATTTTTGATACCTATTAATTTTTTTCATTTGATATGTTAATACCTTCTTATAGGGGTCATTAGGATATCATTAAAAACTCCTTAGGGAGTAATTTATGATGAATTCTTGATCACTCAATTTAAATATCGGGTGAATAAAATTAACGTCTAAAGATAATGAAAAAATGAAGGAGGAGGTAAACGGAGGACCCAACTCCCACCTCCCACCTCCCATATTTCTCATTTGGGATTTTGGGCTCACCGATAAGACCCAAAATGAAGGTATTGGATGTGCCCAACGGGCTAGAACACTTTTGTCCGTGGGGATAACTCAGATGACTCATGGTTCATCACACGTGCGTTCCGCTGCCCCTATCCGGTCGGGTTCGGTTTGGTTCGTTTCGGTTGTTAATTAGTATTATTTTTTTTGCACAAAATTTCTTTATGAAACTTACCCAAAAATTAATTTTAATTAACATTAATTAAGGGAGTTAGAACAATTTGGAATTATGTTTGAACGGAATCAAAACATGATCTAATTAGACCGACTTAATTAAGTCGGCTAATATTGATTAAGTCGGCCAAGTTTCTTGTCTCAAGGAACATAAAAACATGGTTACAAGTTGACATCCTTTCTATTATATAATACCCTCTATGAATGAGAATTAAACATCGAATTTTCTCATCTTCTTCACGAAGTAAAAATCATTCTGCATTTATCGAATTGTGCTGTGTCGGAGAGATGTCGGAGCATCTAGTAATTTGCACGGGCTCGAGTATGCAAAGTATTGCTAAACTCGAGAAGCTGTGCTACAACCGTTAACCCATGATCGAAGGAATATTATCTTAAAGATAGAATAAATACACTCACCGCCCCAGTAAATCTACATTGCATCTATTTAGCTTAAAACTATCATTAAATCTTGTTAAGAAAAGAAAAAACGGCATCATCAAATAAAGAAGTCCATTGAAATATAACTTAGCCCCTAAAAAAAAGGAAAATAAATAACTTAGCCAAATACAAAATAGAACCTTGCGAGATCTAATCCAAGTTCACAGTTGTTTTTGTTAAAGCAAGCGAGAGATGCAAAAGAAAAAGAAAAACACAAATAATTGTAAAAGCAACGGGTTGCATGTATATATGGTATAACAAGATAGCATCCACGTTTGCATATAATTGTATTGGAAAACTTTCATGCCCTCCCTCAAGCAGATTGTTTACTTGTCGGTAACCGGCGGGACAGAGAGAGGTTGACCGTTGACTGACGACCCAAAAGAAGTTTTCAGAATATGACCGGCCGGTGTGCCATCCTGCGTACGGCAGGTCGCCTGCAAAATGCAAAATAGTTATGCGTGCTATAGCTAGATGATACCCAAATTTCTAAATTATATATATTTGACTGTTATGAAATAATATATTAATGGATTATCTATTATTCTGATTGATTTACGTAGATTTTGGATTAATTCAGTTTATTGTGTTCACATTGTAATGTCTACTATAAATACCCTCTTATACGTTGGAATAACACAAGCAATTCTCTCTTTTTCTTTACTTGTATTTTCCCTTGTTCTTCCTCCAATATTTTCTTAGTTTTATAACGCGTTATCGACGAGGCTACTACCAACGAAGTATTCCATTGGTGTCCCTTTTGGCGGTTCGGGTAAAATTCTATTATTGTTCATCACTCTTCTTGTTTTAATGGCTAACATCACCAAACAAGACTTTGTACCCCTAAACATATCGGGGAAAAATTATTTATCATGGGCCATGGATGTTGAGATGCACTTGGTATCTATGGGTCTTGGCAAAACGATTGTCACAAATAATACGAGACAAGCCAAGACCGTGCAAAGGCCATGATATTTCTCCGTCATCATCGGATGAGGATTGAAACATGAGTATTTAACGGTGAAAGATCCGTATGAATTGTGGAACCATCGAAAGAGAGGTTCGACCACTTGAAGTTGGTTGTTTTACCGAAAGCCGATATGATTGGCTCAACCTACGACCGTTATAGGGATTTTAAATGCGTCATCTTGAATATAATTCGGCTATATTTAAGATCACATCACAATTGAAACTATGTGGTGAAAAGGTGACGGATGAAAGACATGTTGGAAAAAACTTTTTCCACTTTTCATGCCTCGAATGTGCTCATCTGCACGACAATATCGAGAGAAAGGTTTTAAGAGATATTCGATCTCATTGCATGCCTTCGTTGGGTGAGCAAAACAATGAGCCGTTAATGAAAAATCATGAGTCCCGTCCCACTTTGGAGCCGGTCCATTCCCCGAAGTGAATGCGACACAATCTTCAAATTTTGGCCGTGGTCGTGGACGTGGTCGCGGTGGAGATCGTGGTAGAGGCCGTGGTCGTGGACGCGGTCGTGGAAAATATGCGACATATCACAATGAAAATTGTGGGAAGAAACGAAGCAATCCACCAAGATCGGATCATAACAACAAAGAAAAGAAAGTCCATGGTGACAAATGTTATAGATGTGGAATGGATGGACATTGGTCCAAGTCATGCCGCACGGCAAAACATCTTGTTGATCTTTATCCGGCATCTCGGAAAAAGCGAGGAAAACGGTGTTGAGGCAAATCTTATTGATCAAAAGATTGATGATCGAATTTTGATATGCCATTGATGTCACCAATGGAAGTTCTTGATTTTTTCAACGACACCGCTTGAAGGCTCCGGTTTATTGTGTCTTTTGACACATTATTTCTTTTGTCATTCTAATAAAGTTGTTTGTGCCCTTTTGCACTTTATTTCATGTCATCCCAATAAAATTGCTTTAGCAATTGTTTTGGTATTGTTTTATTTTGTCTTTGATTGAGGTTGATCTATGATGTAATATGAAGTTTTATTATTAATAAATCCAAGTGAGTATTTGATTATCGATCATTTCTAGTTTTTCCTTCGTTATAATTTATGTTGAAAACCAAAGGATACAATGCATTTATTATTAGTACATAGACTTGATATCTCGATGTATTGATATTTTTTAAATAAAACCGTATGTAATAAAACGCTCCCTTTATAAATAAAAAAAAAAAATTTAAAAAATAAAAATAAAACCAATGCGCGTCAAATTAGCGAGCCAATTATGAGTCATTTATGATCCAATATTTTTGCTGACCCACGTAATAAAGAAAAAAAAAGGATTTGGCATTTCTTTGGAAAAAAGATTTGATGTTTTTAAATTGTAATAACTAATAGATTCAATTTTTACCTTTTCCTTTAGTTTAGTTGAAATTATGAATGTAGTGTTTGGCATCTATATAATAGATGAATATTTTTTTTGAGGGGTATAATAGATGAATATTTAACAAATACTTTTACACTCTTTTTCGATGTTTAAATATAGTATATATATATATATATATATATATATATATATATATATATATATATATATATATATATATGTGTTTATTCACTTATTTATTGCGGACACACCACTAAACATTATCATCATTCGTGTTAAATTGTTATTCTTCATTTATCTACATCAATTAACTCCTTTGTTTCCTTGACTAACATGTTATAGATTTTTTTTCTTGAAAAAAAATGGAAGCCATATTATTAATTTCTTTTGGTTGGTGTATAATACATCGGATTATACATTTCAATATCTAGAAGTGGATGTGACTAAACTCAATATTTACGATGTGTCCGTTCTAGAAGCGAATGTAGACAATTAACTATTCTAAATGTGTTGAGATACACAAGTCGGTTCCCGGTGTGAACATGACAAAATCTAGATAATGTATACCGATATTTAAAGATGTATCGAATCACGTCGATCGATTCCCGAAGTGAACATGACACATATGAGACTTTGTGATTTTAAAAATCATTATAGATGGACTTGGGGTTCATCAAAAGCACTGAGGTGCTCATAGAAATGAATATGAAATTCATAGAAATAAATATGGACTCGGAGTCCATATGAAAGGGAATGATGTTCCTACGAAAGACTTAAAGTCTAAAATAAGAAAATCCAGTAAGAACATCGTGACACTACTTTAACCCGCGGAAAAGAAAGTTATTCATTGCGATAATATGCTATTGTATTGTAGCAATATTGAAGGAAGCGGTTTAAATTCAACAAAATGATTATCAAAGAATAATCATGAAACTCAATCCATTTGATCTAGTCCATTCCCAGAAGTGCTTGTCACCAGATTCATGAAAGTGGTTGAGGTCATATACATGTCTGAATTCGTGGACAAAACTCTTGATTAATGTATCCTTGAAGGATATCATCAAATTTGTCTACTTGGAGGGAAGGATTGTCCACCGAAGTGGAACAAAACGAAATTAAATTCTAGATGAATGATGAAAATCGATTTTCATATTGTGGTATTGAAAGATCAACGATCGCGTACTTGGCGTACGGAGAATTGATTTTCACGATGTGGCATTAACGGGCCACTAGTCGCGTCTTGGTCATACGGCAAGATATCCGGTTGAGAATAATGAAGCTTCATATTTATAGTAAAAACAATATTATGAAACAAATACTATATGTTACGGTCATTATGAAAATGATCCAGATATATATGATAAATATTGTTTATCATTTTTCAAAAGTCTTAAACGCAATAAATTGTGCGACGTGGATATTAAATTGAGACATCGGAAGAATTTAAAAAGATATAGATCTCTTGAAGAGATAATATAATTCTTCCCGATTGAGTATATCTCGTAATGTTTGTTGATACTCATATAAATGGATACACATTGACATGTAGAATCCCACATAGGGATATCACATTAAAATGTTGAATCCCACAAAGGGTTATTGCAAACTTAAGTAGATATGACTTCAGATAAAATGTTTTTCCAAGATTAGGGGAGGAAAAGTAAACTTGGAGTTTATAAATCTTGTGGAAAAACATTGTATTAACGCACATTTAATCACCGGAGGCATTTAATTACTCTAGAAGAGTGAGCGGCAAATGCTGCGGTTGGAATAAATGTTGCCAAAAGGTTTATCCTAGGAGGATAATATTTGTCCTAGAAGGACAGAAAAAGTCCGAGAAGGACATAATATGATACGTATCAAATTAATGAAGATAACGTTGTAAGCATCGAAAGACCAATTGGCTCGATAATGAAAATTCCTCAGAATGGGTTATGACTATATTTATGAGAACTTTGGAAGAATAAGCATATGCTCGAGCAGAAAATATATAGTCAAAGAAGCTCCGGAAGAGCAATGGAATACTCTAGATGAGTAACGAAATCATAAACTTTTGACGAGGTCAATGCTAGAAAATGCCAACAAGTGTTGATAAATAATATGGGTGGAACAAATAATATGCGGTTGTCATACATACATGAGGTTGGAGAAAATGAACACGAAGTTCACTCCCTCGTGTTACTTTCTTGCGACCCCCCGAAGAAAATGTAATGCTGGAACCGCATATTGCGATTGTTAATTATGTTCACCGCTTGGAGCGTGAGATACCTTAATGTTCCAACAAATATAAATCTCTTAGTGTTGAGATAATGAATTAATGTTATCATTGTTTGAATTAATGAGATATGATAACAAATGCAACATTTTATGAACGAGGTTCATAAACGAGGCAAGTATGTTTTGATATGTCGAAATCGCCGGGAGCGATTATAGTGCCTCAAGCACGTGAGATGTGTGAAGCATATAAAGTGTTTGAAAGACTCGAAACACAAAGTATATAATACATGAATGGTCCCCGAAGCGGGATAATTTGTTTGATCTCGAGAATGTGTGGATCCATTGTGAGACTCACCGAAGAGTTACAAAAGATAATTGAATATGATTAATTGAGTTATATTATCAAGATCCGTTATATGCACAAGAAAAGATATGTTTTGGCCACGAAGACCAAAGATTGTACTCTTTTTCCCTTTAACAAGTTTTTCCCGTTGGGTTTTCTTAGTTAAAGGTTTTTAACGAGGCAATCGGTGCACTAGGGCGCGTATGTCATGAGTCATTTTTCCTTGGTTCGGTTTTTTTCCCACTTTGGGTTTTTCCAAGCAAGGTTTTTGGTACATGCCATATACGTTATAAAATCGAGATCAAGCGGAAAGCATGTCGGGGACTTGTTAGTTACGCGGTTGGTGGACATTTATCGAACCCCAAAAGGCAAGGCTTCAAAATTGGTTGTTCCTCACCGGTGGTGGTACATCGATTTCATAGTCTTGGACATAGAAAATTTTGGTCACAATATCCTCAAATCATGGCGAAATTGTAGCTATTCATGAAACAAGTCAAGAATTAACTCTCGTTCGGATCATTGGCACATCATACCCAAGACACTTGTGGTTTATTCATCAAGAAAGAGAAACCGAGTTGATTATATGAAGATAATGCGGGGTGTACGACTCAATTAAGTGGTGGCTATATAAATGACGATCGGATGAAACATACTTCACTAAATCTTCATAAGAAATGTGACATTAGTGTTCGACGAGATAAGGTCAAGTGACAATCCGGCGATTTATTCGCGAAGTCATTACCTACCGCTACGTTTGAGAAATTGATAAAGAAGATCGGAATGCATCGACTTAAAGACTGAATTGATGCTTGGTTTAGGGGGAGTAAATTAAACGGATAAATATGTACTCTTTTTTTTAACTAAGATTTTTTTCCCACGGGGTTTTCTCTTAGTAAGGTTTTAATGAGGCGTATCATATACGTTGTATTTTAATAATAGATATCCAAGGGGAGTGTTATGAAATAATATATTAATGGATTATCTATTATTCGATTGATTTACGTAGATTTTGGATTAATTCGGTTTATTGTGTTCGCATTGTAATCTCTACTATAAATACCCTCTTATACCATTGGAATAACACAAGCAATTCTCTCTTTTTCTTTACTTGTATTTTCCCTTGTTCTTCCTCCAATATTTTCTTAGTTTTATAACATTGACAAGGTATTTGCAATTTTGTCTTTATTTTCTTTTTTTCATTTGGGGAATTAACCATACAATGTAAAAAAAAAAATAGATGGTTACCCGGAACATTATATGAGTAAATGATAACTTTACTAATTACATCATACCTTCATTATGTTTGTAAATGATTCATGTATGGTTATGCGTACAAAGATATCTATTTAATACAAAATGTTATTTTTTTAGGGCACTAGAAAATGTTATATATATATATATATATATATATATATATATATATATATATATATATATATATATATATATATTCTCAAAAGAATGATTTATTAAAAAACAGAGCCAAAAAAGTACTATTTACAATTTTAGTAAATTTCACAATATATCTACCACAATGAAAAAAACCCAATTCCACAAATTTTTTTTTTGTTATACATGCATATATATGAGCTTTTAAAATGGAAAAAAGTTATATCATACATCACAACTTGTAACTTCTAACAAATAATTTGAATTGATCACTAATCAATGGAGTACCCTATAATTGTTTTTTTCTCTTCAAAACTACATTTTGTTAACGATGCCTAAGAACAACTGTAACTAAAAAAAAACACTTAAAAAGAGAGGACGATGACTCGTGATATATACTATATGATCTAGATATTAAAAACAAAGACATGATAGTATGAATGTTTATATTAATAGGAAAAGGTAGATATTAAAAACAATGGAAAATTAGGGATAAGGACACAATCTGAAATATTTTTAAGTAACAGGACAACTACATATTTTTTATAGGGAGAAGGACAACTGCATAATTTTTATAGCGAGAAGGAATGACACGTGAATCCCGAAAATCGGTGAATCTCCCGGTGAATCGAAATCGGTGAATTTCGACGGTGAATTTCGACAGTGAATCCCGAAAATTAGTGAATTTCGACGATGAATTTTGAAAATTAGTGAATTTCGACGAGTGAATTTCGTCGGTGAATTTCGAACGAAGTGAATTTCGACGATTGAATAAATAGTTTTGTCGCTTTATGCAAAAAAGTTTGAAAAAACTGTCCTTCTATTCAATTGATGAAATATTTATGTCCTTCTCCCTCATTCCCCCTAAAAAACAAAGACATGATAGTATGAATGTTTATATTAATAAGAAAAGGTTGTGAAATACCACTTTTAATCTAAAATGGGTATAAAAGAAAAAAGAAAATTAGAACTGACCGGGCGGTGAATGCAACCACATCATGATGACGAGATGAAGAACGAAGACGGAGCCTGGACACCGACATGGCTATGATCCTACTACGCCTAGATTTCGTTTCAGAATACGATGAAAATGATCCAATAACTCTGGCTTTTATACGTTTGATTCTTATCAGTAAAGCATTCTCTTCCTCAGAAATGGAATCCAACGACGGCCGCCACTCACTCCCGGAGACGCTTCTCCTCCTCCGACCAGATACGGCAATAATCTTCTCTTTCTTCAATATTTTTCTCTTAAAAAGTGACCGTGGCGCCGCCGCCAACAGTCTGTTCTCTTCCTTCATTAGAGATGGGGATGCAGTTGAATTTGCACTACAGCATGGTATTAGTTCTGACAGAAACATATTGTGATTGTTCTTCACTTTCTGTTTCGCACCCTCTCTTTCTCTTAATTAAGGAAAATGTATGGTATGTGTATTATATATATATATATATGCAGTGTCAAAACATAATGATTTGGAATATTGGAAAAGGGAATCCCTTCTTCTTTACATATATAGATGCTAGTCACTCGCTATGACCGGATTTTGGATTGACAAAAATAAAAAATTGAAAACATCACAATCACAGGACACTATTGCATGTCTCGGTATCATTTCTCAAATTTTGTTTTTTTTAGTATAAACATTATTTTTCTTCAGACAAAAAACACAAACAAAACTAATCCTCAAGTGATATCCAAATGGACTTGGTTACACCGTTTGAAATAAAAAGATGTTGTTTGTCAAGGAAATAAAAATAGATGTTAAAAGTTACAACATTATTAATAACGTGAAAATATGTTGTGGTCATTTGTTCTTACTAATTATTGCTTAGGGACCTTAGCGTATAATCTGGGTTGTTTCCCTCTCAACTCTGGATCTTAGCACCCAAAAAGTCTGTCTCTAACGATGACGGTTTGTATTCGAAGTTTTCTTGGGGTTGGAATTGAAGTAGCAAATGTTGGAGATGCGAGCAATTTTGATGGCTTTAGTGGAAGGCACCGACTGGGCGTGGCACGTTTGGAGTGATTGATTGACCTGCGTGGAGATGTTGCATCAAGCGGAATGAGGACCTCTCTCCCTTTGGTTGCTTACGACAAGATTGCCTCTCAGAAGTGTCCCAGTTTGTTTCCGTGCAGTTTTCTTTTATTAGGCGTACGAGAAATGTCAGAATGTAACTTCTTGTGGATTTCAACCCCTAAATGATGTCCGTTCTGCATGTTTAATAGATTTGGTTGATTTATACAAAGTCTTTTACCTTTCAAAAAAAAAGAAAAGAATGCCATAAATTTGAATAATAAAAGTCTAATATAATTTGATTAACATTAATATTATAATTGTAAAGTAATGAAAAATTGTTAAATTAATATTAAATTATGGGTAAGAAAAATAATAATGTAATAAATGTTTTAGTGATATTCTAAAAACCATACATTATATGAGGAATAAAAAAAAACAAAAAATATGGATGAATGGAGTATTATCTTTCACTTCAATCTTTTATGTATCGTTTCAATTTGTGGATGAATGGATTATTACCTTTCATTTCAAACTTTTTTTGAATCGTTTCAATTTTATTGAATGTCCCCGAAATGAAACTTCAATCCAAAACAAAAAAAAAAAAAATAAAAAATTCTTAAATAACACGATAGCGAGTTCTAAAAATAAAAATAAAAATAAAACACGATAGCGATATGAGCATCGGGGTAGTATATGTATTTGTCTTGACTAGTAATCAATTAGCCGTCCTTAGCAACTAATGTATGTTAAAACCTTTTTTTTTTCGAAAATGTATGTTAAAACCTGAACAAGCTTATTGGCCAACAATTTTTTTATTTTATTTGATTTTCATTGAAAGGGACTGGTTAACGACTAAGATTTATAACTAAAAAAAATGTTGAAATAACTAAAACTATGCAGGAAGAAATCAAATGCTCCAAATGTCCATTATCTAAGAAACATTTTTGGCTTCTTATTAAATCTTATTATCGTTCAATCAGAATATTAATATAATAATGTATAATAATCTTATTATAGTCTTCCCATGTACCAATCCTGAAAGTATTTTACCAAATAAATAAATATCCTTCCCGTTCCGACGTGTAATTTGTCTCACTTCTTCTACCTTAGTAGTACCTATTAAAGTTGCTGTTTGGTCGTATGGCTTTTTGCGGCGTTTTTGGTCGACCGCTTTTAGCGACGGTTTGGTCGTCGCTATAGGTAATTTTGGTCGTCCTCCCACTTTAGACAAAAAACGACGCCATGTTTTGATCAGGATACGTGTCTTCCCATGGTTGCTCTGTCTTGTTCGTGGCCCAATCAATGTCTCCTCTGTGGCTGCAAATGTGAAGATGGTGACAGATCGACATGGGTAAGGCTTTGTTATGGTAGAGAACGGTGGGTTTGGGGGCTGCATCCCAATCAATTTCTCGTTTCCTCCTCAATTCTCCTGTCATAGAAGGCCAATCACCGCCGCTCGCCTCCGCCTCCGCCTCCGCCTCCCCCTCCCCAACCGAAGGTGCAGGAAATAGCAATTTTGTTTGTTGATTTTTGCCTAAATATTTTTTCCCTTACCAATTTCTTCATCTACCATGTCAATTTCGAGTTCATCAACCGCACACCTTGTTTTTTCTTCTTCTTTGCGTTTCTTCTCGTTCTTGACCATGATATTCTCTGCAATTGTTCCCTCTGTTTTCCGTTGATTTTTGTTGCTTTTGATGCTATTTTCCGGCGATTTTTTATGCTCTTATTCTTGCTCTGATGGTCAATGCGTGCTGTTTTTCAGGTGATCGATCCTTTGAAACTTTTTTTTAAGGTACACCATGTTTCCGGTCCTCTTTTCTGCTTATTATCTCCTTTGCATGTCGGTTTCTGTGTTTGTTTGCTCTGCTTTTGCTTGGTTTTTGTTCTTGTAGTTGTTCTTCAACTATGATAATCATTATACTTTGTTAATTTTCATTACGCGGTTTGTTAATTGGAGATTACTGCTTGTATTTCGGCTTCTCGATTTTGCGATCGATTTTATTGTTGTTTTGGTCGTTTTGGGCGAGAGGAGATGAAGATTCCGGAGGAGATCGGTGGGTTGAAGTCATCTCTTGGGAACCAAGAGTCATGTCATCTACTACAACTTTCTCGGTATGTGTTGATTTTGGTGGTTGGAATTGACAAATGTGTTTCATAGACATGATTTACTTGAATTTGGGGAAAATTGTAAAGGCGAGTAATAGTTTTCTTGTATAATAGTAAATCCTTTTCAAGATTCAAACTATGCCTTAGCATTTCTTTTCGCTTTAAATGTTCCGGTTTAAAGGTTTTCTTAATAGGTGAGAAAATGGTTATGTTATGTATACTATACAAAGTGATTTTTGTTTGTCCACATTCTTGTACCTTTGTTGATAAGAGGAATAGCTCCATCAATCATGTTGTATCCTAGAGACTTTTTTAGACAAAATGAGATGGGTTTTTTTGGCGGTGTAAGACATTAGCAATGTTCGAGCCATGTCTTCGATCTCGGTTTTCTAGCTTCGGACTCAATTGTCATTTTCCTTATGTCAATTAAAGTATCTAGACAATTGTTCTTTAACTCTTCTACTTCCTTTTAAATTGATTTTATTTCTTCTTTTCTTTCATCCGGTGTTTTCATGATCTTTTCAAGTACATCCGGATATTTATTGTTAGTTTGCGGAATCGCACAAGTGACCTACCTCATGACATCTATCTTTGGAATTTTATCGGTTTTCTTGAACGAGTTATCTTCCGTTTTCTTGTCGAGTTTCGGTTGAGATTGTCTGTTGTTTTTTTTCCATCAATGTTGACTACGGTTTCGGTTCATATCGTGGTTTCGAGGAACACGGTTTGGGTTTTCGTAGGAATTTACGACGGATTTAACGGCCCGATGCAACCGATTATCTCTTAAAACAATCTTTACTTGAATGTATACAAGGAACTTAAAGGAATTTTATGGAATGATGTAGTTACAAATGTAATGGCGGGGATTAACCATATGCATGTGATCAAAGCATTATCTCGAAGCATTGAGAAAAACAGAGGCGACCTATTTGAATATAACCGATCTAATGGTGATGGAGAATCCGAATTATCATTAATGGGATCATGTGTTTTGATGATGTTAATGAAAGGGGATGATGTTTATTTGATGAACGTTGGAGATAGTCGTGCGGTATTAGCACAAAATCCGAATCGATCGGTTAATCGGGAAGCATAAGAAGGATTTAGAAAGGATTAAAGAGGATAACACCCTTATTAATCTCCCCGAATCCGATGAATTCGGTTGTTTGCGACATACGAGTTGTTGTCAAATTACTTCGGATCATAGTACTTGTGTGGAAGAGGTGAATATCAATCAATCTCATACCTCTCTTTTTTTTGTTATACATAGAAGAAATCTATGAACTTTATTCAATGTTTTTTTAATAAACCTTCCAAAATCATTGTTTAATGCAGGAGGTAATGAGAATTAAAAGTGAACATCCAGATGATGTTTTAGCCATATCAAATGATAGAGTCAAAGGTTCCTTAAAAGTCACTCGAGCTTTCGGGGCCGGCTTCTTGAAACAGGTACTACTTTCTTGAAATCCTGCTGCTGATTTCAAATAAGAATGAATGTTGAATCCCTTAAAAATGTGATTTGTGGATAATTAATTAGGCTAATCTGTCTTTGCAGCCAAAATGGAATGAAGCATTATTGGAGATGTTTAGAATAGACTATATGGCAACAATGCCATATATATCATGTTTACCATCACTATATCACCATAGACTTTGTCCAAGAGATAGGTTTTTGATCCTTTCTTCTGATGGACTTTACCAATACTTAACAAATCAAGAAGTTTGTTAATGAAGTCGAGACGTTTATGTCCACTTTCCCCGAAGGTGATCCCCACAACATCTTGTTGAAGAAGTGTTGTTTCGTCTTTGCGAAGAAAATTTGGTAATTAAAAATTCAAGATTTATTAATTGAAAACCATCATCATTAGTTATCTGAATCATCATTTATGTGTTTGTTGTTGTTTGTTGCAGGAATGGATTTCCATGAATTGCTTGATATCCCACAAGGAGATCGCCGAAAGTATCACGATGATATCTCGATTATCATAATATCTTCGAAGGCATGATATGGAGATCTTCTCGTATAAGTAGGAATAATAGAGAAATAGATGATAGTAAAGAAAGCCTCTTTATTCTTTTAATTGTCGGATTTTTAAAATGCTTTTTGTTCATAAAAATGTTGTTGGCGTTGTATACAGAAATAGGATCTCTGCATCTATACCATTACCTAGGGATTACTTGCACCACAAGATTATTTTGAATATTTTTATACCTCTCACACTACACAATTAATAAAAAACTACTACTTTCACCACAACGTAAGGGCAAAACCGTGCAGAGCACGGTCACTAAAAACTAGTATGATAATATAGTTAGGAGAGATTTTATGGTGCAACCGTTGTAGGAAGGTTATACCAAATGGCATATATTAGAGCCTCTTATTTTTACACATAATACACTTTTATCGTGTGTGAGAGATTATAAATGAGTGGATGTAATGTATGTCACTTGGTAAAACATTCCTACAACGGTTGTATTTTAAAATTTCACTATAGTTATTACATATATTGTTGAAAATATTGTTATTATATTTCAAAAGTTATATTAAGATTTTTGTTTTATAAAGTATATATATTTTATGTGTTTTGAAATATATGAGGAAAAAGTTGCTAATTAAAGGTTTTGTCTCCCAAGATTTAAAAATATATGGTTTACCTTATGCGATTTTTAATAAAGCATCAAATAGAAATTCAGGCCAATACATGAGAATATTAAGTTTTTTTTTTTATTTATAATCTTATTCCTGTTTTACCTTTTATTTTCAATGATGTAAACAACAGCATCATTCAACCTACTTTCTTTCGGGGGAAAAAAAAAAAAAAAAAACGGGACCTTCCCTATGACGATGAGCGTTCCCTATGTGCGACCGGGGTTGCGTTTTCCGGCGATATTGATGATTCCGATCTCGATTTAGGTGTTTTCCGGTGATTTGAAAGGCAATTTAGCGGTGTATCTCGGCCCGTTCACTTTCTCCGCTTCTTCTCAATTTAGGGGTTGATCGTCATAAGGACACTGATATCGATTTAGGTGTTTCCCGATGATTAATTAAAAAGTATGTTTTTTTTTCAGGGTTTGATTTTTGATTTGTTGAAACAGCAGAAATTGGAAAATGAGGTTGTGTCAGTCCTGACACTTAAAAATCAGGTCGTGCCTTTTCTGACATGGAAATTCAGGTAAACGTAGTGTTCCTTACTTTTAAACGTAAGGTTCCTTACGTTTAAACGTAAGGAATTCAAATAGCTTTCTGACACAAATCAAAGCCGTAAACGTAGGGTTCTTACGTTTAAACGTATATTAACTTCGTTTAAACGTAAGGAAATTCAATAAATTAGGAAGTTCAATTATGTGTATTTCACTACGTTTAAACGTAGGTTCAAACGCATTGTTCTACGTTTAAACGTAGGTTTCCTACGTTTTAAATTATATTATCTACGTTTGGAAGTGGTAGATGGCAATTAATGTTGTTGTAAGGTACTTGTTCAATATACATCACACGAATGGGCCATTGTTCAGAGTCTTTCAAGTTAATATCAATTTTCTAACCATTTCTTCTTCTTTCAAGTCCATTTGTTCATCTTTCAAGTCCATTTTTTCATCATTTAAGTGCTCAAATGGGTAAGTTTTTGCTATGTAATTTGTCTTAATTAAAGTGCTCAATGTGATTATGTTATTTATGCTAGTAATGATATGTACTTAAACGAAATGTGTGTTTTTAGTAGGTTGTTTATGTAATGATTATTCATCTAAGTAGTTTGTTTAAGTCATTTCTTAGTGTTATTGTTTAGGGTTTAATTACTAAGGTTTAGTGTAAGTAATGATAAGTATTCAACCGAAATGTGTGTTTTAAGTAGTGATTATACTATTTATATTGTAGTAATGATATGTATTTATCGAAATGTGTGTTTTAAGTAGTGATTATGTTATTTATATTGTAGTAATGATATGTATTTAACCGAAATGTGTGTTTTAAGTAGGTTGTTTATGTAATGTTTATACATCTAAGTAGTGTGTTTAAGTCTTTGGTATTGTTCGATTGTAGTAAACTTTGGTATTGTTGATTTGGTATTGTAGTTTTGAGAAGTTGGGAAATTTGTTGTTGGTAGTAATGGAATTGTCCATATTGATGTTTTGATCTTGCATAAGGGTGTTGTTCCTACCCAAAAATGGTACTGAAAATGGCTCTGTTTCAGAGACCATTGTTATTGAAAATATTGATCACACTTAAACTTAGAGTGAAAGAGTTTTAAGTGTTAAAAGTCTTAGTTTCCTTGTTTGAAACATAGTCTTTTTTTCCTTGTTGGGGTTTAATTAGTAGGGTTTTCGTGTAAGTATATTTTGTTTTCTATTTGTGATAAATTTGCTTAGGTAGGGTTTTGAATTATTATATTGAATGTCTATATTGCATTTTAAGTTGTTATCTAAGTTGATATTGAATGATTTACAAATGACTTGAATTGTTTTTTAAAAAAAAAAAAAGATAATCGCAACGCTATGATTGTTGTATCGTTCAACGGAGAATTTACGTACGATCCTCTCTATAACCGGTGGAATCATGTAAATGGATCGATGTTCTCATTATTTGTCCGAAAGAACATAAGATTGAATCCGTTGTTGGATAAATTGCATGTGAGGCTTGGTATTGATCGGTCTGTTTCAAAGCTCGGCGTAAAAGCTTTGTTTACTTATGCTAGTGTGGGGAATATACCACCTGATGATATCTTAGACGACGAGACACTAAATGGTTACATCGAAGCGGCGTCTAACAGTAAAAATGTAATTTTTTGCATGAATGCTACACCAGTGGAGGCAAACAATGAACCGATATTTGAGGATGATGGCATTGATTTAAATCAAGATTGCAATGCCCCGGATGATAACAATAATTCGGATTATAGTCTTGGTAATTTCCTTTCTCCGGTACAAGAACTTGCTACAGATCCAAATTTTAATCCATTCGAGCAACAAGATGGATGTAGTGGGTTTGAAAACCATGTTCCTACACAAAGGCTTGGTGAAGCTTCGGACCAACAGTTTCAGTATGAACCAAAGGACCAAGTCATAATCTTTCAAATCAACCTTCAAGTAGTCATGTTCGTGTTGAAATGGTTGGTGAATACACTGCTCCGTTTGAATTCGGTCCTCCAAGTTATAATGTTATAAATAGCCAATCACATAATCCGTTTCAGTATCCTCCTAACCAACCTTCAAGTAGTCGTGCTCAACCTATCCAACAGCCATATAATTTGTTTGGTGGATCAGTCACTAGTTTTTTGGCTTCTCCGTTTGCACCTCATATTCAAACCGATCAAACGGGCAGGGATGACAACAATAATCAGGGTGCCAATGCTAGGGCTAGTGTACGAGAAGATTATTCATGGAGGATTCCCACATTTGAAGATGATGATTTACCGCAGTGTCTATCTACCGGTACGTTACATATGAATGACGTGAACAAATTGTTCATTGGGAAGCAATATGATTCAAAAGAAGATTTTAATTTGAAAATAAAATCGTATGCGGTTGCCAATAATTTTCAGATGAGATTGAGTAGGTCGGACACACGTTGCTTGTATTACACATGTCTAAACGTTACATGCAAATGGCATGTAAGGGCGAAAAGGGTGAA
Organism: Gentiana straminea; assembly: GCA_036785695.1. Lineage (NCBI taxonomy): Eukaryota > Viridiplantae > Streptophyta > Magnoliopsida > Gentianales > Gentianaceae > Gentiana > Gentiana straminea. The sequence goes on along the minus strand of JAVUPR010000497.1, from coordinate 9,649,376 downwards.
GACAAATACAACACATACATTTGAGATCACAACATTGAATGATGTGCATACTTCTGCCTCTCAGAATGCGGATAATGACAATCGACAAGCAACACCTATTGTTATTGCGAGTCTGCTAAGTCAGAAAATGGAAAAACTCGGCAATGAGTATAACCGCTTGTATCATCACCCTGCCTTCTGCACTTTCCTTGTAGGTATTCATCATGCGACAGATTTTTCTATAAGTCTGATCCCACAACCAAGTACCCCATGGAAAGTCATTTAGCCCTTCTACATTCTCGACCAAATAGAAGGTCTCACGAGGTACCTTAGTAGTCTCATCATGACCCATCATAATACCGTGAATAAGGTAGACTAAACCTACACGGTAGAGAACTTCAGGATGCTCACCCTCATCCAATAGCCATCTCTCAATATCCGGTATGGTGATCGGTTTTGGGTCAGGATGATGGATGTGGCCGTATGTCCCCTCATCAAAACACCTGGAATAACTATCGGGAGCTTCCGGGAGATCATCAAACCTAAAACCGGTCATCATGCAAAACTCCCACCTACCGAACTTCGCGGTCGTCTCACCAAATCTAAAATGAAGCTCACCGGCCATATTCGGATAAACGGCACTGAAACATACATATTGCAAAACTTTAGCGGAAAACTGCCAGTGCTCGTACATTTGAATGAATTCTCCAAAAACCCCACCTCTCAATGTTCCCTCAAATCCGATCCTTCTCATGTGAATCTCAAGAAGATCCGAGAGCTTGGTCTTTTCCCCTCTAAAAGTCCATGTCAAATTTTCCTTTACTTTGTAGACTTCAGTTCCATGAGTGTCAATCAACTGTTAACAAATAGCATTGTTTCAAGTCAATCACACACATATACTAGTCAATCACAAGCTTTATACACTAACATTGTGAAGTAAATCAACTATATAGTACATCTAATACCAAAGAAGAAATAACAGAGCTACCAATACCTAAATGATTAATGTAAGTGTAAGTGTGATCAATATTTCCAATAACAATGGTCTCTGAAAAACAGAGCCATTTTCACTACCATTTTGGGTAGAAACAACACCCTTATGCACGATCAAACCATCAATCGCACCATCAAACCTCAATCAATCTCAACATATACAAGAAAAAATGCATAGTAACACCATACTCATACACTATCAACTTCAATGTCCCAAATTTAAACATACCTAGCCACAAATTGCATGTTTTTATCAAATTACAATCAAGACTAACCTAAACCCTATAAACTGGAAAAATCTGCATACAAAAATACAAAAGAGGACTTAAGAACAGTTTTCTACGTCTAGACGTAGGAAAACCTACGTCCAGAAGTAGCAAAACCAGCTGAAACACAGAATTTCTCCCTTAATCGTCTTCTTCAAAATTTCTCCCTTACTTCAACCCACATAAAGAAAAATCAGGCTAATCCCCTCTATTAGTCAACAATATCAGACTAATCACCACAAGGCCAACAAATATCAGGCTAATCACCACTACAAAACACTAAAAATTGGAATATATATACAACATAATTTAGGAAAACAATATAACAATAAAACGTTTTAAATGCATCATAAGGGGAACACTTACACTTTCTATATTGCTTTGATCCATTATGCTTGAGAGCAGAGGTGCCAAATCTGAATATTTGGTGCAAAATCGCCGTCAGACGTAAAGAAACCGATGAGAAACGTAGGGATTAGAACTAGTGGAAGGGGATAGAAGAGAGAGAGAGAGAGAGTTATTCAAAACCCATCAGGACCTTACCGTTAAACGTAGGGTTCTCTATGTTTAAACGTAATGTTCCCTACGTTTAAACGTAGAGAAATTTGAATATTGCAACTTTCCTAATTTATTGAAATAGCCTACGTATAAACGTAGATTCTTTACGTTTAAACGTAAGGAATTTACGTTTAAACGTAGGTTATTTCAATAAATTAGGAGTTGCAATTATTCAAATTTCTCTACGTTTAAACGTATGATTCATTACGTTTAAACGTAGAGAACCCTACGTTTACCTGATTTTCCATGTCAGAAAAGGTACGACCTGATTTGCAAGTCAAATGTCTGACACAATTTGATTTTCCAATTTCTGTTGAAACAGCAGTACACAGAAGTGTCGGTGATTTTTTTTTCCTTTCGAGAAGATGTTGCATTTTTCGAAAAGGTTAGAGTAAAAAATTTGTGAAAACTCACTTGTATTATACTCTCCGTTAGTTTACTTGACTTCTGTATTTCTATTTTTTTTTTGGTTGGTTTCACAGTATTGTTTTGGGTTAATTTTGGTTCTTCATTTTCTAATGATGTTTTTCTTTTTCTTTTTCTGCAAAGACTATTAGAAAAATGTATTTGGGTTGGGCATTCGGCACTTGCAGCAGAAACCCTATATGGTGCCCTTGTTAGATGTAATATCGTCGGATCAATCATAGATTGACTCGATTACGCAGTGGAATGCATCAGATCTAGATCTAAACGAAACAAATAACATAAATTAAAGATCAAACTACAAGGGGGTTTGGATTTTACCTTTTTATGGTGCTTAACTCCAAGATCAAAAGTAGTATCCATGCAAGTTGAGAAGCCACAGTCTTCCAACGTGTGTCTCCCAGCAACACCAGGTGGATGGTGTTTCCCGCCGCCGGACCTCCTTGATATGCTACCGGAATAATCCCGAAGATTATCCCAACTCGAAAACCCGAAGTACTTAGTCGAAATATCAACCTAAGTACTACACAATAATGGCGTGTTCTAAGAATGTATTATGACTTGGGAGAACTCTCTTTATATATTAGAGAAATCCTAGTCTCCAATTTATTTAATTAATACAAAATCAATTAAATAAATCCTTTTCCTAAAAAGATATATCTAGAATACTCCATAAATAAGGATATATAAAAGATATTTTTTTCCTTAAATTATTTAACAAATAAATAATTCATTCACATGTCTTATTATTAATTTAGGAAAACAAATTTCCCAATAATAATCCATACATATTTCGGCCAAGCTAGGGTTTAACCCTTAGCCACACGAAATTTACACCATATTGGGCCGAGTCCACGAAAAATGTATTTTCATGTATTTAATCATCTAGTCCAACTAAACAATTAATCCACATATGAAATTAAATAGCCCAATGCACTATTTAATTATAATTGAGGTGAATCGACGAGAAAACTAATTATGCTATTTTGGGAGACACGCCGGGGACCTATATTCAGTAGCTACAATAAATTAAATAAAATTATTCGTCAGACAGAATAATTATATCCAACCTATTAATTCCGGGATATATTTGATGGAGGTCAAGTTAAACTATTAACTCGATGCCTACTAACTCACTAGCAAGAGAACTAGGTTCAATTGTAGTACAGCCAGATAGAGTCGAGGTCGATCCTACAGAGACTCGGCACAAATAAAACACAACTTTATCCTATTAGAACTAAATTGAAAGGGCGGTCTACGACCAACTAAATGCAATAAATAAAATAGTGACAACCACAAGACACAAAAGACGACTAAGACAAACTAAAGACTACGAAGCACGGATAATACGGTTGATATTATCTAAACAAATAGTATTGATTACGCTAGTAGATTATAACTCCCCCATGTGAATTAGGATGATAACGAGACAAAACAAACGTTAAAGATTAATTATTATGACTACGGGAGTCATCCCCAAGGTAGATTTAGTTCCAATTAGGCCCTCTAAATCATCGTGCCTCCATTACGTGACTTCGCTTTTTAAGGCCTCCATCTCATATAACTTCTGACACAATTACGAGACTAGGGATGCCGGTATAAACCGTAACCTCATCTAAGCAACATTCCTAGGGTAAGGCGTACTTCTTAGATGCCGATTCAATCTATATCCTAAGTAACAATCACTTTTTAGGTTTCATGTTAAATTATGATGACGAATAACTAAGTTGATCAGGTTTAATTACTCGTTTTAATTCCAAATCAGAGAATCTTACGTAGTCGAAGCCGATCATAATATTGCCCTACACATCACCAGGCTCGGTCGACCGAACGACAGCACTCGGGCGACCGAGTGACACGTCTAGGTCGACCGAACACAGTTCTGTGCCGGAACAAATCATGATTACCTCTTAACGTTTCTAACCTAAACACATGGGTTCGTAAATTAATCTACATCACGCAATCAATACAAATAAAATTACTCCATAATAAAATATAACAGATCTACGAATAAAGATTGCATAATTGAATAGTCATACCCTCGAAGACGAGAGTGACTCCCACTCTTTAATGCGCTCCCTAATCGGAGAATCCGACGAATCCACAATGAACGAACATAAAGAAAGTAAAACTAAAACTTAAAAGCTAAAATTGTATGAATTGTTTCTGTGTTGTAGTGGTGGTATCTTCTCAATTTCGTGGCTGCTGTTTATATAGAAGTTGTAGCCGACATAGGGAGAATCCAGAAGATTGACATGCATTTATCACATTAGGCTCGGGTGACCGAACCTACATGCTCGGTCGACCGAATGGCATGGCTCGGTCGACCGAGCCTCCTTCTTTACGCGTTTTTACTTCGGTTCGTCTGACTTGTTCCCCACTCCATGCTTTTGAATTGATCTGATTAATCTTTTCTTCAATGCTCCGATTTTCTTCTCTTTTATCTTGAGATCTCCCGATTGCGTGATAATTATCTTCCCGATTTATCATGATCTGCAAAATCAGCATTTATCACACAATTAATTGCTCTTTTATAATAAAAATAGCTAAATACCAATTATCATATTAATAATCACTTATCATTAAATAATAAATATAAACACGTGATTAAATATGAAATATATACAATTAACTCTGATTTAAGGTTAGAATTGATGACATAAATAGGTATATTTTAACTGTCATCAAAATGCCCCCCACTTAAACTTTGCTTCGTCCCGAACATAGCATTAACAAGTTAATTCCCAAGCCAACATTTTCTGTGGTCAACTCATACTTACACAAGAAACCCGAGTCAACTCATACCAATCATGCACATAGGATAAGCATTATTCAATCCTCGCTATGAATCGAAGTGATTGTGTGCATGTGCATTGGTTTTATATAAATGTAGCAAGATTAAAGTTTATGCAGACTACATATCTAAATTCACCAACATCAGCATTCATACTTCTTATGCCTCGCAATGGTTAAAGCACTAGAACAATAAGCAAGAGCGTATCTATAGGGTTTTTGGACTTGGAGACCGAGTACTACTCAAAGCCTCTAAAAATTCGAAATTTTCAATTTTTGCATATTTTTCGAATACTACTAATCTCAAGGAAGAAAACTTTTCATAGAGTATCCCCCTATCTTAGATTAAGCATAGCATCGAATATTACCACAAGCGCGGGGCTACTTTGGTAATGTTACTACAAGCCCGATGTTTTAATGCATTGTCAAAACACGGTACGTCCCAAGCTTATTACTCCGCTTTTGTTGGCTAGAAGATCAGAATACATCAGTCGACAAATGTCGACACTGGGTCCTCATAACCAATTATCTACGCAATGTACACATACTTCTTTCAATTATTATAATTCATGTGGTACTAAACGATTCACATGTTGAGTTATTGAACAATACCTAACTACTTGCAATTGTTGGCATGAATATCCTTAAGTCTACTAACAATTTATCGCAAAAGTATAATATGACCACGTACTCACGCAACTTGGTTCATTTCCTATTAATTCTAAGTATAAGAACTTCACAAGTTTAAGGGTACGAGTTAAGCAACTTGGCATTTATCCATAAAATTTTTTAAATTTGGCTCAATATTGTCTCAGTATTCCGTTCCCCTTGACTTTTTCAACATACAGCACAATATATAGCTAAGTCCCCTGCCCCCCACTTAAACATGGCATTGTCCTCAATGACAAAAATAAATGAGAGTTCAAGATGAAAGACTTAGCTCTGGAAACGGCTCCCAAGTAAAGGAATAATATCGGAGTAATCATCGGCACAGCGTGGAGAGACAGACACATCCTGTATAAACAAACAAGCTCCACGAAATCGTCAAATACCATGTCTATGGAAGTTATAAAATATCGTGGCAGTAATTAGATATAGATATCTGAAAACAGTTTAAGCCACTTTATTTTATACTGTCATGGACAAGACCAAAAGGGATTTAAACCTAAATAAAAACTCACATGACGGCTATCAAGGAAAAAACCTCGTGTATTCCGAACTTAGACTCGGAACATGGCGAGATGAAAAAAAACCGTGATAGGCGCATGCTACTTTATTAAAAAGAGAAACGAAAAAGATAGTGATAAGTAGTAGTTCTAAGTTTATAGTCGCTAGCTCGACTCAGCTCAAGATGGTTTATTCATAGACAGGGTCGTCGAGGTACAAAACCTCCTCCTCAGCAAGCGGGCGGAAGCCCGTGATAATGCTTAAGACGATGTCCATTGACCACAAATCGGACTCGTCTCTATAATTTAGTAGTTCCACCGCTCCAGAAGGAAAGACTTGTTGTACTTGAAATGGGCCATACCATCTTGATTTCAACTTACCCGGGAAGAGTCTTAAGCGCGAATTGTACAAGAGAACCAGATCACCCTCTTGAAAGGTCCTTTCCAGAATCTTTTTGTCATGGAACTTCTTCGTGCGCTCCTTGAAAATCTTGGCATTCTCGTATGCCTCTAAACGAAACTCCTCCAGGCGAGTTAATTCTAACATCCTTTTCTCACCGGCCAACGTCTCATCAAAATTTAACATCCTTGTTGCCCACATGGCCCGGTGCTCCGGTTCCCGAGTAGATGACATGCCTTTCCAAAAACAATCCTATATGGTGACATTCCAATCGAGGTTTTATATGCGGTCCTATAAGCCCATAAAGCGTCGTCTAAACGTAACGACCAATCCTTTCTGGTCGTATTGACAGTTTTCTCCAGGATACGCTTTATCTCTCGATTGGTGACTTCTACCTGTCCACTCGTTTGGGGATGATATGCTGATGCTAGCTTATGTCGAACCCCATACTTAATCATCAGCCGTTCAAAAGGTTTATTACAAAAATGACTACCATTGTCGCTTATAATCGCCCTAGGCGTCCCAAACCTTGTAAAAATGTTCTTCTTCAAGAATCTAACCACAACCCTAGCATCGTTAGTAGGGGAAGCAATGGCCTCAACCCATTTGGATACATAATCTACAGCAACTAAGATATATCGGTTAGATAATGATGAAGTGAAGGGTCCAACAAAATCTATTCCCCAAACGTCAAAAAGTTCGACTTCTAAGATGCTCTTGAGTGGCATTTCATTCCTCCTTGAAATATTACCTGTCATTTGACAAGCATGACATGCCTTTGCATATTGGTGTGCATCCTTAAACAATGTCGGCCAATAAAAACCGCATTGGAGGACTTTGGCCGCGATTTTATCTCCCCCGTAGTGTCCTCCAACTTCATACGAATGACAATGCTTCGGGATATCATTATACTCTTCCTCTCCGGCACACATCTTCGAAAAACATTATCGGATCCTAGCTTAAACAAGTATGGTTCATCCCAATAATAATGTCTAAGATCTTTAAAGAATTTTTTTCTTTTACGGGACGGTGAGATTCGGTGGCGGTACTTTGCGGATAGATAATTGACAAACAAACTAAACCATGGTTGCTTCTTCTCCTTCACAACCTCTATTCACGAAGAAAGCTGCAAGACAATCATCATGTCCCCCGATGGTGGTGATGGAGAAAAGTTGTTCATCGGGAAAAGATTCTCCTATCTCGGGTAATTCCTCACCATCCTCTAATTGTAAGCGCGATAGATGATCGGCCACCACGTTCTCACTTCCTTTCTTATCTCGGATTTCTACGTCAAATTCTTGCAAAGCAGTAGAATCCATCTCAACGATCTTGGCTTTGAATCTTGCTTTTCTAGGAGATACTTAAGAGCCGCATGGTCAGTCCATACAGTGACTTTAGATCCCACTAAGTAAGATCTAAATTTGTCAAAAGCAAAGATAACGGCCAAAAGTTCCTTCTCCGTTGTGGCGTAATTTCTTTGGGCGCATTCAAAGTCCGACTTGCATAATAAATAGGTCGAAGATCTTATCTTTTCTTTGACCCAAAGCGGCGCCAACAACGGTATCACTTGCATCACACATCAGTTCAAACGGAAGATCCCAATCCGGTGTGACCAGAACGGGTGCAGTAATCAGTCTACTTTTTATTTCGTTGAAAGCTTTTATGCACTCATTAGAAAACACGAATGGCACATCCTTGGCCAATAATTCGGTAAGAGGTCTAGAGACCAAGGAAAAGTCCTTGATAAACCTACGATAAAATCCGGCGTGGCCTAAAAAACCGCGCAAAGTTTTAAGATTAGTAGGTGGAGGTAATTTCTCGATCACCTCAACTTTGGCTCTATCCACCTCTATACCGTTCTTTGATATGCGGTGGCCTAGTACTATACCTTCCGTAACCATCAAATGACATTTCTCCCAGTTAAGCACAAGATTTGTCTCTTCACATCTCTTCAACACTCGTGCTAGATGTGCGGGACATGAATCGAAGTCGTCTCCAAATACGGAGAAATCATCCATAAAGATTTCCAAGAAATCTTCCACCATATCCGCAAATAATGACATCATACACCGTTGAAATATTGCGGGGGCGTTGCACAATCCAAATGGCATTCGATTATACGCGAATGTCCCATATGGGCATGTAAACGTTGTTTTCTCACGATCTTCGGGCGAGATGTGGATTTGATAGTATCCCGAATATCCGTCGAGAAAACAATAGAAAGCATGCCCGCTCGGTCTCTCGAGCATTTGATCGATGAAGGGAAGAGGAAAATGGTCCTTACGAGTCGCATCATTTAGTTTCCTAAAGTCTATGCATACTCGATGACCGGTGATTAGCCTCACAGGAATTAACTCATTCATCTCATTGGCTTGCACCGTCAATCCTCCCTTTTTGGGAACTACGTGGATAGGGCTTACCCATTCGCTATCAGCAATTGGAAATATAATTCCCATTTCTAGCATTTTTATAACCTCATCCCTAACCACTTCCTTTAATTGTGGGGTTAAACGCCTTTGAGGTTGTGCAACCGCTTTCTTTTCAGGGTCCACGGAGATCTTGTGCATACAGACGCTAGGACTAATGCCCTTAACGTCAACTATGGTCCATCCAAATGCTCCGCGGTACTCTCTCAGAACTCTCATTAGTTTCTCCTCTTGTAAGTCCGTCAAGGAAGAAGATATGATTAGCGGTAAAGTCTCATCTTGAAGAAACACATACTTCAAATTCGTAGGAAGAGGTTTTAAAGTCAAATTTGTGGGAGGTTCTTCCAAAGAGGTCTTCAACTTTTGACCAGTGAGTTTGAGTTCGAAGTACTTATGCCACGTTGGTCTATGATAAAATCTTTCAATCTCCGCAGCACTTACTTCCTCTACAGGGTCTTGGGGTCCCTCTACTACATCCCGCCATAACATCTTCTCCTCCTCACTACTCACGTACTTGACTTCATCTTCTTCTTCTAAGACAAGATCCAAGAAATCCTTGATACTTTCATGTTGTTGAAATTCTTGAACGATCCTATCAATGGAATCTAACATGAAACATGCATCCTCTCCATCATCAGGTTGCTTCATAGTGTCGAAGACATTGAATGCAACTCTTTCTTCGTTCACTCTTAATACCAATTCGCCTTTGTAAACATCAATTAGCGTTCTACTAGTGGCCATGAAAGGTCTCCCTAATATCAATGGTACCTCGTAGTTAGCTTCCATATCTAATACGACAAAGTCGACAGGGAATACAAACTTTTCAACTCTTACTAGCACATCCTCAACCACTCCACACGGTTCCTTGACGAACGGTCGCTAACCGCAACGTGATTGAGGTCTTCTTAAGATCTTTCATGCCTAGCTTCCGAAAAATAGATAGTGGCATCGGTTCACACTTGCTCCTAGGTCACACAAAGCTTTGTTCAGACATACGTTACCTATGGTGCAGGGAATGAGAAAGCTTCCCGGATCTTTGCATTTTGGGGGTAACTTATGTTGAAGAATGGCTGAGCACTCCTCATTAAGGCATATGGTCTCCAAATCTAGAAGTTTCCTTTTAGTTGAGACGGCGTCTTTTAAAAATTTGGTGTACTCAGGCATCTCAGCTAGTGCTTCAACTAGGGGTATATTGATTTGTAACTTACTAAACATATCCACGAACTTCTTATACCTCTTATTATCAAACTTAGGCTTCGGCTTTGGTGGAGGATAAGGTAGAGTTGAAGGATCGATATCAGTGAAAATTGGATACTTGTTGTTGTAAAGTTCAACTCTAGGGCCAGCAGGTTCTTTATACGTTCCTTGCTCAAGCAAAGTCTCGGAAGTATTAGTCTCATTGCTTGGCTCACCATCCTTATTCTTTGTGACTCTCTCTTGCAGGGATGGTGGAGTTACCTCTTTTCCACTTCTTGTCATGATCGCATTCAAATCCTTAGGGTTTTTCTCAGTGTTGCTTGGCAACCCTCCAGGAGGTCTAGTTGAGACTTGCTCAGCTAGTTGTCCTACCTGGTGCGTGAGATTTTGGACTAGAGCTTCTTGATTTGGTCACCTTAGCATCGGTCTTCGACAATATTGGCTAAAGTTAGTGGCTAAATCAGCCATAGATTTTGAAAGTTGTCCCATATTGTCAGTGTCGACATTACTCAGTTTTTCTATTGCAGCTTTCCAACCAAAAGTTTTAGTCTGCTGTGGTACATAAGGGGTAGGCGGTTTAGGCCTTTCTCCTGCGTTAATGTCACTATATCGGAACCCAGGATGGTTATGATTAGGTCTGTACCCTCCCCCGACATAATTGGCTTCTTCAGTACCAGCATTCTCACCTTGAGGTGCTACCTCGATTCCAGCCCCTTTCTCTACTCTTGTCATCCTCTCTTGCATCCCATCTACCTTATCATTGATAACAGAAAGTTGTTCTAAGATTTTGGTAGATGCACTATCATCAAATATATCAGCGGCCATCTTCACAGTAGCTATGTCATTGCCTCCCCATTGGCTATTCATCGCTATTTGCTCCATCTTCCCTTGTGCCTCCTCAGGAGATAAAAGAACAAATGCTCCATTGCTGGAGGCGTCTACTCTAATTTTCTCAGTTTCTCTCAACCCATGGTAAAAAGTTTGCATTAAAAGCCAAAGAGAGATGTCATGATGAGGACACTTCCTCATAGCTTCCTTAAAACGCTCCCAAGCTTGATCAAAACTCTCCCCAGGTTGTTGCTTAAATCCTAGGATGTCTTGCGTAACTTAAAAGTTTTTCCTAAGGGAAAATACTTATTCATGAATTTTTGCAACAATTGTTCCCAAGTAGTGATAGATCCAGCCTCTAAAGAGAGAAGCCATTGCTTAGCTTTATCTTTCAAAGTGAAAGGGAAAAGCTTAAGACGAATGTTACCCTCCGGGATTAATTCTGGTTTCACAGTACTAACGATTTCCAAGAAATTCGTCACGTGAACACCAGGATCCTCGTTTTGGACTCCATGAAAAGTAGAATAATTGGTTACCATTTGAATTACATTAGGCCTAGGGTGATAGACTTCCGCGATCTTGCGGTGCTACGATAAACGGGAATGAATTGTTCAATAGTGGGCGTTGCATAACTTTGCAAAGTGCGCCTTGCTCCTTGAACTAGGGCTTGGTTCTCATTATTAGCATTTGCATTCACATTATTGGCATTATTAATAACGGGATTAATAACGGATTAGGTACCTGGTTTGGATTGACCGGATTTCCTTCCATTTCGTTTCGATTCGAAATGTTCGAAATGATTGGTTGTATGTCCTTCTTCCACTCCTTGCTCGCTTTCCTCAAGATTTGGATCCTCTTCTCCTTGCTTAGCCGCCTCCTAGCTAATTTCCTATTCCTTCTCGCAAATTTTTCTATCTCAGGATTATATGGTTCAAGCGGTTCCTTCGATTTCCGTGTAGCGTACTATAAAATAATAAACAACAATAAAACAATTAATCACTAGTAAAGGCTAGGCCTTTAACTAACTAAATAAAACAGACTCGAAATAAAGTTGAGAAAAGAAAACGTAAATCAAACAGAAGCAGAATGTTTTAAAGCTAAGACAGAATCAGAACAGAAAAGAAAACAAATTCTCGGTCGACCGAGGGATAGTGTTCGGTCGACCGAACACTTTTTTTTTTATTTATTTATTTATGACACTGTTTAATATACAGACTCTTATTCACAGAATATTCACGAATCCGGTTCTAACAAAATAAGCTATATCTTAATTTAATGACTCGAGTCCCCGGCAACGGCGCCAAAAACTTGATGGAGGTCAAGTTAAACTATTAACTCGATGCTACTAACTCACTAGCAAGAGAACTAGGTTCAATTGTAGTACGACGAGATAGAGTCGAGGTCGATCCCACGAGACTCGGCACAAATAAAACACAACTTTATCCTATTAGAACTAAATTGAAAGGGCGGTCTACGACCAACTAAATGCAATAAATAAAATAGTGACAACCACAAGACACAAAAGACGACTAAGACAAACTAAAGACTACGAAGCACGGATAATACGGTTGATATTATCTAAACAAATAGTATTGATTACGCTAGTAGATTATAACTCCCCCATGTGAATTAGGATGATAACGAGACAAAACAAACGTTAAAGATTAATTATTATGACTACGGGAGTCATCCCCAAGGTAGATTTAGTTCCAATTAGGCCCTCTAAATCATCGTGCCTCCATTACGTGACTTCGCTTTTTAAGGCCTCCATCTCATATAACTTCTGACACAATTACGAGACTAGGGATGCCGGTATAAACCGTAACCTCATCTAAGCAACATTCCTAGGGTAAGGCGTACTTCTTAGATGCCGATTCAATCTATATCCTAAGTAACAATCACTTTTTAGGTTTCATGTTAAATTATGATGACGAATAACTAAGTTGATCAGGTTTAATTACTCGTTTTAATTCCAAATCGAGAGAATCGACGTAGTCGAAGCCGATCATAATATTGCCCTACACATCACCAGGCTCGGTCGACCGAACGACGGACTCGGGCGACCGAGTGACACGTCTAGGTCGACCGAACACAGTTCTGTGCCGGAACAAATCATGATTACCTCTTAACGTTTCTAACCTAAACACATGGGTTCGTAAATTAATCTACATCACGCAATCAATACAAATAAAATTACTCCATAATAAAATATAACAGATCTACGAATAAAGATTGCATAATTGAATAGTCATACCCTCGAAGACGAGAGTGACTCCCACTCTTTAATGCGCTCCCTAATCGGAGAATCCGACGAATCCACAATGAACGAACATAAAGAAAATAAAACTAAAACTTAAAAGCTAAAATTGTATGAATTTTTTCTGTGTTGTAGTGGTGGTATCTTCTCAATTTCGTGGCTGCTGTTTATATAGAAGTTGTAGCCGACATAGGGAGAATCCAGAAGATTGACATGCATTTATCACATTAGGCTCGGGTGACCGAACCTACACGCTCGGTCGACCGAATGGCATGGCTCGGTCGACCGAGCCTCCTTCTTTACGCATTTTTACTTCGGTTCGTCTGACTTGTTCCCCACTCCATGCTTTTGAATTGATCTGATTAATCTTTTCTTCAATGCTCCGATTTTCTTCTCTTTTATCTTGAGATCTCCCGATTGCGTGATAATTATCTTCCCGATTTATCATGATCTGCAAAATCAGCATTTATCACACAATTAATTGCTCTTTTATAATAAAAATAGATAAATACCAATTATCATATTAATAATCAATTATCATTAAATAATAAATATAAACACGTGATTAAATATGAAATATATACAATTAACTCTGATTTAAGGTTAGAATTGATGACATAAATAGGTATATTTTAACAGTCATCAATATTACACCACCATAAACCCGAAACTGAACTCTATCGAATATAGATAACTTACACTCAATTTATTAGTCGAAAGCGTCCACTGATATAATCATTACATACGGATAAATCCTCCATAGACTGTTCACTTCGATTCAGGATATTTCCGTAAACTCTTCTCGAAACATATTATCCTTATTTACCATTAACCCCCTAGTGATCAATTAGTTCATAACCAATATAATATGAACTCGTCCGATCGATCAGTTTCTAGGGTTAACAAATAAGGGAACTGTCTGTCTACTTCCCGAGGGAAGGGATGGATTCCATATTTGTGATAACACAGACTACTCACTCATTCTAGAATAGAGCCAAGGAGAAGTGTTGGACCACATACTGCGAAGTGATCCTTACTAACACATCAAACTCCACCGTAGTCTAAGTAGTTGTCTGTGATCACCTCAGGATTGAGATTAATCCATATATGATCATCTTGTAATTCGATAAGACTTCTCGATCACGGAATTATATCGAGAACTCAAATCAAATCGGTCCAGTCCTATATGATTACCATCATATATAAAAGCCCCATTAGGTACCCTATTACCGACAGTCCGGATAAGACTGTCACACCTAAAGTGTTCTGGGCGCATTATTAGCAAATTAATCTAGAGACCCGTACTCAGATTAATAAACGCTACGGACTGAGTTAATTTTAAGTACATCTCACTAACTCAATCCTCTTGTGTATAGCCATACACCGAGTTATGTGATTACATAAACGAGGTATTTAGGGTTTTTAGTAGTGTCTTAATTATAAGCATACATGCATATAATAAGATGAATTATTAATTCTGTCCTAAGATAATTGTCTTTCGGGCACTACACCTAACAATCTCCCACTTGCAGGAAAGGCTAGTGGATTAATTGTTTTAGAGCACACCCTCAATATCTATACCTACAACATTCTCCCACTTGCTCAAAACAAGTGAGACATATCCCCAAGATTCATACCCTCTAAGGGCATCTTAGTTAATTCATCCTTCCAAGCACGACCGGAGTGTGCCGCCGCAGGGTAGGTTAGTGACCCGGCGCGTACTTAGAATCCGAATACCATGTGACTTGGTACACTGATCAGGTAAGTTGGCGGCTTGAGTCAATCTTTGGGATCGAAACGTCGCCTTTCCATCCAATCCGGTGGTACGAATGCAATATGCTTATGACCCCTAGTGATTTTAAAATCCTTATGAGCTACCTCTCCAATGCTTTCACAACGAAGCGGTATCGGCTTACTGGATAATACGTTATCATATGAGTAAACACTGAGACCGAGATCGGTTTAACGATCATCCTCAATCTGACCTAAAGCCAGAGTCAATGTTATCACTTATATTCTAGTTTGCACCTGAATATACTAGCATATTATTCCTCATTCTCCCGAAAAGACTTGAGGATTCACTAAACATCCCATTTAGTATTCATCTGCAAGTTTAGATAATCATTCCGGAGAGGTAGGGTAGACTACATCGTTGAATGTTGCATAAATGCAAGAATATCTTAACCAGGTGTATAGATGTGATTGCCAATGATCGATTCTCGAGAATTTGAGCGAATCAAATCCTTTAGAATGAATCCCGATGGCATGTCAGACTCTGACTTCAGATAACACACCCATGTTGTTTCCAACTGTTTCAGTGTTACCATTCACAAACACTAATCTACATACTACTTTACTAATATTGATGCCCAGTCTACGAAAGACTTATCAATATTCTGGTCAAGTCCACATATTAAAATATATGATTTTGAAATGACCTAGAGGTTTGCTTTAATCCCCAAAGGATATAAGATGTGGCGGGCATCCTGCCAAAGGTTCTATCTGAATAAATTAAGATACCGTTAGTCTCGCAAAAAGGTCTTAGGGAATCACCCCTATTTTCTGCTTTGTAATGAATCCGTTATTTGTTCTTAGCTAAAACCCTTCGTTCTGAATGAATTCAGATTCCGTTGTTCGGCAAGGAAGTCTTAGGGAATCACCCATATTTCCCGCTTTCTGACGAAATCAAGCAAGACTGAGTAGTAAGAGAGATCACGGTCTGGTTAACTCTATACCTTTTAGGGAATCACCCCTAAATTACTCAGCTTTGCGTTGAAAGTTAAACTTTCCTATTCATTCGACTCTTCTCCGTGTAGTTCCAATTACTCCCACTCGGCCTGAGATACTCAGGTGGTTCTGCAAGAGTTTCAACAGAACTGGAGTATCAAACTCCAATCACAGGGTTATGGCTTTTAAACCAACCTCTATGATCAGGATCCTACACAGCCCACGAAGGACTATAGGTCATCAATCTACCCTATAGAACGTAAGGTCCTGCAATAGGTAATGGACAAACCATACTCCCACTACGTTCGGGGTGGATTGATATACTGATCTAGTTTAATAGTTTTTATTAGTGTTACCACCAACTCCCGGTGTTGGATGTAGACTGAACAAATCAGTTAGTAACATCTTGAGTACAAATACTTCAAGATCTAAGGTTGTTATTTATAGACTCTGTCAGACCGAGTTTGACAGTATAACCATCATTCTCTTATTTTACGAGTTTTATAACCAACATTTACTCAATCCATTAAGATATTTCACGATCTGAACGTGTACGCAAAATTTCCAGTCCTACCTTCAAGCACTAAATGCTAAATGTCTATATATACGGAAGTGGGGTGAACCGAATTCACTCCTTATCCATAAATGCGTAGGCATCTTTTAGGTAGACTTCTCGGTTTTTCATTACAACGTAAACCGTTATTTTGCAACCAATATCTTGAATGAGTTCAGCAGCGCAGCGTAGCACATCAATAACTATATAAGACAAATTTATGGTGTATCCCTTAGTGAAAGCATTTCACTGGGAGGCAGACCGAGCATCAGTCCTGAAGACTACGCAATAACCTATTTCTGAGTATGGAATACTCTGTCTCTGGTGAAATCAGAGATTTCGTCCAAATATTTTAGATAAAATTACCGGAATCTCGAATAGTTGTCAGACAAGATGTCACTACTTCAAAAGCTCCCACTAACTTGTACCTTTCATATGACCCCTAAGGTCGATATGAACAAGCTATGTAACTTCTTTAAATCTATTACCCTTTCCCGATTGAAAGGAAACTTAGGCATTGTTCCTTTGAGACAGGGTTCTTTTGACTGGGAGATAGGAATCACCCTAAGCCGGTCTTCAGATCTTGTCTTTAGAGAATATGCACTAATTAATAGAATAGAAAGAAGCGTTTATCAAAATACGGAAACCATTTGCGTTTATATATTTTAAGATGTGTTACTAATACCTTTTCAGCAATCCGTAGAGGTTCTGACTTTATCAAACAAAATTCCGACTCTTGGATTCGTGCTACGAATGTTATATTCATCGTCAATAAGACAAACGAATTATCCTATTGAAAATGAATACGTTCGTTTCAATGAATCCGAAAATAGAAAATGAATTTTCTGTGATACTCAAGAATTGAATCCGAGATTCATTTCCTTATATCGCTCTCACTAGTCTATCTGAAATAACTGCCCGTTTTATATTTTATTTATCGTTTAATGCAAAGCTACCTAGTTCTTCCAAAGAACTTTAGCTTTCGAGAAAATTGCTAAGGATGCATTGGTCAGTGATCCGAAATCACTTTCCTTCAATTTATTAATTTTACGGTTTAGCCTTAAAACTGCTTAGTTTAGATGATTAACACGTATATATATTCTTTCTCATTCTCGACTTTCTTTAAATGGAAACAGTCTTGAACTAGCAGTTCGTTTGAGTAGAAACTACTCTTGAACTGGGGGATGCCTAATGATAGTGTTACTAGCTTGGACTATTCAATTTTTCTAATCGACAAATCATAAGAGCAAAGCTCCCACTAGTTTATCGGTTCCAAATACCGTCTAACTAGCAACACTTTGTATTTATGATTTTTCAAAGATTAGAACATCACCTAGAACTAAGCTCCCACTAGTTTATCAGTTCCAAATATTGTCTAACTAGCAATGTGAAGAGAGTTTGAGAAAGTAATAATACTTGAGTAAACTTCAACTTGTTTATTCATGTTTGAAGAATAGGTATAAATAGATACAAGCATGTAAAGGTCCTAGCTAGTAAAGTAAAAGTTACTAGAGCCGGCTAGTATTAATTGCTAGAGTCGGCTATTACATAATAGGACAAGATAGATTTACTTTATGACTTTAGGACATATTAATTGTTTATACACTACAATTAATATGTCTCTTTATACATAAGTAACACGTTACAATGTAACATGTTATAATTAACAATGTAATATTTCCACACCCTTCCTCAAACTGGGTTGTATATGTCAATACAACCAAGTTTGCTACTCAGTCTGCTGAACATAAGCGGTGGAATTGCCTTGGTGAGAATATCAGCATTTTGGTCTGCTGAGGGAACATACTGAAGTTGAATGATCTTGGCATCAATCTTCTCTTTAAGGAAATGTCTGTCAATGTCCACATGTTTGGTTTTATCATGATGGACTGGATCCTCTGCCATGCATAATGCTGAATTATTGTCACAGCAGAGTATGACAGGTTGCTGAAGGGTCTGCTGAAGGTCAGTAAGAACTCTTTTCAGCCATAATGCTTCACAAATGCCCAAAACCAGTGCCCTGAGTTCAGCTTCAGCACTGCTTCTAGAGACAGTAGGTTGCTTCTTGCTTCTCCAAGTGACAAGATTACCCCATACATATAAGCAATAGCCTGTGGTAGATCTTCTGTCTATGTGGCAACCAGCCCAGTCAGCATCAGTATAGACCTTCACTGATCTGTCAGGAGACTTAGTGAAGTGTAAGCCCTGGCCAGGAGTGGACTTCAAATATTTGAGTATTCTGTAGACAGCATCCCAGTGGTGCTCAGTAGGGCAATGCATGAACTGACTGACAAGGCTAACTCCATATGCAATATCAGGTCTTGTATGAGAGAGATAGATGAGTCTCTCTACAAGTCTATGATATTGTTCCTTTCTTACAGCAACATTACCATGTACCAGTGGATTATTGGGGTCTACTGGAGAGATAGCCGGTTTGCACCCCAGCATGCCAGTTTCCTTCAGCAGGTCCAACACATACTTCCTCTGTGAGACAGATATACCCTAGATGTTTCTTGCTATTTCCATACCAAGCAAGTACTTGAGGTAGCCCAAATCTTTAACTTGAAATACTTTGGCCAGCAGGGTCTTCAATTGTTGGATCTCAGCAGGGTCATCACCAGTGAGGATGATATCATCCACATAGACAATAAGAATGGATCTTTTCTGTTGGTAGTTTTGATAAACATGGTGTGATCTGAGTTGCATTGATGATATGCAGCAGCTTTAACCACAGTAGTAAGTTTGCCAAACCAGGCTCTAGGGGACTGCTTTAGGCCATATAGAGATTTCCTCAATTTGCAAACTTTCCCTTGAGTGTGAGTGTTGGCAAAACCAGGAGGTACATTCATATAGACTTCCTCGCAAGGTCAACATTTAGGAAAGCATTCTTGATATCCAATTGGTGGAGAGGCCGGTCAAGTTGGACAAAGAAGTGAGATCGCACTGACAGGTGTTTAGCTTTGCCACGGGTGCAAAGGTCTCTTTGTAGTCAAGTCCATATGTTTGAGTGAATCCCCTTGCAACCGATCCTAGCTTTGTATTTGTCAATAGTACCATCGAAGTGTACTTGATAGTGAACGACCATTTACAATGTTGTCTTCTTTCCATGTGGGAGAGTGGTGAGGTCCCAAGTATGGTTGTCAAGGAGAGCAGTCATTTCAGTTTTGACAGCTGCCTTCCACTTATCATGTTGGAGAGATTCTATATTCTTAGGAATGGAGTGAGAATCCAAGTCCTGTGTTAACATAGCAAAAGAAGGTGACAAGTGATCATAAGACACATAAGTATGAATAGAGTGATTAGTGCATGATCTCTTTCCCTTCCGGACAGCAATGGGTCTGTCATCAATATCAGTGGAATGAGCAGGGTCAGTAGGCTCAGGAGGCTGCTGAGGTTCAGTGGGTTCAGTAGGCTGCTGAGGTTCGGTAGGCTCAGTAGGCCTGCTGAGGTTCGGAATCTGCTGAGGTGTAGTAGGCTGGTGAGTATCAGGAGTCTACTGAGGAGTTGGTTGAGGGATTGGAGTGATCTCAATTTCAATAAGGTTGCCATTTGTGACTGTCTCAGTAGGTTTTCTGTAGTATGGGGTTTTTTCAAAGAATTTTACATCCATATAATTGTAAAATCTTTTGTCAGTGGGAGAATAACACTTGTAACCCTTTCTCGTCTTTGGCATAGCCTAGGAAGATGCACTTATGAGCTTTGGGATCAAGTTTGCTTCTGTGTTGGGCATGAATATAGACAAACACAGTACATCCAAAGATCTTTGGGGGCAAGTCAGCAATGAGATGAGGACACGGATGAGTTGTCAGTAGGGTTTGAATGGGAGTCTTGAATCCTAACACTCTGCTGGGTAACCTGTTGATCAGGTATGTGGCAGTTAATATAGTTTCACCCCACATATATTTAGTCACATGTGTGGTGAACATGACTGATCTAGCCATCTCTAGTAAGTGCATGTTCTTCCTCTCAGCAACCCTATTTTGCTGAGGTGTCTCTACACAGCTACTGGTGTGAATAATCCTCTTATCATTCAGGAAGGTGCTGAGGTTGGACTCATAGTATTCCAGGGCATTATTTGTTTTTAAGATTTTAATCTTAGTGTCAAATTGAGTGGATACCATGTTATAGAATTCTTGGAAGATGGTTCCAACTTCAGATTTATCTTTCATCGAAATGTGACCATGTGATCCTGGTGTGATCATCTATGAAGGTGATAAACCACCTCTTTCTTGTTATACTTTTAACTCTTGAAGGTCCCCATACATCACTATGTATTAGAGTGAAAGGTGTGGAGGGTAAGTAAGGTAATTTAGTATTCACAGACTTAGTAAGTTTAGCAAACTGACAAATATCACATTGAAGGTCACTGAGGTTACATCCTTTAAACAATTCAGGAAATAAAGGCTTTAAATAACCAAAACTTGGATGACCTAGTCTATAATGCCATAACATGATATTGTCTAAGGTTTGGGTGCAAGCTGCTGAGGCAGTTTCAGTCTTCAATCTTCTGTCTTCAGCAGGGTTGACCATAAACAGTCCTGAGCAGGCTTTAGCTCTCCCAATCACTTCCCGTGAAGAAAGATCCCGGAAAATACACTCGATTGTCATTAAACAAGACTCTTGTCCAATTTAGGTCTTTAGTGAGTCTACTTGACGATATAAGGTTACGATCTAATTTTGGAACAAATAAGACATCCTGAAGGTATATCTTACCAGTAAGTTTAACATTTCCAAATCCTTGTGCACATGAAATAGATCCATCAGCAATCCTAATATTGTGGGTTTGATGACAGGGCCTATACTGAGATATGAGACTCTTGTTACCAGTCATATGGGATGAGGCCCCAGAATCAACAATCCAAGTATCATTACTGAGAGGTGAGTGGAATATACCTGTTTTATCATGAGTAGCTATGTCAGTGATAGAACTACCTTCCTTTTGTTGAGCAATGAAGGCTTTGAAGGCGACAACCGAGCATCCAACTCCGGTATCTTTGTTCCCTTCTTCACCGACATGTACGCACGACTCTCCCCGGTTGGTTTGGAGGGTTTAAAAGAGTTAGGCTTACCATGGATTTTCCAAAGCAAGTGTCCTTGGTGTGATTTGTGCGTTTGCGGTGGTCACGAAACAATTTTCCCGCCTTCTCGGTAGGGTTCCGGTAAATCTCAGTAACCTCAGTAGGCTTTCTGACCACCAACATTGTTGAGCTATCAGTAGGGTGATCAGCAGGGTTGCTTTGCAGCATTACTTTCCTCCTGCTTTCCTCATGTTTGACTTCGGCAAACACAGATTTGAGATTGGGGAGAGGTTTAGTAGCAAGAACTCTACCTCTAACATCATCAAGGGATGAGTTCAGTCTTGTAAGGAACTTGAATACCCTCTTCTTCTCCATGATATTCTTGTATAAGGCGGCATCCTCTACATCCTTCCATGGGTGAATTTCCAACATATCTAGGTGTTGCCATGCCTTAGATAGTTGGTTGAAGTACCGAGTTACGCATGCATCCCCTTGCCTCGCAATTTTGGATTTGAGCTTCAAGATCATAGACCTCAGATGTATTGTCCTTTTTTGAGTAAAGGTCTCTGGCATTGTCCCAGATTTCCTTTGCAGTATCATACATCATGAACTTCTCACTGATCTCTTTTGTCATTGACCTCGTGAGGATGGTCATGACTTGGTTATTTTCTGTATCCCATGCTTCAAACTTGGGGTCAGTTTCAGCAGGGGCAGGTTTGGAGCCAGACAAGTATCCCATCTTGCTCTGGCCTGAGATATACATTTTCATAGATCTTGACCACAGCAGGTAGTTGTTGCCATCAAGTCTGTGATTTGTAAATGAATGGTTTTCAGTGACCCCAGTCTGCTGAGGTAGCTGGGACTCTACTGAGGGTGAGGAAGCTTCAGATAATGAAGACATTCTTGATATGAGATGAGATGTTCCAGCAGGTTAGGGAGATTTTGCAGCGGATTCAGTATTTTAAGGCTCTGATACCATGAAGAGAGTTTGAGAAAGTAATAATACTTGAGTAAAATTCAACTTGTTTATTCATGTTTGAAGAATGGGTATAAATAGATACAAGCATGTAAAGGTCCTAGCTAGTAAAGTAAAAGTTACTAGAGCCGGCTAGTATTAATTGCTAGAGTCGGCTATTACATAATAGGACAAGATAGATTTACTTTATGACTTTAGGACATATTAATTGTTTATACACTACAATTAATATATCTCTTTATACATAAGTAACATGTTACAATGTAACATATTATAATTAACAATGTAATATTTCCACACAATGCTATGTTCATGATGTTGCAAAGAATATAAAATCTCCAGAACTAAGCTCCCACTAGTTTATCAGTTCCAAATACTGTCTAACTAGTAACGCTTTATTCTTGTTTTTCCAATGAATGGAAAAACTCTTGTGCAGTCCATTACACATTTCTAATGATTCAGAAGAGAAACAAATCATAAGACTAAGGCTCCCACTAGTTTATCGGTTCCAAATACCATCTAACTAGCAACGCCTTATGTATATGATTTTCCAATTTTTCAATTTAGAAATTTGTTGTGTAATTACACCTTTTAAAATTCACTAAATGAGTTTTTCTGATAGTCCTTTATCATCTTTTGTAAACTAAGTATGGTCGTCTCTCGTTCAACACGAGTGACATCCGTGACATACCTATACTATGTCACTTATGTTTTTTAAGGCTCAAGAGAATAAATCTCTTCCGAAAATTAAATGCATTGTTTGATAATTTACAACGAACTTGTTACTTTGCACGTTTTTAATGAAGTTCTATTACTAACAGTTTAGTAGCCTAGAGATTTAGTTGTAAAAAAAAATGACAGAAAGTTAAATTCAGATAAATTTTCATTATTGCATTTTTATTTTAGGAATAATAAACTTATATAAAGTCTATCCTACCATTCCAAGGATTTAACCTCGCATCATACCGCCGCCTTTAGGGTCGGTATCAGCACGATGACGGTTAAACTGAGACAATCTCTCTCAATGATTAAGTTTCGAGAATCGAACATCTCACGGGAATCAGACATCCTGGGCCTTAATCATTGATTACCTTCCTTTTCTAGCCTAGATATTTCGAAAATATCCATAAAGAGTGTGACCTACTATATCAGATCTCAAACTACGCCCCGAGTATGCCGCCTTTAGGGTCGGACAGTGACCCAACGAGTACCCGAAATCCTATCCTTTCAGAGACCAAGCCTTGAATTTTGATAGGGGTGAACACCATCCTTAGGGGGCCGGAATCAAAGCGGCATGAGGCGTCACCCTTCTCTCACGTGCTTGAACCTATAGTAGAGGCCGTGGGGTTGGCTGTCGCCTTCCCTGCTCCCACACAATATTTTGAAAAAAGTGGTGAGTTTAGTGATTACGGTTTCGGTCTTGACAATAAGAAACAATAAATCAAAGTACTCCGAACAGGGTCGGTTATGTAGGCAAGCCTACGCCGTCTTATTCGTTGGAACATATGTGACAGTTCGGGCCAATCTGGCAAGAGAAGCCCCGTTTAGCCCAAAGGCTTATCGGCTATGCTAAGTCTTGTCGAACTACTGTAACGTACATCACACGTGGAGGAGAGTCGGTTTGAGCCGAAGCTCTGTTGAACTCGCCCAACCATGGTTAGACCATTTCCAAACCCATGTACTAAGTGTTGAAATAGTGTCCTAAACCCAATCGGGTTGGACAGGATCCGACCGGGTCGGATCATTTCTACTATTTCTTTATGTTTATACATATATAAAATGGCTTTTCTGTTGTCATATATATGTTCTTTTAAAGAACCAATTATGAATTGTTATATGATAACGTCCTTAGTATTAAACCGTGATAGAGAAACCATGATAGGCGATTATGGTTGATGAGATCTCTAATCACTTTAATAAGTTTGATACTTAAATGTCTCTAGGTGATGTACTATTAAACGGGACATTGATAGTATAAACGACTAGCACGTATTAGATGTCTTCGTCTTTAAGGGCGAGAGATAGATCTCGTCTATCGAAGTGTAGAGACACTTGGACTGTACGTGGACGTGTATTAGAGAATGCGTACGTTAGACTGACCCACTTACACGGATAAGTGTCACACTTTGTGACGGTTGTGTAATTATCCTTTTGACCGGAGTCGTCGTGGAATCACGGTGTGGATTGTCATGCTTTGACACTATTGAGGTTTCCCCTAGCCACGGGGCGATTATGCGGTAGTGATTGGGTATGATCTTGAAGCATGCGGAGTATACATGATTGGTCGTCCGGGAATCGCGTATCCTATGATTGGGATCGAATATCCGAAATGGCCTTCTTATAAGGAATGTCTTGCTCTCGTGAATCTTTGCAAAGTGGGAGTAAACGAGTTATTTCGAGAGAGCTTGATATCCGATTATAAGATACGATCGTTGATGTTTTGACACTCGACTAACGACCGTATGGATATTATTACGGCGATAGGATTGTAAGTTACACGGTAAGCGTTTCACATGAAAGGTAGTAGTCATTGCATTTGACTCTTCCGATGATTGGGGGTCACGGTGTGTTGCTTCGACGCTATCCCGTGATCGTTAGGTATGAAGGGCATTTTCATAATTTGCACTTTGTGTCTACGGCCAACATATTCGGAAGCTATCGGTCACACACATATGAACATCTAGCCGGATTAAAATGTGGTTATAGATGATAACCAAATAAGGAAAGTTTATCTCGAGACTATAAAGGTTATAGTAGTAAATTAATATTGTGGTATTTATTTATTATGAATAAATTAAATAGAAGATGTTAATAATATTATATTAATTAAAGAATATTCGAAGCCATTTATTGGTCAAAGGGCGCCACATTTAATGTGTATAAGATACACTTGATTTGGATTGTGCGATTTAATTAATAGTATTACTAAATATTAATATTAGATATATATATATATATATATATATATATATATATATATATATATATATATATATATATCTAATATTAATATGAAAGGATCCATATGCTGATGTGGCGGCTTAGGAAATTGTCTCAGCAAATGCCTTTCTTTCTTTTCTTTTTGAGAAAAAGTGGTGACGTGTTCTGAATTTTTGGAACAAGTCTGCTGCTATTTACTATTATTATTATTATTGTCTATTACTATTAAATTTAAGCAAAGCGGCTGAACCGAGGCCTTTCTTCCTTGAGAAGTGTCATTCTCGAAAAGAAAAAAATTAAATAAATTGAAGGGGGATGTATCTCGGCTTTTCCTCATCGCCATCATTGCCATGACGTTCATCCCCATCAAACCTTGCGGACGGGATTTGGCCGTACGTTTCCCGGTCTCTTCCTTTCCCTTCTCTTTCTTTCAGTCACAGGCAACTTGCAAACGTTAAAGAAAGATCAACGGCCAGATTTTGTCCGCCTACACATGAGTGGACCCTAATGATGTGTTCGGCAGGTCAAGGGGCTAATCAGGAGTAAATCTTGTTTCTTTTAACAGATGGATTCGGGTTGTCTCGTGCATTCTTCAGCTTATGAAGCCTCATCAGGTAATGAAGGGGAGTTAAAATTTTAAAACAAAAAAAATCTTTTCAACATAAACCCAATTTTTGGTTTGTTATTTGGTTGGTGTTTTGATTTTTTTTGTCTGATTGGTATAGATTTTGAAAGACTATGGCGTTTGGTTGGCCTAATTAGGTTGTGTTTGTTGCAGCAGGAATTTCTGGAAAAAAGGCATTGCATGTGGTTTCGTTTGAGGTAGTTTCGATTCCTTTGATTAATTTACTGGTTTGTTCGCTACTAAGAAGCTTGCGTATAGATCATTGCTTGCATTCCTAATTACTGTGTATGTTATTTGATGGCTTTGCTGCTTCGATGAGTTTGCCATTCCTTCTATGGGTTTGGTGTTCGGATCGTAAGAGGGTAAAAAGATGATCCTTTAAGAGGGTATTGTGTGGGTTTTGTATTCTGTTTGTACAGTCTATCGGCATGGCTTTTAGTCTTTTCTCTGTGCTTTCAAGATAACATATGTGTGGTGTGTTTTGGTATGAAGATGGGTATTAAATTATCGTAGTATGAGGATGAGGTTATGGTTTTTAAAAAAAGGGTTTATGCGTGTTTGTCATTATGCTGCGTTTTCAGTTTTTTTCCCACGATTTTAAGGGTGCATGGGTATTGGAATTTCTAAACCGCAGTTGTGTGTGCGGTACATAATCGTCGTGTTATGATTCTGGTATTGTTTTTTTTGGGGCCCTTACTGTTCTTTTCCTGATTGCTCTCGCATGCCTATTGGTCTGTCTATGGTTATTTTCTTCTGCTGTGTAAATAAAAGACTTTTATTTACACCGTGAAAGTTTTAGTTAACGATTATTAGACGTACCAAGAAAAGATACAACAAGGTTTCAAAAAACAACAGAGACAGTTTAATTCATCTTTAGAGAGTTGTGTGTAGGATTCTGCATTTGATTGAGGCATGTGCTTCGGTTCAGCTGGAACCGAGATAAAGAGATGTAATGTTTGCTGTCGTGCTCTACTAGAGGAAAGAGGATGGCCTAACCGCTATAGCTGATTAATGGTTTAATAATATAGTGTGTATCTGTTTTAAATGGGATGTTCTCTTCCTCAGAACCTAAAAAGTTTTTCTCAAGTAATAACCTAGAAAAAATATTTCATTTTGCTACCTGGTTTTATCTATTGTGCTCGTAAGTGCTTAGCTGTGTCTTTTTTCATTTAGGTAGACATGCTAACGTTGAAAGGCGGGGTTTATGAACTTCTTCCTTCTTTATAATGTTGCCTTTATGAGATGAGGGATTGGGATATACGATGTTTTTTGTTTAATGTACTCTCGAAGAGGGTCCTTTCCCCTTCATCAATATCAGCGGGGTTGGGGTACTGTGAAGGTCTTTCATGTGCGTCGTGGGATGATGTTCAAGGATTCTTATCTGTAGAAGAAAGTGTTTCTTCGCTCTCTCATGTTATGGGTTGTGGTACCTGCTGAAGAAGAGGTGCTCAAATTTTTGCCTTCAAAGGTTGATGAATGAAATGATGAAGGGAGGGTAACCATTACCCCCAAAGCCCCGGTTAGCCACTTATCATCATTACATTCATCATCCTTTGCCGCCTCCTCTTTCAAGAGGTCTTCTTCGGTAGGTGTTACTCCCCATAAGCTCAGATAGTCCGCAGACACTTTCTTGTCTGGATAACCATCCTTCAGCACAGTCCCATGAATGACCCGAAATACCTTGTTCATACCCTGATCTTGCTTCTGTTGAATAAGGGGATGGAATTTTCTTCAGGTGTACAAAAATAAATATAATAGGCCCCAAAAACGTACATTGTAAAGGGAACATGATAAAGAAGAAACAGGGGTTCTGACTTTATAAAGAAATGTTGTAGAGTTAAAGAACAACATACCAAAGAAAATTCAAACATTATTTCTACCGCATCCAGGTTTTGGGGAACAACAGAAAAACATCGGCAGATCTAATTGCGTTTGCTGAGTCGATGGTGATGAGACCACGAGGATGATGGCTATAAACAAAAACTACCAGAATGAAGATGCTGGAATGTTGCGCCTAGGCAGCCTGGATGGCAAGCGGAAAATTTTCGGCTTGCAACCAGTGTAGCCGGTGCTTCATTTCTCTTCTTTCTACTGCTAATAATAAAGCAAAAAATGATGGTGACGTGGCCGACGTGTGAAATATTTGAGCAAATATGCTCCTTGCTTCATAAGTCGGTGTGTTATTGTTTCCTTAAAGCATGGGCTGTTATTGAAGGCTTAGATCCATGTGTGAAAGGCATGATATGTAGATATATAACTTTTATGTGACAAATTATATATATCACATAATACATTTGTCCTAAATCGAAATTTATTTTATATTATTTCCTATTAAAAACATTATAGATCTAAAGTGAAGCAATTCATGGTAATAATGTAAAAATAGATAATTGATTAAACATCTCTTAAATTAATATTGAACCATGAGACTAGATATTTATTTTATGTGATTTTAATGGCTATGTAAATATACAAAGAAATATATATTGTGACAATGGCTATTATATATGTTACATATTACATAAATGCCATGAAATTGGAATTGTTTGGTATTATTTTCCAAATTAAATATTAGGAAATAATATGAAAACAATAAATCATAAAATCTTTTAAATATAATTAGAAGATTTTATTGATTTATATAAATGTGGAATATTCTAAGATTGTCTAAATTCAATCGAATATTTCCCACATTTAATGCAAATCAATCATTAGCTTCCATTCTACCACTATAAATAGGAGGTCTTGGTCATTTGCAAAAGACACACACGAGAAGACATTGAAGAGTTGATAGAAATCCCGAACCGAAGGTTCAAGCATTCATCAACAACACTCGAAGATCCTCAAGAAATCCTTGAAGTTCTTCAAAAGACGAGAGAACAACGAAAAGAGAAGACAAAAAGAAGGTGAAAAGTCTCGGAGCAAAAGCTTCGAGCACTCTGCAACAACAAAAAGCATCAAAGATCTTCCAAAAAAAGGCCGGAAGTTCTTCAAAAGAAGAAAATCAAAAGCATCTCCAACATTCGAAGATCAACGAGAAAAGACTTGAATTTCTTCAACAAGGGGATCGAAGGTAACATAAAAGTTCCTTCCAATCTTTGTCAACTTCAAGGCGCCTCCGCTATATCCGGAGTCGTGAACTCAAATTAAAAGCACCTCCGCTATATCCGGAGTCGTCAACTCAAAATTAAAAGCACTTCCGCTATATCCGGAAGGTCAACAATCAACACCAAATTAAAAGCACCCCCGCTATATCCGGGAGAGCATTAATCATCACCGACAAAAAAAAGGGAGAATCAAAGGATTCAAGAGATTGTACCACTTTTATTTTATAAATTAATAAAATTTTAGTTGTCACAATTTTCGTGTTTTCTTTCTTTGTATTTCAGGGATAACAACGGAATTTGTGTTACAAATTCTGGCACGCCCAGTGGGACCAATCTCTCCTTTCATCTCTCCTTTTCCAAGAAATCAAGAACAAATGGCACCAAAGGTTGCTGCTGTGAAGGCGGTTGTTTCAAAGGATACCACTGCGAAGATTGCTGCTGCTAGGGCTGTTTCTTCATCTCAGGGACAACTTTCTGGCCCTATCACTCGGCGCATGTCAAAGGAGTTTGGCATCCCCCTTGTTTTCCCACAGGAAACTTCTTATGGGTCCGCATCACCAATGGACGCTGACGTAATGATGACAAATTCCACCACTCTGGAGGAGCATATTGCTAGCCTCACAAAGGCTATTGAAGCCCTCACGTCTCATGTTCAAACTCAAGACATGCAAATTTCAAAGCTCGCCAAAGAAGATCGATTCCGTTGGAGAGGCGAGCAAGTCAAAAGAAGTGGTGCATGACGACGAGGACGACATTGACGTCACTTCCAAGGAGCAAGAACCCTTTAGGTCTCTGCATATGGCGAACAACATGAAGGTTGCTCCAGAAAATTCTTTCAAGGACCAGGAAGGATCCAAGTCCTTTACCTTGGGAAGCAATTTGAAGATCTCCCCCGACGGAACCATTCCGATCAGCCAACTGCAGGAGTTCATCATGGGGACGATCAATGACAAAGTTGGAGGGTCTATGAAGTCATCCCAGACTTATATCAAGCCATACACTCAGAGGATTGATAATCTGAAAATGCCGGCCGGTTATCAACCACCAAATTTCCAGCAGTTCGATGGAAAGGGCAACCCGAAGCAACACATTGCTCATTTCGTTGAAACTTGCAATAATGCTTTGGAACATATGGAGATCACTTGGTGAAACAATTCGTGCGTTCTCTCAAAGGCAATGCCTTTGATTGGTACACCGATCTCGCCCCCGCCTCTTTAGACAGCTGGGAGCAATTGGAGCGAGATCTTTTTGAATCGGTTCTACAAAGACTCGTAGAACCGTGAGCATGGTAGAGTTGACCAACTCCCGCCAATGGAAAGAGGAGAAAGTAGTTGATTATATTAATAGATGGAGAAGCCTTAGCCTCAACTCGCAAGGATCAACTCTCGAAGCCTCCGCTATTGAGATGTGCATCCAAGGCATGCACCTGGGGACCGCAGACATCCTTAAAGGGATTCTGCCGAGATCGTTTGAGGAGTTAGCCACTCGGGCTCATGATATGGAATTAAGCATTGACGCCAATGGAGGTCAGGCCCCTGTTCAAGATCCAAGAAAGGGGAAGGAAAAACAAGAAATTAAGAAGTCTGTGAAAGCTTCTCCCAAAATGGAGAAGAAGGAGTCGAACGCCACCACGGTAGCTCCTGTAAAAGTTAACAACCCGACGCCAATCCAGCCCGAGTGGAGGAAGGTTGAACCCCGACAAGGTGAAAGGCGTAGGCCTACCTTGAATGAGAGGCAACAAAGGACGTATCCATTCTTCGATTCTGACGTACCTGCAATTTTTGATGAACTGTTGAAGTTAAAGCTCATCGATCTTCCAGAAACAAAGCGACCAGGAGATGCAGCGAGAGCTCATGAAGGCAACTATTGCAAATATCACCGATTATCTGGTCATCCTATCGAAAAATGCTTTGTCTTCAAGGACAAGGTTATGCGTCTGGCTGAGGAAGGAAAGATCGTGCTTGAAGAAGAGAAGGCAAGCACAAATCAAATCACCATAGCAGAACCGACGAATGGTCATTTCATGACTATCCAATTTGGATCACTCGACCCCGTTGAGATCAAATTCAGTGATTCTCTGCCCGTGGCCAAGAAAGAATCCGGGACGTTTCGCAAACAAGCAAGAGCCGCTCTAGAAGAGAAGAGAACCACAAAGCCTGTCAAACAAGATGACGATGGATGGATTCTGGTGACCCACAAGAAAAAGCAAAGGAAGTCACCCTACTGCAAGCCAACAGAACCAAAGATTAATTATGCCAAGTCTCCCAATCCAAAGAGAGGCCGAAGGGCAAGAAATTTGAAAAGGAAACAAAAGAAAATAAACAAGAAAGTGAAGAGCATTTTCCCCGAAGAGGTTGAGTACAGAAGCCCTCGCACTCCAATCACCTTGATGGAGTACATGCCCAAGAGAGTCGTCGAAGTTGGGGCGACTGAAGAAAACTTAGAGGATGAAGTTGTCTCATGCTATGCTATCCACGCAGAGGAAAGGGACGTTGCAAAGGAAAATGAAGACTCACTGACTGAGGAAGAGCCTTCAAACAATGCAAAGCTCGCTTGCACGGTTGAGATCACCTTCACAGATGATGACATGCTTCTCGGATCAGCGCCTCATAACCGTCCGCTGTTCGTCACAGCATACACGCGTGAGCAAAAGGTTAATCGTGTGCTACTAGATGGAGGATCGGCTGTCAACATATTGCCGCTCCGAGTAATGAAAGAGTTGGGCGTATCTATGGATGAACTCTCTGACAGCCGCCTTATGATCCATGGATTCAACCAAGGGGGGCAGAGAGCCATTGGGGTGATTAGACTTGACATCTTGATCGATGAGTTATTTTCGAGTGCATTGTTCCATGTGATTGATGCTCGAACGTCCTACAACATGTTGCTAGGGAGGCCGTGGCTGCATGAGAATGGAGTCGTCCCTTCAACCCTTCATCAATGCTTTAAGTATTGGCGCAACGGCGTGTTAAGGAAGGTCGTTGCTGATGAAAAACCTTTCACCGAGGCCGAGACTCACTTTGCGGATGCGAAATTCTATCCGAAGCCCGCTCCTTTGAAGATAGTAGGCGATTCCAAGTCACGAGAAAAGGATGATGAGGAGAAGGCCATGCCATCTGAAAATAAGAGAGAGGTTGGAAAGCGTGAAGAGATAAAGTCATCAGTGCCTCAACATGCCTCAAAGGAATGTGAAGACATTTATCCACCTCAAAGATCCAAAGCGTTGAGTGGACTGACGTTGCCGCTTCCCAGGATCAATGCCATGAAGACGGATGCTCCTCTACATGGGTTTACCCGTCCTAAAGAAGGTGCTGCTATAGAACATGGAACATTTCCAGCCGCAAGGAAAGAAGGTTTTGATCCTATCGCTTACAAACTCCTCGCAAAGGCAGCAAATGGGTCCCGAAGCCCTGCTCTAAAAATGGGGGCAAAAAGCAAAGAATCTGAAGAAACACATAAGGCCACTAAAGTGAAAGTTCCCGTTATCGGATCCCGGACAGGCCTGGGATATAATCCTTCACCACCCGTCCGCATTGCAATAAGGAAGTCAAGCAATAACTACATCGGGGTTGAAGACGAATCATCTCCAACGAACATTCCGGAACCTCTACCTCCAAGGCCTTCAGTGTTTGAGAGGTTACAACCTAAGAAAGAACGTGTCTCAGTCTTCGAAAGGCTTTCTGTCACAACCAAGAATCATCAAGACCAAAAGTCAACAAGCGAAGACGATCAACACATATGAACGCTTTGGGTAAATATATAACAAACATCGACTCTAAAGAAATCAAGAGTCCGGTCCCGTCCGTAATGAAGCGTCACACGAGTCTTGTCATACACTCGTGGAAATGTAATGAAAGCTAAGGTGCGCACAGTAGTGTACACTAAAACTGACGCCAAGTACAATGTGGAGCATGTGCATCCGGCACGACAAGAAAATGAGCCTGAAGAAAGCGTTGGGTCCTCGTATGTTATCACCATCGGTGAAGAACCTTATCCCACCAAAACTAAGACGGGATCAGAAGAAGTCATGAAACCTGAAGAAGTGAAAGAGCATGCTTTCGTCTATCACATCACATTGGGAAATGATGAGGTTGAAGAAGATGCAGAAGAAGCACCCCCGGAATTAGAAGAAGGGGTCAAATCCACAATAGATGAGTTGAAGGAAATCAACCTCGGAACTGAAGACGAGCCACGACCAACCTTCATAAGTGCTCTTTTGTCTCCAGAAGAAGAAGAGAGATACCGTGAAATCCTCCAAGAATACAAGGATATATTCGCTTGGACGTACAAAGAGATGCCCGGGCTTGATCCGAAGGTAGCCGTCCATCAATTGTCCATAAAGAAAGGATCGCGCCCTATCAAGCAGGCTCAAAGGAGATTTAGGCCGACCTCATCCCACTCATAGAAGCGGAAGTCAACAAGCTCATTGAAGCAGGCTTCGTCCGTGAGGTTAAGTATCCAACATGGATCTCGAGCATCGTCCCCGTGAGAAAGAAAAATGGTCAAATTCGCGTCTGTGTTGATTTTCGGGACATAAACAATGCATGCCCAAAGGATGATTTTCCCTTGCCAATCACTGAGCTGATGGTAGATGCAACCACAGGTCATGAGGCTTTGTCCTTCATGGACGGATCGTCTGGGTACAATCAAATTAGAATGGCTCCCGAAGATGAAGAATTCACGCATTTCGAACGCCTGAAGGGAATCTACTTGTTACAAAGTGATGCCTTTTGGTTTAAAAAATGCGGGGGCAACTTATCAACGTGCCATGCGAGAAGATCTTTGATGACATGCTACACCAACACGTTGAATGCTATGTTGACGACCTCGGTTGTAAAGTCGAAGAAGAAGGCCGACCACTTGAACGACTTGAGATTAGTCTTTGATAGACTTAGAAGATTCCAACTGAAGATGAACCCACTCAAATGTGCATTTGGAGTTAGTTCAGGGAAGTTCCTTGGCTTTATCGTTCGACATCGGGGAATAGAAATTGACCGATCCAAAGTAGAAGCCATCGTGAAGATGCCTGAGCCTCGTAACCTGCGTGAACTCAGAAGCCTGCAGGGTAACCTGGCCTATATTCGAAGGTTTATATCAAACCTCGCCGGAAGATGCCAACCTTTAAGCCACCTAATGAAGAAGGGAGTTCCATTTCAATGGGATAACTCGTGCAGAAAGGCATTTGAAAACATTAAAGAGTACCTGATGAATACTCCTGTCTTGGCAGCTCCTGTCAAAGGTAGACCTCTAATCCTTTACATTACTTGCGCAAGAACGATCGCTTGGCGCATTGCTTGCTCGGGAGAATGACAAAGGCAAAGAAAATGCATTGTACTATTTGAGCGGGACGATGACTCCGCACGAGCCGAAATACTCCCCAATTGAGAAGCTCGTTTATCACTCATATTTGCCATCCGAAGCTAAAACACTATTTTCAAGCTCACACTATACATCTCGTGTCAAAAGCAAATCCTCTCGAAGTTCGTCATGACCAAGCCCGTGCCGTCCGACGATTGGCAAGGTGGTATCTCCAACTTCGAAGAATTTGAAGCATTATTTACGTGCCTCAAAAGGCGTCAAAGGGCAAGTGCTCGCGGACTTCTTGGGCGATCACCCCATCCCGGCGAGTGGGAACTATCGGACGATCCGCGCACGATGAGGACGTCATGGTGATTGAAGTCCTTCCACCATGGAGAATGTACTTTGACGGGGCGGCGCGACGAGATGGGGCCGGTGCCGGAGTCATCTTTGTTTCCCCGGAAAGTGAAGTGTTGCCATACTCCTTCAAATTGACGGAATGTTGCTCCAACAATGTTGCGAGTATCAAGCTTTGATCTTAGGGCTTGAGATGGCGATGGATATGAAGCAATGCGGACTAAACGTCTACGGCGACTCTCGCTTGATAATCAACCAACTTGAAGGCACCTACGATGTAAAAAAGCGAATTAGTCCCATACGCAATTATGCAAGGAAAATCATTGCTTACCTTGGCGACGTTACAATTGAGCATGTTCCGAGAAAAGAAAATAAGCAAGCAGACGCTCTGGCAAATTTGGCAGCGACGATGGCAATCGGCGATGGAAATATGCAAGTCCCCGTCTGCGAGCAATGGGTGGTTCCTCCATACTTTGGAGAAGATGAGGGGGATGATAATGAAAGTCATGCCGTGTGTGTCTATGAAATAGACCAAGAGGATTGGCGCCATTCATTAGTGGAGTACTTGAAACACGGGAGACTCCCTGACGATCAAAAGAAGAAAGTTGACATAAGACGTCGGGCTCCACGCTTCTTGCTTCACAATGACACTTTGTATCGCCGCTCATTTGAAGGAGTATTTCTCCGTTGCCTCGGAGAAGATGAAGCTCATCACGCTATGTATAGAGGCTCACTCGGGATTTGTGGCGCCCATCAATCTGGTCCGAAGCTCCACTTCCGCATCAAAAGGATGGGATATTATTGGCCAACCATGGTGAAAGATTGCATGGATTACGCTCGGAAATGTGAAGCATGTCAATTCCATGCCAACTTCATACATCAGCCTCCTGAACCGTTGCATCCAACTGTAGCGGCATGGCCTTTTGACGCTTGGGGAATGGACGTGGTTGGTCCGCTGCCGAAATCATCAGGCCAACATCTCTACATCTTGGCGGCCACTGATTACTTCTCAAAATGGGCTGAGGCTGTTGCACTACGTCAGGTAAAGAAAGAGGATGTAGTCCGCTTCATTCGAGTAAACATCATCTATCGCTATGGAGTTCCACGCTACATCATCACGGATAATGGGAAACCGTTCGTGAATAGCTTGGTGGATAAGTTGTGTGAGCGAGTTCAACTTCAAGCGGACAAGTCGTCCATGTACAATGCGCCGGCCAACGGACTTGTCCGAAGCTTTCAATAAGACGTTATGCAACTTGTTGAAGAAGGTCGTGGCAAGACACAAGAAAGATTGGCACGAACGAATGGGTGAAGCATTGTGGGCCTATCGCACAACCTTTCGGACTCCGACTCAAGCCACTCCATATTCGCTTGTGTACGGTGTAGAAGCCGTGCTACCTCTTGAGCGGCAAATACCCTCACCGAGGATCGCTATCCAAGAAGGTCTTACGGACGAAGAAAATGCTCGCCTTCGCCTTGAAGAATTGGAAGCATTGGACGAAAACGCGACTCCGAGCTCAACGAAAATCTTGAATGCTACCAAGCACGGTTGTCAAAGGCATTCAACAAGAAAGTGCGTCCGAGATCATTCCAAGTTGGTGAAACAGTCCTTGCAGTGAGAAGACCTATCATCTTGACACATAAGTCCAAAAACAAGTTCACCTCAAAATGGGATGGCCCCTATGTTGTTCGGGAGGTCTACACTAATGGAGCATACAAGTTGATGGACAAAGACGGCGTCAAGCTTGGCCCAATCAACGGCAAGTTCCTCAAAAAGTTTTACGCATGACTCAAACACTCGCTCAAGCACGAGCCTAAACTCTCCTAAGCACGAGCCTAAACTCGCATTAATCATATCAAAAAAAAAAAAAAAAAAAAAAAAAAAAATTGAACTACGTTTGACTTGATCCCATAAAAGCATTCCCGGGGTACGTAGGCAGCTTGGGAAGTTACTCCAAGTTCAGTCATACCAAAAAAAAAAAAGGGGTCCATTCAGAAACAAAAAAAAAAAAATGAATTTCAAGCTCAGTCGTACAAAAAAAAGGACTTCAAAGAGATGGAAAGAAAATAATAAGATTTTATTGATAGCAATAAAGTTTTATTACATCTAGGAAGAAAGTAAATAAACAAGCAAATAAGAAATCTCAAGAACAAAAAAAAAAAAGGGATTTAAACGGGTAGCTTGAAGTCTTCCAAGTCACGTCGGTTGCCTTCTAGTAACTCCCTCATCTTATTCGAACATCAATCTCCTCCCCGCCGTAATGGAAATGTGCCCTCCAAGTCGGCGATCTCCCCTCGCCTTGGGACACACGAGCGGTCAACCCATGTAGTCCCTCATCAAAATCGTTGAGTGACAAAGCAACCTCATTCTCCTCTTTCTGCAGGGCGGCCAATTCCTTTTGGAGTTCTTCTCTTCTACCTTGAATCTCTGAAAGCCTATCTTGAGAAGATTGGACTTTTTCAAGATGTACCTTCTCAGCTATCTCGGCCTCTGAAAGATGTTCGCAAAGAATTGAAAGTTTTGCATCATGCTCCTCTTCGGGAAGCCGCTTCGAAACGTCATCCAAAGCGCTCCGTAGTGTGAGGCGTTCCTAAAAAGTGTGTCCGAAAGAGACTTCAAATGGGAAAGGTCTAACACTTTGGTATTCTCCATCTCTAAGAATATTTCATAAACACCACTTTTAACGGAGGATAACTTGTCTATAGTGCGGCATGAGAGCTTGTCTCGATAGATTCCCACAACGCCTCAAGAAAGTGGTGACGACACTTCGAGATCACGTCCCTTGGCTTGAACTCTGAAACCTCTGCCTTTCGGGGAAGTGAGGCCAAAGGAGGAAGTATGACGCGCTCTCTACTCACGGAATGGGCTGTAGAAAGACCTTCATCAACGTCTTGATCACCTAACTCAGTTTCACCATCGACGATCCGAGTGCCGCTCTCGCCGGTAACCTCCGCATTGGGCATAAGATTGGTACCAAAGTCATTTCTCTCATGAGAATGCGGGGATGGTAAAGTATCATTGCCATCTTCAACCGTTATTGGAAGAGTGTGCTCCTTCCCGACCTTTTGAGCTTCCAAGTCAAGGCATCGGGACCGTTGGTTGATGGCTCGCTTTGTTGCGGAAGATTAGCTACGTATAGAGGTTCATTGTCCAACTAAAAAAAAAAAAAAAAAAAAAAAAAAAAAAAAGTTGCAAAGTGAGCAGGCAATAAATATAATAAAAACAATGCAACGAATGAAGTAAGAGTCTTACAATCCTTGAAAAGTTTGTGATAAAGTGACTCGGAGATGGGACACCATCAAAAAAGGCTGACCAATTAATGTCGCTATCCGTCAAGGAGTAAGTGATTACCTGTTTCCCGGTACCTTTCCTTTGACGCTTCCAGTTCACATCGCTACGAGGAGAGCTGCCGCTAAGAACCGCTGCATCATCTAGTTGTCTCTTCTCCTTCAAATCGGTACGGACATCCTTGGGCTTTTCAACCTGCTTCTGGGTACAAAGAGGTTTTGGGGAGAGTGATTCCTTGTGAGGTTCCGGAGGCTCGACGTTCTTTATCTTTATGATAGGGGTACTTTGCTTTGCTTTAGTAGAGCCCCTGTTAACAGTCGCGACTAGAGAAGATCTTCCATCAAGCAGGTACGAGCCATGCACTTGTGGCCACCACTCACCAAAGTTGGAAGAGAAGTAACTATCATATTCCCGAGGGCTTTCGGGAAATACTACCTTGAGACGACTATTGGGAGTAAAGTACATTTCCCATAATTGTTTTCCCGTCCCAATTGTGATACGGCGGCCATCGTCAGGGAGGTCCTTTGGAACGACTTGGAAGAACCCGAATTGCCGTGCGAACCGATACGGGCTATACGGCTCGAAAAGCATGCTCCATCTTGATGAAATACCAAGAAGCTCGGTCGCACCGACCGGAAAAAGACCCGATCTCGAGTAGGCAATCCACCATCATCAACTTTAAGCTCGTTTTGGTTCTTTTCGGAACGGATGCCCACCAAGCGACGCCACGAGCTTGGTGAATAAGGTCTCGACCTTCATGATCATTGAGGTTTTTGGCTCCTCCTACGCCAGAGTAAGAAACCATCATGGGTCCAGGCAAAGGTGACGACACTCTGTGATGAGTTCCAAAATAACGTGCAATCCACCCAATGACGTAATGCCATGGAAGACAAGCATCCCCTCGCTCGGGGGCAGACGAGCGTGAAACCATGTTTAAACCTCTATATATGCTGGCCAATACTGGAACGGCAAGGCAATGAACTTTCCCATGGGCGATCAGACTTGCCATTTTAAAAGTCGAAGGCCTGATTGTCGCATCACTAGACGGGAGGGCAAACGAACACAACCAGCAGGCGATAAAGGCGGCAAGGAAGGACTCCTCCTTTGAGTTTTCGTCAATATGAAGGCGAGCAAACAACTCTTCATCTTTTTTCGACCATCGCTGAGGATTTTCTGCTATGGCGCCACTAGGATTTTGAGTATCCTTTGGACGATACGCTCCTCTTTTCTCCGGGGTGGGCTTTTTGTACACCGTCGACTTTCTACACCAATAATCAACCCAGCGGGAGAGGGGAACTTTCGGGTTCTCATGGTCATAAACGCCCACCAAGCGGTGAAGATATGCATCAAAAAGATGCGACAACTCACGGGAAGGGACTTCGCCCTTTGATGAGCATCTTGAACGATCAACTCGTCAACACTAGGGATGACCTCCTCGTACAAATCTCCCGTGACAGAAGTCCACCAATGTGCCATAAGTCCGCTAAGGAGATGGACATCTCTCCGGCATCGGTGTGAAGCGTATTAGTTTCGGACACCATGCCTCGCGAAAGCTCGGATGGCGCTTGGGCATTTGGAGTAGGCGAAGAGAGATGCGCTTAGGGCATCATATAGACCGGTCTTTTCGAATGCTTTTATTGCGGGAAAGCACATCTTCGAGCCATTCCCAATATCGCTCGATGAAGGTGAAGACTCCCGTGGTTTTTAACACGGTTCCCCATTGGACCTCGCCGTCAATGATTCGCCGACCAAGGGTGGAAAAAGTATGGCTCCGAGGCTTCGTGCTATTCGCCAAAGGGCATAGCGCATACTCCACATGGCCGTTCGACCGCTTCAACTCCATGTAAAGTCGTGTTGTTGTGTCGATACCTTGGGTTAGGGGTTTGCCGAACGAGAGCCACTCATAGGTGGATGAACCGCAAGCTTAAACCCGCTTGATCCGCGTGTTCGGGCCTATGCACAACCACCAAGTATCTTTTATTATTTTTCGCCACCTCCCGGAAAACAACCATGATCTGAAAATCTGAAAAATAAAAATAAAAAAAAAAAAAAAAAAAAAAAAAATCAATTGAAAGAAGAGAGAAAGCGGATGAACGAAGTTGTGGCAGTCTGAAGAGACTCAGTCCAGTATATATACTTTTTCCCAAATTTTTTTTTAAGGCTGTGGCGGTCCTTAAAAGGACATGGTGCCCCTCTTAAAACAACACGGTGGTCCCTATTTTGGTTCCTTGCAGACATCAAAACAGACAAAAAAAAGAAATTTTAACAAAAAAGGACGGGAAAGGGAAGCAGGGTATACTTTCATCCATGTGCATATTTGCATGATTACAGGCTCAGCATGGGCCCTTAGGAGCAATAATGTTACGCCATCATTAGGTTGAAAAAAAAAAAAAAAATATATATATATATATATAAAAATAAAAACAAACAAACAAACTACAGCAGTAGGCAAGTACGCCATATATCATGACAACGAAAGAAGCCAAGGAAGCAAGCAGGTTCTACTTCATGAGAAAAAAAAAAAAAAAAAAAAAAAAAAAAAAAAAAAAAGAAAAAAAAAGAGGGAGACTATATATATATATATGTGCGTATAAGATTTGCAGCATCCAAGACCCAGGTTTGCCGTCAAGTAGGTACTGCACATACATGCGTATGTTATGGATTGATGTGCGAACAAAACCACTCAGGTTTTCTTAACAAAAGCCAAAGCAGATCATGCATGTGCTTAACAAAAAAAAAAAGAAAAAAAAGGGGAAGAATATATATAATATATATATATATATATATATATATATATATATATATATATATATATATATATATATATATATATATATATATATATATATATAAATATATATATATATATAACAAGATAGTGGAGGAGAAAGGGCCGAACCAGACAAGGTATGCAGTAAGCCAAGAAGAATATATTGGATTGATTGCTTTTGGTGGATAGGTAATATACCCATCAAATAGGGCCTAGTACTTATATTGGATTAATTGGCAAATAAAAAAACACTTTGCCGCCTCAATTTTTCCCTAGCTTGAAGAAAGGGCATGATGACGTGAAAAAGGAAAAGGAAAAAAAAAAGAAAAGAAAGAAGCATGCCGCGACTTTATTTAGAGTGGTGACAATGAATCTGTTTAGGTCTTGTTTTGGACCTACTTGGACTTAGCCTACAAAAATGAGATGGGCCTTTTCGGGTTTCGGCCTAATCTCGAAAAGATACTATAATATCGCGTCGCTTTATTCTAAATTGTGTCGAGACTCGTCGTTACGGTAAAATTTCACGGAAACAACAAGTCTCGAGGGGGCATTTGTAGATATTTAAATTTTATGTGACGAATTATATATATCGCATAATACATTTGTCCTAAATCGAAATTTATTTGGTATTATTTCCTATAAAAATTCTAGGGAATAATGTAAAATGGATAATTGATTAAAATCTCTTAAATAAATATTAGAGATTTAATTAATTTCAATGGCTATACAATAATATATGTGTGACACATTATATGTGTTACATGTTAAATATGCCATGAAATTGGAATTGTTTAATATTATTTTCCTACATTAAATATTAGGAAATAATATGAAGACAATAAATCATAAAATCTTTTAAATATAATTAGAAGATTTTATTGATTTATAATAAATGTAGAATATTCCAAAGATTGTCTAAAATTAATCGAATATTTCCTACATTTAATGCAAATCAATCATTAGGCTTCCATTCACCACTATAAATAGGAGGCGCTTGGTCATTTGCAAAAGACACACACGAGAAGACATTGAAGAGTTGATAGAAATCCCGAACCGAAGGTTCAAGCATTCATCAACAACACTCGAAGATCCTCAAGAAATCCTTGAAGTTCTTCAAGAGACAGAGAACAACAAAAAGAAGACAAAAAGAAGGTGAAAAGTCTCGAGCAAAAGCTTCGAGCACTCGCAACAACACCAAAAGCATCAAAGATCTTCCAAAAAAGGCCGGAAGTTCTTCAAAAGAAGAAAATCAAAAGCATCTCCAACATTCGAAGATCAACGAAAAGACTTGCTTGAATTTCTTCAACAAGGGGATCGAAGGTAACATAAAAGTTCCTTCCAATCTTCGTCAACCTCAAGGCGCCTCCGCTATATCCGGAGTCGTCAACTCAAATTAAAAGCACCTCCGCTATATCCGGAGTCGTCAACTCAAAATTAAAAGCACTTCCGCTATATCCGGAAGGTCAACAATCAACACCAAATTAAAAGCACCCCCGCTATATCCGGGAGAGCATTAATCATCACCGACAAAAAAAAAGGGAGAATCAAAGGATTCAAGAGATTGTACCACTTTTATTTTATAAATTAATAAAATTTTAGTTGTCACAATTTTCGTGTTTTCTTTCTTTGTATTTCAGGGATAACAACGGAATTTGTGTTACAATGAGTCATGAGACAAAAGGCTTGCTGCTTTTAAAGCACACCAGAACATTCAAACTGAATGATACATGCTAGAAAAAAAAACCTCGATGTGCAAGCTCAACAATGCCTTTCCTTTCGGGAAGACATGGGACATAAATAGTTGTATGATGTATAATTATATGACTATTTCGACGTTCGTATGCTTGCCATGGGTTGTATGTTTAGCTTACTTGTGAAATGTACGTACGGCATTGCGGATGTGGACGCCACAATCGTAGTTAAATAGTTTAATGTGATTATGTTCAATGTTATCGCTTCCTAAAACAGATTCAATGTCTAATTATATTTCCATGCTTCTCTTGTAGATGTTAAGGATTTTATTGTTCGGTCTTCATGAGAAGAAAGAATGTCAGGATTTGACTGCGCAATATTTCATTGTCGTTCATACCGAGTATGTTTACCTCAGTCTCTGAACTTGATATGCTTAGTTATGGCTTCTTGTGCTGTTCTTTCTGGTTGTGAGATTCTGGAAGAAAATTAATAAAATTTATGCGGATATTTTTTCAGAATATCACAACAAGGCAATAATGATTGTTGGTATGAACATGAAACAGACAGCCTGTAATGATACATCGTCAATTGCTAATATATACAATTCATTTTAAGACTTTTTTGTTTGTCTTTTTGTTCACGTTTGAATAGTAGTACCCACTGTTTTACTTTATTCAAAATGAAGACTAATTCTTCTTAAAAAAAATGAAGACTAATTATTACGGATATCATGTTAAATGTATTTTCAGATTTTAAGCTTGTTTTTTTGTATCAGG
Source organism: Gentiana straminea (assembly GCA_036785695.1). Taxonomy (NCBI): domain Eukaryota; kingdom Viridiplantae; phylum Streptophyta; class Magnoliopsida; order Gentianales; family Gentianaceae; genus Gentiana; species Gentiana straminea. Next base: position 9,605,962 of record JAVUPR010000497.1, on the reverse strand, counting down.
CTAATATGTAAGTAGGGATGCAGAATCCATTAGTTTGTTCAAACAACTATTAGAATCCATTAGTTTGTTCAAACAACAAAATGAACACTAATGGTGACTAATACCATGTTCAATGTATGTTCCTATATATGAACTTTTGGTTGTGTATCAAACATAGCTGTGGGTCTGACCACACAGATCCTGCTTTTTGCTTTTGTGGACTGATGAACAAAAATATGTTCTGTGGCTTATGTATCAATGTAAAATGTTTTATTTTCCATTGTTGCGCTTAAAAATTGTGCTCTGAGCGGCTCATTTAGTTACGTACACATTTTGCTAAGAAAAAGAGATTTAGTTACATATTATTTTGCTTCATGTTTAATAGTTCCCCGTAAGTAAAAACGGCTAGCATGGGCACTCCGTGCGTTGCACGGAGTCCCATTTTACTAGTATATATATATATATAGATAATACTTATGTGTGCGTGTGTGCAAAAGTGTTTGGCACTATGCATGCGCATGTATGTAATGTATATATATAAATGGATTTATTTTGTGTAATAATATATATGTGATATATACACATGTGTAAATTGATTTATGGTAATAAAATAAAGATAGTCAATATTAGATATTGACAATATCTTGGAAATATTCAATATAAGATATTGACAATATCCTAGATTTATTTAATATGAGATATTATAATAAATGAGATAAATCAATCAATTATATTTTCCTTATTTTATTGGGAAAAGGTTTTCTTCTCCTCCACTCTAGAAGATGGCGCCACCTACACTATAAATAAGAGGTGGGTGTCAAGCTCTTTTGTACAACACAATTCCAAGAACTAATAGTTCTTGTGTAAAATAGAGAGCATCCTGTAGAGAGTTGGAGAGAGGGGAAAAAAGGCCGGTCTAGCAACCGGAGTATTCCAATAGCAATCCGTGATGGGATTTCGGCGGGGGAACATTCGTGTGGACTAGCGGTAGAGGCCGAACACTTGGGCGGCTCTATGCGAACTACTCTCCTTAGACGGTCAAAGCGTCGATCTTTTAGATCAACCAAGGTAACCACCGTATACTAACTCGTTTGTTTATTGCTTAAACGAAGTCGATCCTGGTTAAAAGGAAATAAAATTTTAAATTCCGCTGCGTTCCCGCGTAGATTTCCTAACAGTGGTATCAGAGAGAGCTTCGAGCTTAAGCAATAAGCATGTTAATTTGCGTAGTTAATTTTATCGTTTAAATCACATAATTAAAAGATGAAAGATTTTTTATTTGCAAAATTGATACACGAAAAAAAAAAGAAAAAAAAAGGGGGGCGGCATGGTGGTGCTCGGCCGATCGGCGGCGGCACCACCACCGTGTGATCGGCGGCGGCGGCGGCGGCCTACGGGCTGCCGGCGGCTGCTGGTGTGATACGGTGGTCCCCAATTTTGTTTTGTGTATTTGTGATTCAATATTGTTCATTGTTGTGATTAATATCTCCTTTGTTTAGTTGTGTCGTATGGCTAACCAACGGTTCAAATAGTTTGGGCCGTTGGGATGCGCACACGCATTAAAATAATAATGGTCTTTCCAAATATTTGATTTAGGAAAAGGCCAGCGCCACTTCCAAAATTTTGATTTTGGAAAGTGGCTGCGCCTAAACCAAAATTATTTGGCCTTTCCAAATATTTGATTTGGAATAGGCCAGCCTTTTCAAATATTTGATTTGTAAAAGCGCCAGCTTGCGCCACTTCCAAAATTTTGATTTTGGAAAGTGGTCAGGCCTAAGCCAAATTTGGTTTAGGAAACCAAAGACATCCCTTTTGATTACGAATCAAAAGGAAAGAAACAAAAAAGAAATAATTTTAATTTTGATTTATTTTGGAATAGTTCTAATTTATTAAAATTAAAATTAAAATCGGTTTAAAATTAATCGTTAATTTTATTTCGATTAAAATCATTTAATTAATTAAATGTTAATTAGTTAATTGATTGGATAAAATTATTTAATAGATTAAATGTTAATTGATTAATTAAGACGCAAGTAGTTAAATTTTAATTTTATCTTTTTAATAAGATTTTATTGTATGGATTAGATAGAGTAGATATAATATGATTATATGGACCCCGATTGATCATGGACTCGACCGATAGGATAGATGTGAATGATTTAATTTTTCTGTTGGTTTAAAAATTGTCCTAGGCCGTTATGAAGAACGTGACCTAATTTATTTTTTGTATTTATCCCATTCCCGTTGGCTCCCCCCGTGTACGGCGGGTGTATTTATTTTATTAGATAGAATTAAATGTAACAAGAATGGAGCAGAAGATGGAGACCAAAGAGAGAAGAATAAAGATCCCATTGGAGAATGGAGCATTAAAAATCCTATTGGCGGTTGCAGCTACCTTGGATTGTGACCCGCGGTTTCGTCAGTTTGTATTCGAAACCGCACCTAGGAAAATTCCATGATCATACCGGTTACTTTACGTATTTATTTATTTTGTGCTTGTATTTATTTTATATGATACGATAGATGCATGACTAGGCACGATCTAGATTTATGTGTAGGATGTATGTCTATAGAGATAGATATACTTGATGAGACCGCAATTAAAATTAATTAAGTGAATTGATTTACGAAAATACTTCCACAACAAAAATCAAGTCGAAATATTGTCTCCCAATATTATAACGACGGTGAAGAGCCTGTGTTCGGATCCAACTGATCGACCACCGCCGGGAGTTGACCTACCTCGGGTATTTCGTTGTTATTGAGATATGATCGTATGAGATCTCGTGAATATTGGGTTATGACTTGACTAGAGTCTTTCGGTGATTGGCCACCGTCAGGGCCGTCTGACTTTAGAGACAAGGGGTTGACTAACACATAGTGATGTGTATCGCCAAAGAGTTGACTAGTCAACCACTGAGAATCACATAGAGATGTGAATGGTAAAGGGTTACCTACCTATCGAAATTATCTTGGTTGATCGACCACCGCCGGGAATCGAGGTAACTAGATGGGATCTCAGCCACTAAAGAATTTTGAAAAATTCTTGAAAGTCAATTGGAAGTAGTTGACTAGTGGGAGCAAAATCATAAACCAAAAGACCATTTTTGATTTTACGTGTATAAACAACAACACTCTTTTATTTTCATTTTAATGTTGTAGTTTTAGCAAACTTTATATTTATGTTTTTAATTCTCGATTAGTAAAACCAAATTATGATTGTTACCTTTTGAGAAACGTTCTCAAGTATGGTTAAGTAATATTAATCCTTTTAAAATAAGCAATGACATGACGAGCAATCCCGTTATAGTAGTTAGAGACAAGGAGACTACATATCGATGCAGTAATCCAAGACTTTAATTATTAAAGAAAAACGGAAGCTCGTGATAGTGGATACGATCCAATATAATCATTCGGTCATACAATGACGAGTTATTCAAACGTTGGATAAGGATGACTAGACCGAATTTTGGAAATGATGTTTTCAAAATTGTAAGATTTAAGTATCGACTTAATTCTATCATTGCTTAAAGGTTAATTAAATAGTTAATGTTTTAAATACGATTTAAAAGGTTGAATAAACTATTTAATAAACTTTAGATTTTCTTTATGAAAGGAAATCAAAGACATAGCTCTTGTGATCTTTCTTAAGTCTTATGAAGACTACACCAAGAAATATTTACAAGTACTTGAAGGATTAAAAAGGAAATTTAGGGCATGTGCTCAAATAGAGAACTTATTGAAGTTTCTATTCTAAGCAAGTGAGTTGAGATAAATCTGTCTAAGTTCAAAGTCAACTCTAAAATATATGATATCTTACGAGTGTGATTAAATTAGAAAGATTAAATACAGATATGGAAAGGTGAAGCAAACGTTGTAACACTTACCATATTCTGGACCTAGTAAATTGATAAGGGAACTAAATAAATGTTATAATGATCCGGTTCTTATGAAGAACATGCTTTCAGTTATTTGTTAGGATTCAGTAGACATATTCAATTGTAAAGAATAAATGTTATTCTGATAAAGTTGGAAGGTCACTGAGTCTAACATACTAGATTGATATCACTATATAGTTGATATATGTGATGAGATCTCAACTAAATATTTGTATGGATGTTATCCTTAATATTTGTGGTTGTTCTAGACATGATCTCTCTGGAAGGGAAGCGTGTAATTAAACGTCATTCTGATGATGTTGAACCATATGATTATGAATCATGTGGGTTATACGTATCTTATCCAAAGAGGACTAAAATACCCTTTTAAGAAAAGGTTATAAATCTAGAAAAATTGTCTAAAGCCTAAACATACAGATGTTTGTTGGCTTATGACAATTAATGCCACAAATAATTGTTTATTAATCTCTACGACTATTTTTTTGAAATAGTCAAGTGTACTCAGTGAAGTGCATAATTCGGAAAGCCCGAAAAGTTCGAGCCAGTACGAATATGAGATTGATGAGCTACTTAGGAATTAATCTTCAATTGGATTGAAGTGATTAATATCTGGAGGGTGTTTCAGAAGTCGTCTGAAAGGGAATAAGATTCTCCCTTGAAAGATACCATCTTTGGGATACGCAATTAGATTGTGTTCCCAAAATGGAAACAACACTTTATATGATAAATGTGTGACGCAAGCCATGCGAAGTATCCCTTACCCGTTTCGGGATAGTGCCCTTAGACTTAATCAAGTTCCAAAGAATAAAGGTTGAATAAATTCCATGTTAGATATGGAAGAGGATAATGTCGAATCTATCTTAACCGATGATTTGAAGTTATCATAGGCAAAGTCAGAAAGGCTTGGAGCCTAGTACGACATATGCAACTTTGTGGAATATCTTAGCAAGTACGCTAGATATTATTTACTTGTCCGCGGAGCAAAATGTTTGTCTCCGAACATGCTGTCTTCTAGAGGAAGTGTTTCTTCCAAAAGAAACAGTGGGAGTAGATTTAGATCTCAAAGGTAGTTTGAGAACCACAAGGAGTTATTCAACCAATGGAACATGAGAAGACGCCGCATAGCGATGAGGTGTAGAACACTGCTCCATGCACACAAAAGTTCTATAAGTTTGTGGATAACCTCAAGCCCAAAAGGGCTGCTGGTATGTTCATCTTGATGAATGAATATCTCACGACTTATGAAGGAATGTTTGAAAGGCAAGATTGAGAGATATGGCCAGGAGCCATAATATCTGAATTAGATTCCATCAGTGACAACCAGGTTGTGAACCTAGTCTGTCTTACCTAGAGGGAATGTCCCTGTAAGGCTGAGCCTAGTTCACACTATGCTTGTTGTAACTTGATATCATGGCTATATGATAGTGTTGAAGACGTTGGGCATATAGCTCGATGTTCATAGACGTTAACATGATATGTAAGCTCATGAGATCCATTTATGGACTCAAACAAGTTTCTCTAGACGGTTTCTTTGTTTGATAATCAAAGGAGTTTTGATTTAGTCAAAAGAAGAATATGCCCAATATGCAAGATGGATAGTGGGAGTGTGTTACGATTTTTTGAGTAAGGTATTAGATATCTCTCTTAGGAATCATCACCCCATGTCACAGTCAATTAATGTTTGGTAGTTCAAGGTCTTTACGAAAGCACTTGGATTAGCAGGTCTTATTTTTGGAAATAAGAACCTATAGCGATAGATTTAACTGTTGTTAGATTATTGTTTACTTATATAGATGTGATGCTAAAAGAGTTTAGCATAGATCACAATGGGAGATACTGCTAGCCGGTGTTCTCATGATCTATCTATGTTAGGACGTTAGTCCTAAAGATAAGGTGAAAGATGATGATTATGAAAGGTTTCCTTTGCTACGGCAATTGGAACTATCATAAAGGTAATGCCAGATGTTCATAGTCCATGAATGGTCATGTGCAAGTATGAAAGTAAATCTGGTGAATGTCGAGAATATCCTTAAACAGGTTAAGGAAGAATTCCTTGTTTATCGAAACTTGGAGTTAGATAAATATAGTTATACAGACGTATATCCTGAGTCTTATGAAGGCAAGTGGGAGCTACAGTCTGGGTTTGCAATCACTTTGATTAAGTGATACAGTGAGCTAGAAATGTTCTAGCATATGGGTCACTGTGAATTCTACAAGCAGGCCAAAACACAGTAGTGCCTTAGAGGCGCAGCGGGAGCAGTACATGGATCTAGAAGGTTCATTCCTGAACCTTGTACGGTTCTTCCACATTTTCTATATAGTTGATATAGTAAGTGGATTCATTGCTTGAAGCAAGGACCAGGGTCTCGTCAGAGATTCGTGTGTGTGTTGAGGCGGTTCCTTTGACTTGGTCATTTGGAACGTGATATGAAGATAGTCTGAGTCCCCACGGATAACGATCCGTTTATGGCTAGGGCTGGTTGCGAGTATTGCATAATATTCTTGTGTTTCAACTTGGTCTTGTGTGTACGAGTGATTGGTTTTAGGCCAAGTGGGAGATTGTTGAAATAGTGTCCTAAACCCAATCGGGTTGGACCGGGTCGGATCATTTCTACTATTTCTTTATGTTTATACATATATAAAATGGCTTTTCTGTTGTCATATATATGTTCTTTTAAAGAACCAATTATGAATTGTTATATGATAACGTCCTTAGTATTAAACTGTTATAGAGAAACCATGATAGGCGATTATGGTTGATGAGATCTCTAATCACTTTAATAAGTTTGATACTTAAATGTCTCTAGCCGATGTACTATTAAACAGGACATTGATAGTATAAACGGACTAGCACGTATTAGATGTCTTCTGTCTTTAAGGGCGGTGATAGATCTCGTCTATCGAAGTGTAGAGACACTTGGACCGTACGTTGACGTGTATTAGAGAATGCGTACGTTAGGCCCGACCCACTTACACGGATAAGTGTCACACTATGTGACGGTTGTGTAATTATCCTTTTGACCGGAGTCGTCATGGAATCACGGTGTGGATTGTCATGCTTTGACACTATTGAGGTTTCCACAGCCACGGGGCGATCATGCGGTAGTGATTGGGTATGATACGAAGCATGCGGAGTATACATGATTGGTCGTCCGGGAATCGCGTATCCTATGATTGGGATCGAATATCCGAAATGGCCTTCTTATAAGGAATGTCTTGCTCTCGTGAATCTTTGCAAAGTGGGAGTAAACGAGTTATTTTGAGAGAGCTTGATATCCAGATTATAAGATACAGTCGTTGATGTTTTGACACTCGACTAACGACTGTATGGATATTATTACAGCGATAGGATTGTAAGTTACACGGTAACTGTTTCACATTAAAGGTAGTAGTCATTGCATTTGACTCTTCCGATGATTGGGGGTCACGGTGTGTTGCTGTGACGCTATCCCGTGATCGTTAGGTATGAAGGGCATTTTCGTAATTTGCACTTTGTGTCTACGGCTAACATATTCGGAAGCCTATCGGGTCACACACATATGAACATCTAGCCGGATTAAAATGTGGTTATAGATGATAACCAAATAAGGAAAGTTTATCTCGAGACTATAAAGGTTATAGTAGTAAATTAATATTGTGGTGTTTATTTATTATGAATAAATTAAATACAAGATGTTAATAATATTATATTAATTAAAGAATATTCCGGAAGCCAATTTATTGGTCAAAGGGGCGCCACATTTAATATGTATAAGATACACTTGGATTGTGCGATTTAATTAATAGTATTATCAAATATTAATATTAAATATTAATATATATATATATATATATATATATATATATATATATATATATATATATATATATATATATATATATATATATATATATATATATATATATATATATATATATATATATAGATAATACTTATGTGTGCGTGTGTGCAAAAGTGTTTGGCACTATGCATGCGCATGTATGTAATGTATATATATAAATTGATTTATTTTGTGTAATAATATATATGTGATATATACACATGTGTAAATTGATTTATGGTAATAAAATAAAGATAGTCAATATTAGATATTGACAATATCTTGGAAATATTCAATATAAGATATTGACAATATCCTAGATTTATTTAATATGAGATATTATAATAAATGAGATAAATCAATCAATTATATTTTCCTTATTTTATTGGGAAAAGGTTTTCTTCTCCTCCACTCTAGAAGATGGCGCCACCTACACTATAAATAAGAGGTGGGTGTCAAGCTCTTTTGTACAACACAATTCCAAGAACTAATAGTTCTTGTGTAAAATAGAGAGCATCCTATAGAGAGTTGGAGAGAGGGGAAAAAGGCCGGTCTAGCAACCGGAGTTTTCCAATAGCAATCCGTGATGGGATTCCGGCGGGGCGTTCGTGTGGACTAGCGGTAGAGGCCGAACACTTGGGCGGCTCTATGCAGAACTACTCTCCTTAGACGGTCAAAGCGTCGATCTTTTAGATCAACCAAGGTAACCACCATCTACTAACTCGTTTGTTTATTGCTTAAACGAAGCCGATCCTGGTTAAAAGGAAATAAAATTTTAAATTCCGCTGCGTTCCCGCGTAGATTTCCTAACACTAAGATTCTCCGATTTCTAAATTGTTACCCAAAGCGTAATCTCGTTTTTGTTTAAGGTGGGTTCACCGAAAACTCGATTTATCTAAGTGGGATTCACCGAGAATCCATCATTAAAATCGTAAAGATTGACAAAACCCGGGTCCTCGGTTTTTATAATTAGCTACTTATTATTTAACTACCACATATTAAATTAATAAGCATTCATACTAATTATTCAAGTTATACACGTCTATTTTAATTCAAAATTAAAAAAAAACTATGTGTATGCATTGGAGTGGAATCATGAAGATGCAAGTCATGGCAATTTTCCGGTTTTAAGCACGTAATCTTGATCAAACATAAAATTATACCGAAAAGTAAACACCGAGATGGACCGTTGGTACCCCCGACTAACTATTTTCTAAGGAAAAGTAAAACTTATACTATGTCTTCGAGTCTTGATCTTCGAATCTTGAACTCGAACCGCCGGATCACGAACCACGAACACCCGAGAGGAGAAAGGCTTTTTAATTAAATAAAACCAATTTATTATAATTAAATAAAAACTTTTTTTTTCTTCTCGGCTGTTACAAAATATTTCCCAGAAAAATATATTTTTTTTATTTTATTTTCTGCCAAACGGCAGCCTTTTATAAAAAAAATTAGGTTATAAAGAAAAATTGTCACACAGCCACAAAAACCCTAGCCGCATGCTAGTATTATAAAAAACAGACTTATAGCGATGCTTTTCAGCGTCGCAGAAAGTCCTGTAGCGCAGAATTTTTAATTAAAAAACAGGTTTTTAGCCGTTTCTCCTCGTTCATACCTTGGGTTTCGCCTTGATCTTCAACTTTTCTTCAAGATCTTCATCTTGTCGAGCCCGGAACATTAAAATTACAATAAATGATGCTACTTTACATGGAATTTCGAAAAAAAAAGACATTAAAAAGATACAAATCATATGCTCAATTGTTACTAAACAAAGAGCTACAAAATAAATCTACGGGTAAACAATACCAACCCCAATCCATCTCTTCAACCACAACATTCACAAGCATACAACATGATTAATTTCGAATTTTTTACCAAAAAAAACAAAATAAAAACACATAAAACATGTTTTTCCACTACAAGATCTAAAATTAATATACTTTGATCGTTAGATCAAAGGCTTTGATACCACTTGTTAGATGTAATATCGTCAGATCAATCATAGATTGACCCGATTACGCAGCGGAATGCATCAGATCTAGATCTAAACGAAACAAATAACATAAATTAAAGATCAAACTACAAGGGGGTTTGGATTTTACCTTTTTATGGTGCTTAACTCCAAGATCAAAAGTAGTATCCATGCAAGTTGAGAAGCCACAGTCTTCCAACGTGTGTCTCCCAGCAACACCAGGTGGATGGTGTTTCCGCCGCCGGACCTCCTTGATATGCTACCGGAATAATCCCGAAGATTATCCCAACTCGAAAACCCGAAGTACTTAGTCGAAATATCAACCTAAGTACTACACAATAATGGCGTGTTCTAAGAATGTGTTATGACTTGGGAGAACTCTATTTATATATGAGAGAAATCCTAGTCTCCAATTTATTTAATTAATACAAAATCAATTAAATAAATCCTTTTCCTAAAAAGATATATCTAGACTACTCCATAAATAAGGATATATAAAAGATATTCTTTTCCTTAAATTATTTAACAAATAAATAATTCAATCACATGTCTTATTATTAATTTAGGAAAACAAATTTCCCAATAATAATCCATACATATTTCGGCCAAGCTAGGGTTTAACCCTTAGCCACACGAAATTTACACCATATTGGGCCGAGTCCACGAAAAATGTATTTTCATGTATTTAATCATCTAGTCCAACTGAAAAATTAATCCACATATCAAATTAAATAGCCCAATGCACTATTTAATTATAATTGAGGTGAAACGACGAGAAAACTAATTATGCTATTTTGGGAGCCACGTCGGGAACCATGGACCTATATTCAGTAGCTACAATAAATTAAATAAAATTATTCGTCAGACAGAATAATTATATCCAACCTTTTAATTCCAGGATATATTACACCACCATAAACCCGAAACTGAACTCTATCGAATATAGATAACTTACACTCAATTTATGAGTCAAAAGCGTTCACTGATATAATCATTACATACGGATAAATCCTCCATAGACTGTTCACTTCGATTCGGGATATTTCCGTAAACTCTTCTCGAAACATATTATCCTTATTTACCATTAACCCCCTAGTGATCAATTAGTTAATAACCAATATAATATGAACTCGGCCGATCGATCAGTTTCTAGGGTTAACAAATAAGGGAACTGTCTGTCTACTTCCCGAGGGAAGGAATGGATTCCATATCTGTGATAATACAGACTACTCACTCATTCTAGAATAGAGCCAACGAGAAGTGTTGGACCACATACTGCGAAGTGATCCTTACTAACACATCAAACTCCACCCTAGTCTAAGCAGTTGTCTGTGATCACCTCAGGATTGAGATTAATCCATATATGATCATCTTGTGATTCGATAAGACTTCTCGACCACGAAATTATATCGAGAACTCAAATCAAATCGGTCCAAATTACTATATGATTACCATAATATATAAATGCCCCATTAGGTACCCTATTACCGACAGTCCGGATAAGACTGTCACACCTTAAGTGTTCTGGGCGCATTATTAGCAAATTAATCTAGAGACCAGTACTCAGATTAATAAACGCTACGGACTAAGTTAATTTTAAGTACATCTCACTAACTCAATCCTCTTGTGTATAGCCATACACTGAGTTATGTGATTACATAAATGAGGTACTTTGAGTTTTCAGTAGTGTCTTAATTATAAGCATACATGCATATAATAAGATGAATTATTAATTCTGTCCTAAGATAATTGTCTTTCGGGCACTACACCTAACAGCCCTATCCCTAAAATGAAGATAAAAAATAGAGTTTGCCTCAAATAGCTTCCACAACAGAGTCCCTATCCCTATTTATTTTTATGGATATGAACAGTGCATCATTACTTGTGGGGATGCACTATTCACGCCCTAAACATATTTAATTATTAAAAATTATAGGGATAGGGATGCTGCTGGAGTGAAATACATACTCCCCAAAAGGTGCCCTATCTCTAAAATGATAACACTAGAAGTCTTTTACAACAGAGTCTTCATCTCTATTTATTTTTAAGGATATAAACAGTACATCTTTACATTTGAGGATGTACTATTCATGTCCCTAAATATATTTAATTATAAAAAAATATACGGATAAGGATATAGATGCTGTTGAAGTGAAATAAAATATTTAATGTGTATGAATAAGGTTGCGAAGTAGAATATATATTATTTAATTTTAATCCTATCCCAAAATATAAGTCTTTTCACCTCCTTTTGTTTGTCCCAAAATATAAGTCATTCTACATCACCATTGAAATACTTATCATTAACAATTCATGAACTACTTTTCAATACTTTATAATAATTTCATTAATGATAGTCAAATGATATTTTAGTAATTATTCCTGAACATTTATGTCATTTAATTAACCATTTTCTTATGCGTGAAAACACCCAAAATGACTTATATTTTGGGACAGATGTAGTACTATAGAGATAAGGATAAGGATGTTGATGTGAATTGTTTTGAATTGAGATGCTGTAAAATAGGGATATGTATTTTTATATATTATTTTAGAGATAAAAATAGAGTTTATGATATGAATGCCCTTAGAAATTATATGGGAATAGCATATAGGCTATTTTTTATATCCTTTTTAGACAATTGAAATTGTGAATGTTGTCTGCTGCTGTGAATCAAGGGCGGACCCACCTGGGCCAAAGGGGTCTATGGACCCCACTTAAATTTCCGTGCGAGTTTACTAATATACCCCTCTAGTAATATTAAACGCTGTGCATGTATATAATTTCAATGAATTTTTAGAGCAATTATCTATTTAGTTCAACTGACTTTTCTTTGGGGACTTCAAGCGGTTGGAAGCATTATAATTGACCCTATGGTCACAGTTTCAAAACTCGGCAGCTTAGTCTTTTTTAACATTTTTTTGAATTCGGCCTCCACTGAAAAAAAATTCTTGGATTCACAACTAATATGAATATGGCATTTTTTAATTTGGCCCCGCCAGAATATATACACACGCTTATATGTATACACAATACATGTGATGTAACAACTCAAACCATAGGCAAGGAGAAAATGGTCATATGCCGTTCGGCACGTGCACATCCCATAATCAAATGCACACGTAAACCTTATTAAACAATCGCATCATACAAAGAACGGAAGTTTAAAATAATACATTCATTGGAACGCGTGAAAAACGAAACAAGCATTAAATTAAAAAACCAATCATACTCAGACCTGAACGGATGGAACATAAAAACGTTGAACCAGAAACCAACCATGCCGCCGATGCAAGGGACCCACTACAACGTCGGCAGGTCAAATTCCTAATAATTCACATTCACTGATACAATTGTGTCTAAAACTCCAATAAACAAAAGGACCATCCAACGGCCATAACAATTCCCAAGCATTATAATTGACCCTATGGTCACCGTTCAAAACTCGGCAGCTTAGCCTTTTTTAAACACTTTTTTGAATTCGGCTTCCATTGAAAAAAATTCTTGGATTCACAACTAATCTGAATATGGAATTTTTGAATTTGGCCCCGCTAGAATATATACACACGCCTATATGTATACATACAACACATGTGATGTAACAACTCAAACTATAGGCAAGGAGAAAATAGTCATAGGTCGTTCGACACGTGCACATCCCGTGATCAAATGCACACGTAAGCCTTATTAAACAATCGCATCATACAAAGAACGAAAGTTTAAAATAATACATTCATCAGAATGCATGAAAAATGAAACAAGCATTAAATTAAAAAACCGATCATACTTAGAACTGAACGGATGAAACATAAAGCGTCAAACCATAAACCAACCATGCCGCCGATGCAGGGGACCCTCTACAACATCGGCAGGTCAAATTCCTAAGAATTCACATTCACTGATACAAATGTATCTACAACTCCAATAAACAAAATGACCATCCAACTCTCATAACAATTCCCAAACTATCACGTACTCCAATTTCATTAAAATAAAATAAATACAACTGATTAATTACTATCTATTATGAATAGAGAAACTGAAATGACATAAATGTCAGAGCATGCTGCGGGTGGTGCACCCCAAGAAATTGAATGAAATACAATTGATATCAATAGAAAAAATTACGACCTATACATGATAAATACTAAGGGGCATAACAGTTGTCTTCTACGGGTCTTCTCTTATCTCATCGTTCTCAACAATACTTTATCTGAAAATGTTAAGTAATGGGGTGTGCATGACGGCTCAGTAAAGAAAATATAATTAAAAGGGAAATATGCTAGTATCTTGGAAACACTTCCATAGTTCTCTACTAATGCAAGTATACCTTTCAAAATACATGTTAATAATTATCATACTTAAATGCTATGTGTGAATAATGAGAATATGGAATTGGACATTAAATAATACTTCCTCCGTTCTTTATTATCTGTCGCATTTGAGAAAAACACACAAATTAAGAAAATGAGTAATTGCATTGATTTTCATTATAAAATACTCATTTCACTATAAATGAGTATTGAATATGAAAGATTGTTTGGTTGAATGAGCCTAAAAAGTTGAAAAGTAATATTGAAAAGGGAAAAGAGTGTTAGTGTTTTGGAAATGTAACTACGACAGATAAAATAAATTTGATTTTGACAACTGTAACAATTAAATAAAAACGGATGGAGTATAATGCATCATAACATACTAATGCATTAATTGTAAATTACCTCTTTTACTGTATCTTCCGTTAATTCAAATGTCATTTAAATATCGTGCATTAATTGGGAAACCACTTTTTTTCAATAATAACATTAACTCCCATTAAATGAAGTGAATCAATTAAATAAGTGCAATTAATAATGGTGTCTTTCATGTAACAAGTTGTGTATTCTATGCCCTCCTATCTATACCTAGCTACTGACTATGGTACCTAACTGTCGTCATATGATTCTATGGTATTACGCATTTGTCATGCCACAAAGGGGAGCTTAATGTGCATTCTCATTCCACAGGGGAATAGCTTGTCATGTTTGTCATTACCTAAAGTAAATAATAATAAATTGAAAGCTAACCGGCTTGCTATTTATTTCGACTCGCAGGTGAGCACCTAATTAATTCCGGCCCAACATCCACTTGAATTAAATTGACCTCCAAGCGTGAGGCGCGTCATAGGATGTTGAGGATTATCGAGAACTCATGAAAAAATAGGGATATGTCAATACCTAACCAAGACTCATCTCACATACGTAATGCATATGATCCTCACTTGGATCTAAAATTATCTAAATGCTATAAAATTGAATATAACAATAATAATAATATACTGTAAAATAAATGTTGTTTGGTCCCTACATGATCGTGTATCGTGTACTGTGTACTGTGTACTAACAGACAATCCATTGATACAGAATTGAGACTCGCGACTCACACCGCGGCGGTGGTGGTTCACGTTGTGGCCTGGGTGACGTTTCCCGTTCTTTTCCGCCGATTGATCAACTTTTCCTAGTAAATTATTACTTAGATAATCGCATACATAATTAATTAATTATAAGAAATTAAATACGAATTTAATTAATTAAAAATTATAAATTTAATCTAGCCATTCAACTATATAATCTTTACATCTAACCTCTAACGGATGACAACTGTGAAACGATTCAGATTTTGGAAAGACACGAACAAATGATCACCTAGAAAAGCATGAATCTTATATTAAAGCTATAACTTTAACAAGAACGAATCCTTATATTTTTATGGAAATGAAAAGATTGATTTTACCTAGCATACGTAGAATCACGTGACGATTATTGCTCCAAATCATCTTGAATAACAAGTGGTTGATCACCTCGTAGAATCACGTGACAATTATTGCTCCGAATTATCTTGAATAACACGTAGTTAATCACCTCATAACTTATTCTAGAATTGGATCAAGAAATGTTCAATAAATGGTATACTAACCGGGTCACCATTTTTCCTTTCTCCCATTCTTTTTGGCGGCACAACATTCGATCGGCCACACCATATTTTGTATGGTTCACGTGAACCATTGGGTTGTATATATAGGTTTTTTTTTGCTTTCGCAAGGTATCCCGACAATTGTTTGAGACTAATCATTCGAGGTACCGTCGGACACCAAAAGTGGGGACCTCTCCCAACAATATTGGCTGCATCCACAAGGGCTCGAACCCGAAACATTTTGCTTAAGCGACCAGAGTCCCTTCTGTTAGGTGTAGTGCCCGAAAGACAATTATCTAATTGTTTTAGGACAGAATTAATAATTCATCTTATTATATACATGTATGCTTATAATTAAGACACTACTAAAAATCCTTAGTACCTCGTTTATGTAATCACATAACTCAGTGTATGGCTATACACAAGAGGATTGAGTTGGTGAGATGTACTTAAAATTAACTTAGTCCGTGGCGTTAATTAATCTTAGTACGGGTCTCATGATTAATTTGCTAATAATGCACCCATAACACTTTAGGCGTGACAGTCTTATCCGGACTGTCGGTAATAGGGTACCTAGTAGGGCATTTATATATGATGATAATCATATAGGGCTGGACCGATTTGATTTGAGTTCTTGATATAATTCCGTAATCGAGAAGTCCTATCGAATCACAAGATGAATATATATGGATTAATCTCAATCATGATGTGATCACAGACGACTGCTTAGACTAGGGTAGGGTTTGATGTGTTAGTAAGGATCACTTCGCAGTATGTGGTCCAACACTTCTCGTTGGGTCTATTCTGGGATGAGTGAGTAGTCTGTGCTATCACAGATATGGAATCCATTCCTTCCCTCATGAAGTAGACAGACAGTTTCCTTATTTGTTAATCCTAGAAACTGATCGATGAGCTCAGTTCATATTATGAACTAATTGGTCACTAGGGGGTTAATGGTAAATAACGATAAGATGTTTCGAGAAGGGTTTACAGAGATATCCTGAATCGAAATGAACAGTCTATGGAGGATTTATCCGTATGTAATGATTATATCAGTGGACACTTATCAACTCATAGTTGAGTATAAGTTATCTATATTTGGCAGAGTTCAGTTTCGGGTTTATGGTGGTGTAATCCCGGAATTAATATATTGAATATTATTGTTCGGTCTGACGAATAATTTTATTTAATTTATTATAGGCTTTGAATATGGGTCCACGTGGTCCCCGACGCGCTCCTAATATAAGATATACGATTTCTCATCGTTTCACCTCAATTATAATTAAATAGTTGGATTGGACTATTTAATTGATATGTGGATTAATTGTTTAGTTGGACTAGATAATTAAATACATAGAAAAGAAATTTTTCGTGGACTCGGCCCACTGTGTCAAGATTTCGTGTGACCTAATATTTTATTAAGGGTGGCCGAAATTTGTTGTTGTTTAATTATTGATGAATTAGTTTTCTTGGATAATTATTTAACATGTGATTTATCTTTTATTTGTTAAATGATAATTCATGAAATAATATTATTTATCCTAATTTGTTTGGGATAATTATTTTATTTATCTTTTATTTGGAATAAGGATTAATCTAATAATTATCTCTTAATTATTGAATCATTGGAAGACTAGGATTACTCTTCTATATAAAGAGAGTTCTCCCAAGCCTTTTGACACAATACATTACACAAATTATTTTCGAAAATTGGGAGTATTATAGCTTAGAGATTTCGGCTATAATACTAGGGTTCGAGTTTTAGAAAAACTTCGGGTTTTTCTAAGGTAGCATATCGAGAAGGTCCGGCGGCTTGAAACACCATCCACCTGGTGGTGCTTGGAGATACACGTTGGAAGAATTTGGCTTCTCAACTAGGCTCTCATATAGCTCGGATTGAAGATTGTTCTTGGTGTTTATTCACAATAAACCGGTAAGCAATCTAAACCCCCTCATAGGTTTAGATCTATTAGTTTATGTATTTTGGTTGACTAGATTTAGATCTTGTACTTTTCGTTGCGTAATCGGGTGGATCTTTGATCCATCCGGCGATATTACATCCTACACCTTCCACTCCGACCAACCTGTGTTGGTATATGTTTTGAATATTTAGGATTTTTTTTTAAATTTTAATTTTATTTAGAGTTTAAATATATCCAAAAAGATTTAAATACCCTTAATTACAAAACGAGGCGTTACATTAGACGTTTCTCGATCTTGTGATGCAATGAAGGATTTTTGGAGTTGCATTTACATTTTGTGAGAAATACTCCATCCTTCCCAAATTATAAGTTTATTTAGAATTTTCAGTGTAAAAAACTCGTTAAATATTAATTTTTAATGATAAAAATCTATAGAATATCATTTGAATGTCATTAATACAATAGTTTTAGATTAAAGAAAAGTAAATGAATATATAATAAATTAACGATAAAAAGAACACAAATTTTAGAATGATCATAGTCTAAATCCTACTTGGTGTACCATAACCAATAAGAATTTTTGTAATTAAAATGTGCCCCTACGTTGAAAAATAAACCACTAATCAATGATGTTGAAATGAATGACTTGGTGGTCTAAAACTTGCACTTGGACCATCCTAAAATCAGTGAGTAAAAGGAAAATTCATATTCTAATTAAGTTATACTCACTCCATTCCTTATTATCTATCGCATTTGAAAAAACACATAAATTAAGAAAATGAGTACTATCTCCGTCCTAAAATGTAAGTCCGTTTATGACTTTATATCCGGATTAAGCAAGTGGTTAAATGTCATTAATTATAATGGTGAAAGTCTAGAATACCCCTTGACTTTCATTAATGTAATAGTTGTAAAATAGATGGATGAATAATAAATTAGGGTAAAAGGAAGAAAAATATAATAAATGCTCTTTTAGTATTCTAAATGAATTTATATTATGAGTAAAATTAAAAAAAACTTAACGGACTTATATTTTGGAACAGAAGTAGTAATTGTATTGATTTTCATTATAAAATATTAAAAAATTCTTGAAAAGTATACTGATGTATTGAATATGAAAAATTGATTGGTTGAATGAGGCTAAAAAATTGAAAAATAATATTGAAAAACGAAGAGTTTTAAAATACGTATTAAAAATATAGTTACAACATATTAAATTTTTTTTTAATATTGGCATGGCACTAATTGTACAAGACAAAAAAAAAGCCAAACAAATTTATAATTAGAACCGAACGGGTATTTGTATAAAAGAAAGAAAAAAAAACCCGATCATTTTCTTCCTTCTGATAGTATAGGGGTGTGTGTATACCTTTCTATGGACACGTGGTAAGCAGAGCGAGCATTTTTTTTCTCTTCTTTTTATTTTGGACGACGTGGCTCGTTGTGGAGTCTTCATTTTTTTTTTTTTTTTTTTTTTTTTTTTTGGAGTCTTCACTTTTAACTTCTTACGGTAAGATAGAAAGTGGATAGAAGATGACGAAACTCCATCAGCTGCGCGCCTATCAAATAAAAGAATAAAAAAAAATTTGAAGCGGGAAAGAACGGACGCAGCACAAACGATGACTTCATCTTTCAGCCTTAACCACTGCCGGTAACTTCACTGTCAGGACGGCACTTCCGATTTCCACTCTATCTACATCTTTGTAAGTAATTTACATCATCGATTGATTTTTCTTTTTCGTTTTTTTGCTGGATTTTTTACTTTTTTCTTACCGATAATTCATGTTGATCGACAAAGTTGTGTTTGTTGTAGAGCTGATTTTCTCCCCCCAAAATTCAATTAGATGCTTAATGCTTTCTGTGATTAGTGATTACATTTTTTTTTTTTTTTATTTTATAATTTTTTGGGCTTTTGTTGGATTGCTGCGAGTTCTTTTGTGTGTATGCAATTATTATTGTTTTTTTATTATTTTTATCAATTACATGTTTGTATGGTCAAATTTGATATATGTTGGCATGCTGCTCAGAGGTGAGTGGTGACCTTCTTAAAAAAAAAAAAAAAACAGAAAAAAACGTGCTAGTCAAATTTTGTTTTATAGGAGTTTCATTGAGCAATTTATGTTCTCTTATTGTTAAAAATCAATGTACTATTAAAGAGTCCTCACAAACAGTTAACACATTTTGAAACTTTTCGAATGAATATTTCCCAAGCTTATCCATTTTTCGAAGTGAATAACTGACCATCGGATTAATTATTCATTTGAATGTAGTAGAAAAGAAAAGATTATAGAACGAATTCGAGGATCCACATGTTGATGTATGTGTGTTGTTAGTCACTTGATCTTATATCATGTAATAATAGGGGTTAAATTTCTGTTTAAGGTACTCTAATCGTGGATCATTTATGCTCTGCTTGGGTTATATATGATCCATGCTTGGATCTTATATCAGTTTTTGCTCTCCTTGAGTTGAACCGTATGAGCTGAATGTCATGATTTTAGTGGTTATGCAACTTTGGCCCGATTTATTCGTAAATGGACGAATTTGTTTTGCATTTTTCCATGCAGAAAAGATATGGTTAACTTGAAAATTTGTAATCTGGTTAGTATCTTAAGTAACCATGTAGATAAACTATAAAACATGAATGTTCTTCAAGTTAATTTGCACAAGAAACTATAAAAATTCATTCGAGCTTAACTCAATAATTGACAAGTTTTAGTCATTTAGCCATACTATAAAACTCGTAATGTTGGTGGAAAAGCCTCCATTTCTTTCAATGCTTAGCGCATAAGTGTAGATGATACAACATGAACATTTGAATTATTCTTTCATATTTTGAGTGAATATATGTGATGACATTAATATAACATGTTTCAATGTTGCATTTAACCGCTTCCTGGTTTGTCAACTATCACCATTGGTGCCCATGTATGTTGATAAGCTGAGAATGTGTTTTGGAGTGCACATAATGGTTTATCAACCCCCCCTCTCACTCTGTTTATTGATTTTTTATTTATTTATTTTTATAGTAAACTCTTGATACGTGGTCTTGAATAAATAAATCAATCATTCGAATCTTAGATGGCCTTCTTCCTCTGTTTGCTTTCTTCAATTGTATTTGGATTGTTGATCCATTGCATATGAGTTGTGTTTGTGCATATATATAAGTTATCGCTTTTGGTGCTCGATATTGCCTGTGCGTCCTATCCAGTTGTATACGACCTTTTAGACTAGCGGTTCACTCTTTCAGTGGCATATTTCTTGCACACCCATTCAAAAGATATTTCATTGTCATTATTCTAGTTTTTTCTGTTTTTTTATTATTATATATAATTTTTTTTTTTTTTTTTTAGCATTTGCATGCCAAAGTAGTAAATTTGAGTTTGATGGCATATGGACATCTTCTTTTTCGCATTTTGTTAACTTGGTCTCTTTGAGGGATTATCGACTGGATACTAGTTTAGTCACTATGTCTTTAAATTCCTGAATTGAGTGTAGAGCACTAAGTACCCACGGGTATAATGAATGTCTTGTCTAGAATTCCTTCTCATGATTCTTGTCAGATGTATTTAATCTCTGGTTGTATGTTCTTCAAAAGCTAACGTGGTGACCGTTTCAGTTTCAAATGTGTTGTTTACCTTTTTGTTTCGTCTCTTATCTTGATCAAAATACTACTTGAATTTCAAATCAGAGCCATGATGTTCAGTGTTTTAGTGCTTGCATACATTAAAATGCAAGATTGCCTGCAATATGTTGCTTAGAATAAACACACTTCATTGCTTAGCTCATACTTTGTCGTTTCTGAATATTTAATATTCACGTAGAATTTGCAGATTCTTTCTGCCTTTTTTAGTTGAAGGCTCAAAGTCTTATATCAAATGACTTGGGAGCTACATGTTATGTAATGGTAGTCGTCGAAGATTAAAGATGCTTCATAATTCAGCATATGGATTCTCTTGTTTTCCTACCAGGTATTTATGCAATTTAAAGCTTTAATTAATAATGGTAAGATGTTTAAGCATAATGCAAGTGTGGTTTACCTAACTCAAAAAAGAAAAGAAAATGCAATTACTATGAAGTTTTATAGTTGGTCTTAATGCAATGAATTAAATGTTGGTCTTCTCTACATAAAATGCAATTGTGGTGTTGGGAGATTAATGTGTTTTCAATTGTATCTTTTGAGAGTGTTACATTGAATTCTTTAAGGATAACAATTTTTTATCGTTTGGATTACTTTTCCATTGAGTTAATTATATGTGCTTTTTGAGTATTCATCCTATTAAAAATATGTGTGTTGAAAAATTCTGAGCCATGACACCGTAACCCAGAGATTTTATGGTACAACGGTCGTAGGTTGTACTAAGTGGCATATATTAGAGCATTTCATTTTTACTCTTTTTCACATAATACATTTTTATCGTGTGTGAAAGGTTATAAATGAAATGTTGTAATGCATGCCACTTGGTACAACCTTCATACAACGGTTGTATTGTAAAATTTATCCACCGTAACCTGGGTCCAAGCCCGAGCCTGAATTCATACCCCACTTACTTTCTCGCTCTATTAGCCTCTGTCCCTGTTGACCATTTGACCCCTCAAACGTCCTTGACCTTCTGATACTATTGACCCTTTTGACCCCTCTAATCCCCACCTCCGACGCCGCAATCTTCCTTAACCTCCCCGACCCTTGATATTAACCCCTACCTCAACATTTCATGACCCCTCGCCTTAGGCACTCCTAGCAGATTTCCCAAATTTTATCTCTAAAATAATATAAAATAATACATATCCCTATTTTACAACATCTCAATTCAAAAACCTCTACAACAACATCCCTATCCTTATCCTTATCCCTATAACATTTTAAATAATATTAAATAATATATATTCTACCTCACAACCCTATTTATACACATTAAATATTTATTATTTCACTCCATCAGCATCACTATCCCTATCCCTATAATTTTTAACAATTAAATGTTTAGGGCAGTGAATAGTGCATCCCCACAAGTAGGGATGCACTGCTCATATCCCTAAAAATAAATAGGGATAGGGCATCTGCTGTAGGAGCTATTTGAGGCAAAACTCTATTTTTTATCTTCATTTTAGAGATATGGCATCGTATAGGGCTTCTGCTGGGAGTGCCTTAGCCCCCGGATCCCTCAGACCATGATCTCCTGACCTTACTAACCCTCTAACCCCTTACCCTCTTACCCCTTTGCCCTTCTTGCCCCCATGTCCTCTTTATCTCTTACACCCTTTACACCCTTTACACCCCTTATGAAGTGCAAACTAGTTATCAAAACATGGG
Organism: Gentiana straminea; assembly: GCA_036785695.1. Taxonomy (NCBI): domain Eukaryota; kingdom Viridiplantae; phylum Streptophyta; class Magnoliopsida; order Gentianales; family Gentianaceae; genus Gentiana; species Gentiana straminea. The sequence goes on along the minus strand of JAVUPR010000497.1, from coordinate 9,583,102 downwards.
GGTTTGTTGTGGACGTCTTTTGTCATGCTCATTTGTGTGACGCAATATGTAAATTGCAAGTTGCTTAGAGCAACCACAATGTCCAAAAGGTTTTACATTGTCAACCCACCAAAACAAATAATTCCTACCAGAATCACTAACTACTTGTTTTGTTTGTTTTTTTATTTTGTTGGAAAAGTACTTGTTCAATTTTACCACCAAGATATTATAAGTGAACAAATTCAAAGACCATCCTACCAAAGTGGAATATTGCAACCAAACAAAAAAAAAAAAAAAAAAATTAAAGAAAAAAAGGCCTGTTTTTGCATATACTACCTCCGTTCCAGAATATAACTCATCCTACATATTTTATTTTGTCTCATAATATAAGTCATTTTACATTACCAACGTAATATTTATTACTCTTTTCTCTATCTACCTCTAATTTATTATCAATCCAACTACTTTTCATTACTTAACAACTATTGCATTAATATAGTCAAGGGGCATTTTAGACATTAACCATCAAATTTATGACATTCAACAACTTTCTTAATCAGTGTGAAAACATATACGATGACTTATATTTTGGAACGGAGGTACTCCCTACGTTCTGAATTATCTGAGGCATTTTCAAAATCACACATATTAAGAAAGTGGAGTTAATGCATTGACTTTAAAATGAAATGACTAAAAAGTACTACCTCCGTTAAGTGACTTTAAAAATAAATTAATGTAAAAAGTATTTACCCCTCACATATAATTAATGTTGGTTTTGGGATATGAAATTTTTTATCTATCAATTTGCTAAGGTTATAAAATAAGGGTTAAAACAAGGTAATAAAAGTTATCATTAATGTTACATTTTGGAAATGTAATTTGGATATAATTAATGCCATTAAATAATATAAATAAGGGTAAAACAAGAAAAATTATTATTAATGTTGCATTGGAAATATAATTGCCTCAAATAATATAAAGCAAATTATTTTGACAACTGCCTCAGATAAATTGGAACGGAGGGAGTAATATATACAATGATATACCATTGGGCCATTCCATAGCTAGAAGTAAATCACAACAACAAGAATCTAATGCTAATTACATAACCAATAACATCAATGCAACACCTACTTAAATTTCAACTAGTAATTAAATTTTACCATCAAATTCAACGACCATGCTAAATTAAAATATCATTTATTGGTAACCTGTTAGTATCACCACGAAATTTCCTACAGCCAATCAAACAATAATTTCTTATGATAGTGTAAAAATTATTAGTTATCTCCTTAATATACGAAAGCCCGGTAGTATCATTTATTGGTAACCTGTTAGTATCAACACGTGCCAATCAACCTAACTATGAGAGTATCTTTAATATGAAAGCCCGGTAGCTTTATCCTGGTCCAACCACACCATGTCAGCATTGGTCCACTCAATAACATTGTAAATTTGAGATAATTTTTGACGGGTTTTATCGGCACACGTATAATTATTTTTGGCATCCGTTTATTGAATATTTTTTTATCCTGAACAAAACGTCATTCCCCCTGGTGTTCCTCCTTCAACACCAACTTCAGTGACACTGACGTTGGTGTTGAAGGCGTTCCTCCATTCTTAAGTTGTGCCACTTTTATAACGCCGCGTGGTGTTTGGTGTTCGGGTTCGGAACACCAAACTGTGGGAATGACGTTCGTCTTTTTGAAAACAGTGGTGCCGAAGTAATTTTTTGTGGTGCTGAAAGTAATAAGGTGTCAGAAGTAATTTGATATGTGCCGATAGAACCCACCTAATATTTTCATAAATAGAGGATCCATGTCAGCATTCTAAATTTTATTTTGTAAGGTTCACTATGTCATATCTATGACTGGACCAAAATAAAATTTTCAATAAAAGCCGGAAATAGGCAAACACAATTCTTGATCAAAGACAAAGTCAACATCTAATGAAGCCCGAGATAATCTTATCCATAAACAGATAAGTCAACGTAAATATAGGAGTGTGAATGATCCAAGCTCTTCGCGAGCAATTTGAGTTCGATTGATTTTTGCTTGAATATTTTGGCTTGAGATCGAATTCTGCTCAAATGCTAAATGAGGCAATCTCAAGCATTCTTATATTCGACTTGTTAGCTCATAAGCATGTTCAAATTAAAATTATGGGCGTAAAGTCATGTATATATTGTATTGATGTTTATTATTATATTCAATGTTTTAGTACTCTTATTATTTGTGAACTTAGAATTTTTAATTAAGAAATCAATTTTATTTTAGCTTATATATTAAATTCAAAGGAAATACATCAAGATTATTCCAAATTTGTTGTGGTGTTTTGAAATAAAAGCACATTTAATTTAACTCACATTAAGTTCAATTCTGCTTAAATCAGAAGGTGTTTGTAATTGAATTTAAGTTTGATAATCATATTAAATTTGTGTTTGTATTTGAGTTTGTAAAATTTAAAATACGCTTGACTCTAAACTTAATGTTCAACTCAGCTGTGATCTTTACCCCTACTCTAAATCTAACAAGCGAAAATTTTGATATTTTTTTTTCATAGTAATGTTTTGTAGTACATCATAAATATTCATAATATCATATAAGTTGCATGTTTCTTTTAAAAAAAACATCTTTTTACGGAGCATACACTATTCCGATACAATATTAGTCAAAAGCTTAGTTTATACATAATGACATAAATTCGGACATAAAAAATTCAATATTTTGCTTAAATTTAAGTCGGAATAAATAAACGCGTAATTTGAGGGATAAAATTGGGAAAAAAATATTTATGGTAAAATAATTTATTGCTTGAAAAGACATTCACATTAAAATAAAATAAAATAAAAATGAATATAAAGTTCCACAATTGGCACCGACAACAAGACTGCAAATTTCCAGCTATATACTATATGAATAATCGCAAACCCAAAAATATATAGTATAAAAAAAGGAATGCCATGATCACCACAAAACTAAAAGAAATTTAGATAGAAAATATACATATTTTAATAAAAAATGTTTGACTGCCGAATATATCCTCGCAGCAGCAGCAGCAGCAGCAGCAGCTGCTTCGTTGGTACACTCCAATTATCAGTGTTTGACTTTCGAATATCTTCCCATCGAGTCCCCATCATCTGCATGACCGGCGGCGAAAAAGGGGCGCTGAGGAGGCCAATGGAAGAAGAGGATGTGCCATTTGCTAAATCTTTGAAAACGTCGGATCTTCTGCTGTCCTCTGGCGCTGGCCGATTAAATGCTGTTGTTCTGGGAGAGTCTCTTGCTTCCGATGAGGATGATCTCATTTTCCCTAGCGATGCATTCTCCGCTCAGGCTCACGTTCCTTCTCTCTCCAAGGTCCATTATATCTACTTATCTTTTTTTGTTTTGTTTTGTTTTTTTTTGTTGTCAAGTTAGTTATGTTTCATTCATATCTTTAAAATGAGACTGATTACATTCAAATCTTACTTGACCCGGTTTAATTTTGCAACCCATTTTTTGTTTTTGTTTTTTTGAGAAAAAAGGTAGGCACTTTAAACCTCTTTTGCATGTTTTGTCGTTAACATATTTTGTATCTTTTCACAAATTATAGTATCTGGAGATGTATACAAGGTCGATTGAGGACCCAGCTGGCTTTTGGTCAGACATTGCATCGGAATTTTACTGGAAGGAGAAATGGTTACCTCAAGTCTACTCTGAGAATCTTGATATTCGGAAAGGCAGTATTCGAATCGAGGTCCTTTTACCAGTTTCTACTTCACTTTCAACCTGTCCTGTTTCTGCTTTTCTCCTTGGAGCTATTTATTTATTTATCATTTCTACTTGTGTTCCTCATTAGTGGTTCAAAGGTGGAGTCACAAACATTTGCTACAACTGTTTGGATAGAAACATTGATTCTGGAAATGGTGATAAGGTTGCACTTTATTGGGAAGGAAATGAACCTGATTTTGATGGCTCTTTAACTTACAGCCAAACACTGGAAAGAGTTTGCCAGGTGCTGTGCTATATATATATACATATCTATTGATTCATATACATGCTTTTTTTTCTTTGATCATCTTGCGTTCCTTGGTAGCAGTTTAGAACAGTTAAGTTTTTGTGTGTTTTTTTCCCCTTGAAAACAGCTTGCAAATTACTTGAAAGATGTGGGTGTCCAGAAGGGAGACTCTGTGGTCATTTATTTGCCCATGCTTATGGAGCTGCCTATCGCGATGTTGGCCTGTGCTCGCATTGGTGCAGTTCACTCGGTACAGCAGGCCTAATTGTCTAGTTTTATAACTTTTGTGAGCTTTCTAAATCTCTCTCTAAATTGGATTCAGGTGGTTTTTGCTGGATTCTCTGCTGAATCTCTTGCGCAACGAGTCATGGATTGCAAACCTAAGGTTTTAATAACATGCAATGCAGTGATGAGAGGTTCCAAAATCATCCATCTGAAGGACATAGTTGATGCCGCCCTTGCAGAATCTGCTAAAAATAATGTGACGTTAAGTAAGGGCCCTTCATCTTAAACACCGGGTACCAACAAAATGGGCTGGTTTTAGGGGGGGGGGGGGGGGGGTTGGTATAAGTAAAAACGAAAAAAAAGATGGTAATTGAACTCAAGGATGAGGGTAAACGGTAAACAATAAGTTTAGTGATTTATACACAGATACTGGCAGGAATTATTGTTGTGGTAACTTAGAGGTGAGGGCAATGCCACCAAGACTTGAGTTAACAATTGTGTTGGTTGAATAAACATGAATGTTAAAGGTAGTTTTTTAGTATTTGGACTAGTTGTTAATGGCCGTATTGAATTGTGAACAATTCTGTCTAAAGATGGCGTCATATAAACCAGTACGATTTCAAGGGTACAAGTTTCTGATTTTGGGGAAAACAGCGAGATTTGTTCCTTGCATTTCTTTATACTTGAACTGGTTCTTATCTATACATAAATCATCTAAACTTCTTTGGTACGACTTGACTAGACTTCATTTGGCTTTTATCCACTTTCTTGGAGTCTATGCTCTTCTTATTTGCTTTTATGGTCACATGCAAAGTAGAAGACTAGTTTCTTACTTGGCATGTACTTTTTATGATGCAGACGTATGCTTGACCTACGAAAATGTTTCAGCCATGAAGAAGGAAACCACAAAGTGGCAAGATGGAAGAGATAAATGGTGGCAGGTTAGCACAATTTTACTAGTTAAAATTGGCATCTCGCAATGGTAGATAAATGGTTATTTCATCTTCAGATAGTTTTTCTAAGTCCAGCAATGCATTTCCGTATTATACTTTCTTTTTTGTATTTATAATATTTTTGCTGCCGATTAGACATATTGGACTTTGAGGTGTTAACTACACTGTAAGTCATTTTTGCCTGTGTTGAATCATTGTCCAGGATGTTGTTCCTAAATATCCTACAACATGTGCTGTAGAGTGGGTTGATGCAGAGGATCCGCTTTTTCTACTCTATACTAGTGGGAGTACTGGGAAACCAAAGGTAGCCGATAATGAATTAATCATTTGTAACATGGTTGAATTCCTTAAGGAACCATCTTTTTTGAATGCTAAAGGGTGTCCTACATACAACCGGAGGATACATGGTATACGTGGCAACAACATTCAAATATGCATTTGACTATAAGCCGTCCGATATATACTGGTTTGCAACTATCTTGTTATTTGTGGATTTTTTTTCTTTTGGTGTAGTTGCTGATACTTTATTTGGGCATCCCCTGAAAAAAAAAAACCAATTGTTAATTTTAGGTGTACAGCTGACTGTGGCTGGATAACGGGGCACAGCTATGTTGCTTATGGCCCTCTACTGAATGGAGCGTCTGTTGTGGTTTACGAAGGGGTAAATATCTTGTGCTTTACTTTTAACTCTCTCTCTCTCTCTCTATATATATATATATATAATTCAGATGTTTAAAAAAGTGCATGCCTGGGTGGTCTAACCATTATCAAAAAACATGCGCTTCTAAGTACAAGAGACTACTATCTTCTGTTTGGCCAAATCAAAAGCTGTCAAAGAATACTAGTACTCTTTCATACACCCTATGTACATTATCTACACATCCCTCAACAAAATTAAATTAACTGACTTTGATATGTGTGCTGATGAAGATGTTGATTTTCTGCTCTCTCATTGTGGTTTTTTTTTATTTAATTTTTTAGAAAGGTATTTTTCTGAAACTAGTTTTCACAAGAAACAGAAATTAGTAGAGAACTTAATTATTGGTAAATGTTGAATCACCGTGATACCCTAATGGCATTATTATTCTAAAATTCGCGCAAACATTATCAAGACGTCATGACAATGATTCGTATGCGTAAAAATGTCCATAGTTTATATTACGCCATAAACATGTAATGGATAAAAAAGACAGCTTCTTAAAACCAAAATTGATACCCTCAAAAAAAAAAAACCAAAATTGGTTAGCTTAAAAGCACGGATGCTAATTAGAAGTCAGTAGACTATGCTAATGTTTAAAGATAAAGACTAAAGAGTGGATAGTCGTACAAGTCAGATAATGTTTAAAGATAGAGACAAAACTCTTTTAAGATTGTCTACTTGTTCTTTTTTAGTTACATTGTATGCTTATCTCTTTGTAATCAAGTGTATATAATAAAAAAATGGAGGGAACACAATTTAGTGATCTCGCACTTCTCCGTACTATACACATTTCTAACATGGTATTAGACACATTTAAATTGATGGAATGGACATGATTTCATTCCCACATTTGTCATGCAATAGAACGAAATTCTATAGGATGTGCCATGTGGCACATTGGGTGATTGTGGTAGGTGGTCGCCCGTTGTTCATGAAAAAAAGTTTTTTTCGGTGAATTTTTTTTCGCGGGGGAGGGGTTTTGAGGGTCGTGGAGGGCGAGGGTTGGGGCGTTGTCCTTGAGAAACCAAAAAATGTTTTGACCAAGAAAATAGCAGGGGGAAAGGGAGTAGGGGTGGTCTGTGCATTCCATAATAAACATAAAAAATAAATTGGTGATTTTTTTTTTGTGTGGAGTGTATAAAGGGTGGGGTGGTTGTTTTTTATTACCAGGTTATGTTTTAGAATTGATTCCATCCATCCATCCAACCATTCCATCCATTTTTTCGATGGAACAAGAATGCTCAAATTTCTTTCCATTGGAATGAAAATTCATTTGATTCCCTCGCATCCAAACGCGCCAAGATGATGGAATGGAATGAAAAAAGCATTCCATTCCATTTCATCAATCCAAACGCACCTGAAGAGCCATGAGCCAAAGAGCCGTGAGCCATGAGTTAAGAGCCATGTCATCTTCTTAGTTGACTGTTCATGTGAAACAACCTCTCGAGAGTATGCTACTCAGGGGGAGTTGGTGTGCCAAGTTTAGCATGTACGATATGCATGCACCAACTTGAGGGGAAGTCTTATAGATAAAGATAAGAGTAAAGAATATATATTTGTAAAAGTCACATTATGTCCAGAAGATAGAAAAACTCTAGGAGATTGATAAAAGTAGATTTATGATGAAAATCTACTTGTTCTTTTATAGCTATCCCATATGCTCCCTTTGCGATGAAGTCTATATGATGATTAAAATGAAGGAAGAGGGAACACAAGTTAGTATAACCACGCTTCTCTTTACTTTACGCATTTCTAACATGGATAATTACCAACAGGATAGTTTTAGCATGTCATTGTTCTATTGGTTAATTTTAGTAGGACTACTATAGCATTGCAGTTTTATTTACACGCTTGTTGTACCGATATATATTCTTAACTTTCTATATGTAATTGCTCCCTGGTGCAAGTGCAAGTCCATTCGATAGCAACCACATTGATGTACATGTGCTTGATATCATGCAGGCTCCAAATTATCCAAATCCTGGGCGGTGTTGGGAGATTGTTGACAAATACAATGTTTCGATATTCTACACTGCTCCCACATTGGTGCGGTCCCTTATGCGTGAAGGGGATGAGGCAAGGGTCTAATCACCTGTTTCGATATGTCTATTTATACGGTGACATTTTATGTGGCTAGCTTTGTTGATGCATAGCTATCTCTCGATTAAAATTTCAGTCCCCCCCCCCCCCCCCCCCCACACACACACACCACAAATAGAAATTTATAATAAATAAACTAGAGGTTGTGATAGTGCCTCTAGAAATTTCTATGCGCAGATAAGGAATGTTGAACACATATCTCATATGGGAGTAGCCGAGTGGGGTGCAAAGGTGGGAAAAAATAAAATGTCACAGCTCTTGGGGGCGTGTTTTATTTCGAAAGTGAAAGGTGTGGTCTGTTTCACTGTATTTATGTTAATAAAAAATCCATTAGTAAGCTGCTGAGCGAATGTTGGACGACCTGCTAGGATTGTAAATTATCTTTGTGATTTTAGCAGTATGGTTGGCTTTTTTTGGCTCAGCTTAAGCTAAAATCTTGTTTAGTTGCATTTTGCTGAAAAATTTCCATTTCACTAGAGGGGAGTTAAGTGATTGTTTTTTTTGTGTGTGACTTGTATCACCATTCATAAAGCGATCCTGTGCTGGGCAATCGGATTCGTCATCTGAATGCTTCCGTGCAATCGATAATGGAGGTCAACTGATTGAAAAGGATGATCAGGTGGCCATCGATAAAAACCTGTGGGTGGTTGGTCTGTGACTAGTGAGAGGTTGTAACTAAAAGCTTGTTTTGCCTTCTGATCTTTGCCACTCCCTATCTTAGCAATAGCTTGAAGATCTATGAGCTTTTCTATCCAGAAATTGTTGAAGTCCAGTATCTTTAGCCAGGCAGTTGTCAAATCTGCCACCCTCCATTCATCATCTGTATGCCTGTTAAGGGAGTCGAGCTCTGACAATCTTTCGTCACATTCTATATTGGCTTTTTCTTGCTTGCTTTGGGACCATTGTGTTTAAAAGCCTATTGAATCACTTTTTGGCTTATTTACAGCATGTCACTCGGTATTCACGGAAATCATTACGAGTCCTTGGAAGCGTCGGTGAACCTATTAATCCTAGTGCATGGAGGTATTTATTCCCCCATGTTGATATTTCCTGGAATTGATTAGTTCACGTGGGTTCTTTTCCTATTTTTGTTTTCTTGGATGTACTAGGTGGTTTTTCAATGTAGTTGGGGATTCAAGGTGTCCTATTTCTGATACTTGGTGGCAAACAGAGACTGGTGGTTTTATGGTATCTTTCTTTCTATTTATCTTTTTTCACCTTTCCTTCTTTCTGTTTGTATGCCATTCTGCCTGTCAGCCGTGCTGGGAAGTTCATGTAGCTTAATATGATCGGCCATTGTTACCATGCAGATTACTCCCTTACCAGGAGCTTGGCCACAGAAGCCTGGTTCTGCCACTTTTCCTTTCTTTGGGATCCAGGTACCCAGCGCAAGCTGAGTTTGAGAGATTTAATAGTGCAATATCCAATATCAGCGAAAAAATTGCATGCTTGTGTATTAGTTTGACAATAAAGATGCAACTGTAGCAACTTATGGATTTGCTTTCTAACCATGTGCATATTGAGAATATTCTTCTAATACAAAATTCTTGGTACAATAGGATTTAAATAGGTACAAAGATAACTAGTCAATAGTATAAACGGCTAGTTTATTAATGCTGATGTCTGCATTACGAACATAATACCTACATTGCACCTAACTTAATCCACTGTCTAAACAACCTCATTAAGAACCAGAAATATCCAGAATTAACCTAACTCAATTACATTTAGATAAACAACATATTTTTTTGATATTTCAACGCTGCACTCAGGTTTAGCTTGGTTGTGAATGTTGAGACGACCAAGCATGGAACTAAAGATCTTGAGGGACTTGGTTGAAACAACTTTAGTTAAGACATCTGTAATATGATTCTTGGATGGAAACACTCCAATGAAATGTCCTTTGCATCCACATTTCTGATAAAATGTCTGCATATGACAACATGCTTAGACTTTTCTTGATGAATAGGGTTTTGTGCCATACTTACAGTGGACAAGTTGTCACCCTTCAGCTTGATAGGACTAGAATCAAGAAATTTTAATTCACCTCCTCAGTGAAATGCCTTCACAAATATTGCATATAGAGGTGATAACCAAAGGTTGAATCACTATTATAAACTGACCCGGCCCAGTATTTTACTTCAAAAAATTCCATTTCTAGGATTTTTTTGTCTTTTTTTTTTAGTTTCAATAGTTCATCTTCATCATCCTCGTTCTGTCGGTCAAGATGATGTCATCAACATATACAGTAAGAATTGCTATTCTTCCATCAGCTGAATGTTTGACAATAAAGATTAGTATGACATTGAACTTACAAGTTACTGATATCGTCCTTTATCACTTGGCTCTTTGTCTTTATTGTTGAACAATCATCTTTCGATCATATAGTTAGATGCTTCTTTTTCATGTTAAAATTTGAGGTTGTGACTTCAAGTATTATGTTACCTGATCATTGTCTCATAAGAGCTCTTTTGAATAGTCATCTTTCGATCATATAGTTCGATGTTTATTTTCTTGTTATTATAATTTGAGGTTGTGACTTTAAGTATTATGTTACCTGATCTCTGGCTCATAAGAGTGAAATCTGTGTATGCCATGTTATATGATAGTCTTAATGCAGCCTGTCGTAGTTGATGAAAAAGGTGCCGAAATTGAAGGGGAATGCAGTGGATACTTGTGTTTGAAAAGCTCCTGGCCTGGAGTTTTTCGAACTCTTTATGAAGATCATGAGAGATATGAAACAACATACTTCAGTGCATTTCCTGGCTATTATTTTAGTGGCGATGGATGTAACAGGTTTGTCTCTTTCAAGGTGTATTTGCTGTGTTTTTACATATCTTCTACAAAAAATCAACCTTAAAGGTACGGAGCTCGAGTCTTCATATTGTTTACAAGCCTTGATATCCAGTTACTTATACTCGACCGTCTACTGCAATATTTTAGGGACAAGGATGGTTACTATTGGCTCACAGGAAGGGTGGATGATGTTATCAATGTCAGGTATGTATTTTTTTTGATACTATCTCGATAATACCGGGTTGTGTAAAATATGTTGGGTGGTTACGCAATGCAAGGAAAAACATTTAGGATGAAACTCCCACTTTTTCCATTCCCAAGTGTTTTTTTTTACATTAATAGTTATTCATGCAAGTTTCATGCATATGGTAACTTGTTTCATTTGCAGCGGGCATCGCATTGGGACAGCTGAAGTGGAATCTGCTCTAGTTTCACATCCTAAGTGTGCTGAAGCTGCCGTGGTTGGTGTTGAGCATGAGGTTGGTTTACATCGCAATACCTTCTCATTGTCACTAATGTCTGAAAATTCTGCAAACTATTGTTATACTCACAAGTCACAACATTAACACACTCTAGTATATGCTGGTGGAATACTAGGTCAAAGGTCAGGGGATATATGCGTTTGTGACACTTATCGAAGGTGTTCCTTACAGTGAGGATCTCCGGAAAAGCCTTATTGCATGTGTGAGAAATCAGGTAAGACCCTTTAACAAGTTCTGTAGCCTTTAGGCCCGTCACTATCTAAGACCTGAATGTGTGTCAAATAATCTAATCTTTCAAAGTCGTGATTGCATCAGATTGGAGCATTTGCCGCTCCTGAGAAAATTCACTGGGCGCCTGGTCTCCCAAAGACCAGAAGTGGTAAGATAATGAGAAGAATCTTGAGGAAGATTGCTTCTAAGCAATTAAACGAGCTCGGGGATATAAGCACACTTGCAGATCCTAACGTCGTTGATCAGCTTATTGAACTTGCGGATTGCTAGTTGTTCTACTTAGAGATAGACAGATATACCAAAACTACAATTTCTTCAAAACCGAGGAAATACTTGAAGAATATGATGAACTCAGAAAACTTGAATACCATAAGATCCTGCGGCTGCCGTTCATTCTTTCGTGAATTCTGTTTGTTGTGTCAGTACTCAAATCATACCCCATGTAGTGTATGTTGGTGAATTCTTATCCATGAGTGTGTTATGGAATAGAGCAATACAGACGTAACATGTGTAGAGATGCAACAAGGATTCTCTTGATATCCATAATGTGAATGTGTGATTTTGTGTTACAGATTTTTACTGTCATTTTAAACTATTACGAGTTTTATATCGTCATTTTTTCCTTCTTTCTGTCGTTTTTTTAGTATTATCATTATACTGAAATACTATGGATTTTGTACTTCCATTTGACAAGATCCCGGGATATCAGAAGTGAGAATGCTGACATGTGTAACGAAAAATCTCAGGCCTCTGAATGGGGATATTCCTGAAACTCAAACCGAAAAGAGGAGCGACTTGGACAAAAAGAAAAGAAACTTGGACAAAAACAAAGAAATGACTTGGACAAAAGAAAAACGGAGTGGCTTAGACAATTTTTTTTGTCAAAATAATCTCAGGCCAATCAATCGATTATTGATTGATACATATTTCACAAACAGGTAAAATATCCGCCCATAAACGAGCAGATAAAGTACATTACTTGGTGTTCATAGTGGTCATGGTGTGCCGCTGAGTTTGTAACGTCAACGGAAAACATGAAGGCTTCGGTGCCTTGACGGTAAAACGTTAATGAAAGTGTTTTTTTCTTTGTTTTTTTTTTTTTTTTTAAATTTTTATGTAATGAAAAGACATTGGGGAAGAACGTAGAACTAACACAAAATGGGGTCGTTTCAATTAGGACAAGAAGTTTAGACACCAAATATAGACAGGTGGTTGAACTCAAAACAGAAGTTGGCCATTGGGGATTCTGAACTTCCCACAGATAACAGAACACTTTAGTCTTTATACATAACACTAGTAGGGAAGTTATTTTTCTAATCTTTTACTAGACCTCACACAGCATTCGCAGTTCAACAGTTAAGTCAATTCTTGACCAATCATACAGTGAATCATATGGAAGCAGCAGCACGCGAGTTTTAAGATATTTAAAAAGAGATACATGTCAAGGATTGTTGTTTTAGGCACAAAACGATCTTGTCTTAAAGAGGTACACATACTCTGACTGTGCAGGATTTACAGATTCAAGAAAATCAATATCAAGATATACATTATGTTCCTAGGAACAACTCCAATATCCTGGAAAGCCAAAAAAAAAAAAAACGTACTACTATAGCCAAAAGTTCCTCAGAAGCTGAGTATAGGGCAATGTCCAATGCTACTTGAGAACTTCGGTGGCAAATGTACATCATGAAATACCTATAGATTTTAACTAATCTGCAATCCTTCTTTTCTGTAAGACTGTAACGATGCAATTGCTATCCACATTGCTTAGAATCCAATTTTCCATCGGAGAACAAAACACATAAGACTTGATTGTCATATTGTAAGAGATAAAGAACAAGATGGTTTTATGAAACTCATGCCTATAATAACCACAAAATCAGCTTGTAGATATTCTTACAAAAGTGATAGATGCCCCTCTCATTTATTCTCTACTAAAGAGAATTGGACTTTTTTTTTTTCATTATTCCAGCCCGGTAATTAGAGACTTCTATGAAAACATAATGATGAAGATACAAGTACAAGTTACCACTCTAACACTTCATTGAGACATAGGTCAAAAACCCAGTCTCAAGCATTAGTTATAGTTAGTTTTTCTATTATAAGTCGGGTCCAAGCTGCTTCTCATCTTGCGGGATAACCTTCAATTCAAATGCCTGCATTACGAATAATCTGAACATGCTTTTAATTTTGGAAGCACTCTTCGTTGAAATGGAGAGTGCGAACATGTTGTCTCAATGCCTTTTTGGCTTTAATTTGCACATCCCTCTTTTGATGCACAACAGTTAAAGCTGCTTTCCATGGCTGTGTTTTGTAGGAGTCTTATGCAAACCCAGCTTTTGTTCTGTATTTTGATGCTGCTCTGCACCCCTCGACGCACTCTTCATGTTACATGAAGAGTGCAAACAGGTTGTGGTTTTGTTTTGTTTTGTTTTTGTTAGCAAAGGGCCTCTTGTTTGGTGTGTGCTTTTCTCTTTCAGGAAGCTAAAGGTTTTGGGCTTGTTTTGCTGAAGTTGAGTTGAAGATCTCAGCCCAAAAGGTGCTCATAGTTTTAGGGCAATTTAAGTAGCATTTTTGTTAAGTTTTTAACACATGCTTGTTGCCTCTTTATTATTATTATTATTATTATTAATATTTTCTTTTTGTCTGCAATTTGTAATAGGTTCGTTGGTGATTGCAGATCACCTTTTTTTTTTTTTTTTTTTTTTTCTTCGTTGGGTTTTTTCAGTGTATAAGGCTCATACTTTTTCTCTAGCATACGTTTTTCTCTCAAACTGTATTTTTCGAACTTGGGTTTTAAGGAGATACGACTATACATCGATGACATTATAGTGTTGAGATGGCCATGAATGCAATCTATATTAAGCCCAATTAATCGATTAATAAAAGCAATTGATGAAGTTCATCTTCTTTTTTTTCGTTGTGGGATTCATGATATAAAAGATTTACAATAAAGAGATAAAATACGAGCTAATACAAGCTCAAAGATAACTCATTCTCAAAAAAGAAGAATAAGGATTCAAAATTACATCATAATCTTAGCCCTATTTGTAGGCTACAAAGGCCAATTAGGTTAATTCAAAACTTAAAAGCCCACATGCCTATAAACTAAATTAAAACATGAATAAAGATTATTATATAACTAAGATGTGCTACATCAATTCATCTTCTTATTTCTAAACTTTGTTTTCCCGCATTTTTCTTCTTTCATTGTTCAGTAGTTTTATGGTGGTCGAGGACCACTATGTCATACTTGTCCTCCAATAGGATTTCTTAAAAGAGGGTAAATTTGTAAAAGCATGGCATTTATATTTTACACGGTGGTGCCCGCGTTTTTTCCGATTTCTATTGGTCTTGAATCATCAAGTCATACTTGATCCAGAGCACCACCATAAAATTTCCGTTCATTATTTCATAAGCTATTTTCTCAAATCATTTGGTTACAATTTCTACATGTGTTGAACGGCTCGTTCATTAATATTTACGATTTCTCTAATATTTACTATTTCTACCTTTATTATTTACCCCCTCTCTAGACTCAATTGACTTTTTGGTAAAAACAAAAATGAACGCAATAGCATCATATACTGCAAAAGTTTTTTTTTAAAATTAATATAATATTTTTTTTAAACCTTAAAAAAGGTTTTATATCTTCTCCGTACCGATAGTGCATAAAAAATAATGAGTGCCCCTCCCAATTCCAACCCTTGATTGCGGGACAGTTATAATTTGGTCGTAATTATTGAATTCTTAATGCAAAAAATCATTGAAAGACATATATTATATGGCTGGACCCTATATGGAGGGAAGTTTTTTTGTGGTGACTCCATCCGTATGGAGTTAAGGTGTAGTTCAATTTAGACCACACGATTTTAATATAGAATAAAACTGTACGGTCCAGATTGAATCATATCTTAAATCCATACGGATGAAATCACCATACAAGTATTTCTCCTATATGAAGACTAGTCCCTGCAATCCTAATATTCTCCCAAAGCACAAAAGTTATAGAGTAGGCACGGTGTTACCATTATCCACATTACTACGAGTGTTTGAGACATAATTATATGCTCGTGCTATAGATGTTTGAATGTAGCTTTTTTATTTTATTTAGTATTTATTTATTTATTCATTGCCCAAAGTTTCCGATATTCAAGACCAACGGTCCCACTAATCTGTTGTTTGGACCGAATGAGGCTTGTAGACAAGGGCGAAACTACATACAACTAAATGGAACATTTGTCTCCCTTGATCCGAGAAAATTACACGAATATATGTAGTATGCGTTTAGTTTGTCTCCTTAAATTTTTTATTTGATTTTAAAAATTTTATTGCTCCTTACCCTGCGTCCACCACTGCTTGTAGAGTCTGACTCTCACTTTAAACAACGATAAAGTCTGACCAATAGTTTTTTCAACATGATCACTTAGAGGAGAATTGAAAATATGACTTCCCTATTCATTTTCAAGTCGGTTATCACCTAAACCGAACCAAATTACTTGATTCGTTTGAATGTAGTTTTAGGTCACCAAAACATGGCTAAGGGTATTAGCATCAGAGTCTTTATCTCGACCTTTATCCCTACATGTAGGGAAAAAAATAGGGAAGAAGCAAAACTCTCCTGCATCGAATCTTTATCCCCACCTACATTGGGGTGGATGAACGATGTCACCCCAAATACGGGGTGACACGTAGCTATCCTTACATTTTTTTTTTTTTTTTTTTTTTTTTTTTGAAACGATTTTTTTTTTTTTTCTTCCCTCTGTTGAAATATAGCCGTTGAAATATAGCCAATTGGAGTAAAATTTGAATTTAAAAAGTAAGTTTTGAAAAATGTGTGTGTTCAAATATAGCTAGTTGGAGTAAAATTTTAAATTTTAAAAATAATTTTGGAAAAAATGTGTGTGTTCGAATATAGCTAGTTGAAATATAACTTAGTTGAAATATAGCCGTTGGAGTAAAATTTGAATTTAAAAATTAGTTGAAAATGAATATTTTAATGTTGTAAGGATAGAGATAGGGATCTTGATGTAGAGTATTGTGAATTTAGTTGCTGTAAAGTAGGGATATGTATTTTTTAATAGTATTTGTGGGGATAGAGATAGGGTGATTGATATGAATACCCTAACCACATTGTCTTTAACCCTATGAACTCAAAAGATCTCAACTCAAAATCGTATGAATATGTCACATCATGATAGATAAGATTTAATTTTGATATAATATAGAGAAAGAATAGGATATTAGCAACTTATCTTGAAGGGACCGCAGGCGCAGAGTAGGTTTCTACTTGATATTGAAATATCTTATTATAGCTCTCATGCACAACTTGTCATATTATTATATAAAAAATATAAAATTAAGATATATGACACTTTCGAATATTTTTTTTAAAAGTAAAATGACAGCATAATAAGTTTTATATGCAGAATTACATATTAAAGGATTAAAGAAAAAAAAAACACAAGTCGTCTTACCTAATTTTTTTTCTAAACTCTCACGTCTTGACATTTTCTCTTTCTCACTTTATCATTTATTTTAAAACATTCATATCTTTCGATTAAGATATCAAAAGCAATGATAAAAATATCAGCATTTTATTTTTATTTCATCCCCTTTGTTTTATGACCTCATTCGATATCATCGCATCATTGTATCTTTATTCGATAATTTAGTTACACTTTCTTTTAGTTGCACATAGATATGCCAAGTACCTTCTTCATTCGAAAGGCCAGGACAAAATATTTTACTACCCAAATCGGCGAAGCTCTCATTTAGAACATCAAAGGGATGACTATTTCACCAATCAACCAACCCAATAATGGTTAGTCCTGCCTTAGCAAGCAAACGAGCATGCATATTTCCACTCCGTTTAATAAAAGAAAAAGAACACGATTTGAAAGTCCTACATGTACTTAACAGTCGGTAACCATACAAACAATGAAAGAAATATCATCTTGAGGCCGCTGAAGACGCTGAACACAAGTCAAAGGGTTAGTCTTGATAATCACTTGCAGGAGACTTAGAAAAGTGTTGCGTAAATCTCATGAAGGATTGCTAACAACTCAAGAGCCTCAACTTCTAGAGATCCTTCCACCATCTATGATATAATCACCCGAATCGAACTAGAAGCAGGCACATACGAACATTATTATTAACCTTGAACACGCCTTGAGGAGGCAGGAATCAAGCATTCGGCCAACTTGTCCTAGAAGTAACCGAGAGCGGCGATTGGAGCACCTCAACATACTCCATAGAATCGTGTATGGCTTCCTGAACAAGACGTTGGATGGGATGAGAAGTGTAATGATGACTTAAACTATGCTACTGAGGTCTGGTATGGAAACATGTTCTGGTCAGCAGTGTATAAAGCATCTGCTGACTCTGGTGTTCAGCTGGGGCAAGTTCAGCAGGGCTGATCAACCTACTGATGGCAACTCTACTGAAGACAAGTCTGCTGATGCACAACAGACTTGGGGACCACGTCTGCTGCTTGTTTTCGAGTTTTGGTTAAGTTACTTCTGGGGTATTTCAGTCATTATCTGGTTTGGCTGTTTAGTCGGTTAGGGTTTGATTCCCAAGGCTATAAATACAATCTGTATTAATTGTAACGTGGAATGTAACTTTCTATTGATAATAAAATATCCTCGTTTGTCTACGGAGTAGTCGGCACATTGCCGGAAACCACGTTAAATATGTGTTCTTCATGTTTTAGTGTTTGTTTACTTGTTAAATCTTTTATCTTTACTCACAATCACCATCACTTCTTGATCGATCCGTCATAACAAACTGGTATCAGAGCGTCCAGGTTCATCAAGAAATCTGTTTATCAGTTTTAAGCAAGGTAGATTGGCACCAAGGTCATAATTGATGCTAGGATTTGGGATCCACACAAGCTTTTCTGGTGATAAAGATGTCTGCTTTAAACGTTAAGATTGACAAGTTTACAGGAAGAAACAATTTAGTCTGTGGCAGATCAAGATGCGTGCTTTGTTGAAGCAACATGGATTATGGGGTCCCTTGTCTAAATCAATAGAAGGAAGTGCTGTTGAGAGAGCCACCCTGGAGGAGAAAGCACATTCAACAATTATGTTGTGCTTGTCAGATGATATTATCATAGAGGTTGCTGAAGAGGACACAACTGAGAAGTTGTGGTCCAAACTTGAGAGCCTGTCTATGACCAAGTCCCTAACCAACAAGTTGTTGTTAAAACAACGTTTGTTCAGTTTAAGGATGCATGAGGGCACTCAGCTGAGGGATCATCTAGACCAGTTGAACACAATATTGCTTGATTTAAGGAATATTGATGTGAAGATTGAAGATGAGGATGCTGCATTGATGGCCAGTGGAGTCAGCAGAGGGTCAGGAAATTATGGAAAGAAAAAAATCAAGAAGAATTCCAAGGGTCCTAAAGCTAAGGATGTCTATAATTACTGCAACGAGCAGGGACATTGGAAAAATGAATGTCCAAAAAGGAAGAAGCAGCAGGGTACTCAGCAGGGTATAGTTGCTTTGGCTGAACAAGACACCAACTCTGAAAAAGATCTGGCCTTAGCAGTTTTAGAGTCAGCATGGCACAGAGATGTGTGGATTCTGGGCACTGGGGCATCTTATCATGTGTGTCCAAATAATGAGTGGTTTTCAACTTATCAGCAGGTGGATGGAGGTCATATTGCTATGGCTAACAGCAAGATCTGCAAAATTGTTGGGATTGGATCTGTTCAGGTGAGGACACATGATGGTAAATTCTGCACACTGAATAAGGTTAGGCATGCTCCACAAATGACCAAGAATTTGATATCACTTAGTCTACTGAACATCAAAGGGTTCAAGTTCAGGGGTCAAGGTGGAGTGGTGAATGTCTATAAGGGTTCAGTAGTGATTCTAAAGGGTATCAGGCAGGAGACATTGTACATATTACAAGGGTCTATTGTATCAAGTTCTGTTGTTGTTGCATC
Source organism: Gentiana straminea (assembly GCA_036785695.1). Classification (NCBI taxonomy): domain Eukaryota; kingdom Viridiplantae; phylum Streptophyta; class Magnoliopsida; order Gentianales; family Gentianaceae; genus Gentiana; species Gentiana straminea. The sequence goes on along the minus strand of JAVUPR010000497.1, from coordinate 9,563,679 downwards.
ATCTGAGGTTCACCGTCACAGTTGACCAAGCTGTGGCATATGAGATTGGGTCATATGGGTGAAAAGAGGATGCAAATTCTGTCTAAGTCTGATCTACTTGGAGGCATAAGGTCAAGGAGTTGGAATTTTGTGTACACTGTGTGTTTGGGAAGCTACATAGGAGCAAGTTCCCAAAAACAATTCGCATCACAAAAGGGACACTTGATTATGTCCCGTCTGATTGTTGGGGACCTTCAAGGGTGGAGTCACTGGGTTGTCACATATATTTTGTGTCCTTTATAGATGATTATTCAAGGTGGTTTGGGTAGTCATGATGAAGCAAAAGAGTGAAGCATTCAAGCACTTCAAGCAGTGGAAGGCTTTGGTTGAAAATCAGACATGGAGGAAGATAAAGAGACTTAGAACTGATAATGGACTGGAATTTTGTTGGTCTGAGTTTAATGAATTTTGCAAGAATGAAGGCATTTCTAGGCACCATACTATCATAGATACTCTACAGGAGAATGGTGTTGCAGAAACAATGAATCAAAATCTTTTGGAGAGGGCAAGGTGCATGCTCTCTAATTCGGGTCTAGCAAGGAGATTTTGGGCAGAGGCTGTTAATACAGCCTGCTACTTAATCAATTGGGAACCTCATGTTAGTAATAACATCCGCAACGGAAGCGATTTATGGATCTAGATCTATATAATATGCGTAATAAAACAACTAGATCTATTCTACAAGGGGGATGTAGATCATACCTCTTGAATCTCTAAATTCAAGTTGAAGAACCGCAAAGGATGAATGTGAAGATGTGAAGAGCACCACAGTCTTCCGATCGTGTGATCCAAGCAATTCCCGGTGGAAGGAATTCTCGACTCGAACCCTTCCGATATGCTACCAGAAAAATCTCCAAGATTTCTCCCCAAATCTCCCTTGGCCGAAATTATTTTCTTCTCTCTACTATAGGGAGAAGTCGAATTTTATGTGTGTATTGAGGCTTGGGAGAACTCTCTTTATATAGGAGAGTAAAACTTAGCCTCCAAGGATTTTTATTTATCAAACAAAATAAATCCTTTAATAAAAGATAATTCCATAATATCCTAGAACAAATCTAGAATAATATTTATCTTTATTATTTACCATAAATATTTATCCAATAAATATTTTATGCACATGTCTTATTAATCACAAGAAAATAATTTCTTAGTCAATAATCAAGTGCATGAGGCGCCAATATCAAATCCCTTAGGGTTTAATTTCGGCCAACACCATTTTGGGCCAAGTTTGTGAAAAAAGTCTTTTCCACATATTTAATTATTTAGCCCAACTAATTTAATAGTCCACTAAACAATTAATTCACATATCGTTTTAATAAAGTCCAACAAGAACTAAATTAATATTATTAGGATTCGACGTCCGAGAATAGCTATGCTATATTAGGAGGCACGTCGGGGACCATGGACTAATAATCAGTGGCTCCGATAAATCAAATAAATAATTATAGAATAATTATATTCGATAAATCAATCACAGGAATATGCCACCATAATCCCGTGACTGCACTCCTCCGATTATAAGATTATATTTATCTCCTCACGATAATAATAATAAGCGTCCATTGATATAATCATTACATATGGATTAATCCTCCATAGACTGTTCATTCTAAATCGGGAAGATACCGTTAACCCTTTTAGAACCTCTTATCCTTATTTACCATTAACCCCTAGTGATCAATTAATTCATACAACTCACTGGTAGCTAATCAGTGTAATATGAACTCGTACGATCGATCGGTTTCTAGGATTAACAAATAAGGGAACTGCATATACTTCCATAAATGGAAGGAATGGATTCCGTATCGTGATAACACGGACTACTCACTCAATCCAAGTACAATGCCAAGATGGGGTAATTCGGACCACGGACTCGGTGTAATCCTTAACCGTCAAGTCAAACTTCATACCGATTCAAGCGGTTGATCGTGATCACCTCGGGATTAAGATATATCCATAAATATGATCATCCATTGATTCGATAAGACTTCTCGATTACGGAATTATATCGTGAACTCTAATCAAATCGGTCCACCTATATGATATATATCTATCATATATAAATGCCCCATTAGGTTCTCTTAACCGAAAATCCGGATAAGACAATCACACCTATTGTGTTCTGGGCGCATTAATAGCACGTTAAAGGAGAGACCCGATACTCTCGATTAACTTCACTACGGGCTAATTGTATTTTAAGTACATCTTCACTAACTCAATCCTCCTGTGTATATACCATACACCGAGTTAAGTGATTACATAAACGATATACTTTAGGGTTTTCTGTAGTGTAAATACTATTGTCACATCGGTGAATATGAGAATAATAAATATGAATAATAACATCATTTCATTTATTAAATAAAACAATTACAAAATTGTCTTTCGGGCATCACACCTAACAATCTCCCACTTGCACGAAAGCATGTGATTAATTGTTTTAGAGCACACCCTATTATTTAAAATACGAAAGCAAACTATCACTCCCACTTGCTCTAAAGCAAATGAGACATGTCTCTAATACCTATAGTCTCCAAGTGTCGACTAAAAGCTTCAATCGACGGCGTCTTGGTGAATGGATCGAGCGGGATTATCGGCGGAGGCGATTTTCTTGACGGAAATGTCCCCTCTATCGACAAAATCGTTGATCACCCAGTATTTTCTCACTATATGCTTCGACTTACTGTGCTTTCGAGGTTCTCTAGAGTTGGCAATGGCCCCATTGTTATCACAATAGAGAGTAATAGGATCTTCAGCATTCGGGACAACGCCTAATCCGCTGATGAACTTTCTTAACCAAACTGCTTCTTTAGCTGCCTCCGAGGCCGCTATGAACTCAGCTTCCATTGTTGAATCGGCTGTGCTGGATTGCTTTTGGCTTCTCCATTCTACTGCACCGCCACCAAGCGTAAACACTGAACCAGAGGTAGATTTAGAATCATCTCTGTCTGACTGAAAATCAGAATCGGTGTACCCCGCTAGCTCCAAACTCCCACTCGAATAGACGAGCATATAATTTCTGGTTCTCTTCAAATATTTGATGAGATTCTTTATACTCTTGTCCAGTGCGGTTGCCCTGGATTTGACTGAAAACGGCTGACTAATCCAACGCCGTAACAAATGTCAGGTCTCGTACACCTCATAGCATACATAAGACTACCAACAGCCGAGGCATATGGCACTCTTCCCATAGCTTCAGCCTCTTCAGGGGTTTGAGGCCCCTGAGACTTAGATAGGTAAACGCCGTGACGGGTTGGTAGAAAACCCTTCTTTGCGTTCTCCATACCGACGCGTGCCGGCACCTTATCTATATAAGTTGCTTGGGACGAAGCTAACATCCCGTTCTTACGATCCCTTATAATTTGGATCCCTAGAACATAACTCGCTTCTCCCAAATCTTTCATTTGGAATTGCGTGGTCAACCAACTTTTCACGTCGGACATCATCCCCTTATCGTTGCCAATTAGGAGTATGTCATCAACGTACAACACTAGAAATACAACACTATCTTTGATAACCTTCTTGTATACATGAGATGAAGTTTTGTGGAAGAAAAGTAAAAAATTTCGTAATGGTGGGGTTTGGTGTGTGGTGCGGCTGTAAAGAAAAAATTAGGGAAGAAGAAGAAGAAAAGAAGGGTCCCCGTCTTTTTTATGTTTTTAGACCCCGGACCGGTCCGGGTTAAGGCCGGATCGGTCCGTGCACAAATTTTTCTATTTTTGCGATTTTTTTTTTTATTTTTTATTTTTTATTTTTATGATTTTTGAATAAAACTTATACAAATCCTAATAAAACTTAATTGATAATTTTTAAAACTTACTAAAAATAAAATTTGAAGGAACTTTTATAATTTTATAACAATTTCTAAAAATTTAATAAAATTTTTATAACACTTTAATAAAAAGCTTATAAAAGTTTAATAAATTTATATCAACTCTTATAAAACGTTTAAATTAAAACTAAAAAACAACTTTTATAAAACTTTTATAAAACTCCTCAAGTTTCATAAAGATCCAATTTTTTAAAATTCTCAGAAGTTATGCGAAAATTTTATAAAATAAAATAAAAGACTCGAAACTTAAGGGGTTCCTGATTCTTCGATTTCTAAATCTTCCAAAGTTCTGATATAACGCTCAATCAACCTAACTCCTAAAAACGAAGCATTTGAATTATCTCTCGGAATTCCATCGGGATTTTCGGATAACCACCTAATCGTTCCCTTCCTAACAATATTCAAACACTCATCCTGGGATTTGGTTGTGTTTTTCCCACAAGCGTCCAACTGTTCACTTTTTCCACAGATTCTGCATCTCATTAGAAACTTTGCCCTTCTTTTTATCGCACTTCTTGATGTTCCATTACATACTTCTCTCAATCGATCTCTCTCAACAATTTCTTGTTTTGTTCAAAAACTAAAGCTTCTATAGAAAACGCGACATCTTTATCAAGGCCTAATTTCAAAAGTAAAATAAAAACTCCTATTCTATCTAAAAAAGACATCCGGTTCTTTTACGTCTATCCGGTAAAAGACGAAAAGAGTTTAAACATAATTAAAATTACGGAAAAGTAGAGTAAAGATAGATAGCACCTGGTATTCGGTCGATTCCGGTTTCTCGCTTTTCGAGTTTTTCATTTTTCCTCTCGCTTTTTCAATTTGTCGGGGGATCAATCGGTAGCATTATTTCTTCTTTCGGTGTGATTCCTTCTCCTCCACAAATAACTTTACTCTGTGGCCATTGGCTATAAAAGTTGTATTTCCATCGCTTAGTCCAACGACTCAGCTTTGTAAACCCGTGTTACTTTAAATGGACTCGTCCATCTAGATTTAAGCTTACCCGGAAACAACTTTAAACGTGAATTGTACAAAAGCACTCGATCACCTACATGGAACTCACGCTTAAAGATTCTCTTATCATGGAAAGATTTCGTGCGTTCCTTGTAGATTCGAGCGTTTTCATAAGAATCGAGACGAAATTCTTCTAGTTCTGTCAATTGAAGCAATCTATGATCACCGACAACCTTAGGATCGAAATTTAGAAATCTAATAGCCCAGAAGGCTCGGTGTTCTAACTCAACTGGGAGATGACAAGACTTACCAAAGACTAGCTTATAGGGAGAACAACCAACTGGTGTCTTAAAAGCGTTTCGTACGCCCATAATGCATCATCTAATTTAATCGCCCGCTTTTACGATTTGAATCAACTTGTTTTTTCCACGATTCTTTTGATCTCTCTATTTGACACCTCTACACGACCACCGGTTTGCGGATGATAGGGCGTTCCTAGTTTATGCGTTACACCATATTTCTCAACTAACTTAGTAAATGGTCGATTGCAAAAATGTGAACCTCTATCGCTAATGATCGCCCTCGGAATGCCATATCTAGTGAATATGTTCTTTTTAAGGAATCGTATGACAACCTTGGTATCATTAGTGGGAAGAGCTTCAGCTTCTACCCATTTTGAAACATAATCTACCATTACAAGAATAAATCTTTTTCCAAACGATATAGGAAAAGGTCCCATGAAATCTATACCCCAAACATCAAATAACTCACATTCTAAAATAGGTTGCATAGGCATTTCATGTTTTTTAGATACATTTCCCCATTTTTGACAAGATTCACAAGATTTAACATATTTATAAGCATCTTTATATAGTGTAGGCCAATAAAAACCACATTGTAAAACTTTAAAAGCGAGTTTTCCATCCTCCATGATGACCTCCCGCCTCACGATCATGACAAAACGATAAAATACTTAAAATTTCATTATCGTGCACACATTTTCGATTATCCCATCCGAACATTTACGGAAAAGGTCCGGTTCCTCCCGCAATAAAATTTTAAGTCGTAAAAGAATTTCTTTTTCGTTGCCAAGTCCAATGAGACGGAATATAATCACGGGTTAAGTAATTAATGATATCTCCAAACCAAGGTGAAATTTCCTTAGAAGGAATTCTATTTTTTAATAAGCGCATGGTTGAAGGAGTATCTATTCTAAATAGTTGTTCATCGGGAAATGAATCTTTAATTTCATTTCCTATCTCTTCCTCGCTTACCATTCTACTTAGATGATCTACGCTACTACATTTTCACTTCCTTTTTTATCTTTAATTTCAATATCAAATTCTTGAAGTAGGAGAATCCATCTAAGAAGACGTGGTTTCGCATCCTTCTTACTCAGTAAATACTTCAGAGCTGAATGGTCTGTGTAGACTATCACCTTAGAACCAACAATATAAGATCTGAACTTATCTAAGGCAAAAATTACAGCCAACAGTTCTTTTTCTGTAGTTGCATAATTAAGGTGAGCTGCGTTTAATGTGTGGGATGCATAGTAAATAGCTTTGAGAATTTTGTTATACCTTTGACCTAAAACAGCTCCTACAGCTAAATCACTAGCATCACACATAATTTCAAAAGGTAAATTCCATGGTGCTACCAATACGGTGCGAATCAACTTTGCTTTTAAGGTCTTAAATGCTTCCATACATTTACTATCAAAATTAAAAGATACTTCTTTTTCAAGCAAATGACTTAGAGGCTTTGCTATCTTTGAAAAATCTGCAATAAATCTCCTATAAAATCCTGCATGTCCAAGAAATCCTCTTAGAGTCCTTAGATTAACTGGTGGCGGTAATTTTTCAATCACCTCGACTTTAGCTTTATCAACTTCAATTCCTATTTCAGAGATTCTATGACCTAGAACAATTCCTTCTGATACCATTAAATGACATTTTTCCCAGTTTAGAACTAAATTGGTATCCTCACAACGTTGTAACACTCTTTCTAAGTGCGACAAACATTTACCAAAAGAATCTCCATAAACACTAAAGTCGTCCATAAAAATTTCTAAGAATTTCTCAACCATATCAGAAAATATAGACATCATACATCTTTGAAACGTAGCAGGAGCATTACATAAACCAAACGGCATTCTTTTATACGCAAAAGTTCCATAAGGACAAGTGAAAGTAGTCTTTTCCCTATCTCCTGCTGCAATGAAAATCTGTAAATAACTTGAATAACCATCTAAGAAACAGTAATACTTATGACCACTTAAACGTTCCAACATTTGAACTATGAATGGAAGCGGATGATGATCTTTCTTAGTATGATCATTTAGTTTTCTAAAATCAATGCACATTCGATAACCTGTAATTTCCCTTGTTGGAATCCATTCATTCTTATCATTCTCTTTCACTGTGAAACCTCCTTTCTTTGGTACAACTTGAGTTGGACTTACCCATTCACTATCTGATATAGGAAAGATTATCCCCATTTCTAATAGCTTAATCACCTCTTTCTTAACGATTAACTGTAAATTCGGGTTGAGGCGGCGTTGCGGTTGAATACAAGGTTTAGCATCTTCTTTCAGAATTATCTTATGAACACAAATCTCAGGGCTAATACCTCGAATATCGGCAACTGTCCATCCAAAAGCTTTCTTATGCTTTCTTAACATTCTTATTAATTGATCTTCTTGTTGCTCAGTTAAAGTTGATGAAATAATAATCGGTAATAGATTATCCGTTTCAAGAAAAGCATATTTCAGATTTAAAGGTAACGGTTTCAATTCCAGATTCTTCGGCGGATCTTCTATTGACGATTTAAGAACTGGTCCTTCTAGTTCTAACTCCAAATACTTATGCCATGGTGGCTTAAAAGTAAAGCTTCCTTTATCTAGAGAAAGGATTATCTCTTTCATTTCAATGTCTTCCTCATCTTCTTTATAGATAGACGAGAGTTAAGCATTCTTCTAATCTGTCTTCAAAAGTTGGTAACTGATTTATCATAGACAGAATGAATATCTTCTATAAAAGAACATGATTCGGTGATGTATATGGATGGTTCATAGCTTTGAAAATATTGAAAGCAACTTCATCTTCATTGACTCTCAAAATTAACTCTCCTTTATGAACATCGATTAAAGTTCTTCCTGTAGCTAGAAATGGACGACCTAGAATAAGAGGCGCTGAATATCCTTCTTCCATTTCCATAACTACAAAATCTACTGGAAAATAGAATTTGTCTACTGTTGAGAGGATTTTGCATCATTTAAAACAAAAGAAAATTTATAAACCCTAACTTAGATGCAAAACTAACTCCTAACCGGCCAAACACCGGGTAGTTGATAGTATAGCGAGATAAGTAAGGGGTCGATCCACAAGGAATTGGGATGTTGAATCTAATTTCGTTAATCTTTCCAATTGTTACTACTAGTTATTACTAAAACTAAAACAGACAAGTAAACTGGACAGAGGACTATTAATCCAAAGCCAGGAAACAATAATTGCGAACCAACATAAATAAAACTACAACTACGAAAAACAGTAAAACTAACGAACCCATGATAACGACTAAAGCAATATAACATAGAACAAACATGATCCACCATCCCGCAACCCTTAATTCTTCCCTAGATTATCTTATGATGATTTAATTCAAGTTGTGGTTCACCTCTCTTAAGTAATCTTCTATCTCTCGATTTTAAAGATTAACACATCATAAAACGAGGTGCAAGATCTCTCAATCTAACAACCTAGAGATTCAACCTATCAACTTTCGTTATGTCAAGGTTAAAGATCTCATTTTTCCTATGGTGATCTAAGGTTTACACCGACTTTCGTCATACGGTAAACATCAATAGCAATACAACTTTCGTTATCGATTGCATAACACATAATCAAAGGAAAGAAAACAACTTTTAAAATTAAACTCACAAGATCATCCATGGACAAGAAATAGAAGCTGCTGAAAAGTATTACATGACTGCTCCAAGTTCAAAGCTTTGAGAGATCATCATGGTGATCGAACAAGAAAAGGAAAACAAAAGAAGTAAAACCTAATCTAACCCGGATCACCCAAGCACAAGGCTTGGGTGATCGGCCTTGGAAGCCAAGAAGGAGCGGCTGCTCTGTGTTTTTGGTGTGTGGAAGAAAATCTGATCTATAATGTCCCTCTGAATGAATTGGGAGCTGCTGTATTTATAGGGAATTAGTGGCAGAGATCTTGAACGCCGGTTTCAGAGTTTGAACTCCAGTTCAGGCATGTAGAACGCCGATTCGGGCGTGGAACGCCGGTTCCCACCAGTCTTCGAGCTCTCGCATCGCTTTTCAGCCCTTGGAACGCCAGTTCTATAATGGAACGCCAGTCCTGGGCTTGGAACGCCAGTTCCACCTGCTTCTGGGCTGAACGGATTTGATCTTGTCCTTATCTCTTAACAAGCCATCCTTATCCTTTGCAACAAACCTTATCTCTTGGATATTCTAGATGATTCATGACTTGTCCTCCTTGATCTTATCCTTTTGCCACTTGTCAATTCCAAACTTCAACACTTGTGAGCTCCTAATTAATCAATGAATAACACCAAAATGTAATACAATTCCAAATTAATAATAAATCATCAATTATGCACATAATTCGCTACGTTTTGGAATTAACTCATTAAAAATATCATTTGCTCAATATTTAAATATAAGGCTCGATTTCTATGAAAATAATACGAATATGGGGGAATTTTATATAAAATATATCGTTATAAATCATACAATTTGACCACGAACAACTCCCCCACACTTAGCTTTTTGCTCGTCCCGAGCAAAACAAAACAAAAACATACTATCAAGAATCCACATAACCCGACACTAGATGTAGTCGTGCTCACGACAAGCTAGTATTCGCAAATCGAAGTCACTCGGTGATTGTGTGTGCGTAACCTACTAAACTTCCACCAATCCTCTCTTGATGTATTAAATCAAGCACTAACGATCATCCGGTTAAATAAACGAAAGTTTCATTAATCTACAAAGACTTACCCTACAAAAATTACTTGTCAAGAATAAAGTAGCTAACTCACATTTAAATTCTTTTACTTGGTGTCAAGAAAATACCTTTCGGTCTCTACTTGGGTTTAGATCAACTCGACTCGAGTTCTAAAAACACAAACTTCTCGCGTCTCAAAAGTATAACACTCTCCCCTACTTTAGAGGCGGTCACCCCGAGATCACTCAAACCCGTACTTGTCCAAGGTAAACCACACTCCCCAATTGGGGGCGGTATCCAAATGGACTCGAGGTGAAATTTATCATATATATATATAAGATATTATATTCTCGCCCAAACTCTTTGGAAACTCTTGATCAGGTATCTTTTCTAACACATTCAAGACTTTTAAGGTTCTCAAGAACACTAAGGTACTGAGATTCTAACTGCGAGTATAGTACGAATTCTTAACTTTCATCAATGCTAAATAAGTGTTATCTGCATCGAGAGTTGGCTATCCTTTAACTAACCGGAGACTATTTTATATTTGGTTCTTCATCTAATAGGTTCGTGAAATGAAATTCAAGTGAGTGTCGATCTACTAAATCTATTCTTAGAATATGACACGACTACTGAAAACAACTAAAGGTGCCGATTATAAAACTAGCATGCAAGTGAAATGACATTACTCGGGACAAAAACAAAAATTTTGAAAAATTTAGCGTTTTTCATAGAAATATGACTAATATGGCAAAAGAATGTAGATACTAATCCCTTCCCCCACACTTAGATTGCAACTTGTCCTCAAGTTGTACAGAAATAAAAAGTTTAGGAACTTAGTGATTGTATTTCCAAGGCGGCAATTACTGGAAAGAACCCCGAAGAACCAAAATTGCTTGACTATCCTTGGAAATGTGGAGCATCACGGATCCAAGTAAGCTTGAATAGATCGGTAGACTTGTGGAGCATCACGGGAATACGACATCGACGTGAAAGCGCACAACAACCTATCAAAAGTGTCCCGCATACTTGATCGGTGCAAAAAGAGTCTACGGGGAAAAAGAATTATACATTGAAAACACAAGGAGAATAAATCATAGAGATGTTTCGATTAAGCTCAGATAAGGATGGAACATATACATGGACATTGCAAAATAGTAGGCTAGGTGCAACTACATTACAATGCAAACTACATGATAAGTAATCCTAATAAAAGAAAACGCAAACAAGCTCAGGCTGAGCAGGTTGTGAAGACAACCCTACAGTGACTACGGCCCTTAAAGAAAAGAAAACAATGCAACTAGATGACATGCAACTAAATGAGATGCACAAATAAAAGAAAATAAAAGGAAGAAAACTAGCCCCTTATTTGCAACATGACATGTATAAAATAAACGTCTACCAAATAATGACGGAGTTACGATAAACGACAGTCTTGTCCATTACAATGCAGTGTAGACGCGCCTTAAGACTCATCAAAAGTGATAGCATTATGGAAAACCAACAGTTAGCTATACTAAACAGATATAACTCATAAGACGCGATGGTAGCATACGGAAAACCGACAGTAGCTACCCATATGAGTTATAAAAACAACAAGAAAGCACATAAGTCTCAAAGCTTAAAAGATTCATCACAGCGGTGTGTAGCTACTAAATAACAATAAGACCAGTTATAGCTTACGAGAACCGACAGTCACTATAACTTGCATAGATGAATCAAGTATATTGAAGTAAATCAATTATTTAAAATGGATTCGTAGATGGAAAGATATGAATATGCAAGTTCAGAACATCTACGTAAAAATAAAAAGCCACAGAAGCTAGTATAACATTATCCATGTCAAACAAAAGCATTAAAAATCAGATCAAGGAAAATTCAGAACCTGAACTGCATTTCTCAGACCAAACGGACGTTCATGCAGCTGGACGAGCGTTCATCTGAAAATTTTTGCACTGAACGGGCGTTTCAGAACTCAACCGGGCGTTCCACCTGTAGATTATAACCTAGACGGGCGTTCACTTACCTTGAACGCTCGTCCCACACCAGATATGCAACAGATATGCAGGAAAATAACAACAAGTCCCAAAAACTCTAAACACACATCATATATCACAGCACCGCAGCCCCATCAAATTAGCACAGAGGGTTAGATTACACCTAAACATATAATTCACGTTTCATAAATTGAGTAAAAAAACTTTTTGCACCTTCTTAACCCAACGGTCATCGAAACATGGCAAAAATAAAAACTCTCAATTTATTAAACGCTACTTTTATTGAAAACAGTAAATTGTAACAAAATCGAAGAATTAATTCAAGTAGATTCAACAAAACACCGATTCCCCGGCAACGGCGCCACTTTTGTTGAGAGGATTTTGCATCATTTAAAACAAAAGAAAATTTATAAACCCTAACTTAGATGCAAAACTAACTCCTAACCGGCCAAACACCGGGTAGTTGATAGTATAGCGAGATAAGTAAGGGGTCGATCCACAAGGAATTGGGATGTTGAATCTAATTTCGTTAATCTTTCCAATTGTTACTACTAGTTATTACTAAAACTAAAACGGACAAGTAAACGGACAGAGGACTATTAATCCAAAGCCAGGAAACAATAATTGCGAACCAACATAAATAAAACTACAACTACGAAAAACGAGAAAACTAACGAACCCATGATAACGACTAAAGCAATATAACATAGAACAAACATGATCCACCATCCCGCAACCCTTAATTCTTCCCTAGATTATCTTATGATGATTTAATTCAAGTTGTGGTTCACCTCTCTTAAGTAATCTTCTATCTCTCGATTTTAAAGATTAACACATCATAAAACGAGGTGCAAGATCTCTCAATCTAACAACCTGAGATTCAACCTATCAACTTTCGTTATGTCAAGGTTAAAGATCTCATCTTTCCTATGGTGATCTAAGGTTTACACCGACTTTCGTCATACGGTAAACATCAATAGCAATACAACTTTCGTTATCGATTGCATAACACATAATCAAAGGAAAGAAAACAACTTTTAAAATTAAACTCACAAGATCATCCATGGACAAGAAATAGAAAGGCTCGCCGAAAAGTATTACATGACCGCTCCAAGTTCAAAGCTTTGAGAGATCATCATGGTGATCGAACAAGAAAAGGAAAACAAAAGAAGTAAAACCTAATCTAACCCGGATCACCCAAGCACAAGGCTTGGGTGATCGGCCTTGGAAGCCAAGAAGGAGCGGTACACTCTGTGTTTTTGGTGTGTGGAAGAAAATCGATCTATAATGTCCCTCCGAATGAATTGGGAGGCTGCTTGTATTTATAGGGAATTAGTGGCGAGAGATCTTGAACGCCGGTTTCGGAGTTTGAACTCCGGTTCGAGGCATGTAGAACGCCGGTTCGGGCTGTGAACGCCGGTTCCGAGTTGTCTTCGAGCTCTCGCATCTTGCTTTTCAGCCCCGGAACGCCGGTTCTATAATGGAACGCCGATCCGGGCTTGGAACGCCGGTTCCACACTCGCTTCGGGCTGAACGGATTTGATCTTGTCCTTATCTCTTAACAAGCCATCCTTATCCTTTGCAACAAACCTTATCTCTTGGATATTCTAGATGATTCATGACTTGTCCTCCTTGATCTTATCCTTTTGCCACTTGTCAATTCCAAACTTCAACACTTGTGAGCTCCTAATTAATCAATGAATAACACCAAAATGTAATACAATTCCAAATTAATAATAAATCATCAATTATGCACATAATTCGCTACGTTTTGGAATTAACTCATTAAAAATATCATTTGCTCAATATTTAAATATAAGGCTCGATTTCTATGAAAATAATACGAATATGGGGGAATTTTATATAAAATATATCGTTATAAATCATACAATTTGACCCTGAACATCTACTTTAACCAGTACATCCTTAATCATTCCTTTAGGGTACTTAATCGATCTATCTGCCATTTGCAGAGTCATTTCAGTCTTAGTAAGCTTTCCTATGCCTAGCTTTTTATAATCCTCATAAGACATGAGATTTATACTAGCTCCAAGATCACATAAGACCTTCTTAAACAGAAATCCTCCAATTTCACATGGAATCGTAAAACTTCCGGATCTTTCGCCTTAGGTGGTAACTTATGCTTTGCGAGAATTGCGTAACATTCTTCATTTAGTAATATATTCTCATATTCCTCTAATTTTTTCTTATTTGATAGTATATCCTTCAGAAACTTTCCATAGGCAGGTATATTAATCAGAGCTTCAATAACAGGGATATTAACATGAAGATGACGAAAAGTATCAAGGAAACGAGCATACTTCTTATCAGTTTTTGCCTTTTTGATTTGATCTTTAGGAGGGTAAGGTAAAGATTCTAAATCTATAACCTTTGGCTCCCTAGTCAATTTCTCTTTTCCTTTTTCCTTAAACCTTTGAGTATTACTTAGTCGCCATGTTTCAGGTTCTTGAATTTTTTCCTTTAAATTGTTCCCTGAATCAATCTCTACTTCAGATTTTTTCGGTTCTTCCTGTTTCTCATTTATTCTAACATGTTCCTTGAATAAATTCCTTAAATCCTTATCCATAGGGTCTTTCAAAATCCTAGGGATTTTTACCCAATTTTCACCTTCATTTTCAGGTTCCAAACTTCTATTCCTTTTCAAGAAATTATCTATAATTTCTTCTTCCTCGTCAGTGAATTCAATTTCATCTTTAGTTTCATCATTCTTTCCATCTAAATCATTTTCTACTTCATTATTCCCAAAGTTTTCTACTCCATTGCTTCCACTAAGCTTCCTACTTCTCGTAACTACAACATTTACCTCTCTTGGGTTTCTGTCAGTGTTGCTTGGTAATCCTCCTGGGGTCTACTTGTTGTTACGTTCACCTTCCCTACTCAAATGATCTTCCATATTCCTCAATGAGGCTTCTATTGTTCTCATTCTGGTATCATGTCCACTCATAGATGTTTTTATTGTACTCATATCTTTGGTGACTGAACCAATAGAAGTCATCATTGTTTCCATATTCTTAGCTTGAGTAGATACTACACCCATCACATTTTCCATTAGTTTTTCCCATTTTTCAACTCCTTCTGCAGGTTGAGTTGAACTCTGAGTTACTGGTATACTTTGAGTGGTATGTTGAGGATAGGATCTTGGTAATGATTGTAAATTCTGATTAGATGTATTTTCTTGATAAACTTGGTTATTATTCCTATATGAGACTGGATATGGCGGTTGTCTGGCTTACTAGGGTTTTCGGACCATCGATAAGTAGGATGATCTCTTCTAATAGCATTAAACGAGTTTGAGTATGTATTGTTCAAATTCCTATCTTCTTGAAGAAAACTCACCTCCTCTCTTGAATATCCTGTTGGTTCTTCACTCCCTAATGCCACATTATCATGACTTGAGTATTCATTTGGTGTACTATTTTCTGAATTTTGGTTCTTATTCTCGTTGTAAACCATCAAATTTCCTACTCAAATTCTCCAAGTGTGCTAGAACTTCCGTATTAGACGTACATTCTCCCGCAAAAGCTACTTTTCGGTGCTAGAACCGGTTTCCCACATTCGGTATTTTTGGAAATCTTTTCTATAGCATCGTAAACTCGTTTGAGCTTCACTCATCATTAACGAACCACCACATGCATGATCTACATCCGCACGTGAGTCTTTTCTCAATTTACGACGAAGAGTTGAATTTGCATATCTAAGGAATAACCATGATCGGGACAAGCTCTTAACAATTTTTTAAACCTTTCCCATGCATTCCCAAGTTTCCTCGGATCCTTGTCTAAAGTTAGCAACCTCGACTTTTAATTCCAAATTTCGTCCGGGAGTGAAATATTGTTTCGAAATTCGGTTTGAATCTCCTCCCAACTAGTAAGTGAATGATGCGGAAGAGACATAAACCAATCTTGGGCTCGTCCTTTTAAAGAAAAAGGAAACATAGTCATTCTCGTTAATTCCTTATGAGCACCTTGACTTTTGGCCGTATTGCACGCTTCTTCAAAAGATAGAGATGATGATGTGGATCTTCATCATCCTCTCCTAGGAATTGGGCTCTTGCGTCAATTAAACCAAAAAGATGAGACTTAATTTCGAAATTATTCGCTCCTTCATTAGGTAAAAGTATGGGATTATTAGTCTGGTTTCTCCTTACGGTTTGATCACAGATAGGTCTCGGGTTTGGCGGATTATTACGATTATTCTGGTTCCGATTTTGATTATTTCTATTATTATTATTATTATTAGGGTTAACAGGGTTTTGTCCATGCCCTTGAGCATGTTCCAGCCCTTGTTCAGGTGTTTCATCACTGATTTCAGCCATTCTCGTATTTTTGTTTGAAGATGATTCTTGGTCAGGATTTCCCTGACTAGTATGACCGCGTTTACTCTCTACTCTTAACTGCCTTTCGTAAGTGTTTATGTCAGGCTTATAAGGAGTGAGAGGGGCCTTACCACTTCTGGTCATCAACTAACGAAAATAGAAAATAACACGAAATTGATAGTAGTAAAAATTGGTAATTTTCCTAAAAGGTAACAACCAACGAAAAATAAAATAGAAATGAGATAAGAAAAGTGTTGACTTATTCTCGAGAATTTTAAGCTAATACAAGTAGTAACCATAGACACATAAAAAGAAATTAGCGACGTTCCCCGGCAACGGCGCCAAAAAGCTGACAGACCCTAAACCTAACCCTGAAAACAGTGCCAGAAATCTGACAGACGTTTCCTGGTTTAAACGATCCTAACCGGCAGTGTACCGGGTCAAATTGTAGTGCTAGTATGGTGAATCAGAGTATCGTATCCACAGGGAACTTGGTAATTTCTTTTACGTGTGGTTAAACACCAAAGAGCATTATTAACTCGATCTAAATCGCAATTTTATAACACGGATCACTACTATTCTAGTCAACATAAAATAAATACGTAATTTAAAAGTTATTCTAATATAATATATATAGATATATAAATATATATAGATGTACATAAATTGTAAAGTATATATATAGATATAAATATATAGATACCAATATATTAAACGATTTTTAGAGAACTGGCCAAAACTTATATAATTGGTTTATACGATCTTTTCGATTAATTGAAATGTGTTCGATCTCTCCTTTTATTTTAGGTCCAATTGAGTAAGTGAAACGGTGCACTCTCGAGGTAAACAATTCCTCCTCACACGAGCGTATGAAATTGTCATATGTCCATTGCATCGACTCCAAGGTCCACAACCGTTACGGTAAACGAATTAATCCGAACAGTCCCGAGTACAAATCTACCTTTAGATAAAAAGGAGTCATTCCGTTCGTCAAACGGTCAATTTTATTTTAAAGGCTCCGGTTGTCAAGGCCGGACGATTTAACTTTCCGGTTTAAGTTTCAATTAAACTGATGATTTAACATTATTACGATCTCGAGTACAAATTATAATAAAATTCATTTCTCCCAAAACCAATTTACCCCCGGGTAGGAAATCGGATTCCGTTATCACGTTGTTCACACGGCCAATTTTACCCTCCGGTTTTTCTATCTTTTATTTCATATCCTGACTACGAGGCGTCAATTCATAATTAGATTATGAATTCCTCAGATCTATTAAATATGTCAATACGAATACGATCAAAATAGAAAAAGATTCAATTAACTCAATTTTAGTCATTTTAACTTAACAACATTTCTTTAACGAAAAGATCGAAATAAAACCGATTACATAGTTTTGGCCAGTATTATATTTAGCCTAAAAACATTATAACAACGAAAAATATAAAAACAAACATAAATACTGAAGAAAAGTTACCCGAATACGGCAGTTGATTCAGAAATCGTATTTTCCGGACATTACAACTTCTTTAGCAAAACCGACTTCCGAGATTTTCCCGAGCATTATAACGATACTAAAACTACATTATTACGGCGTAAGGCCTTATTTACAAACTACTACTAAAAAAGAAAAGAAAAAGAGAGAGGAGAGGAGAATATATATATGATATGGTTTATATATATTTGGTACCCCCGACTCTGTTGAAATGAGGCCTCTATTTATAGAAAAATCTTCCAAGGCCGGACCGGTCCGGTATTAGGCCGGCTCGGTCCGGACTAATGATGATCCCCACTAACTTGATCACTCCAGCATGTGCGTTGGAGATATTTATTTTTATATATAATTATTAAACTTCTAAAATTCATATCTCGAGTTACGGACTTCCAAAAATTGCAAACGAAATGCCAAAATTAAGATCTCGAGAAACTCTACAACTTTCATGAAGGACTCTTCTCCGGATAACGCTTTCTTGATAACCTCGTGTTCCTCCGAAGCTTTTACGGGATTTTTATTAATCCAAATCGATTAGCCACTTGATCACTTGTTTAAGTTGTAGACCTCCAATCTTCATAATTTAAATTGCATTGGAAAGCTCTTGGTAAAATCTACAACTTTTGTGAAGAACACTTTTTCGAAAATATCATTTTGATGAGCCATTCGTTTGTCGAAGATATTTCTCTATTATTACTTATCCAGATTGGTTGGCCACTTATCCACTTAAGCTTTTCAATTGATCATTCAAGCCCGTGGCACTCTCTAAATCATTCCAGAGATATGATTGAACTTCAATATGTCGATTCTCGGGGTCTCGGTTTATAAATCTGCAATAAAATACCACAAATACCCACGTAAATCTGACACGACACTCCGATTTACTAAAATCGGTACAAAATTACAACTTTTTATTATTTTTACTACTAACTACTCTAAACTATAAAGATTAACATTTCATACTATTTATACCATAATTTCATATATTTTATATAGAATTCGTTGATAAAACATAATAATATAACGTATATTTAATCATATAAAAATAATACATCAATACACAAGATTCAGCAAAGTGTTGTTCGAAATCATAAGACTTGATCGTGTGATCGAATCTATGATACCAGGAACGAGATGCTTGCTTCAACCCATAAATGGATCTGAGCAACTTGCACACCATGTGCTCTCGACCTTCTTCAATGACTCCCTCTGGTTGCTGCATATAGATTTCCTCGTCAAGAAAGCCGTTTAGAAACGCCGTCTTGACATCCATTTGCCGATTTCATAATCCGGACATGCGGCAATCGAAAGGAGGATGCGGATGGTTTTCATCATGGCCACGGGTGAGAAGGTTTCCTCGTAGTCTATACCCTCTCGCCGTGTGTAACCTTTGGCTACCGGCCGTGCTTTGAAGGTTTCAACCTTCCCATCTACTCCTCTCTTTCGCTTGTAGAGCCATTTACAACCAATGGGCCTTTCACCCCGAGGAAGTTCTACAAGTTTCCGGACCGAGTTAGAGTACATAGACTCCATCTCCTCGATTCATTGCGTCAATCCATTTATCCTTATCGTGATCCAAGATGTAAGGCCTTCTTATAGGTCGGAGGATCATCTTCCACCCCATCGAGGCGACTACGTTTGCCTCTAAATCCATGCCGTACCGAGCCGGTGGCCGAACCACTCTCGCAGTACGTCTGGGTGGAACAGGAATGTCGGAAGTGACTGTTGTATTATTAGTGTTGTTTACAGGAACATCAGCAGCCACAATAGGCCTGATGTCATCGGAGAGTAATTCCTCTAGTACAATTGTACTTCGAGGTCTGTGGTCTTTCATATAACTTTCCTCAAAAAACGTAGCGTTAGTCGAGACTAGCACTTTGTTATCTTCCGGATCGTAAAATAGACCACCACGTGTACCTTTTGCATAGCCTACAAACAAACATACTTTCGTACGTGATTGTAGCTTGGTAGTCTTGTCCATCAGCACGTGTGCAGGACAACCCCATATGCGGAAGTGACGAAGGCTTTCGCGATGTCCGGACCACATCTCAATGGGTGTCTTTTCGACGGACTTTGACGGTACGCATTCAAAATGTAGACCGCGCTTCTAAAGCATAACCCCAAAAGGATATAGGTAGTGAGGCGTAGCTCATCATTGATCTAACCATGTTGATCAATGTCCTCGTTTCTCCTCTCGGCAACTCCGTTTTTTGAGGTGTCCTAGGCGCCGAATGTTGGAAACAAATTCCTTTTTCACCAAGTAGTCAATGAACTCGGTATCTAAATACTCACCTCCACGATCCGAGCGGAGGCATTTCAATGACTTGCCTAGTTGCCTTTCGGCTTCGCTTGGAACTCCTTGAACTTTCCAAAAGCCTCGGACTTTCTATGCGACGGATAAACATAACCGAATCTCGAGTAATCATCAATGAAAGTCACAAAGTACTCGTATCCGCCTCTAGCTTGTACGTTCATCGGACCACAAAGGTCCGAATGCACTAAGTCTAGAGTTCTGTGGCTCTATTACCCTTTGATGAGAAGGGACGCTTAGTCATTTTTCCCTCCGAGCAACACTCGTAGACGGGCGGTGTGTCAACGGATGACTCACCTAAGGCATTAACCTTTTCAAGTCTTTTGAGTCTTTCCAAGGAAATATGGCCAAGCCTTAGATGCCACGGGTATGTTTTATCTTCTTTTACTTGAGAAACTTTCTCGCCTTTTTGCGAGATCTTTGATGAGCAAGCTTTTAAACATTTCGGTATTAAGTAGGGGAGCTTTATGTGGTCTTACAAAATATAAACCATTTTCATTTATAGTTGAACACAATTCAAAGCCATTCTTTGAAATAACAAATTCACCATTCAAACTTGAAACGAGAAAATGATTGTTCAACTAAGGCAGAATAAGAAATCAAATTTCTCCCGAAATTGGGAATTAAATAAACATTGTCTAAATGTAAAATTCTATTATTAAAATGCAAGTCCACGGCTCCCATTTGCTTTAGCCGAAATGAGCGCCCAGGTGCCTACTCGCATCACTTGAGAACCCTCTTCCAACTCCTCGTACGAACTAAGAATCTGCAATGAAGAACATACATGGTTAGTAGCTCCAGTATCAAGTATCCAAGTGGACACATCTTTAGCTACATTAAAAGATTCCAAGAATAGTAATTCCAAATTACCTTTCTTATCTTTCCCGGCGACGACCTTGACTTTGCCATCTTTCACATCACGAAGGTATTCGGGACAATGGCGTCGCCAATGTCCTACCTCCTTACAAGAAAAAGCATTTGCCCTTGGGCTTGGACTCGTCAACTTTCTTGGCGACCTTTTTCTTCATTGGCTTGGGCACGGGTGCAACACTACCCTTCTTCTTCGGTTTCGCCTTAGGCTTGTTTGATGACCGGCTTCGGCCATATTGGCTTGACTTTCTTATCCCCTACTTGGACCTTATCTTTCGATAGCGAGTGCCCTCGTAGATAGTCGATTCATTCAAGATCGTGTCATGGTCAACTCATATTTGCCCATCGATGCGAGTTTTGAACGGGATAAACTCGGAGTCAACGATTCCAAAATCATTGATACTTGAGTTGCTTCATCGAACTTTGATCCATGAATACCGGCGTCATTGAAGTAATCGATCATATTCGAACATGACCATTCACCGCTTGACCTTTCTTTAATTTCGTGTTGACGGCCAACTTTGATGGCATCGTGTCTTGCTTGGTTGCTAGGTGATCCAAACATCGTAGTAAGTTTCCGCATGATTTCTCCCCGGACTCAAACTCTTCAATCTGGGTCCTAATAACCTCCGACACGCCGCCGGGATGATCCCACGAGCCCGGTTATCGCCGATCCGGCGATTACGCCGTTCGATCTCGGCTTTACCGAGGTTTTTGGATCGCCGGCGTAGGGCATTCGAAGTAAGTACATGTTGCACATTCTCGTACGTGAGCACCACGTTTAAGTTACTCTTCCATTTCTTAAAGTTGTTTCCCGTTAATTTTTCGGACGAAAGTAAAGCGAAATTTGAGCGGACATTTTGCTTGAAAATAAAATGACATGTATTAATTCAAGTTTAACACTACTATATTAAATTTTAGGAATTGTAAACTAAAAAATAAGTCTACTCTACCATTCCAAGGTTTTAACCTCGCATCTCAGTGCCGCCTTAGGGTAGGTCAAAGAGATGACGGTTAAATCGAGACAATCTCATCAATGAATAACTTGTGAGAATCAAACATCCCACGGGAATCGAACATCCCTTTATTCATTGACTACCTTCCTTTTTTAGCCTAGATATTATCAAGAATACCCATGATGAGTGTGACCTACTATATCGGTTCTCTTAGGTACGCCCCGAGTATGCCGTCTTAGGATAGGTCAGTGACCCGACGAGTACCCAGAAAACCTATCCTTTAGGAGACCAAGCCATGAATGTTGATAGGGGTGAACACCATCCGTAGGGGGACGAAATCAAAGCGCCGCGAGGCGTCACCCTTCTCTCACTTACTTGTATCTATAGTAGAGGCCGTGGGGTTGGCTGTCGCCTCCCCGCTCCCACTCAATAATTTGGAAGTGGTTGTGGGTTAACTAACCACGTCTTTTTGATGTTATCATAAAAGTACATCAAATCAAGGATTCCGAATGGTGTCGGTGACGTAGGCAAGCCTACCCGTCCTATTCGTTGGAACATATGTGACGGTCGGACGAAATCGGGTCAAGACGGCCTCGTTGAGATAAGAAGGAATCACCCTCCGTTCCCGTGTGTAGCTTAGTCTTGCCGGACCCCCGTGCATACATCACACTAGGAGGGTTAAGTCGGTCGAGCCTAGCTCAGTTGACCACCCAACCTATAAGCGAACCGTTTTTATCCAAGATTTATTGTTCTTTTACCATCATTCAATCTCGTAGACACTACGAATTGAAAACGTGATCTCGTTTGGGCTTTAAGGCGGTTCACCGAGAACACACACCGATAGGCCTAACGATTTCATAACCCGTCCTCGGATCATTAATTAGTTACTAAATTCATTAATTACCACGTATTAATTAAATTTCAACTAATTACACGAGTTTGAATACATGCCTATTTTAATTACCAAAATTAAAATTCTACATGTATGCATGGAGTGGATTTATGATATGATGCATGTCATGGCAATTCCGATTTTATATCTATTTTATGATCGAACACATAAAAAATAAATTGCGGAAATTTAAACACCGAGATGGATTGTTGGTACCCCCGTAACTAATCTATCCTAGGAAAAATAAATTACAATCTTGTTGTCTTCGAGTCTTGATCTTCGAATCTTGAACTCGAACCGCCGGAACACGAACCACGAACACCCGAGAGGAGAAAAGGTCTTTTTAATTAAATAAATCCAATTTATTTTAATTATTCATATATTTAATTTTATTATGTTACATGCGGCTGCTTTTAATTTATTTTCCAAAATTTTTTTTTTTTTTTTTCTCATCATACGGCTGTTGAATAAAAAAATTTAGGTCACAAAAAAAAAAAATAGTGCAGCCGCATCTAAAATAAAACCCTAGCCGCATATATTTATTAAACAGGACTTTTAGTGACGCTTTTCAGCGTCGCAGAAAGTCCTGTAGCAGATTTTTAATAAAATTCATCCGTTTCTCCTCGTTCATACCTTGGGTTTCGTCTTGATCTTCAATTTTTCAGCAAGATCTTCATCTTTTCCAGCCCGGATAATCAAAATAACAATAAAAGATGCTACTTTTTACATAAATTTCGAAAAGAAAGACATAAAGAAAATACAATTCCTATGCTCAATTGTTGCTAAACAAAGGAGCTACAATAGATCTAACGAGTAAACAGTACCAACCCCAATCCATCTCTTCAACCAAGACATTCATAACATAAAAAAAAAAATCATGCGTCGGCCCTATTTTTAAAAAAAATTGGGACAAAAAAATCTACATGTTTTACCACTCCTAGATCTAATATTTTATACGTATAAATATAGATCACCATGGCGACTGATACCACTGTTAGTAATACCATCCGCAACGGAAGCGATTTATGGATCTAGATCTATATAATATGCGTAATAAAACAACTAGATCTATTCTACAAGGGGGATGTAGATCATACCTCTTGAATCTCTAAATTCAAGTTGAAGAACCGCAAA
Source organism: Gentiana straminea (assembly GCA_036785695.1). Classification (NCBI taxonomy): domain Eukaryota; kingdom Viridiplantae; phylum Streptophyta; class Magnoliopsida; order Gentianales; family Gentianaceae; genus Gentiana; species Gentiana straminea. Next base: position 9,539,885 of record JAVUPR010000497.1, on the reverse strand, counting down.
GGATGAATGTGAAGATGTGAAGAGCACCACGCCTTCCGATCGTGTGATCCAAGCAATTCCCGGTGGAAGGAATTCTCGACTCGAACCCTTCCGATATGCTACCGTAAAAATCTCCAAGATTTCTCCCCAAATCTCCCTTGGCCGAAATTATTTTCTTCTCTCTACTATAGGGAGAAGTCGAATTTTATGTGTGTATTGAGGCTTGGGAGAACTCTCTTTATATAGGAGAGTAAAACTTAGCCTCCAAGGATTTTTATTTATCAAACAAAATAAATCCTTTAATAAAAGATAATTCCATAATATCCTAGAACAAATCTAGAATAATATTTATCTTTATTATTTACCATAAATATTTATCCAATAAATATTTTATGCACATGTCTTATTAATCACAAGAAAATAATTTCTTAGTCAATAATCAAGTGCATGAGGCGCCAATATCAAATCCCTTAGGGTTTAATTTCGGCCAACACCATTTTGGGCCAAGTTTGTGAAAAAAGTCTTTTCCACATATTTAATTATTTAGCCCAACTAATTTAATAGTCCACTAAACAATTAATTCACATATCGTTTTAATAAAGTCCAACAAGAACTAAATTAATATTATTAGGATTCGACGTCCGAGAATAGCTATGCTATATTAGGAGGCACGTCGGGGACCATGGACTAATAATCAGTGGCTCCGATAAATCAAATAAATAATTATAGAATAATTATATTCGATAAATCAATCACAGGAATATGCCACCATAATCCCGTGACTGCACTCCTCCGATTATAAGATTATATTTATCTCCTCACGAGAATAATAATAAGCGTCCATTGATATAATCATTACATATGGATTAATCCTCCATAGATCGTTCATTCTAAATCGGGAAGATACCGTTAACCCTTTTAGAACCTCTTATCCTTATTTACCATTAACCCCCAGTGATCAATTAATTCATACAACTCACTTTGGTAGCTAATCGGTGTAATATGAACTCGTACGATCGATCGCTTTCTAGGATTAACAAATAAGGGAACGTACTATCTACTTCCATAAATGGAAGGAATGGATTCCGTATCCGTGATAACACGACTACTCACTCAATCCAAGTACAATGCCAAGATGGGGTAATTCGGACCACGGACTCGGTGTAATCCTTAACCGTCAAGTCAAACTTCATACCGATTCAAACAGTTGACCGTGATCACCTCGGGATTAAGATATATCCATAAATATGATCATCCATTGATTCGATAAGACTTCTCGATTACGGAATTATATCGTGAACTCTAATCAAATCGGTCCACCCCTATATGATATATCTATCATATATAAATGCCCCATTAGGTTCTCTTAACCAAAATCCGGATAAGACAATCACACCTATTGTGTTACGGGCGCATTAATAGCACGTTAAAGGAGAGACCCGATACTCTCGATTAACTTCACTACGGGCTAATTGTATTTTAAGTACATCTTCACTAACTCAATCCTCCCGTGTATATACCATACACCGAGTTAAGTGATTACATAAACGATATACTTTAGGGTTTTCTGTAGTGTAAATACTATTGTCACATCGGTGAATATGAGAATAATAAATATGAATAATAACATCATTTCATTTATTAAATAAAACAATGACAAAATTGTCTTTCGGGCATCACACCTAACACCTCACACTGGGATCAAGCTCAAAACACCATTTGAGGTTTGGTCAGGAAAGTCAGCAGACTACTTTGGACTTAGGGTTTTTAGAAGCACATTCTACTACCATGTCAGTGAGGGTAAATTGGAACCTAGGGCCAAGAAGGGTGTGTTTGTTGGATATGAAGATGGAGTTAAAGGGTATAGAATCTTGTCATCAGCTGAAAATAGGGTTATACTCAGCAGGAGTGTAGTCTTTGATGAAAACTCTATGCTTAACTCATCTGTGAGGGCCATATCTGAATCTAAAATTGGATCGGAGACTGAGAAGGTTGACAAACAGGTGGAGCTTCAAGTAAAGTCTACTGAATCAAAAGACTCAACAGGGGATAGTCAACACTCAGCTGATCCAGAACCGGATCCAAACCAGTCTGTTGAACAAGGGTCAGCAGATACTCAAACAACTGATGTTGGTCAGCAGGGTATAGCTCTTAGCAGAGCTAGGAGGACCAATATCAGACCCTCAAGAAGATACGGGTTTGAGGAGGATATAGTTGGATATGCACTACAGGTAGCTGAAGAAGTGGATGAATTTGAACCTAGCACTTACAAGGAAGCTGTGACATGTTCTGAGGCATCTTATTGGCTTGTTTCTATGGGAGAAGAAATGGAGTCACTTCAGAAGAATGAGACTTGGGATCTGGTCAAACAACCACATGATATGAGGGTGGTCAGCTGTAAATGGATCTTCAAGAAAAAGGAATGAATGACATCTGTTGAGGGTATCAGATATAAGGCACGTTTGGTTACTAAGGGGTTTAGTCAGAAAGAGGGGGTAGACTATTGTTAAGTAAAATGTATTTCTCTGTGAGGGTATATTTGGTATTTTATGTTTTTGCCACCTGTCCTAAATCTGTTTGTAAAACTCTGTATTTATGCACTGGTGATTAGTGCACACAATCTAATGAGATAGATTCTCTTCAGTTTGTTATTGCAAAAATCATCTTGGTAGCAGATCTGGTTATGTCGGCGTGAGCTCAACATGAGCACCGAAGCTCCGACCACCGCTGTTACGGTAGCAATGGCTGCTCCTACTAACACCGGAGGGCCGAATGTGCAACATATTAACACTCAAAGCACTGAAGCTGCAATCTCAGGCACGTATACTGTTCCTACTGAGACTTACGCCGGATTTCCACCGTTGAGCATTTCTCCTGGGCTATCTACTCATCTTGGCCTTGGATCAGGTGGTTTTCTTCCTTTTAGTCACATGCAGACCTCAAGTATTCTTTTTGGCCCTCATGCATTCTCAAGTTTACCACCTGCTTCGACAATTGGAAGTTTAAGTGCTATGAATACTGTTCCGCTATCTACAAGTAATCTAAATCAGACCTGTAGTGTGAAACTTGATCGTTCTAATTATCTTTTGTGGAAGTCAACTGTGCTACCCATTATCAGGGGTCACAGATTGGAAGGACACATTCTTGGAGATGATATACATGGAAGGGTAGGCTCGTCTCCCTTTTCTGTTTCACCATCCCCTTATCAAAGGCCTCAAACTGCTGAGGAATGGAATTTGTCAGATCAATTGCTTATTGGATGGCTGCTGAGTTCAATGACAGAACAAGCCTTACAGGAAATAGTTGGATGTAATTTTGCTAGAGAGATCTGGATTACTCTCGAAACCTTGTTCAATAGTCAATCTGAGTCCAGGATGCTTGAGTTTAAAAGTGCCCTGACAAGAGCCACTAAAGGATCTAAACCTATGGCAGATTACTTGGCCCAAATGAAGTCTTATGCTGATAATATGAATGCTGTTTATTATCCCATCTCAAAGTCAGAGCTGATACTTGCAACTCTAGCAGGTTTAGAGAGGGAATATGAAGCTGTGATAGTGAATCTGACTGCAAGGGTTGGATCCTTGACTTGGCAAGTAGTTCAGTCCCAACTGTTGATGCATGAAAGGCTCCGTACCAGATTTAACTGTTCTACTGGAGTTAATTTGGGTGTGCCCTCTGCTCAATTTTCTAGCAATTATAATTCCACGGCTAACTCTGCTGGCCCTAGACCTTCCAACCCTCAGAATTCAAGCAATAGGGTCAAAGGTGGTAGAAGCAACAGAGGAAGAGGAGGTGGAAGAAACAGTGGCAATATACCAGTGAGTCAATTATGTGGAAAGACATGGCATATTGTGACATCATGTTGGCATAGGTTTAGGGAGGACTTTGTACCTCCCAACAATGCTTGTAATGGTGGCAAACAAGCCTCTGCAAATGTGGCTAGTCCTCAGTCCCCAGTGGATCTTGCTTGGTATATGGATAGTGGAGCCACAAATCATGTCACCACAAATATCAACAACTTGCACCTGACTGGAGATTACAATGGTTCAGACACTCTGGCTGTTGGAAATGGTGAGCTTCTTCCTATTTCTCATTCTAGAACTTGCACTCTTCCCACACAAAACAGTACTCCTCTTCACCTTAAAAAGTCCCTATATGTTCCTAGTATGACCAAAAATCTTATTAGTGTTTCCCAGTTAAATAATTATTATCCTGTTGTGATTGAATTTGACAATAAGTGTTGTTATGTTAAGGACAATGACACAAGGAAACTTCTGAGTATGAGTTATTAGGCATGGATTATACCAGGTTCCTGTCATCAAGAATCCAAGTAGCCAGTTGACCTTCCTTCACTCCAAAGATCTTCCAGACTTCAATACCAAAAAAAGTTTATAATGCTTTTGTTTGTTCTTCCACTAGTTTAAGTAAGGATTTGAACATTTGGCACAAGAGACATGGTCATCCTTCCAGTCTGTCTTGAAATCTACTTGTAATGTCCATGTTGACAATAACATTGTTGCCTTTTGTGAAGCTTGTCAATTTGGCAAAATTCATGCTTTACCTTATGATAAATCTTCTTTCCATGCTAAGTCTTTGCTTGATGTTGTCTATACTGACTTGTGGGGGCCAACTCATGTGATATTTACTTCTGGTTATCAGTACTATATTCATTTTGTTGATGATCATTCTAGGTACACCTGGATATATCCCTTGAAACACAAATCTGAGGCCTTATCTGCTTTTGTTGCCTTTAAAGACCTTGTAGAAAACTAGTTTAAAACCACCATTAAATACATCCAGCCTGACTGGGGAGGGAAATATAGAACTTTTGAACCTTATCTGAAGGACAATGATAGTTTTAGGCATCCTTGCCCCCATGCTCATGGGCAACATGGAAGAGCTGAGAAAAAAGACAGACACATTGTGGAAATGGTCCATACCCTCCTTGCTTAGGCCTCCATGCCTCTTAAATACTGGTGGGATAGCTTTGAACAAGCTGTTCACATCATTAATGACCTGCCTACACCTGTCCTTAAGAATCTCACACCCTCACAGGTTCTTCTTAAGGTCCAACCTGATTATTCTATCTACAAAGTGTTTGGTTGCAGTTGTTACCCTAATCTGAGGCCTTATCAAATCACAAGTTTAGTTTTCATTCCACCAAGTGTGTGTTTTTGGGTTTGAGCACTAAGCATAAAGGGTACAAATGTATTGATCCTTGTGGTAGGATATACATTAGTAAATATGTGGTCTTTAATGAATGTTAATTCCCATTTAAGGAGTGTGGCAGTTGATCCTAATCTTATTCAAACCTTTTATCTACCTACATCCTTCTCTGATCCTGATACCACACCTTCTAGTATCAGTTCTCTTAGTAATTCTCCCACTTGTCCTGTTGCCACACACAGTCCTCTTCCTATGTCACATTCTATTATAATTCTGACTCTATGACCACTCCTAACATTACCTCTACAGCTTCTCCATCTAAATCACCTACACTTTTACCCTCTGAGCCAGTCCTGCTTCTGAAACTCCTACTCATGCACCACCTGTCATGCATCCAATGCAGACTAGGTCCAAGAGTGGTATTTTTAAACCTAAAGTTTACTCCTCATCTCTTACTCATACCAACCTCCTAGCTCATCTTTATGAACCAGTTAAAGTGTCTGAGGCTTTGCTTTGTCTAGAATGGAAAGGTGCTATGGTTGAAGGATTTAATGCCTTACAACAAAATCACACTTAGGATCTTGTACCACCTGTTCCAGGGCAGAACATTGTAGGAAACATGTGGGTTTTCAAACTGAAATTAAAACCAGATGGAACAGTCGTGAGGCATAAGGCCAGACTAGTAGCAAAGGGGTTCTTGCAGACTTATGGAGTTGACTATAGAGACACATTCAGTCCTGTGGCTAAGGCTTTCAACTATCAGAGTTGTCTTGTCTCGTTGTCGTTTCTTTCGGGCGGTCCATCGACATGTAGACATAACAATGTCTTCCTTAATGGTTCAATCAATGAAGAAATCTTTATGGCCCAACCAGAGGGTTTTATAGATCCCAACAAGCCTCAGTTTGTGTGTAAACTTAATAAAGCCCTGTATGGGCTGAAGCAAGCTCCTAAAGCTTGGTTTGGAGCACTCAGGTCACAAATGTTGGAATGGGGCTTAATTCAGTCAAGAGCTGATAATTATTCTTCAAACCACCACACCGATGCTGTATGTTCTCATATATGTTGATGATATACTGGTTACAGGAAGTCCTGACAACCTAATTCAAAAGTTTATCAGTCATTTGAACTCTAAATTTACCTTATTAGGACCTGTTTCTCACTTCCTCGGAATGCAGACCTTTAGAGATTTTAACGGTCTGATTTTATCTCAAGAACACTGTGCAAGTCAACTTCTGAAGAGACTAAATATGGAAAATATAAAGCCTAGCACAACACCTATGACTGCAGGAAATCATCTGAGTCCAAATCAAGGTGAACCTCTAAAGATACACTTGGTTTATAGATGTGCTATTGGAGGACTCCAGTTTCTAACCTCCACAAGACCTGATTTGACTTATGATGTCAACCACTTAAGCCAATTTATGCAATCTCCTACAGTTGATCATTGGGTAGCCTTAAAGAAGGTTCTTAGATATGTCAAAGGAACCTTGAGGTACTCCCTCTTCATAACTACCGGAACTAATCTAAATGTTCAAGGTTTTTCTGATGCAGATTGGGCTTGCTTTCCATCTGACAGAAAGTCTGTCACATGATACTGTGTATATCTAGGCTCTTCTCTAATCTCTTGGTGTTCAAAAAAATAGGATGTTGTGTCAAGATCTATCACAGAGTCTGAATATAGATCCCTGGCCAATGTAACTATAGAAATTTCATGGATTATGCAGGTGCTGAAAGAAATGAGGGTTAAAGTTCCCAATGCACCAATTGTTTGGTGTGACAGTTTAGGTGCTGCCTCTCTAGCTCAGAATCCTATGTATCATGCTTGGACAAAACATATAGAAGTTGATGTGCATTTTGTGAGAGACAAAGTTATCAACAAGGAGCTGAAAGTTCAGTACATTCCATCCGAGTCACAACTAGCAGATTTCTTCACAAAGGCCTTATCAGTCCATCAGTTTAATCATTTCAGAAGCAAACTAAATGTGTTATCTATCACATCTAATTTGAGAGGGGGTGTTAAGTAAAATGTATTTCTCTGTGAGGGTATATTTGGTATTTTATGTCTTTGCCACCTGTCCTAAATCGGTTTGTAAAACTCTGTATTTATGCACTAGTGGTTAGTGCACACAATCTAATGAGATAGATTCTCTTCAGTTTGTTATTGCAAAAATCATCTGAAGAGATGTATTCCCCAATGGTCAGACATACCTCCATCAGGGTGCTGTTAGCAATAGTGGCCGATTAGAATCTTGAACTCGAGCAATTGGATGTGAAGATCGCTTTTCTACATGGAGATGTAGATAAGGAGATTTATATGACTCAGCCAGAGGGTTTCCAAGTTCCTGGCAAGGAAGGGTATGTTTGAAAGTTGAAGAAGTCCTTATATGGACTTAAGTAGGCCCCAAGATAATGGTATAAGAAGTTTGACAACTATATGGTTTAGTAGGGTTATAGTAGGAGTCCATATGATTGCTATGTTTATCACAACAAGTTGAAGGATGGTTCAATCATCTATTTGGTGCTGCATGTGAATGATATGTTGATAGCTGCTGTGAACAAGTCTGATATTCAAGATCTGAAGAATCTGCTCAGGGCTGAATTTGAGATGAAGGATTTGGGGAATGCAAAGAAAATTTTGGGGATGGAGATCTATAGAGATAGGAAGCAATAGAAGTTGTTCTTATCTCAGCAGGGGTATATTGAAAAGATATTATCCAAGTTTGGCATGCCAACAGCCAAACCTATAGATACTCCTATAGCACCAAATCTACATCTGTCTGCTGTGTTTGCTCCACAGTCAGCTGAAGAGGAAGAATACATGTCAAGAGTTCCATATGCTAGTGCAGTGGGCAGCTTAATGTATGCCATGGTTTGTACTAGGCCTGATTTGACTCAGGCAGTCAGTGTTGTCAGCAGGTTTATGGCTCAACCTGGAAATGGGCACTGGAAGGCAGTGAAAAGGATATTCAGGTACCTTAGGGGTACATCACATATTGGACTCATTTAGGGAGGTGGTACTCAACGTTTTGTCACATGGTACTGTGATTTTGATTATGCTACTGATGTGGACAGCAGGAGATCTATGGCTTGGTATGTGTTTACTTTGGGTGGTTTTGTGGTAAGTTGAAAGGAAACTTTACAGGGTAAAATGACATTATCTACTACTGAAGTAGAGTATATGGCACTGACAGAAGCAGCAAAGGAAGCAATCTAGTTGAAGGGGCTAGTCAATGATCTGAGTCTGCATCAAGATAAAGCAAGGGTGTATTGTGACAGTCTTAGTGCAATATGTTTGGCTAAGGACCAGGTTCTTTATAAGAGAACCAATCACATTGATGTTGGGTACCATTTTCTAATGAATGAGAGGAGGGTCAAAGTGGAGAAGATCAGCACTGATGTTAATCCTGCTGATATGTTCACTAAACCAGTTCCAAGAGGCAAGTTTCAGTTGTGTCTGGACTTGCTGAATATCCAAAGCTGTTAATCTGAATCTGAGAACACTCAGCTGATGATGGGGGTCTGCTGAGATGTTCAAATCTGAAGACAAAGAGGATTTATGGCACTTGGTTGTGCATCTGGTCAGTTTTCATGAAGTTGAAGTCAAGGTGAAGATTTGTAATGGTGACTTAAACTATGCTACTGAGGTCTGGTATGGAAACATGTTCTGGTCAGCAGTGTATAAAGCATCTGCTGACTCTGGTGTTCAGTTGAGGCAAGTTCAGCAGGGTTGATCAACCTGCTGATGGCAAGTCTATTGAAGACAAGTCTGCTGATGCACAGCAGACTTGGGGAACACGTCTTCTGCATGTTTTCGAGTTTTGGTTAAGTTACTTCTGGGGTATTTCAGTCATTATCTGGTTTGGCTGTTTAGTTGGTTAAGGTTTGATTCCCAAGGCTATAAATAACATCTATATTAATTGTAACGTGGAATGTAACTTTCTGTTGATAATAAAATATCCTCGTTTGTCCGTGGAGTAGTCAGCACATTGCCGGAAACCACGTTAAATATGTGTTCTTCTTGTTTCAGTGTTTGTTTTCTTGTTAAATCTTTTATCTTATCACAATCACCGTCACTTCTTGATTGATCCGGCATAACAAGAAGTATCATCATAAAGCCTCGCACACCTTGCTATCCAAATATACCATAACAATGTGACAATTATAGCAAACCTTTCCCTCATCACACATATCAAAGAGATAGGCCATAAAGCTCACAAAATCGCAATTGTGTCGTAACCCATCGGATACAATGAGGTCATTATAAGTAAACCAAACATGAGAGAGGATCATACAAAAGAACAAAGTATGTTTCAGGTCCTCCTCAGCATTTCCACATAATAGGCAAGAATCATCTCCCATCGACCTCCTTCTAAAGGAGGTGGCAATCGATAAAAAATCGTGCAAGTAATTCCAAAAGAAATGATGCACTCTCGCTCGAACCGATATTTTCCAACAAAGCCTTCAAATAGTATCCGGTGAACTAGAGAACGACGGATGATCTGCTCATAGTTGCTCATAAAAGAAGTTGATTGCCAACCGATAGCCAAATTTTACCGAATAAACTTCACGCTTCGCATAGTGCCAAATGACATTATCACACTGAGTATCCGATGGGACATGGAGACTCCAAATTGCATGCGCCTCACAAGGGAAGAAAGGCTCCATCACCAAATCGGTCTTTGAAAAATGCGTACCGGCATCAATCATGTAAAAAAATGTAGTGTCCGGGGATAAAGAAGGTGAACTCACCCAAAAGGGGTAGGCTGTAACCCCCCCAGACCCCGGGCCTTGCAGCGCTAAATGAGTTATAAATGATCCGGTCAACGGCTTAGACCGCCGTCCTCGCTTGGTCTAAAAGGGCTGACCCGAGTTGACAAGACCTATTATGTCTCACACTTATATGGGGGTGAGCATTCTACTATTTTTCCTATGTGGGACATTACATTCTCCCCCCTTTATAAGGGACTAGCGTCCTCGCCAGGACAGCCAAGACTATACCTGGATCGTCCCTACCAGAGGTAACTAGAGGCCATCCTTACACCGTCTTCTTGTACGGTGCAGCGCATAGTCCCATCTGATAGTCGGCTCTGACACCATTCTGTAATGCCTCCATGGAAAGTTATTGGGTGCACCCGCCATATGCGGAGTGCACCCATGTGGCAAATTGTACACATTTCATTCTTAAACAGAATTCAAACTATGTGGTCAAGATTTGTTTACCGGTCAATTAGATGCATGTGGATATACCACACAAGAACTTCCCCGCCCCCAGACCCCGGGCCTGCTAGCGTTAAATGAGTTATAAATGATCCGGTCAACTGCTTAGACCGCCGTCCTCGCTTGGTCTAAAAGGGCTAACCCGAGTTGACAAGACCTTTTATGTTTCACACTTATATGGGGGTGAGCATTCTACTACTTTAACCTATGTGGGACATTACATAGGCAGCCAAGAATCACCTTAAACTCTAACATCAACAACATAACCAACACGACAACCCGAGTCTTTAATAAGAAGGTCTCGTCCATCTATAAGGCTCCGTCAAAGAAAGGATTGTCTCGGTCCTAAGGTAACATCAAGAATGTTCGAATCTCAAAAATACCTCTCATAAAAACCTTGTTAACAAGCAACATTGGCACCTTAAGGACACGCCACACTTTCTTAGCTAAGAGAGCTAAATCAAAAGTCACAGAATCCAAGACCTTTGAGGTACTTCGACATTGTACATACATCACATTTCTTCCAATGAATTTCCGCTTCTCTTCTGTCCCTCTCTAATAGAATATGCGAATCGTGCCCTCTAAAACTATACGAGCCTCTGGGATACGAAAACACTGTATAACACAGGTAGGATTAACCTGCAACACACCCTTAATAAGGGTTTCCTTTTCGGCTGGTAATAATAACTTTTTTTCCACGCACTTAGTTTCTTTCGTGCTTTGTGTTAGGTGATCGCGTGTAAGTCACTAATGTCGATATTACTAGCAAGAATACTAGGTCCATCATAGTATAGTAAGGGCGAATCAATGTCGATCCCATATAGACAATGCAACTTAAGTATAAACGATTCTAACCTAACTAAGAAGACATATATAAGTGGTCATTGACCAACAATAAACATAAAAGAAACGTGGTATTCCTCCCATTTTTCCCATCGATCTACTAACTTGGATTAGTTAATCCTTAAGTTTACTTCCCCCATAATTTCCTTAAACTAATCGAGCGAGCTTTTAATTTAGTTTTAAGCTACGGGTGCAACTCCGACCATGGTAGTAGATAATCTATACGCCAGCTACCCTCCTTACTTGGTCCGTAATAGCCCATACGCATAAAGAACTAGAATTTCCAGTATCGAGCGCTAACTCATACCGCTAACCCGCCTAGGCAGCTATCGACATTGATTAGCACGTTCCTTGGGTCCATCAAGACAATGTCCTAACTAACACTTCACTATCAGTATTTCATGTTAATTTACGAATTAGGAATACTAGATTGGCCAGACCTATTACTCGTTTTAATTATTTCTGTCGATCAATGTAGTTGACGCGAATCCCAGATTAAGTTTCCTAAATTTTGCCTCGGTAAACTAGTATATCCTACGGCATCAACATTCTGCCTATTATGAGCTAAAAATAGTTGTTTCGACTTATAAATATGAACCATTTGAGTTGAATATCATATGTCGGGTTCGTGAGTCGAGTAATTTGCACTTAGCGTTTTTTTCCTTATTTCGATATTATTTCGTGCATTGTTTGATTATTTTCAGGATACGAAATATTAGGCTGAGCATCATGGACAAATCTGGAGCGGACTGAACGAAAGGATTGGGCCTAGGGTATTCCAGAACATTCCAAGTTAAGTCGGCAGAAGAAAAATGACAAAATTACCCCCGGTTTACCGAGAATGGGCACCGACTTACCGAGGATCCAGAATCTTCTGAAACGCGTTTTCTTGGACGAGGGGAAGGTCTAGGTGTTTCGAAGTCGGTTTATGTAACTATAAATAAGAGGCTTCGCCTCAGAATTCAATGTACCACACAACTATTACAATTATTATGCAATAAAAGTTTCTAGTTCTTTATTTTATTATTTTATGAGTTCTGGTCGGAGAGACGACGGAGTCGCCGCCTAGGGAGAGATCCAAGGGAGATCTACACTCATCTTCGAGGGTATGATTTTCTGTCTTTTCCAAGATGTAGATCTGTCGTTGTTCTATTCGACTAGTATGTGTTAATTGCTTATTTAGTTTAATTATGTAGTAGTTAGTTTACTTTACCCCGTGTGTTATAGATTTAATTCGTTGGTGAAGAAATCATGAAGTAGTGATTACGTTCTTCAGATCTGCGACGGTCTATATCGCTAGATCTGAACACCTAGTAAATTACTAATTCATGATAATCGGCGCCAGCTACGTTGATCGATATATTTAATTTACATGTTAGTAGCCTGATCAACTATTTGCATATCATCGTAAATTAGCATGAAGTACTGATAGTGAAGTGTTAGTTTGGACATTATCCTCATGGACCCTAGGAACGTGCTGATCAGTGTCGACAGCTGTCTAGGCGGGTTAGCGTTATGAGTTGGCGCTCGATATCGATAGCTCTAGTTCTTTATGCGTATGGGCTATTACGGACCAATTAAGGAGGGTAGTTGACGTATAGATTGTCTACTACCATGGTCGGAGTAAATAGGGTTAGAAGTTGTACTCGTAGCTGAACAATGAATTAAAATTCACAAATGGGGAGGACTATTGCATGTGTGGGGGGAATAACTAATTACTCATAATTGAACTAATACATTAGAAACTCTTGTTTACAGCCGTGTGAGCTAGCGTAATATTGTTAGTGTGTGAGACCGATTTTACTACTATCTATATTATAGTTGGTCGTAGACCGTTAATTGTGACAAGCTCAATCTTGATAATTTGACGTTCTTACGGGGATCGACCTTGACTCGCCAGTACTCTACTACGATAAACCTAGTCCTATTGCTAGTAAGTGCTTTGCACGCGATCAATTAACTAAAACACGTAAATACAAACAGATCTACCATATTGAAGATAGAAAGGAACGTTCAAAGCTTCATACCTTCAACAATGGAGATCTAGCTTGATCCACTCAAGCTAGAGATGGTGAGGAAGGGAAGGAAACCAGAAAATAACTCCCCAAAAGCTTAGGAAAACTTTATCTCATCAAATTGTATAATGTATATAATAAATGATTGAATATAATTGAGTGCTTATGTAATAATCAGCATATACGGCTTTATATGGATACAATAGCCAACTTATGACTCTCAGAAACCCTAACCAACCTAGTCAATACGGTAGAATCGATTTCGTGTTCCACAAGGCTCTCGGTTTACCGGACCTAGCCCACGGTAAACCGGTCTCACTTTTCCTCTTTTTCTTCAACAGATTTCTTCTTGGACTTTATTTACTTGGCCCAACATTCTTCTCTTGATCCAGATCCATTCTTCCATTGCTTCGGATTTGATACATCATGTAAAACACATAAAATGAGGCAAAAAGTACCAAACCCTCGGGAAAATAACACAGATGCAAAATTATGAATCTAGGAACACGCACATAGCATTTAAAACATATTCCATCTAACAACGAGTCTGTCTATCCACTCTTGAGCATAGTTCGGGTGAATAAAGGTATAATTATTGGTACTATTTAGGGCATTATCATTAGGAAATCTACGTGGGAATGCCGCAGAATTCAAAAATTATTTCCTTTAACCAGGACCGGCTTCGTTTAAGCAACAAACATAATAAGATAGTAAACGGTGGTTACCTTGCTTGATCTAAAAGATCGCCGCTTTGACCGTCTAAGGAGAGTAGTGGTGCATGGAGTCACCCAAGTGTTCGACCTCTACCACTAGTCCACACGAACAACACGCCGGAATCCACCATTGGATTGCTACTAGAAAAACTCGGTTGCTAGACCGACCTTTTCTCTCTCAAAGAAGCTCTCTATTTTTTACAAGAAACTATTAGTCTCTTGAAATTGTGATGTACAAAATATCTAGCCAACCCTTGGTTTTATAGGGTGTGTGGCGCCATCTAGTAATCCCAATCTGATTGGGAGAAGCTTCCTAGTAGATTGGGGAGAAAGAAAACATTTTCCTAATAAAATAAGGAAAATCACTTTGATTGATTTATCTCTTTTATCTTATATTAAATAAATCTAGGATATTGTCAATATCTCATATTGAATATCTTTATCTTATTACCATAATTCTATTTTCCCAAAATCCAATTAATATCCAATATTAATATTATGGTAATCTTATTAATTAAATTGCACAATCCAAGTGTATCATATACTCATGAAAAGGGCGCCCCAAATAGCCTAATATAATGCTATGATTAATTAATTTGCAAAATACATGTGTATCAATATACACAATATATATATTTCGAGACATATACACTATATGTACCTCTTGACGAGTGGCTTACGCACCTCTTGACGAGTGGCTTGCGCACCTCGCTTTTGTTCAATTATAAATAAATACGCACCTTGATGGAGATTTGTAGCATCATTCAAGTAAATACAAATTAAGATCGTAGAAACATGAGCTTGTGATATAGCTACGACTAATTCCAGACCGGTTAATGCAAGAACTATAAATAAAGGACCAAGATCTCCTATGAAATAAAAAAGATCATTCATACATAGCATAGTCCAAGCGAACCCACTCAAAATATTTATTGAACTATCACCGGCCATCATATTAGCAAATAAATGTATTCCTGAGCTTAATGCACGAAAACAATGAGGGATTAGCTCAAGGAGTACTAAAAAGGGGTGCTAACAGCAGTGGGACTCCTGCGGGTAATAAAAACCTTAAAAAATGAAGCCCATTTCTTTGAAATCCCACTATAGTAATGCCAATAAAAATAGAAAATGAGAGACCTAAAGTAATGAGAAAATGACTTGTAACTGTGAAGCTATAAGGTATCTGATATACCCGGATTGGAGTGGGGCCCTGTTCATCCATATTGGGCCTACAATCTTGGCCCATCAACGTAGATAATGGGCTTCTACCTCCGCTGGCCGCTGCCACCAAGCATCTTCTAGCCGCTAGCTACAAACCGAGGCCTATCCGCCAACAGTAAGCCGGATCATGTCCGCTAACGGTAAGCCGGACTCATTCTCTCCACGTGATTCCATCCTATACACTCAAGGCACAAACGAGTCCGCTACTCAACCAAACCTCTCCGGACTCGCTGTTCGCCATGCTTATCCAGCTGGCCAATCCAGCTGGCAACACTTTACAGCTAGATAGGACACTTGTATTGCATGCATGCTTAACTTAGCTATGTACCCTCAGTTGTCTTATCAATGAACAGTGAACCGACTTACTTTAGCCTATATATATAGGATCACATTGTAATAGAAGAGGACTCTCTCAAGCTTTAGCTATAAATCTAATAAAAGCAGAAACTCTGCCAATTTGTCGACTAATTAATTTGTTCACCCTATAAACTCATCCGGCAGCCCTTGTTCTTATTCGCCACCCTACCCTCACCGGAGAAATCATCCATATCAGCCTTATATCCTCAAGATAAACACTGTTACCGCAAATCTGGTGTTCCACGCAACATCAGTTGGCTCCGTTACCGGGAAATTTCATTTTCATTCAGCATTTGGAGGCCACTTACTCCATCACAAAGACGATTTCACGGTATCTCAGGCGAGGTTATCATCATCTACAGTCTGTCGGTTACCAAAACCTTGAACCTTTTGGGATAATACAGCCCAGAAACCGCTGCTCTCCTCATCTCAAACAACTTACACGGAGATCACCAACTTCATCGTGTACTCACGCTTGAGTCCACCCTTAATATCCAGGTTGGTTTAAACACCCTCTTTGACAGTTTCAGATCTTCAAGTAAAGAAAATTTGGTCTTTTGCGCTGTAAGTCGCCTGGAAAACACAAACACTTTTTACCTCGATATACCGAACCAAAAATACCCAAATCACATCTCCAGAAAAAACCCACAAAAATCATAAGTGATGACATGCGAGCATATATACGGGAAAGGACTAAAGCCCGTGAAATACACGAGGAGGCGGTTAGGAAAAACAAAGGAAAGGGAATCGCTGGGACATCTAACCCAAATAACGAACAAGAAGCTATTTCAGCCGGGGGAGCTCACCCACAACAAGATACATATAAAATAGCTCTGCAAGCGCACATGGAATATGTAGAAGAAATGCGGGAAGGAAATGCACTACTCATTGCAGAAGGGTTAATTACCACCTCGATCAATCCGTAAATTCAACCCTCCTCAACCCGCACAAACTGAGATTCAGCCCACATTCATTCCTCCAAAAACGGTTCGACCACAGCGATCAGAAATAGAGGAAAGTAGTCATGCAACCTCACATCCCAAAGAGGGTAGGAAATCTGCACTGGGTAGATTGGGGCCCGCAATCGACGATCGCGGTGTAGCCCCAGCGCGACCAAAGAACACTCGGCGAGTTCGCACCCGCTTGGAAGGACAGGGGGACTCGGAAATTGAAGAAAGTTATGTTGCGCTCCCACCTCAACCCCCAAATCAGGAAGAAATAGGCATCATGAAAAAACAAATAGAGGAATTACAGAAAGGTACAAAGGGTGTTAAAACGGTTCCGACATGGGGAACAAGTGTGCTTCATCCCAGCATACTGAAAGCGGCTCCAAGGGGAGGAACTCACTATCCCAATTTCATAAACTACCATGGAGCAACAGATCCTCTGGATTGGCTATCCGCTTTTCAAAGCAGAATCAGCTTATGTACCTCTAGCGACGAGGCTTGGTGTATAGCATTTGTGGGATCAATGCAAGATCGGGCAGCGTCATGGATCCGCAGTCTTCCTCCTGGATTGATTTTATCATGGGATGACCTCGATCAACAAGTTTATAGCGAAATTCAAGTCGGTAGGAGGACCAAAAAGACGCATATCGACCTACGCTGAGGTCCGACAAGGCGACAATGAGGGTACCCGCAGCTACTTATGAGCGGTTTTACAAAGTGTATGAGCTAACCGGGGGTATAGCGGATAACGTTGTCATGAGTAGTTTCGAAACAAAGGGGGTTGAAGCCGGGGTACACGAAGTCTTATTTCGCTTTGTCACCACCGAAACCTACAAGAGATGTTGAGCTCGACTAGGAAGTACATTGCAACCGCGCGGGAAACGAAGGAGCGTCTTCGTCCAACAAAGGCAAACAGAGGGCCGAGCGTAGCCCCCCAAGAGACACCCGCGAGAGGGCGGATAGGGAAATCAAGAAACCCGAAAGATTTAAGGAGAGCATTTCACGCCGCTCGAATTTCCTATTCTCAAGTGTTGAATGAAATCAGAGACGAAATACCTGAACCATACCTAATGGTTCCTGACACACGCCGTGATGCATCCAAATTTTGTGGCTATCACAGGGATAAGGGTCACACTACCGATGAATGTATCCAATTCAAACGAGCAATAGAGAAGTTGCTCGCTCGCGGACACCATGATCACCTCAAACTTGATGCCGGTGGTCCAGATAGAAGGAATCAGCAAGCTCGTCAGTTCGATAGAAACATTAGAATGATAACCGAGCCTCCTCCCACTAACAATCAAATCAAGAATCGCATCGGCTCCATCAACAAACATGTGGAGAAGCCTATAGTTTTGCGAGGGAGTGAACAGCCCCTTGCCTTTACTCGAAGTGAGCTAGTGACCTCAACCAATATGGAGGATATGTGCCTTTGCATCTCAGTGGTCGTCAATCGGGCCTGTGTCAATAGAGTGATGGTTGATACAGGAGCTTGCCGCGATATCCTATATTACAACTGCTTCAAAGAGTTGGGGTTCAGCGACTCTAATTTGAGGCCTCATAATGGCACCCTTGAGGGCTTCACCAATCATAAGATACAGGTCAAGGGGGCCATCGACCTCGATGTACAGATGGGAGATTATGCACCTTTTCGCATTGAAAAGGTTATGTTTTTAGTTGTCGATCTTCAGTCCAATTATAACATGATAATTGGGACACCAGCTTTAAAACAGTTTCAGATGGTAGCTTCCATTCCGCATCAGCGGGCAAAGTTTTATGTTGGGGACAGGATCGGAACGTCGATCAGCGAACCTGCCGCTGTCCTGACATACATACATGAGATGAGAACAGGGAATAAGAGGGTTCGAATTGAACAGCCATATAACATGGAGAACATCGACATGATCAGGGCCGCTGTCGACCCTGAACCAGTCAAAGTAGAGTGTGAAACATTACAAGTCAGAGATGAGCCGATTTTACGGCGAGAGATGAGTTGGTCGAGGTGGTCATCAATGATGAATATCCCGAGCAAAAGATAAAGATAGGGGCTCGACTGAGTCCTGTCGAAAGGGAAAAATTGATACAATTACTCAAAGAAAATTCGAGTGCCTTTGCTTGGGTGGTTACCGACATGCGAGGAGTCGAACCGTGGCGTCGCCCGCACCATCTTAACGTCGACTCTACTTTCAAGCCAATACAACAGGCGAGCGCGTCGCTTCTCGAACGAGAAAAGGAGGCGGCGGTGAAAGTAGAGGTCGGAAAGCTTCTACAAGCGGGAATCATAAAAAAGCTTGCCTACCCTACTTGGTTGGCAAACGTGGTTATGGTAAAGAAGCACAACGGCAAATGGAGAATGTGCGTCGACTTCACGGACATCAACAAAGCGTGTCCGAAGGATCCTTATCAGCTGCCACGAATTGATCGGTTAGTTGACTCTATTTCTGGCTTTGAGGTTTTAAGCTTCTTAGACGCATATTCTCGGGTATCATCAAGTACGGATGGCGAGTCCGACAAAGAAAAAACGGCTTTCGTAGCGTTGGAGAATTGTATTATTATGAAATGATGCCATTTGGGGCGAAGAATGCGGGTTCGACCTATCGGCGAATGGTCAACAAGGTCTTCGGTTCGCGGATAGGCGTAAATATGGAGGCTTACATAGACGACATGGTCGTTAAGTCCGCGGGGACGGTCACGCCGTGCGACCTTCAAGAAACTTTCAATAATGTCCGAAAACACTCGATGAAGCCGAATCCGGCCAAATGTACTTTTGGTGTCCAGCGTGCAAATTTCGGGGTTTATGGTTAGTCGTCGTGGCATCGAGGCTAATCCGAGAAAAAATTCAAGCTTTGATTGACATGAGAGAGCCTACTACTATCAAAGAGGTACGAGGCTCAATGGCCGCATCATTGCGCTAGGTCGCTTCATATCAAAATCGGCGGAAAGGTGTCTCCCCTTCTTCAAAATTCTCAAAGGCGACAAAACTTTTTCATGGAGCGCGAGTGTTCGCAAGCATTTCAAGCTTTAAAAGAATATCTAGGGAAACCACCCCTTTTGGTTAGCCCTATAGAGGAGATGTGTTGTTTTTGTACTTAGCGGCATCGGACCGGGTTTGTTGCCGCCGTTCTTGTCAAGGAGGCCGGAACTCTCCAAAATCCCGTTTATTATGTAAGCAAGGCTCTCGGTCCGGTGGAGAGCCGCTATTTTAATATTGAAAAATTAGCCTACTCGCTTGTTATTGCGCCCGCAAGCTCGGGCTTACTTTACCTCACACACGATAGTCGTCTTAACGGATAGTCCATTGCGTCAAATATTGCATAAACCGGACCTTTCGGTCGACTTCTTAGATGGGCAATCGAAATCACTGAGTTCGACATACAATATCAAACCAGAAAAGCTATCAAGGGTCAAGCGCTGCCAGATTTTCTCGTAGAGACAAGCTTTAGCTCGCCACAACCCGGTTCGCCATTAACCCATGAGCCCGCCGTGGCCAAGAGTAAACCGGATCAATGTTGGCACTTATATGTTGATGGGGCATCTAACCGAAATGGTTGTGGGGCCGGAGTAATTTTGATGGAACCCGGATCGACGGAGGAAATCGAAAAAGCTTTAAGGTTCGAATTCCTGGCCACGAATAATCAAGCCGAGTACGAAGCAGTTATAGCTGGGCTCAAAATGGCCAAGGAGCTAAATGTGGAAAATGTTGAAGTCTATTGCGATTCCCAACTCATCGTCAACCAAATCTCAGGGGACTATGACACACACTGTGGTATTCTCGAGAAGTATGGTGAGATTGTTCGACGATTCAAAAGCGGCTTCAAATATTGCGAGTTCATCAGAATCCGGAGAGAGGACAACGAGCGAGCAGACTATCTCTCAAAATTATCACTCAAAGAAGAAATTGCGACCCTTCAATTATGATAGAGTATCTAGCCGTACCCGCTATCAAGGAAACACAAATCATGGAAATCGATACACCGCCGACTACTTGTTGGATCGATGAGATTCAGCTTATATGCAGACAGTGCATCTTGCCCGACGGGAGCGGATAAAATTCACGCACTTAAGAAAAGAGCGGCCAGGTACATCATAAACAATGGAATACTCTACAGAAGGTCCGCAACAAAGCCTTTATTACGATGTGTTCGAGAGGAAGAAAGCAAGACGATCCTTATCGAGCTTCACCAAGGAGTGTGTGGGGGACACCCCGCTAGTCGCTCTTTGGCGCAGAAAGTTTTAACCGCGGGGTATTATTGGCCAACAATTCTCAAAGACTCATAAAAATTGGTTAGAGAATGTCCAGAGTGTCAAAAGCATGCGGACATCCCACGGATACCATCCGTTGAACAGAGCATCGTAAACGCACCCTGGCCCTTCGACATGTGGGGACTCGATCTTATCGGACCATTTCCACCAGGAAGAGGCGGATGCAAAGTTATCATAGTAGCTGTGGATTACTTCACAAAGTGGGTCGAAGCAAAGCCTATGGTTAAGATAACCGCAAAAGCAGCAGGTTATTTCTTACACGATCAAATTTTTTCACGTTTTGGCATTCCACGGGCAGTAGTATCGATCACGGCCCACAATTCAGAAAGACTTCTCGTACCTTTGTGAGGAATTCAAAGTTAAACACCGGCGCCGTCCGTGGCTTATCCTCAAGAAACGGCCAGCCGAAGCCGGCAATAAACAAATAATCAAAATGCTTAAGAAAAGCGTAGATGACAAGGTGAAAGCAGGAGGGGTGGGTCGACGAGCTACCCGCCATACTCCGGTCACTTCGCACCACGATCAAAACACCCACAGGAGAAACGCCTTTTGCTCTTACCTATGGATCGAGGCTATGATCCCGCCGAAATGGCACTACCCAAAGATCGTGGTTTTCATTATACGAATCAGCAAATAATCTTTTAAACAGGCAGATCGACTTGGATCTAGTAGAGAGGAAAAAAGGCTGGCGACATATCATCGACTCGCGAACTACAAGCAACTCGCCAAACAACAACACGACAAGCGAATCCGCGATCATTCATTTAAGGTCGGGGATTTTGTTCTTCGAAATAGAAAGGCCACTGGCATGGAGCCGAATAAAGGCAAGCTAACAGCAAACTGGGAAGGCCCTTATCAAGTCGCGAGGGAAATCAAAAAAGGGACTTATGTTCTCAAAAATCATCAAGGCTACGAGCTCGATAGACCTTGGCATGCGGACAACCTCAAAAGGTACTACATGTAATAGATCGGTTAGGGTTATGGCTATCCTCTCGTTTACAACGTGAGTGGTTAGGCTTTCTTGCTCACTTGTAATCTTCACTCATCTGGCGGGATGAGTCAAAATTAGTAAAACCCGATTTTACATTTTCTATTTGTGCAAATTATTATGAGTTCGCGTGTAAGAAAAAGAAGTGTGTTCGAAAAATTTTCAACAAAAACCTCGTACTTGTTAAAAATAGGGGCGATATTTGGAAAATTTAAAGCGGCATGAGTTTCTATCGGATAAGTTATTTCGTATAAAATTCAAGGGGGAATATCTCATAGATGAGTTCGGACGAGATCGACCCGTAAATATCGTCAACCTAGAATCTTATCTAAAACAAGGGGGCCGGATACAAATATCATCAAACTCAATTTAGACGATAAATTCGAGCAAAATGGAAGCAACAAGCGGACGAAATGGAGCTTATATAAATCGACAAAATGTATACTAGTTATTACGTAAATAAATGTGCGGACAAAAATACGGAAAAAGAAAAAGTTATGCAAAGTCGGAATCAAAATAAAGTTCTACAAATCGAAACGTAAATCTAAGAGTTCTCGTGCCGCATATCTTCATTATGGACGTTCTCTCGCGCGGAGAGAATGATGCAAAGATCCGATCAACATTTGTCTCGTATTCGGTGGACTCTACCGTCGGCTCAACGGTTTGCTCCACCTCTCCCCCACCGCTCGCCCTCTTCGGCAGCCTCTTTCTCTCGCTTCGCAGCCAAGCGCACACGCTCCCTCGCATTCGCCTCTATCACAAAGCAGAGCCACCCGGTCCGATCACACTCGGGACATAGCGCCGAAGCTCAACATCGAGAAGGGTATGCGATCATGGAATTCTCTTAGATAATCGGAGAAGGGATGGGTGAGAATCCATTCCTCTAAGACATCAAGGTCGTGGGTACCATCTTCATGAGCCGTAACGCACCTCGCGATGTGATAAAACCCTTGGTCATATCCCATCATAAAGCCGTCATCGCCAGCCGGTCTTGAGCCGGCCTTCAACACTCGAGCCTAGATCCTTCGCCTGTTTCGCATCCGCACACGATTCTTTCTCGGCCTCCCAACGAGCTTGAGCCCGAGCTACTTTCGCCTTCATCTCCTCCATAGTTCGATCAACGGATTTACTCGCTCCACGAGGTCGAGTTAACCTTATTTACCTCGCAAGCCGTCGTGCTCTCGCCTTCTCATTCTCCGCCTCGCCCGCACTTAACCGACCACGAAGACCGCCGGACACCGCGTTTGCGGCACCAAGAGCTTTCGGGTATCGGCCGCCTCTTTTCGACATCGGCGCTCTCGGCTATGGTATTTCTATAATCATTGACGAACCGCGCCAAGCCGCACCAACCTAAGGAAGGAAAATTAAACAAATGGAGTCAATATTGGGAAGGAAAATAACAAAGAAAAAAATAAAAACAAAAGCAAGAAGAAGGTTTACCATGCTCACCGTGGCGCCATATAAGCCCCACAAATCATCAATACTCCCGAGAAAGGCACGGCGGGGATCGCCCGATCCGCCATCACAACCCCGTCCGCTATCCCGCGGCCTATCTCCACCGGATGTCATTAGGGATACCCCATCCGAAATGCCTCAACGGGGGCACATCGGCCGATACCCCTTGCAATTGTGCGTGCTTTGGGCAGGTCGAGAGGTTGTTGCCGCATAAACTCTTTATCCAACCAGGCGGCGGGGCAACCTCTAGGCCCAATAGGAACTCCAGCAAAGGGCACCATTGTCTTCGTGCCCGCAGAGGCCACCTCCTCGGCCACAGGTTTGCCTTGATCAGCCATTGCTTCTTTACCTTTATCAGTCCTGGACTTTTTAAGAGGAGGAACCTCCTGCGCGCCGCTATCTTCTCCCACGGGCTCGCTCTTTCAACAAGCAGCCCTTTTCTTCTTATCACCCGCAGGCGGTTTTGTCAGAGTGGTCTGCTTCATGGTTTTGCTCGCCGCGGTCTTCTCTACTAAGTGCGGCTGGGTTGATTTCACGACTTTAGCTCCGGAAGCTCCGGTAGCCGTCGTCTGTAAATCGACCATGGGAAGGGGTGTTTTGATCCCCTTTAGCTCGCGGCCCTCTTCACCTCGTCGACGGTCTTTTTCTTCGTCACCGGCCGCGTCGAACTAATCTATCCATGGTACCGCGAAGAACAAGTATTTATTAGCGACCGTAAGATATGAAAAGAAACATGCCATGAAAAGAATACAAGTAAAAACCCTACTCGGTGCTCACATATTAGGATAGCCGCCGCATATTTCACATCGGGAAGGCATGAACCGGCCATGGTGACACTCGCCATACCGTGATGAGTAGGCAACGGGTCGACTACAACTAAGGGTTCGCCAACGCCGGCTCCGTAAAGTCCGGCCCGTCCGAGATAGGGCTCGCCAACGTCTAGCAAATGTCTCCGCTAAATGCCCTAGCTTGAGGCTCATTTTTGCGGGTGTAGCCCGCATCGTCTTTCGCCCGGAGATAAACTCATCATCATCGAATTGAGTTCCTATCTTTTTCAAGTGCTCGGTCCGGACCGAGTTCTCCGCTAGTTTCTCAAACGGCCACCCTATCCGGGACTCCACTTTCATGCATCTTTTGTCCCAATCCGCCACCTTGTCGTGGGAGATCGAACAAGAAGCGGGGCCGACCATGACTCGATCGACTACGCGGTTGGATCCGCCGCCGCCCTTCCGCGAGAAGCTATAAAAATATAAAAGCACCGGCATCGACGGTTCGCGCCCACTCAACCTACCGATTATGATGAAGGACATGACCACACGAACAACTCCCAAACTCGGTCGCAGGGCATCACCTTCAACTCCTCCATAAATGTAACAAAGAACGGGTCAAAGGGAGGTCCGAGTCCGGCCGCAAAATGATCATAATGCAACCACGTATAATCTTGTTGTTCCCGACCACAAACCCACGATGCGTTGGTCGCACCCATACCGACGAACCGATAGTCCGCGTAAACATCATACGCCCCTAAGGCTAAGGTATAGTCTTCCCGATCTTTGAACTCCTTCCATCGGGATATAAGAGCCCTATCCGCCCGCTTTTGCTCTGCGAGCTCATTCTCGACAGCAGCAGACCTTTTCTTGGGCGGTCTCTTCTTCTTTTCTGGCTCACCAACGGTTGTGGTCTTCTTCTTCCTTGAAATGACGACTTGTGGAGATTTTTTAGGTTTCTCCGGTATCACAAATGGTTTCCACGGCTTCCTTGAGCTTGCCGCTACGTTTGGCGGCTCCAAAGGTGTGTATTGCTTTCTCCATCCCGGTAATAAGGCCGCCGCACTATATTATCGTCGTCTTCGCCCTCGACCTCGGCGGCCGCCCTCACCAAGAATCGCGACCTCCGGGTCGATTCTATCTCCTCCTCGTCGCCGCTGAGCTAGCGTCCTCCATGCTCACCTCTTCGACCCATAACCCGCCGCGGCCCTAGCCTCTTCGTCCGATCGTGTGTGCTCGATGACATTCCGGAAAAGAAAAAGGGCAAGGTGGATCGCTTTATCACCCGGACATGGAAATCGGGTCGAGGTGAAAACAATCACACCCCGACACCTCGCCCTTCCATCATCCTTAAACAGTATAAATTCCCGTAAAAACCCCAAGCATCTCCCCAGAAAAACCCCCAAATTCTCAGAAATACCCTAAATCCAAAACCCTAAAAAGCATATTCAAAAGCATAGACCCAAATACTGGAACAAGTACACAAGCATAAACAAATGAGTATCAATCGAGACACATGCATATAGGAGTATTTTTTCGGGCAAACAAAAAGAAGGGTCGAAATCGCAGAAAATCATTAAAGATTGGGCTCATAGCATTCATCAAAAAGAGGTACAATTGCAGAGACAAGAGTTACAGCATTTCATCGATTTTGTAAAGAGGAATGGGAAGAATAAAAAGCATAATCGAATCGACAAACAATACAAGAGTGAAATTCCGCACCTGATTGATAGGAAAAATGGTAAAGTATTGAGCTTTGACTGAAAGGAGCACTCGCCGGAACCTGCTTGCAATCGTCGGAGTTTCCCTTGCTTTATCGCCGGAGAAATTTATCAGAGAGAAGAAGAGGAAAAAGTGGAAGAACAGAGGGTGGCTCCTCTATTTATAGGGGGAATTGAGAGGGAAAGACGCTTGGGATTCGAAATTCAAAAGCAATGATGGCAGGAACGGTTACCGATTTCTCTTCGCCAATCAGAGCAAGGAACGGTTCAGCTCCAACCGCCGTGTCAGAGCACGTGGCTGACGTGACGTTTCGTGTACCGATACGTCCGTTTACACTTTCTAACCGTTCAAATTTCTTCTGACGAGCATCACTTCTCCGCGGTATAAGCAACTTCGCCGTATCACTATCGCCCAACATTATTTCAAACAAACCGCCGTCGCCTATGCCCGCTTTGGCTTACACCACCAAACTCCTTTGATAAAGCGTTATCATTTAAATAAGCCCGACGAGCGTTGTCGGCGATCAATCGGTAATTCGCTACGCGATATCAACACCGGTTCAAGCCCGATAGAACATTATCGGCAATCAAGCCTCGTTCGCTACAAATGCACAAGACATAGCTAGTGGTTTTCACCAACACCGGTTCAAGCCCGATAGAGCAATATCGGCAAGCCTCTCCGTCATGAGCGACTACAAAAGAGCCTCACCTAAAAATTCCTCTTCAAGTACTACTCTCCGCCTTTGCGTACACGCCAGTGCACGTAGTAGGGGGCCATTGATATACCCGGATTGGAGTGGGGCCCCGTTCATCCATATCGGGCCTACAATCTTGGCCCATCAACGTAGATAATGGGCTTCTACCTCCGCTGGCCGCTGCCACCAAGCATCTTCTAGCCGCTAGCTACAAACCGAGGCCTATCCGCCAATAGTAAGCCGGATCATGTCCGCTAACGGTAAGCCGGACTCATTCTCTCCACGTGATTCCATCCTATACACTCAAGGCACAAACGAGTCCGCTACTCAACCAAACCTCTCCGGACTCGCTCGTTCGCCATGCTTATCCAAATCGGCCAATCCAAACTCGGCAACACTTTACAAATAGATAGGACACTTGTATTGCATGCATGCTTAACTTAGCTATGTACCCTCGCTGTCTTATCAATGAACAAGTGAACCGACTTACTTTAGCCTATATATATAGGATCACATTGTAATAGAAGAGGACTCTCTCAAGCTTTAGCTATAAATCTAATAAAAGCAGAAACTCTGCCAATTTGTCGACTAATTAATTTGTTCACCCTATAAACTCATCCGGCAGCCTTGTTCTTATTCGCCACCCTACCCTCACCGGAGAAATCATCCATATCAGCCTTATATCCTCAAGATAAACACTGTTACCGCAAATCTGGTGTTCCACGCAACATCAGTATCATACCCTGGGGATTACGAAATAACAAAAAAGTAGAAGTGACCGGGATGCAAGGGGAAAACTTTTGTTTAACATTTCCGGAAAGACCACCTATATGTTCGTTTACCGGGTTCAGCACGAAATCATAGATAATCATTAATCAACATAATTAATATCTTGTATTATATTTATTCATAATAAATAAATACCACAATATTAATTTATCACTATAACACTTTATAGTCGAGATAAAACTTTCCTTATTTGGTTATCGCTATAACCGCATTTTAATCCGGCTAGATGTTCTTATGTGTGTGACCCGATAGGCTTCCGAATATGTTGGCCGTAGGCATAAAGTACAAATTACGAAAATGCCATACATACATAACAATCATGGGATAGCGTCTAGCAACACACCGTGACCCCCAATCATCGGAAGTGTCAAATGCAATGACTACTACCTTTCATGTGAAACAATTACCGTGTAAATAGAATCCTATCGATGTAATAATATCCATATGGTCGTACGTCGAGTGTCAAACATCAACGACCGTATCATATAATCTGGATATCATGCTCTCTCGGAGTAACTTATTTACTTCCACTTTGCAAAGATTCACGAGAGTATGACATTCCTTATAAGAAGGCCCTTTCAGATATTCACTCCCATTCATAGGATACGCGATTTCCGGACGAGCAACATGAATCCTACGCATGCTTCAGTATCACACACAATCATTACCGCATGATCGCCCCATGGCTTGGGGAAACCTCAATAGTGTCAAAGTATGACAATCCACACCGTGATGCCATGAAGACTCCGGTCTTAGGATAATTACACAACCGCCACATAGTGCGACACTCAATAAAGTAAGTGGGTCAGTCTAACGTACGCATTCTCTAATACACGTCGATGCATAGTCCAAGTGTCTCAACACTTTGATAGACGAGATCTATCCCTATCTTCAATAAGATAGAAGACATCTAATACGTGCTAGTCTAATCGTACTATCAATGTCATGTTTGATAGTACATACGACTAGAGACATTTAAGTATCAAACCTTTTAAAGTGAGTCGAGATCTCATCAACCATAATCACTATCATGGTTTCTCTTTCGCAGTTTGACACTAAGGACGGTTATCATATATACAATGTCGTAATTGGTCCGTTAAACGAACAAATATATAATAACAGAAAATCCATTTAGTATATGTATAAACATAAAGAAATAGTAGAAATGAACCGATCCGGTCGGATCCGGTCCAACCCGATTGGGTTTAGGACACTATTTCAACACTTTGTCCTCCAAATAGACAAAAAAAAAATTGTTTATGTTCCTCCCTGTCGTATAAGGCAGTCTTAAGTACTTACCACTGCCTGTACCCAACGGAAACCCAAAGAATGGAAATAATTGCCTCCTCGCCTCTCCTGCAACACGTTTGCTAAAGAATATACTAGATTTATGCATACTGATTGCTTGCCCTGAAAGTAGCTCGTTTCAGTGCAACACATCCCTAACAACTTTAGCCCTTTACTCATATGCCTTAAAGAATAGTAAGTTATCATTCGCAAAAAAATATGCAAGACATACTGATGTGATCCAGCCCAAGAACACTGAAGAGCAGAGCAAAGATGGGCTTGGATGAGTTATTAATTAGTTATTGGACTTGTTTTGTTTTATTTTGCATTGAGTGTAGTTAATAAATGCCTTATAGGCCTAAATGCTAGTATGGCGGACTGATCGTGGGTCGGTTTGGGTCGGTTTGGAAAGTGCGGGGTCGGTTTGGGGGCTATACTTTGTAACCCAAACCAAAATGAAGTCAACCCAAATGGTTTGGTTCGAATTGGTTTCGGTTTGGATTCGGTTTTAGCAGGCATTGTTTCTAAAAGTGTACAAAAGTTTAATGGTTCAAGACAATATTTGATCATTCGAATTTTGAAGCCCAATCCGCAAAACATTCATCCAAATACACTTGAACAAATTATACTTTGTGAACAATCAATTAAATCAACCAGCCGCAACGAAGGAAGAGAAAAATAATACACAATAACTGAAAGAAGAAACCCATAATTTTTCTGTTATAAGCACACCATATGTTTTACACAAAGGCTCAATATATCAAGCAAAGAAGAAAATATTCAGGACTCGGAATCCATTAAAGTAAAACTATAATAAAATTGCTAAGAAGATGGAAGTTAGCAAATTAACTGATGATGAGAGCAGATTGGAAGGGTCACTAACATGGTGTATGAGGCGAGCGATTATAATAGTAGCCGGCATGGAGCAGAGAATTTTGTGGTACAAAAGAGAGGCGCCGACATGTCTAAACTATGAAGAATTGGATGGGTTGAGTTTAGAGTTAGGTTATAAGCTTATATATCAATAACAAAATGATGTTGTTTTGATTATTGACTTCGGTTTGGATTCGGGTGAAATAAAAATAACCAAACCCAATCAGTATTATTCGGTTTGGTTTCAAACCATACCGATTCATTTGGTTCGTTACTGGTCTGGTTAATTTGGTTTGGTTCGGGCTGGTTTTCGGTTTGGATTGGTTTTTCGGTTTTTTTGCTCACCCCTTATGGCCCATCACAAAAGGTGTCTATATGATAGTATATTGGGTTAAGTATTTATTTTCAGCAAATAAAAGTCATTTGGGCTTAATAGAGTTAAGTTAGGTCTATCAGAAAATAAAGTGACACATTTTACTTGTAAAAATATCCCACATTGCTTAAGTTTTCTATTTTCATTATGATTGTGACCCTTGCAAATAGATTTATTGATAAGAGCTTTGAGTCCCTAGACACAAATAATAAAGATTGAGAAATGAGACAACGGATCACCCTGACGGATATGCCGAGTTGGCTAGAATCTCCTAGATGACTTATCATTAATGATGACATAAAGAGAGATTGATCTAACCATGTGCATGATTAAATGGATATACCGAGGAGGGAAACGCGTCGCTTGCATGATAGCTATTAAATAATCTCATTCCACTCTACCAAACGCTTTAGTCATATCCATCTTAAGAGTTTCATGCAGATCACATCCTGTAAAACCACCATTAAGAGAATGGAAAGCCTCGAAAGCGGTAATAGCATTTTCCGTAATTATGAGGCCGGATACAAAAGCGCTTTGAGTCCACGAAATCACCGAATTTATAACTGGTTTCAGTTGATCAATGAGAATCCTAGAAATCAACTTACACACATAACTGCACAAGCTGATGGGTGAAAACCCGATTACGTAAGGGTTTCATATCGGAATAAGGATGCCAACTACTCTTAATATACTAAAAAGAAACATACATGTACACTTTTATGGGAAAGTTCTTGGATGTAGTCTCCACTTATGTTGAAGTGACAACTACACAAATATGAACCACACAGTTAAATCAAGTTTAAAACATACGGTGCACATCATGCTACACGGCTTCACTCTGCATATGACAGGTGCACCTAAAAACTTTCATTTTTTTTGGTAATAATACCTTTCAAAATAACGTAGTCTTTTAGAATAGTTGATCATTTCGAGCCACGCTTATTACCTACTACACCCTGTGTTACTTTTATAATTAAATCATTTGTCAAAATCACACGTTAAGAATTATTTTTAATAATTTGACTACAAGTTGTTTAATACTGTGACTTTAATAATAAGATGATAAAAAAATTATTAAATGTAGTTAGTGCAATCTTCTTTTTAATTACTCACCTAACAATAAATAAGGGTATGCCGGGAAAAACAATGAATGATGTTGTGGAAATTGAAGACACCTGAAAAGACGAAATTACTCTTGTCATATTTAACGACTTCAATTTCACTATTAAACAAATCCATTAAAAATAAATCATTAGAAAATTTTAATATCAAACAAATCCACTACCAAACAAATCCACTCAAACATAAAGCAAAAACAAAAAACGTTCGTAAGAATGACATAATCGTCCAGTGGAATGACAATTTGTCTTTTTGTATTATAATCAATCAACTGGACTAAATGCCAATTAATATATGACTTTTGTCATTCTTAACATTTATCTATATTTTTTAGGCTTTATTGTTAAAAAGGACAAAATAAGAGTGGAAAAGTGTAAGAAGGACAGTGGAATTTTTTATTTGGTGAAAAAGACAAATCAAATAGTGGATTCCACGGTAAAGACAATGCAACCAACAGTGTATTTTGAGTAACAAACAGTGAAATTATCCTTTAACACATGATTTTTTTTCACTGTCCTTAATCCTATTTTTCATTTTTTTTTTTTGTCCTTTATTACCACTCCCCCTATTTTTTACCACTCTCCTCTCTTTTAGAAGAGAAATGAGATTTTTATTCGGACCAAAGATTAGAATCAAACCTTAGTTCATAATGTTTTTTACCACTAGACGGATCTGATTTCTTTTTTATCTCTCCTAATAGTAAATAAGTGTAAATTATGAAAATAATAATAGTAAATATTAACTCAAAAAATATATAAAAGGATTATATTACTCCCTCCGCTTTTATTTATATGTCGTAGAGAGAAAAATCGCACATAATAAGAAAATAGTTAATATGTCTAAAATATAGTATTGAAAATGTATTTTTTTTATTGGAGATGTAAATACTTTGTTAGTAAATAAGTTTTTAGTATTGAAAATAATTTTTTTTTATTGAAGATGTAAATACTTTATTGATAAAGAAAAAAATTATAAATAATAGATTGAAAATATAAAATAACAGATAAATAAAAATAGAGTAAATTATGTAATGTGACCCAAAAAAAAAAAAAAAAAAAAAAATACAAACCGGAGAGAGTAATAAATAGTGTGGAGTAGATTTGTTCCAACTTCCTATCCTTTTAAACCAACTCTCTCCTATCAAACAGCCTTCACGTTATTATTTCCTTAAACCATTTTCCAATATATATAGTACATATACTACTAAAAGCCAAACAGCCCTCTTCCTCTGCTGCATTCATGGCTGCTTCTTCTTCTCCCCAAAATTACATTACCTTCCTTTTTGTCTTCTCCCTCTTCTTTAATTTTCTTCTTCTTCTTCTTGTTACTCCATTTCCATTTCCAATTCCAATTCCATCCATGATCTTCTTAAATCCAACGGTTTGCCAGCTGGGCTTCTACCTAAAGACGTGAAATCGTACACGATTTCAGAAACAGGACTTCTTGAAGTTTTTCTTGAAGGGCCCTGTCTGACCAAATTCGATACCTTGGCTTTGTATGAAAGCGTGGTTAGAGGTAATCTCACTTATGGAAGCTTCACGGGAGTTGAAGGCTTTTCTCAAGAGGAGCTTTTTCTATGGCTGCCTGTGAAAGACATAATTCTTGATGAACCAAAATCTGGTGTTATTGTCTTTGATATTGGTTTGGCTCATAAACAACTTTCTCTTTCTCTCTTTGAAGATCCTCCCCACTGCAAACAACATGGTAATCTTTTTTTAAAATTTTTTTTATTTAGAATTAATGAAGTGATCGAGAATTCGTTTTTTACAAATTGTTCAGTGGAAATAAATTTCCAGTTGTTGGGTTGGGATTTTTGTGTTTTTCTTTTATTTGTTTGAGAAAAACAAAGAGTTTGTTAAGTGAAAAGTCAAAAGATCCATCACTAATTTCGCTATGAAATGGTCTTCTGGAAGATCGCCTGACATCAAATTTAATCATTTTAATTTGAATAACTGGATTTTGTTTTCAAGCACCCTGAAATTCTTTATATGTGCAACAAAGATCCTTTGAGAATAAATAATAATAAAAAAAAAACTGGGGGGAAATTGTACAATTAGTTCGATTATTTTGTGTGATAGTAATGTTGGTCTATATAATTATAACTTAATAAAATTGGTCAGCAATTTTGGTTTCATAACTTAAAATAACTAAAATTAATTAAGCAACTTTGGTTTCCTATAATTCTAAATGTGTTCTGAAATTAAAACGTTTTTTTTATAAAATTTTCGGACCAAAGTTGGAATTATATAAAACCTACCACATCAAAATTATCGGACCAATTTTATAATTTTCACACCAATCTACGTAACCGGGTCTACCATATTTAGTGGCGGAGATTTGTTTTTTTTTTTTTTTTTTTTTTCGTACTTGATTGTGTGGTAAAGAGAATTGTTTGTTGCAGATATTTTGAAGAAGAAAAGTGATGACGTGGAGAGTCTTGGAACTGAGTGATGGGAAGAGATGAGATGAGATCACCTGTTCAATTTGTGTGTTTAATTTCGGTGTCTAAATAAAAACGACGTCGTTTCATGTGTGTTTTATTTTTTGATTTTTGTTTTTTATTTTTATTTTATTTTCTTCAAAAATAAAACACACATGAAACGACGTCGTTTTTACTTAGACACCGAAATTAGACACACAAATTGGACATGTGATCTCGTCCGGAAGAAGATGCCTACATCCCACGTTTACGGGGAAAAAGTTTTTAATTCTCATTAATTACTAACAAGTCTCATAAAAACCGAAAATGTTAAAGTGGCAATTAAAAAAGTTGTATTTAAATTACATGTAGTTTGTTAAGTGTAATTTGAATATAACTCTGATTAGTTGTTGCTGCTTCCACTATATTTTTGCAAGGTTTTAGTAATAATTTAGGGATTTGGTGAATCCTTGCAGATCACAATTAGTAGTAGTAGGTATTTTCTTTTCTTTTTTGTAGCTGGATTAGTAGGTATTTTCAAATTTCGAATTTTCCCAATGGATCTATTTTTGGAATATATTAAGGGATATGTATATATGTTTATCGGAATCTCCGGATCAACATCTTTGCTACACTTTCAAAAAAAAAAACACAAAAAACACACACACACATTGGAAATCGTGTTAGCTAGTCGACGGCTTTAGCCAATCCACGGACTCGTCTCTAGACATAAGCCAACAATATCACGGACTAGAATCCTTGGAAAATGATAAAAAATTAGGACCCAATTTCTCTTTGGCCCAATAAATTTTTTAGATTAAGAATATGATATGTCTTTTAAAAACCGTTAGTTTTTTTCAAAAGACCCGTCTTTTATTATTTTGTCTATAACCTATAAAAACTGAGGGACGGCCTTGCCCATCCATTATTCAAAATGGGCATAAATTTATGTTTTACATGTTTGTATAATTTTGTTCAATGGAAGATTACAAGGATTTGTAATTGCCAAATTGGTTAAAATTTGTCCGATTAACTTTGGGATGATAGCAATCTGAGTACAATACAATTATACTTTAGCAATTCTGGTCTCATAATATTAAAAGTATTTTATATTGAACACTTGTAATTATTTCAGTCATCAAATTAAGAGATGAAATTCCCCCACTTTATAACATAAGTTTTGGAGATGAGACATTTCTCGCCCCCTCCGTATATGGGCTTGAGTTTATATTTTCAAATGTATCAAAGTAAAATGTCGTGACTTCAAACCCCGCTCCAAACACAACTGGATTTTCTACCGGCCTCATCTCCATGTCGAGCTTATGTTTTCTTTTTTTAGGAATATGTTGAGCTTATGTTGGGTCTCTTTAAAAACTATAATAAGCCCACAAGTAGGGGTGTTGAAATGTATGTATGTTAATTATATATCTCCCACCGGCTTAAGTTTTTGTGAAAATTGGTAGTTCAACATGATATCAAAATCCACACTATTGTGCAAATGTGGGTCGTTTATTGTGGAAATATTGGATCTCTTTGTTGGTCTTATAGTGCCCTTTAATGCCTTGTGTGCCATGTGACCGGGGTTCTTTATAGCCACACTGATGTGGCTTGTTAAAAGGTCTCATATTAGATACTTGTGATTGTTTCAACTACAATATTAAGAGATTAATTTCTTTCACCTCATAACCTAGGTTTTGAGGATGAGACTCATCTTCTTATATGAGTTTAGGCATATAATTTCAACACGTAACTAAAAATAATTTAGCAATTTTCGTCACGTACAATTTTATAGCAATTTTGGTCCAATTAGATACGGTTCTTCTTATATGACTTTTTTTTCAAAGAATTCTTATATGACTTTGAGCTTATATTTTTATTTTTATTTTGTAAGTTATGAGATCAAAATTGTTAAATTAGACTCGTATAAAACTAAATTCATCCAAAAGTTATATGATAATTTTGTTAAATTAGAATCACACTACAAAAATTTGTATTATGAGACTAATTTTACAATTTTCCAAATAAATTTAAATTATCTTTATTACCTTATTCTCCCTATATCAATTTGATTTTCTATTTTGTAGCTCAAGCTGTGAAACTTCAAAAATAGAACAAATCTCAAGAGCCAAATAAGGTATCAGTGTTTAATTAGAGCAATTGTAATGGTCATTTATGGTTTGGATTTAATAATAACTATATTGGAATGTAATGCTTACGTTTGGTGCACGATGGAAATATGGAATGGAATGGAATGTCGTTTGGCGGTGACGATGATTACGGTGTGTGGTGGCGATGGCGAAAAAATTAAAATAAGTGCTATATCCATACGGAAATGTAATCGCGTATAAGAAAAGATTAAGGCAAAATTGAATCATATAATAAAATCATTCATGAAATTCCTAATTAACAAAAAATAGTACGTTGGTGCGGAGGAGAGATGGAAATAAAGTAGGAAAAAAAAAACATGAAAATATTGTTTTTCCTTGAAAGAAAAAGATGATGAATGGAGCGCTCCGATGCGTGAAATTAAATTCGAAAGTTACGGCATTTATTCAAAATAATTTATATAAAAAAAAAAATAACAAAAATAGCACACAAGATTCGAACTCGTGACGGCCACTACACCAACACGAGTGATATGCTGATTGTTGAACATTTTATATCGAATTACGGTGTGTATGGTATATCGGGGCGGGTCGGTCGCCGATCCCGCCCGGGCCCAGGGCCGGCCCTGAGAGCCATTACAACTCTTGACTTGAATTAAGCTCATCTCCCATCTATTTTGTGGGCTTCATGCTAAAATAGACTTCATAAAACTAATGGCGCGTTTGTATTGCAGGAATGAAATGGAATGGAATGTTTTTTCATTCCATTTCATCATTTTGACGTGTTTGGATAAGAATGAATGGAAATCTTTTTCATTCCAATTGAATGAAATTCGGTCATTTTCATTCCATAAAAAATCGGATGGAATGGATGAGATGAAATGCATTACCACTATCACACCTCACCACCATCCGATCACCCGCCGCCCCGCCACCACGATCATCACCCACCACCGTCACCACCGATCACCCGCCACTCCGCCATCACGATTACCACCCAACACCGATCACCCGCCGTCACGGCCACCACGATGACCACCCAACGCCGTCACCACTGATCACCCGCCGCCACCATTATCACCACCTACCACAGTGACCATCGATCACCCGCCACCACCGCCACCACGATCACCACCGATCACCCGCCACCACCGCCGCCGCCACCGATCACTCACCGCCACCACGATCACTACTTACCACCGTCACCACCGATCACCCGCCACCACCACTACCACGATCACCACGCACCACCGTGAAATAGCTATTTAAAATAAAATAAATATAAAAATATCACTACATGGTAACAAACTTTCAAATACTTGTTGATCAGACGTGGGATGCTAACTTGAAAAGTAGTTGTAGGCTGTAAAACTGAATTTTTTTTATAATAAAAAATATTTTCAACCAATCAAATATACTTAATTAAAATTAGATGGAAGTCAAGATGAACATCTATATATAGATGTACATTTTTTTTTGAGCCATGTAAGTGGAGTCAATATTTTTGGGGTCTATTTTAAAGCTATTATTGTGTACTATAAAAAATTTAAATCCCATCTAAAATTGATGATTTTATTATCGAGGGAATCATCTTTTGAGCCATTGCAGTTGCTCTCAGCAGTTGAAAACGATAAACATCAATTTCCTTTTGAAAACCGCGTTCTAATTTCACATGATTAGTGTACCCTCACCCAAAAAGAAAGATAAAAAAAAAAAAAAATCACATGCTTATGAATTTCAATTCAATTTGTTTGTGAATGATTTCAATACCTCACTATGATAATTGCGCAAATTTTAATATGGTCCTGGAGCAAGTATGATTTGGTGATTCAGAACCAACAAAAAAATCAAAAAAACACATGGGATCCTACCGTGTAAAATATAAATGTAATGTATAACTAAATGGCTAATATATGGATTATCATAAATACAATGAATATAAGCTTCTGCAAAGTTTTGTTGTTTGGCACATTAGTATAGTTGTACAATTATTTTATGTTTGATATATATAAAAAAAAAAATCGGCGTTACCAAAAGTAAGGCCGGATTAATATAAAATAGAGGTAATATGAGGAAAATTGTCAATGAGTATTCTTTTGATATTAGAAATGATTTATATTAAGGGATAAAACCGGAATTCTAGAATGATTCATGTTTAGGAATTGATGGAGTATATGATATTAAGCTTAATTGCAAGTGTCATGACTCGAGTCAATTTTTGTATTTATCCCGAGTTTGAACTGAAACCGAGTCTGAACCACCTAAAACATTAATTTAATTGTATAAATCATCATAAACCGCATAATATCGGATTAAAGTGGATTAATAGGCATTAAGGTGAGTTATGAGATAGAATGTAACAAATTTTGAAGTTTAGTATTGCCGCCGAAGCAATGGAAGCTGCCGTCGCAGCGGGTGGCTTAAATTTCAAAACCTGTTACAACTCTTGTGGTGTTTAAACTTGGTCATTATGGCACTAAATACCCATGAATACCATACGTCGCATGTAACGATCCGATCCGCAAACTTGAGTAAATTTCAGGATTCGAATCGTTAGGCCATGACCTGAGAATAATTTGAAAATTTTATCAAATCATGAAACCTCGTATGGCATGCTAGAAACATAAATGTAGAAGCTAAAAATGCAAAGACTCGGATATTTACATATCCTTTTACATAATAAGCACATTAAAGAGATATCATCATGTTTACAAGTTCCACATCATGACTACTACGTCAATATTTCACACTTTTGAATAAATGTTACAACTTCTACCATACCATCATGCTTCAAATTACAAAACAACCTCAACATTTTTTTAACACACATCGATTATCTAGTAATAATGAATATCCACAACTTAACCATCACGGATGATACTCTTTGAACTCTTGGAAGATGTTGTAGTCATTGAATATACCCTGAGCCCAAGAAAAGTCTACTGGAATGAAGGAGGTATGAGCCATAACTACTTTATTCTTGTTCTCATGTTGCTTACTAAAAGCTAATAATCGACTAAAATGTCCTCAGTAAGTAAACATAGCATCAAAGGAAACTAATACCATTTATTGAGATCATGATAAAATTTTAAATTCTCTTTCTTAAAATGAAATGCAATAGTACAAAATATTACATAAAAGCTAGCAACTACCAAGTATACTAACCATACCTGACCACATAAGATAACAATAATTAAATAATAAGCATATTTTACCAGTTACTTGAGGTTGTCATTTCAATGTCACATCATTTATGTATCATATCTTGTATTGGTTCATGAGTATTGTGCCACATTATTTTATCCCAATGTAGAGGGTCAGATCACAAACTTTACTGATAGACCGGAATATCCACTATTTTATCCTATGGAATGGGCCATACCAGATTCAACATTTTATTCCTATTATTTCTCGGGAGCAGGGTCTGATATTGGAGACCGCTGAGAGTTCAATGTCTTCATACATAATCTAGTACTTAGGCATGAACCAACATTTCTGTACTTTGACTTTCCTTTCTTTCTTTCACGTGTGATCTTACAACAATATTCATTTCACTCCCTTATGACAATAAATACATACATACTGGATACCTACTACCACAAAATAACCTTAAAGTACAATATTCATTTATTTTCACAACGGGTAATTCTTATATGAGGAGGATATTTGAGGAGTAAGTGACGTGGATGATTCTGGACCACACAGTTTTAGACCAAATTCAAACTGTGTGGTCCAGAATCATCCACGTGTATCCACGGTGTAAATGGAGTGACTAGAGAAGAATAACCCTTTCACAACATGGGCTGTAAGAGAACATCCTGATGTCAGTTCTACCGCAATGCCGGCCCACAACTAGCACAAAGCCGGTAGAACCAACTTCTATGGCTTCTCTGCAGAATCTTGATCATATTACAACACATGAGAAATCGTTCTTATGTGCATGATCTTGAGTTTACTCCTTAATATTGACATAAGGCATACATTTAAACTTATACAAGAATCATTACTTTCATTCATGTAGAGACTTAATATGAGTCCTAAAACATGATATTTAAACATTTAGGGGTGAGAATAAAGCACACTATTTGTTTCATATTGGTGGGTTGTCAAGCCACCAAAGATAAAAAACCTACCTCTCTAAAACTAGTATATCGGAAGCAGGGGTCAAACCCACTGAGAACAGTGGATTTATTTCTTCTAAATTTTGATTTTTTGATATCTAATCTATATACTATCTATATATTTGAAAACAAAAATAAAATTGTACCCGATTATTGCCCAATTTAAACGATATTAACCCGTTAAATGAGCTGAACTCTATATCAAAACACGCTGGAAAAATCAACTCCCTTTTATCT
The DNA here is from genome assembly GCA_036785695.1 of Gentiana straminea. Lineage (NCBI taxonomy): Eukaryota > Viridiplantae > Streptophyta > Magnoliopsida > Gentianales > Gentianaceae > Gentiana > Gentiana straminea. The sequence goes on along the minus strand of JAVUPR010000497.1, from coordinate 9,500,215 downwards.
CGGTAAAAACTGTTATCAATCCCAACAAACCTGCAGCCTATTCATCATCTATCATATTCATATACAGCTCTTTTCCACAATATACTAACCAAATCAACATCTTTTTGAATATATGATGCTAACCAATTTCATCTCATGCACACCTTCCAGGCTCCAGCACTATATTCAAATCTATAATATGTGCTTACCTTCAATACACATGGAGGAATTCATTTCGTTTATTTACATTTAATGTGGTTAGTATTGTTTTGACTACAGATGATCGAAACACGATGCATAAGAAGAGTATTTGTAATCAGAATGGGACGTTGTATGCAGGGCTCTCAACAAGCGTGGCTTGAGTTTGCGGAGACCGTTGATCTTAATCAAATGTGTAGAAATGCAGCAGGGGAGGAACCATGGTCCGGGTCATTTGGGTGCTTTCTTTGCTGATGGGGAGCACGTAATTGTTAGGTTATATATCAACTGCAATATTTTTTTTTTTATTTTTTAATTGTAAAATACCATATAATACATGTATTGTTACTTTTCCATTACCACCAATATAGCCATTACCAATAATATGGGTACATGTATATTTTAGGATTGGAAGCAAACGATTCCGTTATATTTGAAAGTAAATTATTACTTTATACTTCTTTATCCTGGAATTCATTGTTTTTCGGATATGATTTCTCACCCTATCATTTCAAAGTAAAAAAAAATTGAATCTTTTTATAACACATTGTGTTAAAATACATTTCTTCAATCAAAACCCATCAGCCGATTTGTTCATTTCACCTTAATCCAAAAAAAAAAATTACAAATTTAGTCCTAAAAACATTAAAAACCTCATAATCCCATTATAACAGACACGTATTTTTTAAAGTGTAATTTTATGGTATGGATAAGTTAGGGGAGAGATGTTGGGGATAAACTAGCGCGAATGTAGTGCAGGGTTGGGGACAAATCTTTTAGTGTGTATTTTTAGGGTGCTGATAAGCTATGGGCATGAGGTTGTGGATAAGTAAGATCGAATGTAGGGGTGGGATTTAGGGTAAATAGAGTGCGGGGTGGGGGACGTATTTTTTAGGGGGAATGTAGTGCGGAGTTAGGGACCGACTCTTTGGGGCGACTGGAATGTCAGGTTGTGTAGTTTTAAGATGATGATAAGTTAAGGGACACAATACTAGAGACAAGTTGGGACGAATAGAGTGCGGAGTTGGAGATATATTAATGGGGTAGGGGTTGGGGTTGGAAGACTAAAGCGACTTATTGTTTTTATTATTATTATAAAATAAATTGAGGGGACTGGGTAATTATTAAGATGGTCGGCGTTTCCCTATATATGATACTTATTTTTTATATCAAAACTAAACCTTATCTATAGTTTATCATTTAAAAACTTAGACGAGTAGCACACATCCTACATATTAAGCTATTATACTAGATATAAACTTAATTATGTTGCATTATTTTACTTAATATTATCATTATATGTATAAATTTTTAATACATTATTTTATTTTAGCCATACATTGCATCTATCCCGTGCATAACACGGGTTTTTAGCTAGTTCCTAATAATAAAAACAAAATAAAAATCAAGAAAAGCTCCGGCTAATTAATTATTTTTCTCCTCAATTCCTACAATTGATCATCGATCTATGTAGGGCTCGTTAAATTATTAATAAATTGATTATCGTTGACCACAACCGTGAATCAACCAATGTCTTCTAAATTTGTTAATTAGGACAACCGCCACTAATTACACCCTAATTATGGCACACCCCTCAACGACCGCCTAGAGTCTGGTGACACAACAACCTTAAAGATTGGAGAGACCCAATTATAGGTATTTAATCCAACCGGCTTAATTTTAATCATAGTATTGGAGATTTATTTTTCGTGAGATCGTTTCAGGAGCCTCGTATTGGCGTAATCAAGTTGTTCATCAAACGGTAGTCCATCCGCCCCCAAAGGTGGTTTTTATTAAACATGTTGTTGGTAAAAGCGAGTGAGTTAAAAATAGTTTGGGATAACTAGTTTTTTAGTTTGTGACCTCTAAATTTCCTCTCTTTTTTTGAGTGGCGTGACCTCTAAATTTTGGTAGTGCGGTTTTGTAGGCGTTTCTTTCTTTGTTATTTCCCCGGTGAGACAACACTACATGCTTGTAATTGGGCGAAGAAAATTTGAAATCAATGTGTACCGGTTGAGATAAAAGAAAGTTTTTTGGAGCCACAACTGAACTTGATTGGCTGCGGCTGATCTGCATCCTAATGGAAGTGGCCGTTTTGGGACGATGACTTGGAGTTACATATGGAGAGAGACAATTTACGAGATCTCACATTGGAGAAATAAAACCAAGCATGATCTTCATGAAGATAGATGATGATACGGGGATTTACTCCTCCACGTGGAATTATCTAATTGGTCCATCTGGCACGTGGAAAAGTCCGTGTTGGCCATACACATCGGATCGATACGAGACGTACCAGTGAAGGCCGCTGTTCAGGGGAGATTCTACAAGTGTCCGAACTCGAATTCCCACGTCGGTATTTATCGACCCGATACCATGACTTCGCCCAGCTCCCGGGCCCACATCCAACAGTTACTTGGGTAAGGAGGCAAGGCCCATTTAAGGGTAATTACATCAATACACTAAACCGCCCCAAGTTTAGGGCAGAAGAAGGACATGTGCCTATAAATACATCATTCCAGGAACTACGTGAGGCTTGATTCCTGGACTTGACACAGGATACGTAGGCAATCCAAGATATATTCTTGGACTCAGCCATAAAATACCTACTATTGACTCTCTTGCGGAGCAGTTTCAGAGGTTTCTAGCTAGCTAGTCTCAAATTCAGATTGCTCCTCAGTCTCAGCACTATGCCATGTCTACTTGTTGTGCCACAGGTTTGGCCCTATTGACTGGTTCATGTAAAAATTCACCTTTATAGGTTTTGGACTTTGGAGCCTCATATCACATGTCCCCTGATTCCTCTTCTTTTACATCTATGTCTTATGATTCTCTTGTCTCCTAATATTATGACTGCTGATGGCACACCATTTCCGTTGACTGGCATTGGTACTATCCATACTTCACATTTCTCCATCCCCATTGTTTATTGTATTCCCCAACTTACTATGAGTCTTGTCTCGGTTGGTCAATTATGTGATTTTGGTTACTCTGTTCATTTTTCTTCCACCTCTTGTCATGTGCAGGATCCTAAATCCAAGAGGCTGATTGGGCATGGTCGTAGGCAGGAGGACTCTATATTTTGGATGAACTGCAGATTCCAGGTCATGCAACTGCCATTACTGTTGACCTATCTTCTTTTCATTTAACTTTTTCATCTTCTAAGTATTATTTGTGACATTCTAGACTTGGTCATGTATCAGACTCTCGCTTAAAATATATGAGCAATAGTGGTGTTTTGGGAGATTTGCATCCTCATGATATTTCAGATTGTAGTGGATGTAAACTTGAAAAAATTTTCTGCCTTTCCTTTTAATCAAAGTCTATATGAATCTCGTGCACCTTTTGATATAGTTCATTCTGATGTTTGGGGTCCTGCTCCTGTCCCAACAAAAGAAGGGTCTAGATATTATGTTTCCTTTATTGATGATTATACTCATTACTATTGGGTGTATCTGATGAGACGTCGTTCTGATTTTATTGATATATATACTGCTTTCAAGCCTATGTCAAAACTCAACATTCTACTGTTGTTAAATGCTTTCGTTCTGAATTAGGTGGGGATATACTAAGGGAGACCTTTCTGACATCTTTACATCTGATAGTATAGTGCACCAGTCTTCATGCACTGATACCCCACAACAAAATGGTGTTGCTGAAAACATAGACACATTTTTTAGACTGCCCGTTCTATGCTTTTATCAGCTAGTGTTCCAAATGAATTTTGGGGAGAAGCTGTTCTCACATCTATTCCACTTGTTTTATCCTTCGTGCAGATGTAGAACGTACAAAATTATCTTCTCGTGTTGCTATATGTGTCTTTCTTGGGTATGACATAAGACAAAAAGGTTATCGTTGTTATGATCCTTCTTCAAAGAAGTTGTATGTTTCTTGAAATGTTTCTTTTCTTGAGGATATTCCCTTCTTTTCCCTTCCTGCTAGCTCCAACAATATGACTAAGTCTGATCTTGTTCACATTGATCATTTCACCTCTGATCACTCCTCTGATTCACCATCTTCCGCCATTGATGCATCACCATCTTCCTTACATTCTACTTCTTCACCCTCTCATCATGCGCCTCGTGAAGATGATACTTCACCCCCTGCTAGAGCTACCCAAGCACCCCTTGTGACGACGGATCCAGGTCAGCATCGTTACCCCAAGCGCACACGTAAGTCTACTCAGTTGTCTGATTTTGCTTATTCTTGCTACTCTCAGTCTTTTGCTTCTTTTCTAGTTTCCATTGAAACTTTTCTGAGCCTACCTCTTATTCAGAGGCGGTTTGTTCTTCTTATTGGAGAAATGCTATGGCTGAGGAATTGTCTGCTTTAAACATGAATGGTACTTGGGATCTAGTCTATCTTTCGGTTGGTAAGAAAACTATTGGTTCTCGATGGTGTATAAAGCTAAAACTAAGTCAGATTGTTCTATTGAGCGGTACAAAGCTCGTTTGGTAGCTAAAGGGTTTGCTCAAGAGTATGGTATGGATTATGTGGAAACATTTGCTCCCGTTGCCAAGATGACATATGTTCGGGTTCTTATTGTTGTCGCATCTATTCGTCAGTGGCATATCTCTCAGATGGATGTTAAAAATGCTTTTCTCAATGGGGATCTTAAGGAAGAAGTATATATGGTACCTCCACCTGGTGTTTCTCATGCTCCGGGGCAAGTTTGTAGGCTTAAGAAGGCTTTATATGGCCTCAAACAAGCCCCTCGTGCATGGTTTGAAAGATTTTCACATGTTGTCACTTCTCTTGGTTTTACCTCTAGTCTTCATGATTCAGTATTATTTGTTAGATCGACCTCTGCAGGCCGTATTCTTCTTCTACTATATGTAGATGATTTGATCATTACAGGTGATGATGTTGATGGTATTGTGAGTTTGAAAGCAACCTTATCTCATTGTTTTGATATGAAGGACTTGGGCCCTTTACGTTACTTTTTAGGCATTGAGGTAGCCTCATCGCCACAAAGTTATCTCCTTTCTCGGTCCAAGTATGTTGCCGACATTATTCATCGTGCCCGACTTACTGACACTCGTGTTGCTGATTCTCCTCTTGAGTTGAACGCTCGTTATGCTCCGACTGATGGCCTTCCTCTCTCTGATCATACTTTATACCGTTCTATTGTTGGCAGCCTTGTATATTTGACGATCACTCGCCCTGACATCGCCTATGCTGTTCACATCGTTAGTCAGTTTGTCTCCTCCCCCACCTTTGTACATTGGGCTGTTGTTATGTGTATTCTTCGTTATCTATGAGGAACTCTGTATCAGAGTCTTTTGTTTCCCTCGACTTAATCCTTGGAGCTTCGTGATTTTTCTGATGCGGATTGGGCTAGTGACTCAACAGATCGAAAATCCACAACAGGTTTTTGCATATTTTTAGGGGATTCTCTCATTTCATGGAAGAGCAAGAAACAAGATGTTGTCTCACGCTCTTCCACCGAGGCAGAGTATCGTGCTATGGCGTCTACCACGTCTGAGATTATATGGTTACGTTGGTTGTTGGCGGACATGGTGTTGCACATTCTTCTCCCACACCGATGAATTTGACAATAAAAGTGCTATCCACATTGCACACAATACAGTTTTTCATGAGCGCACCAAGCATATTGAGATCGACTGTCATTTCACTCGATATCATCTTCAGCATGGCACAATTTCATTTCCGTTTACTCCGTCTTGTATGTAGCTGGCTGACTTCTTCATGAAGTCTCATACTATCGAGTGTCATATATTTTTCATTGGCAAACTCTCGATGCTTCTTGCTACACCATCGTGAGTTTGAGGGGGGATGTTAGCATATACATTTATATATTATATACGATATTTAGTATTTTGCCTTAAGGGCATTTTAGTCTTTTTGTATTTGGCTATATAAGTCATTCTTGTAGCCCTAAACCCCAAGTTTTCCACACTTTTTGTTAGCCAATGCAAGAGTCCTTCTTCTTTTATGATTTCTTAGTTTCTTGGTTTATTGATTTCTTGTTTATACCAATCTTAACAACCATTGGATTGGAGTTTATTGAGAAGATCATTAAGCCTTTTGAACCAACTTTTGCCAAAACGTCCATGTAATCTTTCGTGCCGGCTTCCACGAGTCTCAGCATCCATTGGATCAAACCAATTGATACGCGAGGAAATATAAAAGGGTAATATAGGAAAATGTCGTAAAATGTGTCTTTATAAACATTGATCATATTTTGGTGTCATAGATACCTAATTAAGTGTCCAAATCGGTCTTTATAAACAAATACCCATATTTTTTTTATTCCTAAGCAATTATTTCGGTCACACCAATGCATTAAAGATATTTAAATCTATAATCGCGTAGTTTTCGAAATTTTGCTTATAACACGTTACTTTAAACCAAAATATATTTTTTTTTAAAACCAAACTATATAATTTAACACTTAAATGTTCAGATAATTATTCGATCAAAATTTTAAATTTTAAGCATCATATTTGAGATTTTTTCCTGGAGTACTTGATTTATTTTTTTTTTTTTGTTGAGAAATATATTTTTTAGTTGAGGTAATTGAGACTAGTGTTGTTTTTTTTTTTTTTTTTTTGTTTAGAATGAGACTAGTGTTGTTAACTAGCCGAGCCGGTTGTTCAAGTTTGTATTCATTTAGGTCCCGAAATTGTTAGTGATCGTGCGTTTAATAAACGAATAAAAGAATATGTTTAAATTTGGTTCGTTTAGGTTATTAGCTTATTAGTGATCGTTTGTTTAATAAACAAAAAAAAATGTTTAATTTTGGCTCATTTATATAAAAAAAAATTGTTTGAGCTCATATTCAAGCTAGACCTATTTTTGCCTTCCCGCTCTAGCATGGTTCGAGTTGGCACGTTAATGTATAAAGAATCAAGTCCAAATACATAAACAATAAAGAATGAAACAATATTCAAACATCATCGTACAAAGGGGTAAATTTATAAATATTTTATTAAAATGCTCTAGAATATCTATTAGATGTATGTATAAAGTGATTATTATCTTATGTGGTATTATTATGTTGTAAATAAAAGTTTATGTATATAAGCAGAGTCATCAATATAATTGAACGTTCGTTTGTAAGCTCGTGTTCATTAAATTAAGAAACGAACTTATAATTTTTTTCAAACATTGTTGTTTTTTTTCTTTTTTTATTTCTTTCTAAAAGGTTCAAAATTTGTTTGTTAAACTAAACAAGCAAACGTATTATTTGGATGAGTGTTGTCCCGCAAGAGAATAGAAGGAGTTCTTCTCGGCGCCCACACCTCAAGCATGGCTTCATCGAAATCTCGGAAAGGAGAATATTTGGGCGTACGTCTTTTGGGACATATGCTATGATGTTTAGCTCTGGCGAAATAAGCTATTTACGATCCGGAGGCGAGACGACCACCACTCCAAGTGTTTATTTTGAAAACAGTCAAACATGCGAAACATCTTCGACTTGCATTAGATTTGATTGACTAGCTGCTCTCAAGCTTTTTGTATTTAGTAGTACCTTGGTGTCTGAATCTATTCTTTTGTTGCTTTTCTTCATTAAGTAGTTTTGGGTGACACTTGATGTACTTATTTGTACTTATTTTGGCTTTTCCTACTTTGAATTGAAATAAAATGGATCGTTTTCTAAAAAAATAAAACAAAAAAACAAGGAAACAGCAGCAAACACTAATAGCAGATGCCCGTTAAAATCCTTATACGGTGCTTTATCCTTAAAATAAAGATAAAAAGTGGAAATTTACCTCAATACCTCAATTCCTATATTTTTAGAGTTGGTACCTCCACAAAGTATCCCTATATTTTTAGGGTCGGTGTATCCTCATTTGTGGAACATTATCCCTATTTTAATGGTATTTGATATAAAGATAGGGATATGAATGATGTTGTGGAGTGTTTTGAATTAGGATGTTATAAAATAGAGATACATATTATTTTATATTATTTCAATAATGATAAAAAATAAAAATGTTAATGCTATGCAGTAAATTAGCGTATTATCTTTATATCCCTACACGTTAGGGAAAAAAATAGGGAAGAAAAAATACTCCCCGCATCGATATTTATCCCCACCCTACATTGGGGTGGATGAACGATGTACCCCCAAATCGGGGTGACACCGTAGCTATATTTATTTTTTTTTTTTTTTTTTTTTTTTGAAACGATTTTTTTTTTTTTTCTTCCCTCTCACAAATATAGCCGTTGAAATATACGATTTGGAGTAAAATTTAATTTAAAAAGTAAGTTTTGAAAAATGTGTGTGTTCAAATATAGCCGTTAGAGTAAAATTTTAAATTTTAAAAATAATTTTGGAAAAAATGTGTGTGTTCGAATATAGCGATTTGAAATATAACCGAAATATAAATACGTTGAAAGTAAAATTTGAATTTAAAAATTAGTTGAAAAATGAATATTTTAATGTTGTAAGGATAGAGATAGGGATGCTTGATGTAGCGTATTGTGAATTTAATTCTAAAAAGTAGGGATATGTATTTTTTAATAGATTTGTGGGGATAGAGATAGGGTGATTGATATGAATACCCTAACATACCGAACATAGAGTAACCTCTATACGCGTTTAACAACTCAGCTCTACTGGGGATATATTTTATTTTCTTCCATGATTTAATGCTTGTGAATGCAAAATTCACAATATAAAAAACAAACATCCGTAATTTTCTCATATAATAAATAAATATATATATACTTCTAAAACAAGTAAAAAAAGTTTATATATAAACACATACCGTCATTCTCGTCAATTTTCTCCTTATACGAACGGCTTTACCTGTACAATCACTTCAATAGTTTGCGGATTATTCTGTCATGGGAGGTGGAGCGACGATGAGGGCAGTGAGTAAGGTGGTCGGGATCGGCGTAGTCAATAGCGGCATCCGTGGCATGCTGCCGGAACACCCTGTCTCAGCAGCTGCTCGTGCTTTTGGACGTCCTTTGGCACCAATTGGTAGGACATCAGTGGCCGATTTTGTCAAACCAGCGGTGGAGCCTATTGATGATACGTCGGTGCAGAAAACAGTTTCCGGGTTTGATGATTGGGATTTCGCTGATGACGCTGATGATGTTATTGTCCTTTCCGATGATAACGTTGCGCCTAGGGTGGTTTTCGGTGGCGTGCCTACCCTTGATGAAGCCAAGGAGGCCACTTCTGAACTTAAAGGAGTTCTCGAGAAGTACGTCTATTGATTTTCTTCTTTTATTTTATCTAAATGTCGTAGGATTTCATTTTTATCCTTCTCAAATAAATTACGTAGCGTTGATGAATTTATTTGAAGGCTGAATGCAGATGTTCATGATCAAAATTGATATGGGCTTTGCAGCTATTATATTCTGTAGAGCTATTCTGATTTCGTATTGTTTGAATGGAAGTACGATATGTTCTTTCCCTACTTGCTGTACGATAAAGTTCGGATCTTTTGCCAGTTGCTTGGGTTATTACCGTGTAAAGATTGTTTCTTTTAAGTTTTGATGAATCTCTTGGTTATGCCTGTTCTTATCTTTTAAATTCTGATTTTGATATACATCTTTTTGTTCCCACTTTTTTGTTCCCAGTTTGTTATTTTATGGGTAATTCAGGATTATCTAAATCAATGGATTTCTGAATTCGAGGTCCGTTTGTTGCAATGTGTCTTTTACAGTGATATAAAACCTGGCGTTGTGCAATTTGTGTAACATCTGTATACCAAGTGATGATTGATGAATGCCTTATAAAGGCATGCAACTTTTCTCTAAACCATGTGTTGCATACCTTTCAGGGCATGTCTGTCTTCACCTGTCTCTCCGAGATTTGGATATACAGGCCAAGGTTCTAGCTTATCATGCCTTCAAAACCCAGAAGCACACCCGTGGGAATCTTATCTCACCACAGAGGTTGCAGTGCCCACGCATGCTGTGCAGGCTTTTAAGTTTCTGAATGAAAGTCCAGCAGTTCAGGTTGTGCCTTCTGTTCTTTTTATGTTTTTTTTTACCTTCATTCTTCTTTCGCCTGTAAAAGTTGAACTCTGTAGCTTGTGTTGTTCTTTTGATGCAAATCATGGGGCCAGATACAAGTAGTTATTTTTGTTTTATAATTCTGAGAAGCATGAAAGATTGCACGACTCATTTACTATGGCGAGCTTTTCAAATTGTTGTGAAACGACACATTGGGGAAATGTCAGTTGATAATTTCGAGTATAGTTAACTAAAAGGAATTTGCAACCTGGAAAAGGTGTCTTCAAATGCTAATTATTTGTTGGTATACTCTGTAGTTTTGAAGTGTCTGTGCTTCCTAGGTTTCTTATGTTTTGAAGGTATCCATATACTAGAACTCACTTAATTGCTATATTTAGTTGTAAAAAATGGTGTTTTCTTTTCTCCCTTAGGATGTTGTTGCTTCAATTGCTTCTGATCCGAATGTCTGGAACTCAGTGCTTAACAATCCAGATCTTCAGCATTTTCTTCGGTCTCAAAACATGGGTACTGAGTTTCATCTTTCTTCTTTTTTTTTTTTTTTTTTTTTTTTTTTCTGGTTTCATCTGATATGTTTCCATATCTAACATGCACACACTGGTGGCAGATCTTTCCGCGGAGCACGTGAATCCTTACGTGGAAGAATCTTTGGTTGATAATTATAGTCAAGCAGATGAATCTTCCGGGACCCATGAAAGCGCGCCTAATGAAGAGGATCCTGATGGTGAGGAATTCAACCTGGAAGATGAGATCATGTATTATTGGAAGAGTACAAAGGTTGCGGTGGTGGACATGATGGACAATCTGTCTGGTTTTTTCCAGAATCTTTTTGGAAGTGTGCAGTCTGCTGGAAAAGTTTCAGCAGATACCGGGTTTTTTGAAAAAGCTTTGGGACCTTCATTAATGGGGTTGGTTATAATGGTTATAATGGTGGTGGTTATGAAGCGGCCTTCGTGAAAAATCTTCTCCGGTGAGGAATTTAATGATCTTTATAGTATTTCGGACGTGGGAAGTAGGTGGTTTTCTTATTCTTTTTTCTGTGGGTTAGAATAAAATTGTTTTTCTTTGAGTATGTGACTATACGACTAGTTGAGTACGTTACGTAGCAGGAATTTCTCGTTTCTTCTGGCTGATGCAAACAACATTATGTTACTCCATGTGTGTTTTGCATTTCATGTTTTTTACTATATTTAACGTCTTCTTTTCTTTTGCAAGACCAGACAAACGCCGGTTAAATATGACGAAACACACCCGTGTCTTTTCTTTCTATAGTTGTAACAATTTTTCGATTTTGAATAAAATCTTTTAAATAAGAGCTAGTGTCCTTTTTCTTTCTGCTTTTTCCCTTTTATACTGTTCTTTCTTTGTATGATAAGTATATTCATACTCATGCTGTACCCTGAGTACATTTGGGGAAATTATCTGTAATTTGCATTAGTAGACTGAGCATACAAACATAAAGAATCTCACCATTTTTTTTCCATCTGAAGAAAGGTAGAAGATTAGTTTGTAAGATGCGTCCAGCTCTGCCTGGATTTACAACTTTCCCTCTGCCATGCTGGGATAATTTTTGTGGCTTCATAAGATAGAGGGCTGACCCATAGTCAAATTTGCGTATTTTCCCTAAAGTATAATTGGACCAATTCCTGGATATGATAAATCCTATCCAACCTGCTAAAGGAGATATAGGATCCGACGTTTTCCTTGTAGGCTGCTTTTCTGTCTTCCAAGTATGTTCGGGATTCTCTAGTGAAGTTTTCTCTCGATACTTAGTTACGAATCCCATCTTTTATGGTAAGACTGACAATCTTGATCCGAGCTCTGAGCTATGTAAATATGATAAATATGTAGCCGCCTTAGGCTTAAGCCAGGCAAGATGTTGTTTAGCCTGTGATAATCAAAAGATCTTCCTTGCATGGTGCATATAGGAGAGGCCTCCAGCCTTGGGGATAATGAATACCTAGCCACTTGTTGACTTATGAGCTCGTGCGTTCTGCGAGCTGAAAAAATTTAAGCATATGTCCTCCATGTAGACTTGGATCAAACTTCGGCTCATGACTTTCGGGGACAAGCTCTTTCATCATGACCTGCTGAATTGGTCTTTCTTGCTTTTGCACAATGGCGGCTGTGTAGCAACTCTTGATTGCCTCCGTATGACCTCTTTATCACAAATTCATAATGGTCCCCTCAAAGCTGAGAAATTTCATGCTATTGTGGGCAAGAGATTCGACTACCATTATAATCCACCATCAGAGTCATGTTTTGTGGTTTCCTTTCGAATGTCATGTTGCGGTGTAATATGCTCGGTGGCTGCACAGATGGGCCTGAAAACCCGAACATAGGTGTTGATGTGGGTGTAAGATCTCTACATGTGAGCTTTAGCAACTGGAAGACGTTGTAGCAGAGAATGTTAACCGCACTTCCTCCATCTATGCAGACACGCTTAATTAAGTGTTTGTGGATTCTAACCTCGATGACAAGGCCTTCATTATTGATTAACAAGGGAAGTGTGTCACCTGGACCATATGTGACCTCACCTGAAAGTTTCATCATCTTTGATGAGAACCACACCGCCTTCATTTTAGCTATCCACTCTGAGCGGAGGATGAACCCAACCCGCCAGCTACCGTTAAGATAGAGCTTGCTATCTTATCCATGGCGATTTTTGTTTGTTTGTGCCCTGGACCGGGTATAACTGCTCTTTTCGGATCCTGCATGTGGGAATCTTAATTACAGAACCGGCACCTTGTGTGATTGGGTCGAAAATGGTCTTTCTGCGTCCCGGGGGAGCCATTGAAGCTGTTAATTACAAGTTTTTTAGAGGGTGGACTGTTTCACGCCCTCATTCTAGCGCCAATTGACGATGCATGAAATCGTCCAAGTAAGATCCAATCATTGATGTTGTTGACTGAGGTTTAAGAGATGATCAACGACTACAAATATATGGAATGTGCCCTTAAAACAAACAAGTCGTCAGGGATCCCGGAGTTCCTTTTCCCCGAAAACCCTATGACACTCAAGTCAGTGATGTGACATTAATGTGGAGTGTAAAGTGATTTTCACAGAGCAAGGTTCATGTAAGAATGCCTACCATGCATGTGAGGGAGTCGATCCCTTTATATAGGTTACCATGGTGGAGTTAGTGGTCCGATCGATGGTGGTGTGTTGCAGAGATTATCCAGGTTGTAGCGGAATGATGCCCAAAGGATGTGAAGCTAATGATGCATGTGATAGAGAACGAACTGCGTCATGTCTGATGTTTGAGACCGGTAGCATCTTGCACTACGTCGGCCCTTCTTTGTATGTGATAACTAGATTTTGGATCTAGATTGAAGAAATCAATGAAGGAACGAAGAACACGAGCAAAGCTTAGCTTTTCCTTGGAATCAGCACCTCGGAATCACCAAGTTGAGAACGTCACAACAAAGGTTGCTCAAACCTTTGATAGATTCTCAAGTTATCACTTACCTAATCAGCAAGGTAACATGAATAACTCACAAATTTTCAATCACTGAAAATTCTTATATAATATATAATTATCACTCAAAAGTTGTCTATCTCCATCGAATTATAGCAGCCATATATATAGGCTGAAAATACCAAGCATCTTGGTAATTAAAAGCATAAAAATAAATTACATTTAATTTTGGAAAAATGAAAGGTTCTAATAATTAATATAAGATATAAACCTTTCATCTTTTGCCATTATTTCTAATAATTAAGGTATTCAACCTTTCATCTTCAAAATGGCGCCACCTCCCTTGTATTTGCAGACCTTATTTTTATGTTTTATATATTAATAAAACATATGATAATATTATAGGATCATATCATTCCCTCCCGGCTGAAAATGATTCGTCCTCGAATCAACATGATGTCGTAGAAATCCGCATCTGCAAGCTTGATACCATGAAACTTCAAAAGAAACCCCAAAATTATGCCGGGGTCAAAAAGAATGCGCACAAACAACTTGAACTTGTGCGCTGTTGGATTATGTGCACCATGCTGCACCAAAAGAATACCAAAACAACTTTGTGGCTGGATATAATTGAGAACGACTCCATGGGCGGAAACAAGATAATTAGACAAATGAGAATAAGGAGATATGTCATCATGCACCAAATACGGATCAAGAAATTTGTGCGTTAAAATTCCAACACTGTCAACAAAATCACTATCAACCATAGTAAAAATAGTTGCTGCATTGGTGGTAGCAAAAATGTCAGTGTCGTGCAGGTCAGGGGTATCAACGAAAACTTCCACTTTTGGAACCACCACTGTTTCAATGACCGCTTCATTTATAGTACCATCAGCAATATTAAAATCATAGACAACCTCATCCGCTTCAACTACATCCGGTTTTATTTTAGCCTTAATGACTATCTCTTCCTCGGTAGTAACAACAACATCATCCACAACTGTATCAGCCACGGTTTTGGCTTCAAACTGAACATTGTCACCGTGCACCACATCATTAAGAGGATTTGGAACAATACAGTTAACATGAAAGAATTTTGGTGCCTTGCCCCGTGCAGCTTCGGCAATAGTTATACCATACTGCAGAAAGAAAAGCGCGTCTTCAGCAGTCGATTTTGCGGCAAATATCCTCCTTCGTCTTGCGTCAGAATATTTGGAATGCTCTAGTTCCTTCTGTAATCGAGCAATATTTTCTTGCAGAAGTTGTCGTAAAGGTATTCTTTTTCGCTCCGCGAGGTAGTCATTTTGTTCCTTCACAAATTCAGCGTCGGCTTCCTTGACATCAGCCGGATAATATAGTTTGGGATCATATTCCATATAGTACACAAAACCATTGTAGCATATCGTACCACAACGACCCCACTTCATCTCAAACTCGGATAATTCCAAACAAGAACACGAAATGACAGCAATTTTCACGACCAAACGGTAAGGAATTTGAAAAGACACAAAGAACGAAACTTGCAGATCATGAAATTTTCTTCAAGACTGTTGAGTTTCACGAAAATTGAAAATGGATAGCCTCCTCAAAATAAATTTGTAAACAGATGACTACACAACAGATTTTCGGACAGAAACAAACTAGCACGTTACGGTGATCATTGGGAAGAATTTATCAGTAATTTGGAAAAATACAAAGAATGAAAGTTGTATAACAGGAAATTTCCTATAAGCTCAGAAAAAATCACGCAATTCCGACCGTTACAACTCCGGAAAATCGAACTCGTTTACGAACTGTTCCAGAAAAACGCGCAGGATATTGTGGGGCAGATTTGACCACGATAAACTCCGAATTTGGAAAAGTCGTAAAGAGACAAAAGATAGATAAAAGAAAAGTATATCGACCAGTAAAAATTGATAAATTTCCGATTTGTTTTGAATAGGAAATGAAAGAAACAAAAAAACGGAATTTCGGGTTGGACAGATTTGAAGGAAACTTGAAGATATGAAGAAATCTTGAAGAAACCTTCAAAGAAGATGAACATGCACGAATTTTTTTGTAAATTTTCTGGAAAATGATGAAGAACACAAGCATATCACATACAATTCGATTTTTTTATTTTTTTATTTTAAGATGAAAAATGAAATGGAAAAGGAAAGAAAAACACAAACAAATGGATATTTGATACCTCAATCCCTAGGCTCTGATACCAATTGATAACTAGATTTTGGATCTAGATTGAGGAAATCAATGAAGGAACGAAGAACACGAGCAAAGCTTAGCTTTTCCTTGGAATCAGCACCTCGGAATCACCAAGTTGAGAACGTCACAACAAAGGTTGCTCAAACCTTTGATAGATTCTCAAGTTATCACTTACCTAATCAGCAAGGTAACATGAATAACTCACAAATTTTCAATCACTGAAAATTCTTATATAATATATAATTATCACTCAAAAGTTGTCTATCTCCATCGAATTATAGCAGCCATATATATAGGCTGAAAATACCAAGCATCTTGGTAATTAAAAGCATAAAAATAAATTACATTTAATTTTGGAAAAATGAAAGGTTCTAATAATTAATATAAGATATAAACCTTTCATCTTTTGTCATTATTTCTAATAATTAAGGTATTCAACCTCTCATCTTCAAAATGGTGCCACCTCCCTTGTATTTGCAGACCTTATTTTTATGTTTTATATATTAATAAAACATAAGATAATATTATAGGATCGTATCAGTATGCGAGCGATCTGCACTGTTATGATGATTTCTATTGGGAGAAATGCCTTGTGTTCTGTAGAGTGAACCCGAGTAGCGAGCTGGGGCGAGCTCGGCCTCTATGCTAAAGCCGATCGCTGAGTACTCTAACGCAATGAAGCAATATGATAGTTGAGTATCAGCTCGGCCCATATGCTGAGGTGGACTTATGCTCGTAGAGCTGTCAAATGTGTGTCACATGTATAGTGACCGATCTCATTCGTGTACCTTAAAAACATCAAAATGAAACGCTTTTGGAACACATGACACGTGAACGTTTATCAAATTTGGAGTATATAACAAATGAACCAATGAACCGAATGATATCCCATAGCCTGAAGAGATTAAGTCATTCAGAAAGTAACAATAATTTTACTTTTTCAAATTCCATAACCTTGCCCTTTGGAACAAAATCATAACCTTTAATCTGTTAAAAGCAATGTGTATATTAGTTTTTTACACCACTAAACGTGTAGATTGACGGGTCTCTCGTTATAACAGATGTGGTGTATATAACGATATTAGCTTTTTACACCACTACATGAAATGCCATAGTAGATTCTATGGGCATTGCCAAGGCAAACCAACGGTAATGCCAGGGCAAAAAGTGTATAATCCCTAGATATTTTAAGGTAGAAATGCTCTGGCATTACCGATAATTAGCCCTAGATATACCATTTAGCCGATTATTGTGGTGTAAATAAAAAGCCCTTCGTTAAATCCAGTCCCCTTAGCAATGTGAGAAGTTCAAGGTGAGAATGAATATGTGATGGGAGTAATGAATTTAGGAAATAAATTAACAATCAAACTACAATTTTTTATTTGGAAGGGATCAAACTACATTTTTAAGATTTACAAAAAGCAACTAAACCAACCAAACCAAACCAAACAAATAACGTAGATGAGGTGTGATAAACCTAAAAAGTAAGGTTTAGTCGTAACAACAACATATATAATCCCAAATGTAAACAATACATGGTGTAATACATTATATTACACATGAAAGAAAGAAAGAAAAAATGCATATAAAACTAGTTTCTCGTCTATAATCTACAAGCGGGGTTTCAGCTGTCTACTATCTGTTACAAGTTTACACCCTCCTCACCACCTCTGCAACATTCAAGCATCTCATAGGAAGCCATGGGCTTATTGCTCCATATGTATGTATATATCTATGCCTATAACACATTCCATTAGTATGTGGTTTCCGAATTTCCAGCCATGACAAACGCTATAACGTATCTGTTATGTCACTGTGTGTCATTACAACAACCTAAGGTAGAGCTTCTTGTCACCTTTTTTTTTTTTTTTTTTTTTTTTTTTTGTGTGTATTCAGACCCTCTGACATTTATTCCTCCATGAAAATGAATGATGGGTGGTCAAAACAACAGAAAAAGAAAAAAAAAAAAAATCATGTGTTGATGTATAAGATATCCTCTTTCTCCAAATGCATTTTCCCCTTTTCATGTGCATTTGCTGCTTTTGTTTGGTCTGGCATTCCCCGCTGTGTAATGACAAAACTCAGCCAAGTCGCATACATATAATTCGTAGATTAAAGACACCATATTAAATCTACCATTGCCCTTAAGGGCACCCCAGTACATGCCTATTCTTAAAGGCCCAGATAGATTTAGTGTGGTGCCCTTAAAGGCCCCTAAAATAAAATACATCGTGTCACTATCTTGTATACCTTCCGTAAAGCAAATGACAAGTACAGGTATGCAACTTCCCACTCATCAGGTGTCAATGTGGCTGTGCAAGGAAATTTATTTAATTAGCATAAAGAAAACTAGAGAAAGCGAAAAAAAAAAAGAAGAAGAAGCACAATATGTAGTTGATGATGATGGACTAATAATAATAATAAACTTACTCTGATCTTGGTTTCCATCGCCTAATGCACCAAGCCTCCGCATTAGCTCAACAAACTCCGGTTTCTTCATATATTCATGGACAAACATATGGGAATTTTTCACAAAGAGTAACTCCAGGTCATACTGCATTATTATAGGTAAAACTGTCAGTGAAGGGCATATATACGCCCAACTACCCCGGCACCACACTAAAAGTCTAAAATCGACCTTTAAAAAGTAGAATGTATATTTATATATCATTTGACAAATGTAGAATCATCAAGATAGATGGAAACAAAACCATTTTACTAAATACTTATCTAGTTACTTAAAAGATGTGCTCTGCTCTCCATTATTTTCTTCAATAAGATTTCAATCGGTGAACATGTTCATAACTAGGGCATCAAAGGGGATTAAACAAGATGGAAATTTCTTAGCGACTAAGAAAAGCTACACTTTAGCATGGAATTTACCTCTTCAGCTAATGCCTTGAAGACATGGAAAGGAACAATCCACTCCGGACAATCAACGGCGTCCTGAAAGACAAGTCACAGCTCAATCTAGATCCGTTAAGAAGTAAAACAGAAGAAATACACACTGACACAGATAATAAATTATTACGTCAAAACCAAATGTCAAAAAGTAATTAAATATATAATATAAAAAATTTGCACGCCAAAAAATTTAGAACATGGAATTGGGAAAGAAAATGCAAAGGCCACATATTACAGCATCAAATAAAAAATTAAGCTTTTACCTCTAAATGAAATTTGTATTTGATGCCAAAGGGACTAGAAGACGGGAATTTCTGAAACGAAATAAGGAAAAGTAAGAGGACCATTTGGAAAATATATCTATGACAATCTCCAATGAAAGCAACATCCAAAAGGAATTCACCTTTTCTGCAAATTCATCGTCAAATCGTATCCAGTACACACTATTGCCAAACCCCAATCCTTCAGCTGCATAGCCACAATAAATCACAAGCACGTGTTATATGCATATATATTCATGCAAAAAGATGAATGCTGCAAAAATGCAAATAGTACCTAGACATACGACGATATACCAAAGGGTCCACATAGATTTCATCATAAGTAACCAAAGCAACTATTATCTAATTTTACTCCAGATTAGTCGAGTCAGTTTGTCCCAGATACCGGGGGGGGGGGGGGGGGGGGCCTTTAATAAAAAAAAAAATCACTATGGTGATTTTCTCTGTTGGAGAAACTTAATGGAAATGAAACGAAAGAACAGATGAGCTTAAGCTTCATGAAGCATAGATTTAAAGCTATAAAGGGACATGTCCTAATAAAGACCATCCATCCGTTGATCATTTCACTATCAGTTTAATTAAATTAGAAATGAATCAACAACAGTCAGAAAGATTGAAAAGCAGGATGAGATTAAAAAACCTTCTCGAAGCTTCTTGACAATAACATTAGCATCTGGCATTGTCCCAATAACGATGCCACCGGGACGGAGTAAATTTGATACATTGGCCAAGGCCCTCCGTGCACGTGCCTCAGTGGACCATGAGTAATGCATGGCAAACTGCAAAATTATAAATTATGACATTGCAACACTTACACACCGAACTCAATATATTAATCTCTTACAATACCAATTCACTCAGAATTGCCAACCGAAAATAAAACTGAACTCCAAGTAAAAGATATTGGGGCACAGTGTACATCAAAATATCGCAAGATGAAGTTAGCATAAATTGCGAATATTCACCTACTTTGGAGATTTTAAGCATAACGTTCTTAATGGCATCAGGAATTCACAATGACATAACTGTTAGACAAGAAAGTGTTTCAAGATTATTTAACTACTAAGCAAATGACTCACCTGGCAACTACAAATATCAAAAGGGGCATCATCCGCCAAGACTTTATCCAAGCGTACCTGAAACAAAATCATGTGAAGTATTGTACTGATTGAGTGCACAAATACAAAATACTGTATCTGGTAAGATAGATAGCAGATAGAAATACTAATGGGCCATCTCTGATGTTTATAATGCATATTAAACAAGTACACCTCAACCGGTGACAAAATGAGCCAGTTAACTGTGTTGGCAAAATTTAACTCTCAAAGTGGGCCTAAAGGGAGTAGAATCACTTGGTATCTGCTACATACCTCAAAACAGTCGCCGCATATCAGCCTTGCAGGAAAAGAAAACTTCTTTCTACGCTGATGATGGTCAGCGTCTCCATTATACCGTGTGCGGCAATCTTCGATCTGTGTGTTGACAGAGAAACAAACTGCTAACTAATGCAATCAAAAAGATCACTAATTTCCTATGAAATATAATGTATTTAAGCTACTTTCCAAATTAATCAATAGTAGAGCCTATTTAATAAGATACAAGTGTAGCAGCAGGATAGGGCACGTTAATCCATGTTAAGATATACATGTACAAATTACACTTCACCTTAATAGCTTAAGCTTTGGGGAGAGATGGTAATGTAAACATGGTAGAGCACAATGTCAGGGGTTCAAACAACATTATTAGCTGTATCACAATTCTCATACACATCGTACTACCACTGGACATATGTTAATGATTAAGCATATGCTAAAACACATGAAAAAAAGGAGGTTAAATAAGGTGTTCACAAATAAATTCCATTAAACCAAGCAAGTATGATTAGTGCATGAAGCAATGAAAAGGTCTGGTAGCACTACACGCTTATGTCTGCAGAACTTAATTTACAATCAAATTCCCATACAGATGAAGTAAAGAACTGATCTTGTCCACATTTAAAACAGAATCAAGGAATGGAGAATATGAAATAGAGGTCCCTTCTTTGTTTTTAATTTTTTGCAATATTCCCGGAATCATATGCAGTTTCCTTGTAAACTCATAACACGGAGCCCCTGATAGTCCATTTAAGGGTACATCTAATATCCTCAAATGGCTGAAATTAGCAGCAACAAATATTGTTTATTGACGAATCTAATTACCGATCCTTCAGCTATATCAATCCCAACATAATACCCGATCTTTGCTTTGTCCCATTTAATCAGATCACCACCCTGCATAAGTTTAAAAAAGGGAAGAGAACAAACATGAGCATCTGCACTCCACCTGCTGTCATATATTCCATAAGAAACTATCACTGTATGTATCCGGATTTACACGAAAAAACTACCTTCCCACATGCAAGATCAAGAACAACGTCACCTTTTTTGGCATACAACTGAATCAAGACACTTTTGATCTGTATAACAGAAAAAGGAAAAAATGATATAAGCTATCTATTAGCAGTAAAATAAACTTAACTACAACTATGATCCATACCCAATTGTTAAGCTTCTTTAGATGGATAATTGGACTAGCCTCCCGCTCTTCCAATGTTTGATTGGTTCTTGCACTGTAATGCTCAGCAACTTTCCTAGCATAAATTTTTGTGCTCTCATCCTCTAGAAAGTGCCCATCCCCTAATTTACAAAGTCGAAACCTTCATGTTATGTTATCAACCAATCCCCTCTTTCTGACAGTATTATTGCCACTTCTCATGGTCAATTACATCAAAACGCACCACTTGATTAACATTGCCCGACAAAGAATCAAACTGACAGGCCCAAACAAAACACAAATAACAAATAAATAAAAAAATAGAACGATTACCTTCGGGATTGTATTTAGGTCTTGATTGAGGGGGTCCAAAAGACCCTGAGGATGAAGATTCTTGATACGCTCTCTTCATCACACTACTAAACCCGAATGTTTTTCGTCCAAAAGTGCAACCTTTTTCGGATTGATTTTGAGAGTTTTACAATCGGATAAATGAAGAATAGTAAGGTAGTTGCAGTAGGGATCTGAGAATAGTTTCTGCTTTCTGGAAGGGCCCGAGGCGCTAACAAAGATGTAGAGAGTGCTAAAGGTGATGTTCGAAAGATTTTTCTGTTATTGGGGAGACGGTACACGGATGCAAGAATCAGAATGAAGACATCTTTTATGTTGTTAAGGTAACCTTAGCTAATTGAAACAACTCCAGACTTTTTTCCCACGGCCAACTGACCAGGTCATTAATCCGTCAAACTGTTAACGAGTTAAGCCGAGCCGAGTCGAATTAAGTATCAGTTGTATAAATTCTGTTCGTTTAAGTCACAAACTTTTTTATGTTCGTTCGTTTAATAACGAGTTTAAAAATATCTTTAATCTTGGTTCGTTAAAGTAACGAGCTTGTTCACGAACGTTTGCTTAATAAACGAAAAAAAATTATGTTCGAACTTAGCTTATTTATAAAGAAATTTTATTCGAACTCGTGTTTGAGTTTAACATGCTACATGTATTTTTGTCTTCCAATTCGAGTTTAGCTTGTTAAGGTAAGTCTAAATGAATAAATTACAAAATACAAAGCAATATTCAAACATTATAGTAATAAAAACATTATGACAAATATATCAATATTCTATAAAATTACTCTAGACTATCTTTTAGATTAATAGATATCTTATCATCTTATGAGTTAAAGTTAGATTGTACATCGATTTGTTTATGTAAGCGGTTCGCGAATATAATCGAACGTTCACAAGTATGTTCGTGTTCGTTCGTTTAGGAAACGAGCTTAAAATCTTGTTCAAACTTGGTTCGTTAAATTAAACAAACAAACGATTACAGATTATAACGAGTCGAACACGAGCTTATTCGTGAGCAGCTCTGTTCGTTTAACAGCACTATCCGTGTTTTCCCTGATCTCTTTATACAATAAATAAAAGGAGAATTAGAAATAAGGACAGCTTTTGGCATATTTTTTAATAACACGACAGCCAAACCAAATATTTTTTATAGGGAGAACGACAACTCTCATAATTTTTACAGACTGAAGGACAAAACCCAAAAATAAAAAAAAAATAAAAAAAAATGCGACGCGCTGGCCGCTGGGGAACGCTCCAGTTTTTGTTTTTGTTTTTTCTCTTTCCTCCCCGATTTTCAAACACTCATATCACTTGATTTAGATATTCAAACGTAATGAAAATTTCACTGAATTTTTAATATTTTGATGCTCTTCATTTTGAGACTTGGTTCGATATATAACTACATCGTTTTTCGTTAGATTCATTGTCGAAATTCACTCAATGAATCTCCCCAGTAAATCTCGAAAATCAGTGAATATCGACATTGAATTTCGAACAATAGTGAATTTCGACAGCGGATTTTCTGAAACCACGTCGGAATATGTTGAATGTTGTCTCAAAATAAATAGCTTGAAAAAATAAAAAAATTGATGAAAGAATTTTCAAATTTGAAGTTCTAGATTGCGAGATACGAGTGTTTAAAAAATATGGATGAGAGAGAAAATGTGTTAGAGTTTTTTTTTTTGAAAAAAAAGGCACTGAATATGAAAAATAAAAAATAAAATAGTTTTGTCCTTTATGCAAAAGTTTCAAAAGACTGTATTTCTCTTTATTTGCTGAATTGTTTGTGTCATTCTCTCTAATAAACCCAAAAAAACATTGGGTATAATTATACCTATGTTTTTATAAATATTGGTTTGTCAATGGCATAATAGTGTATCTATACGAGTAAACACTTCGTGCAAATTTCAATATTACAGAGGTCAAAATCAGTTTACAACACATCTAGAGTCGAATTTTGTGCGTAAATTCAACTCTAGCGGAGCAAAAAAAAAACTATGTTTGGTGGGGAGAAAGTGCTAGTAGAATTCATTTTTTTAATACAGAAATGAAAGTTGATATAAATGGGGTCTGTAAAGCACCCCACTAAATCTATCATTATCTTTAAGGGCACTCAACTACATGCCTATTTTTAAAAATTGATATGGTGTCCTAGATAGAGTTGTGGATTGTCCTTAAAGGCCCCCGATATATATAACATCTTTGAACTTGAGAACAAAAGGCTTGAAGAAGGCCGACAGAGAAGGAGTGATCTCAGTGGATATCTTTCACTAATTTCGAAGCAAATCGAGCCAAGAAATAACTACTCCCTTCGTTTCAATTTATCCGAGGCAGTTGTCAAAAACACACATATTAGGAAAGTGAGTTAATACATTAACTTTTATATTGAAATGACTAGAATGTCCTTGGGAATAATTAATGTGACATTCTTTTTTATATCTCCTACCGTAATAAATAAGGAGTAAAACATAATAAATTTTGCATTGAAAATTATACTACCTCACATAAACTGAAACAAAATATTTCGACAACTGCATCAGTTATTTTGAAACGGACGGAGTATATCGGTTGCGTTTCCTAAGATTATAAGTAAACATTATACAACAATCATTAGCTAAATTCCAAATATCTTTTACTAAACTACCACATGGGCATTTAATGAGCATTGATGATTCAACATAAGGCCACGCCATCAATTACTGCAAAATACATCGTGTGAATGTCAATTTTTATCGAACCCCAATGTGTATTTTAATTAACGTTCCAATGGCTCGTTTTTAGACCGTGGGAAAGCTTTGAGTTGGATTATGGTTGTAGCGCTGCAGCCACTCTAACACGAGGGGAGTTTCTCAAACAATTAAAAAAAGATTCACTTATTTATGGTGTAACGCCTCAGACCCCGGCTCACTAAGACGTACGGTCAAGACTTGTCACTGTTGGTGATTATATCACCAATGTCATTTAGTGTAATTGGACTTAGTTTTGAGGTTTGGTAAGCTTGAAACAATCGATATAAGTTAGGAGATGCGGGGTGCGTGCTTATAATTGACATTTGCAAGCTTACGGAAGTGTTAGATCAAGTGTTGAACAAAACCGGTTTTTCGCTCGTTTGGACGGGCGTCCATATTATGTGGACGGGCGTTCACCTTGGCTCGCTTTCGGACGGGCGTCCATCTTCACCGGACGGGCGTCGAGGTTCGGGGATTTAGATACGGGTTCTAAATCTCTTTTATTGGACGGACGTTCGGATTCTCCGGACGGGCGTCCGGTGTGTAGATTTAGATACGGGTTCTAAACTCGTTTGGACGGACGAGCGTTTGAAGAAACGGACGCCCGTCCGCCCGCTTTAGACGGGCGTCCGGATTACAAACGAGCGTCCAAAGAAGCGCTTTTGGAGCGCTTTTGGCGGTTTTGGTTGGTATCCTTTCGAGTTTTACACTTTTAACCGACTCGAAGGGTTGTGTATGGTGGGTTATCTTAGTATAACACTTTGCATATAAATACAAAAACACTTGGGACTCATTTTGAGAGGAGAGATTCAACACTAAAAAGATATATTCGAGTTTTTCTTTGAATGTTCTTAAAAAACCTCAAAGTTCTTCATACAAAACTTCAAAACTTTTGTAGCTATCTTTCTATCTAATTGCCAAGATAGAAAGGACGTAGTTTTATCCCGTGAATACATTCGTGATTTACCCGGAGGCAATCTTAGGGGACGAATAGTTTTCGCAGGAAAGAGTCCCACCTCGACTCTACGTGTTTTGTCTCTAGTTTTCTCAATACTATTGGTTTGATACTTTTGTTCACATCATCACAAACTCCCCAACAATGCGAAAACTATTGTTGTTTGAACAATGTCGAGTATCAAGGAGATGACGTCAAATTTCAAAGCAAGTTGGAACAATTCAATGGTGAGGATTTCCGAAGGTGGCAAAAGAAAATGCATTTCCTTTTGATTGCATTGAAGGTTGTGTACGTGTTGAGTACGCCATGCCCTCGCATTGATGATAACGAAGACCACGGAGGAGTCGAGGAGAAAAAGTAAGTGGGAAAACGATGACTATATATGCCGTGGTCACATCCTGAACGGTATGTCTAATAATCTGTTTGATACCTATCTTGAAATTGAAACATCTAAAGAGTTGTGGGATACTTTGGAGGCTAAGTATGTAAGTGAGGACGCGTCTAGTAAGAAATTTCTTGTTGGTAATTTTATGAAGTATGTTATGGTCGATAATCGTCCGGTTATGGATCAATATCATGAATTGTTGCGTTTGTTTGGTCAATTCTCTATGCATAAAATGGCTATGGATGAGTCCATTTGTGTTTCAAGCATCATTGAAAAGTTGCCTCCCTCTTGGAGGGATTTTAAAAATTCCTTGAAACATAAGACGGAAGAACTTTCTTTGATTGAACTTGGTTCTCATCTTAGGATAGAGGAGAGTTTGCGTTTGCAAGAAAGTGGTAAAAATGTTGTAGGTTGCGGTAAGAACATTGCGGGTGGCTCAACTTCAATCAACATGGTTGAAGTTGGGGAAACTTCTAAGAAAAATAATAACAAGAGAAAGTTTGATTCCAACAACAACAAAAACAAAGCAAAGTTCAACAAAAAGCCTAAAGGGGCTTGTTGGTATTGCGGTAAGGAAGGCCATTTTAGGGCGGATTGTCATGCTAGAAAGCATAACAATGGTAAAGGAACCGGTAAAGGTTCGGGACAGGGGTCGAAAGATCCGGATCCATCAAAACATCAAGGTACACTTGTTAATGATTGTGGCTTTAATTCTGATATGAATTATGTACCACTGATTTCCGAAGCATGTTATTTGCAGATGATGATGTTAGTTGGTGGATAGACTCGGGAGCGACAAGACATGTATGCAAGGATAGATCGTGGTTCTCAACATATGAAAAAGTTGAAGACGGATCCATTGTGCATATGGGAAACGAGTCTAAGTCCTTTGTTGTTGGAAGAGGAATTGTTAATTTGCAATTTAGTTCTGGAAAATTTGTAACCTTAAACAATGTTTTACATGTTCCTTTAATCCGGAAAAACTTGGTTTCCGGTAGTATTTTATGTAAAGAGGGCTATAAACAAGTATATGAGTCCTCTCGTTATGTATTAACTAAACATGGTGTATTTGTAGGATTTGGTTATCTTAACAATGGTATGTTTATGCTTAATATTGTTAGTAATGGTTTGTATGAAAATGTTGCTATGAATGTTATGCATGTAAATGTTGATGATTCATACTTGTGGCATGCAAGATTAGGTCATGTGCATTTTAGAAGAATGTTACAAATGTCTAAAAATGACTTAATTCCTGTTTGTAGTACGACTATGAATAAGTGTGATACTTGTAACTTAACTAAAATAGTAAGACAACCTTTCAAAGGTGTTGAAAGGTCGTCTACTATTTTGGAACTTATTCATAGTGATCTTTGTGAATTTAGTTCTACACCATCTTTTGGAAACAAAAAGTATGTTGTTACATTCATAGATGATTGCACTCGTATTTGTTATGTTTACTTGCTTTTTACAAAAGACGAGGCAATGGAAAAGTTTGAAGTGTTTAAAAACGAAGTAGAATTGCAACTTGAAACTAAAATAAAGAAACTTCGTACGGATAGAGGTGGAGAATACTATGATCCACCATTTTTCGAATCTTGTGGGATTATACATGAACGAACTACACCTTATACACCACAACAAAATGGCATAGCTGAAAGAAAGAATCGAACTCTAAAAGAGATGGTGAATGCTATGCTTTCTTACTCGGGATTGAGTGAGGGTTTTTGGGGAGAAGCTATGTTAACAGCTTGTTATTTATTGAATAGGATTCCTAATAAAAAGAGTCCTATTACCCTATATGAGCTTTGGTATAAAAAGAAGCCAAACTTGCATTATTTGCGTGTTTGGGGATGTAGGGCAGTCGTAAGACTACCCAATCCCAAGATTAAAACCTTGGGGGAAAGAGGCATTGATTGCATATTTATTGGATATGCTTTGCATTCAAAGGCATATAGGTTCTATGTTATAGAACCAAATGATTCAGTTGCGGTTCATTCCGTAATTGAATCAAGGGATGCTCTCTTTGACGAAAGTCGGTTTTCTTCTATATCAAGGCCTAGAGATGTTGTTCCTATGAACATTGGATTTAAAGAAAGTTGTGGTGGTGTAGAGTCACAAGATGAGCCTTTAATGCTTCGAAGAAGCAAAAGTGGCAAGGAAAGAAAAATCTTTTGGTCCCGATTTCCAAACATATTTGGTGGAGGGTACAAGAGATAATGTAGGATTTCAATATGCATATTGTTATCATATTGATGATGATCCTAGAACTTATAAAGAGGCTATGGAGTCTCGGGATGTTGCCTTTTGGAAGGAAGCCATTAATGATGAGATGGATTCCATTTTAGGCAATGATACGTGGATATTAACGGATCTTCCACGTGGTTGTAAACCATTGGGTTGCAAGTGGATCTTCAAAAGAAAAATGAAAATTGATGGATCCGTTGAAAGGTATAAAGCCCGGTTGGTGATACAAGGCTTTAGACAAAAAGAAGGCATTGATTATTTCGATACTTATGCCCCGGTTGCTGAATCTCCACTATTAGATTGTTGATTGCCTTGGCAGCCATTAACAATCTTGTTATCCATCAAATGGATGTTAAAACAGCCTTCTTGAATGGGGATTTGGATGAGGAAATTTATATGAAACAACCGGAGGGTTTTGTGATACCCGGAAATGAGCATAAAGTATGTAAGCTTGTTAAATCCTTGTATGGACTAAAACAAGCTCCCAAACAATGGCATAATAAGTTTGATGAGGTTGTATTGTCTAATGGTTTTAAGCTTAACCAAATGGACAAGTGTTTGTATAGCTAATTTGATGAAACCGGAAATGGTGTAATCATTTGCCTACATGTTGATGACATGTTGATCTTTGGTACAAACCAAGATCAAGTTGACCGTTGTAAATCATTTTTGTCATCAAGTTTTTCTATGAAAGATATGGGGGAGGCGGATGTTATCCTTGGAATAAAAATCATAAGGAATGACAAAGGGATTACTTTGACACAATCTCACTATATCGAGAAAGTGTTGAAAAAATTCAATTGTGAAAATTCGTTCCGGCAAGAACTCCCATGGATCCTCATGAGAAATTTGAGTTAAATTCGGGTAATCCGGAGTCTCAACTTGAATATGCTCGAGTTATAGGATGTTTGATGTATGCAATGACTAGCACACGTCCGGACATTGCATATGCGGTTGGAAAACTTAGTAGATATACTAGTAATCCAAGTAGTGTTCATTGGCATGCGGTGACACGTGTGTTAAGGTATCTTAAGTTTACCAAAAATTTTGGTTTAACTTATGTTGGACATCCTTCGGTTATAGAAGGCTACTCGGATGCTAGTTGGATATCAAATGAAAATCATTCTTCTACGAGTGGTTGGGTGTTTCTACTTGGAGGTGGTGCCATTTCTTGGGCTTCCAAGAAGCAAACATGTAATGCAAACTCAACAATGGAATCGGAGTTTATTGCCTTGGCTTCGGCCGCTTTAGGCGGAATGGCTTAAACATCCGATTTACGAGATTCCATTGTGGCCAAAACCGATATCACCAATTTCTATCAATTGTGATAGTGAAAATACATTGGCTAAATGCTATAGTCAAGTGTATAACGGAAAGTCGCGACATATTGGAGTTAGGCATAGCTCGATTCGTGAGTTGATCACTCACGGGGTGATATCTCGTTGCTTTTGTGAGATCTCAAAAGAATTTAGCCGATCATTTGACCAAGGCATTGGCTAAGGACTTGTTCATCAAGTCGGTTGTCGGGATGGGTCTACAACCCATTGAATCTTTGCATTAGGATACCCAATTCCCTCCTAATACGACATTAGGGGCTGAATTCAATGTGGAAGGCCTAGTGACTTAGATTTGGCACATGTGTTTTGTCCCGAAGGTATGTGCTAAACCCGCATGTGAGGTTGATAATATATCTTAATAAGTCTTATGGAAAAGTGTTGTTGCAGGTACACGATTGATAAGACTAACCTATATGAGTATGAAGTTTGGCCGCTTCAAGAAAGTTAGGGTTGGCTTTCTACATGCTCATGAATTGATATGGACACGAGGCCTGGATAAAGAGTGTCAAGCAAGCTATAGGAGTTGTCTTTTAATTCATTTGTGTATTATCTTTGAAGTATTCAAAATGTGTAAAGGGGTTCAATGCTTAGTCACACCCCAATACTCGAATATTTTGGAATGTGTAATATACTAGATGGTAATTCAATCTGCGTGATATTATCATTGAAAGATGAATTGTTGTATGTTGATATGTTTTAACTAAATCAAGGGTTACACTAAATGGGGGAGGATTGTTGGTGATTATATCACCAATGTCATTTAGTGTAATTGGACTTAGTTTTGAGGTTTGGTAAGCTTGAAACAATCGATATAAGTTAGGAGATGCGGGGTGCATGCTTATAATTGACATTTGCAAGCTTACGGAAGTGTTAGATCAAGTGTTGAACAAAACCGGTTTTTGCTGCTGTTTGGACGGGCGTCCATATTATGTGGACGGGCGTTCACCTTGGTCGCTTTTCGGACGGGCGTCCATCTTCACCGGACGGGCGTTCGAGGTTCGATTTAGATACGGTGTTCTAAATCTCTTTTATTGGACGGACGTTCGGATTCTCCGGACGGGCGTCCGGTGTGTAGATTTAGATACGGTTCTAAACTCGTTTGGACGGACGAGCGTTTGAAGAACCGGACGCCCGTCCGGTCCGCTTTAGACGGGCGTCCGGATTACAAACGAGCGTCCGAAGCGCTTTTGGAGCGCTTTTGGCGGTTTTGGTTGGTATCCTTTCGAGTTTTACACTTTTAACTCGACTCGAAGGGTTGTGTATGGTGGGTTATCTTAGTATAACACCGCATATAAATACAAAAACACTTGGGACTCATTTTGAGAGGAGAGATTCAACACTAAAAAGATATATTCGCTTTTTCTTTGAATGTTCTTAAAAAACCTCAAAGTTCTTCATACAAAACTTCAAAACTTTTGTAGCTATCTTTCTATCTAATTGCCAAGATAGAAAGGACGTAGTTTTATCCCGTGAATACATTCGTGATTTACCCGGAGGCAATCTTAGGGGATGAATAGTTTTCGCAGGAAAGAGTCCCACCTCGACTCTACGTGTTTTGTCTCTAGTTTTCTCAATACTATTGGTTTGATACTTTTGTTCACATCATCACAAACTCCCCAACAGTCACTGTAGACACTAAAGACCGTCCTTACACCGTTTTTAACGGTGCAACGCATAGTTCTGTCCGATAGTCGGCTCTGAATACCATCCTGTAACGCCCTCAGACCATGGGTCAGGTAGCGCTAAATGAGTCATAAATGGTCCGGTCAACTGCTTAGACCGCCGCCATCGCTTAGTCTAAAAGGGTTAATATGAGTTAACAAAATATTTATGTCTCACACTTATATGAGGGTGATTATTCTATTATGACAGGACCGTCAGGGATTGAAACGGATTTCAATAATCAAGAATAAACGATAAAGCATAAATCACTCAAGAAACACTAACACATGATTTAACGTGGTTTTCGGCAATATGCCGACTAGTTCACGGGCAAAAACGAGGAGATTATATTATCACCGGAGATTTTA
The DNA here is from genome assembly GCA_036785695.1 of Gentiana straminea. NCBI lineage: Eukaryota > Viridiplantae > Streptophyta > Magnoliopsida > Gentianales > Gentianaceae > Gentiana > Gentiana straminea. The sequence goes on along the minus strand of JAVUPR010000497.1, from coordinate 9,468,717 downwards.
CAGACTCTGCAATTGCATACGCAATTGCTCCTTGTTGAAATAGTGTTTTAAACCCAATCGGGTTGGAGTCGGATCATTTCTACTACTTCTTTACGGTATTGTTATATGATATCGTTATTAGTATTAAACTGTGATAGAGAAATCATGATAGTGATTATGGTTGATGAGATCTCTAATCACTTTAATAAGTTTGATACTTAAATGTCTCTAGTCGTATGTACTATTAAATAGGACATTGATAAGTACGATTAGACTAGCACGTATTGGATGTCTTCTATCTTATTGAAGAGATGGATAGATCTTGTCTATCAAAGTGTAGGGACACTTGAACTGTACGCGGACGTGTATTAGAGAATGCGTACGTTAGACTGACCCACTTACTTTATTAAGTGTCGCACTATGTGGCGGTTGTGTAATTGTCCTGAGACCGGAGTCTTCATGACATCACAGTGTGGATTGTCATACTTTGACACTATTAAGGTTTCCCTAACCATGTTGCTCGTCCGGAAATCGCGTATCCTAGGAGTAAATATCCAAAATGGTCTTTGATGTAGCGCATCAAATACATAATGGTCTTTTATTTATGTTTTAAGTTAGTAGATAATATGGGCTTTGTATTGGGTATGCTTAAGCTAAATGGGCCTATTAGCCTATAAATAGTTGAGTCTCCTAGTTGTTAAGGTATGATGTAACCTTGAATATTGAATCATCTTTCTCATTTGAGAATGATATTATCTTTGAGCTTGGATTAGCTCGTATTTATCCGTTATTGTAGATCTTCTACATCATTTGGTATCAGATTTAGAGTTTTTCCCCTCGCAGTATGATGGCCAAACTAAGTCGGGAAGATAGCCGGATCCGCGACGGTGTTCAGGATTCGAAGATCCGATTGGATATTCCGCAGAAGTTTCGTGAAAAGGTTGATTCTTCCACATCCGAATTGAATCACAACAAAGATGGGAACGGAGGCCATGAAGAGGTATGTTATCTGAGCGACTACATCACATCTAGAATAAGAATGAAATTAGTTTCTTCAATGGGACACCAAGCTATTTCGTTGAAAGGGTAGATGCAGTTGAAGATTTTTTTTGCAGATGGATATTCCGTAGCAATTGAAATGTAATATTGCATCTTACAGCTTGGAAGAAGAAGCCGATTCATGGTGGCAAAATTTACAGTACCACAAATGCTCGGAGGGCAAATCGAAAATCATATCTTGGGGTATAATGAAGTTGTTATTGGGTAATAGATTCTTGCACAATAAATGTTCGATGAAAGATGCTGAGATTGAAGAAATAACAACTGAAAATTGCAACGGGGATGGCCACTCAGAAAATAGCCCTGCTAATGAACTCTATTATGTTGTCGCAATTAATCAGACTACACCAACAACTGAAAATGGTGTGAAGCTAATTGTAGAAGAAGAAGGGAAGAGCACAGAAAATTTTAATGAGGATGAGAATTTCACAGTCACCAAGTGTTCGACAAAAGTCCCATGTGAGCCAGACGTCTGCAACCAGAATAGGGAACCTCTCGTTGAAAAAGAAAAGTGCAACTATAAGCCAACATGTGACTCTCAACAGCATAACGTTGGAATAGTTGGGGAAACTAATATTTCAACAACTGGTCAACTTGATGCCGCAATTTCGGAAAAATTGACTATAAAAATATACTTGTTGTGACTGAAATAGGGAGGAGCCTTCCAGAACTCGTGCTTGCCAATACATCTGAAATGAAAGGCAATGGTGAAGAAGGGAAGGCACACATTAACATTTCACAGCTTGTTTCCAAGTCCAATTGCACAGATTCATATCAACAAGAAACGCCATATACTCCTCGTTGTCTCACTCCACGCAGTCCAAAAGGTAACCAGCTGGCTCTAAGCTCCATGGAAGCAAGTTCTCTTTTAATTAGCAGCAAGAGTTATCCATACCTACTTTATATGGGTGTATTCATGTGTTGACCCGGGTGGATACATTTATTTATTGGACAATTGAGGCTTTGAGTATTATCTATTATCTTGTCCCAGCACGATAGCTTGTAGTCAAATTAGTCTAATGATCTTCGGTTTACATACTAGTGTTGTCAAATCAGCTACAAGAGAGGCTAGGTTGATAATGTTGAAGAGATTTTTTGAGGGAAAGAATAACGAAAGATGTGATTGGATTTCCCACATAAAAGATGGAAATCATGGTTGCACCGAGAGGAGCTGTGCGAGACGTAATGGTAGTAGATGTGTTAACTTATATGGAAATTATGCCAACCTTGGTAGATTTCGGTGACTTTACCGTGGTTTTTAATGGATTTAGAATGGTTGTATATGCTTTCCGGGATATATCGGGCGCCTTTATCTTATTGATGCTTGAAGCATGCGGAACATTGGGATATTTTGTATTTGGTGGAGACACCATGGACATAATTACTTCCAACATGGGAAGTGGAATATTAAGCAGCATGGTTCAAAGTCTCTGTGTTATTATGTTCATTCTTTGCCATTGATGGTGATTCCCAAGGCTGATGTGAAAGGGAGTTTTATAAAAGCTTTGATGATGTCAAATATTAATGCTTCTGTCAACAGAGAGATAAAGATAAGCAAGGTGAAGATACTTGATCTCAAAGAGAGGCTTGTTTTGGAATATCGCAGTAGATCGACTTGCAAACATTTTGATTCGGATAATGCCTCATAACGATTGAAGCTACTGATACTGTCGATGTGAATAGTGGTCACATCCTTGAACAAGTTGAGCTCATGATAACAAGTGTTGAGGGAGGTGTGGTGATGTTGATTTGCCGATTTGTTCCTACTAGTGTGGATACTTATCGTACCCCGTTTATTAAAGAGTATCTATATGGATTTCTGTCCCAGTTTGTTGAAATTTCTATGTCACATTATTCTTCTGCTAAGGTTCTGAGTGATGGAAATGACAACTTGTTGGTGCTACTCATTGGAGAAATCTCGATTGACGTGTCAACAGTATTGTTCGGGACCTTGACCATTGTGTCTCATGATTTTTTAGAGCATAAGGTCTATGATGAGGTTTTAAAGCAGGCAACCTTGGTCAATAGGCAATTGAAACTAGAGAGAATTCGCATGAGAATCTAGGTGTTCACTTTGGTAAGCCCCGAAGTTGTTTGATCGAATGATGAATGAGATGTTTCATGTCGTTGGGAGTGTTGACCGGAAAAATTACGATTGTTACGTAATTGATCATCGCGTTAACTTTAATTTTCTGGAGGGTGTGTGTGATTTGATGAACCTTGCTCATCAAGCTTTTGAAAGTATACAAGACTTGAAGGGGTATGGCTATTGCTCGGGAAAAATGATGGGACCTCAAGTCGATCAACTCATTCCATTAAATTTCTATGGTCTATTTCCTGTTTATGCAGAGCGATTCACCGAGTTTTGTGATGCAGTTAAGTTCAAACCTGCACATAGAAGAATTGTATTAATTCAGGAGCCATTTGTAAAGATGGAAATGCTTGCTCCAAGATATTATTTTGGCCTGCACATGGAATATGCACAGAACAGAACAAAGTTTAATGAAATGAAATATATAATGAAGGAAATGGGCCCGGAAGGACACCACATTGGCAAATATGATGAGGTGCTTGCAACTCTTGGTTACATGCTCCGGAAAGCTGTTACATTTTTGTCATTCCATAGACATTCGGGCTACAATTTCAATCTAACTCGCGGACGAGTTATTCTATTGGAGGGTTGGAATGATATGAATAACTCCTATATGCGCATCATGTCTAAGTGTAGTGTTGTTATATTCTCTTCATATTTGGGCATTTTATGTGAGAATGGAAATTTTAAGAACACTTTGAAATTGTTTCACAAGTTGGTGCATAGATTCGACCCACCGAAGGGCTTCATGGTGAGCTTGGAAGATTCAATGAGCGGGAATCGCCATCATCAATGGACTTGCTTGTGGACAAGCTTTTCGAGTAGGGGGGTGAAGATGATATAGCGTATCAAATGCATAATGATCTTTTATTTATGTTTTAAGTTAGTAGATAATATGGGTTTTGTATTGGGTATGCTTTAGCTAAATAGGCCTATTAGCCTAGTTGTTAGGGTATGATGTAACCTTGAATATTGAATCATCTTTCTCATTCGAGAATGATATTATCTTTGAGCTTGAATTAGCTAGTATTTATCCGTTATTGTAGATCTTCTACATCGGTCTTCTTATAAGGAATGTCTTACTCTCGTGAATCTTTGCAAAGTGGAAGTAAATGAGTTACTTCGAGAGAGCATGATATCCAGATTATAAGATACGGTCGTTGATGTATTGACACTCGACGTACAATCTTATGGATATTGTAACAACGATAGGATTCTATTTACACGGTAACTGTTTCATATGAAAGGTAGTAGTCATTGCATTTGACTCTTCCGATGATTGGGGTCACGGTGTGTTTCTAGACGCTATTCCGTGATCGTTAGGTATACAGGGCATTTTCGTGATTGCACTTTGTGTCTACGGCCAACATATTTGGAAGCCTATCGGGTCACACATATAAGAACATCTAGCCGGATTAAAATGCGGTTATAGTGATAACCAAATAAGGAAATATTTTATCTCGACTACAAAGTGTTATAGTGATAAATTAATATGGTGATATTTATTTATTATGAATAAATATAATACAAGATATTAATTATGTTGATTAATTGAATGTATATTTATATACATATGTGGCACATTTTTGTGTGTATATTGATACACATGGATTTTGCAAATTAATTAATCATGGTATCATATTATCTAGTATTGATATAAGATATTAATATATATATATATATATATATATATATATATATATATATATATATATATATATATATATATATATATATATATATATATATGTGTGTGTGTGTGTGTGTGTGTGTGTGTGTGTGTGTGTGTGTGTGTGATATATACACATGTGTAAATTGATTTATGTTCATAAGATGAAGATAGTCAATATTAAATATTGACAATAACTTGGAAATATTTAATATGAGATATTAAATTAAATGAGATAAATCAATCAAATGTATTTTTATTATTTTACAAGTAAAAGGTTTTTTTTTTCTCCTTAATCTACACAGAATCTTTTCCTATTGGAAATAGGATACATTGGGCGCACCACTCCCCTATTTAAGAGAGGTTTGGCTAGCTCTTTTGTACAACACAATTCCAAGAAACTAACAGTTTTTGTGAAAAATAAGAGAGCTTCTTAGAGAGAGTTTTGAGAGAGAGAAAATGTCGGTCTAGCAATCGAGTTTTTTCTAGTAGCAATCCAATGGTGGATTCTGGCGGGTTGTTCGTGTGGACCAGAGGTAGCGGCCGAACGCTTGGGCGGCTCCATGCACCACTATTCTCCTTAGACGGTCAAAGCGTCGATCTTTTAGATCAAGCAAGGTATTCACCGTCTACTACTTATTTATTTATTGCTTAAACAGAGTCGATCCTGGTTAAATAGGAAATAAATTTTAATTCCGCTGCGTTTCCGCGTAGATTTCCTAACAGTGGTATCGGAGCGAGCTTCGAGCTTAAGCAATAAGCATGTTAATTTACGTAGTTAATTTTATCGTTTAAATCACGTAATTAAAAGATGAATGATTTTTTATTCGCAAAAAGGATACACGAAAAGCAAAAAATATATATATAATTTTCGGCCATGGTGGTGCTCGGCCAATCGGCGGCGGCACCACCACCGACTGATCGCGGGTGGTGGCGGCCTCCGGGCTATCGGTGGCTACTGGCATGATGCGGTGGTTCCCGTTTTGTTTTGTGTATTTTTGTAATTCAATATAGTTCATAGTAGTGATTGATAATTTCTCTTTGTTTAGTTGGTGTCATGTGACCAACTAATGGTTCAAATAGTTTGGACCATTGGGATACTACATGATATTATATGGTAATATGATTTGCCTTTAAATAATCTAGGTCTTTCCAAATTTTATTTGGAATAGGCATAGGCTATTTTCAAAATATTTGATTTTGGAAAAAGCCTAGGCTCTTTTCAAAATTTTGATTTGGAAAGGGCCAAGGTTGGTGCTTTTGGTTTTGGATAGTTAATTTTTATTTAGATTTAAATTGAACAAAAAAGGGAAAGAAACAAAATAGACTTAATTTTGATTTTGATTTATTGTTAGAATAGTTTTAATTAATTAAAATTAATATTTAATAAAATTAACCGTTAATTTATTTCGATTAAAATCATTTAATTAATTAAATGTTAATTAGTTAATTGATTGAATAAAATAATTTAATTGATTAAACGTTAATCGATTAATTAAGATGCAAGTTGGTAATTTTAGTATTTATCTTTTTCAAAAGACCTTTATTGTATGGATTAGATACGTTAGATATAATATAATTATATGGACCCGATGGACTCGACCAATATGATAGATGTGAATGATTTAAATTTTATTTTGGTTTTAAAATTGTCCTAGGCCGTTATGAAGAACGTGACTTAGTTTATTTTCTGCATTATCCCATTCCCGTTAGCTCCCCCCGTGTGCGGCGAGTGTATTTATTTTATTAGATAGAATTTTATGTAACAAGAATGGAGTGGAAGATGAAGGCCAAAGAAAAGAAGACATAGAGATCCTATTGGCGGTTGCAGTTACCCTTAGATTGTGACCCGCGGTTTCGTCAGTTTGTATTCGAAACCGCACTTAGGAAAAGTCCATGATCATACCGGTTACGAATGATCGGCCCACGTCGGGAGTTGACCTACCTCGGGTATATCGTTATTATCGAGATATGATCGTTATGAGATCTCATGAATATTTGGGTTACGACTTGACTAAGAATCTTGCGGTGATTGGCCCACGTCAGGGCCGTCTGATTTTAGAGACAAGGGGTTGGCTATCACATAGAGATGTGAGTTGTCAAAGAGTTGACTAGTCAACCAATGGAAGTCGAATGAGATGCGACTAGTAAGTGTACCCACCTTTCGAAATTGACCCGGTCGATCGGCCCACGTCGGGGATCGAGTCAACTAGATTGGATTCCATCCACTAAAGAATTTTGGAAATTCTTGAAAGTCAATTGAGAGTAGTTGACTAGTGGGAGCAAAATCATAAACCAAAAGACCAATTTTGATTTTGCATGTATAAACAACAACACTCTTTTATCTTTATTTTATGTTGTAGTTTTTAGCAAACTTTTATTTCTATGTTTTTATTCTCGATTATTAGAACCAAATTAATGACTGCTACATTTTCAGAAACGTTCTCAAATATGGTTAAGTAATTTTAATCCTGTTAAAATAAGCAACGACTCGAGCAACTACGTTATAGTAGTTAAAGACAAGGAGACTACATATTTGATGGAGTACTCCAAGACTTTAATTAGTAATCAGAATGGAAGCTCAAGTTATGATTAAATCACTTGAAATGAGTATCAACGAATTAATATTATGTTGGATACGATGTTGTCCAATTGGTCATTTTGTCATACGATGACAATTAATTCAAAACATTAGATGTGTTGAATGTGAATGATCACAACGAATTTTGGAAAGGTTGTTTTCAAAATTGTAAGATTTAAGTATCGACTTAATTCTTTAATCATTGCTTGAAGGCTGATTAAATAGTTCATTTTTGAATATGATTCAAAAGGCTAAATAAACTATCTAATGAACTTTGGATTTTCTTTATGAAAGAAAATTGAGGACAAAGCGCTCGTGATTTTTCTTTAGTCTCATGAAGACTAAACTAAGAAATATTTACAAGTACTTAAAGGATTAAAAGGAAAGTTAGGGCATGTGCTTAAATAAGAGAACTTATCGAAGTTTCTATTCTAAGAAAGTAAGTTGAGGTAAATCTCTCTGAGCTCAAGTCGACTTTAAGATATATGATATCTTTGGAGTATGATTAAATTAGAACGATCAAATATAGAATATTCTAAGATATGGAAAGTGAAGCAAACGTTGCAACATTTACTATATAATATTCTGAGTCTGGTAATCTGATAAAGGAACAAAATAAATGTTATTATGTTCCGGTCCTTACGAAGAACAAGATTTCAGTTATCCATTAGTATTTACTTCACAAATTCAATTGTAAGGAATAAACGTTATTCCGATAAAGTTGAATAGTCATCAAATCTAACATACTAGACTACAGTCACTATATAGTCGATATAGGTGATGAAATCTCAACCAAATATTTGTATGACTATTATCCTTGATATTTTGTGGTCGTTCTAGACTTAGGGCATGTTTGTTAAATCTGAAGTCTGAATATAATAAGTATCTAAAATCTGAAATCTTAAAATGTTTGATAACTACATCCATCTGAAATCTAAAAACGCTTAACTTTACAATTTTACCTTAAAAAATTTATATATTAAAAAAGTATATAATGTGCACAAACAATACATATTTTAATGCAAAATACTAGAACACTTATATAAATATATATATATATATATATATATATATATATATATATATATATATATATATATATATATTTGTATATATATATATAGCTTTGCGTGTGGTCCTTATCCCGGAGGTTTCGAATTCGAATTCAAGTGGAGACAAAAGTATGCGTGCATGTGTATATTTCGTATCCGTAAAAAAAAGAATACATGTGTTTGGTTTGTATAATATTGTCATATGTGTATTATTTATATGTTATAATAAGAGTAGTTTTTATGGCGGAAAATTTATTTGACATGTAAATACAATAGCTAAGAAAATAAAAATAAAAATAAAATAAAAAGGACATACAATGATCAACAGTATATAAACAAAGATTATTTTTAATTTACATGTATGATAGAATGCACGAGGTCCGAAAAAAAAAAAGCTGGGTTACTACTTTTACTACTTTTCAGAGTTAAGTGGCAGCGGACTCGCTGAAAATTGGATGAAGAAATTGCCGAAGAATTCAGATCCACTTAATAAAACAAGAGGTGTGAAAAATTATTAACAAACAACTCTTAATTAATTATGACTTAATTTTTTCAGAATAAGCACTTAATGTGTTTAACAAACAACCCCTTAGTCTCTGTGGAAGAGAAACGTGTAATCAAATGTCATTCTGATGATGTCTGAACCATATGATTATAAATCATGTGGGTAATACGTATCTTATCTTAAGATGACTAAAATACCTTTTTATGAAAATGTTATAAATTCTAGAAAAATTGCCTAAATCCTGAACACACTGATGTTTGTTGGCTTATAACAATTAATACAACAAATGATATTATTGTTTATTACCCTCTTTAAATATTTCAGAAATAGTTGAATGTACTTAATAAAGTACAACAATTCGGAAAGCCCGAAAAGTTCGAGCTAGTACGAATATGAGATTGACGAACTACTTAGGAATTAATCTTCAATTGGATTGAAGTAATTAATACCTGAAGGGTGTTTTAGAAGCTGTCTGAAATGGAATCAGATTCTCTCTTGAAGGATACCATTTTGGGACACACAATTAGACACTTCATACGATGAAGTTGCTACGTAAGCCATGTGAAGTATCCCTTACCCGTTTCGGGATAGTGCCCTTATTCGAATTATATACTTAACCGAGTTCCAAAGAATAAGGTTAAATAGATTCCATATCAGATATGGATGGCGGTAACCTCAAATCCATGTTAACCGATGATCTAGGGTTGTCGTGCTTCTTGCAAGCAGTCAATGTCTGAATGGCTTGGAGGTATGACATCAGTGACTTTGTGGGATATCTTAGCAAGTACGCTAGATGTTATTTACTTGCCCGCGGAGCAAAACTGTTTGTCTCCAAACATGCGGTCTTTTAGAGGAACTGTATTTTCAAAAGAGACAATGTGAGTATATTAAGATCTCAAAATAGTTTGAGAACCACACAAAGATATTCAACCGCTGGAACATGAGCAGGCGCCGCATAGCGATGAGTCTACAAATGACCACACGCCTGAAAAGGCTACTGGTATGTTCATCTTGAAGAATGAAGATCTCGCGACTTATGCAAGAATGCTTGAAGGGCAAGATTAAGAGATATGGCTACGAGTCATAGTATCTGAAGCAGATTCCATGTGTGACAACCGGGTTGTGAACCTAGTATGTCTTACCTGAAGGGAATGTCCCTAAAAGTTGTAGCATGTCTTTATGAAAGACTGACATGGATGGTAATACGATTATCATAAGGCTAAGTTGATAGGCTGAAGGCTACGGGGTGTAAACCTTGTAATTACCTTTATGCTACCAGTTGTGCTTAAATCTATTCAGATAGTGCTTGTTGTAGCTACGTTTCACGGCTATATGATAGTGTTGAAAACGTTGGGCCAAAGGCTTGATGTTCATAGACGATAACATGATATGTAAGTTTATGAGATCCACTTAAGGCCTCAAACAAGTTTCTCTGTGTAAGTTCTCTACTTTGATAATCAAAAGAGTTTGATTTGATCAAGTGGAAAGATATGCCTTATGTGCAAAAGGGTTAGTGGGAGTGTTACAGTGTTTGAGTAATGTATTGGATATCCTTCTCGGAATCGACACCCTATGTCACAGTCAATTAATGTTTGTTAGTTCAAGGTCTTTTCAAAAGTTCTTAGAAGTAGCAGTTCTTATTTTGAAAATGAGAATCTATAGTGATAGATTTAGATACTGCTCGATTATCACATCACCTGCATAGATGAGATGCTAAAAGAAGTTTAGCAAAGATCACATCAATAGGTACTGCTAGCCAGTATTCTCGGGATCTATGTATGACAGGACGTCAGTCCTGAAGATGAGGTGAAAGATGATAATTATGGAAGATTCCCTTTGCTACTACAAGAGGGTCCATCATAAAAGTTGTTCTAGATGTTCATACTCCATGAAGAGTCATGAGTAAGTATGAAAGTGATTCTAGTAGAAGTCGAGTGTATCCTTAAGAGTGTTAAGGATGAGTTCCTAGTTTACCGAAACTTGGAATTAAATAAATGTAGATATAAAGATGTATGCCCCGAGTTATGAATATAATGGGAGCTACAGTCTGGGTTTGCAGTCACTTCAAGTGATGCAGTGAGTTGGAAATGTTCTCAGCGAAAGATCACTGTATATTCTACGACTGAGCCAAAACACAGTAGTGCCTTGGAGGCGCAGCGGGAGCAGTGCATGGATCTAGAAGGTTCATTCCTGAACCTTGTGCGGTTCTTCCACATTTTCTATATAGTTGATATAGTAGTGGATTCATTGCTTGAAGCAAGGACCAAGGTCTCGTCAGAGATTCATGTGTGTGTTGAGGCGGTTCCTTTTGACTTGATCATTTGGAGCATGATATGAAGACAGTCTGAGTCCCCACGGATAGTGATCCGTTCACGCTTAGGGTTGGTTGCGAGTATTGCACGAGATTCTTTTGTTTCAACTTCGTCTCGTGTGTGCGAGTGATTGGCTTTAGGCCAAGTGGGAGATTGTTGAAATAGTGTCCTAAACCCAATCGGGTTGGACCGGATCCACCGGGTCGGATATTTCAACTATTTTTTTTATGTTTATACATATGATAAATGGCATTTATGTTATTATATATTTGTTCGTTTAACGAACCCATTACGATATTGTTATATGATAACGTCCTTATTATTAAACTGTGATAGAGAAACCATGATAGTGATTATGGTTGATGAGATCTCTAATTACTTTAATAAGTTTGATACTTAAATGTCTCTAGTCGTATGTACTATTAAATAGGACATTGATAGTACGATTAGACTAGCACGTATTGGATGTCTTCTATCTTATTGAAGATATGAATAGATCTTGTCTATCAAAGTGTAAGGACACTTGGACTGTATGTGGACGTGTATTAGAGAATGCGTACGTTAGACTGACCCACTTACTTTATTAAGTGTCGCACTAAATGGCGGTTGTGTAATTGTCCTGAGACCGGAGTCTTAATGACATCACGGGGTGGATTGTCATACTTTGACACTATTGAGGTTTCCCTTAACCATGGGGAGATCATGCGGTAGTGATTGGGTGTGATACTGAAGCATGCGTAAGATTCATGTTGCTCATCCGGAAATCGTGTATCATATGATTAGGAGTAAATATCCAAAAGGGCCTTCTTACAAAGGAATGTCTTAATATCGAGAATCTTTGCAAAGTGGAAGTAAATGAGTTACTTCGAGAGAGCATGATATCCAGATTATAAGATACTATCGTTGATGTATTAACACTCGACATACGACCGTATGGATATTGTAACAATGATAGGATTCTATTTACACGGTAACTGTTTCACATGAAAGGTAGTAGTCATTGCATTTGACTCTTCCGATGATTGGGGGTCACAGTGTGTTGCTAGACGCTATTCCGTGATCGTTAGGTATGAAGGGCCTTTTCGTAATATTACTTTGTGTCTACGGCCAACATATTCGGAAGCCTATCGGGTCACACACATAAGAACATCTAGCCGGATTAAAATGTGGTTATATTGATAACCAAATAAAGAAAGTTTTTATCTCGACTATAAAGTGTTATAGTGATAAATTAATATGATGGTACTTATTTATTATGAATAAATTAAATACAAGATATTAATTATGTTGATTAGTTAAATATATATATATTGCCCTTGCTAACATTGCCCCTGCTGACATTGCCTGTAACGCCCCGTTCCCGGACACCGAGTCCTTATCCGGAAAAGAAACGTTCGGCGCGTATAAAATAAAATAAATTCACTTTATACGTAAGCCTCTACTACGTCGTATCAAAACAAAGCAAATGGAAGCAAAAGACTCGGGTATATTTTTTTTTCTTCAAATAATCCAAGAGTAGAAACACAATCTAAAGATGGAAATGTAACCTTTATACATTCAAAAGAAAATGTGAAATCCAAAAGAAACGTACGGTATCCTCAAAAGGAAAGTAAAATTACTACAAGTCTCGAAAGACCAAAGGACATCTCCAAAAGAACCAAAGAATGTATAGACTAAATAATTAAATGAAAGAACAATAATAGTGTAAGTCTCCAATGAGGCGTCGTCAAACGTCGTCATTGAACTCCTCCTCGAAAACTTGATCAACCTGTTCATCTTCTTGTTGGAATAGTGTCCTAAACCCAACCGGGTTGGACCGGATCCGACCGGGTCGGATCATTTATACTATTTCTTTATGTTTGTACATAGATTAAATGGCTTTTCTATTGTCATATATATGTTCTTTTAAAGAACCAATTATGAATTGTTATATGATAACGTCCTTAGTATTAAATTGTGATAGAGAAACCATGATAGGCGATTATGGTTGATGAGATCTCTAATCACTTTAATAAGTTTGATACTTAAATGTCTCTAGGCTGATGTACTATTAAACAGGGCATTGATAGTATAAACAGACTAGCACGTATTAGATGTCTTCTGTCTTTAAGGGCAGTGATAGATCTCGTCTATCGAAGTGTAGAGACACTTGGACTGTACGTGGACGTGTATTAGAGAATGCGTACGTTAGACTGACCAACTTACACGGATAAGTGTCACACTATGTGACGGTTGTGTAATTATCCTTTTGACCGGAGTCTTCATGGCATCACGGTGTGGATTGTCATGCTTTGACACTATTGAGGTTTCCCCTAGCCACGGGGCGATCATGCGGTAGTGATTGGGTATGATATTGAAGCATACGGAGTATACATGATTGGTCGTCCGGGAATCGCGTGTCCTATGATTGGGATCGAATATCCGAAATGGCCTTCTTATAAGGAATGTCTTACTCTCGTGAATCTTTGCAAAGTGGGAGTAAACGAGTTACTTCGAGAGAGCATGATATCCAGATTATAAGATACGGTCGTTGATGTTTTGACACTCGACTAACGACCGTATGGATATTATTACAGCGATAGGATTGTAAGTTACACGGTAACTGTTTCACATGAAAGGTAGTAGTCATTGCATTTGACTCTTTCGATGATTGGGGGTCACGGTGTGTTGCTAGACGCTATCCCGTGATCGTTAGGCATGAAGGGCATTTTCTTAATTTGCACCTTGTGTCTACGGCCAACATATTCGGAAGCCTATCGGGTCACACACATATGAACATCTAGCCGGATTAAAATGTGGTTATAGATGATAACCAAATAAGGAAAGTTTATCTCGTGCTATAAAGGAATTGGGTGTCAAGCTCTTTTGTACAACACAATTCCAAGAACTAATAGTTCTTGTGTAAAATAGAGAGCATTCTATAGAGAGTTGGAGAGAGGGGAAAAAGGCCGGTCTAGCAATCGGAGTTTTCCAATAGCAATCCATGATGGGATTCCGGCGGGGTGTTCGTGTGGACTAGCGGTAGAGGCCGAACACTTGGGCGGCTCTATGCAGAACTACTCTCCTTAGACGGTCAAAGCGTCGATCTTTTAGATCAACCAAGGTAACCACCGTCTTTAGCTTATTTGTTTATTGCTTAAACGAAGTCGATCCTGGTTAAAAGGAAATAAAATTTTAAATTCCGCTACGTTCCTAACACTTCTCACCCCCAAACACATAGAAAACGTGCATTTGAGGTAAGTACAACATACTTAATAAAAAAGAGAAGCTATGATAACAATTAAGATTTATAAAGAAAATATATTTAATTATTCGGTTATCTTTATGTGACCGATTCAATCTAGGGTTCACTTCATGTCCATCAACATGTCATGACTAAACGTTTCTAACTTAACTTATCTCTGTTACAACTGCACTCAAGGGCACTACGCCTGATGTATATCCACCAGGAGATATCGATTGCAACCCATTGGTGGATCACACCAATGGCCCCGGTAGCCTAGGCTGGTAGACTCCGATGGTGCACACGTACGGAGAAGTTCCTCCACTGCCATTTAGCCGTTTATAGGCCAGCAGCGTTGTTCACTTTATCTGCACGCCCGCACATGCGACATTTTCTGGTGCCTATCCAAGAGTGGCATGTTGTTTAATCTTTTACTAGCCAAGTACGTATTTATTAAGTTATTAACTAACCACCTAAGTGTCTTCAATTAATCTCCCTCACAAATACTACTCTCTTCCTATAACATTGGACTTAGACAAGGCCTAACAATTACACATACATTGATGAATGCTAATTCATCAAAGCACAAGCCTCTCATGCTCTTCCGACGGATCCGAACTTCAACTCCCTTTAAGAGTACATTTGGTGCCGGAACTAAACGAATCAGAAGCTCAATCCAGGCTTGTTCATGTTTATTCAATGTTAATAGATTATAAATCAAGGTTTAAAAATAAACACATAGCTTGAACATTAATTTTCCCAAAACTGGTCCAATGCGTGCGTATTGTTTGGAATGCGTGCGCATTCACTGTCCAGAAACCTGCTGAAAGTTTTTGTCCAGCCAATGCGTGCGCATTGCACGACCAGTAAACAATCTGCAACAACCTGAAGCAACAATGCGTGCGCATTCTGAGGAAATGCGTGCGCATTGCTCCTAAAACCAAAAGAACTCAACAACCTGAACCATGAATGCGTGCGCATTGCTCTGAATGCGTGCGCATTCAACCTGCTGAAACAAAACCAGAACATCCTGAAGCAGGAATGCGTGCGCATTCGACGTACAGAACCTAAGACCTTACAATCTGTTATAGGAATGCGTGCGCATTCTGCCTGAAAACCATAAACTCGATTTTTCAGCCACTTAACGATTTCTAATCCATTTTCAACACAATTAACATCGTATTAAACTCAGTAAAACACGAAAAATCATATCTAATCAAATCACAACATCTATGATCCTTGATTAACGAAAAGACACAACTTTCTAGCATCTAAACGTCTTAAAATATTAATCTAAACCTTATAAACCATAATCAAAACCATAGGAAGAGTCTCTTACTTGATTGATGCCACAAACCAAAACTAATCTCTGCAGCACTTAAACAGGCCTCAAACAAGATCTAAAAGATCACAATTAACATGAATTAATTGATGATCAAAGCTTCTAAACAAAGAACTACAAAACAAAACCCAAGAACATGAAATTCATGATCCTTTTCATGAATTTACAGCAGAAATTCGACTCCAACATACCTGATAATCAGACCCAAATTCTGGTATCAAAACGATCCTTGTTCTCTCACGAGTCCGGCGGTACTTTGGGATTTATAAGCGGATTCACGGATCAAAAGTTATGCCCAAAACCCTAAAACACAAAACATCATGATCTTTTACGATTTTGCAGCAGAAAACGAGTTAACCATACCTGAGAATCAGTCCCAAATTCTGGTATCAAAACAATCCTCTTCTTCTCACGATTCCAGCGGTACTTTCGGATTTCAAAACGGATTAACGGTCGTGGAGATATGCCCAAAAGTATCCAATGCTATACCCTTTGTTTCTGTTTTCTTTTCTCCTAGAAATTCATGTTCGAACTTCCTCAGAACGTTTCTTTTTTTTTTCTTTTCGTATAACATATGTTCTGACAACCTCCCAGTAAATTGGAGGCTATATTCTTAAAATAAATAACCTCCTTCCGAAAATATTCTTTTCTCCCTTAATTTCCATTATTTACAAAATAGTCCTTCCTATCTTTTCTTTTCCTTTTATCAATATTTACTCTTAAGTCCAAGCCCTTATAGATATTTGACCTTATAATTTAAACTTCCAATTAAAAGAAGACAATTACAATATTTCGTTTTCGCGAAAAGATACGTCTGTCCTCAACCGTAAATCGAGATATCACAATTTAGCCATTTTTAAAGCCAAGGAAAATAAATATAATATTCCGTTTTCATAAAAAGACACGTCTGCTCTTTCACGAAAGGTCGGAATATTACATTGCCCTACTAGCCTTGCTCCTGCTGACATTGCCCTACTGGCCTTGTCCCTGCTGACATTGCTCAGCTAACTTGCCCTGCTGAGAGGTCAAGTAACTTTTTCTAACATTACCAATGTGAAACTTTACATATGGGCTCTCAAAATAGCACCCAATACAACATTGAACAGGGCAAAAATATTTTGCATTTTCTTTTTTGTATTTGTTGAATAGAATTGAATGTTTTGTTTAAGAGGCTATTGTGTATAAGAATGAGAATGAGATGGGCAATAATGCCGAGTCTGTCATTTTTGTTGCTCTTAATGTAAACCCACATTGTAATGGCCTAAGGCCATTGTTATTGCCCTAAGCTCTAAACAGACTTCAACATGTTTCCAGGAGTTTGGGTGGATTTGCTCCAACAGAAATCTAACGAGTATTGAAGGAAAAAAACAAGTATAGTATCATATAATACTCACAAAGAAACAATAAGAAATGTGAAAAATATCCTTTAAAGAATCAATGTGTAAAGTCTCACATTTGTAAAGTTATAGCATGTTCACTTTATATAAATGTGAGATATAAATGTCTTGTCGATTCGGGTTAGTCATTTTAGACCAAACGAGGACGACGGTCTAAGCAGTTGACCGGATCATTTATGACTCATTTAGCGCATCCTGACCCAAGTTTTGGGCGATACAGAAAGGTATCAAAGCCGACTATTAGACGGACCTAAGTGCCACACCGTGAGAGACGGTTGGGGCTACCTCTAGACTTCTCTGGTTGGAACGAAACTGAGACAAGTCCTGGCCAAGTCATGGCGAGGACGCCAATCCCTTATAAAGGGGAAGAATGTATAGTCTCACATCTGTAAAGTAATAGCCTGCTCACCCCATATAATTGTGAGACATAAATGTCTTGCCAATTCGGGTTAGCCCTTTTAGACGAAACGAGAACGACGGTCCGGATCATTATGACGGATCTAAGTGTCACACCGTGAGAGATGGTTGGGGCCACCTTTAGACTCTTCTAGTAGGGACGAAAGTGAGACAAGTCCTGGCCAAGTCCTGGCGAGGACACCGATCCCTTATAAGGGGGGAGAATGTATAATCCCACATCTGTAAAGTAATAGTTGCTCACCCTCATATAAGTGTGAGACATAAATGTCTTGTCAACTCGGGTTAGCCCTTTTAGTCAAGCGTGAACAACTGTTTAAGCAGTTGACCGGATCATTTATGACTTATTTAGCGCTGCTAGACCCAAGTTCCGAGGCGTTACACGAAGAAAAAATTTATGTTTTTTTAAAGGAAATATGAGTGATTTTCTAGGGAGATGACTTTAAAAACTTATATCAAAGGATATGTTTAACATTTTTACCGTTTGGGTCTCATTTTCTTCCTCTTTTTTTTTTTTTTTCGTGGATGGAAAAGAGACTTGCCGCTAGTTAAAAAGAATGTATGTAATCTTAAGACTTAATTGTTTAACTATCTGAATGATTTAAGTGCTAAATTTATAATGATAATGTCTGAATTTGATTAATAAAAATGATTAATGTTATAAAAATAAATTATTATAGGAGATAATAGTATCCTGATCAAACAGGTGACGAAGGGGATGAGCGGAACATGGAGTCTATACTGGTCGCGGTTCCATTAGCGGAGAGCCGGAGACTCTTGAACATGTGGACTTCTGTTGAAAGGATTTCATCCTATTAGTCTATGCACAATATTATCCAAAATCAAAACCAAGATCATGACAAACTGTTTTAATCGCAGGCTTCCTTGGTCTCCAAATGGAAATCATGGTTTATCCCCGGAAAGAGTTTTACTGACACCATTCTTTATAGCTCAAGAGTTATTTTGTGATATTGACAAAAAGGTTGAGGTATCCTATATAATATAGTTCTGAAGCTAGATATGGACAAGCCTACGACTGCATGGAGTGAGGTTTTGTTATGAAAATGTTGCGTGTTATTGACATTAAATATTGAGGGTTTGTTGATTTGGCTTTCAGATCCCTGGTTGATAACCGGTTTCAGGCCTTAGTTGATGGTTAGGATCATTATAGTGTTTTGTGCAATTAGAAAAAGGACAGAAGAAGATTTTTTTAATTGATCATGATAATAGTGCAATTACAGTAGACTATCTATATAGATAGATTCTCAACAATGGATAAGCTGACACTAAATTATTCTACAAGTCTATTCATTGGACTTCAATTTGGGCTTCATGGTTGGGCTTGTCCTTTGGGTTGTGAAGAAACAAGGGAAGAGCCCAAGAAAACACAGTAGCCAGCAATAGATTTCCTGTCAAAGTGATCACACCCCCAATCTGCGTCTGAAAACCCCGTTAAATGAAGACTCTTGGAAGCCTTGAAGTGGAGGGCATTGTGAATTGTGCCCTTTATGTACCGGAGAAGTCTTTTCAAAGCTGTCCAATGTACCTCTGTTGGTGAGTGCATAAATTGGCTTAGGGTGTTTACAACAAACGCAATATCTGGCCTAGTAAAGGTCAAATATTGCAGGGCTCCAAGTATGCTCCTGTAGAAGGTGGGATTGTGGAAGGGAGGACCATCATCAGGTCGTAGTATCTTACATGTGACCATAAGAGTGGGACAAGGTTTGAGATGAGCCATATCAATCTTGTGCAGAAGTTGACTAACATATTGCTTCTGAGAGAGTACCAATTCTTTGTCATCTCTATAGACCTCCATACCAAGAATGCTGGACAGGGGTCCCAAATCTTTCAAAGGAAACCTCTTGTGCAGGAGAGAAATAAACTTGTGAATAGCAATGGAAGAATTCCCAGTAATCAGAAAGTCATCTACATAAATCAGCACATACAAGACAACAGACCGATGGTGAAAAACAAAGAGGGAAATATCTAAAACAGACTGCATAAAACCCCAGTGAAGTAACTGAGACTTGAGTTCCTTAACCCAAGCCCTTGGGGCATGTTTAAGACCATAAATGGCTCTTTTCAGGCGACAAACATGATTAGTCTTCTGGGGGTTGATGAAGCCCTTTGGTTGAGGCATTAACACAAACTCTTGTAGCTTCATATTCAAGAAGGTATTGTTAATGTCCACTTGTTGAATGTGCCAATGTAAAGAAATAGCAACACTCAAAACAACTCTAATGGTTGAAGATTTTGCTACAGGGATAAAGGTCTCACCATAGTCCACACCAGGCAGTTGAAGAAAGCCCTTGGCAACCAGCCTGGCCTTATGTTTGAGGACAGTGCCATCTGGCTTAAGCTTGAGTTTGTAGACCCATTTCTTTCCACCTAGGTTCTGGGAGGGGTTTGGGGGAACAAGATCCCAAGTGTGGTTATCCACAAGAGCTTTGTACTCCTCAACCATGGCTGATCTCCAGGCAGGGTCCAAAAGTGCCTTAGAAACCTTTGTTGGTTCATGTTGGTGATGGTGAGGAACCTGCTCAGCTAGTCCTAGAAATTTCTTAGGTTTGAAGATTCCAGACTTAGATCTTGTCTGCATAGGATGGACAGGAATAGTTGTGGAAACAGATGGAGGACTAGAGGAGGGTGATGATGGACTTTGTAAAGGATATGATGAAGAGGAGGGTCCTGGTGAATGAAGAGACTGGGAATGAAGAGATGGAGGAGAAGAATGAGTGGGTGGTGAATGAATGGATTGTGGTTGTGGAGTTTGAGGATCATGGTGTATAGACACTACTGTAGATGCAGGTGATATATTAGGAAATGACACTTGGGTAGAACTGGACTGATTTGAAGCAAAAGGAAGAGCAGAAGGGATGGCCGGTGAGCTAGATCCAGAACTGGCAGGAGTTTGAAGGTGAGATTTATAGGGAAAGATGCTCTCATCAAAAGACACATTCCGAGAGATATAGATTCTACCATTAGAGTCTAAGCACAGATGCCCCTTATGACATGGACTGGTGCCAAGATAAGTACATTTTTGAGTGTGTAATTGAAACTTATGAGTATGATAGGGTCTTAGTAAGGGATAACAGGCACAACCAAATGTCTTATACATGGAATAATCTGGAGACTTGTGGAAGAGGATCTGAGAAGGTGTTTTCATGTGTAACACAGGTGTAGGAAGTTGTTGATAAGATGCACAGAATACTGAAAACTATGCCACTATAATTTAAGGGGTAAACCAGTCTGAGCAAGAAGAGTGAGGCCCGTTTCAATGATATTCCTATGTTTCCTCTCCACTCTCCCATTCTGTTCATGTGTGTGGGGACAAGGATGCCTAAAAAGAATCTCAAACTCCTTAAGTTTTGGCTCAAACACTCTATACTCACCACCCCAATCTAACTGTACTTGTTTGATCTTACACTCTAAGAGGGTTTCAAACAATGTTTTAAAGTGAAATAAGACATTTAAGGCATCTAACTTGTGTTTAAGGGGGTATATCCATGTGAAACTACTAAAGTCATCAATAAAAATAACTAGTACAAATATCCATTAACAGAAGTGATAGGTGAGGGACCCCATAGGTCAGTGTGAACAAGTCCAAGAGGTTGTTTAACATTATGCACATAATTAGGAAAAGGATTAGAATGCAATTTACCATACTGATATGATTCACAAAAGGAGAGTTTTCCATTCAAAGAGATATCGCAAGAGTTTAAAACAGACTGCAACACTTTTACATTAGGATGGCCTAATCTCCTATGCCAAAGATCTACACTATCTCTGGATGAAGAAGCCGAAGACACAAGAAAACTGGAACTAAAACCTGACTTTGGATTGACTTTATTTTGGAGTGAAGGGGACTCTTGTTGGAAGCATGCTTTAGGAAACTCTGTGAAGACTTGCTACTATGGATTTGATACAGTCCATCCTTAAGGTGTCCTTCCAGCAGGATAGTTTTGGAGATTTTGTCCTTAACACAACACACATTATGAGTAAATTCTACAAAGACATCATTATCAGATATTAATTGAGATATACTTAAGAGATTTTTTGCTATATCAGGAATGGAGAATATTACTAAAATAGAGAATGTGTGAGTTATTAGGAAAGACAATGGAACTAGAACCAACATGAGCTATAGATAAGTTCTCACCATTACCAATCACCAAGGAATCTGAGCCATTATAAGGAGTCCTGAGATTAAGATTATTTAGATCAGAAGTGATGTGGTTAGTAGCACCACTGTCTAAATACCAGTTGGGATCAGCTACAGTATCAGCAGAAGAAAGGTAAGCAGAAACCTGTATAGCAGTGGATTGACTAGATGATGAATCTCCATAGTCAGACTCAAACCGATGCCAACACTCAATTGCAATATGCCCAGGTTTCATACATATTTGGCAAACAGGTCTTGGCCCAGAATTTTTGTTGTTGTTGTTGTTGTTGTTGTTGCCTCCTCTCCCCTTACATCGGCCTCTACCACCTATGTTTGATGCATTTCTGCCTCTGCCTTGTGATGAATTATTCATGGGTGCTCTATTTCCTCCTCTGCCAACCCCAGATTGGATGAATGCTGCATTGGCCATAGGATTACCAAGATCAACTGTAGACGAGGAAGAGTTGAACCTCAGTAACATTCTTTCCTTGGTCAAGAGCTGTGGCTGCACCTCAGGCCAGGTCAAGGAGCCAACTCTTGAAGTGATGTTCACTATAACGGGCTCATAGTCTCTGGAAAGGCCACCGAGAGTTGCTAAAATCGATTCTGAATTTGGAATAGGGCAACCGGCAGCTGCTAAGTTGTCTGCATAACTCTTCATGAGGGACAAGTAGTCAGACATTGACTTAGACCCCTTCTCCGTTTTGGTCAATGCATCCTTGCATTCAAGAATTCTGGATTGAGATTGGCTATTAAACATAGATTCAAGAGCCTTCCAGACTTCTGCGGTGGTGTTGCACCCCACGACTTCAGTTAGGGCTTGCTCTGTCATTGAGCCAAGTAGCCAGCTGAGTAAGAGATTATCCATGGCTTCCCATTCATCATGCTGGGTTTGGTTGAGACCCATAGCCTTCCAAGGCAAGGAGAACACGCGGTGGTGCTGCATTTCCAAGAAGATGATTCTTTAGGCGATGACCTTTAATCACCGGTAAAATGGAGTATTTCCATAACAAATAGTTCTTTCGATCAAGTTTGATATTGCAAGCTTGATTTAGGTTTCCACCTAAATGAGCAGTCGGATGTGGAGTGACTGGAGAGGAAAAGATCGACGGCTGAGCTCTGAGCGGTGATGGTGTACCCTGATAGGAGGTGAAGGCCGGAAAAGTCGGGAAAGTTCCAGAAAAAGCTGATAGAGAGAAGGGATGAGAAATTTGAGGAGGAATTTGTGAGGTAACGGTCGACTGAGTTAAGGGTCCAACGGTGGCTGATACAGGCGGAGCACTAGATCCGTCAGCTACCGTAGTGACATGATTGGTTGGTGGAGCGGTGGACATTTTCCACCGTTAGTCTCTCGATACCAACTTAGAAAAAGGACAGAAGAAGATTTTATAATTGATCATGATAATAGTTCAATAACAGTAGACTATCTATATAGATAGATTCTCAACAACGGATAAGATTGACACTAGATTATTCTACAAGTTTATTCATTGGACTTCAACTTGGACATCATGGTTGGGCTTGTCCTTTAAGCTGTGAGATCTGATAACGGTCATTTTATGCCCGTTATTCTATGACCTTTATCCCCGATTCTAGTTTAAAAGAGCTATAATAGAGTAATAATAAGTCGTAATACGCTTAATTTACATATGTCGAGAGTTACGATTCATTATTATGTATTAAGAGGTTTTATTATATTATTTGATATTACAGACTATATTTCACGTTATATTTGTAGTAACTCATTTGGGAGCACAAGGATGGACTTCGGAAAAGCTTTGATGGATCACGGACAAGTTCGGGAGGCCCAAGACGAGAAAAGAGGAGAAAGCCGGGAGCATGTAAGGCTCGGTCGACCGAGCCCATGCATTCGGTCGACCGAGTGGGCCCATAGTCCGAAGAAGTTCGGCACATTATTTGAGTCGGTTAGGGTTCAGAGTGTCGGCATTTTAAGTCGGTTTTCTATGACGGCTGAGGCTCTATATAAACACAAGTCCTTTGTATTTTTTATTATGCATTCACCAATACTATTTCATATTTACAAATAAGCAAATAAGGATTCTTAAGGCTTGCGGAGGTTGCTAGGGTTGCAAACATGTAAGCCCTAGTTTATCTTCTTGTTTTCTTTTAAGTAATCAATTTCCCAATTATGCTTTGATTGTTTGAGTAGGTATTCATATCTAGATGATGTAGATCTAGGATATGACGTTAGGGCGATGGTGATACCTTGTCTATAAGGATCCCAAACCCTACGTCCTCTACCTAACATCTACGGATGAATCCGTGTGTTTAATTTACGTGTATTTAGATTAGTTTATATGATGTCCCGATGATTCGCTATATAATCCGATTCGTATATGAAACGGCGAGAAATATGTTCGGGGAGGTAAATGCGGGAGTTAGACTCTCGGGTGACCGAGAGGTGTCACTCGGTCGACCGAGAGCACCTATTCGGTCGACCGAGAGTTGTCAAACTTTGTTTTCATCCGTTAATCGATCACGTCTTTATGATTAGGTTAGCTTAATTGAATCTGTTATCTCAGTAGGTATGGCTATGGCTACGTCACTCACTTGATTTAATTAAAACGTGTAAAAAGGAAATACCGGTATAAAACTCTTAGGTAGGCTCATGAATTGATCTTCGGACTTTCAGCGTTATCTAGGTAGGGTTATATTAGGGAATTGCGCGCACCTTCTTATACGTAGATCGTAAACTAGCATGAGACTATAAATTGGTAATTGTTAGTTGGACGAGAGTTTGAGTGATCGTCTAGGAAGTACGCCTAACCAAAGGAATGTTGCCTGGACGAGGTGTACGGTTAATATCGGCATCCTTAGAGTAGTAAGCGTGTGAGTTATATGAGATGGAGGCACCAAAAGGCGAAGTCACGTAACAATACCACAGTGATATAGTGACCTACCGGTGCTACATCAAGTTATAGAGGATGACTCCCGTAGCCACTATAAATGAATATGGACGGATTAATAGTTGATAAGTCTTGTTGTTATATAAATTGTCTAGATCCGGAGGATCACGGTTATAATTGGGCGAGTTGATTACGTTATTTGTTTATGTGTTATTTATATGTTTGGGTGTGTCTTTCTTTTCTTGTACTTTATGTTGGTCATAGACCATATTTGTCAAACGAAATAACTAGTTGACTATTTAAGTATGATCCACAAATTGATTCTCTGTGGGATCGACCTCGACTCTATCTAGCTATACTGCGATTGAACCTAGTTCACTTGCTAGTGGTTATTTAGGCATCGAGTTAGTAATTTAACTTGACCTCAATCAAGTTTTTGGCGCCGTTGCCGGGGAATCAATGGTCCAATTGCTTAAATAATCTACTTGATTATTTCGTTTTTGTTTCTGTTTTCTTTTATAAGTAAGTAAAAAAAAAAAAAAAAAAAAATAATAATAATAATAATAATAATAAACAAATAAATAAATAAAATAAAATTTTATATATATGTTCTGTATGTTCGGTCGACCGAATGATGCTGCTCGGTCGACCGAGCCCTATATTATCTGACAGTACTGTTTTCCCCTCTGTTTCTGTTTTTCCCCGTCAGTAGGTTGTAAGCCTAGCAGCAGTACGAGTAATCGTACTGACTGCTAGTTTATTGACCGTTTGTTGTTTTTCAAATATTGCAGATAATTGGACGAAAATCACTCACATAACCTGCTCAAGATCAGCAAAATGTCATCAAATGATTTTACCAAAGGCCAAGAAGAAGTCAAGGTTTTACGAACAAAAACTACACCAAGAAAGCCGTTAACACCGAAGCTCATGGAAAGGATAGAAAAGATGAAAGCAAAAATCCGAGAGGCGAGGAAATCAAGAGAGGCTAAAGAAGCCTATTGGCAAAGAGGTATGTCTATTTTGAATCCAGAGGAAATCTCTTCGGATTCTGATTCGGCCTTAGATTATGATGATTACATGTCCGAGATAGAATCTGAGTCAGAGGGTAGCACAGCTATGAAGAGCCCTGTTGTTATCTGTTCTAGAGATGAAACATTGATTAAAGACGAGTCTCGACTGATGCAAAAGTTAGCAGACCCAGGAGCTTTTATGGTTGGAGTAACCCTAGAACAAACCCATCTAGGTTTAGCCTTGATTGATTCCGGTTCAAGCCTTAATATCTTTCCTAAAAGCCTTTGTGATAGGAATGTCATTTTAACACCCACTAACACCCCGCTCCAAGTTAGATTAGCGGATGGAACTAGGACAATCATGATTGGGAGACCGAACAACATGATTATTGGTGTGGGGCAATTACGGTTTAAGATAGACATAGTGGTAATGGAAATCGAGGAACATCCTGAATGCCCAATCATTTTGGGTAGATCGTTTATCAACACCGCTAGAGCTTTCATACGGATGACCAGACATGAGATAGTATTGTTTGACGCCAAGGGTTCTGAGTGTTATGGGATAACAAATCCGAATTTCCCCGTACCGGCAAGTGTGAATGTGTTAGAAGTAGTTGGTTCGGAAAAGCTTGATGCCACTCAAGGTCTAGGAAAGGATGCGATGATAATGTCGATGATAAAGATGAGAGGGAAGTCCTTACTATTCTAAGTCGGAATAGGTCAGTTCAGCCTGCACCAGCCCTGACCAATATTGAAGTTGTAGACCTACCTAAGGATAGGAGGACCAGAGCAAAGAAACGAACTAGGAGAGTTCGTAACAAAAGCTCATCGAAATCAGAGACAAATCCAAAAGTAGGCGCTTGTCTGGATGGTCAATTCGACTGTCTTTTCATAGGACTGAAATCCAAGGGAAGGGCACTCGTAGAAAAGGACGGTCGAACTTTCTCGGTGAAAGCTGGCCGGGTGAAAGCCTGGCAAGTCAAGGGCAGTGTTTAGGAGTGATAATTTTGGAAGTCGAGCTACCGACTTAAACTGTAGAACTATTTCTATCCTTCGTTATTTTTATCTCTAGTTTTATTTTTATTTTCTAAATAAAAGTAGCATGAAACGATAAGAAGTTTTTTTTTATTATTTTGCCATGTTCCGACGACTGTTGAGTTAAGGATGTGCAAAATAATATTTTTTTTTTTATTCGAATCATTTTTATGTGAAGTGAAGTGTAGTAATTGAATCTTTGTAAAAAATTGTTGATTAAGGAAATGGTAATGCGTTATTTTACAAATGCTTAGACTAGATTGTTTGATTTATTCATGATAAGAATGAGGTTGCTTTTATGCTTGAGACGATTTATTGGTTAGAAAAAAAATTTTGCGGTGAGAGTGAAATAATAAATTTTGGCACTGTTATATATTGTAGTTATTTTACGGTATGTGTCAAATTTATTAAAATGGTTAACACCATTAATTTCTACACATCCCCACTCACCTTTCCCTCTTCCCAACCTTTCACCTTTTTCTCTTCCCAATCTCTTTATTATCCCAATTCAAATTTTCAAATTCCACCTTTCCACCTCATCAATCCCCAACAACTTTTCTCCACCAATCACATTCCACTTTTCAAACTCCATTTTTTCTATTTAACCCACCATCCTCTCTTTCATTTTCCTCATCCTTTCCCCCCAATTCCTTCATCCCACTTCTCCATCTCCCTTTTTCCCACACCCTAGTAGAAATCAAATGGAAGTGTTCCAAAAATTTTCATCCAATTAACCATTTTCACTCACCTTTGAAATTCCTGTCGAAGGATTTTGCTTCAGATCGACCAAATTCGTCACTGGGACAGTACAGAGCCGGAAATCCACCGTTTTAGGCGTTTCATCACTCGGTCAACCGAGTACTTACTCTCGGTCGACCGAGAGTACCCCTGCCGCCGCCGTCCTCTTCTTTGCCAAGATTCTGTGAGGATGCCGCCAAGAAGAAGCGAGCCGCTCGGTTGTGGTCGTGGAAGGCGATATTCCAATAATCAACGGGGTACCACAATTCGCGAGTCGGGAGGTATATTCTTCGTTTACTAATCATTTCGTTAATGCCCCCGTACATCGAGCTCGGGGTCTAGACTTGGAAAATTGTGGGGATGAGCTTTTGGAGTTGGTGGAAGGTTATCAATGGCGTGATGTCGTCGCACCCCCGGCCGGGTCAACGTCAATTGGGTAAGAGAATTTTATGCTTATTTGCGTATACACCCCGACACCAATGTCGTTATCATTCGTGGACGACCAATTGTCATTTCTCCGGGCACGATTAATGCTTATTTTGGGTTGGATATCTCGGAGGACGGGCCGAGTATATGGCGACGTTTGATGGGTCCGATGCTTGGTTGGAGGAAGTTGGAGCCTATCTAGGAATAGAATGGACTATAGGGGAGGTTGCCCGCACATTTGCGGAAACAAACTTTAGGAGATGGGAGGATAAGTGCCTTAATCGGCTTATCCGTTCTAATATCTTCCCGGCTAAGCATGTATCTACGGTTTACTATACTCATGCCACTTTGATCTATTGGTTGTACATGGGATGGCCCGTGAATGTGGGGGCATTGATACGCAAGGAGATGACGAGACGATGCTCTCAAGCCTCGACATACCTTACCCTTTGGTTCACTAATCACTACATTACGTGAGGGAGCCGAGTGCCCGGTGTTAGGCGGCGATTCCTATGCGGAACCAATGCCTATCCTATCTTTGAGTTCGTCCCACCGCCCGTCGTTCACGGCCACGACCAAGAAGGGGAACCCGAGGATGCTTTGCGACGAAGCCGGACCAAACAATTTGCGGCTAGCACCATTCAATCCGGGATGGGATTAAGCATTTTAAATTGAGTGTTTGATTTCCTATAATTAACGAGTTTTTATTTTGATTCAATTCTACTAGTATGTCGTGTTATATAGAGCAAGTTTCTCTGTTACCTAAATCGAACTCATGTAATGATTCGGACTCGTTGAAATGAATTGCAATGTAATCATTACATTAAGGACTTAAAGATGTTTAAGGAAGTTGTTATCACTTTTACGGTCCCTTTTCGATTATTACTTGTTTGGACTAATCCCGCAACGAGTTGCGAGCTTTGTTTAAGATATGTGTTGCGGTGATTATGCTTCTGCCCTGCTATGGAGCCAATTGCTGTGCCTGATGAACTTTGCCGGTTTCCTAAGACTTGTTCAAACTTCCACGCTTATCCAGAGCTAAGTTCCTTTTTTTTTGAGTTTGTTCTTTCGTTTTTTTATATACATTGAGGACAATGCATTGTTTAAGTGGGGGGTACAAGTCACTTAGCTCAAATGAGTAATTCCATATGTTCCCATATATCAAATAGTAAATAAAATGAGTAAAAAAAAAAATTTTAAATTTAAACTTAGAATCACATTTACTTTTGTGAAGTCCTGATAACTATATCTAATAAGGAATGACCCATATTTCATGAGTACGTGATCACTTTATACTTCTGCGATTTATTGATTAGTAAACTTAATGATATTCATATTGTCCGTTGCGAGTAGTTGTTTATTATTCAATACCGAATCGAGTCGTACTACGCTTATTATAAAAAGGTAATATTATTATGTGTACATTGCATAGATAATTGATTATGCTTACCTAGTGTCAAATTTATCGTCGATGTGTTCCCGAAGATTCTAGCCACAATAGCCGATTAATAAGCTTGAGACGTACTGTGTTTGACAATGTTAAAACACTTGGACTTGTAGTAAGTTACCAAAGTAGCCTCGCGCTTGTGGTAATATTCGATGCTAATATTTGATCTAAGATAGAGGGATACTTTAAAAAGTTTTCCTTCTTGAGATTGATAGTATCGAAAAATATGAAGATATGAAAAGAATATTCAACTCTTTAAGAGGCTTTGAGTAGTACTCGGTCTCCAAGTCCAAAAACCCTATAGATACGCTCTTGCTTATTATTCTAGTGCTTGAAAAATTAAAAGGCTTGAGAAATGGGAATACTGAAGTTGGTAGGTTAAGACTACGAAGTTTGCATAAGCTCTAATCTTGCTACGAATGTTTAAAACTCAATGCACATGCACACAACACATCGATTCATGATGAATAGTGGATAATGGATAACGATGAGCATAGAGGATATGAGTTGATTCGAGTTTCTTGTGTCGATATACTTGTGACCACTTTGGAAAGTAGTTTATGGGGAATAACTTGTTGATATTTTGATCGGGACGATCAAAGGCTAAGTGGGGGGTAGTTGATAACGGTCATTTTATGCCCGTTATTCTATGACCTTTATCCCCGATTCTAGTTTAAAAGAGCTATAATAGAGTAATAATAAGTCGTAATACGCTTAATTTACATATGTCGAGAGTTACGATTCATTATTATGTATTAAGAGGTTTTATTATATTATTTGATATTACGAGACTATATTTCACGTTATATTTGTAGTAACTCATTTGGGAGCACAAGGATGGACTTCGGAAAAGCTTTGATGGATCACGGACAAGTTCGGGAGGCCCAAGACGAGAAAAGAGGAGAAAGCCGGGAGCATGTAAGGCTCGGTCGACCGAGCCCATGCATTCGGTCGACCGAGTGGGCCCATAGTCCGGAAGAAGTTCGGCACATTATTTGAGTCGGTTAGGGTTCGAGTGTCGGCATTTTAAGTCGGTTTTCTATGACGGTGAGGCTCTATATAAACACAAGTCCTTTGTATTTTTTATTATGCATTCACCAATACTATTTCATATTTACAAATAAGCAAATAAGGATTCTTAAGGCTTGCGGAGGTTGCTTGGGTTGCAAACATGTAAGCCCTAGTTTATCTTCTTGTTTTCTTTTAAGTAATCAATTTCCCAATTATGCTTTGATTGTTTGAGTAGGTATTCATATCTAGATGATGTAGATCTAGGATATGACGTTAGGGCGATGGTGATACCTTGTCTATAAGGATCCCAAACCCTACGTCCTCTACCTAACATCTACGGATGAATCTGTGTGTTTAATTTACGTGTATTTAGATTAGTTTATATGATGTCCTGATGATTCGCTATATAATCCGATTCGTATATGAAACGCTGAGAAATATGTTCGGGGAGGTAAATCGGGAGTTAGACTCTCGGGTGACCGAGAGGTGTCACTCGGTCGACCGAGAGCACCTATTCGGTCGACCGAGAGTTGTCAAACCCGTTTTCATCCGTTAATCGATCACGTCTTTATGATTAGGTTAGCTTAATTGAATCTCGTTATCTCGGTAGGTATGGCTATGGCTACGTCACTCACTTGATTTAATTAAAACGTGTAAAAAGGAAATACCGGTATAAAACTCTTAGGTAGGCTCATGAATTGATCTTCGGACTTTCGAGCGTTATCTAGGTAGGGTTATATTAGGGAATTGCGCGCACCTTCTTATACGTAGATCGTAAACTAGCATGAGACTATAAATTGGTAATTGTTAGTTGGACGAGAGTTTGAGTGATCGTCTAGGAAGTACGCCTAACCAAAGGAATGTTGCCTGGACGAGGTGTACGGTTAATATCGGCATCCTTAGAGTAGTAAGCGTGTGAGTTATATGAGATGGAGGCACCAAAAGGCGAAGTCACGTAACAATACCACAGTGATATAGTGACCTACCGGTGCTACATCAAGTTATAGAGGATGACTCCCGTAGCCACTATAAATGAATATGGACGGATTAATAGTTGATAAGTCTTGTTGTTATATAAATTGTCTAGATCCAGAGGATCACGGTTATAATTGGGCAGTTGATTACGTTATTTGTTTATGTGTTATTTATATGTTTGGGTGTGTCTTTCTTTTCTTGTACTTTATGTTGGTCATAGACCATATTTGTCAAACGAAATAACTAGTTGACTATTTAAGTAGGATCCACAAATTGATTCTCTGTGGGATCGACCTCGACTCTATCTAGCTATACTGCGATTGAACCTAGTTCACTTGCTAGTGGTTATTTAGGCATCGAGTTAGTAATTTAACTTGACCTCAATCAAGATCCAGTATCCTTAACACATGCAATGAGATGGGTTAAACATGGAAGCCCTCTTCCAGATTTGTTTATCTTGGCAGTAAATATTTTGTGAATTAAATTTTGGGTTTGAAGAAAGCTAATTTTGGTATGGCGTTTAAATTTAAAATGGGGAATGTTCCTTTTTTGGAGTTTGTTAATAACATATTATTATTTTTTACTAGATATCATAAACAAGGTTCGGAAAATCTCAAGAAGATTTTTGATGAATATGGGAAAGTGTTCGGTTAGCCTATTACCGCTTACAAAAGTTCTTATATGGGAGGTAAAACTTGTTGGTGATATATAGCAAGAACAAGTGACAAATAATATGCTAGAAAATATATGTATTGTAGTGCTTGTGGCACTTGAAGAAATATTTATTATATTGATTGATTCTCACTTGCTTGCTTTCGATAGCTTGGATTACATGACTTTATATATTATTCATCTTACATAAAAGTGAAAGACGTTCATGAATAAACTCTTGCTTATCTTACATTTATTCCCACTACATTAACACAAATATATCCTTCATTTACATTTATAATCTTATCTTGATCTTTCTAGACGCATTAGTAATTTATTGTAAATTATCTTCTAACACCCCCTCTTAATTTGCAATTTTGAGTATGCCTCTAGCCTGAATTTTCTCCACTTGAATTGGTTTTGTAAGAAAATCTGCGAGTTGATGTTTTGACTTGACAAATTCCAACATAATTTCACCTTTGTTCACCATGTCTCGAATGAAATGATACCGCAATTCTATGTGTTTTGTTCTTGCATGGAACACTGGATTCTTTGTCATTGCTATTGCAGACATATTTCGCAATAAATTATCGTCGGCTCCTTTTGAACTTGTTGTAAATTTGCAAATAATCTTCTTAACCAAATTGCTTCACATGTTGCATCTGTGCAAGCAATATATTATGCTTCTGAAGATGATAATGCCATTGTTTGTTGTTTTTTAGAACTCCATGAAATAACATTTTATCCAAAGCAAAATAAATAGCCTGAAGTACTTTTTCGGTCATCCAATGAACCAGCCCAATCACCGTCGGTAAAACCAACTAACTTGCATTCATCTTCTTTGACATATTTGATGCCCATTTTCTTCGTTCCTTGTAAATACCTTAGAAATGTTTTAGCTGCTGCAAAATGTACTTTGCTTGGTTCATTCATGTATCTTGAAATCATGCTCACGGCATGAACAATATCAGGTCTTGTGTTTGTGAGATAAATTGAAGAACCAACAAGACTTCGAAATAGATTTGCATCAACTTTACCGGCACCATCATCCTTTTTAAACTTCTCATTTACTTCCATTGGAGTAGATATCGTGTTGCAATTTTTCCATGCGGAATTTCTTCAAAATATCTTCGATGTATTTTTCTTGAGAGATAAAAATCTCTCCCTTGTATTGTTTCACTTGAATTCCAAGAAAATATTTCATGACTCCCAAATCGAGTCATCTCAAATTCATTCATCATTTTTTGTTTGAATTCCTCAAGCAATTTCAAACTTGTACCCATATAGATGAGATCATCAACATATATGCACACAATCATAAAATCATTACCATTTTTCTTGACATAAAGAGAGGGCTCATTAGTACTTCTATGAAATCCATTTTTGAGAAAATACTTGTCAATCTTACTATTCCAAACTCTTGGCGCTTGCTTTAAGTCATAAAGAGTTTTCTTGAGACAGTAAACTTTATCCTCTTTGCCAATGACCTCAAAACCTTGAGGTTCTTGAACATATACTTCTTCTTCAAGTTCTCCATTGAGAAATGCCGATTTTACATCAAGTTGATATACCGAAAGTTCTAACTGTGCTATAAGAGCAAGAACGGTTCGGATAGTCTCCATTCTAGCAACTGGTGAAAATGTTTCATTAAAGTCGATTTCTGGTTTTTGAGAGTATCCTTTTGCAACAAGGCTTGCCTTGTGCTTCAATATGCTTCCATCTTGTTTAAATTTTGTTTTGAAAATCCACTTTAGCCCAATAACATCTTTGTGATTTGGTCTTTCTACCGGCTGACTTTTCAATTATTCTAATTTCATCTTGCATGGATTTTCTCCATTTCTCATCTTTTAATGCATCTTCAGAATTTTATGGTTCACAAGAAAATAGAGCGAACTCACTAGTTTCATAGATTTCTCTCAACAAATGAGTTTTTCTTACCGGTGAATCTGAACTTGTGCCTTCATCTTGATTTGGAGATTTTGGTGGATTAGGATTTGGACTTTGGGGTGGAGTTGTGTGATCATATTTATCATCTGGTTTTGATTCTTCAAAAAATTCATCTCTAGATATTACATTGGATGAATTTCCATCCCAACTCCAAGACGTCATTTCATCAAATATAACATCTCTTGAAATAACAAGCTTAATAGTTACAGGATTGTATAAGCGATAGCCTTTTGATTCATCACTATAACCAATGAAAATATGTTTCTCACCTTTCTTATCAAAGTTATCTCTATTCGGAGTAGAGATATGAGAATATGCAACAAATCCAAAAATCTTCAACTGATCAATCACCGGTTTCTTCTTGTGCCATGCTTCATATGGTGTTCGATTTAACACCGTCTTCGTAGGACATCTAATCAAAAGATAAATCGCCGTATGCACAGCTTCAGCCCAAAAAGTTTTTGGTAAAATTTTGCCAATCAACAAGCTTCTCGCCATCTCGACAATTGTACGATTTTTTCTCTCTGCCACACCGTTTTGTTGTGGACTCCACCGAATAGTGAGCTGTCTTTTAATACCATTTTCTTTGCGATAATTCATAAATGGAGTATAAATAAATTCTCCGCCGCGATCAGTCCGAAGAGTTTTGATTTGATGATTTGATTGATTTTCCACCAAAGCTTTAAATTTAAGGAATGTGGAAAATACTTCGGATTTTTCATTTAAAAAATACACCCACATCATTCTTGTATAATCATCCAAAAATAAGATAAAGTACCTCTTTCCTCCAAGTGAAAGATTTCTTGAAGGACCCCAAATATCGGCATGAATTTGTTCCAAAGGCTCTCTAGCTCTCCAAGATGTTTTAGAAAAAAAGGTGATTGATGCATTTTTCCATAAACACATCCTTCACAAATATGATTTTTCATTTCCACATTTGGAAGTCCGACCACCATATTTTTTGCTTAAGAAGTTGCATCCCTTTATAGTGGAGATGTCCAAATCTTAAATGCCAAATTTTCGATTGATCATTTTCACCCACATAGGCAATATTTTCTCCTGAAGGCATAATCATTGGAAACACCTTATTTGAACTCATCTGAATCGTAGCAATAGTGTGGCGATTTTCCTTGTCATAAATTTTGCATTTTTCATCATCAAAGAAAATAGAGTATCCCTTCCGTAGAAGCTGTCCAATGCTAAGGAGATTACTTGTTAAAGTTGACACATAAAGAACATCACTAAACAATTTTCTATGACCTCATTTAGTATGAACTACAATAGTTCCTTTTCCTTTTGACCGGTGTAATTTACCATCACCAAGCTTAATTTTAGAATTGAAATATTCATCAAGATTAATGAAAATATTTTTGTTACTGGTCATGTGACTACCGCAGCCGCTATCCAAATACCACACATTTTGTGGTTGCCGTTGATCCATCATACAAGAAAAAATTCGTTCTCCTTCATCTTTGGACAAGTTGGCTTCATTCTTATTATCTTTATTTTGATAGAAGCAATCTCTCTGTGAGTGATTCGGATTTCTACACCTCTTGTATTAGAAATAACAATTACTTGTTTCATGATTTGATTTTCTGCAAATTTTGCAAATACGAGGATTTTCTGTTTGTGAATTCGAACTCTCGCCATGGATCCTTGATTGATTTGCTTGTCCACGACCTCTTCCTCTTTCTTGAAATGATCCTCTACCTCGTGATGATCCTCTTCTACCTCTTCCTCGGGTAAATCCCCCTTTGTTTTGTTGTTGGGATCTTGAATCAAAATTTAGCTTTGATTCAAAAGCTTGCTTTGGTTGATTTGTGGATTTTCCGATTCTTTCTTATGCACTTGCAAAGAACTCATTAAATCATATAAAGTATATGTAGACAAATCTTTAGATTCTTCAATGGCCGCAACAACACAATCATATTTCGAAGGAAGGCTTCGAAGAACCCTTTGGACAACTTTTTTGTCTTCAATAGTGTCACCAAGGCTTCTAATTTGATTTACTATTTCAGCAATTCGAGTGAGATAAACTTGCATGACTTCATTATCCTTCTTCGATAAATTATCAAACTCCCTCCAAAGAGATTGAAGTTTGATAGGTGTAACTTTTCATTTCCACGAAATCCTTCTTTTAAAATTTCCCGTGCTTGCTTTGATCTTTTGACACCATGGATTCTTGGATATATTTTGCTTTGCTCAATCCTTGTTGGATAAACCGGAGAGCACTTGCATCTTTTTTTATATTTTTCTTGTATTCTTTTTGTTGAGCCTACGTCCATTCTTCATCATTAGTTTGTTGTTCTATAAAACCTTCATCCACAACTTCCCATAAATCTTGGGAAATAAAGAGAGTCTCCATTTGGCTAATCCAATAATCGAAATGCACTCCTTCAAATATTGGAACTTGATTCGAAGTATAAGAAAACATAGAAGGAGGAGATTGATTTGATGCCATTAATTTGAGGTGTATAACCTGACTCTGATACCACAACTTGTTGGTGATATATAGCAAGAACAAGTGAAAAATAATATGCTAGAAAATATATGTATTGTAGTGCTTGTTGCACTTGAAGAAATATTATTATATTGATTGATTCTCACTTGCTTGCTTTCAATAGCTTGGATTACATGGCTTTATATATTATTCATGTTACATAAAAGTGAAAGACGTTCATGAATAAACTCTTGATTATCTTACATTTATTCCCACTACATTAACACAAGTATATCCTTCATTTACATTTATAATCTTATCTTGATCTTTCTAGACGCATTAGTAATTTATTGCCAATTATCCTCTAACAAAACTTTCAAGTGGCAGGGAAAGATGGGTGAAAACTATTGGAAATGATGATCTCTCATTGGACGATTCTGTCGTCACCGGACCCCGACTAGCTTGCGGGTGCGACGGAGTAGCCCACAACCGCAGCCCGCTCGACAGTATCAGGTGTCTGGTTCATATTTTAGATCATCCAGGTTTTTATTAAATATAAACCAGCAGCAGAAACAAAAATGAATTCCAATTCGAAAAACAGAAAAAAAAATACATAAATTAAATAAAAGATATATTGCATAAGTGTGTTTTGAGATTCATTACCTAGCGGAGAAGATGCAATGTAGAAAACTCAAACTTTCGAGATGATCTCTTCACGCAAGTCAGTGAATACCTTAAATTTGAACTCATCTTGAAAAATCCTCCAAAGATTTTATCATCAATGGATTTTACTTGGTGTTTAAGAGAGAAATTCGTTTGCTAATTACTATGAAAGGGGCGCCCAAAGAGAGTACATTATGGATTAAGAGATGCAAGAATCCCTTGAACAGGACTAGATAATTGGGGTTCCCAGGAAATATTCTGATCCCAAACCCGAATCACTTATTTGGGAGAAATCCCAACAGTACCTTGTAGGATCCGAATAGGGCACTTAGATAACCAGAGGGGATGCATGGTTATGAGCTAAACTATTCCTTTAAAATCCACTTTCAAAGTTGATCACAATGACAAGTAGTGTAACTGCTCTGATCAAATGGTAAAGATGCGGATTAATGATAAGTATAACACTTTTTAGATCAAGTATAACCCAATACAAGTCCAAAGACACTTAGGACAAGTCTAAGAGTGCCCAAGACAAGTATCTAGACAGACTAAAATTGCAGTGCTAGGTTTGCTGAACTTTGATGGTGTAAATGCCTTGATATGGATTCAATTGACTCAGAAAAATTAAAAATTTAATCATACAACAACCACAATGCAATAAGTAAGCACACAGTAGAGAGCACAATTGTTTTGATAGGTTCCAACACGAGGATATAAAACATCCAACTTGCAGTCAATCATATACCAAGAGTTACCTTGGATTAAATCTCCCTAAAATATGATTTATTTCATTCCAAGAAAGCTTATATTAAAAAAAGTGTTAGAACTCATCAACATCCACTCAACGAAATATGGATCACAAGAAAAGCCTTATCAACTTCTTAACACAAGCACAAAAGGCCTTTGAAAATCTAAAGGTGTTTCTCTATTACAAGAGAGTTATGAAGGTTTAAAAAATCATAATCTTTGAAAAGATAACAATAACCCTCCATAAAGCTCAGGTAAACCTATTTTATAGGCAGGCAGATTACCAACATCTACTAAATAGAGAAAAATCCATTGCTTTTGAATTTTTGTTCAGGAAATTTCAGCCGTTTAGAGAGTGGGGATCACGCACTTTTTCCTCAGATCTTTATCAACAGCTCTTCTTCTGCAAAATACATAGAAGAACCTTGAAGAGATGATGGAAGATATATATATAAAGGGACAACCCACTCACACAGTCTTCCATTTGCAACTTGATGTACTAGAAGATGTTCTTGGCCCATGGATTCAATCTGATCATGTGGCTGGGAATTTTCTTTCATAATGATGCACACTTATGATACAATTTATCATATAAGTGATACAAAAGTGTCTCAATGTGTATCACATGTTGATATCTTCAATAATGCAATTTAACACTTTTATACTTGATGTCTTCATATATTGATAGTCTTGTATTGCAATGTAGCTTTCTATATCATTTAATTTAAAGACATCTTCATATCATCTTTATGAGAACATTAAGATTTGTGCCATGTACTGTAATTATAACACTTCAATCGGAATTAGTACAAACATATATAATTTAGATGCACTATATGATATAATTTGATCAAATGAATCATATAAGCGTGTGATCAAATTGTGATTACATGTTATGATTAAGTGTTCAATTCAATGATATTTAGTCACATATAAGTTGTGTTACTTTGAAACAATCAAACATATAATCAATCAGGTAATGATCATCAATTATTCAACAATATCCATATTTAGATTGTTTTCAAAATAACCAACTTTTAATTTCATTTTCAAATTATAACCCCCCCCCCCCCCCCCTTAACAAATGAAATATATAGAACATGTAAGCACATTCATGGTTAAGTTAAGGAAAGAAAGCATAATTGCATAATCAGATAAGTCCTTAAGTTCTCATCGGCATGCATCAGATATCCAACACAAGTGTTGTAGGAATATACTTGTCAGTCACTTGTTTGAAATCAGTTTAAAACTTAAGGAATTCACTTTAAAATAAGTTTCTCCTCTTCTAAATCATTTGAAAACATATACACTTCTAGAATATTTCTCCCCATTATCATGAAAACCAATCAAAAGACGTAGGAGGTGTCAAAGAGGCGCCTTATGCAATGCACTCCTCAACATGTCAAAAGTAGACCGAAGTAGAAGCTTAATGAAGATTTCTGCAATTTGTTTTTCAATGGGGGAAAATTCAGCACAAATGTTGCCATTAGCAACACGATCTCTCTATAAATGTATCTAATGTCAATATGTTTAGCTTTGGAGTCCAAGATAGGATTGTGAGACAATTTTATAGAACATGTGGTATTACAGAATATAGATACAGTAGGAATCCTAATGCTAAATCCAGGAACTGTTGTTTAACCCACAAGATTTGAGCATAACAATTACTTGAAGCAACATATTCAGACTCAGTGGTATTAAGTGCAAAACTAGGTTGTTTCTTAGAGAACCAAGATTTAACACGTTGTCTAAGAATGGACATGTACCACTTGTGTTTTTTCTATCAACCTCGCATCCTTCAAAAGCAGCATCAAAATATGCATGAAAGCTAAGATCATGAGATTTTGTATAGAAATGGCCAAAAGATTATGTATGCACTGAGTATCTGAAGATTTTCTTCACAAAATTAAAGTGAGATACATTAGGATCAACATCATATCTAGCACTATGCATACAATATTCATTATATCAGGTGTATAGGTAGTTAAGTAAAGTAAAAGTCCAACCATTGACCTATATAGAAGATCGTCCACTAGTTAGCCATCCTTGTCTAGGTCCAATCTTATAGACGTGCTTATAAGAGTGGTAGTTGGTTTAAGCATCTCAAAGTTGAACTTCTTAAGCATGTCCTTGACATAATTTGTCTCACTGGTGTGAGCTCCATTCTTGGTTTGTTTCACTTGTAAGTCTAAGAAAACATTCACCTCTCCCATAGCAGACATATCAAACTCTTTGGTCATCACAAACTCAAAGTCTTAGCACAAATCAGAGTTAGTAACATCAAAAATAATTTCATCAACATAAATTTACACTACTAAGAAATCTGATTTTTCTTTCTTAAGGAACAATGTATTATCTACTTTCCTTTTTCAAAAATCTTTAGATTGATATAAGAAGCTGCTCTACCATACCAAGCTTTAGGTTCTTGTTTCAAACCATTTAAAGATTCTTTAAATTAAAGACATGATTAGGATAATATTCCTAAAACCTTGGGGTTGTTTGACATATACTTCTATCTAGATCGGTACATTAAGGAAATTAGACTACACATGCATCTAAAACAATTTGAAATCATACAAATCAGTTATGGAAAAAAGTCAAATAGCTTCAAGCCTTCCAACAAGAGCATGGGTTTCATCATAATGAATTCCCTCCTGCCTATGATGCACCGACACTCCAATATGGATGCCGTGCGTCATATCCGACACAATTCCGACCCAACACGTGCCGACACGGCGTGTCGGTTGATTTAAAATAATGTTAAATAAAATTTTAAAAACCGACACGTCCGGACACGTCAAGGACACGGCAATTTAATTTTTTTTAATATATATATATCTACTATGTGTCCCCGACGTGTCGTGTCCTATATTTTTGAAAGTTGTCGTCTCGACGTGTCCAGGTCGTGTCGTCGCCGTATCCGTATCGGTGTCCGTACAACATAGCCTCCTGCTGATTGTAGCCTTGAGCTACAAGCCTAGATTTATTCCTAGTGATTTTGCCAAGCTCATTCATTTTTATTCTATAGGCCCACCTAGTACCAATAGAAGTCTTACCAACCAGCAGAGTGACAAGCTCCCAAACATCATGCCTTATGAACTGATTCAACTCCTCCATCATTGCCAGTATCCAGTCATTATCTGTAAGTGCATTTTCAATGTTTTTATGCTCAATTGTGGAGACCAAGGCATGAAAATCATAAAGTGTTGAGATTGAAGTGGACCCCTAGTTCTTATTCCGGTTGAAGCTTCACCAAGGATCAAATCTATGGTGTGACTTCTGTTACACTTAGTCTCATAATGCCTCTGTCTCTATTCAGATTTTTATTAATGTTCTGGTTCATGATATGGAGACGCATTGGCGGATTTAGCATGGGGCGAGGGGGCATATGCCCACCTCAATTATGTTTTGAAATTACCAAAATACACCCTATTATTATTGATATTAAATTAAAAAAATGATATTAAGTAATATGTTGTATGATTATTAGTAAATGTTAATTGTGTGTGGGGAGGGAAGGGGGGGGGGGGGGTCAGTGCCTCCACGGAGATCCATATATATGTTTTGTTTTTGTTTGTAAAAAAAACGAGATACTCGCATGGGCATATGATACAGGCGACTCACCATATGATATTGCACCCTCACCACAACCTCGACAATCAGGTGACGGTGTGGAAGAATTAGGCTGAGGTAGAAGACAAAAGATCCCGAATTCTCGGTTTCAGGATTACGTGACACATACTCTGGTTGCACCGTAAAGTCCTCATCCACGCTCTTCCACTCCATCGGCATCCTCAGGTACTCCGTATCCTCTTATGCATTTTGTAAATTATGATTTCTGATAAGCATAGCAAGTTTCTGCACAAAATACGATGTATTCAATTTGTGTATTCTTTAAAAGTAAATTGTCATCACAACAATTAAAAAATACAACCTCCGATGAAACTAATGGTGCACTGGTGGATGCACACGGTGTGTGGGAAGGGGGCCAGTGCCTCCACTAGGGCTGTAAGTGAACCCTAATATTTGATTCGATTCGGTGTATTCGGTTCGAAAATGTTCGATTCGGGGCTTGATTCGTATCATCAAACGTCAAATCAAGCTTTAAAAATAGGTATTCGGCTCGAAAACCAAACATGTTCGATAATATTCGGCTCGATTAAGCGCTAATATATTATATTATATTCGGTTCAATAAAATATAATAATATTCCCTAAAAATAAATTCTCTAAACATATACTATTGTTGAATATAATAATATTCCCTAAAAATAATATAATAATATTCCCTAAAAATAATATTCGGCTGGATTAAGCGCTAATATGTTTGAATTCATTTTCACGTTTTAGACATGTAATGTAATATTTTGGACTAATATTTTGGACATGTAAACATGTTATATTTTGAACATGTTATATTTGGGGCATGTAATATTTTTGAACTAGAATTTTTTTATTTATTCCTTTCACAAAAAAAATTTATATATATATATAAACATGTCCAGAACGAGCCGAACATGTTCGAATTATTCGAACATTTCGGGCCGAATCGGACCGAATAATTTTCCCCATTAAAAATTTTCAAGCCGAGCCGAACCCTAATATTTTAGGCTCGAAAATTTCGAGCCGAGCCGAACCCTATATTCGAATAATTTCGAGCCGAATCAAATAATGACATAGTTTGATAGGGTTCGGCTCGTTTACAGGCCTAGCCTCCACGGAGATCCATAAATATGTTTAACGATATAGTTTTGTTGTTGAAGAATGTAAAAACACTACTAATATCCCGTGGAAGTTCAGATTTGCTTTGATGTCCATATTGATTTTTTTTTTAAATCCGCCAGCAGAGATGTGTTTGGTGAAATGAAATACAAATGTCGATCTTGACATTGGAAATGCCAGAACATGATACATAATGATAATACCTACGCAAAATACGATATATTCAATTTGTGTATTCTTTAAAAGTAAATTGTCATCACAACAATTTAAAATACAACCTCCAATGATGAAGGCAAGATAAAAACTATAGCTAGTTCTCCCAAACAAAAAAGCATTGTTAAATTTGTGTACTCTCCGTGTTGACATTCAATGCCAGGGCAGGTATATACTAACTACGTTCCAAAATAAATGTCTTCATACATGTTTTTTTACGGATTAAGAAAATGGTTAAATGTCATAAATTTGATAGTTAATGTTAAAATGACATTGACAATCATTAATGGAATAGTTGTTAAGTAATGAAAAATAGTTTGATTGATAATAAATTATAGGTAAGATAGAGAAAAAAACTAATAAATGTTATATTGGTAATGTAGGATGAGTAGTTTTATAGGATATTTTGGAACGAGGGTAGTAGTTGGGAAACATTAGCTGGTAAAAACAATTAAAATTATGGGGCGTTCCGAGAATCGAACTCGGGACCTCTTGCACCCAAAGCAAGAATCATACCACTAGACCAAACGCCCTTATCTAATTACAACGTACAACCTTAATAAGTTTCGTTTTGTTTGATTTTTATTTTCTCACAATTTACCTATAGTTTTTCCTTTTTTTTCCTCACATTTTACGTATCGTTTTTCCTTTTTAGTACGTTTTATAAATGTTAGCAAAGTGTTAAAATTTTGTAAAATTAATATCTTGAAAGTAAAGATCAAAAGCAAGGAAATATAGGAGAAAAAGTAACGATCCCATTTTATAATTCAAATGTACACGGGTATCTATATTACAACTTGGAGTGTCCACAAAATATGTGATTGAAATCGTAATATGCATAAATGAATCATTATCCATAGAAAATTTATCAAATATATATATTTTTACGTAACACTCTCCTTGTATCATCAAACGTCACGACACTTTTACCATTTTATGTTCTTGAAGTTTGCTGTTACGATCCGTCATAGAAACTAAGCTCACAAATGGAACGAGACGTTCGACACTTGTGACTTGACCAATAAGCTATTCATACTGGCCACATCAGCCAATTGACCAAAAGTCGCTGAAACAGTGCACAAAAATGCAGAAGCAAAACAAACTAATAAGACATGCTCGGTAACAGAAAAACATAAACTACATACTCCACCGCCACAACAGGTCGTTACTGTTGCAACGGTGTATCCAGAGTATTGTTTCTCTTTAAAACTCCAGAATATGACAACTGTTGCTAACTAATAACCGTATACAATACTAATAGTTTACAAGTATAGTTGGCTCCTACCTCAAATTAAAGACATGAAGAGTAACACCAATGAAAAGTATACAACTCCAAGCATCCGTCCTAATCCTCCTTGTTTAGCTTCTGAAAGTCATCATTTCTTGCAAATCTTCTTGGGGTAAAGGGAAACGAGAATAGGGGTGAGCTATCATGACTAGCCGAGTAGAGAGTAGAAACATCAATGTAGCACACATATATGAT
Organism: Gentiana straminea; assembly: GCA_036785695.1. Classification (NCBI taxonomy): domain Eukaryota; kingdom Viridiplantae; phylum Streptophyta; class Magnoliopsida; order Gentianales; family Gentianaceae; genus Gentiana; species Gentiana straminea. The sequence continues at coordinate 9,424,556 of JAVUPR010000497.1, read as the reverse complement.
TACCAATCGGAAAGATAATCATGGGGGGTATAGTTCACAAATTTACCAAATAGATATACGTATAAAAATAAGGAAATCTTTACTACTAACCAAAGATGAATGAAATGCACAAAAGTTTCATATCTTCATTCTATCATTTTATCTTCCTATAATCAGTGAAGCAAAAGGATTCCGAAACATAGACTAGGCGAAACTTGTAACTTGGATCATCAAAAAACATCCCTCGTACGGACCTCTTATAATACCCATTATTCAAACATAGCACACATATATGATTACCAATCTTCATGGGGGGGTAAAATTGCCAAATAGATATACGTATAAAAATAAGGAAATCGAATACAAACATTGTGGCTAATCTTCATTCTATCATTTTATCTTCCTAGGCATAAAAGAATTTGTTCAAATGAGGGGTTTTAGGTGGAAAAAATAAAAATAAATGATATATTGGTAATGTAAAATAATAGATAAATAAAAACAAAACAAATTCTGAAAAGTGACAATTAAAAAAACGGATAGACTACTATACATACTCTCTTTTTTTGACGCAACTATACATACTCTCTATTGCCATGATATATTTCCCAATGCTGCTTCTCCCCTACATATGGGCGGGTTGGAAACGGAAACCGGCCCAGCCCAGCGGGTCGGCGGGTTTTGACCTGGCGGTTCACCGGCCCGGTGGGTCGGCGGGTCAACGGGTCATAGACCCGACCGGTACACGGGTTGCCTCGGGTTGTAAAAGACAAGTTTTAATCTAAAATGGTAAAAAAAAGTAACACATGTAGTAACACGTGTACAAAGATGTAGTAACACATGTAATGACTGTTCTTCTCAACCATTTAAGTTTAAAACATGTTCTTATAGACTCTGACCCCTTATTAAGGTTATTTTTAAATGAATTATTATTATTATTGCAATTCAATAAATTAGGAAATTCCACAATTATGAAACAATATAATTTTTCTAGTAAATGACTTCATCATTTGATTAAGTGACAAACTGATCTTGTGCACTCCTCGTTCGTTTCTTTTCTTTTTTTCTACGGCACACCTTTTTTTTTTTTTTTTTTTTTTTTTTTTGCGTTTTTACTTATTTAAATTTGTTTGAAACTTAATTAGATATAATCTGTATCCGACCGTGGGAGTTTAGGAATATATATCATTTTAAAAGATGAGATAAGGGTCCTAAAAGACGCAATATAGAAGATGTCAGGTAAAAAGACATAAGAAAATATTTTTGAAAAATTAGAGATAAGGGCGCAATCTGAAATATTTTTAAGTAATAGGACATCTACATATTTTTTATAGGGAGAAGGACAACTGCATAATTTTTATAGCAAGAAGGACAAACAATGAATTCGACAGTGAATCCCGAAAATCAGTGAATTTCAACAATGAATTTTGAAAATTAGTGAATTTCGACAGTGAATTTAAACAGTGAATTTCGAACACAAGTTAATTTCGACAGTGAATAAATAGTTTTGTCTTTTAAGCAAAAGTTTCAAAAGACCGTTCTTCTACTCAATTGATGAAATATTTCTGTCATTCTCCCTCATTTCCCAACGATTTTTGTTGAAAATGACATTTAATCAGTGAAAGTGAAAGTAAAAAGTGTATTTGAAAGTGAATTTCGTTGATTTTCAGCACAAAACCAAACGTAATTCACTTTCAAATTCAATTTCACCCTCACTTTTTGACAAAAATCTTTTCTTATGTCATTTTTGTCTGATATCTTTCATATTGTGTCCCAATTGACAATTAACTATAAAAAAGTTACTTACTAGTTGATTTCTTTGATATATAATTTTTCAAAGGGGAATGATGTATGATGGTGTTGCTTGACGCCAATTCTTATCTAAGTGTTGACGTATGTTGGATGGTCATCCACATGGCTATGGAATATGGATTGCTGAAGTAAAAAGGAAAACGTTTCTTTGCACATCTTTTCCTCTATTTCCTCATTAATGGAACATTACTTTATTTGCAAGACGGTGAGTGCATCGATGATCACAATAGAATCGATCATGTAAAAGACAATAACTTTCTCAAAACCGATTATAAAAACGATATGGTGTATCAGCAGATAAAATGTATCGGTAATGAAATACAGATCGAGGATAAAAATGATCTATCTAAACGATGGCATATGTCTTATACATTTAGCACAAAATTAATGCATCAAGGTCCACCGGTTCAATTGTAGACAAGTATTACGGCATATTAATATTTATTATTATGACATTGTATTAATTAGTAAAGGGCGGATGTGGTATTTTATGAGAAATAGGGCTTCTAATTGTGATGTATAAATAGATGATGTGATGATGAATGAAAGACATAGAAAATATTTTTACTCTATCAGATTTTTCAACCAGTGTCATATGATTAGTACATTTTCTTATTAGTATCAATCACTTAGCTAAGTTGGTGATCCGTAGATCACCTCTATCCTTTGGTGTAGGGGTGAAAAAAAACCACAACCCGACCTAATTCAACCTAATTCAAACCGCATTTGCGGGTTAAAAATGGATTTGGGTTGAGTATGGTTTTAATATATTTTGACCTGCATCTTATGGGTTGAGTATGAGTTGTACTATAAAAAAAAAAATATATTTGAACTCAACTCAACTCATATATATATATATATATATATATATATATATATATATATATATATATATATATATATATATATATATATATATATATATATATATGTGTGTGTGTGTGTGTGTGTGTGTATAGAATGGTTTTAACTTTTCTTTTTTCAGGATAGGCATTTAAAGAAAATAGAAGTTTAAGCGTTTAGTTATCATCTTGTTCTTTTCAACATACGCTTTTAAAGTATTTTCAATGCACTTAAAATGAAGGGTCTAATTGTCTAAGAAAATAGGATTACAACTCTACAAGTCTACAAAAGAATAACATTTTAGCCATATTTTTTTTGTAGTATCATAACATCAGTTCAAACATAAACAAGTTCAATTATCAACTTGTTCTTTCGGTAACATCATCCACAACTATCATCAGTTCATCACATTATTCCGGCGAAATCATTTCATCTCTTTTGTTTTATCTCTTTTATTTTTGTTCTTTTATAAACCAATGGTGAACAATGGACTGTAAACTATGATGTTGATTTATTTTGGTTTCTGGGTTAATGATGATATAATTATGCTATATGTCTTTATTATATATTTGGTTTTTAAATGATATTTTCTTTCTCTCCGATAACTAAATATTATTGAATCAATTAATTATCACTAAGAGCGTTAAAATTTATTGTCATGCTAACCCGCACCCGACCCGAACCCAACCCGCATTTAACGAAACCTGCACGTGTGTGTTGAACTTTGAATTGAGTTGAATATTGTTTCAATTTTTTATAACCCGCAACATAAATGTTGAGTTTGAGTTTTTATGAAACCCGCACGACCCAAATCATGTGTACCCCTACTTTGGTGTATCAATATTTTGTTTTTTATGCAAAAGTTTTGAAAATGTGTTATATTCATTAATTTAGAAAATATTTTTGTCTTCTCCCTAATTCTGCTTTTTTTTATACCGTAACGCATCGTATCTTTTACACTTTTTATATATGTTTCTAATTTTCAATTGAATTACGTGTATTATATTGTGACATATGCATTTAATTTTCTATTTCAAGTATCACACGTTATATAAATCAGTTCCGTAAAAAAAAAATTATAAACACATTATATTGAACTAGTTGGGATTGAGTGTACATAAATTTTCTTTTAAGGAAAAACATGTCATTAGGCCCGCTCTGATGGTGGGTCTATTGCGGTCTTCTGGCCCGTCCTAATGGATGGTCCGACCTTGCCTCTCATCCTTTTTCAAACTAAACGATGAGACAACAATGTATAGATCGGAAGGATGGAGAGAGAATTAATGATGGGCGAAGGGTTTAGTTAAGGAATCAAGTTGATCACAAGAGGCAGTGTGTATACACACATTAATGCTTATTTAAGACTTGATTGCAAATAAAACGGGCATCAACTTCAATATATTACATTATGCAATTCTGAATTGTTTTTTAGTGGATAATAATTCTTGTCATATTCTAAACCTAGTGAAATTCTGGCATCGTGAATGATCTCTATTGAATCTTGGATTTATTAAGAAAATTCTAAATGCATCCAATTTTTTACTTTCAGCACAATGTTTACATGTGAAAAATTATATGTAAATTGTGATACCGAAGTAATTACGATGCTTTTAGAATTGTTTTTTTATTGATTATAATTATGAGTAGCAATCGAAGCCTACTTTTGGTAACCCATACAAATTAGACTTGAGTACATTCGGGCCTTAAATCATGATCTAATCGGGATGGGCCTGGGTGTACCTAATAAAGTTTGGTATTTGAAACGGTACTTAGTAAGCCCCCACTTTGAAGACTTGCATCATGTAATATTAAAATGGATTAATTTTCTTTTAAAATAAAGGTGAGCTCTATTGATATCCCTAATTAATTTTCGTCCTCAAATCTACATGTAAAAATTTATGTGTAACTAGTGGTATTACCGTGCGCTGCACGGTTCTTGCCCTCAAATGTAGCTATGATATAATCTGATTACTTAGAGTGAAGCCTGAGCGAACATTGCAGAGTAGATGCATTAGTGGTTATATGACATTAATAGATACATATAAGCCAAGTGTTAAGCGGTAAGTTAAACAATCTTTCAGCTTCTTCCACAGTTTCCATGAGATACACCGACATGATCACCAGTTTCATATGTTAACCATAAACCAAAAATGATCAGCAAACAATCAAGTACATTCTCATACACTTCCCAATATATACAACCAGTATTCGTTCAAATTCCGGAAAATTGTGAATGTAAATAGAAAGCAACAGTTGGCCTATGTAAGTCCTATACCGGAAATGTCAAGCTCCAGATGTGTGCACGAACGATCAGATGCAGGAGAATGAACCTCTCTTTCCAAAGCCACGTTGGATCCTCAAGCAGGAAATTGCAACCCAAAACATTTTTAAAAAAAACAAAAAGCCCATCTATTTTTCCTATTATCAGTACCTGCAAGGATGCTGGGAATCATACACAGCACTACCATTATAGCATATCCACTGGCGTTTGTCACATCTTCCAGTTCAGGTCAACTCTATATTCCAAAATAGCTGCAATGTATGGAGTGGTTGCAGATTCCTCGTCCTCGTCCTTAAGCAGTTCATACATATCTGGCCATAAGTTTTCACATCTGCATTGTTATGTTGGCTATATTAGATTTGATTTCGTATAATTGTTTATATTTTCACACCATGCAGAATAATCATGTTCAATGCACTGGTGATTATCACTTAGACCAACTGGGACAAGCCTCTCTTCACCTACAAAAAATGATTCAAAAGAAAACGTAACCGGTAAATAACAATTGCAGATATCTAATTTCCAAACGTGATATTTACCATCCAATTAGTGTCTGTTAATTTCATGACGCATATAATATTTGTAGGTAGCCACAAAAGATGTTAGAACTGAGAAAATATATTTGCAGAATTATGTATCGTCATTAGAAGTATGTCATGTGATGGTTCATCATCTTTAGTTTTCAAGCGAAATTTACTAAGCAGAGTGGAAAAAATTGGAACTTTCACAAAAAGTACATCCAATCAAACCAACATTATGTGGAAAAAAAGAGTAAACCAATACAAACCACACTTGGAACATGGACGTAGTAAAAATGTGTAAGGATAATTCAACATATTGCATTCCAGAAAGGTATAAGTATAATGGAAAATTGTTAGTTGGATCTCATACCTTATTTGGTTAATGTTCCATGTTTGTAGCTTAGCAACACCAAACCACCTACAAACAGTAATAAAGATGATAACTAATGTACACCGTATAAATGTAATTACATGAAGGAAAAAACATTGCGCTAGTACTCTAACAAGTAACGAAGCCAACATGGTCTAATAAGTGACCGTCATGTCTTTCGTTCCAAATTGAGTAATGCTGTATGTATGGTGTCTGTTGCAATGTTTCGAAATCCGACTATCCAAATGAGCCTGAGAAATGATAAAGCAGAGGAGCGGATTGGATCCATGTAGCAACAGAAAAGAGCAAGAAAATATATATGGGGAGACAATCTTACTAAACCAGACTTGCAATCAGAACTGGTCAAGAAACAGTTGTGAATTGTGGAAGCGGTGGTAGTTAACATGAGCCTGCTCCATCATCGGTTCCTGAAATAGGGAGAGAGGGCGTGATTAAAATATTTACACGATAATGACAATTCATATTAGCAAGTAAAACGGGGCTTGGAAATTTGATTTAGGCATCTAACCTGGTTGTCTTGGACAAAAGCAGCATCAGTGTAGTGTGATTTCCCAAAGATAGCAGCGGCATCATTTCTCTCCGTCGGTTTAGCTTCAGATTCATTCACTTTATTAGCAGCACCAACACCAGCCGCCGTACAAGCTTCCTTCTTCAATTCTTCTAACACAGTCAACTACAAAAACAACAAAATAAATAACCAATTATTAACTCCACCTTTTTCAGAGCCTCATTCGCAAGCAAAATTTGTCATTTTCATGACTAAACCTCAGTGAGATTGGGCATGAATTGCATGCCTAGTAGTCCATAGAATTTAGACAATGATAATACCAGGGGAAAAAAAAACACAAAACCAAGAAGGGTTCCCAAACCAAAGATTCCTTCACTTTATTAGCAGCATCAACATCAGCCGTTGTACAAGCCTCCATCTGTAATTTTTCTGACACAGTCACCTACAAAAACAACAAAATAAAATAACCAATTATCAGTTCACCTTTTCCAGAGCCTCATGAGCTACCAAAATTTATCATTATATATATATAATGTTAACTTTAATAAGCTGAAATATTTACATGTTGCAGAGAGAAAGATCGAAAGAAATGACAGGTTTTTTTTTTTTTACCCTTACCAATTATCAATCAAAGTATACTTACCTTTCCTTACCTTCCCAATCCTGCCTCTTTTTCACTCCAATGCCACAGAATATTAGCCTTGTTCTCATGGTCATATCATGTTATGTCCAAACTCCCAAATTTCAAGCTAACCACCACCTTTAGGTATATAAAAATGACAAATACCAACACATGTCTTTATAGAGACCATAAGCCAATCCACTGTAATGGAAGAAGTGAAGTAGCAATATAACATGTACCTTGCACAAGCATTCATATTTGTCACTACAACATTCAAACTTAAGCAACCAAAAAATGGGGGAAAATTGAATCTGAGGAATCATACCTGCAACGAAGCTTTATAATGACACAAATGCTTAAATCATCCAATGCATCAGCAAAATGAAAGAACCAAAAAAAAGAAAAAAAAACTAAAAATCTACTGAAAGAAAATCCATATCCATAAATTCGAAAAATGTAGGAGAATGAACTGTAAGCGATATCCATAGCTTTCTCTGCTGACTTCCATATCTAGAACATAACCATTTTCATATAAACCTCTAACAATCTCAAGCCCTTCATTCAAGAATCCACCTTTAAGCGGTAATTTCACCGCGTTGGTTGATATACGGATGTTTTGTCGTACCTTTTTCTGTAGCATCAGCTTCAATAAGCTAGCGGATTGAAGAATACAACCGTTTTTCATGAGTTCAAAATTAGGGTTCAAAACTCCAGATTTAAATTCAAAATAATGACAAATTAAGAGAAGGTGGTGATAATCGAATTGAAGGGAAGCTTACCTTCGTACAGGGGAAGCCTACGCCGTAAGGAAATTACCATTTGAATATAACAAGATGACGAACCCAAAGAAGGCAATAACACAAAGAAGCCAATAATCAAGACAACAATCAGATGAAACCAAACAAAAAGGCCCAAGAACAGGCATCACCTAAGTAGAAGATTGTTCGCAGACGAACAGCACCGACAAAGCAGAAGAAGAAGGAGAACGAATAACCAAATGAAAATGAGACTGCATGCACCGGAAGATATACATCATCCATATCCATATGAAGTCAGTGGAGAATGTGCTTAATTCTTACTGGAGGACACAGGCGGTGGTGGAGGCTAATGTAAGAATGGATATAGAAACGACGCCGTTTTATGAAATAAAAAAAAGGAAAAAAAAATGGCTAGACGACAGATTTGGTCGTCCAAACATCCAAATATAATACTCACTTCTAAGTTAAGATTATACTATTGGAAGTGTTTAAGGGGTTGCTAATAGAACCTTCAACATACTCAAATTTTAGAATGATCATGGTGTAAATTCTACTTGGTATACCCTAACCAATAGGGATTTTTATAATTAAAATGGGCCCTACTTTGAAAAAAAAAAAAAAAAAACCCACCAATCAATGATGTTGAAATTGATGACTTGGTGGTCCAATACGTGCACTTGTACCACCCTAAAATTAGTGACATTTTATTTATAAAAACAGTTAAACCCTAACCGAAAGGACCACACTCTCTTGTCCCACGGAATGAGTGGAGAGGCTAATCATGTAACCTAGTGGCTCAGAGTCATGAGCTGTCATTATACCAAGATATTGATAGAAGTCGTCCCTTTTACGGGATTCGAACATCCACAATCCAACTCCCGGTCCAGCTGCCATTACAACACCCAAACCCTTTATCACTAGGTCATTACAACACCCAAACTCCCCGTCCAGTGACATTTTATTTGAACAATGACATTTGGTAATTCAACATATAATACAATACATTTTATTATTGGAATATTTAAAATATAACAAATTGATAAAAGATAAAACCAACCAATTGTACCGGCTTTTAGTGGTGGACTTAGAAAAAATATTCCCGGTGCGGGATCCAATATTTCTGGTGTATAAAAATATAAGTATCAGATAACAAATAAAAATAATTCAACGAGGGCGAACTCCTATATTTATTTTTTTTAATATAAAATTTATACCGAACTTTATTCATTTAAATAAATGAATCTCTCTCTAAAACCTCTGCCTGAAGCTTTCACTTCGTAGTTCCCCCGGCCCTCCGGCGTCTTGCCGGAGGAGGATTTGTTGGAAAAAATTGATACTTAGGATATTGACAAAATATGAAGAATTCCAAAGCAAGCAAATTGTTATCTTTTAAAAGATGTTTCGTCACACACGATTGTCACTTAGGGATCAAACGAAAATCTCTCTCAGGATACAACGGAGGGTGTTTGATTCAAACAGTGACTTATTGGAATCAAACCCGAGGACACTCAATTTTTTTGTCTGATGATGCTTTTTTGACTTATGACAGATTTCGTTTGCATGTTGTGCCTTTTATAGGCCGAAGGTACCTCATACACGAAGTGAGTTACTCTTACAAGAAAGGGTAAGGGTCATCACCGTTCACCAGATACATGCACTCTTGTAAAGATGCATCAGTTCAGCAAAAAGATGAGTCTTTCTAATGGATGCATGAATCAGTCCAAATGGATGCAGGGTCGGCCCTATAGTGAGGCCAGAGAGACCGCGGTCTTAAGCCCAACGGTGCCAGGAGGGCCCAACGGTACATGTTTCGCTAAAAGAGGAAAAAATCGTGTAGATTCAATCCGATCCAACCTCATATAATATGTTAATTTTTTTTTTATAAACGCCCGAATTTTTGTTCTGATGATGCTTCCAAATTTGTGTAAAATTCATATGCAACTATGCCTTTTTATAGGCTAAAGGAAGCCCAATTCAAACTGAGGTGTTCCTACACGAAAAGGTAAGGGTTATCACCATTCGCATGCAGAGGTGCATCAGTTCGAAATTCAAAATCTGAAAAGGAGCATGGATTCGAAAATGCATATCCCTTCATGAACTTATGCATGTATTGGTTTAGAACCCCGTTTTGTTCCGATAACATTAATTCGTACGGCAACTCGTATGCAAACGATAATCAAAACATTTATTTATAAAAAATATCTAACAGTTTTATGTATACGTATGAATTTGGTTTTTGTTTCTAAATATGCTAGAAAAGACTACTTTGTAGGTATGTTTTGAGGCTATCAATAGATTGAATTTTGTATTTACGGATGTTAAAAACGCGATAAGTATGTTTTTATAAAAAAAACAACTTCAACTAAAATGCTCAATTCGGGAACTTGGCCTTAAGCCCAAAAAATACCAGGGCCGGCCCTAAATGGATGCATGAATGTTGTTCATGAACTGATGCATGTACCCATTTGGATTTCGGGGGCGTTGCCCCTGAACCCCCACGAGTTGGCGCTGCCCCCTCGACCCACTGCGACCTGCCCCCTCGACCCCGTTTCGTTGCGGTAACATTAATTCGTACGAAAACTCATATGCAAACGACTATAAAATATTATGAAAAAATATTTAACAATTTCCCCCTATTTTTTCATAAAAATATTTTGTATGTAAAAAATCAATGTATGAAGCGGCGATTGCCTACATACCCTTTTGGGGATCAAGCCATCGTATGCAGACACGGACTAATCATCATCGTAGGAAATCGTACATAAATGAAAGTAGCTTTCGTCTTTGAACTTCACACTTAGTGTAAATAACTCAAAGTTTCATCAGGGTGCTATGGTGAACGCATCTTGAACCGAGGACCCCATCGTGATGTAACCGGAGTTAACACACATACTATTCCGATAAAAGAGTGTCTCTTTGTTCCAACGCATTAATGGTCATGCGTTATATCCCGAAATTCATAAGTGCTCTAGAGACGGTTAGTATCTCATAGAAAGCTGTCTGACTTTTACACTCACATAGGTAAGTCCATTCAAAGTGATACCGCGTGTCACTTTCTCCAATAATAGGACTTATTAAGAACTATATTCAACCTTTGTCATGCGATATTTACTCACACTAGAGATTTCATGAATGAGATTTATTAAACACTCTAGTGGCTCTTTTAGTTAGACATTAACTTGTTTGTACCCTTTGAACTTTGCTTATATTTCAAAACATAAGTAGGGTTCCCGTCAAGACTAACTAATGTTTTATAGACCTTAATCCCATTCCTTTCGTTGTTTTTGCAATTATATCTCTAGCCAGTCTTTTTGGCCAAGGATCTGCTAGGTTATTCTTTAACTCTACATAGTCAACAGAGATTACTCTTTGTTTAAGTAATCCACGAAGAGACTGATGTCTCAGACTAAGATGTTGTTGCTTAGCATTGTAAGTCTTACTTGCTACTGAATACAAAATAGCTTTATTATCACAATGTATTATTACTGCTGGAGATGGCTTTTCCCACAAAAACCATCGGTCAGCTCTTAACCTCTTAACCTTTCCTGCAAGCTTTTGGACTTGTACACCGTGGTGGCGGCTAGATATAAATAGATATATATATATATATATATATATATATATATATATATATATATATATATATATATATATATATATATATATATATATATATATACACACACACACTTTATACTTTGTTCTCTTAAATGAATATAGTTCATCAAATCATATTGTTAGGTAGCATTGTAAGGGTGAATGCTGGATTGACGAAAGTTTTGGCTTCTTCCAAAAATGGTGTCGCTTCGTTAATTCAAAGGATTGATACGATTTACGTGATACGTGGAAGAGAGAAGCAAAGCGACACACGTGAAATGGCATGTTTCAATGATAATATGGAGTTTCGGTCCACACGTCCTTATTCCCCTCTCTCCGTTCCATTTATTTCTTTCTTCCCAATAATTTTCCCGGCTTCATGTACCAATCTGCGATTAACAATTTCATTTTTCCTCGGGTCATGATGATAGACAACTTTGCTTGCATTTTCTATACGATTTTGCGCGGTATTTTCATTGATATTTGCATGATGTAGGTTGATTGTGATCCCGAGAGAAGAAGCATTGAAGATGGAAAGATGATTTAAGAGGTGGAAGCGTGTGCCCAAAGCTAAAGTGTTGAAACGGATCAAGAATATTCTTGGGTGTTTTCACCCTACTGTCACTAATCTTCATTCTTATACATTTTTGAGGCATTTTCTGGACTGGTTGTTCTCATGAAAATTGTGGGTAATTGAATGATCTTTCCAACGCAAATTGAATCTCTCAAATCGGATCTCTACACATAAACATATCGCTGAATTACTGAAAATGTACCTGTGTTGTTGAAGATCAACAATGTTAGGCACACGCCTAGTGCTGCGGAAAAGTGATTTTTTTGACATATTTTTTTATGTCAGTTTTTGAGCCTATATAAGGCAATGGGTTGAATTTTATGTCATATATTAAGATACAAACTTTTATTTTCTAGTTCTTCTCTTCGAAAACTATAAGTTTATTTTTCTCTTTCAATTGCTTTAGAGATTTAGACATTTTTTTGCTATTTTCGCGATTGGATTACAAGGAATTGACAACCCTTTGTCTTTGGATTGCATATTCTATTCAATTGGTAATTCATTTTTCCACTTTCATCTTTTTTTCAATTATTCTATGATTATTTCCTACAATTTTATTTCAAGCATGAGTAGCTAAATTATTAATAGTCAAATTATGTAACGGTTTACGAAACTGACACTTGAATGATGATCTAAGGATTGGTTATGCTTAAAAGTTATAACTTTTGGATTGTTTGTGTTCTAAAACTTGATCCTAATCTTTTAGCGACGTTGCGAATCATTAATTGATTAAACGCACGAACTTTATAAAAATATTTTTCAAGGGAGTGGACGAACTAGGGTTTTAGAATTGCCATGCACGAACTAGTTGAGTGTTCGAGCCTATTCCTTGGTAAGGTTTTTCCAATTAAGCCGTGAATTCGGTGAATACGGAGCGTCTCTCAGTTCTTAATCATATTAGGTCTGTTAAATCCCGATTAAGGGACTGTTGAACCGAATATAGGGGACTTGGGTTGTGGTAGTAGCGCCTATGAGCATTTTAAGAGATTGCACCTACAAACACATTCGTTAGTTAGATTGGTTGGTTGGGTCGGGTAAAGCTTATCCCTAGTGATTCAGTTAAAGTGTCGAGAGTAGTATTCATGAGTATAGTTTGACTATTTTCTCTATCATATTGTTACATTCGTTATTATCATTATTAGCTATAACACACTCCATCTATATTGTTGATCTAAACTAGAAACAAAAGTGATTGGGATACTTATTCAATTCCTCGTGGGATCGACCTTGCTTGTCAATTTAATACTTCCGACCCGGTACTCTACCGGTTTAAAGTTGGACTATTATTTTGGCCATCAGATCATCACTGTTACAACATATTTCCATCATAATCTTCAACAATCTCAAGAATAGGTAATCCTTATTATTATTATTTTTTATTTCGACACAAAATTTCCAAGGCATCTTCTTATGTTCGTAATTTATGTTCTTAATTTGAGCTCTCCTAAGTCTTTGATGGTGAACTTTGCATGTAGAAAATCCTTGACTTCTTGAATTAATTGGAGGTTGCTGTTAGCAGCAATTATATCATCCACATATACTAGGAAAATGATCGTATTATCTCATGATCCCCTAGTAAAGAGATTATGATCATGTACAGATTGTTTGAAACCTAATTGTAGGAGTTCAGTGGTGAATTTAACATTCCACTATCTTGATGCATGTTTCAAACCATAAAGGGTTTGATCAGCTTACATACTCGTTGTTTTCCAATTGTCTGATATCCCCGTGGCACTGTCATGTACACTTCCTCATCCTAGTAACCATGAATGAAGGCATTGCTAACATCCATTTGATAGGTAAAGTCAGGAGGGTGGTAGTTTGGGCTACTGGGGAGAAAGTACACAGATAGTCAATTCCTTCTTGTTGTGTGTAGCCTTTGGCTACATGTCTTGCCTTGTATATATCCACTGTGCCATCTTCTTTCCTTTTGATCATATAGACCCACTTACACCCTATAGGTGTCTTGCCTTCTGGTAGATCAACTAATATCCAAGTGTTTGTTATCTCAAGTGCATCAATTTCTTCTTGTATAGCCTTTTGCCTTTTGGATCTTTGGATGCTGCTTTAAAGTTCTTAGGCTGTGTCTCTTCACTATAATTTGATTAGCAAATTCTATACTTGTCTAAGAGATTAATGTCCGAATTCACTTTATCAAAGGTATGTGGAGTTGTCATATTGCAATAAAAATCTTTCAAGTAAGATGGTTGCACCCTAGGCCTATTTGATCTCCTAGTAGGATTTTGTCAAAGACTTGTGGACCTTTTGGTTGCATATCCTGCATTACCTTAGTTGAATTATTAGTGGTTTGATGATCATCAATAGGCTGGTGAGACATGCTGATGATCAAGATTAGTAAAATCAAAGATAGGCAGTGAGGGGTCAAGAATACCAGTGACTTGAGACTTGGTGTTATTGTATGGGAATAAGAACTCAAAAAACTTTGTGTCCCTAGATATGAAAACATCATGGTCGTTCATATCTAGTAGATAGTATCCTTTAGTACATTCTGGATCACCCAAGTAAGCACATTTTCTACTTTTTGGTTCAAACTATCCTCTGTCAAGGCTAGAAGTACTGGAAAAAGTTAGTCAACAAAAACCTTCAGTTGAGAATAGTTAGGAGGTCTGAATTATAATAACTCATATGGAGTCTTATTACCTAACAATGGAGTAGGAGACAAGTTAATCAGATATAATGCATGAATAACACAATAACCCCAATATTTAGTAGGTAGACCAGACTGCAATTTCAGTGCCTTACCTACATTCAAAATATGCTGGTTTTTTCTCTTTACTACCCCATTTTGTTGGGGTGTGTATGTGTGCATGAAGTATGATGAATTATACCACTTGCATTATAAAACCGTGGCTTGTTAAACTTCTGGCTATTATCAGATCTAATGATTTTAATCTCTTTATTAAACTGAGTTTTAACAAAATCACGAAAGTTCTGTAGCAATCCCCTACCATTGTTTTTTTTCTATCATAAAAAATAACCAAGTAAACCTGCTAAAGTCATCCACAATTGTAAGGATATATGACTGTCCATGCACTGTCAAGGTTTTGTAAGGACCTTATATCAACATGTGATCAAAGCATGAAAATATTTTGGAACCCAATAGGAAAGGGAATTTTCTTTGTTTGGCAAAGCAAAAAGTCTCACACCTAGTAACAGAAGGTAAAGTAATATCAGTTTCAGAACTTTGCAAAAGTTTGATTCTTCCAACTGACATATGGCCTAATCAATGCCATAACAAAGTAGAATCAACTGTAGCATCAGCCTTATTTAGAAGAGACATAGCAATTCTAGGTTTTCTAACAGATACAGAACTAGCTTGTAAGGCATAAAGACCCTTGTAAGCGCTAAAATCATCTTCAAACAACTCTTGTCGTGTGTCAAACAAGAAGTATTAGTAAACTTGACACAACAATCTGATCCTGTCAAGAGCATATTGACAGAGATCAGATTGTATCCAAAAGAATGAACCAATAGGACTCTGTATGTAACATCTCGATTTTTATAAAATCGCGGACTATATAAAAGGTACGTTAGATGCCTTGATATATTAATTTATTTATTTTCTATACATTAAAGATTTTAATATTTTCACCGACGAAAAGAAAATATATGTTACACGATTAAAAAATAACCGTGGACACAAAGGTTTCATATAGAAGGAGTTATGGTATGCATTTATTAATTAATAACCTACGTAGTTTTTTTTTTATTTTTTATTTTTATTTATTTATTTACAAGTTAGCAAAGAGAAGTTGATCGTAAACTTGCCTTAGAATTACTATGAAAGTATTAGGTTCATAAATAAAATATAAATGTATACCGTTGACGGCGTTACTAATGAACCAATATAACCATAAGTGTAGAGATTGGACGTTCCGTTTTCATATCGGAATAATTACTTTTTAAGAACTACTACCTCCGTCCCAAAATGTAAATCCTTTTAGACCATTTCACACATATTAAGAAAGTCTGATACATTTGTTATTTGTCATTAATTTTGATTAAAATGACTAAAATGACTTTTCATTGGTATTAATGCAAAGTAGTAAAAAGTGGTTGAGTATATAATAAATGAGGAGTAGAAAAAGAAATATGTAATAAATGCTTTATTGGTTTTGTAAATAGACTTATATTTTGCGACAAAACTAAAAAGATAAAAAAACTTATATTTTGGGACGGAGGTAGTATAATTTACCTTGTTGAAGCCTAAAAAAACGTGGATACTCTTTTTCCTTATATTTTCTACCATTGCCGTCACAATAAACCATTCTATATAACAACCATGTGATATTCCTAGTAAAGTACCACAAGCTACGAATGATCATTTTTAATCTTTTTTTTTTTTTTTTCTTTAGGCCCACCACCTAAATTCATTATATCGTATATAATGCCAACTGCCAAGAAAGAAAGAAAATCATTCAACCAACATATTTTTCCTCCATCAATCACATTAGTTTTCCTTGCCCTTTAAAAACCGGTACAACCAATTCATGCTGGGGATTGGCGTAGAATGAAGCTATGAGAGGGGAAAGAAAATAGACAAGTGGTAGTACTTTACTGATTTTATTTGGAAAACATGGCAAATATGATTCTGTTTATAATGTATTCCTTGATCGAATTCCTTACGGCATAAGGGAATTAGGAGATGCAGTAAATGATTGAGTTTTGAGGGTCTGCACTAAAATAAAAATATAAAGGAAACATGTTAATTAAGGGGAAGTATGGGTTTTATTTTTTATTTTTTTTTTATTTTTTTTTTCATTCCTCTACGTATTTGGACATTGATATCTTGGATGAGGAATTTGTAAAAAATATCTACGGAAAATTCAAATTTATGAATCCTGGAAGATCAATGCCCGACGAACAATCATATGGGCTTTTGTGAAATTAATCGATATGCATTGACGACAAGTGAGTTCAATTTTATTTTTTATAAAAGCCAAAGTGTGTTTTTATTAAACTATTTTAATTGAATATATTATTGATATAGACATATAATATGTAACTTGTTAAAAATCATTAATGAATTATATCGCTTTATCGATGATAACTTAATGAAACAAATCTTGTACAGATGTCATTGAATGCCCTATTTTGGTGGCATGGTACCGTACTACCCGCTACGCGCGGTATGGTATATCGTACTTGTACCTTTCCCGCTTCGGCGGCATGGCTAGTTCCCTCTTCTCCGGCATGATTCTCGTTCTCGTTCTCGTTCTCGTACTCGCTCAATGGGCCCGTCGAGGATTTCACAGTCGGGTTAGCTGTGCATTGGGCCAGTGACCGCGGTTGTGGGGTCCGATGCAAATGGACCCTCCAGAAGCCCCAGGAGCTTGGGTGTCTGAAGGACGGATTTCACTATAAAAATTACTTGTTGTGGATATAAGGTGGTGAAATGGGAGTCATAAGGTAGCTAGAGACAGTCTTATCAGCTGTATCGATGTCTAGTAATGGAACTTGATGAATTGACGGATCTCGAATGAAATGTTTGACTTGAATTTGATACACAACTTTAAACAAGTAATTTACTGCGTAACTAATGGAAAAGTTTTCTAGAAAATATATATATATGTATATTTACAACAATTATTTTTAACACTCTCACACACGGCTCATACCGGTGTTTTTTGCTGACGACTTGTATTCTTGTCTCTTGTCTTTTTTTTTTTTTTTTTTTTCTATAAATAAAATCAGGTAATGGTTCGAAGAAGATGTAATGAGGATGAAAGCGATAACATGGACTTGGATTTTGAAACATGCTATGCAAATTATGTTAATGACAATTGTAGTATTTCATTTGTTGTAATTTTATAATGGAAACACTTAGTGAATATTTGTAAATTTCATTGTAAATTTATTAGATGATTTTGGAAATCATAGTCTAGTTATTGAAGTCGCGGCGAAACCTTCGCAACCCCTCCTAGCATGACCCCCAGTGGACCTAGGGTCGATAAAGGTGGCCGGTTCCGGGTCTTTTACGGGTCGGACCCGGCGGTTCCCGGTTCCAACCCGGCGGTTCCATGGGTCCAACCCAGTTCTAGGTTCCACCGGATCCGGACCGGTCCGGGACCGGCGGTTCAAGGAACCGGACGAAAAACCGGCGGACAAACCGGCCGGAACCGACCCGGAGGACCCGAACCGATAGTTTTCTATTTTATTTTATTTTTATATAAAAAAAATTTCCCCTCCAAGTGGACTGTTTATTTTTTCAAATTTTTTGAATAATTTGTTTTTTATTTTAAAATATCACACACTCATCACACTATAAATACATATCTATTTCATCACTTTTTACACACAATTCTATTCTAACTCTCATATTCTAATATTATCTACCATTATAATATATTTCAGATAATGATTTGAGTTGTTCTGAATAAATTCGTTTACTTTATCGCATTCGAAATATATTATTTTGTAATGTCTATAATTATGTCTGCTTTTTGATTTTTTTTTCTAAAAGAAAATGTAAGTTCAATTTACTTTAAAATTAATCATAAAAAATAAACAATTAGAAAACTACGCATTATTATTTAATTTACTTTCGAACCCCGTTTCGTTGCGATAACATTAATTCATACGGCAACTCGAATGCAAACGATTATAAAATATTTACTTTATGAAAAAATATCTAACAATTTAGAATATAAGTTATGAAATTAAATATTATATATATATATGAAATTAAATATTATACAAGCCGTGTTTTTTTTTAAATATAGCTATGAAATTAAATATTATATATAGTTTAATAACCAATTAGAATTTATTATTAATTTTAGGGGAAATTAGGGATAAGGACACAATCTGGAATATTTTTAAGAATAACGGACAAATTACATATTTTTTATAGGGAGAAGGACAACTGCATAATTTTTATAGCGAGAAGGACAAACAATGAATCCCGAAAATTAGTGAATATCCCTAGTGAATCTCGAAATTAGTGAATTTAGACAGTGAATTTGGACAGTGAATCCCGAAAATCATTGAATTTCGACAATGAATTTTGAAAATTAGTGAATTTCGACAGTGAATTTCGGCAGTGAATTTAAACAGTGAATTTCGAACACAAGTGAATTTTGACAGTGAATAAATAGTTTTGTCATTTATGCAAAAGTTTCAAAAGACTGTCCTCTACTCAATTGATGAAATATTTCTGTTATTCTCCCTTATTCCCCCTTAATTTTAACGTAAGCTATACAAATTATACAAATTTTGTAAAAAAATATTGATGTTTTTGGAACCGTGATCAGAACCGTGATCGGAACGTTTTGGACCCGGAAACCACCGAGACCTGGAACCGGCCCGGGGAACCGCCAAACCCGCCGGTTCCCGAGACCCGGGGGAACCGGCTAGAAATTGGAACCGGCGGTTTCGGTTCCATTTTGGACCCGGAACCGGAGGGTTGTGCCAGAGACCCGGAACCGGCCCGGAATCGGCCACGCCTAGAGGTCGGGAGTGGGTATTACACTGCAAGTACTAGAGGCTCGTTTATTTGAACTGAACCTATGTGAGTGACAAGAGCTTTATGTCCATTTGGTAAGGTCACGTTCATGCCTATAACCGGTGTAGAATCAAATAATAAAGTTGACAAATGGGTAATGTGGTGAGTAGCACCGTGCCATTAGAAGTTTCAGAGATACATGGACCACTAAAGTCATGTTTGGCAGACACGGCCACTGGAACATCAGTCTTAATTGTCATTCTTTGCTGACTGAATCAAACTGAGTAAGTGATTATACTGATCCTGTGTGATGGTAGGTTGGAACTCCTGTTGTTCTTGACTACTGCCTTCAATAGGATCATCGAGAAAGACATTGTTAGCAGGCTTGTTAGCCAGGTGGAAAGCTGCACTGCTTTTTTACGATTTTCCGAACCGAACTATTGCAGGCTTGGTGTTTCCTTTGCCCTTGCCCTTGTAGCCAGGTGGAAAGTCATGTTTTCTATAACACTTTCACTGTATTCTTGGTAAACTGGCAGGGCATCGCACACTCAATGTGGAAGTGGAATAGGCCTTGAACAACACCATTTTTAGCCATTGTAGAACTTACAGAAAGAACCAGTGCCAAGAAAACTAGCACGAACAAGCAAGAAATCTGTCAGACAAAACGTCGAACACCTCCGCTGCTCGGAAGCCTCTCTGATACCATGACGAAATTCATGAATCACTCATGAAATTTCATTGAATTGATGACAAAATTACAACGATTGAAGCAAGAATCGATGTTTCTCAAGATCAATTGAAGAAAATTGTATTAATGACCAAGAACTCTCAACAATGAGGGAAAACATGAGTAGCAGAATATTACCTCAATTGCAGCAATTAAAGCTGTTAATCAGCAGAATAAATCTTATTCCTCTCTTAATTCTAGCTTATAAACTCTATTCCTACTGCTACAGGTTGCTGAAAGTTGGTTACAGCCCGTTAACTAACTATTAACCGCTATAAACCAACTATAACATATGAATAGGGGTGGATCCACGTACCCGGGGTCACATGACCCCACTGGATTATTTTTAAAAAAAAATTAATATTAAAACGATTAAGTTTTGTTGTTAAAAACTGTCGTTTTTGTAAAAGTAAAAGTGGGAAAAACTGTATCTCATTCCATTAGATAATCCCTTTATATAGGGTCGCGGTTCTGATGTGCGAACACAAATTACATTGATGGCAATAAATACGATTGACCGTTACATAATAACCGAAAGATAATCGTCGTTGGCTTTGACGAAGCACATAATAAGATTTTCCTTCAACACTCCCCCTTGTGCCAAGTCAAAGGCGAAATGGTGCATGGATCGTTGCCTCGTTAAAAACCTCATGCCAAGAACAAACCTGCAGTGGGACAAAATAAAACTTGGTCAAAGGGAAAAGAAAGCAACACACCTTTAATCTTTAAGGATAACATGTGTATTAGACTCCCCCCGAGGTCTATATCTCCCCCGATCCTTACACCGATCGTGGGAAGCTTTGAAAGCCTTCGCATTCCTATATTTTTCACATGTTCCTCAAATATTGCTTTAGGCGGTGACTTGGTAAACAAATCGCCACATTCTCCTCGTACCTTACTTGATTCACTTGAATCTTGAGGAGAGCTTGTTGTTGCTTGGTTATAGAAAAACTTTGGTGATATGTGTTTTGTGTTGTCACCCTTGATATAACCAAGCTTCATCCGTTCGATGCAAGCCGCATTATCTTCATAAATGCAAGTAGGCTCTTCGGTGGTGGAACTTAAACCACCGGTCCCTCGAATATGTGTAATGATGGACCTTAACCATATACACTCACGAACCGCCTCGTAGAGCAATAATCTCAGAGTGGTTCGAGGAGGTAGCCACAAGACTTTGCTTGGTTGATCTCCAAGATATCGCCGTGTTCCCAATGGTAAATACATAACCGGTTTGGGAACGACCTTTATGTGGGTCAGATAGATACCCAGCGTCTGCAAACCCAACTAATACATTGTTTGGGGTTTCAGAGTAGGGGTGGCGATTTCGCCGTCGACATTTTCTTTAGGGGTTGTATTTTCATTTACGGTCCCTCTTGTCTTTGTGTAGGGAAAAAATAGGCCCAAGTCAATGGTTCCTTTTAGGTATCGAAATATGTTTTTAATACCATTCCAATGACGCTCGCGTTGGCGCGGAGCCGAATCTAGCTAACAAGTTCACCGAGAATGCAATATCCGGTCGAGTACATTGAGCTAAATACAATAATGCGCCTATTGCACTTAAGTAGGGAATTTCGGCTCCCAATAGCTCTTCGTCATCTTCCTTTGGACGAAATGGATCTTTCTTTATGTCCAAACTTCGACCGATCATGGGAGTGCTAACGGGGTGCACTTTGTCCATATTAAATCGCCCGAGCATCTTTTGGACATATGCGGACCGGTGGATAAGTATTCCACAAGCTCGGTGTTCTAGTTCAAGGCCTAGACAAAACCGAGTTTTCCCAAGATCTTTCATCTCAAATTCGGATTTCAAATAGCTCGCGGTTTCTCTTATTTCATTAAGAGTACCTATTATGTTCATATCATCGACATATACTTTGCTACAATTGCAAATCCGGAACTTGTTTTCTTTATGAATACGCGGGGCATAGTTCATCATTCTTATATCCCTTCCCAATCAAGTAGTCACTTAGGCGGGTATACCACATCCGCCCGGATTGTTTTAATCCGTAAAGTGAGCGTTTCAATCGATTGCAAACGCACTCCGTGGTTTAGAGTCACTTGACTTGGGTAATGAAAGACCATCGAGCACTTTCATGTATATCTCGAATCAAGATCCCCATAGAGATATCTTAACCACATCCATGAGCCGCATTTCCAATCCTTCGGAAACAACTAAACTAACTAGGTAACGGAAAGTTATTACATCCATTACGGAGAGTATGTCTCCTCATAGTCAATTCCGGGCGTTGTGAGAAACCTTGCGCCACAAGGCGAGCCTTGTACCTTAGGACTTCATTCTTCTCATTACGCTTTCGACAAATACCCATTTATGTCCTACGTGCTTTACACTTGGTGGGGTTAGCACTACCGGACCAAATACCTGTCTCTTTGTCAGAGAATCTAGTTCTGCCTGGATTGCTTCTTTCCATTGAGGCCAATCTCGCTCTTTGTTGACATTCGCAACGGAGCGTGGTTCGACATCGTCGTGCTCTATGATTTCTTGAGCAACGGATATGCAAATATATCATCAATGTGCATGGAAGATCTTTCCATCAACTCGTATGCACTCTCATAATCCATTGAGATTTCTTTGTTCTCTGGAATCAATTCAAACATCGGAGCGTCCTCCGGTATTGATTCATGGACATAATCGTAATCGAGAGATAATCTCATGA
Organism: Gentiana straminea; assembly: GCA_036785695.1. NCBI lineage: Eukaryota > Viridiplantae > Streptophyta > Magnoliopsida > Gentianales > Gentianaceae > Gentiana > Gentiana straminea. The sequence goes on along the minus strand of JAVUPR010000497.1, from coordinate 9,401,806 downwards.
GAGGATTCTCTACATTGATGATTAATGGGTCGGATTGTGCCTTACTCACCCTCTTCTTCCTTGGGTGAGTATCGGTCGAACCAAGTGGTCTCCCCTCTTCCTTTGGGCGCCACGGCCTCATCCACACCTCCACTAAGTGTGGTCGCAATGCCTTTAGCTATAGCATTGTGCCCCTTTTTGGGGACTTCTAACCTTGCGGCACGTTTGCGGTACCGGTATATGTGATCTTGTCACTTTAGCAATATCGAGAACGCATCGGCATCGAATCGCTACGTTCGAAGATTAAGTATTCTTTGCACTTCACTTTCACTTTGTGAAGTACGGGGATCAAAATGAGGCCGAGTGGGGACAAACCACGACAATTCCTGTCGTTCCCTTAGAAAATCCTTTTTCTTATCTCCCTAACGACGGGAAGACGAGCCTCATCAAAGTGACAATCCGCAAATCTTGCGGTAAATAGATCGCTTTGTCAAAGGTTCCAAATAGCGGATAATAGTTGGGGATTCATATCCAACATAAATACCTAATCGTCTCGAGGACCCATTTTAGTGCGGCGTAGGGGCGCAATAGGCACATATCTTTGCACAACCAAATATGCGTAAGTGTGAAATATCGGGCTCATATCCAAGTAACCAACCGGTACGCGAAAAATGGTTGGCTAGCGGTGGGTCCGAAACGAATAAGTAAAGGCGCGTGCAATATTGCATAACCCCAAGCGAGATAGAGGCAAGTTGGTGCGCATAACCAATGCCCCGGCCACCATCTCGTAGCCTTTTGATGGTGGCTTCGCGAGACCATTCGTGTATGCACATGGGGTACGGGATGTTCTACGTCAATCCCGATAGACATGCAATAATCATCAAATGCTTTTGATGTGAACTCTCCAGCGTTATCAAGCCTTATAGACTTGATAGGGTGATCGTGGTGGTGAGCCCGTAAACGTATAATCATGTGCTAAGAGTTTTGCAAATGCGGCATTCCTTGTGGACAATAATGCGACATGTGACCGGCGTGTCGAGGCATCCACCAGAACCATAAAATACTTGAATGGTCCGCATTCTGGATGGATAGGTCCACATATATCACCTTGTATTCTTTGTAAGAATGGAATGTTTTGTTTCATGTCTTTAGCATAGGAAGGTCTCGATCCTGTTTTTGCTAAAGAGCGAGGCTTTGCAAAATGATTGGTGTGCCTTGGAAATGGTCAATGAGGAAGAGGGATATAACTCATCCGGTGCTTCGTACGACAATGGTTTGCTTTGAAACAACACTACTTTGGACACTTTGCATTGTGTCGGATTTTTGTCCCATTTTGTTTTTTCCTCGAAAGAAGGGATGTCCGTGTGAGTTCTTTAAAATACGGATCATCATATCTCGACCGGGGTGTCCTAGGCGATCATGCCAAAGCCTCGTATGAGTCGGTGTCCCAAATTTCATTGTTGGTGACGGCATAGGATTCAATAATCCGAATAGTAGTAATATATAATCCATTAGATTGACTCATAAGCTTTTCTAGTATGCGTTTCCTTCCACATTCATTTGTGGTAATATACAAATATTCGAGTTCCATTCTCACGGTGAGTTTCCAAATGATAACCGTTGGCACGAATATCTTTGAAACTTAACAAGGTTCGATTGGCTCTAGGTGCATATAGAGCGTTTGTGACTTTTATCGTTGTGCCGTTAGGCATCAAAAATGTGGCATTTCCTCGCCCTTGTATTACTTGTGATGATCCAATCATCGTAGTCACGAGATGAATTACATGGAATTAACTCGACAAATAATTGTCTATTCCTTAAGATAGTGTGTGTGGTTCCACTATCAGCTAAGCACTCTATTTCTCCTCGATTCATTCCTACATTTAAAGTAGATGAGATTAAAAAAAAAAGTCGAAGACATAACTCATATTCTTTAGAGTTTTTTTCGATGGAGATGTATTGCTTTACACCTTAATAGTGCTATTTTCGAACCATGTATATACTGGTAAATAAAATCGAATAAAATTCAATACTTCAGAATAAAATCCGAAATTTATTAATAGGCCAACGAAAATCAAAATAAAAGTCTCGTACATCAAAATCCAATTCAACAAACCATTATTCAAATGAACTTTAAGACCAAAATAGTCTAATTAAAAATAAGGCATTCCGCCTTCACAATGTTCTTGGAAAAATAAATAAATAAGCAAAGCGAGATCAATCAAAGTCCGGAACATCCATTGACCGAGCGGGGTTCTTGTTGCTATTGAAGTCCGCAATTGTGAGGTTGACATCGGTGTCATTGCCTCCATCTTCCGTATAGTGGGCCTCTTGTTCTCTAGATTCCCTATACCTCTTGTAATTGGTCTGCTACTTTGTTACTTGCTCGGCGGTATTATACCAATGCCCAGTAACTCCACACCTATAGCAAGGTTCAGTTCCAACTCTCTCCCTTTTTCCTTGAGGGTTCTTAGCCTTAGGACCACCATGGCCACTAGGACCATCACCACCATTTCTGCGCCATACATTAGGGGGACCTCCACGGCCCATACTACGGCCCCTAGGTCCCTTTCCACGTGGTGCATTGTTTCCACGTGGGTAAGGCTCAGCACGTCCAACTCCCTTTTCTTTGGGGTTCTTTCCACCTTTCATCTTGCCATAGTTAACCTCAGGAATTTTCTTTGTCCCAGCAGGTCTGGCATTATTATTCATGAGAACTTGATCATGCCGCTCGGCCCACTTGCGGCATGTTGATCAATTTGTGAAAGGTCGTAATATTTTTCTTGTCGTACTCCGGCCCCATCTTGGTTCGCTAGTATAAGTGCTTTGAAGTAGGAAAAGTGGAAAGAGTCTTCGGATCATATCATCTTCTCGTGAGTTCCTTTCCACGAATTTGAGACGTGCTCTAAGACGCAACATGTCCTTGTTGAATTGGTCTACCCTTTGTAGTCAAGCAAGCGGATTTCATTCCACCGAGCGAGACGATTCGGGAGTAAAGTGTCATGAATGTTCCCAAAACGTCCCTCAGGGCATCCCACGCTCTTTGGGTGTTTTCAACCGAAGGTACTCCCGGCGTAAGCTAGAGTCAATATGTCGCCTCAAGAACATTAGGGCATTTGCTTTTACTTTAGCGGATGGGTCGTCCTTAGGGTCGGTGGGTGTTTTGATAGTGAGAGTGTAGTCCTTTGCAACAAAGGCCATTTCCACATCTGAAACCCAGCGGTGGTACTCAATTCCTTCTGAGTCCAAGATTTCAAATTCGGGTCGAGTTGTATCAGCCATCTGAAGTGAATAATGAGGGAGGAGAGGGCTAAACAGCTTCAGCCTTCGGTTGCGGCTTGTGGGGCGTGGTACTGGTGGTGCAAGTGCGGCGGCGGCAGCAATGAACTGGAGCGGAGGGTCAATTTGTCGCCCTGGGAATGAACGACGAGGAAGCGAGAGTTTTTTCCTTTTTTTTTTTTCTCTGAGCTACGTGCTGATAACGTGTAAAAGTAAAAGTGGGAAAAACTGTATCTCATTCCATTAGATAATCCCTTTATATAGGGTCACGGTTACAATGTGAACACAAATTACATTGATGGCAATAAATACTGATTGACCGTTACATAATAACCGAAAGATAATCGTCATTGGCTTTGACGAAGGCACATAATAGTATTTTCCTTCAACAGTTTTATCGATAAAAATTGATGTTTTAGACTCCGGTAACCCAATAATAATTCTTTTTGAGATAAAATATGTAGTTTTAGACTCCGGTGACACCACTGGAATAAATTCCTGGATCCTTCTCTGCATATGAAGCAGCGAGCTGTTAACGAGCCGAGCCGAGTCGAGTATTGGCTGTTAAGCTCGTTCGTTTGTTAAACGAACAAAAAATTCTGTTCGAGCTCGGCTCGTTTAAAACATGAACTGTTCGAGCTCGTTCGAGCTCGGCTCGTTAGACATATTTTTTGTCTTTTGACTCGAATTTGGCTCGAATTCGGCTCGAGTTCGGTTCGTTAGACATATATTATAAGCATATAAGCATGTTCGCGAACATTATATAAGTATGTTCGCGAACAATAAGCATGTTCGCGAACATAATAAGCATGTTCGCGAACATAATAAGCATGTTCGCGAACATAATCGAACGTTCGCGAACCAAGCTCGAGCTCGGCTCGTTAAGCAAACGAGCCTACAATCATGTTCGAGCTCGGCTCGTTAAGCTAAACAAACAAACGATCACGAACACTAACGAGCCGAACATGAGCTTGTTCATGAGCGGCTCTGTTCGTTTAACAGCTCTAGCAGCGACACTTTAATCTGGGATGGGAGCCGTGTCCGACACATTTTCGACCCGACAGGCGTCCGACGCACCTTCGACACGGCGCAACACTTTTTTTTGAATATTTTTCTGAAAAATTACAATCCAACACGGCACGACACGTTTCCGACACGGTCGTTTCATATTTTTTTGATTTTCTTTTTCAGATTTTTCATTTTTTTAAAAGGATTAAAAGAATGGAAAATTAGGGATAAGGACACAATCTGAAATATTTTTAAGTAACAGGACAGCTATATATTTTTTATAGGGAGAAGGACAACTGCATAATTTTTATAGCGAGAATGACAAACAGTGAATCCTGAAAATCAGTGAATCTCCCCAGTGAATCCCGAAATCAGTGAATTTCGACGGTGAATTTTGAAAATTAGTGAATTTCGACGATGAATTTTGAAAATTAGTGAATTTCGACAGTGAATTTCGTCAGTGAATTTAAACAGTGAATTTCGAACACAAGTGAATTTCGACGGTGAATAAATAGTTTTGTCGCTTTATGCAAAAGTTTCAAAAAACTGTCCTTCTACTTAATTGATGAAATATTTCTGTCATTCTCCCTCATTCCCCCTTAAAAGAATGATTAAAATGCAGAATATGTTATAAATTATTTGACCAAAAAAAGATGACTTACAATGCTCTTATTTAGATTATTTGTTAAAATTTGATAAATAAACAAGCTCTTGCAAATTTTAAATTGGTAGAAGACCAATCGAGTTTTTGTAATTATTTATAAAATAAATTACAAATTTTAATCTGCAGAAGGCCATTTGAGTTTTTGTAATTTATTTATCGTCATCTAATTCTCAAATAATATATTGTAATTGATGTATTACGTGTTTTATTTAGTTTTTTTTTTCTTTATGGAAAGAAAAATGGATTTTTATTCGGGATGGGGATAGGAATCGAACTCTAGCTCTCACCACGAATTACAATGACAAGTACCCTTACTTTAATTAGTTTAATTATGCATATGTTTTAATCTTATTATATCGTCTAATATTATTATGTATAGTATTGAATTTTATAATATTGTACCACTAGTTTATATATATATATATATATATATATATATGTTTCACGAGCGTGTCGTGTCTTTAAATTTTAACATTAACCATATTCGTGTCGTGTTATACGGCGTGTCCGTGTTCGAAACCGTGCTTCATAGACTAAAATTTGTGCTTGTACACGCATACTGCTATAAACCTGGAATTATTAGTATAATAAAAACAATTAAGCTAAACTTAATTACTCACTTCGTTGTTTTTTTTTTTTTTTGTTCATATTTATTTATCACCCTCAAATAATAAAATTTTCATTTCCCATCACAAAATAGTTAAAATTTTCGCTACTCGTATAAAAAAAGTCTGGCATCCTACCACTCCGGCCGTCCGGCGGTCTCTTTCATGCAGGCTGATACCACGAAACCAGATAGGCACAAAACTATTGGCAAATTAAAATATTGTGGTGAGGCATATAATATATAATATTTAATATATATAAATCCAAGTAGTCCGTGTTTAATTAATGGTGGGACTCACAGCCCATAACTTAGGGACATCACAGCCCCTCAATTTTCTACACTTTGGATTGGAATTCGCTACTTTCTCACAGAAAAAGATCCCCTCTCCCTCTTCAAGTCCTGATACACCACCCCATCCCTATCCCCGACCCCAACCTCACCCCACCCCACCCCACCTCACCTCCGGATTATTCTGTTCTATATTTATATCTATATCTATATATATATTGAACATCGGATTTGATAGATCAATTGATTGGGTACCTAACTGATATAAATTGAAGTATTGGTGGTTGCTACTCTCCCGTCATTTTCTTGTCTTCTTACTTTCATATAGTCGCACTTTAGCCAATATTTCATTTTTGCTGAGATTGTAGTATTTGTTTTCCTGAAAATATTTGGTTGCTTTTTTTTTTTTTAATATAGAAACAAATCAATACGTCTATAAATTACTACATCAATAATGCACCATGTTGTAATGAAAAAAACACAAAATAACATACCAATTAAAATAAATTAAATAAACAAGAAAGAACAAGTCAATTTATCGTGATTTTCATCGTTACAACTCTAGGGATATAAGAAAATATTTTATTATGTACATAAATCACTAATCAAACCCGGTATGAAATGTATCGGAGAACTGTATGGGCCTTATTGTTCTACGATGAAAACATAGAGTAGTTTTTGTTATGGACTGAACTTAGATCAAGCTGCCTACGTATCCAAATATATATATTTGGAATCAAGTCTAACCGTAGTTCGTACGGTTATCTTTTTAAGTGGAGTTAGTGGGTAGTTATGTATTATCACCACGTCTCACGTCCGTAATTAACCGCTCCACTATGTACATACGGATCTTCGATCTATTCTCTCTTGACCGGGGACCCGCACCGGTCGTCGACCCGCAGGGACCCGACTCCGGTCGTCTTGACCAGGGGACCCGACCCGGTCGTCGACCCGCAGGGACTCGACCGGTCGTTTTGACCAGGGACCTGCCCTGGTCGTCTAACCAGTAGAGACCTGACCTGATGTTTAACTCATATCCTGGTCCTAGTCTTTTGTCTGCCCAAGGACATGCCCTGGTCATCTAATTTATCCACGGGATATGCGCCACGTGGAGATATTCGGGTCAACCTCAATCAATCACAAAGATACTAATATCTGATTATAATAAATGCAGATATTTTTAGCATTTGGGTATTAAACATAGCCGCCATAATATCCAACGGTGTATTTCTCAAAAATACCCCCAGATGTGATTATCCTGGAACTCAGTAGAAAACCACCAGATGTAACTAGACTCGTATTCAAAGCTAACTCAAACGTGTTCACCAGACTTCAATTGGGACAACTCGGCTGAACATAAAAGTCAACTGACCACCAACCCAGCTGAGCTTCTCAGACTTGAACACCGCAAATGAACACCACTTCAGCTGAGTCTTCAAATTATCAGCTTTGACAAATTAAGGCGCGGTGATCAAGTCACCATTGACTAACAAATCTCAACATTGACTCGAACTCTCGTTCAAACAGATGCATAGCTAAATCTAATGTACCAAATGCACTCGTCGGTGCCAGATGTACCGTACTAGATTTCCTCTATGAATCGACATCCATATTCATTTATACTATAGTTTAAATTATAGTATAGTTTAAATAATAATCCATTCTTTAGACGACAACATATTAACAGCTTTGGATGTTAAGCAAATCTAGACCCAACTGAAATTTGCATTTTTGAACAGACTTGTTGAGCATATTAGCATGATTATCATGAGTGCTGATCTTCCGCATCTGGATCCTCTTCCCATCTCTCAAAAAATGATACTTCACATCAATATGCTTGGTTCTCTAATGATGAACATGATCCTTAGCTAAACATATTGCACTCAAATTGTCACAATATATCTCAGCTTGATCCTGATGTAGACCCAAATCATTGACCAACCCTTTTAACTAAATTCTCTCCTTGGCTGCCTCTGTAAGTGCCATGAATTATGCCTCAGTAGTGGATAATGCCGGTTGCCTGTAAAGTTGCCTTCCAACATACTACAGAGCATCCTAGAGTGAAAACATAACTTGTCATTGACTTCCTGATGGCCACATCTCCAACATAATAAGAATCATAGAACCTTGGGCTCAAACACTGAGTATCACCTCCATAAATGAGAGCAACATTTTTTGTACCCGGAAGGTACCTTAACATTATTTTCACAACTTTACGATGTTACTTTTCAGGTCGAGCCATAAATTTATTGACAACACTAACTGTCTAGGCCAGATCAGGCTTAGTGCAGACCATAACAAACATCAGACTTTCTACTGCATCAACATATGGGACCTTTGATATGTACTTCTTCTCTTCAGCTAACTGTGAAGCGTAAACAAATTGATAAGTATTTGTTTCCACCGGAGTATCTATTGGCTTGGTCGCTGACATGCCAAACTTGGATAATATCTTCTAAATATAATCTTTATGAGACAAGTGATCTCATCGCGGGCCTTACATCGATTTTACTAGCAAGAGTACTAGGTCAATCGTAGTATAGCAAGGGCGAATCAAGGTCGATCCCACAGAGACAATGCAACTAAAGCGTAAACAGTTCTAATCTAATCAAGAAGACATAAGTGGTCATTGACCAACAATGAACATAAAAGAAACGTGGTATTCCTTCCTCGTCCCTTCTATCTACTAATTTGGTTTAGTTAATCCTTATGTTCACTTTTCCACATAATTTCCTTAAACTAATCGAGCTTTTAATTCAGTTTTAAGCTACGGGTGCAATTCCTAACCCTATCTACTCCGACCATGGTAGTAGATAATCTATACGCCAGCCACCCTATTTAATTGGTCTGTAATAGCCCATACGCACGAAGAACTAGAATTGCCAGTATTGACCCATACCGCTAACCCGCCTAGGCAGCTATCGACACTGATTAGCACGTTCCTAGGGTCCATAATGTCCTAATTAACACTTCACTAACAGTTCTTTATGTCAATTTACGAATTATGAATACTAGATTGGCCAGACCTATTACTCGTTTTAATTATTTCTGTCGATCAACGTAGCTGACGCTGAACCTTCAGATTTTGGTTTTCTAAATTTTGCCTCGGTAAACCGGTATAGACCGCCGGTTTACCGGGGGCGGCTTTTCCTATTTCTGGATCTACATTGCTTAATTCAGATTAATTCAAGTAAATTATGGGGTTGTTAAACATGCAGATCAACTAAAACATGTAAATACAAGTAGATCTACCATATTAAAGACATAAAGGAATGTTCAAAGCTTCATACTTTCAACAATGGAGATCTAGCTTGATCCACTCAAGCTAGAGATGGCAAGGAAAGGAAGGAAACCAGAAAATAAACTCCAAAAGCTTAGATACATTGGCCGACTTATGACTCAAAGAAACCCTAACCGACCTAGTAGATGCAGCAGATTCAGTTTCATGTTCCCCAAGACTCTCGGTTTATCGGGCCCAGCCTACGATAAACCGGGGCTGTTTTTCTTTTTTTTCTCTGGCAGATCTCTTCTTGGACTTACTCCACTCGTCCCAACATTCTTCCCTTTATCCAGATCCGTCATTAAGTGCTCCAGATTTGATACATCCTGTAAAATACATAAAACAAGGCAAAACAGTACCAAATCTTCGGGATAATAACATAGATGCAGAATTATGAACTTAGGAACATGCACTCAGTGTTTAACATATATTACTTCAGAATAATGGGCTTATCTACATTCTCTAGGACAGAATTCAGGGTAAATAAGGGTTAATTTAATGGGGCATTTAGAGCGTTATTAACAAGAAAAGCTTCTTCTGACTCGTATCTCAATAGATCTCCATCCCTATAATTTTCTTTGCTGTACCCAAATCCTTCATCTAAAAGTCAGCACTGAGAAGGTCTTTCAGATTCTGAACATCAGACTTCGTACAGCAGCTATCAACATATCATCCACATACAAAACCAGATAGATGAATGAACCATCATTCAGCTTGTTGTGATACACACAACAATCATATGAACTTTTGTTGTATCCCAGCTTAATCATGTAACTGTCAAACCTCTTGTACCACTGCCTTGGAGCTTTCTTAAGTCCATAAAAAATTTCTTTAACTTGCAAACATACCCTTATTTTCTAGGAACTTGGAATCCCTCTGGTTGAGTTTGCACGATGATTCATTTCACGATGTTTTATCCCCATTTCTCATGCGTTTATTGATGTTTTCGTATCCATTCGAGTTATTATTTGCTTAGTTTCATCCATATATGTAGATAGTAATTATTATATAAAATATCATATTTTGATCGGTTTTGTACCGGTTATAGTAATCGGAGCGTCGTGTCGGGTTTACGATTGGTATTTTGGTGTTATATTGCAGGATTATAGGTTGACCAAGACCCCAATGGATGACACGTGTTAAGCCTAAACATGTCTTTTAAGGGCTAGAAGAGTGTGCCATAAGTTTACGAGTTCAGACGGATCAATTGTCATTAGTGCTTCTACCGTAACCTATCTTCAAGCGACATTTGACCCACCTTAGAGGCGTTTTCTAGAGAAGACTTCTTCATGTGAGTTGTAGATAAAGAAACAGGATTTTGAATTCATTTTGAATCACGTCAATCGGAGCTCTACAACTCAAGTTATAGTAATTTTACTGAGATGTTGTGAAGGACCGGCGTGCACCGGGACTACTTCTGGAGCACGCCGGAGAGTTGTAAATTTCCAAAGAAGATGCTGGCGTGCGCTGAGACACCCTCCGGTGCACGCCGGAAATGCCAGAAAGTCGAGATTTCAGCATTTAAAAGTCTATTTTTGGATCTAATTATCAACCACCCATTTCCATCTTCTTCCCCAACCTCTCTTGAACCCTTGGAGACACACCACCGTCCCAAGGGGCTCTTCTAACCAAAATCTCTTAGAATTTTAGCTCTTAACTACTTTGTAAATATTAAGGATTTTTAGTTTGATTTCTAGAATGGATTAGTGGAAGAAGTTCATCTCATTTGATATACCAAACCCATTGATGTTCTTTCGAATTAGATGGAGCTCGAATTTCAAGTTTGTAGCTTGTTATTGGTAAATTCTTAACTTTTACTTTGTGTTAATTGCTCTCATTAGTATGAATGCTAGCTTTGACATGTTGGTGTTTATATTCATGAGTGACTAGTTCCAAACTAGCCAAGATAATATTGTTGTGATAGTTTAATCTCTATTGGTTGATTGGGAATGTTGTTTTGCATTTCATAGCTTCATATGTTGTTGTTATCTTTTCCTGTTTGCACCATATTTCTTGTTGGTGTTGGATTGATCACCTAGCACTTGCACACACACACTTAGTTGAGACCGAAAGGAGATGCTTAGTGTGAGAGAAGGGATAGGATGACCGGAAGGTAAAATTGACCTTAATTGGAACTCAATTTCTTATCCGGGGGTTATTGTTCATTCATTGCACTCAAGAGCTTAATCATGTTGAATCATTAGGTCTAGGTTCCTTAAACCAAGGAGGAGGCATGAAGTAATTTCATACACTCGTATGAGGGGGAATTGCTAGCTTAGGAGTGCACCGATAACACACACTTGAACACTAATGGAATGTTGGTAGGTTGTTCGTTCCCATGATACTAGTAGAGATATACTTGATCATTGCATTGTCTTGGCTAGGCTTTTTATCATTTTATCACCCTTTTATAGTAGTAGATTTTTAGATACAATTACCTGCTTGTATTATTGCGACTTAGATCAAGATAATAATAGCTTTTCGGTGTTCACCCTCACAATCCTCGTGGATACGACCTTGACCACTAGACTAGACTACAATTGACCCGGTACACTGCCGGTAAGAGTGGAACCCTAGAAAAGTCCGATAAGTTTTTGGTGCCGTTGTCGGGGATTGTGTCACGGTTGATACTTATACTAGCTTAAAAGTCTTGAGAATAAGTCAATCTTTTCTATTTTATTTCTTTGGTGCTTAACTCTTTGGTAAGTCACCAAGTGCTATTAATTGTGTTCTTGTTGTTTTCTATCTTGTAGTTGATGAACCATTCTCTACGTGGTAAGGCCCCCGATACTCCTTACATCCCGGATATAAACACTTATATTAGGGACCGTTTATTTGAGACAAAGGTTGTCCAAGCTCGTAGTGAATTGGATCTTGGTGAAGCATCTTCACAAGAATCATTACACCAAGAAGAGGAAATGAATAAGGCACAAGGAATGATACAAGGATGGCATAACCATGGAAATGCCCGAGTTGAACAAAATCCCTTAAATCCAAATGAATATCCACCACCACCACCACCATAAGAACCTTACCCACAAATTCCACCACCTCCACTTGAACCACCTCCACCAATTCCACCACCACCACAAGAACCATATCCATATGACCCACCCCCGAATCCACCATACCAAGATAGACCGCTTTGTGAGCAAGCCATTCAAAGAAAAAATCAAGTTCATAATCCTATTCGGCTACCTCACATTGATGCTAAAAACTTTTCAATCAAGTCTCATATGTTCGGTCTAGTGGAGAGTAGAGCTCAATTCCATGGAAAGGCCCATGATGACCCGCATTCACATCTTTATAACCTTGAAGAAATGTGCAATACGGGATTCCAAAATAGTGATTGTCAAGAATTTATCTGCCTTGCATTATTTCCTTTTTCATTGAAGGGTCAAGCAAAGGAATGGCTTATGTCACTTCCCCACCATCACTTGCAATCATGGGATGACATACAAACTGAGTTTTTGAAGCAATGCTTTCCACCGGGTAGATACTTGGAGTTGAAGGTAAGAGTTACTACTTTCAAGCAAGATTTAATTGAATCTTTGGACAATGCCTGGGACCGTTTTAAGAAGCTTTTGAGGGCGTGTCCAAACCACAATTATACTTTGGACATGCAAGTCCAATTATTTTGTAGAGGCTTGCATAAAGGGTCAAGGGCGCAAATTGATTCGGCATGCCATGGATCACTTATGATGAACACGGCCCAAGAAGTTTATAAGGCTATTGAAAGAGTGACAAGAAATGAGAAATTGTGGGATCGGGGCCCAAGTGAAGTGGAAGTTGCCATAGGGGATGATCATAATTCGAATGAGGAAGAAATTTTGTGAGAAATGGCGGTGATAAATAAGAGGGTTGATGAATTACAGCGGGGAAGAGAGAGTTGAAGCATGGAGAATGTGATGATGTTCCATTGGGTGTTTTTCATATCAAAGAATTATCAAACTCCGATGTATCAACACAAGAAGAAATGAGTTTATTGAGACAACGTCGGGATTTGAATAACACTCACACCAATGTTCTTGTACCACGTCCTTTTTACCAACAAGTTCCTACTCAACAAGCCCCTGTTCAACAAAGTTCTCATTCAGCGGAAGAGGTTTCTCATTTAAAAAGCTTGATGGAAAATTTGATGGGAGTTGTTGCTACTCAATCCGTCAATATGCAAACAATGATGACTTCTATTGGTATGATGTCTCAAGAGGTTGGTACTTTGAAAACATCTATGAGTGGGCACGATATGAGAATGAGAACGATGGAGGCATCAATAAGATTTATTGAAGATCTTTTGACTAGGGAAGGCGAGAGAAATAGTAGTAGACCACTGGGTGGATTACCAAGCAACACCGAGAGAAACCCGAGGGAAGTCAATGCTATCATTACTCAAAGTGGAAAGTATATGTGAATCGTGAATTTTATGAGAATCAAGTGGGTAATGAAGTCGAGAATGATTGGCATGACATGGATGAGGAAAAAGAATTAAGTGAAGAAGAGGAAGAAATTGTTGATGATTTCTTGGGAAATGATGACTATGTTGAGGTGGAAAAAGAAGAAGAACTGGTAAAGGTTCCAAGAATTTTGAAAAATCCAAGAGCTAGTGATTTGAGAACCTTATTCAATGATCATGTCGAGGAAGAGAGTTTTGCAGGCAAGTCGGTTCAGACTGAACCTATCTCGGTCCAGACCGAAAGTACAGAAAAGGTTCCTAGGCATCTTTCAAAGAAAATGATGCAGAATGATGGCATCCACCAAATGCACAAACATTCAAAGAAGCTTCACCATCTTCATCAAACGACAAGGGTAAGGGAGGTATACATTCTAACCATACTTTAATTGATCTTGAATCACCTTCCTATACCCCGAGAGAGCAAATTAAAAAGATGAAGTTGGATAAGAAATATGCACGTTTTCTTGACACTTTTCGGCACTTAACCATTAATATCCCTTTCACCGAAGCACTCACTAATATGCCGGCGTATGGTAAGTTTCTAAGGACATACTCTCCAACAAGAAATGGTTGGAAGAATATGAGACGGATTGTGTAAGTGAGGAGTGTTCCGCCGTGCTTCAACACAAGCTCTCTCCTAAACTAAAGACCTAGGGATTTTTACGATCCCATGTGAGATTGGGGGATTTCTGTTTAAGAAGGTGTTGTGTGATCTCGGTGCGAGCATAAACCTCATGTCCTACAATGATTTCATGAAACTTGGCGTAGACAAGCTCAAGCGTACTGAGATGACTCTCCAACTTGCATATAGATCCATAAAACGTCCAAAGGGAGTCATTGAGGATGTACTGGTGAAGGTCGATAAGTTTTACTTCACCGTAGATTTTATTGTTATGGATATGGAGGAAGAGTACATTAAACCCCTTATCCTCGGTAGACCATTTTTAGCAACGGGAGAAGCCGTGATCGATGTCCGTAAGGGAGATCTTAGTTTGGGAGTGAATGATGAGTGCGTTGTCTTCAACATCTACACTTCATTGAAATATCCACGCACTACACTAGAATCTTGTTCTTTTGTGGACACTTCGTGTCCCTTTGTTGTGGATCGTACTAACACAGAGGAAGTTGAAGAATATGACTCTAGCAATAATGTGAAAGCTCATAAACCGAAAGCTCAAAAATCAAAGGAAATGGTCAAGAATCGGTGGGATTAGTAGCATTCGCTACATTATGTTGGATACCGGTTTTGATGAAAAAGACGGATGCGGTGTATAAGGATGACCCACCACCCGTGCATTAAAGAAATGTGCCATGCATAAGTCTAGATATAGACTACAAATATAGCAACAATGGGCACTATTTTTCTTTTTACTTCTTAAGCATTATCTTTTGGTTGGATTTTGTGCTTATTTGCTATATGCTTATGTGAGTAATTGTCAGTGGTATCCATGCACGAAAATCTGTATAATCCATGTTTCTACCGTATAACTCCATACTTGATGATCTGTATAATTTCCATCATTTCTACCGTATAATCCCTGATGTGCCTAAATCATACTTCAGTTCGCGGATCCTAATTCGGGTCTGACCGGCCACCGACATTAGTGGAAGAGGCCACCGGCCATTACTACCCGTGAGCTCGCAATCCAAATTAGAGCCACGAGCCTTCGGATCCATTCCAAAGCCCTCAACCTTATGCGACGACAAAAGGGATTAGGGGCCAGCACGCGATCTCATTTTATAAACGGGTCCGCCAGCGACCTCGACCATAATATTTAGAGGAAGGGGTACCTCAAGTTCATCGAGACAAAATATATAAAGGGTACAAGGAGCAGCGAGGCCATCAAGGGCGCCACCTATCGGCTCCGCAACGAGCCCGCAATTGTAGCTAAAATATCTATTTGGCACTATGTGTCCTTATCTGTAAATAAACCGACTTCAGTCGGTGGCTCCCCCTATAAATAGGGGAGCTATGTAATCCATTTAGATGGCTGGATCATAATCTATAAAATAGATGGCAAACCCAAATTGCCCCCTTCCTCTTCTCTAAAAAAGCACCACTGCCGGAATCCATTGCCGCCACCGAGCACCACCGTCTAACACCACTTTTATACACTTTTATAGCCAGATATCCTACATATAAACACCGCTAAAACAACCGTGATTATTTTCGACATCATCAATCCCGTCGAGCAAATGACGTTAAACAGAAGCGCTACCGGGAGGCAGCCCGTAAAAGTTAAATTTAATATTTTTGCTATTTTGTGAGGCCCAGTGTGGCCAATGATCCTTTTGTGTCTACATTTTGGTTGATACTTTGCTCGTACTTGGGATCGCTTGTCATTTCATTGGTTGTCTTTCATATTCATGCCCACCCACCCTCCCTTTTATAGCATCTCTGTACTTGGTTTGACTCATCTTGAATCCCCTTTGTTTCCTTAACTAATTTCTTTCTACCCACTTTCCATTAAGGACAATGAAAATTCGTAAGTGGGGAGTGGAAACGTAGTTAGTCCAACAAAGGGTAATGTCATTATATGTTTGAGAACCACTTAGTTTTGTGAACTTTCGAGCAATTTAAAGTTGAACAAACCACCTTTTGTGAAAAAAATATGGTTCTGCAATTGATAGAGAGAGTACCTCAATGAAGTGAGTAACCTTGGTGACATGTAAATGCATTTTAATCGTGAATATTTGTTTGTAGTGTGAATTATTTGAGTACGTATATTCCGATCTTTTGTTAATATGAGAACTTTTATGCAATCATGCAAGCATGCTTCCATAGCAACTAGAACTTAGGCTTGATATCTTTTCGAGCCGAAATAGAAAGGTGTTTGGAGTCGGAGTTAGGGATGACGGTTATGGCATTTCTTTGACTCAACCATAGCCAAATGGCCTTCCCGAACATATTTTCCACCCGTCCCCATCTCAGCCTTTGTAGAGTGGTGAGACCCCACTCGAAACTAGCCATTCGTGATTAGCCTCATTATAATCCGACCCTTAGCCAAATTTTGGTCTACATTCCCTTGATGTCCTGCAAGTTTAGCAAGTTTCTATGTATTGTGTGGAGATGACTTTGGGAGTTGAGAGTTGGATGACATTATTGGCACAAAGTTGAGATGGTATCTTATCAAGTTCGGAGTCCATTGGTGTATATATGTTTCTTTGAAGTTCAAAAAAAAAAATCAAAAATCAAAAATCAAAAAATCCAAAAAAAAAGTTCAAAAACAAATCAAATGAAGTTCAATAAAGTTGTAAATAATGATGCAATAAATGGTGAGTTTTGGAAGGCAATTTTGAAGGACAAGTTCAACAAGTCCAAGTGATGTAAGTTTGGGTGATAAATCAATTAAAGTGGTACTTTATCTCTTATGTTTATTGTTGAGGAGACGTCTTTGGAAATTATGTGAGAGAGTTGGAGATGCCAATTCAAAATCATTTGAATTGAAGGTGTAGATTATTGCTATCTTGCATGTGTTCTTTTTGATATATCCTTTAATCCCTTCGATTAGCCAATACCCGAGCCTAACGTTACAAGCTTGCAAGTCCTACCCGATCTAACTCCTTGACTCTGAATGCCTCGATTAGTGGAGATTGGTATCATTCTTAAACCTATGGATTGCACCTAATAAGTCTTGCATGCATTTCATAATTGATTGCTTGGTAACATATTTGAAGAATATTCACACACTCACTCACTACTTTCTTAGATTGCATTTAACATGTGGTTATACGTACGATTGGTTGCATCATCTAGTTGAGCTCTTACTTCTTGATGTTGTATGATCCTACCTCTTGACTTGAGTTGTTTTATCGCTTTATTTGCTCGAGGACGAGCAAAAGCTGAGTGGGGAGTGGTTGATGTAAGTCAACTAGATGATACATTTCACGATGTTTTATCCCCATTTATCATGCGTTTATTGATGTTTTCGTATCAATTCAAGTTATTATTTGCTTAGTTTCATCCATATGTGTAGATAGTAATTATTATATAAAATATCATATTTTGATAGGTTTTATACGGGTTATAGTAACCGGTGCGTTGTGTCGGGTTTACACTTGGTATTTTAGTGTTATATTGCAGGATTATAGGTTGACCAAGACCCCGATGGACGATACTTGTTAAGCCTAAACACGTCATTTAATGGCTAGAAGAGTGTGCCAGAAGCTTACAAGTTCAGACCGATCAATTGTCATTTGTGCTTCTACCGCAACCTATCTTCAACAGATATTTGACCCACCTTAGAGGCATTTTCTGGAGAAGACTTCTTCATGAGAGTTGTATATAAAGAAACGAAATTTCCAATGAATTTTGAATCACATCAATCAGAGGTCTACAACTCACATTATATCCATTTTACTGAGATGCTGTGAAGGACCGACGTGCATTGGGACTTCTTCCGACGCACGCCGGAGATTTGCAAATTTCCAGAAAGGATGCCGGCGTGAGCCGAGACACCCTTCGGTGCATGCCGGAAACGCTAGAAATTCGAGATTTCAGCATTTAAAATTCTATTTTTGGATCTAATTATCAACCACCCATTTCTATCTTCTTCCCCAACCTCTTTTGAACCCTTGGAGACACACCACCGCCCCAAGGGGATCTTCTAGCCAAAATCCCTTAGATTTTTAGCTCAAAACTACTTTGTAAACATTAAGGATTTGTATTTTGATTTCTATAATGGATTAGTGGAAGAAGTTCATCTCCTTTGATGTACCAAACCCATTGATGTTCTTGCAAATTGGATGGAGCTCGAATTTCAAGTTTGTAGCTTGTTATCACCATAACTTCTATTTTGTTTTAATTGCTCTCATTAGTATGAATGATAGCTTTGACATGTTGGTGTTTATATTCATGAGTGGCTAGTTCCAAACTAGCCAAGATAATGTTGTTGTAATAGTTTAATCTCTATGGGTTGATTGAGAATGTTGTTTTGCATTTCATAGCT
This sequence comes from Gentiana straminea, assembly GCA_036785695.1. NCBI lineage: Eukaryota > Viridiplantae > Streptophyta > Magnoliopsida > Gentianales > Gentianaceae > Gentiana > Gentiana straminea. The sequence goes on along the minus strand of JAVUPR010000497.1, from coordinate 9,383,299 downwards.
TCATATGTTGTTGTTATCTTTTCCTATTTGCACCGTATTTCTTGTTGGTATTGGATTGATCACCCATCACTTGCACACACACACTTAGTTGAGACCGAAAGTTGATGCTTGGTGTGGGAGAAGGGATAGGAAGACCGGAAGGTAAAATTGACCTTAATTGGAACTCGATTTCTTATCCGGGGGTTATTGTTCATTCATTGCACTCAAGAACTTAATCATGTTGAATCATTATGTCTAGGGTCCTTAGTCCAAGGAGGAGACATGAAGTAATTTCATACACTTAGGGCTGTAAATGAACGTCAGTATTCGATTCGATTCGCTGTATTCGGCTCGAAAAAAGCTCGATTCGAGTTCGATTCGAACCTTCGAACGTCGAGCCGAACGTTAGGTATTTGATATTCGTCTATCGAGCCGAACAGTATCGAACACGTTCGGCTCGAACTTTTTATATTTAAAAAAAAAACTATATATATATAATATATATATATATATATATATTATAATATATAATATAATATATTATATATATTCGAACGGTTCGAGCCGAACATGTTCGAACGGTTCGAGCATGTTCGAGCCGAGCCGGACCGAACATGTTTCCTAATATTCCAGTTCGAACCCGAGCCGAACCTTGCTAAACTAAGGTTCGATCAGTTCGAGCCGAGCCGAACCTTAGGTTCGAACCTTTCGAGCCGAACTCGAACCCTGCACATGTTCGGTAGGGTTCGGCTCGTTTACAGCCCTTGATACACTCGTATGAGGGGGAATTGCTAGCTTGGGTGTGCACCAATAACACACACTTGAACACTAATGGAAGGTTGGTTGGTTGTTCATTCCCATGATACTAGTAGCGATATACTTGATCATTGCATTGTCTTGGATAGGATTTTTATCATTTTATCACCCTTTTGTTGTAGTAGATTTTTAGATACAATTACCTTCTTGTATTATTGCGATATAGATCAAGATAATAATAGCTTTTCGGTGTTCAACCTCACAATCCTCGTGGATACGACCTTGACCACTAGACTAGACTACAATTAACCCGGTACACTGCCGGTAAGATTGGAACCCTAGAAAAGTCCAATCAATAGTCCACCCTTCTAACTGAAACCTCTTGCAACTAAACATGCCTTATACTTGATTCCCTCAGCTGATGACATTCATTCTTTTTTCTTGAAGACCCATTTACAAGTGACATCCTCTTTTTATGTGGTTTTTTTTACTAGATCCCATGTCTGATTTTCGGTAACGACTCCATTTCATCTTCCATGGCAGCAAGTCATTAAGATGCCTCAAAACATGTCACTACTTCTCTGTAAATAGATGGCTCAAATCCTTACACCTTTTCTACAACTTGAAGTGCATAGCCAACCATGTCCTCAAACGCATACCTCTTGAAAGGTCCAACGTTAGTCCTTATAGCTCTGCTAAGAGCTATACTCTGCTGACCAATTTTAGTTGTTGGAGTTTCAGTTGACCTATGTTCAACTGACGGTTCAGATCTAACTCTGGTTCTACCAGATCAAATGAGCGTTGAACGTCCTCAGCTAATGTTGCATTTCAACTGACTTGGCCAGAGGCTCCACTCGTTTGTCAACACTCTTAGATTCATATTCAGCTCTGGTTTCAGATTTAGAAGAGCCACTCACAGATAATCTAAGCATAGAGTTTTCATCAAATATTACACTTCTTCTAAGTATAACCATGTTTTCAGCCGACGACCAGATTTTATACTCCTTAACTCCATCTTGATACACCATGATAAGTCCACCATATATGGTTATTCTGTGATCGTTTTGGCTTGTTTAAATGACTATTTTGTGATTTTTGTATGATAAATTGTCACTTTTGGACTAGGTTACTGCTGTGGCTTTGATATTTTGCAGATATGGTGAATCCGGGCATAAAAGGCAATGAAAATGAGCTAAAAAGGAGACAAAATCATGAAGCCATGAAGAATCACACCCCAGGTGTGAAAAAATGGAACAGGGTGTGAAAAAATACGAAAACTATTCAGATTTTTTGCTTGCCAACAAAATGTTCTGATTGGTGAAGATAATTCACAACGTGATTTCAAGGAGATGGTGTGAAGAAGAGCAAAAATAAAAGAAGACACGCCATTATCTCCATATTTTTTGGGAATTTTATTTTAGGAGATAAATTACACAATTTGAATTAAGGAAAATTCCTATTTATCCTAAAATAATTTCCTTAAATTGAAAGATATATCATCAACGCCTCCACATCAGAATTTTGAGTCTACTATTTTCTCCTCCTTCATCATCATCATCTCCCATCCCCAAGAACAAGGATTTTTAGGTTCAAGAAATTCAAGAACGAAGTTTTTTTTTCGAGGTTTGATTATTTATGCAATACTTTTGACGGTTTCTTTCTATCTCTTTTCTCCTTTATTCTATTTATTTATTTTTCTTGTCAAAGTATGAATTATATGGTTGAATCTTAGAATCTTGATATGGAACGTGAGTAGATATCAGTTTCTAAGATTAGGAGAAACCCGGATATGAATATATGATGTAAAAACTCAATCTTTCCCTTGCTTTATGAACTTGATGCTTAATTATAAATTGACTCTTGTGTGTTATTCTTGTATTCATAATTCTACATAGAGAAATTATTCGATTAAATAGTGACCGAAAAGTACTACTTAATTGATACTTTAGAAAACAAGAATTAGATCTAGGGCTTTATTGGGATGAAAATCTAATAAAGATGGCATGAAATTATGGCTTTTAATGGATAAATTTCATTCTTTATCGTGGGAAATCGGGTTTAGTTTGAATTTAGGTACGATCACGAAGATAATTCGAGAGAATATTTTTGTGATAAATTTTGATAATTGCCTTTATAAGTGTAAAATTCATAACTTGGGGAAACATTGTTGGTAAGTTATATATTATTTCCATGGTGACTCCGAAATCCTAGAAATGCTTTTAAATTGAATCTTTACCTAAATCTTGAAATTCTTGGATATAGTTGTACTTTATTTATTTTCTTTAATTTTGGGATTTTTAGATAAAAACCTCCAAAATTTTGATTTGTCTAGCTAATATAAATCGGGAATTGTTTGGTGATTGACTACAAATCCCTGTGGGATCGACATCCTAAGTACTACTCGATAAGCCGTGTGCTTACGGTAGCATTTAGTGATTATTTATTGAAAATCACACATCACCCCACAATTGGCTCTTGGCTCCAGTTTACCTTCACTGACATGATAATAAACTATGCTCCACAAAACCCTTAGATTTGAGTAATCTGCAGGTTTGCCTTACCACATCTCAAATGCTATTTTGAGATTGATCATTGGGTGAGGTCCACAGTTGATTAAGTAGCAAGTTGTGTTGACCGCCTCTACCCAAAATCTCATTGATAAACTAGAATTAGAGAGCATGCACATAGCCCTCTCTATAAGAGTTTGATTCATCATTTCTACAACATCATTATGTTGAGGAGTGTCTCTGACTGTATAGTGCCTGGAAATACCCTCATCTTTGCAGAAATGATCAAACTCAGACCGACAGAATTCTAGACCATTATCTTTACGGAGCTTCTTGATATTCTTCCTTGTATGATTCTTCACTGAGGCTTTCCACTGATTTAAACCCTTGAATGCATCACTCTTGTGTTTCATCATCACCACCCAAGTCATTCTTGAATATTCATCAATGAAAGACACAAATACCTGTGACCACCCAATGATTCCACCCTTGATGGCCCCCAACAATCAGAATGAATATAATCAAGTGTTGATTTTGTGTTGTGTATGCCTTTTGGGAACTTGTTCTGTGTAGCTTCCCAAACACACAACGCTCACAAATGTCTATATTCGTGACCTTATATCCCTCAGGAATATCAGCTTTAGACATAATATGCATCCCTCTTTCACCCATATGACCAAGTCACATGTGCCATAGCTTGGTCAAATCTGACTAGTGAACTTTTGATGATGCAACATCACCAGAACCAGATATAGTGGATCCCTGTTACAGATACAATGTTTCCCTTCTTGACACCCTTAAGAACCACATCTGAGTCTTTGTATACACTCAATACTCCACGATCACCTCTGATCTTGAACCATTTGAGGTACAATGTAATAAGAGATGTCAAATTATTGTTCATTTGTGGTATATGTCTAACATCCTTCAGTATGAACAATTTACTATCATGAGTCCTCAGCTGAACCGAGCCAATCCCCACTATAATGCAGACCTTGCTATTGGCTACAGAAATATGCCCTCCATCCATCTTGTTGGAATTAATATATGTGTTTTGATGATGATTCGTCACGTAATTAATAAGATCACTTACAACCCATGATGATGAAGTCATAACTAACTGTTATAGTGCAAAATGGAAGAAGAAGCAAGAAATGGTCTAGAGAAAATGTATAAGTTCTATCTAGAGTCTGAACCTTGTATAGGTTGTTTCAGACAAGCATTGTAATAGATAGGAACTAGACAAACAGCTGAGTCACAACAAGCAAACTTAGTATACACATGGAAAAATGAGGGATCAGACTCAGTTATGAGAAAACTGAAGAAGATAAGCTCGCTGAGGGACACAGACTCAGTTGGCTCATCTAGAAGACTGAAGAACTGAGGGACACAGACTCAGTTATCGAAGACTGAAGAACTGAGGTGGCAAACTCAGTTAGTTGCTGATTTAGTCGTGACTATAAGTCAGGATTCAGGCAAGTCTGTGGTGACCTGAAACTGAACTATAGATCATGTAAAGCTGAATAATCTTAAGGACAAAGATTATCAGTTGCCAGGAAAAGAAGAAATTGAATGGTGTACTCTGACTTAGTCAAATAAGGTCGGATGTCAAATATACGAGGTACTCAGTTTAGAAGAAGAGTAGAAAATTGAGTTAAGGTCTTGTTGAATTTGAATTAACAATACAACAAAAGGTCGTACATATGAACGTTGGCTAAACAACAAATGTAACGGCTACAAGAGCTAGTGACCGTTACATCGCCCCTATAAATACACAAGAGAATCACTTGAAGTAAAGAGAGAGAGAAGGATCTGAAAAGGAGCTTTACATGCATATATCTAAAGATCCAGATCCAGAAAATCAGAATGCATATCTAGAAAAGGGGAAGCCAACATAATAGCCTTGAGGATTATAAAGAAAGATCCAATAACCCATTAAGGGGGAAAGAAGGCATCTTGGAGCTACAAAGCCCGATCCAGAAGAAGCAAACATCTCACTGAATTAATCTCTTGATTAATTCTAAACCTAACCTTTGTGAAAAAGGGTTGGCTGTGCATAGTTTGAGGAGTGCAACTCCACCTTTCCTCATACGGTTGCAACTTGGTTGCCACAGTTGTTGGTGTAATCTGCGGACTATGTTTGTGTTATTGGTGAGCTGGTGAAGGAGCCATTCCACCTCCGAAAGATCAGTGTGCAGAGTGAAGGGAGCAATATTACCTTTCTTCATTATGTGTAGACAGTGAAACTAGGGTGTCGTGAAGGACTGTCATTATGGTAGGATTTTGTAACAGTTATCTCAAGATTCTAGTGATACCTCTTACACCACAGGAGAAGGGGAGATGTACGGGATTACACCACCCGGAACTTCCATAAACAAATCTTGTGTTGATTTACTTTATGCATTTATGTTTATTTTATTTGTTGCATAATCATCTCATCATTTCACTCAGCAAACACCAGACACTGAGTCAGCACAGAACTGATACATAGGAGGTTAAGATTTTTACTGACACTCTATTACACAAAAGGCTTATCTTTATCCGCTGCCAGTTAATTAGACTAAATATAAGTCAGTATTGACTTGTACTCAGTTGAGTTAGCTGAACTCCGCACAAGTTAAGGGACAGGAACAAAACTGAGCTGAGCATCAGTTTGAGTTTGGTAAAAACTCAGTTCCTGGGTACTTTCAGTTTTGGGAAAGTATTTGGTGACTAGTTTATTCACCCCCCCTCTAAACTTGTGTTAGCCTTTCCAAGGGACCAACACATATGCTCATAGGTTGAGAACCACTCACTAAGTGGACAAATATGGTAAGATGCTCCAGAATCAAGAATTCTCACATCAGTGTGAACTGATGAATCCCCGGCCATGAATCCCCGGCCACTAGAGCCAGGTCCTCATTTGTGTCATGCTCAGCTGCAATAGCAGATGTGCTAGATTTTCTCATGATGCTTATTCTTCTTTGGACAATTGGACTTTCAATGCCCCTGCTCCATACAGTAATTACAAACATATATGGACTTAGGATCTTTGGAACCATATTTCTTGGATTAATTCTTCCCAGGATGTCCAAATCCTAGCCCACTACTGCTACTGGCTACCAAACCAACAGATTGACTGATGTCCCTTGACCAGCTGCCTTATGTCGAAGCTCCCTTGCATAGAGAGATGATCTCACATCTTCTGAGGACACTGTATCCTTCCCAACAATGAAGAACTGCACAAAGTTCTCATATGATGCATGCAATGTCACCAGTAGAATCAAAGTTGCATCCTCATCGTTAATCTTAACATCAATATTCCTAAAATCCACTAATATTGTGCTCATATGATCAAGATGATCTCTCAGGTGAGTACCTTCATGCATCCTTAAGCTAAATATACATTGCTTCAACAACAAATTGTTGGTTAATGTCTTTGTCATATACATGCTTTCAAACTTCCACCAAATCCCGGTTGTAGTACTTCTTTGCAAATTCTGTGATAACATCATCTAATAGGCACAACACGATGGTTAAATGTGCCTTCTCCTCCAGACTGGTCATCTCATCAAAACTGGTGTCTATCGTCTTGGTTAACGGACCTCAAATCCCTTGTTGCTTTAACAAGTCCCGTATCTTGTTTTGCCATAAACTGAAGCTGTTTCTCCTTGTAAACTTGTCGATTTTTACGTTAATTGCAAATATCTTTTCTTGCCGGAGAATAGACTTTGATTCCGGAATCTAGCGTTGATTAAGACCTTGTTGACGATCAAACCCTGCTCAAACTACGGAGATTCCCAAAAACCTATGCCCTGATACCAGTTTGTTGCAATGGATTGCAAGCAAAGACCTAAAATAACAGACCAATAAACGCAAAATAAACAAAAACAAGAAATAACACATTTATTTAACGTGGTTTTTAGCGTTATGTCGACTACTCTACGGACAAAAAAGATGATTTTATTATGCATAGAAATTCACAAAGATACTACTATCTGATTACGAATAAATGCAGATATTTATAGGCTTGGGAATTAAACTCTAACAACCATAATGTCCAACATTGTATTTCTCAAAAATACCCTCAGTTGTGATTCTCCTAGAGCTCAGCTGAAAACCACCATATGTAACCTGTAACACCCCAAAATATTGGGTTGTTATCGAGATATACCTTTTTTGGGTTTATACCATTATAAAATCTAGCAGCGAGTAATATAAAATAGAAATGTGTATCTAATGGAAACTTATTATTATTATTATTATTATTTTATTTAGGACTACAAATATTATTTATTTGTTTGAATATATATACATATAATTTGAGACCTTGGAGATAACTTATGATAAGCACCACCCCTCAGCCGCATCAGATTAGTTAAGATTTGTAGGAGATTATATCTATAATATAGCTGATAAGATATATGTTGTTGCAACAAAAATTTTAAAGCTTAAAATTCAATTTACATCTTATTTTTCTAATCACTAGTAAAGAGTTTTAACACTATAAATAGAAGAGAGGTGTGAGTCTTAGAGTATTAAGTCAGAAAAAAGGAGTATCACAGTACTGGTTGACATCAGAGCTTAGCATTGTGAGTTTCATTAAATTTTTTTTCGCTCCATTTCTTAATTCAATTTTTTTTATTCACTTGGTTCCGTTTTGTTTTCAGTCACTATTTCAATTAATATTTTGTTTCTGTTTGTCTCTACTACATCGGCATTTGAAAACAAAATAGTACTAGCTTAGTAGCTTATGTGTACTATACTATTATATGCTTTTGGGGCCAGTAATCTTAAGAATATATAAAAATGCGTATTGATTTATTTATGTTTCTGGGGTGACAATGAAACTAGTGAATAGGGGAAGACATTGTTGTCCTTTTAATTTATGGTAATATTTAGTCAGGTATGGAGGTCGTTTTAATCTTTTGAAGAGCTGTTTAAACGAAAAAGAGTGTTGATTTGAATATATGTTGGCTGTATTTATCTCGGAAATTTTATGGTAGTCCTAGATCACAAAACAAAATCACCATGTCGGCATTTTTATCGTATAAGTAATTTTAAAATGACAGTTTTTCTTTTTAGGTAAATAATTACTTTTTCTATTGTTGTGGGATCACCAACTCCGATTTGGTTTTGGGCTATGATAAAATTTGCGTATCTTTTAAAGTAAACTTAACAGTTTGTTTAACCGGTTAGTGTGTATTATCCAGATCCGTTCATTATATTACTTTAAAGTAAATTAAGTATTTTTTTTTGTAAATAATTGTTTACTGTCGGCAATTTTTTTGTATAACCTTTGAAAGCACATATAAATATTTGTCTTAGTGAATATTTGTAAAATATTTGCATGGGTTTGTTTAATAAATATATTTATTTTTTTGCAAAGATTGTATGGGTTTGTCTGGTTGGGGTTCACAAACTGTCTATTCGTCATTTTTCTTTCATGAAGTCCACGTCGGCCGGGAATGGTTTCTAATCTGGAAACGATTGCTGCAATAGTTAATGTCGTGAGATAAAAATTGGGACGAGCGCCGATTACCACAAAAACAATGACATACGAAATATAATATTTAAGTCACGTTTCTGCTTGATCGTATTGTTTGTGCAGTTAAAACTCTAAGCGACTAGAGGAGTTAGGGTTATTATAATAAAAGATAAAGTCACAGAAGAGATGCCATCAGATAAAAGATAGATGATATGTTGTTAAGATTAAGTTAGGTTCAAATAAGATATTTCTAGATAACTTTATTTAAAGTTTGAATTCAAAGGTTTATCAATTATGATAAATCTTTCAGTTTACTACCATCGCCCGGTCCTCTTCCGCTATTAATCAACACCGTTATTTCAATTACTGATTCACAATTTCTATTCAGTTCATATTCGCCATCATAAATCCCCAATTGCCCAGATACTTACCACATCATGTCGTCCTTTTTTCTGTCAACCATGATCAATTCTTTTCCTTACTAAAGCATCAGCATTTCGATCGATTAAATATATATATGTAACCTGTCCGTCTGGATCCTCACCACATGTTTTTAATTTTTTATTATTATTATTATTATTATTATTATTATTATTATTATTATTATTATTATTATTATTATTATTATTATTATTATTATTATTATTATTATTATTATTATTATTATTATTATTTTATCTCGGTTGATCTCAATAAATAAATAAACGATCTTCATTATATCATCATTTTTTATGCATTCACGTATTTCTGATCGATTTGTTTGAGTTTATTTTTTATGCTCATACTAGTTATATTAATAAAATTATCTTGAATACAATAATTATGCTTTTCTTTTGGTATCCGTTTTACCGGGTTATTTAGATTCAATAATGAAAACAGATCCCTTCATCGGCCGTTGCAAATGATAAATCAACGTTGCGGTCATCAGAAGAAATTGAAAAGATTTTTCGACAAAAAAAGAAAGAGCCACGGGATCAAGCCAAGAGCGAGGAGCCAAAAGAGCCAAGAGCGAGGAGCTAAAAGCCGTGGGTGTCAAAAAGTTGTATCATCTTCTTCGTTGACAGGCAAACGTTGCCTCCAACCCGGCAACGTTTGAGGGAGGGTAATATAAGATAAAATCATCATTAGATAAATATTATTGGAGATCAAAGAATTATTGGAGATCAAAGAAAGATAATGTTGTTATCTCAAGATAAAATTTGTTTAAATATTTGTGTTTTATTTTATTCAAATAAATTAGTTAGTATTATCTTATTTATTTATCTTAGTATTTGTCTCCTATATAAAAGAGGAATCATTGTATCAATTTAAAAATCAATTCAATAAACAAAAGTTTGAGTCTTCCGTATTGCGTATTCTGATTTTCTTCATATTGCACCGCAGAACGGCTAGTCACCGGGGCCTCTTAACTTTGGCTCATGGACAGTCCTAGAATGATATATGTTAGATGTAGTGTCCGAAAGACAGTTAAGACTTGTCCTTACAGGCAAGTGGGAGATTGTCGGAAGTAACCCGAAAGACAATTTATGTAATTGTTTTTATAATTAATAAATGACAGATTTATTATCATCTTATTATTTGCTTTGTGCTTATAAGAAATACACTGCTGAAAACCCCAGGTCATATCATATGTAGCCATATAACTTAGTGTGTGTCACACGTGAGGATTAAGTTTATGGTGATACACTTGAACTATTAGTCCGTGGTTCTTAATCAAAGTATAAGTCTATTGATTAAACCACCATTAATGCGCCTAGAACACTTTACTGTGTGACCGTCTTATCCAGACCGTCGATATTGGTTATCTAAGTGGAGCATTTATATATGATGTAGTCATATAAGACTAGACCGATTTAATCTGAATTTCTCATATAATTCTATGATTGAGAAATCTTATTAAATCACAAGATGATCATATATGGATTAAACTTAATCCTGAAGTGATTGCATACTCCTACTTGTTTCAAGATAGGGTTTGATGTGTTCGTTAAGGATCGCTAAGATGCGCGGCCCGAATCACTTTCACATTGGCACTATTATGGAATGAGTGAGGAGTGTGTGTTTCACAGGTATGGAATCCATTCCTTCCTACGGGAAGTAGAATGACAATCCTCTTATTTGTTAATCCTAGAAACTGATCGATCCCGAGAGTTCGTATTAGTTATGAACTAATTGATCACTAGTGGGTTAATAGTAAATAAGGATAAGATGTATTGAAGAAGGTTTACGGAATTAATCCCGCTTCATTACGGATAGTCTATGGAGGATTTGTCTGTATGTAATGATTATATCAATGGACACTTATCGACTCGACTTTCTGAGAATAAGTTATATCTATAATCGATAGAGTTCAGTTTCGGATTTATGGTGGCGTAATTCCGAAATTAATGAGTTTAGTAGAAATATTCTGTTCGATGAATATTTTATTCAATTTATTGTAGCTACTGGTTATAGGTCCATGGTCCCGGGTTGGCTCCTAACACGCGAGTATTTTCTCGTTTTGTGGAACATCGAGAATATATTAAATAGTTGGTCTGTTTAATGAATATGCGAATATTATTTATTTGGTAAATAATATGTAAAATAGAAAGGACATTTTCTATTAAAAATGACAAAAGTGGCACCCCTGTGTGTGGATAAAATAGGATTTTTTTTTCTAGATTATGTCACATGTATAATTAGTTAATTTTTTATTTGTTAAATAATTAATAGATAAATTAAGAGATTGATTTTTTGGGAATTATCTCTTATTTTTATGGCAAGTATCTTTTCCTTATGGGAATAGGTAATTGTGGTGTGAAAATGATAACTCTCTCTTGACTAGTTATTTTTCTATATAAAAAAAGTTCCTCCTAACACAATTTACACTAGAATATTGGCGCCACCATCATAATAAAAAGGAAGAAAAATTAATTTATTGCCTTAGTCATTAAGAGAAGAAAAGGGTTTTACTTGGAGCATATTCAAGGAGGTTCTACGACGAAGATCGACGTACACCAGTTGTCGCTTGGAGATACAATCCGGAAGATCACGGCTTCTCTTCGGTTGAGTAAATCTTTAACTATCTTGTAGTTATATTAATTAATCATGTGAATTAAATCGTGGTAAAATCGCATGCGAATTTATTTCGTAGCTTCCGTTGTGCATGATCGAGCGTCTCGATCGGTGCTGTGAATCAGATCTGACGATCCAATTATGGATCAAATCCGGATTCGGGTTTCTGTATATCCAGCAATATCATGGTACCAAAATTCCCCGATGTTCCATGTGCTTGGCCGGGAAAGCAAAGACCGACGGCTATGTCATGGTTCAGAGGGCAGTGGGGTTGGCTGGAGCCTTTTGGGAGGTTCACTAGGCGATAGTCTAAATCCTTTTCCTGACAATCGGCTGGAATTGTCAGGCAATAGCTTGCTTGCTTGTGAAGTGTGGAAGAGAAACATGCTGGAGTTGGTTGGTAATGACTCATCGACTAAGCCAAGTCAGTGTCAAGCGAATTAATAGATTTTAATTCGATAAACTACTTGACATATATCCTTTGCATATTATCATGTTGTTATTACTACTATTATATGCAGGGTAAGGAAAAGCCTTCTATTGTAACATTTTTACGGTTTTGTAACTATTATTTTTGTATATAAAGATTCACGGGCACACACCGGAACTCACTGGCTATTTTTAGCTCACACATTTGTGAAAATCTCTTTCTTAGGCATGGAAGAAGGACACCAGAGTAGTGAGGTAAGCGGGGTAACCTTGGAGGCTGTGCTGGGAGATGGAGTTGATGAAGAGGTCAATGTCGACATGGCAGCTTAGTTGTCAAGTTTTGATTTTTAGCCTGTTTTAAATATTGGATTGTTCGACGTAATAAAAATTAAATGATGTTATTTTCTTTTGTTTTGGTGACGTTTGAATAAAGTATTAGTTCCCTCAGTGTTTTCTTTTGGAGTTTTAGTACTTGGGCGGTGGATTGCCGGCTTGTCCCTTATTAGGCCTATTACATAACCAGAGTAAGATTCAAAGCTAACACAGACGTGTTCACCAGACTTCAGCTAAGACCACTCGACTAAACACGGAACTCAGCTGACCATCACCCCAACTGACATTCTCAGACTTGAACACCTAAGCTGAATACCACATCAACTGAGTCTTCAGATTATCGGCTTTAACACATTCAGACACAGAGATCAAGTTAGTCTTGACTACCACACTCGATTCCTAAATCCCAACGTACGTTAATAAATTACCAATTTAATATTTGACATCTTTACTTTCAAATAACTTACATATACATTTTTGTTATATATCGACTTATTGGTTGTTTCATTTTGGAGAGTTGAAGTCTAGAAGATTCTCGTTCCCATGAGCAATTAATGTACCAGTAGCTTTGTTTATTCGGTACCCCATACTTCGATGCTTTTGAAATACATACATGGGAAATTTTTGCCTAGTATCTTCATATACATCGAAATGACAGGAGGAATGATCTAGACCACACAGTTTGAATCCAATTTAAAAATAAATGGTCTATATGATGTCACGTGTATCTTTACACCGTGTGCATACATCATCTAAAAACCTCCCTAATGTTTTTCAAAAAAAAACAAAAAAAAAAACCTCCCTAGATTTCATTTCATTTCATTTCCTGTCCCACAAAATGAAGAAACCAAGAAAATATCAATGAGAATATAATATAATAATATAAAATAAAATAAAGAAGACAAGATAAAAGCAAACCCATGCAAGTTGGATGTATGTATGATGTGACGCCAATTTTGTGTGCCCCATAATAACAGGCCGCATGGTGGGTCCCAAATCCCAATAGTGTCAGCAAGAAGAATTAGTGAACCCCCAGGTGGGTGTCACGTGGTCAATGTTATTTGTGGTCCTAGTGCTGCCATGCAGGCAGCCTTATAAAAATCTGGAAATTCTTTTGTGGTTGTAATTGTCCGCATTTTCTTCCTTTCATTTTAGGGGTAATTGTCACCACTTAATTTAAAGCATTTAGAACAACATGTGGTTATTGGATGGTAGTATTTTTAGGTCAAATGGAATTGTTTTTCGAGAACTGATTGGTACTATTTTTATTGATTTTTTTTGGAGAGGTTTTGACCTTTACTATGGTATGTGTGATAAGGATTCCCACGGTTTTTTAAACATATGTTAAATAAATTAATTTATATTAGTTGACCTGAAACTCTAGAACTTAAAAAAAAACTCGAGATATTTCATATTTGAATCGTTCATTCGTGACACATTAATAATATATTTTATTTTTTTAAATTAAGAAGTCTTATAATTATACTTGTTACATAATTATATGAGCTGAAAAAAGATAACGACTCAGTATAAACCCATAGATTACATACTAGTACATCAAAGAACATCATTGTGCTATTACATTATAGTAAGGACGGAGCCAAGATTTCGATTTCGGATGAGCTAATGGATAAATGTTAAATTATCGGGTGGGCTGTAGTAAGATAATTTGGTGGATTAAACCGGACTATGTAAATTTTTTAGTGTAATTTTTTTTTGTTCGGGTGGGCTTAGCCCCACCCATTTAATACACAGCTACGTCCTTGCATATAGTATAGTAGTGTAATGCCCCAAGTTTAATTTTGTATCTCACATTCTATCGGGTTTATATTGTTGAATAATTCTCAGACCGTACTCATGATATGTCGGGTTTATATGTTGGTTTAAGTATAACATAACTTGTATATCAATAATTAACAAGCTGATAGGATTTGAATTGAATGATTAATCTTAAAAGGTCAATGGAATTGATCTTATGTGCTAAATTTGTTTCCTATCATTACTGATCTATAAGAATCATGTCATTAAAGAACATTTTCTGTCATTCTTGAGTATGTATTTATATCATTTTGCATGTATTAATATAAACTCAAGTGTAATACATGACACAAAACTACTTTGATGTATTTCATGTATTATACAAGTGTCTATACATATTGAATAATGCTACATCCCAATCAGAAGACAAATTGTGCATAAAGAAATCAAAGTTCATATCATAATTTATAGGATAGATTGCAAGATTGAAGATGTCAAAATATGATACAAAGTTGTACAATTGTGTATCATGTATGGATACAAAAATACATGATGTTTATAAGCCTTGGAAGCTCTCATCCTCCACAAGATCAAGAGTTTGATCCAAGAGTCCAAGACAAGCTATTTACCCTTTGCAAATCATCCTATATAAAGAAGCTTATTGAGAACGGGAAATGGTACTGCTATCTTTTCCATTCATCTTCCAAAACTCTCTGAAATCATCAATCTATATAACCGAGTTCTTTGTAAGAAACATAAGTGACATAGTTGTTGTTGTTCTGTCTTTTTGGAAGTTGTTGTATGTTTTAGTTTGAACAAACTCAAGTGGAGTGTTGATCAGTTGATGTTGTGCCAGATGAACAATCAAAGATACATTAGCAAACTTGGTGTCATTAAAGAAGTGGAGATCATCTCAGAACAAGTGTTGAAGTTGTTGATCAAAAGTTTTCTATGTAGGGATTGTCGAACATTGTTGATGAGATTTGATTAGGCATTCTTGTGATCCAGTTGTGGCTAAGTGAAGGTTGTTGAGTTGTAACACTTTGTGTAACAGAAGCAAGAGGTAATAAAATAAATCCCACTAAGAGAAGGTTTACAAATCTAGACCTCACAATTTGGTACACGATTGACTACAAGTTAGGTTATTCATACTTTCTTGTAGGAACCTGTCTAGATCATCATGTTCACAACATTCTACCTTAATAATGCATTGTGGCTTGTTGTATGCTTTCTTATATGACTTTGTCTTGAGCTAATTTGAACCAAAGCATTCCACCATATTATTCTAATTTCACCAAAACTTCAGCACATTGCATTGTGTTTACAAACATACATAATATTTGATCTGAACATTTTGATATATTTATTTGAGTTGATTGAGCTATACTTTGATCAAACAAGTGTTATTGACCTTGTTATCCACACCATAAACACTTTATCTAAATTCTTCTTGATACCACAAGGATCAGAGCAGTTACACTTATTGTATCTGAGATAAAACCAAAGGGGGATTTAAAAAAGGTAAAGTTTGGTATCACCATTTAACCCTCTTCTGGTTATCCTATTGACCTAAAAGTGATCCTTCAATTGGTATCAAAGCTTGGATACATGTGTTACTTCTTGAACATCCTGAGATTTTGAATATGTCTACCATGATTCTTACAAAACCCAAGAGGGGATGTCTAGTATGAGACCATCATACTTTATTGTTGTTCATTATGATCATTGGAAAAGAGCTATGAGATTGCACATGGAATCTTTGGATACTTATATGTGGTATGCCATTGAAGATGGACTATTTGTCTCAATGAAAACCAATATCACTCGAGATGTTATTGAGTTTGTACCTAAGACAAGACAAAATGGGAATAAGCTGATAAAAAAAAGTTTATGTGAATGCAAAATCAATGACCATCTTGATTAATGCGTTGAGTAATGAAGAGTCTATATATATATATATACACATATGTGTGTGTGTGTGTGTGTCTCTCTCTCTCTCTCTCTCTCTCTCTCTCTCTCTCTCTCTCTCTCTCTCTCTCTCTCTCTCAAATATGCCAATGAGATTTGGTTGAAACTTGACTGAAATATGAGGGAACTAAATGGGTTAAGGTATCCAAGATTAACATCTTGATGCATTCCTATGAATTGTTCAAGATGGCTCCGAATAAATCCATATGTGAAATGGATGCAGGATTGTCTGCGATTATAAATTCTCATGAATCTCTTGGAAAGGTGTCTCAATTAAAAAAAGGTTCAAAAATTGATAAGAAGTTTGCCCCCAGAATGGGATGCAAAGACCATTGCTATTCAAGAATCAAAAGACTTCCATTCTTGAAAACAATGAGTTTATTGGTTCTCTAGTGGTTTATAAGGCCTTGAAAGAGAAGAAGATTGTAAATAAAACCAAGTTGCCTATTTTTGTTGTTCCTTTTGAGTTGCTTGGATTGTCGCTTTTCGAAGTTGGTTGTGTTATTTATCCATTTAAATTGCCGAAGTAAATTTACGGATCAATATGAGTGTCATGTGTAAAACAAAACAAGATTTAAATTTTCTTGTTAGGAAATGTGACTTGACCTCTTATTTAGAGCTGAGTACTAAACTGAGTTTAGTACTAAGCTGAGAAAAGTCAGCTGAGCAATGTCAGCTGAGCAAAAGTGAGCTTTGAGCAGAAGTCAGCTTTGGGCAGAAGTGAGCTTTGGGCAGAAGTCAGTTTTGCCAGAAGATCAGCTTTACCAGAAGTCAGCTTTAGCAGAAGTCAGCATTGGGAAAGTCAGTTTTGGGCAAATCTCAGTTTGGACAAATGTCAGCATGGTTACATTCTGGTGGATAACAGCTGGAGCTGGGGTCCACATCTGGGGTATTTTAGTCATTCTGCTAGTATGTCTTTATGGCGGCTAGGTCTAGGATTTTTGTGGCTATAAATACACATATGTTGTAACCTAGAACATTTGCAACAGCTGTAGAAACAGCAGTGGAAGCAGAGCAATTGCCTTAGGCAATTGCAGAGTCTGTAAAATCTCTAGTAATAATATATTCTCCTCTTTCTGCCCGTGGAGTAGTCGGCATTTTCCGGAAACCACGTTAAATCCTGTGTTATTGTTCTTGTGTGATTTATGCTTTCTTGTTTGCATCTTGATTATTGCAACCCGTTTTGATCCCTGGGGGTCCTAAATTCTAACAAATTGGTATCAGAGCCAGGTTATCATCAGGAAGTCTGAGATTCTGTTTTGGAATCATCTGTTTGAACAAAATTTTATCTTCACCAAGACCTTAACCGGTGCTCGGATTTTGTGATAAAAGTTCTGTTCTTTGGCAAGATCAAGATGTCTGGGTTAAATGTAGAGATTGATAAATTCACAGGACGGAACAATTTCAATTTGTGGCAAATCAAAATGCGTGCTCTGTTGAAGAAACTGGGGCTCTGGGCTCCGTTGTCAAAGACGATGGCTGCCGGAAACGCTGAGATGGATGATCTTAGGGAGAAAGCACATTCAATGATCTTGTTGTGCTTGTCTGATGATGTTATCACTGAAGTTGCTGAAGAGGATTCAAGCAGGGCTGTGGCTGAAGCTTGAGAGTCTGTATATTACAAAGTCGTTGACCAACAAGTTGCTTATGAAGCAACGTCTGTTCAGTTTAAAGATGCATGAAGGAATACCTCTCAGAGATCACCTTGAAAAGCTGAACACAATATTGCTTGATTTAAAGAGTATTGGTGTTAAGATCGAAGATGAGGATGCAGCTCTAATTTTGTTGGTATCACTGCCAGCATCATATGAGAATTTTGTGCGGTCTTTTGTTGTTGGGAGAGACACAATGTCATTGGAGGATGTTAGAGAATCTCTCCATAATCGAGAGCTAAGGCGTAATTCAACTTGCACAGGGACAGACAATTGGGCTATTGGTTTAATTGCTAGTAGCAGCTGCAAAGGGAATGGAAGTCCTGGAAAGAAGAAATTCAAGAATGGTGATTCCAAAGACCCTAATGTAAATCTGGTCTGAAATCTGAATCTGGAGTGTTGACAAGCAGGTGGAGCTTCAGATCCACACTCAGCTGAGTTTGCAGAACTCAGCTTAGAACAGTCAACACTAATCTGGCACTTAGTTGTGCATCTGAACCTGAAGAATCAAGAGCTGAATCTGAGTGGAACCAAAAATCTGGGATTGGCTGAGTGAGGCTCAGCTGATCTAGTACAAGTTGAGTAAAAGTCAGTTTTGTAGAGTGGAGTGTTCAAATCTGGGAAGTAAGCTGAATAAAGAGTCAGCTGAGTCCATCTGTCAGTGGAGTGGCGTCTGCTAAGTCTGTAGAACATGTATGCGCTGGTTCTGCATCTGTGTCTAGAAGCCTCAACTGAGAAAAGTCAGTTGAGTAAGACAAATCTGATATGTTTGGCTTAGTGAAGTCAGCTAAGCATCTGGTGAACATGTCTGAGCTGGAGTTCTCATCTGGAGAAGTCTAACTTGGAGTCAGTTGTGTTCACATCTGGTCAGCTCAGAATCTGAAACTGAATCTACAATCTGGTTGGTTGAAGTTGAATCTGAAGAACTCAGCTGAGTGTGCTCAACTGAGGTGATTCACTACAAGAAATTCGGCTTTTAATGAGGAGAATTCTCCTCATTAATTGTCCATTTCTCCTCATTAAAGACGTTTAATGAGGAGAAACCACTCCTCATTGCAGCTTCTCTAGTTAAAGGTATATAATGAGGAGAATTGAATCTCCTCATTAATTAAATCATACATTTAATGAGAATATTTTCTCCTCATTAAAATTATTTTTAATGATGACTAATCTCCTCACTATCTAGTCATTTACTCCTCATTAAAATAAAAATTCAATACAACACTACTCCTCGTTAAAAGGCCATTTGCTCCTCATCAAACATGAAATATTTATGATACATCTCATCATATAAGGCAATTGACCCGTCAAAACATTGTTGTACTTTTATGTAATCTTAAACAAAAAAGATTTACATCTTCATAAGCTTTATACTATTTAAATACATCAATATACACAACGATTGTTTATTTCCAAATGATAAGTTACATACATATGTGTATTTAAAGGATTTTCTAATATCACATCCCCAAAAGAAACACATTTCTTTGGTCGTTACTACAAAACACCTTCCAAAATATTCTTACGTACTACAACATCCTAGGATATGATACAATAACAATCCTTTTCATCTATACAAAAAGCCTCAAAGCCCCGCAAAACCAAATAAAATAGGAATAATAAATAAAGAACACATTTATCGACAAACAAATTGAGCTGAAACTGTGATGCTTTCTTCTTGTTTTTTTTGTTGTGATTTTCTAGCAAGGCATGCATATATATATATATATATATATATATATATATATACCTGATTTTCAGGAGCCATCCATCTCCATGGATTGAAACTGAGAGCTTCTTCATATATGGTTTCACTTAGATGGACTGCTTTGAAAGGAATGGAACCACCAAACTTCCTTTTGGGATGATATAATCTCGCATGCGTAAAAATAGCGAGAAATCGTTTTCATTAAGAACATGCTCGTACCTTGGCCGCCGGTTAAAAAACAACATATATATATGCATACATGTATGAAATGGGAAATTCTATTCCAAAGAGTTTTCATTGCACCATTAACATTAGTTGTGTGATAAGCATGCAAGACGATCCTTTTTGGACATTTGTCTAATTGTCCGGAGGACAAATGAAGACTCCTTGTAATACAATTTTTAAATACCTTGGTAGTGAACATTTTCTTTGGCTTATCCCATCCACCATATCGCAATGCCTGCTAATCTAAGTGTTTCATCTATCACCCGTGTCCATTGGTTCATACATGTATTCGATCGAGTTTTTCCCATGAAATCATTGTCTTTAATATTACCTAGTATTTTTAAACTCATTAATTAGTGATTCATGAAATCATTATCTTTACTTTACACTGCAAGTAAAGACCTTGATTCAACAGACTTAACACCAGTGTATGACAAACACAAGAACACGAACTACAGTCTTAAAAGCCAAATGTTCAGAGCAACAAAGGCCAAAACATAGTGGTGCAAAGTGTGATAGTTTACAAGACAAAGAAAGTGCGGCATTGTGTATGTGTGTGTATATCAATATTATCAAAAAATTACAGCCATGCACACGGACTCAAAGACACACACCGAATCAATAAATTGATCAACAAGCTTCAAAGACACAAACAAACGGGAAATAGGAATGACAAACAACCCTTAATCAACGACCAAAAACGAGCTTTAATAGCTCGAATCGGTAGCAAATCAATGGCAACGGTATCATCTTTCACCACAAACCTTCCATAGACACAATAGGCACAAAATCGAGCGGACGAGTCCATTCTAAATCGAAAATAAAAGATGGGATACAATATTAACAAATAAAGATATCACCTTGTTAAGGATACGAACGAAATCCCTTCGAATCGAATGTAAATGCTCCAATCGGCCTCTAATTAGTGAAAGATCGAGCCTTTCACACTTACCCTTCCAAAAACACAATAGACACAAAATCGGGGCAACAAACTAATTCGAATCGCTTAATAAGTGATAAATCGACGTTAAATTAGGAAAAGTATCACCTTGTGTCAAGAAATAGCTACACATGCTTCAAATTAGAGCCTTCGTATTTCAAAAATACGTTGCTGGATTCAACGAGCTCTGAATCGGACATTAAAGGCGGCATCTTTGGACTATCAAGCCTTCCATAAATGTTTTACAAAACGTGGTAGCTCTATTTCAAATCAAACGTAGCTCTGTTATTACCATTTGGGGAAATCGACATGAGAGAGAGAGAGAGATGAACAGAGAGGAGAAGAGATAGCAGAAGCCGTTTTTTTTTTTGCATATTACAAACAACAGATTTAAAACTTGCAGTTTAAATACAATTTCAGTCCAGCCAAAGATACGAGATGGCAAACTGTAGATTAAACAAATTTAATACAGTCAAGCACTGAACAACCTAAGCTAAGACACTCATTTGACTTTCAGAGATGATAGTCAAATCCAGGAGATAAGACTATCAAGGCTGACTGTCAATGCTGAGAACACAATGTCCAGCAGATCAGCAAAAACAAACAGTCCTATTACAAGGAGTTACAAACTGCAGATGCAAATAAAAAGGTACATCAAGGGTTCTTGCACAGCAAGCAGCAGGTGCAGCCACAAGACAAATTCTAATACAAAGAAAGTATTATAACCGGCTTGCAACACGGCGAGGTTATCCGATTCGACAGAGTACACCGGCAAGCTTATATGCTCAACAAGGTGGTGCAAAGCCAACGACCAAGTGAAAAAGTGCAAGTGTGCGGGGAAAATATGGAGCGACGATTTGTGCAATGGAGAAAAAAATGCAAGTGTGAAAGGCAACACGGTGGTGTATATTGGCGAGGATAAAATCAAAACCAAAACAGCTAAGTACACCGACAAGGTAAATATGCAGGTAGAGTATATGTGTATCAGAAATGTGATAAACAGAATTCGCAACAGAGAAGGCCAATACACACAGACTCAAAACAGACACTGAATCAGAGGATTTCTCAACTGATTCAGCCAACTAGAAAAAGGAGTAAAATAAGGGATAACACAACAACTTAACCTTGACCAATCTTACTATCAGTGGACTGGCCCTTAGACCGTATATTTTTAGACTTCTTATCCTCCCTTGGACCACACTCCTCCCGGAATTATTTAGTCAGAAATGACAGTCAATTGACAGTCAAGAAAATAGTAAATTATCAAGTTAAGTAGAACACCTTATTCTAAGACTTAAGCAGCAGAAAAAGCTTAAAATAAGGACAAGACACTTACTAGAACCAGCAAGTAAGACCACTGAAATTATCGAGGCATAATTTCAGTCACAAGCAATGTTCTGATCTTGAAATCCTCAGTTCAACTTGAGTTTCTTGATTCCAGAAAATTGCAGATAGTATCAACAGGGCTTGGTCCCACCAAGGGTTGATACAACTCACACTGACACTTTAACTTACACAAGCAAGGGGATTTTAGACTTCTACTAAAATGTGGGATTTCTTTGACTCAGAGAGTTCATTGACTCTTTTGTGTTGGTATGACTGGCTATTTATAGCCTTGGAGGTATGACTTAACCTCGAGGCATAGTGAACAAAAATAGAGCTTTAATAGCTAGAATCAGCAATAAATCAGAGGCAAAGTCCCACCATTTCAGACCTTCAACAATAACAATAGGCAAGAAAATCAGGGCATAGAATCCGTTCTGAATCAGAATGATAAATGCTATTGATACGATAAAAGTGAAAAGAATTCACCTTGTATGAACCATTGATTGTATATTCAAGAATTAGAAAATTAATGCTTGAATCGACGAAAAACAATGGAAAGGAAGCACTTTTCACACTTAACCCTTCACAGATTGAATTGGGCACAAAATCGGGCGAGAAAACTAATTCGAATCGGCCTAATAAATGATAGAAACAAAATTAACAAGAAGCAAAATCACCTTTATTGCGAATCCTTCAAAATCTCGAATTGAATGAACCGAATCAAGCCCTCGTGTCAAGAAACACGTTGCGAAACGAAATCCTTCCAAAAACGCAGGCTTTGAATGCTCAAGATACGACCTTTATGGTTCGAACCTTTCATATGTTATTTTCGTCACAAGTCGGCTCGATTAACGGATTTACAAAGCAAAGATCTTTTCTTACCAAATTCGAATTCTGGCATGAGAAAAGAATGATAGAAGAAGAGGAGGAGAAACTGCAATACGATTTGCACAAATTTGGGTATTGAATGAGAGTAAATTCAAAATCGGGTTTCAAGGTATTGATTGAAGAAAAGCTATTTCGATTACAGAGTAAGAGAGCAAAAGAGAGACGAGACTTTCAGAGCAGAAGCCGTATTTGATAAATGAAGGAGAAGGGTCGGATATTAGGGATTAGGTTTAGATTATTTGGATGTATTACATTATTAGGTTTAGATTTTTAATGAGGAGATTTCATTTATTGTATATATTATGAGGAGAAATTTAATCAATAATTAGGAGATTTAAAATTTGGTCATTAACAAATAAAACAATTTAAGTCTCCTCATTATAAGTATCATTTAACGACAAAATTTCGTGATTACATCGAATCCGGTAGTCACATCTTGTCTCGGTGATCAAGTTGATCACATCCGTTCTCAACTCAATCAAGTCCGAAGAAGAGGAGGAATGCGGTACGGTACATCCGGCATTGAAAATGCATCTGGTACAGTACATCTGGTTATACATCTGTTTGAACGAGAGTTCAAGTCAATGTGGAGATTTGTTAAGAAATGTGACTTGACCTCTTATTTAGAGCTGAGTACTAAACTGAGTTTAGTACTAAGCTGAGAAAAGTCAGCTGAGTAAAGTCAGCTGAGCAATGTCAGCTGAGCAAAAGTGAGCTTTGAGCAGAAGTGAGCTTTGGGCGAAGTCGGTTTGCGGCGAAGTCGAAGATCAGCTTTACCAGAAGTCAGCTTTGGAAAGTCAGCTTTAGCAGAAGTCAGCATTGGGAAAGTCAGTTTTGGGCAAATCTCAGTTTGGACAAATGTCAGCATGGTTACATTCTGGTGGATAACAGCTGGAGCTGGGGTCCACATCTGGGGTATTTTAGTCATTCTGCTAGTATGTCTTTATGGCGGCTAGGTCTAGTTTTTTTGTGGCTATAAATACACATCTGTTGTAACCTAGAACATTTGCAGCAGCTGTAGAAACAGCAGTGGAAGCAGAGCAATTGCCTTAGGCAATTGCAGAGTCTGTAAAATCTCCAGTGATAATATATTCTCCTCTTTCTGCCCGTGGAGTAGTCGGCATTTGACGGAAACCACGTTAAATCCTGTGTTATTGTTCTTGTGTGATTTATGCTTTCTTGTTTGCATCTTGATTATTGCAACCCGTTTTGATCCCCGAGGGTCCTAAATTCTAACATTTCTGTTTCAAATGTATACAATCGTTCTTATACCGTTGAACCATTATAATTGTTTTTACTCGTTTTACATTGTTTCAGGGTATGGCTTAAGTGTATCATTGTCATCAACTTCATACAAACATTACTACAATTTTTGTACCTTAATTTCTGAAAAGATATTACGAAACAATCGTTAATGTATTGTTGTGTCAAATGACATGTTACGGACTCTTTTATTATATACCACAATGTTCTTACAACGATCAGGGGCGGCTCCACCTTAGGAGATTTGGTCAACCGACCCGCTAAAAAAACTATTATATGAGTATTTTTTTTTTAGGTACACATAGATATGTCAGACTGATCCGCTAGTTTTCTTTATTAATCTGTATTGACACGTATAGAGCTATAATATAAATGACTAAGTCTAATAATTACAAAATATGATAAATTTCCGATCCGTATCTTCAAATTCCTGAAGCCGCTCCTGACAACGATTGTGTATTACTCCCTCCGTTCCATAATAACTGATGCAGTTGCCAAAAATACATATTTTAAGGAGGTGGGTTAATGCTTCAATTTGAATCACAAAATGACTAAACAACCCCTAGTGTATAATGCATTAATATTGTTTTT
Organism: Gentiana straminea; assembly: GCA_036785695.1. Taxonomy (NCBI): domain Eukaryota; kingdom Viridiplantae; phylum Streptophyta; class Magnoliopsida; order Gentianales; family Gentianaceae; genus Gentiana; species Gentiana straminea. The sequence goes on along the minus strand of JAVUPR010000497.1, from coordinate 9,358,455 downwards.
ATTCTCTCACTGCTTAATAAATAAGGGTAAAGTTAGGAAAAACACAATAAATACTGCATTGGAAATCTAACCGCCTCACATAAAATAAAACAAATAATATTAATAACTGCCTCGGTTATTTTAAAATGGAGGGAGTATAAATTTGTCTAAAGTTTTCCATGATCGACATATTCTTTTTACATAAAAATTTGCATATGCTTTTGTTAAGGGCACAAAGAATTTATCAAATAATCTTTCCTTTGACAAGTAGCCTATGTCACAAATTCAATGGTCAAATCAACCCCCGACAGTAACATTCAATACTTTAATCTTGAGTCACACACTGTGAAATATATATATACAGTATAAAGAAACAGAGTGTAGTGGTTCCACATGGCGTAGATATAGGCCTTTCATATTCCATGGACGGACCTCTCTTGTCTTCCACAATTGTACCAAAAATAATAATATCTTTTATTATCATCAGCGACAAAATTATGCCCTTATAACCAATACCGAAGCTGCAATCTTTATTAGAAAAAAACAAAACTATCTTTCTAAGGGAAAATGAAGAAAAGCTGTGAGTTATGTAGCAGAGCAGCAAGAATGTATTGCGATTCAGATCAAGCAAGTCTTTGTTGGGACTGTGATGAGAGAGTCCATAGTGCTAATTTCTTGGTCGCTAAGCATACCAGGAATCTGCTTTGCCATGTTTGTCAATCCGTTACCCAATGGAAAGCTTCCGGATCCAAATTTGGTCCGACTTTTTCTGTTTGTCAGAGATGCTTTAATAACGAAGAAGGAGGATCGGGGAGGAGGGATCAAGAAGAAGAAGATCATCAAGAACCTGAGACGACAACAACGGATAGAGTTGGTGGAGATTCTGATGAAGAAGAAGAGTATAGCCATAGCGAAGAAGAAGAAGATGATGATGATGATTTTGAGGAGGAGGAGGAGGAGGATGGAGAGAATCAGGTGGTTCCTTGGACAACACCACCGTCGGTCTCACCGTCGCCGCCTGTCGCCACCACTTCAGGCAGTGAAATTGGATCCTTCTCCACAAGAGATGCGGCTGTTGACTCTGATTTAAAGCGTTTCCGAGAAAACACTTTTCCTGATTCCGAGGTAATTATAATTCCATTTTTCTCCCCTGTTCTGTGCTATTTTTATGAAATTTTTATTGAGATTCTTACCTCATGTATATGGTTTCTTGTTAAATTGTCTATACATATTGAGGACTGCCTAATATTTTTCCCCAATTTAACCCGCCCATACTGCTGCTGCATCACACCTACTAATGCACGACACCGTTTTCATATATGCATTTTTGAAAATCGATTTTAAAGTTTAAAAAAAAAGAATCCTAACTTTTTCAAGGTTGATTCTATGAAAACGGCGTTAATATTGTATTGAATCTTATTTGATAAACACACCTACTGCATAGCAAATGTAAAAAGAATATTTTTTGACTCAAATAAATTGTACACATCTGATGCTTTGTTAAGGGCACATCTACTGGTGTCATGCACAACTTTTTTTTTAATTTTTAAAACTCTTATTTACATCATATAATCTTATTCTCAAGGTCGATTCTTTGAAAACGGTTGATAAATTTATCGTATTTGATATATTGAATCTTATTTACGTATTACCCGACATTCTCAAGGTCGTTTTCACTAGTTGGACTTTCCCAAGGTCGGTTATAATTCCAGAACCAACTTCTACAAGGTTGATTATATGATTCCACTGTGGTGCATCGGTAGAGTCTGTGTGATGCAAAAAATAAAGGCCCCTTTAACTTATCTGTGTTGTGTGATCTATTATTAGTCTACTTTGATTCTTGAAAGTCCAACTAGTGGGATCATTGGATAACTCTAATCTCGCCCAAAAATTTAAGTTGATGGGGATACAAATAATTTACATTTTACACGTTTTAAAACATTTTACACGCTTTAACATCCCCCTCAAAGTGTGGGCCTAACTAGGCACGTGAAGTAACTACAACCGTTTAAGCTGATGATGATACAAATAATTAACATTTTACACGCTTTAACATGTCCTCTCAAAGTGTGGGCCTAAGTAGGCACGCGAAGGTACTACAACCCAACACTTACACAATATAAATGAGAAACAATGTTGGCAGCAATGTGAACCCATGACCTTCCACTCCAATATCATGTTGAACTAACATCTCTCCCAAAATTTTAAGCTGACGAGGATACATATAATTACTACCTTCCTCCTAAAATATAAGTCATCCGACATTTTTTGATTTCTCCCACAATATAAGTCATTTTACATTATTAATGCAATATTTATTACCATTTTCTTTATCTTACACCTAATATATTATCAATTCAACCACTTTTCATTACTTAGCTATTATTGTATTAATGATAGTCAAGGGTATTTTAGACATTGAACCTTCAAATTTATGACATTCAACCATTTTCTTAATCTGTGTGAAAACTTCTAGATGACTTATATTTTAGATGGGAGCTAGTACCATTTTACACGCTTTAACACTGGAGGTAAACAATCCCTGGGAAAAATTAAGGTGTGAACGATCCCTGGGAAAAATTAAGGTGCAAAGTGATTGAAAGGGTAATGTAAGTCAATTCACCCTCTTTTCGGTAGCTGTTTGCACAATTGCAACAAAATTTTAGTCCGCGGTGTTATTCGGTAGCTGTTTGCACAATTGCACCAAAAAATTTAGTCCGCGGTGTGGTGTTATTAGGTCGACGTTAAAAACACATTATTCTTGTGTGTTTTTTCTTGTTTTGGCTATTCATTTATGAATGTTAAATTTGTCCAGCTTTGGTAGGCTACCCATGAGCCTAAGAATTCGAAAAAAAAAATTTAAATGCAGGATGAAGATGGTTGTTGTTCCTCTCAAGTGAACATAGCCGGCGGGGTAACGACCACCACACGGATAATTGGCAAGTCGGTAGGACTGAGTCAGCAACGATGTGACTCAGAAGGGAAGAGGGTCAGAAAAATGGATGCAGCAAGTTCATTCATGAGATTTCAAGAAAGGTGATAAGCAAAATGCTTCGGGATCATCCGAGGAGGGATATCTAAACTCTTTACTGATTTTTTTTGTTTCAAGCTTGTCAATTGTTTGATACTTGCTTGTATACCATATCCTGTACCATTTTCTTTAAGTTTATTTAGATACTTTGATTGATTCAATTGATTTAGTTTCGGTTTTTTTCTGGAGCTTCATTATGCTCATGTGTCTTGTAAAAAATTAACAACTTAAAGCAACCATAATGAAAAACTTTATGTTTCAATCATATGTTTTTCAAACTCTTAAAAATATTCACTCCAACAAAGACTTTGTATTCAAACATTCTAAAAAACTTGATTTATCTACGAAGATTACGTGAGAACCAAAAGTTTTGGTTCCGTGTTGTTCTGCATCCGCATGAAGCTCAAGACAAGCTGTTTTGACCTAAGATTTAATGCAAGTTGCAGAAAAAAAAAAAATAAAAAAATCCATTGGAAAGAATCCAAAAGAACTGAGAGGTAAAATTGGAGAAGGGAGATGAAAATAAAGGTAAGAAAAATCAAGATAGGGAGAGTTGATATTGATGTTCATACATTTTACTGTTCATGTTAAGGGACAACACACTACATTTTACTGTTCATGTTAAGGTGAAACACTGAGTTATGGTGGGTGGTGAGGGATAAAATGGATGATAGGATAGCATGGGACCATGTAGGACAAAGATGGGGACATAAGGTAGAGTATGGTGGGTAACGTAAAGTAAGGACGTACGGTGCATGGTGGGGTAGAGTGAGATAGCCCTACCCCACCAACCACTATACCTAACCTCACCTTTTCTCACCACCCACCTTAGCCCAACAACCACATTGCCTTGCCCCACCTTACCTAACCTAGCTTACCCCACCCGTTTTATCATATATAAATGTAGATGGAGAGGGGCTATGGGAACAGCTTTTTTTGTCCGCTTCTATACTCCTGTAGCTCTTCTTTTTATGATATGCGCTAAAGGACCTGGAAACCACTCGTCAGAGATCGATACACTTCGTAAGACAAATCATTGTCATACTCGTTACTCTTGTGAGAGGTTATGAGAAGTACGTAAGTAGGGACTCGAACGTATGTGAGAGGTAACCGAAGGTATATCAACATAAAACCAACGGTGAGGAACCATGCAACAGCTGTAAAAACAGAAACAATGGCCAACGAGTACGCTCCATACAATAACTAAGCATTCTATTACATACCATTCATTCTCAGGGAAAATGTTGCAAGCAAGATCAAAGCCTTCCACAAGCACATAGGTACATAACTCGTAAAATTTCTAACCAGAAACATCCATAGCATCATTGAATTTCATTTGTCCAAACTACTTATACACACAATACAAGACAAATGACATTTAGAGACATGACATGACACTTGACACTTGACACTTGACACTTGATAAGCAAATGAGGTGAGAAGAGACCACCGACCAACAGTGATGGATTTACAAAGCGAGCATGCATCCACAAGTGAAGAGAGTTAACTGTTTCTCAACTATTTCATACTAGTTTGTAGCTTACAAAGTCTTCTTACACCCTGACACTGCAAACAAGGAAGTAAAATGAAAGCTGTGTGTTACCAATCACAGAGGGTAAAAAATGAAATCCAAAAGGATAAAGCAGAGAGAAGGGCCACATTAAACCCCAAATTGATGAATCCATGAAAGAAAGAAAAACAAATCGTGAAATGTACTCCAAAAAGAGCATATATGGCATTTTGTTTCCATGCAAAAGCACATGTTAAGAAGAATACTTACCCAGAAAAAAAGGAAGCAAATCCAGAACAACCCATGGCTACCAATCTGCCACAATCAGAAAATCTGTCAGCCCTGAGCAACCCAAAAAATGACTAGTTTTACACATCCATCAAAAAAGTCCAGCATCAGCTAAATGATGAGCAGGAACATAATATAGTGATATTCTGACTAATAAATGCTCCATCACATAATAACCGTGAAACACACAAAGATCAACAAGAAAAGGAAAAGGATCAAACCCATAAATATCATGTACAGCTAATTTTTTTTCTAGGCCTTTCACAATCTGCCCATCAGCAAAGATAAATGTCACATACATATTTTTTTCTTATTGTGATAACTGCTATTGTTGTTGACAGAGCATCAATAGTCCCTACACATGAGAAGGGACAAATGATCATGTGCACAACAATATTTCTCAAACAGAATTGAATAGCTTCGGTGAATGGCACCGACCAAACCGTGAATTCAATGAGATGAAATTAAGACACTAAACTAAATACTGAGAAATATTCAGTACCTCAATTTAAGAACTATGCATTGGCCAGACATCATAGTTCTTAGAATATCATTACAGTATCAGCTAAACGCTAATGCATCCTATGAACCAATAGATAAATCATATAGCATTAAAACAAAAGAATGAATGGATTTTTTTTTATAACATTCCATGAATGAAACTCACAAAAGGTGAAGCTGCAGCAGTTGAAAAATACCATTTCCTTCAAGTTCAATCTGCAATTGCCTAAATAGATTGGTCTCGGGCTAAATATGACATGTTGCAGCATTAAGCATTGAAGGTCATGAAGAACCAAGGGCAAAGAGAATCTCAAAATTGACAATGGTGAACCCCATCCACATATGACGTCAACCAAAAGAAACCGAGTGGATGTTACAACACTCTGTTCTCTTGGCAAGAGCCATCAGGAAGGAGTACAATATGATCAATTTATCTATAAAAGATGCTATGAAAATCATGTACTACAGGGAAACATACAATAGAAAGAATCGCCTCAAATTAGGGCATGCAAAATAAGAATAATCAACCATGGTAGTTAGAAATTATGAGCCTTTTAGCACAGTATAGCTAAACAAGGATATCCAAAATCACAAAAGGCCATAACATACGAGCTTTTGAGATCCCTCGACATAAGTCAATGTGTCCAAAAGAGGCCAACTAACATCTAACAGAGATAAAAGGTTTCAAAAAGACTTCAAAATATAAGTTTTTGACAATATGTACAATTAAACTATTGCCCACATACTGGCCTGTGCATAATTTCACAATTAAAGACAGCAAAAAAAAAAAACTAATCCTTGTTCCAGGACCATGCCGGACGGGTATTGTGTGAATCGTCCGATCCTGAATTTATGAAATTCAAGCATCAAAGGGAGCAATCTACCAAAATGAGCAATAAATTACAATCACTCAGCTGCATAAAATGTAGCACCCCCTTCATCACATTACTGAAACTCAAATATAGTAGTATCAAAGCCACACAAATCAAACGATTGCTAAGGAACAGTATTGCAGAGGAATCAATCAAACACAAAGGCAAGGTTATTCTTACTTTAGTGAGACTCAGTAGTGGCATCGTGATATTCCGGATCCTCGTCCTCCTCAGCCATGGATGCAACCGAGACCAGAGGCTCCACACTCACGTCGCCCACCTCCTTCTCATCAGGATATCTTACAACCACCACGGGACAAACGCAATGTCTAACACAATAGTCGCTAACACTCCCGAGCCTCCCACTATTTCCTCTTCTAGTAGCCCCAAATCCACGGCTCCCCATAATCACTGCATTCAATCCAAGCCTCTCCACCTCCAAACAAAGCCTCTCCTTCATATCATGATCCTTAACGATGTGAATCTTAAATGGAATCTGCGCTTCAACCAAAGGCTGAGACAAATCAGAAGCTTTAGTAGCGGTAAACGCATCAAAATCATCCTCTAGCTTCTGCTGAGACTCCTGGTTCTCAGTGTCGACGATAGAGAGATCAACGGAGCCCCAATCAGCACCGTAAAGAACAGAAGTAGGACGCACATGAACGAGGATGACAGCGTCACCGGGACGAAGGTAATTGTGAACAGCCCATTTCACAGCGAAAGCCGACTCATCAGAAAGGTCGACAGCAATACCAATCTTTCGCTGTGCACCTGCGGTTGGGGTTTCGGTGGCGAGAGGTGTGGTAGGAGGAGGAAAACGTGGGGAAGACGATCGGACTTTGATTTTGGAAAGAGGTGGCAGGTCGGATTCCGCCACCGAGTGAGGGTTTTGCTGGTGATTTTGGGTTTGCATTTTGTTTCACACTGTGTTTTCTGATTGATTCTTTGAGAAAGGAATGGATGAAATGAAATTGAGGGATTCTCAACAAAAAAAAAAAAAAAAAAAAAATACAAAACAAACAATTAAAAAAATGCGGGTTTTGCTTATTACTCACGACACCCTATAACTTAATTTTATATTTTTATTATGGGTATTTGTTTTGTTTTTTTTTTTTTTTTGGAAAATTATGGGCATTTGTTTACTAGCATTTTACCAATACGATGTACGGATATTAAATATAACTGATTCTATACTATATACATACATTTTTACACACATGAAAATATAATAGTTTATTATGAATTTAGTTAATATTAGCACAAAATATTTCCATTAGATAAATGCGAATCGTATCAATTCGACTTGACGGATATATATATATATATGTGTTTGTTGGGATTCGACAAACGATTAATTGTTCGGATCTAGCTAAACACAAGTGCTATGCATGGGATAGACGCAATGCATAGATAAAATAAAATAAAGAACAAATAATTTGTACGAATAATGTTAAAATTTCCTTCATCTAATTCTCTTTTCATCGTTTTCATTGCTAAACTCGTAGCTAGCTATAGTTGGTGTGTCGTTAAACCACAAAAAATATATCCCTTTTCACTCTACTAGCGGGTGTGTTTCGTGCGTTGCACGGTGTTTGCCCTCCGATATAGGGTTCTTGCTTCTTTTACGTGGGTGGTTTTGAAGCGGTGTATGTCACTTTGTTGTTGACAGCGCGTTGTGTGTGACTATTACATATAGAGTAAATGGGTAAGTGGTTGTATGCTCATTGGAAATACACATAATAGATAGTGCATGTCAAACATATAAAGCAGCTCTTCTCAAAAAGTTGTAGATGTTTTAGTACAAATATATACGGGCCGGTTTCTTTGTTTATTTATCCTACAACATTGCCGAAGCATGCAGGCCACTGTTTTTACATAGATAAGTTATTGCATATCTCACATTTCCCATTGGTGAAGACCTTTAGTTTGTCTTCAATTTCAGCTTCTTCATGAGGCTTACAACCTCATGGGTGGGTGACATTTCTTATTTGTTGGTGGGTTCGAAGTCCATATGATCGGTGTTAAGGATGTTATCTTTTTGGGTGGAAGACCTGGTTCATGTAATTGTTGTTGGAGCTGTTGAAGAGCTGCCGCCGTATATTTCAAACTCTGTCAAATAAAGAAGGCAGAAAGTAAGGAAGTCAATGGTTGTGTGTACCTTGGGATTAATGTGTTTAGAAGCATAGTGTGTTTTTTTCCCTCGTTATTTTTTTCCACCCATGCGTTCTGTCCAAGGAAACAGAGATGCGTATTGTCTACTCAGTAAAAGTGGATCGTGCCTGAACATTGCAGTGTATGGATTAGTGGTTATAAGGCATTAGTAGAAACAACAAGAGAAAGTACAATACCTTAACGTAAAGCCTGGGTAAAAAATACCTCAGCCTGGAAAAATCTCAACTTTTCAGGCCACAGCCAGGTAATTATAGGCCAGCAAGTAGGGACTTGAAGATGGCCCCGGGGATCATAAATGTTTGCATGAAGATTGACGATACGGGATTTCACCCCTCCACGTGGAATAATCTGATTGGTCCAGTCGGCATGTGGAAAAATCTACATTGATTATCCACATCGGATTGAATTCGAGACATACCAGTGAAGGCCGAAACAACCGACAGATTCTGCAAGTGTCCTACTTCGATCACCCATGTCGGTATGCATCGAGTCGAGACCAAGACTTCCAAATCCGTACACCTGTGCCCACCATCCAAGCTTGGTTACTTGGACAAGGGGTCAAGGCCCATTAAAGGGTATTTGTGTCAATAGACCAAACCGCCCTAGATTAGGGCGAGAAGGACATGTGCCTATAAATACATAGCTCTACAGAACAACGTAAGGCTTGATTCCCGGACATTATACGGATACGTAGGCAATCCAAGATACATTCTTGGACTCAGCCAAATAACACCAAAAACACCATCTTTATCAGCCTTTGCCTTGCATATTTTCTCTCCTAACTCACCCTTAGATTACACGTGGCCTAGTTTTACCGGTGGTGTATTATTCAGCATCATCAAAGATATATATCGAACAATAACCGAGAATGAACCTTGCTGGATAAACTTCCACCTAAGTTGGGAAATGATATATGGCATTGACTCTTCGTTGGCACCTGCGAACTCCATCTTTTTGGTGCTGAGGATGTTGCTTTTCTCGGTGGATGGCCTGGTTGTTGCATGGTACCCGCAAGCATCGCACATTCCAAATTCTCGCCGAACAAGCAAAGCAGGGAAGCCAGGAAGTTAACGCCTATGTCTGTGTCCCGAACCGCAGGCTTGTAAATCATTAGGTATTTAAATATGGATATCAATGACTAAAGTCTCTTCCCACAAACAAAAGTGCTAGACCCCTGATAATGTTGCATACAATAAATGTTCACTTCAATAGGGAAATAAATTGCTCTCAAATGACATCCAAACTTACCAGGATGTTCTCCCTTGTCAATCTAATTTCAGAGCTTTCATCTTCTGATATCTCAAGCAATACATCCAGCAAATCCTTCACTTTTTCATTCTTTCTTCTAGCCACTTGATAAAGTCTCAATGATCACCACCATCATTTTGTCGAATTTGTAACGGGCATTCCGAAGCCTCTTATTGAATCCCTGCAAATCCATGTTCTTAAAAAACCAAACATAATCAGGAAAATTGAATTTCTCAGTCAGCTCTATTGTTTCTCTGATCAACTTGCTAACATCCCGTGCCTCACCCGTATGTCTGATGGATCTTTTTACATGTTTCTGAAGTCAAAGCCATGAACTGAACCAAGCTTTGATGATCTGTAGTTGTTTCTCTTTGAAAAGTTGTGTGTGAAAGCCTACAAGTCAGTTAGCAAATTTAAAACCAAAAAAGGAGCAATTGGCTACGTCTTCATAAAGACAACAAAGCCTTGATTCTTACTTTGATTTCTAGTCCTTAATTCAAGGAAAATTCGATCCAAAACAACTAAATTTCAGCAGTCAGAAAATTGTCATATATAACAACAATAGAGAAATCAAGAAATGTAGAAACTTACTCTAATCAGATTCAGCCATAAGAAAGCTAATCTGAAGGGAGGTTTATTCTCATTCTCAAAATAAAAATAACAACGGAGGAAAATTGGGAGAAAAACGAATCCTAATTATGGGTGTAGAGAGACAGTAGCAGCAGGAATTATTATAAAAAAAACACTAAATCATGCCTTCATGAGTCGAGGATGAACCACATAAGCTAAGTTGTAGTTTAGGCACCTGCAATTCTCAAATTGAGTAAAAAATAAATCAATTCTCTTCGTATGAAGAGATAGACGTAAAATTAAAAATGTTAAAAATATACAATAATATGTATCACAAACCTTTCAAAACAATGGTTAAAAGCCTTTCTCCTCTTCTAATATACATGACCGAAAAAATTAATAACAGAGAACCACAAAAACTGTAAAATGAAGAAATGCATCAAAAGATTTAAAAGAAATACCTAATCAAAGACTACATCCTGGTGAAAGATCCTGGGCGACGTGAATTGATAAGAAGCATATTTGTTACAACAATTGTAGATGAAAATCTGATTTAGATGATATGAGAGAATAAGAAGCAAACCTGGTTCTCTTGGATGGATTGGGATGCAACCCCCAAACCCACCGTTCTCCAACCATATCAAATCCTTACCCATGTCGATCTGTCACCGTCTTCACATTTGCAGCCACGGAGGAGACAACGATTGGGCCACGAAGAAGACGAGCAACCACGGGGAAACACGTATCCGGAGCATTTGCCAAGTTGAAAGCCTACATCAATGATTTAGATCGGACACGTACAAAGCCTAGATGTGATGATGTGTGTACGAACGGACGGACGCGTCGCTTATGAGCGAACGGCGTCGTTTTCCCGTCCCACCACCGACGGTGAAGGAAGCACGAGAGGAGAAGAATAATTGGAGAAAAACATGGGGGGGGGGGGGGGGGGGGAACGAAAAAGAGAACGAGGAGGAGGAAAATAATTTGGGGATAACGTGGGGGGAGGGAAATAAAAATAAAACGAAGAAGACAGGCAGAAACGACAACAAAAGTGAACGACCAACATCCACAAATAAAACTAAACTACTACTATACTGATAACTAGTATAGGGCAAGTAGGGGTCGAATCCCACAGGGAACGGAAGATTATTTTTTTCTGAACAAAAATATAGAATCCAAGTAGTTGTGTATTGACTAAAATTGTAGTAACTATAATGAAGAATTCTAATAATCGAGACAAAAGAGTAGTTATTTCCACCTCGATTTACTCGATTGATCACTGACGCAAGAATGACTCACTAATTCATTGATAAACTGGTTATAGCCACCGACAACCGCCAAGCGACCAATCTCTCATAAACTCGATAATCAAGACAGAGTCGTTAATTATACTCTAACCGGAAGACACCTCTAGATACGGTCATAGGAGTTTGGAATCCCGGAAGCACTAAGATTTGAGAGACCCAATTCAAGGTACTAATCCAACCGGACTAATTTTAACCTAGATTATTCGTTTTCATGAGAGTGGATTCTGCGAACCGGCAAAATCATATCATTTACCACTATATCAAAACCAATAAACGTCGACGTATTTATCGTTTTAATTGGTAATTGACTAAATAATGAATTAATTATTCTGCAGAAACAACTAAATCAATTATGTAGTCATCAAATTATTGCCCGGAAAACGAATAAATATCAATATACCAATAAGGATGAAAATCAATTAGGTCTCACAATCGCATCAATCGAGATTTCAATAACACTTTAACTGAAAATAAACGAAATTAAAAACTAACCATTATTGTAGAAATAATAAAATAGTTCATAACGGAATTCAAAAGTGGATCCGTTCTCCTCTGCGCACAATTGAGAGAAACCACAGTAGCAGCCGTTCCCCTTTCTGTCGTCTTTCGTGATGTAAAAAAAAATGTCCCCAGCAATTCACGTCCTACTACATTAGAGTGCTGAATGCTCCTAATTTGGGCCTAGCCCAATTTTCTTTTTTTTCTTTTTCTTTTTACATTTAATATTTAAATAAACTAATATCTCAAAATATAATAATAATCCCTAATATCTCAAAATATTTTTTTGAATTTCAATAATAGTGAATGAGTTGTTTTTTAATATTTCCCTATTGTATAATAAAAATATTACAAGTCTTAAAACCACTTTATTAATAATAGATATTTGGCACGAGGTCGGTGAAAATGCTCGATGGGTTCATACCTCAATTCTGCAACGGTTCGATCTCCTCATAAAATCCTTCAATCGTTTATCTCCTCCTTGACTTTTGTCCAAAAGTCGTCATAATATTCCAATAATCTCCATTATATCTCACGAGCACCTAAGATCTGAAAATCATTCAAAACACACCCAAAAAAGAGTATCTCTCGACAAAATATATATAAATAAACACAACAAATACCACCAAATATGTCTCTATCAATAGCACATCACAAAACAACCAAACAAAAGTTATCATGCTTTTATTTCTTATTATTCAAAATATAACAAAACTACCACAAAGGAAATTATCATCGGATAAACCAACTAATCACTGCAATTTTCAATTGCTTCCCACGTAAAAGCTGATTGTCAATGTTTCACAAATATCTCCATTTGAAATACTTTAAATTGGCAAAATAATGAGTCCGTTAATCAGACATACATATGAGTAAAAATGTAAATCCAATCTATCAATCATTTTTAGGATTTGAATGAATAATAAACACAACACCAACAAACGAATTCATTCTGTCATTTATTTACTCAACAAAGAATCAAAAAACTAATTTATATAAAGAATTCAATGTCAAAACATGAATCGGTAATACAAAATGGCCACTTACACTCACGTTTTCCATCACGTTCAGAATATTAGTTGTTCGGATTTTTGCTTGGATATTCTCATGAATCCTAATTAAACAATGTGAATTATTCACTCATTTACGAGCGAGGCCCTTCCGTCAACCAATTTGTAAGAAAAGAAGACTACGTGAGCAAATTACACCCAGATAAATTCCAAAAAACTATTGAATAGCAAAACAATACATATTATAGGAAACTATCATCTTAATGCCGGCTCCATGTCACTAAAAATTCCATGCTCAACCATAAAATAGGGAACTAACCTGAACATAAACGCTAGTCATTTTGTCCTTATAATTTGACTGTAGCTTTCACGTATGGATTGTCACTGAATAATGATTCGCAAATGATTAGGAAGGCCGCTCAAACCTATATGCCGGATTAAACATCCCTCAATCTAAACAATGTGACTGTGACGCCTCTGTACCGGATACCGAGTTCCTATCCGGAAAAGAATGTCCGGATACCGAGTTCTTATTCGGCTTAGCCATTTTAGACCAAGCGAGGACGGCGGTCTAAGCAGTTGACCGGACATTTATGACTCATTTAGAGCTACCAGGCCCAGTGTCGGGGTGTTACAGAATGGTATTCAGAGCCGACTATCAGACGGAACTATGCGCTGCACCGTACAAGAAGACGGTGTAAGGATGGCCTCTAGTTACCTCTGGTAGGGACGATCCGGGAACAGTCTTGGTCGTCCTGGCGAGGACGCTAGTCCCTTATAAGGGGGGAGAATGTAAAGTCCCACATAGGAAAAATAGTAGAATGCTCACTCCCATATAAGTGTGAGACATAAATGTCTTGTCAACTCGGGTTAGCCCTTTTAGACCAAGTGAGAACGGCGGTCTAAGCAGTTGACCGGACCATTTATGACTCATTTAGCACTATCAGGCCCGGGGCGTTACAGTGACAACAGCAACAATAAAACATCCACATGCATGAGACGATTGTCAGTTTGGATCGGCCAAATGTAAAAATAAAAATTATAAAACAGCAACAAAAAATGGCAATCTTATTATCTTGATTATTCAAAAATTTCCAAACTACTTGTAACGCCCCGCTCTCAGATACCGAGTCCTTATCCGGAAACGAAACGCTCGGCACGTATAATATTAAATAAAATCAATATTATACGTAAGCTTCTACTACGTCGTATCGAGTTTAGCAAACGAAAGCTAAAAAAAGACTCGGCAAAACATCGCAAATGCTTCTAAGAGTAGATTACAACATACTAAAGATAGAAAGCTTAACTTACAACAACGATATAAACCTTACAACGTATGATGTTCAAAGCAAACGATTCAACACTTGTCTTACAAACGTGAAAATAAAAGTACAGCATGATCTTTAAAGATAAGATACACCATAATCTAGTACAATGTTTATAAACTAAAACAACAAAGAAACATCCCCGAGCATCTCCATCACATATCATCATCAAACTCCTCAACGAGCTCAAGATCAACATGTTCGTCTTCTCACCCCAAAAACATACAACAAAACATGCAATTGAGGTAAGTACAAATTACTTAGCAAGAGGAAGAAGTTAATGTATAACTAGGTCTTACAACGAAAAGGTGCTTAAACTTAATTAAGTAATCTTTATGTGACCGACTCAATTCTATGGTTCACTTTATGCTCATCAATATGTCATGACAAACTGTTTCTAGCTTAGCTTATCTTTGTTACATCAACATTCAAGGGTACTATGCTTGGTGCAACTCACCATGAAGTATCTGGGTGCAACCTATTGGTGGATCACACCAATAGCCACGGGGGAAAGCCCGATAGTGCACGCGTTCGGCGAAGTCCCTCCGCACATTGAGTCGAATAGACTTACGGGGTTAAGTTCCTCCGCACTTCGAGTCTAGAAGACTTACGGAGTTATTCACTTTATCTGACCGCCCACACATCGCGATATGAACTTGTGCCTTACCAAGAATGGATTGATGTTTAGTCTTTTAACTACACAAGTACGTTTGTTATTAATTATTAACTAGCCACCTAAGTATTTTCAAGTAAGATCCCTCACCTCTACTACTCTCTTTCCTAGACCACTAGATACGGACAAGGCCTAACACATACACAGACATTGAGGAATGCTAATTCCTCAAAGCACAAGCCATTCATACCCTTCCGACAGTCCCAGACTTCAACTCTATGGAAGAGTACATCCGGTTCCAGAACCAAACGTATCAGAAGCTTCATGTTCATTTATTCAAGGCAGGCCTTTGGTCAATGGAGTATGAAGTTCATTCTGGATTATTGGACCACTACTGCACTACAACAACAAAAGGATGACCAAGTTACTTGGGTTGGATTTCACTATTGTGTAAAAAAAGAGAAGTGGAAATGTAGTGGTTGATGCCTTGTACATACAATGTCATGTTTAGGGATCACCGTGTGTTGTGAGCACAATATCCTCTTATTTGATGCAAGAAGTAACATCCAACTACAAGGTGACTGATGTAAGTCAACCGAATGATGTAATCTTATCCCACTTCTCAAGCTTTTAGTGACGCTTTTCTATCAAATTCATGCAATTATGTTATGAAATTGATCAAGAGTTGTAAATAGGTTTTAAGTATCTAATCCCATATTTTTAGGCTTTTATGCCACCTTTTTGTTATCGGAATTATGCGGGGTATCGTTTTTGGCTTTGTTTTGCAAATACCCAGGTTAGATACGAGTTTTGGAAGGTCTTGGAACAAACCATCGAGCTTTAGAGAGGTTTCTTGTTGAAGAAGTTAGAGAATCAAGCTAAGAGTAGAATGTCGGCGCACGCCGAGTGCACAGTCGGTGGACGCCGGATTTTGACGGTTGAGAATATGAGCAGCAGTTAATGAGTCTGACACATCCAACTTCCTGTCAGAAGTCGATGCACGCCGAATGCACATTCGGCGGACGCCGAAAGACCCGGATTTCAAGTTTTAAAGCTTATTCTTAACTTCATTTCGAGGGGGGCTGAAAAAATATACACTTTTCTCCATCTTGAAGGCACTTCCACTTTCAAGGCTCATCTAGCCAAAATCACCGCAACTTTAGATTTTAAATTACAAGTGTAAACATTAAGAATTCTTGTTTGATATCTTAGATGAATTCTATTTGGATAAGTTTGTAGCTTTTCGGACACACTCTCTTCATTGGAGATTTTGAAGATTGAATGCAAGTTTTCCTTTTTCAAGTTGATAGCTTGTGATTGGTATAATTCTTAGCCTTTACTTTGATTTAATTGTTCTTATGGTTATGAACTCTAACCTTGACATAGTTAGGTTCATAACTATGAGTGGCTAGTTTCACACTAGCCAAGATAATGTGAAGTGAAGATGGATTCTTTTGATTGTGAATGAGTTGGTAGTTTTACATTTGAGTCTCTTGGAGTGTTGAACCTTCTTTTACTTGATAATGTTGATAGCAATCTAGGAAGTAATTAACCCTAGTTTGCATACTTGATAGAAAACGAAAGGATATATTGAGTGTGGAAAAGAAGTAGAAGAATCGGAAGGTAAAACCGACCTTGAGTGGAATTCGGTTTCTTATCCGAGGGTATCCTAGGCTCGTGTTCAAGTGCATATCATGTTGAATCATTAGACTTAGGGTGCCTAAGTCAAGGAGGAGACATAGAGTGATCTCGTGTATTCGAAAGAAGGGGGATTTCTAGTCTAGGAGCACACCGGTTCACGTTATTGAGCATTTTAGGAAGGAAGGTAGGTGACCACTCATTCATAATTGAGAAAGTCCTTTAGATCAAAGCATTATCTTGGTTAGTTCCATTTTTCATTCGAGTTTAGTTATAGCAAGAACCAGTCAACGTTTCCACAATTTGCGACTTGGATCAAAAGTATGAACCTAATCGGTGGTTAACCAACACACTCCTTGTGGGATACGACATTGACTCACTAACTAGGCTACAGTTGACCCGGTACACTGCCGGTTAGGCGAACACCCGTAATTTTGACGTCAGTGACCTAGATGTGGAGGAAAATTTTCAGGCATTGATGATTAGTACAACCTTAAATCCCCTTTACACTATGCACCATGAGATTACTTAAGTACAAAAGGAGGATATACATAGGAACCCCTGAAGGTTTGAGATCCATTTTTTGAGAAGTTTGAGATCTAAATTGATAGGGAAGTTGCACTCAAGTCCAATAGAGGTCATTCAAGGGTCAGGGCATGTTATAGCATGATTAAGAAACTTTTTATTGGCCCCAACTTAAAAATAATATTCAAGAAATGATCCAAAAGTGTATTACTTGTCAGCAGTGAAAAAGTCTACATGATAAACCTCAAGGATTGCTCCACCCATTATCAGTCCCTCACATTCATGGTCCCAACTCAGCATGGATTTCCTAAGTCTAAAGGAAAGGAAGTCGTCATGATAGTAGTGGACAGACTAGCCAAGTTCAACCACTTTATAACACTTGAGAAGAAGAGGCAAATATCATCACAAAAGTGTGGAATAAAGCATTAATAATACTTAAACGAACAATATAAATATCCTTCAAATAAATTTTTTTGCGTACAATTAGTTTATCTTAGAATAAATATAATTAATTAATACCCATGTGACACAATGAATGATCCTTTGTCTTTAACATTATTAAATTTGACCTACAATAAATTATTTAACAATAAATTATTTAACAAAGAGTATTTACAGTTGTAATCGAATGTAAGTATAGAATATACATAATTAAAACATTACACATTTGTTGGACACATTGTATTTTGATTATGTTTTTTAGGATAGAAGAAACTTAGAAACATATACTTGAGACAAATCTCCATTCGATACCAATAAAATACATGATTTTATAACTAAAAAACCTCATCGTATTTAAAAGAATGAAAATGTAACATGACAAGTTTGATTCAATGCCTATTTGTATTTGTAAGAGAAATAAATTAATTCTACCAAGCATAAAGTTACTGTATAACAATTGTCATTATTTAACATATAATTATTTTATAAATTAAGTGCATGGTCAATAATATAGGTATGATATTAGAAACATTAGCCTAACACGTGCAAAACACATACATTTTGCTAGCACAGTTAAACCTCCTGAAGGCGATCCATATAAGAGGGCCAATTAAACCTCCTTAAGGTTTTTATGACCGTTTACAACGAACAATTTGTTAGGAAATTTCCGATTGCCTTTGAATCCAGCATTCATAAATGTCTAGATATTTGTCTAGAGATTTTTAAGTATCAATTCTTATATGCTTCATTATGTTGTAACAATAGCTAGACGTGTTTATAATGTTATTTTGTTTAGATTATGTTTGTATTGATATTTATTCCATAATTAAATTTACAATTAAAACAATCAACTCATATAAGGTTATCATTATTCATTATACTATTATTTTATAAGTTAAACACGTACTTAACAATGTGTAATGTTAAATTATGTTGTTAAATTTCATTTTAATATATCAATTTAACCAACACGTGCAACACACGTGCATTTTGCTAGTATATTAAAAGATTGTCTAAATAAATAATGCAAATCACAATATATATATATATATATATATATATATATATATATATATATATATATATATATATATATATATAAGGGAAGGGATTTAACCCAATTACCCGACCCGCACCCGGTTATAACAAATAAAAATAAACCCGCTATTGGTTTCGGTCTTATCCCACGTTCTTCCCACGTTTGCCCACGATTCATTCCTCCCACGAATGTCAAGCAGTTGTCTACGTCAAATTTGTCATCCCATTCATTCACTTTCTATGCCCATTTGTTGTTTCAAAACTACAAACCCCAATTTCGTATCAGAGACAAACAATTCGAAAAAGCGATATCTGCAAATCAAGGCAGTTAATCTGTAAGTATAAGCTAGCAGTTTTGGTATTGCTTATAGTTTTTTTCCAACAATGGTGCTGCACCGTAACGCTTTCAGCTCTTGATTTCTCTTTTTAATCACAAATCATGGCCATTACTTTGTTCATATCTGTATCTAATATCTATATGCTAAAATTCTGCAGTTTTAGTGTTGTTTGTATGGTATTATTTCAACAATGGTGGGCCGTTTCTTCGAATGGCGGCCGCCGGAAGAGGTTTCTTTGCCCTTGCAGGTCGTGCAAACCATTGTTGTTTAGTAAGTTTATATTCCGCATATTCTGTATTTTATATGTTTCCTGATTGTTCAACACTTGATCCTTATTTAAAGATGGTGTTTTTTTTAATTGATATTCACTATTGTAAAATTCTCACGGCTCAAAATTCTTTAATTCATTTTGCACTTATGATCAGGATAAGTTCTCCATTGCCAGAGATGTGTCTGTACCAATGTGTTACCACCACAGGTAGGTTTTAACAGTGTATACTTTTTAGTTTTCAGGGAAGTACAACACTCAGTAGTGGGAAAAGTTTGATAAAAAGGTAATATTCCCAAAGATGGCTGTGCATTTTCTTATTTAGGTTTTATTTATTTTATATAATCTAATGATTTCTTCATTTTCTTAACTTTGTGAAATTGTGACTGCACTGGTGAGTCATCATTGAGAGAGATTATCCACTCTACAACGGGTATAATTGTGGCTGGTAATTCTGTCTTTCGGTAACTATGGATATGATTTTTACACTCTAAACTTTTAAGTGCATTCTATTTCTGAATATATGTTTGCACAGTTGTATCTTTATGAGAATTAGTGTTGCCTATGCGTTTACTGATATCGTGTTTGGTCATTTGAGACGAATATGATGTTCTATCTTTTTAACAAGCCTATGATGTGATAAAAATTGTCGGAACATGCCACAAAATAAAGACCTCAAGACATGGTTTTTTTCCCTTTATCTGTATTATGTAAAATTCATTTTGTTGAAGAATGTGGCTTTTGGAAATTTGGTGAGTACAATTATTCAACAGTATGCCTTGCTCTTTTGTCTGCAAGTTAAATGAAGAGTAGGGACACAAAGTAAATTTAGCAAACAAACTTTCATGTTTTCTGTTATTTGATGATCAGTTGGTTGTAGTACTTACCATCTATTTAATACTCAATGTTTGTTTCTCTTTTTTGTCACCATTTGGTTATCATAATGTTGTTGCTACTGTGATTTAGCAACGGGACAATGAGGTATGAACACTTTTTTTTTTCGTTGAACGGCAGGATAACCGGTTTGAAATAATGAGATATCCATTCTTAGTGTTTGTTGTTTGTAGAGATAGAGATATTGATTTAGGCAGAAAATATGTCCTTAGGATGACCGGAAAAGTTAATGAGTTTACAATAGGATCTTCTGATCATTTCATCTTCAATTAGCAATGCTTTGTTTTTTCAGTTATCTGATGTCTCTTCCATGTCATACAGCTGCTTGAGAAAATAAGAGGGGTTGGTTGTAGTGACCATAATTTTAAAAAACAATTGTTTCAAAAATATGCCATCTTTATTTTCAATAGTTGAGAGTCATGTAACATACTCGGTCATGCATGGTACTATGACTACAAACGATGACATGACAAAATTCTTCTTGCTGAAAAAGGCTGCATGCCAACCCTTTTTCCTCGCTGAAGATAAATATTTTATCAAAAAATATTTCATGGATAAATCTAAAGTACCTGGCAGCGCATGAATTCAAATGTTTCTAATTTTGATACCAAGCATTTTGATACAGTAGTGCCATATAGTAGTAAGTTAGCCGTCAACATGTCCTTCGATCTTTTTCGTGGTAGTTGTCCTCCCCATGAAACATACTACAACAATGATAGTAAGAGTGGTTAAGTGTTGAGTAGAACTGTGGAAGTGTTTGAGTTTTTTTTGCTGTTTTTAGCAATGTAATCGGATTAGTTTGGTAGTTGTGGTAAGAGAAATTACAATGATATGTTGTGGATTTCAGAATGTAAAAAATTGTTGGATTCTCTCATTTCAGATTAATAAAATCTCTATATGCTGTTAATTGTTTTTACAAGTTTGTATGTCAAACATTTTATTTTTCAATTATTTTTCACACGATTGTTGTCCCGTGCATTCCACGGGTTTTGGATAAGGTGATAGATTTTAATGAATTAGTGATTTTGAATTTTAGGTTCGTATTTCAGACTCTTTCCAAAGAGAATCATAGAATAGCTGTTGGAGTTTCTTGAGAATGAAAATTTGGCCAGCGATTGCAAATGGTGATATTGAACCAATGATTTGCAAAACATTTGATCTTCATGAGGTTAGAGCAGAACATAAATTGATGGAAAGCAAGGAACAATCATGTCCTGCTAGGTGCTCATAATCCTCAACTCCTACTGCTGCAAATTACTTCTTTAGTTGATTATGTTTTACCGCCTTCTTAATGATTCACCCATTTGATTTTGCTGCATCCTTTCATGACATGATATGGAGGACCGACGATGATGAAGGACAATGAAGGGAAGGACCGACCCTTAGGTTGTTTTTTTCAAGTAGATTTTGTTAAATTTTCTCCAATATAACGGACTCTATTTCTTCTTCAAGGTATCGTATTTTTTTTTGAGCAGATTGTTAATTTATTCTGATCTTTTATAGAAAGCTACAACACTATCGATCGATTATAGGGTTCCATGGTCTTCTTTTTTCTCTTATGTTCTACATGTGCTCTTTTATATATGTTCAATCATGTAGCAGCACTGCAGCCGTCGCTGATGGACGATTCTGCGGTGGATGCCTTGAAGGTCAAAGTGTTGTATATAGGGATATGGTGGAGTAAAGGGTCGATATATATGATGGAGTAAATGGCGGTGGTCCTCAAACCTAGCTTCTGGTCTGTAAGATGTATATTCCTCTTCTACTATTACATGGATTTCATTGTTTTTCTTTCATTTCCAATGATTGATCTTGCTACTAATAGGATCATTTTGATGAATATTGCTTTGATACTGTCTATACAACCTCCAAGTAAGGTATGCAAGTTGTTGTCCTTTTGTTTCTTCATTAATCTGCAAGACATGGAGCCATGGAGGGATGTAACAAAGGATACTGTGAAGACCCTGAGACATGTGGAAGGCTTATCTTCCCTATTTCATTGACGGAGAGATTTGCCGCTATTGTAAAGCCTATTTAATTTATCGATCGACACCACAATTAGTTCGATGTGGTGACTTGTCCCTCTCCTTTTTTATTTCATTCAGTGTTGTTATTATTAATTTTTATAGACACTTCAAATTTCATCAACAAATCATGTTTTCTCAATCTCTACGGAGATGCAGTAGCGAGCAACAAGGAGTTTAAAGTAGCTGAAATTATTTAAGTAGTAGTTATTCAATGTTCCACTTTTTAATGGCTGCAACTTATGGATTTTGATATTTTAATTTTCAACATAACTTTTTTTGTTAACATGTGTTGTCATTTTATGCTTATTTGTTGATTTCCCTTAATTTTATATTTACAGGTTTTGCTTTGTGAGAAAATGTCAAAGAAGTTTGATTAGAAGAACATTAGGAAATACATAGATTAGGTGATTAAATTTGTGATATATTATGGTTCTTTAGAGAGAAGTATATATTTCATAGCTATTATGGGGATTTGTTTTCCGATGGAGACAAGTTTTCTTCCCGTAAAACTACATTAAGTCGGGGATTTTTTATTTCCACAATATATTAACATTGATTATACTAATTCACCATGAATGTGATCTTTCAAAGGAAACTTTCAGCCTCAACATTTACACAATTTTATTTTATGTTTAATTTATCTTATCCCGTACATTGCACGTGTATTCTTGGAGGTTGTCCATTCACTTTTTTGTGAGGAAATTAGCTTCTTTTTTTTATTTTTTTTTTATCTTTCTGAAATGATAAATTTGTCTTTTTTTTATGCCTCGCATAATTTTCTGTGTATTTTCAGTTTACTTATGCCATCATCGATTTTCGGTGGTTTTTGTTCTTTATTCCCAAATTTCTCCTATTTCTCATCGGTTTTCGGTGGTGTTTGTTCTTATTTTTCCTGGCCCAGGTATGAAGGTAAATTCAATGGAAAATCTTATGATGACGAATGACAAAGGTGTACAGGCCAGACTATTGAAATACGGTAATGTGGTCAATGTGTGTTTCCACGTTTCATCAGTTCTTTTTAGATTTAACCCTCCCCTCACTTTCTGCTGCGTATTTTCCCACCTTCTTAACTAAGATCGATGTCACATTGGTTGTTAGATTTTTTCTTAACCGTGACCGTGCCCGACTATGAGGAGGAATTCACAGGGAAGATATAAATAGAGTATCCGATTACATCTACTACTTACTTATTGAAAAGTATTTTTATTTTCATGCACTCTGTTTATGTTAGATTTTTATTGCATTGCTTTAGAACATGACCATGACATGTGCAATTGGTGACAGTAGCAATAGCACAATCGGTCGTGAATGAGGAACATTGTAATTATTGACTTTCCAATATTTTGTGTTTCATGACAAAAAGAATCATGCTACGTTATACATATCAATTCACATCATAGTGCAATTTTGAACGAAACATTTTTCCAGTTAGAGGGCTCAAAAGATAAGTTGTCGAAAGACAATACTATTAAAACCTTGAGGGATGATATTGTACTAGCCAACGGAGAAAACATGGTTTATTCGGTTTGTAGAAGAAAAAGAAAAAGAAAAAACCATCCTTTCTTTGTCTTTTCGGGTGAAAATTGATTGGATCGTGTAAAGCAATTGAGCAGGAATATGTTTTTTTCTTATTTATTTAATTTCTTTCATGTGTGTTTGTGTGACGATGCTAGGGAAGTTGAATTGTTGATTCTTTGTTTTTTTGTGTGGTGAAATGGTATGTACTTTCTCTAAATTAATCGTTTCTTCTAACTATATTGTAATTCAAGTGAGTTTATATCATCTGATGAGTTTTTGTATGCTCTCGAATTTTACTGTTAATACTCTTAGCAATGTGTAGGAAACTTCAATTGGACTCTTGAGGGAGAAAGAGACGGCTGGAAGCAGCGGCTTGGTGAGAGACACGTGGATTCCTAAGTCTTTTGCTCTGAATAGTTATTCGATATAAACTTGAAAATTGATATGACATCTTTCACTTAGTTTGTCAACTTATGTTACTGGTACTGATCCATTGGTCTATACTCTGCATTGGTTTGCTTTTTCTTCTTTGGCACACATGAGTGACTACCTCTGCTTAATGAAGTAAACATATTATTTTCTTCTATACAAGTGCTTTTACTGCAAGCTTAGTCACCTTCAACATGGGGTGCATTTATCATTTGAAGTCAATTTGAGGTAGATGGAGCGAAGCACATTCAATTCAACTTAAAATAATTGATGTGAGTACTCCCACTTCCCAATTAGTACAATGTACATCCGCTCTTGATATGAAGTAGTTGAGTTGTTTTTAATTAAGTATTCGGGTTTCCTTATAAGTAGATTTGTTTTATATTTATATCACCCGCGTGCGTTATGCACGGGTTATATATATATATATATATATATATATATATATATATATATATATACAACGACAATAGTGTGAATTATTCAGCAAGAAATGAACCCAAAGATCACGGAAAAGACACTCCTCCCAATAATAAACAAAAAGGAATCGATTACTACTACTACTACCTAGAGTGAACCTATATCTTATATTCATAAATCACATGGAACTGCCCCAAATCTCACAGTGTATCTGCACAATGTTGCTTTCGGTTATATCCTTCAAAACCCATGTCGCCACAAAAGCTTTGGCTTTGGGGGAGCTGAGGTGCGGTGTGGGGGTGGGGTGGGGTGGGCCTCACATACTTGTTGTATAAATTGATCATGATCCAAAGCTTATGATTTCTTTCTATTTTTAGATGTATAGCTATATATCTCTCATTTTTCCATATTCCATGGGGACCAATTTTTTTTATTTTTTTTTACCAAAACAATGGAGATTAGGTAGCAGTTTAGGGTGGCGCTGACATATTTTACCACTGTCATATTTCTTTATTTATTTTTGTAAATTTTGGTTTTTAAGTCATTTTATTGCTAAATTAACTTCTTGGTCGGCGCATGCTGCAGTCTATATGGTTCTAGCAAAAAAAAAAAATCCCTATCCCGAATTAATATGTTTGCAACGAGGAAGAAGAAATTGAAGCATAAATATAATGAAAATTATGTATGTACTTATCATACTAATAAGAATCTTTACAATACAATCGTTGTATGAACGTTGCAGGTATCAAAGTGACGACATTACAACATTTTATTTCTAACTTTCTTATACAGGATAAAAATGCAGTATATGAAAGAGATTAAGAATAAAAGACTCTAAAATATACCACATTATACGACAACCGTTACACCATAAATTTTTTCATTAATACGGTTACGTAACAATAATTTTTTACTACTAAAGCCGCCCAATATCATATAGAAGCTATCAAAATATTACAACTTTTAATTTTTAACGTGCATGATAGCAGTCCACGTGTTAAAATCCTAGAAGCTATCAAAATATTGTTTGTACAAAATATTTAGATTAGCATGAAGAAATTTTTTTTTGTGTTGTCCCTAAAGGTAAATAAAGCATCTCATTGATCTGTCGGATTCGGGTTTCTTATTGTTATGTACTTGCAAGGTTCAAACACAACTCAATTTTATACTTATTATATTCATAATGAAACTCATATCAATAACTTAGATTATATATCATGATTAATAATATAAAAATATATATAAGACGTGTCAATTGTATATGTACATAATCTGTATAAGTTCATAGATACAAATATACTTCTTAATTAAAGGAAAATGATTTATATCTTTAATAGAAACATTATATATATATATAAAAGATATAAAAGAAAGAGAGACATGAAAAAAAAAAGAGAAATGTTCCAATAAAGAAAGATTAAATGAAGGATCGTAGGCCTATAAATAGATGGGGGAAAGAAATGATGAAACTAAACCCCCAACCCCACACACAAAGCCTGAGAATCAAATACTGCAGCCAGCAGCCACAGCATCCCCTTGTTCATCTGCATTTCTCAGCTGCAATCTCTAGTTTGGTTTCCTCTCCCAAAAAGCACATCACATTATTCAAATTAACACTTTCGATATTCTCTTTAATTTTTATTTTTTTCTGATCTCAATCCTGAAAAAAAAAATGGCGAGTAATTCTTTCTTTACGGGTGGTGGTTCTTCTGATCAGAACAGAAATCAGCAAGATCAGCAAATTACTACAGGCAGCTGCAGGCCCAGAAAGAAATCTTCTTCAAAATCAAGTACTGAAATCAACAAGAAGAAAACGCCTCGTAGAGGGATGGGTGTGGAGAAACTGGAGAGGCTAATTAACAACAACAACAACAACAACAATATTAATAATAAAACAGCCAGTTGTAGCCTTTCTTCACTTCCTTATGCTTTTATTCCTACTGGTTTTGTTGCTGATCCTTCTGGGATTGGGAATGGAACGATTTCTCCACTACCCATGATTCCCTTTTCAAAGTATGGTGCCGGAATGGGGGCTGGCAGTGGCGGCGGCCATGGTGGTGGCGGCGGCGGCTGCCTGAGTTTGATTCCACCTGTACAGCAATTTATGGGTATCACCGGAGCCGGAGGCAGAGCTTTTTACACAAACATTGGTCAAGGTTTGCAGGACATTTCTGTTGACCATCTGAAAGGGAACTCCAGAGAGCTTCCTTCAATTCCAAATCTTATGCAGTACTGTGATTTTTGTCCTGATTGTTCCAAGGTATATATATTAATTGCTTTTTTTATTTTTTTA
The DNA here is from genome assembly GCA_036785695.1 of Gentiana straminea. NCBI lineage: Eukaryota > Viridiplantae > Streptophyta > Magnoliopsida > Gentianales > Gentianaceae > Gentiana > Gentiana straminea. The sequence goes on along the minus strand of JAVUPR010000497.1, from coordinate 9,331,702 downwards.
TTTCTTCCTCTTCCTGCTTTTAATTGTTACTATTATTATTTTTGAAATGCTAGCTGAAGGTTATTTTATTTTAATTTTTTTCAATCTCTTTTTTTTTTTCCAGAAAAAGCGGCCTGTAAGATATGCATGTAACAAAATGGTGATTGATGGTGTAAACCCTTCATTTCAAGAGGTAACCCTTAATTAATTAAACCTAAGTACCAATTTTATTTATGTTTCGTTTCGGAAAAAAAAAAAAAAAAGTACCAATTTTATTTGATTTCATTTCTTTTAAGTCGTTTGGTTATTGCAATTTATATTGCACTATATTTTATTTTATTTATTTGACTCTCCTTTAAGCCCTGGACTTTAAGTTAAGGTTCTAAATTCAACAAAAAGTACCCTAAAAAAAAAATTTAAAAAAAAAATTCAACAAAAAGGAGCATAGGAATGTAAAAAATTAAGGTTTCAGCCTAATATGTGACAGACAAAGAAAAGTAACTATACACCTAACCACCTAAGTACTTGAAAAGGATACTAGCTGAGACCATCTTGGTTTGCTTAAAGACTACGTGTTTAAATTTCATTTAATTCATATTTATACGATATATTTGATAAAATGTTCATTTTTATTCAATACTATATAGGATATATTTGAGAAAATGTGATACATATATATATATATATATATATATATATAAAATATATATATATATATATATATATATATGATGCGCCACAAACACGTAGTAGTATTATTGGTTTTAAAACTTATTGATGATTTGAATGTACTTCCTATTATTAGTGTTTATAAAGATATTATTATGAGTGAGACACTGTACTCATCATATAATAATTTTTCACATATATATATATATATATATATATATATATATATATATATATATATATATATATATATAAAGTAATTTTCACATTGTGTACTTTCTAAATATTAACTCAATTAATCGATCCCTAGAGTTTGATCAATTTAGGAACATCAAAAAGAAATTCGATCTCATTAAAGTTGAATTTATACATAAAACTCGATTTTGGAGCGAATTTCGAACTCTGTTAAGTCGGATTTTTTTTTTCAAAGTGTGGTGTCCCTCGTTAACTCTTTTCATATGGGTCATCAGATGTTATTTTTGCTAAGAGTAGTGATAGTATCATAAAATGGAATTGTCACTACATTGTACACAGCACACTTTAAGACTATTAATTATGTGAGACTTATTGAACAATATATATATATAGGTCACTTTAGGACCATTATGAGTTGTAATATTTGTTGTGACACAAATATTTGTATTTTGTTAATGTGTGTGGTGGTTGATGTATGTATAATAGGGTGCAAAGGTGGTTGCACTTCACAGATCGGCAAAGGCAAGTACAATGGGGCGAGAAAATCAAGTGGTGATGGAGTATGACTTCTTTCCAGAGGGAAGAAAATTATCTGCAGCAGCAGCAGGGAAAAACAAAATCCATGAAGAAGACGAGGAGTTGATGATGAAGATGATGATGGTAGGTGGTGGTGGAAGTAGTAGAGGGGTGGTGGTGCAGGGTGGCGGCGCAGATGGTGGTGGTGGTGGTGGTGAAGCAGCAGCTTCTTGTTTGACAACCACCACTAGTACTGGTACTGGTACTGGTACTGGTGGTGCAGCAGATGATGCTTCCACTTATATCGATTTGTCCCTAAAACTTTCTTATTAGCAAGAAAGAGTTTGCTTCTTTTTGTTGTTTTTGTTTCTTGTCTCTTTTTTAGTGAAATTCTTGATATCAAGAACCCAAAACATTACTTTCCAGTTACCCTCTTTTGTTTTGTTTTAATGTACGTTGTTATTTACTACTACTACTGTTATTATTATTATTATTATTATTATTATTATTATTATTATTATTAATTAATACTAGTAGTAGTCCCAGAAATGAGCAGTTTGGATCTGACGTTTAAGTATTTGGGCATCTGATCTGGACCCCTCTTCTAGCTTTGTTTTTTATTGATGATCTCTAGACATGCATACTGATTATGTCAGCGACTTCCCTTCATTACTAGTCAGCTTTTCTACCATCTTAATACATCTGTTTTTTTTTTTTTTTTTTCTCCTCTCTCATTTAAATAGATCATCTTATTAGTTCTAAAAAAAAAAAAAAAAACAAAAAAAAGTTTCTTATTCATATTAAAATATGAAAACATTCCATTGCGGCAACATTATTCACATCCAACTTACCGATACATCATACTACTTACACCACACCAAAACGGAATTCGGAAAGTTGATCGATTCTTGTGTCAAAAATAGACTCTGAAAACATCGATTCTCACAATCGACATTCGAAAAGTCGATTTTTCACTTAATCTTAATGTGAATTTCGTTTTGGTGTGGTGCAAAGGTAGCAGTGGCGGAGCTAAATACAACTAAGCGGGGGAGGGGACAGTTGCCCCCCAAAAATCCGAAAAATATATACTAATATGTATAGTATGCATTGTGTATGCCCTTCTTAATTTTATTATTTGGCTCTTTAAAATTTTCGTTGCTCCTTTTACCCTAGATCTTGCGTCCGTCAATGAAAGGTAGTGTGGTGTATCGACATAAGTTCGGCCCTATCTTCAAAACCTAGCGTAGGTAGTTTTCATATTTGTCTTTTATGAGTCATAATATACTCCTTCCGTTCCTATTTAACTATCGTAGTTGTTAAAAGTAAAGTTTTCTTTTCATCTGTCGTAGTTATATTTAAAGCATTATTTATCGTATCTTTCTACATCCACCCTATTTATTAAGGGGCGAGAGATTGAAAATAATATTGCATTAATTATATTCAAGAAGTGTTATTGTCAATTTGATATTAAATCAAAACACTAACTACTCTACTTAATACGTGTGTTTTTAGCAACTGCGATAGTTAAATGAGAATGGACGGAGTGTAATATTACCCTTTCATCTTAAAATTTTAAAGAGAAATACACTTATTGAATGTTTATTGAACTCATCAAAGAAAAAAATATGAACATTTATAATTAAATATTACTACTACATCAAAATATACATAATGATGTTGGTGGTTATATAAAGATATTATTCAAGTTTCGTTGTCACACTTAAACCAGCCTTTGGATTATGATATTTTGTCAATATTTTTAAGGAAATGTCTTTTCACACCGTCATTTATCTAATTGCACAGTAATTCATTTTCAATTTTACCCTTAAAATTTTATCATTTACGTGCCTACATTCTGATCGGAGTTCGGTCAGAATGTGAAACATTATACCTACCCAAGTTTGGTCAGAACAAATTAGTTTATTCTGACCCGTATGTGGTCAGGAAAACATTACATGTTCGGCCTCTAAAATGGTCCGATACGTTTCCTAAAATTTTATAGTGCCGTGGTTATATTCTGACTTGAAATAAGATTATACCTACCCAAATGTGGTCAGAACAATATAACTTATTCTGACCCGAACGTGGTCAGAAAAATATTACATGTTCGGTCTCTTAAATGGTCCGATACGTTCTTGAAATTTTCATGGCGCAGTGGTTATATTCTGACTTGAAATAGGAGCGGAAAACTTAGTTTTTTCGGGCTATAAAGTGGTCGTATATTGCTTCCCAAACATACATTACAATCTCTTTATTCACCCCAAACATTGATCTGGAAACATAATGTTCTTGGTCTATAATTAATATGGTCTGAATAATATATAATTTCTGACTCATTTGGGTCAGAATGATATGCATGTTAAATGTCAAAACAAAGTCCACTTTCGCCCTTAACATGTGTGAAACATGTTTAGTGTGAAAAGACAGTCAATTTTTAAAAAGAAATAGAAAACGGCGTTGTTTTGATAGTAGTATAAGAATAACTCTTGTGTGTCATTTCTACTAAATCCAATGCCATCAATGTAAGAGATCCCTACGCAAATCATCACTTTGGTGTGTGATTATTGGCTGCAGTGCATGATATGATACGGGTAAAAAAAAAAAATTTAATTTCGTCAGATTATTAGTTATTTTATTTTATTTTTTTTCATTTTTGAATCTCAACTTGACTGCATTGGATCATTTTTATGTATACTTTCAAATTATGTTTTTTTAGGAAACTTTTAAATTATCGTTTAATAAGGTTGAATCATTTTTATGTGCTTTTTGGTCTCTTAATTTCTACGAGCCTTGGAATTCTCTAGTACAATAGGCACATAGCTTATTATTATTCACATGATGTATGTAACTCTTTTGTTATACATACACAAAAAAATACAGAAAAAAGAAATCATGTCTTTTCAGTCCTGAATAATTTTATATCTTTTTGTAAATTTAATAAATACAATAACATAAAAGGCTGCCACTTATTTTATTAATTCATACTTCCATAATTCCATTACATAAATTTTGTTAGGAGAATTCATATGCCTTTAATAAATTAAATGATTATTTAGGAAAAGGTTGTGAAGTACCACTTTTAATCTAAAATAAAAAAAAAAAAAGGACAAGAAAAAAAGATTGTGGCTGAGAAGGACAAAAACGCGCATGTTACTCGTGCGTGGCTCATGCGCCGACGCAGAATAGTTTTCAAACATCTTCATGCGAGACATATATTTCAATTTTTTTTTCTTTTCAAGCATATTTTTTCAACTTTCCCAAATGTTTCATGCTATGATGGTGCATTAAATTGGTTGGTTCGTTAAAGAATAATAACATGGGCACAACTTGTGAGATCGACACGGCAGGTGACACATTCATCATCTGCATCCTTGATTATAGTGTATGATCCAGTGATTAGAATGTACGTAGACCACCATGAATAATGATGCAGATAATTATTGTGTCACATGTTGTGTCTCACATGTCGTACATGTATCATTACTCTTCTTTAAATATCACGTTAATTGTTATAAAACGGATGGAGATAACTTCAGATGCAAGAAACAGAAACAGAAGCAATCAAACATAAACAATCAAAGGAGATAACGAAACAAGAAGAACACGATTTAACGTGGAAAACCTCTCGGTGGGAGAGGTAAAAAAACCACGGCGTAAAAGAGATATTTTATTATGCACCGAATTTTACTGATTTCAACACACTCGGATAATGAGACAACAAGCGTATTTATAGGCACAAATCCCTAAACCCTAGCCGCCAGGAATATTTGTCGAATCGCCATAAATACCCTTACACGTGTCCTCCTTTTAATGACACCGTATAGCGTCACATAACGTAATTAACGGATGTGGGACCTGCGCCGTATTCCAGGGACTCGTGCGGACTATCACCCCGTCGATAGTCACCCTCGCCGAAGCCTCGGTAGACTCCACCCTACGATGCACGTAATTGAATACACCTCTCACCGTCCATCACACAAATTCGAGTCTTCGATTGGTTCCACCGGATGTAGAGTTTAAGTCACTTTATGACAAATCTCCACCTTGACTTCAACTCTCACTGTAGTCAAAAACGGATTGCATAACCGGATGTACTTGTACCGGATGCATTCGTCAATGCCGGATGTACTTGTACCGGACTATCTCCACAAGATCCACTCCACCGATCCGCCCTCGCAAAGTTTCCGAAACAGTTACAAGCTTTGAATATTCGGTAAGTCCGGACAAAGCCGAAACTTACTCGTCGAACTGGTTTAGTGAACATATCGCCAGGATTCTCCTTTGTGCCAATCTTCTTCACAAAGAACCCTCTTCTCATTCCTCAAGAAATGATACCCGACATCAATATGCTTGGTTCTCTCGCGATGAACCCGATCCTTGGCTAAACATATTGCACTAAGACTCGTCACAATATATATCGGCTGATCCCGATGCAACCCCAAATCACCGACTAGCCCCTTCAACCGGATACCCTCCTTAGTCGCTTCAAGTAAGAGCCATATATTCTCGCTTCGCAGTTGATAAGGCTACCGTAGCCCGAAGAGTAGCTTTCCACCGACCACCGCATTTCCCAATGTAAACACATACCCGGTCATTGATTTTCTACTTGTCAACATCACTGCGCATAATCGCATCACAAGAACTGTGACCGGACCGATATCACCTCCATAAATGAGACCAACATCACCGTACCTCTCGTGTACCCGAATATCCTTTTAACGACTTTCCGGTGTTCCTTTCCAGGTTGAGCCATAAACCCGTCGACAACACCGATCGCCCGAGCCGATCGTGCCTAGTGCAAACCATGGCATACATCGGTCGCCAACCGCACTAGCATAGGGAACTTTTGACATATACTCCTTCTCTTCACCGATGGTGAAGCATAAACGGACAAATGAACATTTGATGCCATAGGAGTATCTATTGGTTTTGCGAACGGACATCCCAAACTTGGCCAATATCTTCGCACATAACCCCGCCGAGACAAGAACAACTTCTTCCGACTCCTATCTCTCCGCATCTCCATCCCCAAGATTTTCTTGGTCGCACCCAAATCCTTCATTTCAAATTCAAAGCACTAAGAAGGTTCTTCGATTTTGAACATCGACTTCCTTCTTCAACTATCGGCATGTCATCCACATACGTAACAAGATAGATATATGATCCATCTTTCAAATAGACCGAAGTAAACACAACAATCATAAGGACTTATGTTGTAACCCCGTCGAAGCATAAAGCTGTCAAACCTTTTATACCACCGCCTTGGAGCTTGCTTCAAACCATACAATGATTTCTTCAACTTGCAAACATAATTTTCCTTTCCGGGAACTTGAAAACCCTCGAGTTTGTGTCATGTATATCTCCTTATCCACCTCACCATGTAGAAAAGCAGTTTTCACATCCAATTGCTCAAGTTCCAGATCCTGTTGTGCCACCATTGCTAGTAACACCCTGATTGAAGTGTGTCTGACCACTGGTGAAAATATTTCATCAAAGTCAACCCCTTCCTTTTGACCGAATCCTCTTGCAACCAAACGTGCCTTATACCTGACCCCTTCTGCCTTAGTTATTCTTTCCTTTTTCTTGAAAATCCATTTACAAGTCACAACTCCCTTGTCAGTAGGTTGTTTGACCAATTCCCAAGTCTGATTCTTCAATAATGACTCAATTTCATCTCCCATGGCTGCATGCCACTGAGATGCTTCTATACATGTCACTGCTTCCCTATAAGTAGTTGGTTCAGCAACCTCTACTTCTTCTGCAACTTGGAGTGCATATCCAGCCAAATCATCATAACCATATCTCCTTGGAGGTATCCCAACATTAGATCTTCTAGGCCTGCTGGCAGCTAGACTCTGCTGATCCATGTTTGTATGACGCCCGCCGGGTCTCGGCGAGCCGGCTTGGATCGGATTCTCGGTTCATTATCCGGATCGGTATAGTGTTGATTTGGATCCACCGATTGTTGCATATCGGAGACTCCACCCGAAGCTCCACATGTTTCTCAACACTATCGATTCAAGACCGGTTTCGGACTCGGTAGACCTCCCCACCGATGAGTTTAACATAGAATTTTCATCAAACACAACGTCCCTGCTGAGGATTACTCTGGACTCTGCTGATGACCAAATTCTATATCCTTTCACTCCATCACCATACCCCACAAACACTCCCTTCTTGGCTCTTGGTTCTAGCTTCCCTTCACTAACATGATAGTAAGCTGTACTTCCAAAAACCCTTAGAACTGAGTAGTCAGCAGGCTTGCACGACCACATCTCAAATGGTGTCTTGAGATTGATCCCCGTGTGAGGACTCCCGTTGATTAAGTAGCAAGTCGTCTTAACGACTTTTCGCCCAAAATCTCCTTGATAAACCGCCTTGAGAGAAAGCATACATCTTGCCCTCTCCAGTAGAGTTTGATTCATCCTTTCAGCTACACCATTCTGCTGAGGTGTATTCCTTACAGTATGATGTCTGGCAATACCCTCAGCTGCACAAAATGAATCAAAATCCGTCCAGCAGAATTCCAGACCATTATCTGTACGAAGCTTCTTGATTTTCTTGCCTAACTGATTTTCCACTAGGGCTTTCCACTGCTTGAAGTTATTGAATGCATCACTTTTGTTCTTCATCATCACCACCCAAGTCATCCTTGAATAGTCATCTATGAATGACACAAAATATCTGTGACCACCCAATGACTCAACTTTTGATGGACCCCAAAGAATCGAATGGATATAATCAAGTGTTGCCTTTGTATTGTGCAACCTGCCGAGAATTTACTTCTATGCAACTTCCCAAACACACAATGTTCACAAAAGTCCGGATTCTTGACCTTATATCCCCCAAGAAAACCTGTGTCAAGAAAGAATCTCGCATACCCCTTTCACCCATGTGACCAAGTCTCATGTGCCACAGTACCGAGTCTCTTGCCGAGATCGGTGAACTGCCGAGGATGCAACAAAGAAGCGGTGCGGATACGTAGATCCTTGTAATATATACAAGGTTCCCCTCTTGATGCCTTTGAGGACCACAACCGAATCTTTGAAGACATTCAAATTGTCCACCTTCACCCTTGAAATTGAACCCCTTGTCATCCAAGTAGACTAAGAGATACCAAATTCTTGGTCATCTCGTGGAACATGTCTTACATCTTTCGGTGTACAAAATTTACCATCCTCTCGTCCTTAACTTCACCGAGCCAATTCCCACAACTTTGCAAACCTTCTTTGTTGGCCATATAGATTTGACCACCATCTATCTCGCTCATAAGTAGAAAACCACTCCCCGTTTGGACAAATATGGTAGGATGCTCCAGAATCAAGTATCCACACATCATTATGGTGTGTAGAATCCCCCCGCAACTAGAACCGCATCCTCATCGATTGCTCGGTAGCCAAAGCCGCTGTGCCGAATTGCCTTCCCCGCTTGTTTCTTCTTCCTTGGACAATTGGACTTCCAATGTCCCCGCTCCTTACGGTAATTACGTACATCGCAGACTTAGGACCCTTGGACCCCGACTTCTTTTCTTCTTCTCGCCCATATCCTTTTCCACTATTGTCGCTAGCTACTAGCCCAAGAAACTTAACCGTTTGTCCCGGCGAAACTTGTGTCTAAGCTCCCCGGCATGTAAGGCGACCTCACATCCTCCAAAGTTATCGTATCCTTTCCAACTATGAAAGATCGCACAAAGTTTTCATATGATGCCGGTAATGACACCAACAGGATTAGTGGCCGCATCTTCATCTTCAATTTTAACATCAATATTCCTTAAATCAAGCAATATTGTGTTCAAATTCGGTCCAGATGTTCCCTCGGTGGACTCCATTCATGCATCTTCAAACCGAACAACCTCTCGTTTCAACAACAACTTGTTGGTCGGTGACTTGGTCATATACAAGCTTTCAAGCTTCTTCCACAACTTGGTGCGGTGTCTTCCTCAAGAACCTCGGTGATAACATCATCGATAAGCACAACATGATGGTTGAATGTGCTTTCTCTTCCAGACCGGCATAATCTCGCACCTCGTATTTGGTTTGTCGATAAAGGATTCCACAAACCCCGTTTGTTTCAACAAGTGCACGCATCTTGATTTGCCACGGACCAAAACTCGTTCATTCCCGTAAATTTATCGATTTTTACGTTTACCGCCGACATCTTTCCTTGCTAAAAATACAACTTTATCACGGATCCTAGCACCTTGCTTTGAAGGCCTTGGTGAAGATGAAGTTGATCGTACGCATCGTTTTCTCCAGAACCTCTCTCGATACCACTTGTTATAAAACGGATGGAGATAACTTCGGATGCAAGAAACAAAACGAAAGCAATCAAACATAAACAATCAAAGGAGATAACGAAACAAGAAGAACACGATTTAACGTGGAAAACCTCTCGCGGGAGAGGTAAAAAAACCACGGCGTAAAAGAGATATTTTATTATGCACTGAATTTTACAGATTTCAACACACTCGGATAATGAGACAACAACTGTATTTATAGGCACAAATCCCTAAACCCTAGCCGCCAGGAATATTTGTCTGAACTGCCATAAATACCCTTACACGTGTCCTCCTTTTAATGACACTGTATAGCTGTCACATAACAGAATTAACAGATGTGGGACCCTGCTGTATTCCAGGACTCAGCAGACTATCACCCTGCTGATAGTCACCCCGCTCGAAACCTCGCAGACTCCACCCTACTGATGCACAGAATTGAATACACCTCTCAGCTGTCCATCACACAGCTGAGTCTTCAGATTGGTTCCACCAGATGTAGAGTTTAAGTCACTTTACTGACATTAATATTGTTGAAGAGGAAATGATAAGCCATTAATGTCAAACAAATTAAAAAGTGTAACATGCTCTCTTATTTTATTTTATTTTGCTCAAAGCCTCCGGTATCCGGAACCCACTGGTCCGATTAATCTGGAGTTCGGCCAGGGTCGTGCCTACAAAGTCATGCTCTCTTATTTTATTTTATTTTGCTTAAAGCTTTCGGTAACCGGAACCCACTGGTCTGACATATCTGGAGTTCGGCCAGGGTTGTGCCTACAAAGTCTGACTCTTACTCAGGGATAAGATCTGACCAAGAGCTCTTTCAACATGGCGCCTCAGAGCAGAATCGAACCGATGACCTCTTTAGATATTCTCAAATCACTTACCACTGAGCTGCCTAATGCTTTGTTACATGCTCTCTTATTTTGACCTGAATAAATATGAATATTTGTGGGATTTGACTTTGATATAATATTAAATATATAGATTCAACAACATATAAAAATATACAAGCTAGCCATCTTGCAAATCACAGCTATAAAATGAGAGAAAATTCACTTTTTTTTACTGTGATAAAAATAATTGATAAGTCCAGTTTGGCACATAATTCAAATTCTATCAAATAATGTTTGAATGAATGTTACCATTTTTATTAGATAACTGATTGGACCTCACCTCAAGGTCCTCAACTATTCAACTACAACACAACACTTTCGCACCCCTGATGATGATATAAATTTATTGATCGATATATGTTTCACTATGATCGATCAATATTGTAAATATGTATTATACCATATATTGTGGCACAATTTAATGTAGGGTTCTATTGGCACCCCACTTCTACTACCGGCACCATAACAAATTACTCCGGCACCCCCATGATTTTTGATAAACGGAACGTCAGTGTTACTGACGTTGCTATTGAGGTGTCCAAAAACAAAAGTTATTGACACCGACATTTATGTTATAAACGTGTTACAACTTAGGAACGTCAGTCCACCGACTTTAAACTAACTTTCGTTTTTTAATAACAACGTCAAATTAAACTGACGTTAGTGTTCAATATCAACGTCGTTTTATAAAAAAAGAAAGATGTTAGTTCACTAGTGTTGTACGTATAAAGCAATCTTCCCATAAATTTCCTATACACTTCCCTAGCACATGAATGGGTGAAATTTTTTGGTAGTACGTATTTACGTAGGTACGTATGAGATACGAGCAGCTAGCGAAGTTACAGAAAAAAATCGTGTGGACAGAAGTGTTTAGCCGTACCTACGTACGTACCACTACGCAAAAACTTCCCGAAAGCTGGAGAGCAGCTAGCGACCATTTTGAAAACCCTATATAGGTCAAGAATAGGACATACACCATCTCTCTCTCTTCCAGTACTTACTGTAATAAATAAATAAAAAGTATAATTTTGCTGAAAAGGGATGGCATCTTTCTGTTTTTTGTGCTGAAAAAACAAAACTTCATTACAGTGCATGCAGTTTATGTAACAACTATGAGTTAAGAAGAAGACATATTGGGATATATATATATATATAATTTATACAAGTTTAAAAAAAGACCAGATGAAAATGTGAAATAAAAAAAGCTAACAAGTGCATTAAGTAGTTATAGCAGTACACATAAAGCATGCATAGAGATTGGGTAAGCAGCTTCTGAGTCTGCTTGCTTGCTGCAGGTAGATAGGGGGTGGGGTGGGGTATGGGGTGCAGATTCAGGGGGGCATACTTACTGACCCATTGTACAGATGCAGCAGTACAAAAGTGTAGTAATGGTGTATTAATATAAAGCTGGAGGAGATTTTCTGGGAAGTTTTTTTGGTGCACCCGTCGTATGCGCGTGAAGCCGTATGGTATGATCCAGTGGTGGATCCAGAAATTTTTCCAGTGAGGTCACCAAACTGTAAAACTAAATTTTTTTATCCCAAAAATTTGTTTCAGTGGAGTCATCGAAGTCTAAAACTATATTTTTTACCAACAAAACGATATTTTTTAACAACAAAACTATATGGTTTTAATACTAAAAAAATTCTCCGGATCTTAGTGTGGGTCACGTGACCCCCCCCCCCCCCCCCTCCCTAAGTGTACATACCTCCGCTACTGGTATGATCAACACCGTCTGTTTCTAATCCGGATTCAAACAATGTGGTTCGAATTTGTTTAGCTGTTACTCCTCCACAAATGGAGATACCATTCAAGAACTTTCAGAGTTTTTGAAACGAAATATTAGAGTAATTATACGGACATAACCGCTATGTCACAGTTGTTGATCATGATAAGACTCGTCATAATAAACAGTGCAAATAACTGTTATTTCATTCGTTATGACACGTAACTGTTGTACTCGTATCATTACTTAAACTTTTTAGGACGTTGAAACTAAAGCTAAATTGAAGCTTTCTTTTGAGGTACAGTGTTTTGATTGGATGCTCAATCTTTTCTCTAGGCTCTATGTATCCCATCTATAGCATATGACACAACTAACTTTTTACTTTGTTCTTACCATTTATATGGATTCTCTGTTCCATCAAATTTTTTTTTTGTTTTTGTTTTTGGATTACTCATGAATTTTAATTTTTCTTGGACCACATGCACCACACAGCTATGGTACGTTTTGTATTCAGTTTTTTTATATTTGTCCTCTACCAATTTAATTCTCAGAAGACTAAGTTTGCAAAATTGGAAAAATAGATTGATTTTCACGGACATATTTACGGTTTATATATTTTTATATTCACAATTGGTATTCAAAATCTTCATAAGATTTTTGACATGTGGACAGATTTTGTCAATTTATACACATTGTATGTATGTGTACTCTTTGAATAGAATGATCATACAATCCGAAATCCATATTTATAAGTTTGTTCATATTCACCTCTTTCCCCATCCCTTTTAAAAAAAATTCATTTCTCTTTTTACCGACAACTCAATTCCTTATTAACATAGTACTGTGGACCTACTCAACTAAGTTGGAGATAATGTATACATTTATATAAATTTGTTTAGGAAATACTACTGGTCCCAATCAATATAAAAAAACGGATCATTCAGGTTTATGGTTATATCAATATTCAAATAATAGGGATCGTTAGATTGAGGTGATACATTATAAGATATTGTGTATCATAAAAATGACTTTAGCATGTTAAAGAGGTTAAACATCATCACTTAATTCCACTGGCTGAAATTAAAAAACAAAAAATGCAATTAGAAACAGATTAATCCTTCAATTGCATTTGCTTTTAGGGAATCACATTTCTCTTCGTCTACGTTTCTTCGACTTCGCTAATGTTCTTCTTCCCCTTTTGTCTTCCCATCCACACATCTCCGGTCATCGGGTATGGATCGCATAAACAAGTATTGATTAATTTCAAAGAAATTGTTTCCTGAGAAAATTTCATAATTATTATGATATATCGTGAAGAATCGATTTTAGGTTTTATGATTACCAGGAAAAGTTTTTGTTTCATTTGTTTTTATGCATGAAAAAGAGAAAAAATCATTAAAGATTTACTGCAATTGCTCAAAGAGAAAGATACAGTAATTACAAACAAACTAGTAGATCAACACTCAACAGAAACTAGTAGATGAAAACCCGACGGTTATTCCCAAGCCTCGTAATTGGATATAACAGTATGAACGGAAATTGATTAGATGTTTACATGTATTTTATTGCAATTGTTAACTTGTGTTTAGCAGGCCGGGTAAAATAATGGATTAGATCTGTTAACATACAAGGTAGTTCTGGTGTATTAAGAAATTGATCTAACGGAAGTAATTATTCACATACATTTTCTACGGTCGAGATTAAAAGCTGGTTCATCCCTTTCAATCATTGAGCCGCCAATAAGCATTGATGTAGTAGTTTTTGTTGATGCCTCAGGACCAAGAGGTCCTGAGTTTGAGTCAATTAAAGCAAACTGTGTTTGTATATTAGCTATCGTTTCCATCAAAAATAATTATGAGCTTGTGATAGCCCATATTTTCACGAAAGGGTATTTATGTTATTTTGGAGATTTTCCGTGTATCATTATACTTCTCTGCTATATGAACCGAAATTGTATGTGTTATATCAAGGGTATTTTCAGGATTACATTATTATAACACATAACACTTCTCTTACACTTTCCACTAACTTCCACCACCCTTACACATCAACACCTCATCTTGCATACTCCATACTCCAGCTCATTCCACTTACAAACTCTTCGATTGCATTGCACCTACAAACAGCACCACACCAACACTTCCACCAAAACACTCCATCATTCTTGTTATACCCGTAGTATCGTATGCAAATAAAATAAAGAAAATGAACAATTTGTTTATTAATCTGAGTAAAGTACAATTACAAGAAAAGAAAAACGAAATGAAGCAGTAAAGGATATAAGGACTGAGGCGAGATGAACTCTGTCCTTAAGACAAATTTGCTCCGACTTATACCCACGGATTATGAAATTGTCTCCCAGGATTACTCAGTTTACCTGTTCAAGAGGGAGGTACTTCAACTCCTGAACAACGTCGAACTCTGACAGTGCTTCAGAAAAACTCTTCAACTATTTATGCGGGAATATGAGTATTTGTGTTGTAGTTCTATGTCCTTTCCATTGCACTAGAGGGCCTTTATATAGATAGCAAAAGAGGAGAAGTAAACTGAAGTGTAATGAAAGCATCAGGTGAAGGATCTCCACTAACACTTGTAACTCCAGCAATAAAGCAATTGAAGGCATCAGTTGAAGTGCTCAACTATCTTTGTAATAATGCATCAGATGTAGATGAAGGGATTCAGCCTTTGAGCCGAACCGAATCGAATCAAACTTCTGACTATGAAGGGAACTCAGCTCGAATCAGCTCATCAGAATGTTGAATAATTATTTGACAAGTTCAATGTAACTTTGTCCAAAAAGTTAAGTATTGCCTCGGTCACACAAAGGCCCAATTCCCCAAGCCCAAGCCCAAGGTCAAGGTCAAGGGTCTCGGGCGGGCGGGCGGCGGTGCGCGCGCGCACGCGTGTGGCAATTTTAGCAGAACATCGTTTAACTAAAACCATTCGAACTCTCTCCCTTTCCTTGGAGCTTATACCCTTTAAATAACTTTATCATTTAAATATTGAGAAAAGATTAGCACACTTCCCATGTGGGATTAAGGAAGTTGAACTCTTCAACTTCCAAGTTTCAACACTTCAATTTTTCCAACTAACCAACTTCAAGCCTTAATTTCTCATTCACCCGATATCCGAATTGAATGATTCAAAGACCTATCTTCATCTATGTCACACGTAGATTAAAAAGTCATCATAAACTATTGATAAACTATACAAAAGTCTATTCGAAACTGGCTCATAAAGTGGTTGAAAAAATTATTAGAAAATCATTTTAAAATGTTTTAAAACATTTTCCCTTTTTCTTCTATTTTTCTCCAACAATCCCCCACATGACTGGAAATTAATGCAAATGCAGACCCTGAAGAGATTTCTGACAGAAAAATATTGCATCAAGAGAGGTAGCTTCTGGCTTTGAGCCTGCCTTAGTGAAATACTATCGGATTCACTCGGCTATTCAGTGAACTATGTCTTGAAATGTTCAGCATTTATTGTAAAACCAGACAATAGCACTCACACAATATTTCCCTTAACACCGTATTTGGTTCTCATGGTTGTGTTCATTTTGGCCATGAATCACCCCTGGTTTCAGAAAGTGTGTTAGAGTTTTCTAGCCTCTGAATTCTCACAGAAGTGTCCCCACTTCACACTTACATATGTGATCTCCTATCAAGAGTATCCTGCCATACCCTACTTGAATTCACCAAGTTATAGGAATCATTAAAAGTTTTCACTTAACCTTTACACCACTAAGAGATAACACTTTTATTCACAGTATGGGTAAGTATTCACTGAACCTTCATAACTTAGTTGTCCCTTTGAACCATGATCTTGGGATCTCTAGTCAACATGGTTGGGTTATCATTACAAAGTGTTTGTCGTAATAGGCTTTAGTCCCATTCCGAGTGTCAATTTTGACATTTGATATCTAGGTAAGCCTTTGGTAAGTGAATCCGCAAGATTCTGCTTCGATCTAACAAAATCGATGGAAATCACACCATTAGAGATCATTTGTTTAATAGTATTGTGTCTGCGACGTATATGTCTACACTTACCATTATACATACTATTTTGTGCCCGACTTATAGCCGACTGACTATCACTATGTATGCTTATTGGAGCAATAGGTTTAGTCCAGCAAGGAATATCCTATGTGCAATTAAGCCATTCTGCTTCTTCTCCTGCCTTGTCTAATGCAATAAACTCAGCTTCCATCGTGGAACGAGCTATGCACGTTTGCTTGGTGGATTTCCATGACACTACACAAGACCACCAATAGTGAATACATATCCACTTGTGGATTTTGAATCTTTTGAGCCGATATCCAATTAGCATCACAATATCCTTCTAATACCGCCGGATATCGCGTATACCGTAATCCGCATTCATTGTAAATTTTAAGTACCTCAGTACTCTATTCAAAGCTTTCCAATGATCCTCACTTGGATTACTTGTAAACATGCTTAGTTTATTCACAACACACGCTACGTCAGGTCTAGTACAGTTGGTTATACACATCAGACAACCTATGATTTGTGAATATTTCAATTGAGACACAGGTTCACCTTTGTTCTTGACTAAGTGCAAACTTAAGTCAATTGGAGTTTTTACAGGACTTTCATGAAAGACATTAAATCTTTTTGGAACAGACTCAATGTAATGAGACTGTGACAACGCAAGCCCATCAGACATTCTAGAGATTTTAATCCCAAAAATTACATATGCAACTCCCATATCCTTCATATCAAAAATCATTGTCAACATCTTCTTAGTATTCATGATTATATCACGATTACTTCTCATGATCAATATGTCATCAATGTATAGACATACTATCACATAAGAGTTAGAAGTGTTCTTGATATAGACACATTTGTCACACTCGTTAATTTTAAACCCATTTGACAACATCGTGTGATCAAATTTTTGGTGCCACTGTTTTGGCGCTTGTTTTAGACCATACAATGATTTAACGAGTCGACACACTTTGTG
Source organism: Gentiana straminea (assembly GCA_036785695.1). NCBI lineage: Eukaryota > Viridiplantae > Streptophyta > Magnoliopsida > Gentianales > Gentianaceae > Gentiana > Gentiana straminea. Next base: position 9,314,460 of record JAVUPR010000497.1, on the reverse strand, counting down.
TTCTTGACCTGGAACTACAAACCCCTCGGGTTGTTCCATGTATATTTCTTCCTCTAATTCACTATTTAAGAATGCAATCTTATCATCCATTTGATGGATTTCCAAGTTATAGACCACAACAATCGCAATAAGAACCCTTATCGAAGTGATTCTAGTTACTGGTGAATATGTATCGAAAAAATCAAGACCCTCTTTTTGTCGTTTACCTTTGGCTACCAATCTGGCCTTATATTTATCAATAGATCCATCAGCTTTAAGCTTTTTCTTAAAAATCCACTTATAACCGAGTGCTTTATGCCCTGGTGGGATAGTAACCGATTCCCAGATGTGATTTTGCATAATGGAGTCTATTTCACTTTTGATTGCTTCTTTCAATGAAGGCCCTTCTGGATTTGACATAGCCTCAGCATATATTCTTGGATCATTTTCTACCAAATAGATGAGAAAATCTGGACCAAATGACGTTGAAGTCCTAGCCTCTAGTTACCTCTGGTAGGGACGATCCGGGAACAGTCTTGGTCGTCCTGACGAGGACGCTAGTCCCTTATAAGGGGGGAGAATGTAAAGTCCCACATAGGAAAAATAGTAGAATGCTCACTCCCATATAAGTGTGAGACATAAATGTCTTGTCAACTCGGGTTAGCCCTTTTAGACCAAGTGAGGACGGCGGTCTAAGCAGTTGACCGGACCATTTATGACTCATTTAGCACTACCAGGCCCGGGGCCTAGGGCGTTACAGTGACAACAGCAACAATAAAACATCCACATGCATGAGACAATTGTCAGTTTGGATCGGCCAAATGTAAAAATAAAAATTATAAAACAGCAACAAAAAATGGCAATCTTATTATCTTGATTATTCAGAAATTTCCAAACTACTTGTAACGCCCCGCTCTCAGATACCGAGTCCTTATCCGGAAACGAAACGCTCGGCACGTATAATATTAAATAAAATCAATATTATACGTAAGCTTCTACTACGTCGTATCGAGTTTAGCAAACGGAAGCTAAAAAAAGACTCGGCAAAGCATCGCAAATGCTCAAGCAAGAGTAGATTACAACATACTAAAGATAGAAAGCTTAACTTACAACAACGATATAAACCTTACAACGTATGATGTTCAAAGCAAACGATTCAACACTTGTCTTACAAACTTGAAAATAAAAGTACAGCATGATCTTTAAAGATAAGATACACCATAATCTAGTACAATGTTTATAAACTAAAACAACAAAGAAACATCCCCATCACATATCATCATCAAACTCCTCAACGAGCTCAAGATCAACATGTTCGTCTTCTCACCCCAAAAACATACAACAAAACATGCAATTGAGGTAAGTACAAATTACTTAGCAAGAGGAAGAAGTTAATGTATAACTAGGTCTTACAACGAAAATGTGCTTAAACTTAATTAAGTAATCTTTATGTGACCGACTCAATTCTATGGTTCACTGTATGCTCATCTACATGTCATGACTAACTGTTTCTAGCTTAGCTTATCTTTGTTACATCAGCATTCAAGGGTACTACGCATGGTGCTACTCACCATGAAGTATCTGGGTGCAACCTATTGGTGGATCACACCAATAGCCACAGGGGAAAGCCCGATAGTGCACGCGTTCGGCGAAGTCCCTCCGCACATTGAGTCGAATAGACTTACGGGGTTAAATTCCTCCGCACTTCGAGTTTAGAAGACTTACGGAGTTATTCACTTTATCTGACCGCCCACACATCGCGATATGAACTTGTGCGTTACCAAGAATGGATTGATGTTTAGTCTTTTAACTACACAAGTACGTTTGTTATTAATTATTAACTAGCCACCTAAGTATTTTCAAGTAAGATCCCTCACCTCTACTACTCTCTTTCCTAGACCACTAGATACGGACAAGGCCTAGCACACACACAGACATTGAGGAATGCTAATTTCTCAAAGCACAAGCCATTCATACCCTTCCGACAGTCCCGGACTTCAACTCTATGGAAGAGTACATCCGGTGCCGGAACCAAACGTATCATAAGCTTCATGTTCATTTATTCAAGGCAGGCCTTTGGTCAATGGAGTATGAAGTTCATTCTGGATTATTGGACCACTACTGCACTACAACAAAAAAAAAAGGATGACCAAGTTACTTGGGTTGGATTTCACTATTGTGTACAAAAAGAGAAGTGGAAATGTAGTGGTTGATGCCTTGTACATACAATGTCATGTTTAGGGATCACCGTGTGTTGTGAGCACAATATCCTCTTCTTTGATGCAAGAAGTAACATCCAACTACAAGGTGACTGATGTAAGTCAACCGAATGATGTAATTTTATCCCACTTCTCAAGCTTTTAGTGACGCTTTTCTATCAAATTCATGCAATTATGTTATGAAATTGATCAAGAGTTGTAAATAGGTTTTAAGTATCTAATCCCATATTTTTAGGCTTTTATGCCACCTTTTTGTTATCGGAATTATGCGGGGTATCGTTTTTGGCTTTGTTTTGCAGATACCCAGGTTAGATACGAGTTTTGGAAGGTCTTGGAACAACCCATCGAGCTTTAGAGAGGTTTCTTGTTGAAGAAGTTAGAGAATCAAGCTAAGAGTAGAATGTCGGCGCACGCCGAGTGCACAGTCGGTGGACGCCGGATTTTGACAGTTGAGAATCTGAGTAGCAGCTAATGAGTCTGACACATCCAACTTCCTCTCAGAAGTCGATGCACGCCGAATGCACAGTCGGCGGATGCCGAAAGACCCGGATTTCAAGTTTTAAAGCTTATTCTTAACTTCATTTCGAGGGGGGCTGAAAAAATATACACTTTTCTCCATCTTGAAGGCACTTCCACTTTCAAGGCTCATCTAGCCAAAATCACCGCAAATTTAGCTTTTAAATTACAAGTGTAAACATTAAGAATTCTTGTTTGATATCTTAGATGAATTCTATTTGGATAAGTTTGTAGCTTTTCGGATACACTCTCTTCATTGGAGCTTTTGAAGATTGAATGCAAGTTTTCCTTTTTCAAGTTGATAGCTTGTGATTGGTATAATTCTTAGCCTTTACTTTGATTTAATTGTTCTTATGGTTATGAACTCTAACCTTGACATAGTTAGGCTCATAACTATGAGTGGCTAGTTTCACACTAGCCAAGATAATGTGAAGTGAAGATGGATTCTTTTGATTGTGAATGAGTTGGTAGTTTTACATTTGAGTCTCTTGGAGTGTTGAACCTTCTTTTACTTGATAATGTTGATAGCAATCTAGGAAGTAATTAACCCTAGTTTGCATACTTGATAGAAACCGAAAGGATATATTGAGTGTGGGAAAGAAGTAGAAGAATCGGAAGGTAAAACCGACCTTGAGTGGAATTCGGTTTCTTATCCGAGGGTAGCCTAGGCTTGTGTTCAAGTGCATATCATGTTGAATCATTAGACTTAGGGTGCCTAAGTCAAGGAGGAGACATAGAGTGATCTCGTGTATTCGAAAGAAGGGGGATTGCTAGTCTAGGAACACACCGGTTCACGCTCTTGAGCATTTCAGGAAGGAAGGTAGGTGACCACTCATTCATAATTGAGAAAGTCCGTTAGATCAAAGCATTATCTTGGTTAGTTCCATTTTTCATTCGAGTTTAGTTATAGCAAGAACCAGTCAACGTTTCCACAATTTGCGACTTGGATCAAAAGTATGAACCTAATCGGTGGTTAACCAACACACTCCTTGTGGGATACGACCTTGACTCACTAACTAGGCTACAGTTGACCCGGTACACTGCCGGTTAGACTGAACACCCAGAATTTTGACGTCAGTGACCTAGATGTGGAGGAAAATTTTCAGGCATTGATGATTAGTACAACCTTAAATCCCCTTTACACTATGCACCATGAGATTACTTAAGTACAAAAGGAGGATATACATAGGAACCCCTGAAGGTTTGAGATCCATTTTTTGAGAAGTTTGAGATCTAAATTGATAGGGAAGTTGCACTCAAGTCCAATAGAGGTCATTCAAGGGTCAGGGCATGTTATAGCATGATTAAGAGACTTTTTACTAGCCCCAACTTAAAAAGAATATTCAAGAAATGATCCAAAAGTGTATTACTTGTCAGCAGTGCAAAAGTCTACATGATAAACCTCAAGGATTGCTCCACCCATTATCAGTCCCTCACATTCATGGTCCCAACTCAGCATGGATTTCCTAAGTCTAAAGGAAAGGAAGTCGTCATGATAGTAGTGGACAGACTAGCCAAGTTCAACCACTTTATAACACTTGAGAAGAAGAGGCAAATATCATCACAAAAGTGTGGAATAAAGCATTAATAATACTTAAACGAACAATATAAATATCCTTCAAATAAATCCGTACAATTAGTTTATCTTAGAATAAATATAATTAATTAATACACATGTGACACAATGAATGATCCTCTGTCTTTAACATTATTAAATTTGACCTACAATAAATTATTTAACAAAGAGTATTTACAGTTGTAATCGAATGTAAGTATAGAATATACATAATTAAAACATTACACATTTGTTGGACACATTGTATTTTGATTATTTTTTTAGGTTAGAAGAAACTTAGAAACAGATACTTGAGACAAATCTCCATTCGATACCAATAAAATACATGATTTTATAACTAAAAAACCTCATCGTATTTAAAAGAATGAAAATGTAACATGACAAGTTTGATTCAATGCCTATTTGTAAGAGAAATAAATTAATTATACCAAGCATAAAGTTACTGTATAACAATTGTCATTATTTAACATATAATTATTTTATAAATTAAGTGCATGGTCAATAATATAGGTATGGTATTAGAAACATTAGCCTAACACGTGCAAAACACATGCATTTTGCTAGCACAGTTAAACCTCCTGAAGACGATGCATATAAGAGGGCCAATTAAACCTCCTGAAGGTTTTTATGACAGTTTACAACGAACAATTTGTTGGGAAATTTCCGATTGCCTTTGAATCCAGCATTCATAAATGTCTAGATATTTGTCTAGAGATTTTTAAGTATCAATTCTTATATGCTTCATTATGTTGTAACAATAGACGTGTTTATAATGTTATTTTGTTTAGATTCTGTTTGTATTGATATTTATTCCATAATTAAATTTACAATTGAAACAATCAACTCATATAAGGTTATCATTATTCATTATACTATTATTTTATAAGTTAAACACGTACTTAACAATGTGTAATGTTAAATTATGTTGTTAAATTTCATTTTAATATATCAATTTAACCAACACGTGCATTTTGCTAGTATATTAAAAGATTGTCTAAATAAATAATGCAAATCACAATATATATATATATATATATATATATATATATATATATATATATATATATATATATATAAGGGAAGGGATTTAACCCAATCACCCGACCCGCACCCGGTTATAACAAATAAAAATAAAACCGCTATTGGTTTCGGTCTTATCCCACGTTCTTCCCACGTTTGCCCACGATTCATTCCTCCCACGAATGTCAAGCAGTTGTCTACGTCAAATTTGTCATCCCATTCATTCACTTTCTATGCCCATTTGCTGTTTCAAAACTACAAACCCCAATTTCGAATCAGAGACAAACAATTCGAAAAAATGATATCTGCAAATCAAGGCAGTTAGTCTGTAAGTATAAGCTAGCAGTTTTGGTATTGCTTATAGATTTTTTTCCAACAATGGTGCTGCACCGTAACGCTTTCAGCTCTTGATTTCTCTTTTTAATCACAAATCATGGCCATTACTTTGTTCATATCTGTATCTAATATCTATATGCTAAAATTCTGCAGTTTTAGTGTTGTTTGTATGGTATTATTTCAGCAATGGTGGGCCGTTTCTTCGAATGATGGCCGCCGGAAGAGGTTTCTTTGCCCTTGCAGGTCGTGCAAACCATTGTTGTTTAGTAAGTTTATATTCCGCATATTCTGTATTTTATGTGTTTCCTGATTGTTCAACACTTGATCCCTATTTAAAGATGGTGTTTTTTTTAATTGATATTCACTATTGTAAAATTCTCACGGCTCAAAGTTCTTTAATTCATTTTGCACTTATGATCAGGATAAGTTCTCCAATGCCAGAGATGTGTCTGTACTAATGTGTTACCACCACAGGTAGGTTTTCACAGTTTATATTTTTTAGTTTTCAGGGAAGTACAACACTCAGTAGTGGGAAAAGTTTGATAAAAAGGTAATAATGTTTTTCCCAAAGATGGTTGTGCATTTTCTTATTTAGGTTTTATTTATTTTATATAATCTAATGATTTCTTCATTTTCTTAACCTTGTGAAATTGTGACTGCACTGGTGAGTCGTCATTGAGAGAGATTATCCACTCTACAACAGGTATAATTGTGGCTGGTAATTCTGTCTTTCGGTAACCATGGATATGATTTTTACACTCTAAACTTTTAAGTGCATTCTATTTCTGAATATATGTTTGCACAGTTGTATCTTTATGAGAATTAGTGTTGCCTACGCGTTTACTGATATCGTGTTTGGTCATTTGAGACGAATATGATGTTCTATCTTTTTAACAAGCCTATGATGAGATAAAAATTGTCGGAACATGCCACAAAATAAAGACCTCAAGACATGGTTTTTTCCCCTTTATCTGTATTATGTAAAATTCCTTTTGTTGAAGAATGTGGCTTTTGGAAATTTGGTGAGTACAATTATTCAACAAGTATGCCTTGCTCTTTTGTCCGCAAGTTAAATGAAGATTAGGGACACAAAGTAAATTTAGCAAACAAACTTTCATGTTTTCTCGTTATTTGATGAGCGAGTTGGTTGTAGTACTTACCATCTATTTCATACACAATGTTTGTTTCTCTTTTTTGTCACCATTTGGTTATCATAATGTTGTTGCTACTTGTGATTTAGCAACGGGACAATGAGGTATGAACACTTTTTTTTTTTTTTTTCGTTGAACGGCAGGATAACCGGTTTGAAATAATGAGATATCCATTCTTAGTGTTTGTTGTTTGTAGAGATAGAGATATTGATTTAGACAGAAAATATGTCCCTAGGATGACCGGAAAAGTTAATGAGTTTACAATAGGATCTTCTGATCATTTCATCTTCAATTAGCAATGCTTTGTTTTTTCAGTTATCTGATGTCTCTTCCATGTCATACAGCTGCTTGAGAAAATAAGAGGGGTTGGTTGTAGTGACCATAATTTTAAAAAACAATTGTTTAAAAACTATGCCATCTTTATTTTCTATAGTTGAGAGTCATGTAACATACTCGGTCATGCATGGTACTATGACTACAAACGATGACATGACAAAATTCTTCTTGCTGAAAAAGGCTGCATGCCAACCCTTTTTCCTCGCTGAAGATAAAGATTTTATCAAAATATTTCATGGATAAATTTAAAGTACCTGGCAGCGCATGAATTCAAATGTTTCTAATTTTGATACCAAGCATTTTGATACAGTAGTGCCATATAGTAGTAAGTTAGCCGTCAACATGTCCTTCGATCTTTTTCGTGGTAGTTGTCCTCCCCATGAAACATACTACAACAATGATAGTAAGAGTGGTTAAGTGTTGAGTAGAACTGTGGAAGTGTTTGAGTTTTTGCTGTTTTTAGCAATGTAATCGGATTAGTTTGGTAGTTGTGGTAAGAGAAATTTCAATGATATGTTGTGGATTTCAGAATGTAAAAAATTGTTGGATTCTCTCCTTTCAGATTAATAAAATCTCTATATGCTGTTAATTGTTTTTACATGTTTGTATGTCAAACATTTTATTTTCCAATTATTTTTCACACGATTGTTGTCCCGTGCATTCCACGGGTTTTGGAAAAGGTGATAGATTTTGATGAATTAGTGATTTTGAATTTCAGGTTCGTATTTCAGACTCTTTCCAAAGAGAATCATAGAAGAGCTGTTGGAGTTTCTTGAGAATGAAAATTTGGCCAGCGATTGCAAATGGTGATATTGAACCAATGATTTGCAAAACATTTGATCTTCATGAGGTTAGAGCAGAACATAAATTGATGGAAAGCAAGGAACAATCATGTCCTGCTAGGTGCTCATAATCCTCAACTCCTGCTGCTGCAAATTACTTCTTTAGTCGATTATGTTTTACCGCCTTCTTAATGATTCACCCATTTGATTTTGCTGCATCCTTTCATGACATGATATGGAGGACCGACGATGATGAAGGACAATGAAGGGAAGGACCGACCCTTAGGTTGTTTTTTTCAAGTAGATTTTGTTAAATTTTCTCCAATATAACGGACTCTATTTCTTCTTCAAGGTATCTTTTTTTTTCGAGCAGATTGTTAATTATTCTGATCTTTTTTAGAAAGCTACAACACTATCGATCGATTATAGGGTTCCATGGTCTTCTTTTTTCTCTTATGTTCTACATGTGCTCTTCTATATATGTTCAATCATGTAACAGCATTGCAGCCGTCGTTGATGGACGATTCTGCGGTGGATGCCTTGAAGGTCGAAGTGTTGTATATAGGGATATGGTGGAGTAAAGGGTCGATATATATGATGGTGTAAATGGCGGTGGTCCTCAAACCTAGCTTCTGGTCTGTAAGATGTATATTCCTCTTCTACTAACAGGATCATTTTGATGAATGTTGCTTTGATACTGTCTATACAACCTCCACGTAAGGTATGCAAGTTGTTGTCCTTTTGTTTCTTCATTAATCTGCAAGACATGGAGCCATGGAGGGATGTAACAAAGGATACTGTGAAGACCCTGAGACATGTGGAAGGCTTATCTTCCCTATTTCATTGATGGAGAGATTTGCCGCTATTGTAAAGCCTATTTAATTTATCGATCGACACCACAATTAGTTCGATGTGGTGACTTCTCCCTCTCCTTTTTATTTCATTCAGTGTTGTTATTATTAATTTTTATAGACACTTCAAATTTCATCAACAAATCATGTTTTCTCAATCTCTACGGAGATGCAGTAGCGAGCAACAAGGAGTTTAAAGTAGTTGAAATTATTTAAGTAGTAGTTATTCAATGTTCCACTTTTTAATGGCTGCAACTTATGGATTTCGATATTTCAATTTTCAACATAACTTTTTTTGTTAACATGTGTTGTCATTTTATGCTTATTTGTTGATTTCCCTTAATTTTATATTTACAGGTTTTGCTTTGTGAGAAAATGTCAAAGAAGTTCGATTAGGAAGAACATTAGGAAATACATAGATTATGTGATTGAATTTGTGAAATATTATGGTTCTTTCTAGAGAAGTATATATTTCATAGCTATTATGGGGATTTGTTTTCCGATGGAGACATGTTTTCTTCCTGTAAAACTACATTAAGTCGGGGATTTTTTATTTCCACAATATATTAACATTGATTATACTAATTCACCATGAATGTGATCTTTCAAAGGAAACTTTCAGCCTCAACATTTACACAATTTTATTTTATGTTTAATTTATCTTATCCCGTACATTGCACGTGTATTCTTGGAGGTTGTCCATTCACCTTTTTTGTGAGGAAATTAGCTTCTTTTTTATATTTTTTTTATCTTTCTGAAATGATAAATCTGTCTTTTTTTTATGCCTCGCATAATTTTCTGTGTATTTTTAGTTTACTTATGCCATCATCGGTTTTCGGTGGTTTTTGTTCTTTATTCCCAAATTTCCCCTATTTCTCATCGGTTTTCGGTGGTGTTTGTTCTTATTTTTCCTGGTCCAGGTATGAAGGTAAATTCAATGGAAAATCTTATGATGACGAATGACAAAGGTGTACGGGCCAGACTATTGAAATACGGTAATGTGGTCAATGTGTGTTTCCACGTTTCATCAGTTCTTTTTAGATTTAACCCTCCCCTCACTTTCTGCTGTGTATTTTCCCACCTTCTTAACTAAGATCGATGTCACATTGGTTGTTAGCTTTTTTTTTAACCGTGACCGTGCCCGACTATGAGGAGGAATTCACATGGAAGATATAAATAGAGTATCCGATTACATCTACTACTTACTTATTGAAAAGTATTTTTATTTTCATGCACTCTGTTTATGTTAGATTTTTATTGCATTGCTTTAGAACATGACCATGACGTGTGCAATTGGTGACAGTAGTAATAGCACAATCGGTCGTGAATGAGGAACATTGTAATTATTGTCTTTCCAATATTTTGTGTTTCATGACAAAAAGAATCATGCTACGTTACACATATCAATTCACATCATAGTGCAATTTTGAACGTAGCTCAAAATATAGGTTGTCGAAAGAAAATACTAGTAAAACCTTGAGGGATGATATTGTACTAGCCAACGGGAAAAACATGGTTTATTCGGTTTGTAGAAGAAAAAGAAAAAGAAAAATCCATTCTTTCTTTGTCTTTTCGGGTGAGAATTGATTGGATCATGTAAACCAATTGAGCAGGAATATGTTTTTTTCTTATTTATTTAATTTCTTTTCATGTGTGTTTGTGTGACGATGCTAGGGAAGTTGAATTGTTGATTCTTTGTTTTTTTTGTGTGTGGTGAAATGGTATGTACTTTCTCTAAATTAATCGTTTCTTCTACTATATTGTAATTCAAGTGAGTTTATATCATCTGATGAGTTTTTGTATGCACCTGAATTTTACTGTTAATACTCTTAGCAATGTGTAGGAAACTTCAATTGGACTCTTGAGGGAGAAAGAGACGGCTGGAAGCAGCGGCTTGGTGAGAGACACGTGGATTCCTAAGTCTTTTGCTCGAATAGTTATTCGATATAAACTTGAAAATTGATATGACATCTTTCACTTAGTTTGTCAACTTATGTTACGGCACCGATCCATTGGTCTATACTCTGCATTGGTTTGCTTTTTCTTCTTTGGCACACATGAGTGACTACCTCTGCTTAATGAAGTAAACATGTTATTTTCTTCTATACAAGTGCTTTTACTGCGGCTTAGTCACCTTCAACATGGGGTGCATTAATCATTTGAAGTCAATTTGAGGTAGATGGAGCGAAGCACATTCAGTTCAACTTAAAAATAATTGATGTGAGTACTCCCACTTCCCAATTAGTACAATGTACCTCCGCCCTTGATATGAAGTAGTTGAGTTGTTTTTAATTAAGTATTCATGTTTCTTTATAAGTAGATTTATTTTATATTTATATCACCCGTGCATTATGCACGGGTTTTTGATTAGTATATATATATATATATATATATATATATATATATATATATATATATATATATATATATATATATATGTATATATATATATATATCATATAGTTAGTATACTATTAAATTTGCATGTTTGGTCGTCCGGCTTTTCGCGACGCTTTGATCGTCCGGCTTTAGCGACGTTTTGGTCGTCGCTATACCAAAATTTTTGTCTTCTCCCTTTTTTTTTGTTTTGTTTTGGTTAGATAAAACGAAGTCGTATGATTTGGTACGGTGTTATCACATCAACGTGTTTATCACCAGGGTTTTTATTTGAAGCATTTAATTCTCTGATTCAAGTTTCGGAAATTTTAATTGTGTTTTTATGTAGTTTCACTGAAACTCTGGTTTGACTTTTTGTGCACGAACGAAGGTGCATTTCGATCTTCTGAATTTTTTGGTTAAGTAAAACAAAGTCGTATGATTTGGTACGGTGCCACAAAAACTACTAGAAAATAAAATATTGTAAAAATTAGACAAGGAATATTGAGAATGTTCATTCGATCTATGATACATAAAAGATACATAAAAATAAAAAACGAGATCCAACTCCCATTTATCTTACTTATCCTTCGGTTAATTTACTTCGATAAAAGATAAGAAAATGAAAATCTTCCGAACATTTTCTTTTTTATTTCTTTTTATTAGTATTAGTTAGGGTTAAGTCTGACATAAATAATATTAAACGACTAACAATTCATTTATTCGAGTTTGGGAAATTTTAATTTTGTTATTATGTAGTTTTTATTGTAACCTTTGACTTTTTTTGCACGAAGGTGCATTTTGATCTTCGCATTTTTTCCCCATCAACCTTTCTTTATGTCGCAACACGCATATTATCACCTCTGAGGATGGTTTAAATGCTTTTCTAAGCATTGAAGTAGGTTGATATCTTCTTTATTTTTGCTAAAGTAAATTTATTGCAAACATAAAAACTATAATCGGTGCATAAAAAAAGTGAGTGCATACCTTGCATCGCACGGGCCCCCACTAGTATATATATATATACAACGACAATAGTGTGAATTATTCAGCAAGAAATGAACCCAAAGATCACGGAAAAGACACTCCTCCCAATAATAAACAAAAAGGAATCGATTACTACTACTACTACCTAGAGTGAACCTATATCTTATATTCATAAATCACATGGAACTGCCCCAAATCTCACAGTGTATCTGCACAATGTTGCTTTCGGTTATATCCTTCAAAACCCATGTCGCCACAAAAGCTTTGGCTTTGGGGGAGCTGAGGTGCGGTGTGGGGGTGGGGTGGGGTGGGGCTCACATACTTGTTGTATAAATTGATCATGATCCAAAGCTTATGATTTCTTTCTATTTTTAGATGTATAGCTATATATCTCTCATTTTTCCATATTCCATGGGGACCAATTTTTTATTTTTTTTTTACCAAAACAATGGAGATTAGGTAGCAGTTTAGGGTGGCGCTGACATATTTTACCACTGTCATATTTCTTTATTTATTTTTGTAAATTTTGGTTTTTAAGTCATATTATTGCTAAATTAACTTCTTGGTCGGCGCATGCTGCAGTCTATATGGTTCTAGCAAAAAAAATATCCCTATCCCGAATTAATATGTTTGCAACGAGGAAGAAGAAATTGAAGCATAAATATAATGAAAATTATGTATCTACTTATCATACTAATAAGAATCTTTACAATACAATCGTTGTATGAACGTTGCAGGTATCAACATTACAACATTTTATTTCTAACTTTCTTACACAGGATAAAAATACAGTATATGAAAGAGAGTAAAAATAAAAGACTCTAAAATATACCACATTATACGACAACCGTTACACCATAAAATTTCTCATTATTACTGTTACGTAACAATAATTTTTCACTACTAAAGCCGCCCAATATCATATAGAAGCTATCAAAATATTACAACTTTTAACTTGCATGATAGCAGTCCACGTGTTAAAATCCTAGAAGCTATCAAAATATTGTTTGTACAAAATATTTAGATTAGCATGAAGAATTTTTTTTTTTGTGTTGTCCCGAAAGGTAAATAAAGCATCTTATTGATCTGTCGGATTCGGGTTTCTTATTATTATGTACTTGCAAGGTTCAAACACAACTCAATTTTATACTTATTATATTCATAATGAAACTCATATCAATAACTTAGATTATATATTATGATTAATAATATAAAAATATATAAGACGTGTCAATTGTATATGTACATAATCTGTATAAGTTCATAGATACAATTACGCTCTTTTGGGACGACAAAATGTCGTCCCTAATAAACAATTGTCGTCCCGCTTTTCTATTTAGGGACGACATGTCGTCCCTAATGTATTGTCCCTAAAGGTTCGTCTCGAAAAATAGGAGGATTTTTTTTTCGGACGACATGTCGCCCCTAAAGATCCATTGCTGACGTGGCAAATTTTTTATTCAACGCTGACGTGTCGTTTATTTTTTGGGACGACATGTCGTCCCTAATATTAAATGCCGAAATTAATTTATATTATTTCACAAAAAACAAATTAAATAATTTAATTTTTATTAGGGACGACATTGTCGTCTCTAAAAAATTTACGATAAATTTAATCTAATTTCCGAAAATGGAATATTAAAAAAATAATAATAATATTAGGGACGACAAATGTCGTCCCTAATGATCGGCAATAATTTTCTGGGGATTTAGGGACGACAAATGTCGTCCCTTTTTCTTTCTTTTTTTATTTTATTTATTTATTTATTTTATTTTATTTTAGCCGGAAAAACAAAACGCAGCATTAACATGAATCAAAAATCATCCTAATGAACCAAAACTACTAGCTAGGGGATGAATAAACATAATAATAATATGAAAATCGTAAATTCCATCGTAACGTACGGTTAACCAACAAAATATTTAAAACAAAGTTATAAGTTATGTTTGTGATCCATCGTGTGTACCATCGCCCTGATCCTCATCACCATCCTCATCACCATCCTCATCACCATCATCATCATCATCATCATCATCATCATCATCATCATCTATGCCAAACGTTGTATTATTTGTTTTGTTGTAGTGGGCGAAAAAGAAGTCTAGCATAGTCTTTTGTTTCATTTTGGCTTTTTCCAACTTTGCCAACTTCTTCTTCAAATCCATCTACTTCAAAGATCACGGTATGATGAAGTGGCACAGCTGGATGAGGATGGTATGGACGATCCTGATGCTCGTGAAATGGCCATCCGAGGCCCGCGTCCAATATAGTAGTCGCGCCTCTCTCCCAACGCACTACTAAAAATCATATCTTCTTCTTCTTGAGTCAGCTTTCTTCGGGGTCCTGAAGCGATGATGGAGCGATAATACTCCAACATTCTCTACATTTATACCACAAATAATAAAAGTATGTCAAAAGCTATATGTATATATATATATATAGAAAAAAATATCACTTATATGTATAGCTTGTGTATGTATGTATATATATATAGAAAAAAATATCGATCACTTACATGGTCATCTTCGGCTTGAGCATCAACCCATGTCCCATCCGCATGTCGACGCACTTCCGCCCATAGATCTATGGGATCACGCTCAATGACATTCTCGCCGATAACCGTATCATTATTTCAAATAAGAATACATATTATTAGTTATTAAAATTAAAATATAAAAAATATAAAGATATAAATGTTATTAGTTATCAAAGTATTTTTTGTTTTCGTGTGTTTACGTTACTTACATCTTGTATGCCTTGATAACGGCGTTGGTCGATAGTCTTTCGCCCGTGTGTGCCTTTCTTGTTTCCACGAGCATTTTGGGTATTCAATTCGATTTCTCCCGTTTAAAAGGAAGAACAAAAGTCATATACACAAGATAGATAATTTATATAGACCTATCGATTATTGATTTACCCGAAACTCGTGTGTATAGAAATAATCTAAATACTTGTCCCAATCCTCATCCAATAGGACATCTCGATGTCGTGGGCAAGACACTTCATTGTCCCTATGATCTTGTTCCCATTTTTTTACATAAGTGCTTAACCTTCCTTTCCATCTTTTGTACAAAACGCCGGCGCTCTCAAGCACGGCGTGCCGATGTTCAGGTTCAATATTATCAAAATGTGCCTGAAAAACAATATATATATATATATATATTGGTATCAAAACCAAAAAAAATAAATAAATAAATATATATATGTGTATATATATATATATATATATATATATATATATATATATATATATATATATATATATATATATATATACAACTTGGAAGTGTTAATTATAAAAATACGCACCCTCATCTCCTCGAAGAGTAAATTCTTCGATTGTTTATCAACATCCCGCCAAGTTGGAAAATAAGGTCTAATATGGCATCTTATTGCCTTTCCTAAAGCGGATGATAGTTTTCCGTGGTATTTTCCAACATCATTCCGCATTTTAGGAAATCGTGGATGCCATACTATTGGGAGTTTGTTTACCCCCTTTCTTTCTTTTTTTCTTTCTCAAGGGAAAGCCCCTTGGCGTTGCCGCGTTGCCCTCTCTTCTTACGGCTTTCCAAGGCCTCCAATTCAAGATCATCAACGATGAATTGGTCGTGATACTCATCCGCAATAAAATGTGAATAGAATGAAAAAATGTACAACGGTAATTATAAAATTTGAATAGAATGAAAAAAAAAGATTATTACATACCGTTCTCACAATCGACCGGTATCCTATTCGGATTTTGATGTGGTGGACGCGAACCACCGGCGTACCCAAAGACAAGCCATGTAAATAACTTTTGAATAAAACAATCGGGGTTAGGCCTAGTGTTTACATATCCAAATATAACAAACGGTGTTTCGTTGTGAATAAAAAATACAATAGACAACATTCATTAAAAAAATGAATAGTTTGATAGGTTTACATATCCAAATCTTAAACTAACAAGCAGTGTTTCGTTGCAAATAAGATATTCAAGAGACAACATTCATCACAAAAATGACTCGTTTGATAGGTTTACATAGCTTCAAATCATTCACCATCATTTGGTGCGTTCGGGTCGTATGTCACGTCATCATCGATGTCGTTATCATCATCTTCATCATCTGACGAAGCATATTTGTTAGCATCGATGTCGTTATCAACATCATCATCGTAATTGTCATCATGTTCATGCGATTCTATCTCATTTGCACTCATGTATAAGGCTTCATCCGCTCGTGGAAGTTGAACAAAAAGTTAGAAATTTGCGTGCGTTGTTTCGTCAATTACCAAATCATCAACAACATTGGTGTCAATAGTTGGAGCCTCTACGATATGACGGTGTTGGAAATGCTCAACAACTTTCCAACCAGATCCATTATACAAATCATCTATGTAGAAGACTTTTTCAGCTTGTGAAGCAAGAATGAATGGCTCATCTTCGTAAAATGTGTTTTTAGTGTTTATACTTGTTCTATTCTTATACACTCTGACACCCCTCTTATTCGGGCTAGTGTCGAACCATGTACATTTGAAAAGAACAACATTGTTCTCCCGTGGATAACCTACTACATAAATGTCTTTTAAAACCCCATACCACATAGTGTCTTCTGCCCTTTGACAAAGAATCCCACTATTTTGAGTTATACGTGAGCTATCTCGTTTTTCTGTATTGAATCTAACACCGTTCATCACGCAACTCTGAACGATTTGCACCGAGGAAAAAGAGCCAGTGGACAATGCTAATAGTTGGGCTTTCAAGTGTGAGCGATCATGTCGATGTTGTGACACCATCTGTGTAGGTAGTATACATACATAAGAGTTCGTATAATGGTTATAAATGTTCACCTACATAATAAATGTGACACCATCTGTACCTTAGAGTAGAACCATTTACGGAAGGTTGCACGGTGTTGTTTCTCTAGCATCTGTAATGTGCAAGTCCTTGCTAGATATGCACGATGTTCTCTGAGCCATACATGTAGAAGTATAGAATATTTAGGTTCATTGAAATTCTAAAAACTAAATATTTTGTCAATACAGCTTTGCCACTTACATGAGGTATTTATCGATCTCAAAGACGCTTTGCAACACATACCACTCTATCTTCTCTCTCTCAACAAGATCAAGTGACAAGATTGTTTTTGCCCCCATTGATCGAAAAGGAGTCTTGAAGACAGATATATTGTTCTTAATTGCATCTTCATTCTCAACCCGCTTTCTTTCGGGCCTATTAAATTTTGTCTCTAATCCCGAGAAATACAATGAGATAAATGTCAAGGTTTGGTTAGACCGGTATCCCTCTCGCAATCGATCCTTCGGCTTTGCCCGATTCCTAATGTACTTTTTCGGCTTACCCAAATAACGTTCGATTGGGTACATCCATCTCAAATGAACCGGTCCACCCCTAATCGCCTCTTCAGGCAAGTGCATAATCACATGTATTAGAATATCAAAAAATGCCGGGGGAATATAGTTTCCAGTGTACACAAGATTTCCAGGATCTTCTCTTTTGCTTTCTCCAATTCACTAACCCTCAACGTGCGTGCACAAATTAGTCTGAAAAAATCACTTAGATCAGTGATTGTATCAGAAATCTCTTTCTTCAAAAACTTACGCAGCCCCCCAACAAACGGTCTGCAGTATGATATGACAATCGTGAGATTTTAGGCCGGTCAATTTGTCTTTTCCACAAAAATTCTTTCGTAGGTTTCCCGCAAAACCGTCTGGAAACTTAACATGTAATAAGAATTGGTAAAATTTTGTCCGATCTGATTGTGACAATGTGAACAAGGCTCACGGTTTTAAAAACTTATTATTGGCCAGCCGAGTCAGATGTAGTTCATGTCGGACGTTCATTTTTTCCAGATCCTTACGTGCCTTGATAGTGTCTTTGGTCTTTCCATCAACATCCAATACCGTATTCAATATGCTTGTCACGTACCTTTTTGTCAATATGCATAACATCTAGATTGTACTTGAGTTTTTTCGATCCCCAGTAAGGCAACCTATTAAGTATGGTGTCTTTCCTCCAATTCAAACAAGATTCTGGACGCTTAATATTTTTACCACCATACTCTTTGTGTTTACCTGACAAACATTCAGGTAGGTTACTAATTTGGTGCATAACCTCCTCCGTGGTTTTCTCAAGTGGACGGCTTAATGTTTCGATTTCTCCATTAAATCCCTTATTCCTTCGCATTGGGTGGTCCTCCCGAAGACATCTACGATGTCCAACATATCCAATCTTACTATCTAACCCTACCGAAGGTGTGTCATCATTGCAAGTTAAACATGCTTTATATCCTTGACCGCTCCATCCTGAGAAATAACTACGGGCGGGAAAGTCGTTCACGGTAAACATAACAAAGAACTCGCAGCCTAAAGGTGGTATTTGTAGAAGCATCACGTACAACTACCCCTTTTGACCACAGCTTCTTCCAATTCATCAATCAAAGGCCTCAAATAAACGTCCAAGTCCTTTCCAGGAGATTCGGTCCCGGGATAAGTAAACACATATACTTATACAAGCTTCGTTGTTGACAACCCATGGTGCCGGATTCAACACTTGTGTTAGGACAAAGCCACATGCCGTATGTTTGACTAGAAGTACCAAACGGACAAAAACCATCCGTAGCAAGGCCGAGACGTACATTTCTAGGTTCTCGCCGCAAAGTCGGGATGTTGCTCGTCGAATTCTTTCCATTCCTTACCATCCACTGGATGTCTCATGACATCCTCATCAGTAGAACGTCCCGTCTTGTGCCATGTCATTGACTGAGCTGTGTGACGGGAAGCAAACAAACGTCTTAGACAATTCTTTAATGGAAAATAGCGAATAACTTTGTGAGGTACCTTCATCCCTTTGGACTCCTTATAACGGGTCGTCTTGCATACTGGACATGACTGTAAGTTAGCATTTTCCTTATAGTAAATGCAACAATCGTACAAGCATGCATCGATTTTTTCATACCCCACCCCAATTTGTTCATAAGAGAATTTGCCTTGTAGAATGAATCGGTAAATTTGACCCTTTAGGAAGAACTTCTTTCAATTTCTTTAAAAGAACGTCAAAACTCTCATTTGGCCACTTATACAACACTTTGATGTGCATTAAGTCCGCTAAAAACTTCAAGAGCGATGAGTTTTCGCATCCCGGATAAACTTGTTCATGCAATGCGGAGATGAGTTCTTCATACTTGTCATCATCCTCTCGGTTGTAAGATTTCTTCTTCCGGGTCTCCACCCATAAAATCATTAATAACTCGGTCCCATTTCGTCTCCGCATTCAACAACAATTTCGTGTCTTCGTGCACGTTTACGGGATGATTGCTCGCTTTCACCATGCAAAAACCATGTATCATACCCACGTGACCACCCCCAAGAATAACAGTGATCATACATTTCATCTAAAGTTTGCAAAGTGGTATTACAACACTTTGCGCATGGACAACGAACCGTACCTTCACTGGTTAGGAATTGACGTGCATATTCTTTGAAGGCTGTCAACCCTTTTGCAAACTCAGGTTTTACTCTATCGATATATAGCCATGACTTGTCCATCTAAAAAATTGCACCATGCACAAGGTTTATCAACGCACTATGAAACACAGGGTCAAAAGGTCAACGCTCATAATAACTAATCGATGGTCTTTGATCACAAAGACCACCCAATACCATTTTTCCATTTGGGTAGGAACAGCACCCTTTGAGGACCTTTTGTATGTTATGCTTATCAATAAGCACATACTTGTAAACCATTTCAATCCCAAATCAAATAACTAGCCTAAACTCCGATTTCTACACTAAAATCATCAACACATTAACCTTAATTTTCAACACAAAGTTGTAAACCATTTCATTAAGGCACAAGAAAAAGTTAGTATCTCATTTTTAGGCACAAGGTCATGTCTAGTTTCATACGTGTTAAGTGTTAATAGACAATTTAAATACAAGCTATCAACTATAAGGCAAAGTATTGCATAGATTCTACATGTGCAAGGAAAGCGAGATTTTCTAGATCTCGTAACTACGGGGTTTGCAATAGATCCCCTAACTATTGAGATTTGCGTAGCACCTCTAACTACACCGACCTCAAGCAATTTCTTTGTTTGCTAAGCCGAGTAACTACAACACCTTCTTCGGAAACCGTAAAAAAGTGCAAAAATTAAGTTAGGTAAGTATAGCCGCACACCGAGTATCATATGTCAATCAAACAAAGGTGGCATGAATCTAAAGGTGAAACTAAGCTAAGATAAAGTAGATGCACTTGAGATTCCAAAGGTGAAACTAAGCTAAGATAAAGTGATACCAAAATGATGATCATAAATCCCGTAGTCTTATGATTGACTACATTGTTGTTCCACCTCAAAGCATGTAAGCCTCTAGACATTATTAACTTAAAACAACAAGTAAAATACATCAATCATTCGTAAGAACTAATCCCTTACTTCAGATTTATTTTCCTCCTCATGGGCAATATATAATCTCTTATACTCGATTTTTCGTACTATAAGAGCACTACATTTATGGCTATTTCACGTTTTAAGTGGATTTTTCAAACTCGTGGGAGGTGTTTGTTAAAGAACAAGTCAATATAGCAATATCAATATCAATATCAATATCAACATGGAACATTTTCAAACAGAATTGCTTACTACTTTCTTCAATCTAATAATTAAAACATAAAATTAGACAATTAAATGATGATTCGATACATAAACATTAACATATGCCATATATACTACTAAAATATTTGGTTACACAAGTTACGTAGTACTTGTATCACACCATTAAAAATGCCTAATTTTACACAAAGTGTTTTGTTAAAAAAAATAAAAATTAGTGACAAACTAGTATTACACTTTACATGAATACTGGGGGAGAAGAGGAACGGCTGTGGACTCTATATACACATATGAAAGACAAATATACAAGAATTACACAAATGTAAATCAAACAAGAGGCATAAATTAAAAAAAACATAAGCCCCTTAATCGCTCCAGCTTCTTCCCTTTTAAACTCAGAAAATTCCCTTCTCTATTCATACACTTTTAAAGACACTTAAAGAACGAAGCCAATGGATATACATTGAAAAAAAAAATCGAGTGGAGGTGCGTCTATATATACATTGCAAAATAAAAAAAGTTTGCAAAATATAACAAAATAAATAAGATAAAAGCAATTAATGTGACAAAAAAAAAAAGCCTTACCAGAGCTATGGCGGCTGGCCGGAGCAGTGGCGGAGGACCTGTTGGTGCGGCTAGCTGCCGGAGGAGTTGTTGGTGCGGCCGCCGCTTGCCGGAGGAAGGAGGGAGCGGGTGGTTGAAGGAGTGGTGACCGGAGGAAGAGTGGGGGTAGGGGTGGTGACCGGAGGAGGGGAGGGGCGGGATTGAGATCGGGGGGGGGGGGGGGGGGGGGGGGGGGGGGGATTTTCGAAAGTCGAATTTTGAAGGAGAAAGAAAAGAAAGAAGAAGAAAGGGGGCTGCCCGATTTAGTTTAGGTATTAGCTTATTAGGGACGACATAATGTTTTTTGGGACGACATTGTCGTCCCAACAAAGTTTTATATATTTTTTTTTTTAAAAACATATTATTAATATTATTTATTCAATATTATATATATATTTATAGTATCAATATAATTATATAAATTACATATCGGTTTGAAATCACTTAATCGATTTCGGTTTGAGATCAATCGCTCGATAACGAACCCCGATATTCAAATCAATCGCTCGTTAACGAACCTCGAGATTCAAATCAATCGCTCGATAACGAACTGACGATCTATAGTAGATAGTACTATCAAGGCACGTCTGTAAGTAAATATATCGGTTTGAAATCACTTAATCGCTTTCGAATCTCGGGATTGAGATCAATCGCTCGTTAACGAACCCCGAGATTCAAAACAATCGCTCGATAACGAACTGACGATCTATAGTAGATAGTACTATCAAGGCACGTCTGTAAGTAAAGATATCGGTTTGAAATCACTTAATCGCTTTCGAATCTCGAGATTGATTGATCATTATTGAATTCAAGCCCGAGACTCGTTACTTAGGAAATTATTGATTTCAAACTCAAGATTGATTGATCATTATTGAATTCAAACCCGATGCTCGTTACTTAGGCAATTGTTGATTTCAAACTCGAGATTGATTGATCGGTATTTAATTCAAGTCCGATGCTCGTTACTTAGTCAAATGTTGATTTCAAACTTGATATTGATTGATCGCATTGAATTCAAGCCCGAGGCTCGTTACTTAGGCAATTGTTGATTTCAAACTCAAGATTGATTGATCGGTATTGAATTAACGAGTAGTGCTTTTCAAACCTTAGGCTCGTTAATTTTAAGTCAAATGTTGATTTCAAACTCAAGATTGATTAATGAGTAATGATTTTCAAACCCAAAGCTCGTTACTTTTAAGACAAATGTTGATTTCAACATCGAGATTGATTAACGATTAGTGATTTTCAAATCGTGGCTCGTTACTTATAAGTCCATTGTTCATTTCAACCTCGAGATTGATTAACGAGTACGGTCTTCAATCCCGAGGATCGTTACTAGCTTATAAGTCAAATGTTGATTTCAAACTCGAGATTGATTAATCAATATTGATTTTCAAACCCTTATGCTCGATAATAATAAGTCAAATGTTGATTTCAAACTCGATATTGATTAATAAGTAGTAAATTCAAACTCAATGCTCGTTACTTATAAGTCAAATGTTGATTTCAAACTCGATATTGATTAATAAGTTGTAAATTCAAACTCAATGCTCGTTACTTATAAGTCCATTGTTCATTTCAACCTCGAGATTGATTAACGAGTACTGGTCTTCAATCCCGAGGATCGTTACTTATATGTCAAATGTTGATTTCAAACTCGAGATTGATTAATGATTACTGATTTTCAAAACCTTTAGGCTCGTTACTTATAAGTCAAACTCGAGACTCGTTACTTATAAGTCAAATGTTGATTTCAAACTCGAGATTCATTAACGAGTAGTGATTTTAAAACCCGATGCTCGTTACTTTTAAGTCAAATGTTGAATTCAACATCGAGATTGATTAATAAGTAGTAAATATATGTTCCAATAAAGAAAGATTAAATGAAGGATCGTAGGCCTATAAATAGATGGGGGAAAGAAATGATGAAACTAAACCCCCAACCCCACACACAAAGCCTGAGAATCAAATACTGCAGCCTGCAGCCACAGCATCCCCTTGTTCATCTGCATTTCTCAGCTGCAATCTCTAGTTTGGTTTCCTCTCCCAAAATGCACATCACATTATTCAAATTAACACTTTCGATATTTTCTTTAATTTTTATTTTTTTTCTGATCTCAATCCTGAAAAAAAAAATGGCGAGTAATTCTTTCTTTACGGGTGGTGGTGGTTCTTCTGATCAGAACAGAAATCAGCTGCAAGATCAGCAAACTACTACAGGCAGCTGCAGGCCCGGAAAGAAATCATGTTCAAAATCAAGTACTGAAATCAACAAGAAGAAAACGCCTCGTAGAGGGATGGGTGTGGAGAAACTGGAGAGGCTAATTAACAACAACAACAGCAATAATAATATTAATAATAAAACAGCCAGTTGTAGCCTTTCTTCACTTCCTTATGCTTTTATTCCTACTGGTTTTGTTGCTGATCCTTCTGGGGTTGGGAATGGAACGATTTCTCCACTACCCATGATTCCCTTTTCAAAGTATGGTGCCGGAATGGGGGCTGGCAGTGGCGGCGGCCATGGTGGTGGCGGCGGCGGCTGCCTGAGTTTGATTCCACCTGTACAGCAATTTATGGGTATCACCGGAGCCGGAGGCAGAGCTTTTTACCCAAACATTGGTCAAGGTTTGCAGGACATTTCTGTTGACCATCTGAAAGGGAACTCCAGAGAGCTTCCTTCAATTCCAAATCTTATGCAGTACTGTGATTTTTGTCCTGATTGTTCCAAGGTATATATATTAATTGCTTTTTTTTTTTTTTTTCTTCCTCTTGCTGCTTTTAATTGTTACTATTATTATTTTTGAAATGCTAGATGAAGGTTATTTTATTTTAATTTATTTCAATCTCTTTTTTTTTTTTTTCCCAGAAAAAGCGGCCTGTAAGATATGCATGTAACAAAATGGTGTTTGATTGTGTAAACCCTTCATTTCAAGAGGTAACCCTTAATTTATCTGCGCAAATTAATTAAACCTAAGTACCAATTTTATTTGATTTCATTTCTTTTAAGTCGTTTGGTTGTTGCAATTTATATTGCACTATATTTTATTTTATTTTATTTATTTGACTCTCCTTTAAGCCCTGGACTTTAAGTTAAGGTTCTAAATTCAACAAAAAGTACCCTCAAAAAAAAAAAAAAAAAAAAAAAAATTTATTCAACAAAAAGGAGCATAGGAATGTAAAAAATTAAGGTTTCAGCCTAATATGTGACAGACAAAGAAAAGTAACTATACACCTAACCACCTAAGTACTTGAAAAGGATACTAGCTGAGACCATCTTGGTTTGCTTAAAGACTACGTGTTTAAATTTCATTTAATTCATATTTATAAGATATATATTTGATAAAATGTTCATTTTTATTCAATACTATATAGGATATATTTGAGAAAATGTGATATATATATATATATATATGATGCGCCACAAACACGTAGTATTATTATTGGTTTTAAAACTTATTGATGATTTGAATGTACTTCCTAATATTAGTGTTTATAAAGATATTATTATGAGTGAGACACTGTACTCATCATATAATAATTTTTCATATATATATATATATATGAAAGTAATTTTCACATTGTGTACGTTCTAAATATTAACTCAATTAATCTGTAGAGTTTGATCAATTTAGGAACATCAAAAAGAAATTCGATCTCATTAAAGTTGAATTTATGCATAAAACTCGATTTTGGAGCGAATTTCGAACTCTGTTAAGTCGGATTTTTTTTTTTTCAAAGTGTGGTGTCCCTCGTTAACTCTTTTCATATGGGTCATCAGATGTTATTTTTGCTAAGAGTAGTGATAGTATCATAAAATGAAATTGTCACTACATTGTACACAGTACACTTTAAGACTATTAATTATGTGAGTCTTATTGAACAATATATATATAGGTCACTTTAGGACCATTATGAGTTGTAACATTTGTTGTGACACAAATATTTCTATTATGTTAATGTGTGTGGTGGTTGATGTATGTATAATAGGGTGCAAAGGTGGTTGCACTTCACAGATCGGCAAAGGCAAGTACAATGGGGCGAGAAAATCAAGTGGTGATGGAGTATGACTTCTTTCCAGAGGGAAGAAAATTATCTGCAGCAGCAGCAGGGAAAAACAAAATCCATGAAGAAGACGAGGAGTTGATGATGAAGATGATGATGGTAGGTGGTGGAAGTAGTAGAGGGACGGTGGTGCAGGGTGGTGGTGGTGGTGGCACTAATGGCGGCGCAGGTGGTGGTGGTGGTGAAGCGGCAGCTTCTTGTTTGACAACCACCACTAGTACTGGTACTGGTACTGGTGGTGCAGCAGATGATGCTTCCACTTATATCGATTTGTCCCTAAAACTTTCTTATTAGCAAGAAAGAGTTTGCTTCTTTTTGTTGTTTTTGTTTCTTGTCTCCTTTTTAGTGAAATTCTTGATATCAAGAACCCAAAACATTACTTTCCATTTACCCTCTTTTGTTTTGTTTTAATGTACGTTGTTATTTACTACTACTACTGTTATTATTATTATTATATTATTATTACTAGTAGTAGTCCCAGAAATGAGCAGTTTGGATCTGACGTTTAAGTATTTGGGCATCTGATCTGGACCCCTCTTCTAGCTTTGTTTTTTATTGATGATCTCTAGACATGCACACTGATTATGTCAGCGACTTCCCTTCATTACTAGTCAGCTTTTCTACCATCTTAATACATCTGTTTTTTTTTTTTTTTTTTCTCCTCTCTCATTTAAATAGCTCATCTTATTAGTTCTAAAAAAAAACAAAAACAAAAAAAAGTTTCTTATTCATATTAAAATATGAAAACATTCCATTGCGGCAACATTATTCACATCCAACTTACCGATACATCATACTACTTACACCACACCAAAACGGAATTCGGAAAGTTGATCGATTCTTGTGCCAAAAATAGACTCTGAAAACATCGATTCTCACAATCGACATTCGAAAAGTCGATTTTTCACTTAATCTGAATGTGAATTTCGTTTTGGTGTGGTGCAAAGGTAGCAGTGGCGGAGCTAAATACAACTAAGCGGGGGAGGGGGCAGACTGGGCAGTTGCCCCCCTTTAATCCGAAAAATATATACTAATATGTATAGTATGCATTGTGTATGCCCTTCTTAATTTTATTATTTGGCTCTTTAAAATTTTCGTTGCTCCTTTTACCCTAGATCTTGCGTCCGTCAATGAAAGGTAGTGTGGTGTATCGACATAAGTTCGGCCCTATCTTCAAAACCTAGCGTAGGTAGTTTCCGTTCCTATTTAACTATCGTAGTTGTTAAAAGTAAAGTTTTCTTTTCATCTGTCGTAGTTATATTTAAAGCATTATTTATCGTATCTTTCTACATCCACCCTATTTATTAAGGGGCGAGAGATTGAAAATAATATTGCATTAATTATATTCAAGAAGTGTTATTGTCAATTTGATATTAAATCAAAACACTAACTACTCTACTTAATACGTGTGTTTTTAGCAACTGCGATAGTTAAATGAGAATGGAGGGAGTGTAATATTACCCTTTCATCTTAAAATTTTAAAGAGAAATACACTTATTGAATGTTTATTGAACTCATCAAAGAAAAAAATATGAACATTTATAATTAAATATTACTACTACATCAAAATATACATAATGATGTTGGTGGTTATATAAAGATATTATTCAAGTTTCGTTGTCACACTTAAACCAGCCTTTGGATTATGATATTTTGTCAATATTTTTAAGGAAATGTCTTTTCACACCGTCATTTATCTAATTGCACAGTAATTCATTTTCAATTTTACCCTTAAAATTTTATCATTTACGTGCCTACATTCTGATCGGAGTTCGGTCAGAATGTGAAACATTATACCTACCCAAGTTTGGTCAGAACAAATTAGTTTATTCTGACCCGTATGTGGTCAGGAAAACATTACATGTTCGGCCTCTAAAATGGTCCGATACGTTTCCTAAAATTTTATAGCGCCGTGGTTATATTCTGACTTGAAATAAGATTATACATACCCAAATGTGGTCAGAACAATATAACTTATTCTGACCCGAACGTGGTCAGAAAAATATTACATGTTCGGTCTCTTAAATGGTCCGATACGTTCTTGAAATTTTCATGGCGCAGTGGTTATATTCTGACTTGAAATAGGAGCGGAAAACTTAGTTTTTTCGGGCTATAAAGTGGTCTGTATTGCTTCCCAAACATACATAACAATGTCTCTTTATTCAGACCAAACATTGATCTGGAAACATAATGTTCTTGGTCTATAATTAATATGGTCTGAATAATATATAATTTCTGACTCATTTGGGTCAGAATGATATGCATGTTAAATGTCAAAACAAAGTCCACTTTCGCCCTTAACATGTGTGAAACATGTTTAGTGTGAAAAGACAGTCAATTTTTAAATTTGATATTCTTGAATAGTGGAAGACAAATCAGATCGTATATCTATTGGTATTAAGTATTTTTAGAGATATTTTGGTTATACCCTGTGACTTTTATGGCAATCTAACCAGTGACGAATCCAGGAAAAAAAATTCAGTAGGGTCACACGTCACAAAAGTGTAGTAATCCTAAAAAAATTTCGAGTTGGGCGGGTAATTAGGTTAAAAAATGATTTTTTTTTTTTTTTTACCAAAACGACGTCTTTTCGGATTTTTTTTATAAAGTTGAGTGGGGTCACGTGACCCCGTGCATGTGGATCCGCCACTGAGTCCATCCTCATCATGTCATCACATAACTTACCAATCAGAAATTCTAATATGTTGGTTTTTTTTCTAATCATATGGAACCATGAAAAAATACTTAAATACGATTGGTTTAAGATCATCAAAGTATACTTATGGTCAGATCATCATAAAATTTACAATGTGTTAAAGATAATTATGAAGATTAATATTAGATATAATGTGACACTTATGTGGGTGACAAGTGTCCCAACCCAACTGAATTTTTAAAAAGAAATAGAAAACGGCGTTGTTTTGATAGTAGTATAAGAATAACTCTTCTGTGTCATTTCTACTAAATCCAATGCCATCAATGTAAGAGATCCCTAGGCAAATCATCACTTTGGTGTGTGATTATTGGCTGCAGTGCATGATATGATACGGGTAAAAAAAAAAACTTTAATTTCGTCAGATTATTAGTTATTTTATTTTATTTTTTTTCATTTTTGAATCTCAACTTGACTGCATTGGATCATTTTTATGTATACTTTCAAATTATGTTTTTTTAGGAAACTTTTAAATTATCGTTTAATAAGGTTGAATCATTTTTATGTGCTTTTTGGTCCCTTAATTTCTACGAGCCTTGGAATTCTCTAGTACAATAGGCACATAGCTTATTATTATTCACATGATGTATGTAACTCTTTTGTTATACATACACAAAAAAATACAGAAAAAAGAAATCATGTCTTTTCAGTCCTGAATAATTTTATATCTTTTTGTAAATTTAATTGATATATCTCGCAACTAGTTAAACTTGGAGAAGAAGCAAGGCCCGGTAAGGGCAAATGTGACAATAACCTCACCGACCCATAATTAGGGTTAGGGCACAAATAGCCCCTATAAATACTAGTTAAGATGAACTACGAAAGGGGCTTGATTCCCGAATAATCAACAGATACGTAGGCAACTTGAGAGAGACTCTCAAGCTCGGTCCAAAATATACAACAAACACACACCTCTTCTTTGAAGATTTTAGGGTTCTTATCATTATCACATAGAAGAACACCCGATATTATCAAATGACGAAACCCAAAGATCGTCATTTGGCGCTGTAAGGAGGGCCTCTACCGATAATCGATTGAATCCGTCAAGAACACCCTAAAAAGAATTATGGCACCACCCAAGAATACGGAAAAAGGGCCGCGGATCCCAAGGATGCGTCCCGGCAAGCCGCAAAGAACGTCAACCATCCAAAGGGATGTTCAAAGAAACGCAAATGCGCGGCGGAGGAAGAACCTAATCTTGTCCTTCAAGATCCAACCAATCAAGCACTGGTGGAATCCTTGAAAAATCTGGATAACACCACGATTAAAGCGATCTTGGATGAAACTCTCAAGGGGAGAAACCCCCCAGAAATCCCAGATACAAATATCCAACCAGAAGCTCCAAAACAAAGCGGAATTGGTAGAATCAAGTGTCCATACAGAACATGTACCGCACCAGGACACGGCCAAAGCTGAACTCGATATCATTCTCGGAAAGCAGTTAGACGAGTCGATCTGCGCATCACCCTTCACTGCGCATATCGACAACTACCCTCGACCCGCAGGATTTAAGATTCCTAAGGTTAGTGCCTATGACGGGTCCAAAGATCCTTACGATCATATGCACCAATACATCTCGCATATGAACTTGTACAATGCTTCGGACGAAATGAAGTGCAAGGCTTTCCCCGCACTTCTAACAGGAAGAGCTAGGGAGTGGTTCAGCAAAATCCCTCCCAGGTCGATCTCCGATTTTGGGACCTTGACTAGGAAGTTCGTTCATGCTTTTATCGCTGCTCGACCATTTCAAAGAAACCAGACTCATCTTTTGACTTTGAAGCAAAAGCCGGATGAGACGGTGCTACAATTTATAAGACGCTTCAATGAAGAGTCCGTACAAGTACGCGACACAGACGATCGGTTGCTGGTTGCATCCTTCGTGTCAGGTCTGCGAGAAGGGCGGCTACATGCCAAACTTAACAGTAAGCTCCCTCATACGATGGAGGAGTGTTTAGATGTCGCCTACAAGCACTGCCAGGGGGAAGAAGCCAATAGGATCAAGAGAGAGATGGAAAAGGGCGAGAACAAGAGGAACAAGCCTGAAGACGGTTCAGATAAGAAAAGAAAGTCGAGTTGGGATCGGGTTACGGGATCCGTCTCGGATCGATTCGGGGAGAAGAGACCCCCACAGGAGAAGGACTTCATCCCATTAAACAGGCCTCGTGAACAGGTCTTAACAATCATGCAAAGGAAGGGATTGGCCGTAAATCCCCCACCAATGAGGGGACCCAGGGGAGAGTAGAAACCCCAACAAGTACCGCAAGTACCACCAAGATATTGGGCACGAATCGG
Organism: Gentiana straminea; assembly: GCA_036785695.1. Classification (NCBI taxonomy): domain Eukaryota; kingdom Viridiplantae; phylum Streptophyta; class Magnoliopsida; order Gentianales; family Gentianaceae; genus Gentiana; species Gentiana straminea. The sequence goes on along the minus strand of JAVUPR010000497.1, from coordinate 9,284,054 downwards.
AATACCGCCGAGATCCGATACGAGACATAGATACAAACTTTGTGATGGAAGGGAAGCTTGACGAGGTCGTAGATCGATCACGCAGTCGAGCCGAGGGGAAGGCATGGATTTAAACGCTACAATAGTGGCAATAGAGAGCGGCGGGATGATTACCGCGAAGAGACCGTTCCCGCAGACGGCGGATTACCTAGATAACCGCCCCGTGAATACGATCCCATGACTTCCGGGGGGGTCGATCGACTCAAATGAAAAGCCTCTAGCTCGAGGAAATTTTATTTTCAGGGCAAATCCTGTGCCCTCTAATGTTTTATTCAACTTTGATACTGCTGTGGAATCTTTACTATTAGATAAATGTTTTAACTATATTATTTATTATGACCACTCACAAGTGACTTGCGATCGAATTAACAAAGTTTACAAAAGACGAACTCAAATAGTCTATGAAATCGACCTAACGACTTGATCTGAAAGTCGGATTCACTCGCTCAACAAAGTCCGGGAAGTCGATACGATCGGCGCGCCTCGGCAAAAAATATATGCGGGAAGTCGATACGGTCGGCGCAGCTCGCTCAACAAAGTCCGGGAAGTCGATACGATCGGCGCGGCTCGGCAAAAAATATATGCGGGAAGTCGATACGGTCGGCGCGGCTCGCTCAACAAAGTCCGGGAAGTCGATACGATCGGCGCGGCTCGGCAAAAATAAAATGCGGGAAGTCGATAAACCGGCGCAGCTTCGCTAATCATCAAAGGTTCGACATCGAACCTCAATTTTCGAGCTCCACGAGCTCAATCTAAAACTCGTATCGACTCCTTATTTGAGGATCCGCGTGTCGACCGCTTTCAATGTCGACAGCTAACGATTATAAGTCTTAAAGGGACAAAAACAATACGACATCGAAGTCGACATGAGTAATGTCCGCGTAATACAATAACATAAAAGGCTGCCACTTATTTTATTAATTCATACTTCCATAATTCCATTACATAAATTTTGTTTGCCTTTAATAAATTAAATGATTATTTAGGAAAATGTATCAAATGACGAAACCCAAAGATCGTCAAATAAATACAATAACATAAAAGGCTGCCACTTTTTTAAATTCATAAAATTCCATTAAAAAAAGAATTCATATGCCTTTAATAAAAAATGATTATTTAGGAAAATGTTGTGAAGACCACTTTTAATCTAAAATAAAAAAAAAAGCGCAAAAACGCGCATGTTACTCGTGCGTGGCTCATGCGTCGCTCATGCACCGACGCAGAATAGTTTTCAAACATCTTCATGCGAGACATATATTTCAATTTTTTTTTCTTTTCAAGCATATTTTTTCAACTTTCCCAAATGTTTCATGCTATGATGGTGCATTAAATTGGTTGGTTCGTTAAAGAATAATAACATGGGCACAACTTGTGAGATCGACACGGCAGGTGACACATTCATCATCTGCATCCTTGATTATAGTGTATGATCCAGTGATTAGAATGTACGTAGACCACCATGAATAATGATGCAGATAATTATTGTGTCACATGTTGTGTCTCACATGTCGTACATGTATCATTACTCTTCTTTAAATATCACGTTAATATTGTTGAAGAGGAAATGATAAGCCATTAATGTCAAACAAATTAAAAAGTGTAACATGCTCTCTTATTTTATTTTATTTTGCTCAAAGCCTCCGGTATCCGGAACTCACTGGTCCGATTAATCTGGAGTTCGGCCAGGGTCGTGCCTACAAAGTCATGCTCTCTTATTTTATTTTATTTTGCTTAAAGCTTTCGGTAACCGGAACCCACTGGTCCGACTAATCTGGAGTTCGGCCAGGGTTGTGCCTACAAAGTCTGACTCTTACTCAGGGATAAGATCTGGCCAAGAGCTCTTTCAACATGGCGCCTCAGAGCAGAATCGAACCGATGACCTCTTTAGATATTCTCAAATCACTTACCACTTGAGCCAAGCTACTTTGTTACATGCTCTCTTATTTTGACCTGAATAAATATGAATATTTGTGGGATTTGACTTTGATATAATATTAAATATATAGATTCAACAACATATAAAAATATACAAGCTAGCCATCTTGCAAATCACAGCTATAAAATGAGAGAAAATTCACTTTTTTTTACTGTGATAAAAATAATTGATAAGTCCAGTTTGGCACATAATTCAAATTCTATCAAATAATGTTTGAATGAATGTTACCATTTTTATTAGATAACTGATTGGACCTCACCTCAAGGTCCTCAACTATTCAACTACAACACAACACTTTCGCACCCCTGATGATGATATAAATTTATTGATCGATATATGTTTCACTATGATCGATCAATATTGTAAATATGTATTATACCATATATTGTGGCACAATTTAATGTAGGGTTCTATTGGCACCCCACTTCTACTACCGGCACCATAACAAATTACTCCGGCACCCCCATGATTTTTGATAAACGGAACGTCAGTGTTCCTGACGTTGCTATTGAGGTGTCCAAAAACAAAAGTTATTGACACCGACATTTATGTTATAAACGTGTTACAACTTAGGAACGTCAGTCCACCGACTTTAAACTAACTTTCGTTTTTTAATAACAACGTCAAATTAAACTGACGTTAGTGTTCAATATCAACGTCGTTTTATAAAAAAAGAAAGATGTTAGTTCACTAGTGTTGTACGTATAAAGCAATCTTCCCATAAATTTCCTATACACTTCCCTAGCACATGAAAGCTGGGTGAAATTTTTGGGTAGTACGTATTTACGTAGGTACATATGAGGTGGCACGATCAGAACCACACAGTTTAAGTGCAGAATAAAATCGTGTGGACAGAAGTGTGCGACGTAGTGTGTACCTACGTAGGTACACACTACGCAAAAACTTCCCGAAAGCCGGAGAGCAGCTAGCGACCATTTTGAAAACCCTATATAGGTCAAGAATAGGACATACACCATCTCTCTCTCTTCCAGTACTTACTGTAATAAATAAATAAAAAGTATAATTTTGCTGAAAAGGGATGGCATCTTTCTGTTTTTTGTGCTGAAAAAACAAAACTTCATTACAGTGCATGCAGTTTATGTAACAACTATGAGTTAAGAAGAAGACATATTGGGATATATATATATATATAATTTATACAAGTTTAAAAAAAGACCAGATGAAAATGTGAAATAAAAAAAGCTAACAAGTGCATTAAGTAGTTATAGCAGTACACATAAAGCATGCATAGAGATTGGGTAAGCAGCTTCTGAGTCTGCTTGCTTGCTGGTAGATAGGGGGTGGGGTGGGGTATGGGGTGCAGATTCAGGGGGGCATACTTACTGACCCATTGTACAGATGCAGCAGTACAAAAGTGTAGTAATGGTGTATTAATATAAAGCTGGAGGAGAGTTTCTGGAAAGTTTTTTGGGTGCACCCGTCATATGCGCGTGAAGCCGTATGGTATGATCCAGTGGTGGATCCAGAAATTTTTCCAGTGAGGTCACCAAATCGTAAAACTAAATTTTTTTATCCCAAAAATTTGTTTCAGTGGAGTCATCGAAGTCTAAAACTATATTTTTTACCAACAAAACGATATTTTTTAACAACAAAACTATATGGTTTTAATACTAAAAAAATTCTCCGGATCTTAGTGTGGGTCACGTGACCCCCCCCCCCCCCCCCCCCCCGGCCCTCCCTAAGTGTACATACCTCCGCTACTGGTATGATCAACACCGTCTGTTTCTAATCCGGATTCAAACAATGTGGTTCGGATTTGTTTAGCTGTTACTCCTCCACAAATGGAGATACCATTCAAGAACTTTCAGAGTTTTTGAAACGAAATATTAGAGTAATTATACGGACACAACCGCTATGTCACAGTTGTTGATCATGATAAGACTCGTCATAATAAACAAAGTCTGAATAAATCATTATTTCATTCGTTATGACACGTAACTGTTGTACTCGTATCATTACTTAAACTTTTTAGGACGTTGAAACTAAAGCTAAATTGAAGCTTTCTTTTGAGGTACAGTGTTTTGATTGGATGCTCAATCTTTTCTCTAGGCTCTATGTATCCCATCTATAGCATATGACACAACTAACTTTTTACTTTGTTCTTACCATTTATATGGATTCTCTGTTCCATCAAATTTTTTTTTGTTTTTGTTTTTGGATTACTCATGAATTTTAATTTTTCTTGGACCACATGCACCACACAGCTATGGTACGTTTTGTATTCAGTTTTTTTATATTTGTCCTCTACCAATTTAATTCTCAGAAGACTAAGTTTGCAAAATTGGAAAAATAGATTGATTTTCACGGACATATTTACGGTTTATATATTTTTATATTCACAATTGGTATTCAAAATCTTCATAAGATTTTTGACATGTGGACAGATTTTGTCAATTTATACACATTGTATGTATGTGTACTCTTTGAATAGAATGATCATACAATCCGAAATCCATATTTATAAGTTTGTTCATATTCACCTCTTTCCCCATCCCTTTTAAAAAATTTCATTTCTCTTTTTACCGACAACTCAATTCCTTATTAACATAGTACTGTGGACCTACTCAACTAAGTTGGAGATAATGTATACATTTATATAAATTTGTTTAGGAAATACTACGGTCCAGTCAATATAAAAAAAATGGACTGTCCAGTTTATGGTTATATCAATATTCAAATAATAGGGATCGTTAGATTGAGGTGATACATTATAAGATATTGTGTATCATAAAAATGACTTTAGCATGTTAAAGAGGTTAAACATCATCACCTAATTCCACTGGCCGAAATTAAAAAACAAAAAAATGCAATTAGAAACAGATTAATCCTTCAATTGCATTTGCTTTTAGGGAATCACATTTCTCTTCGTCTACGTTTCTTCGACTTCGCTAATGTTCTTCTTCCCCTTTTGTCTTCCCATCCACACATCTCCGGTCATCGGGTATGGATCGCATAAACAAGTATTGATTAATTTCAAAGAAATTGTTTCCTGAGAAAATTTCATAATTATTATGATATATCGTGAAGAATCGATTTTAGGTTTTATGATTACCAGGAAAAGTTTTTGTTTCATTTGTTTTTATGCATGAAAAGAGAAAAAATCATTAAAGATTTACTGCAATTGCTCAAAGAGAAAGATACAGTAATTACAAACAAACTAGTAGATCAACACTCAACAGGAAACTAGTAGATGAAAACCCGACGGTTATTCCCAAGCCTCGTAATTGGATATAACAGGCATGAACGGAAATTGATTAGATGTTTACATGTATTTTATTGCAATTGTTAACGTGTGTTTAGCAGGCCGGGTAAAATAATGGATTAGATCTGTTAACATACAAGGTAGTTCTGGTGTATTAAGAAATTGATCTAACGGAAGTAATTATTCACATACATTTTCTACGGTCGAGATTAAAAGCTGGTTCATCCCTTTCAATCATTGAGCCGCCAATAAGCATTGATGTAGTAGTTTTTGTTGATGCCTCGTGACCACATATATTCAATGAGGTCCATTGACGAGTTTGAGTCAATTAAAGCAAAAGCAACCGTGTTTGTATATTAGCTATCGTTTCCATCAAAAATAATTATGAGCTTGTGATAGCCCATATTTTCATGAAAGGGTATTTATGTTATTTTGGAGATTTTCCGTGTATCATTATACTTCTCTTCTATATGAACCGAAATTGTATGTGTTATATCAAGGGTATTTTCGGGATTACATTATTATAACACATAACACTTCTCTTACACTTTCCACTAACTTCCACTACCCTTACACATCAACACCTCATCTTGCATACTCTATACTCCAGCTCATTCCAGTTACAAACTCTTCGATTGCATTGCACCTACAAACTCCACTACACTTCAGCACCACACCAACACTTCCACCAAAACACTCAATCATTCTTGTTATACCCTTAGTATCGTATGCAAATAAAATAAAGAACAGAAATAATATGAACAATTTGTTTATTAATCTGAGTAAAGTACAATTACAAGAAAAGAAAAACGAAATGAAGCAGTAAAGGATATAAGGACTGAGGCGAGATGAACTTTGTCCTTAAGACAAATTTGCTCCGGCTTATACCCACGGATTATGCAATTGTCTCCCAGGATTACTCAGTTTACCTGTTTAAGAGGGAGGTACTTCAACTCATGAACAACGTCGAACTCTGACAGTGCTTCAGAAAAACTCTTCAACTATTTATGCAGGAATATGAGTATTTGTGTTGTAGTTCTATGTCATTTCCATTGCAGTAGAGGGCCTTTATATAGATAGCAAAAGAGGAGAAGTAAACTGAAGTGTAATGAAAGCATCAGGTGAAGGATCTCCACTAACACTTGTAACTCCAGCAATAAAGCAATTGAAGGCATCAGTTGAAGTGCTCCACTATCTTAGTAATAATGCATCAGATGTAGATGAAGGGACTCAGCCTTTGAGCCGAACCGAATCGAATCAGACTTCTGACTTTGAAGGGAACTCAGCTCGAATCAGCTCATCAGAATGTTGAATAATTATTTGACAAGTTCAATGTAACTTTGTCCAAAAAGTTAAGTATTGCCTCGGTCACACAAAGGCCCAATTCCCCAAGCCCAAGCCCAAGCCCAAGGTCAAGGTCAAGGTCAAGGTCAAGGGTCTCGGGCGGGCGGCGGCGGTGCGCGCGTGCACGCGTGTGGCAATTTTATCAGAACATCGTCTAACTAAAACCATTCGAACTCTCTCCCTTTCCTTGGAGCTTATACCCTTTAAATAACTTTCCCATTTAAATATTGAGAAAAGATTAGCACACTTCCCAATGTGGGATTAAGGAAGTTGAACTCTTCAACTTCCAAGTTTCAACACTTCAATTTTTCCAACTAACCAACTTCAAGCCTTAATTTCTCATTCACCCGATATCCGAATTGAATGATTCAAGGACCTGTCTTCATCTACGTCACACGTAGATTAAAAAGTCATCATAAACTATTGATAAACTATACAAGAGTCTAATCGAAACCGGCTCATAAAGTGGTTGAAAAAATTATTAGAAAATCATTTTAAAATGTTTTAAAACATTTTCCCTTTTTCTTCTATTTTTCTCCAACAATCCCCCACATGAATGGAAATTAATGCAAATGCAGACCCTGAAGAGATTTCTGACAGAAAAATATTGCATCAAGAGAGGTAGCTTCTGGCTTTGAGCCTGCCTTAGTGAAATACTATCGGATTCACTCGGCTATTCAGTGAACTATGTCTTGAAATGTTCAGCATTTATTGTAAAACCAGACAATAGCACTCACATAATATTTCCCTTAACACCGTATTTGGTTCTCATGGTTGTGTTCATTTTGGCCATGAATCACCCCTGGTTTCAGAAAGTGTGTTAGAGTTTTCTAGCCTCTGAATTCTCACAGAAGTGTTCCCACTTCACACTTACATATGTGATCTCCTATCAAGAGTATCTTGCCATACCTTACTTGAATTCACCAAGTTATAGGAATCATTAAAAGTTTTCACTTAACCTTTACACCACTAAGAGATAACACTTTTATTCACAGTATGGGTAAGTATTCACTGAACCTTCATAACTTAGTTGTCCATTTGAACCATGATCTTGAGATCTCCAGTCAACATGGTTGGGTTATCATTACAAAGTGTTTGTCGTAATAGGCTTTAGTCCCATTCCAAGTGTCAATTTTGACATTTGATATCTAGGTAAGCCTTTGGTAAGCGAATCCGTAAGATTTTGCTTCGATCTAACAAAATCGATGGAAATCACACCATTAGAGATCAGTTGTTTAATAGTATTGTGTTTGCGACGTATATGTCTACACTTACCATTATACATACTGTTTTGTGCCCGACTTATAGCCGACTGACTATCACTATGTATGCTTATTGGAGCAATAGGTTTAGTCCAGCAAGGAATATCCTATGTGCAATTAAGCCATTCTGCTTCTTCTTCTGCCTTGTCTAATGCAATAAACTCAGCTTCCATCGTGGAACGAGCTATGCACGTTTGCTTGGTGGATTTCCATGACACTACAGCACCACCAATAGTGAATACATATCCACTCGTGGATTTTGAATCTTTTGAGCCAGATATCCAATTAGCATCACAATATCCTTCTAATACTGCTGGATATCGCGTATACCGTAATCCAGATTCATTGTAAATTTTAAGTACCTCAGTACTCTATTCAAAGCTTTCCAATGATCCTCACTTGGATTACTTGTAAACATGCTTAGTTTATTCACAACACACGCTACGTCAGGTCTAGTACAGTTGGTTATGTACAACAGACAACCTATGATTTGTGAATATTTCAATTGAGACACAGGTTCACCTTTGTTCTTGACTAAGTGCAAACTTAAGTCAATTGGAGTTTTTACAGGACTTTCATGAAAGACATTAAATCTTTTTGGAACAGACTCAATGTAATGAGACTGTGACAACGCAAGCCCATCAGACATTCTAGAGATTTTAATCCCAAAAATTACATCTGCAACTCCCATATCCTTCATATCAAAATTCCTTGTCAACATCTTCTTAGTATTCATGATTATATCACGATTACTTCTCATGATCAATATGTCATCAATGTATAGACATACTATCACATAAGAGTTAGAAGTGTTCTTGATATAGACACATTTGTCACACTCGTTAATTTTAAACCCATTTGACAACATCGTGTGATCAAATTTTTGGTGCCACTGTTTTGGCGCTTGTTTTAGACCATACAATGATTTAACGAGTCGACACACTTTGTGTTCTTGACCTGGAACTACAAACCCCTCGGGTTGTTTCGTGTATATTTCTTCCTCCAATTCACCATTTAAGAATGCATTCTTATCATCCATTTGATGGATTTCCAAGTTATAGACCACAACAATCGCAATAAGAACCCTTATCGAAGTGATTCTAGTTACTGGTGAATATGTATCGAAAAAATCAAGACCCTATTTTTGTCGATAACCTTTGGCTACCAATCTGGCCTTATATTTATCAATAGATCCATCAGCTTTAAGCTTTTTCTTAAAAATCCACTTATAACCGAGTGCTTTATGCCCTGGTGGGATAGTAACCGATTCCCAAGTGTGATTTTGCATAATGGAGTCTATTTCACTTTTGATTGCTTCTTTCCATGAAGGCACATCTGGATTTGACATAGCCTCAGCATATATTCTTGGATCATTTTCTACCAAATAGATGAGAAAATCTGGACCAAATGACGTTGAAGTCCTAGCCCGTTTACTTCTACGAGGTTCTATTTCCTCATTTTCTGGAGTGGCATCCTCTGTGTATTCATGAATCCGCTTATTTGGACTCAAGTGATTTGGATCAATATGGAATTTTGTAGCACAAACTGCAATGAAAAAGCTTATAAAAGGTTTGATACGATCATTAGATAAATCTATTCTTTGTTTCTATCTTTATTTAGAAAGACATCCTAAAAAAACAGCGTTGCTTGACTCCATGACAACATTCACATGTACATCAGGGATGTCAGATTTATGCACTAGAAATCTATATGCACTACGGTTATTTGCATAACCGATAAATATGCAATTTATCATTTTAGGCCCAATCTTTATTTGTTTAGGTTTAGGCACTTCTACCTTTGCTAAATACCCCCACACTTTCAAGTATTTGTAGCTTGGCTTATGGCCTTTCCACAACTCATACGGGGTCTTGTCCATCTTTTTCGATGGAATTCTATTAAGAATGACATTTGCTGAGAGGATGGCCTCCCCCCACAAGTTCTGAGGTAAACCCGAACTTATCAACATAGCGTCCATCATCTCTTTTAGAGTACGGTTCTTGCGTTCAACAATACCATTTGATTGGGGTGTAAATGGCGCAGTAGTTTGATGAATAATGCCAGATTGTGAACATATTTCATTTAACAGTGCATCATATTCACCACCTCTATCACTATGAACCTTTTTAATTTGTTTGCCAAGATGATTTTCGACTTCATTCTTATAGTTTTTAAAAGCCTCGATTGTCTCATCTTTGCTACTTAGCAAATACACATAACAGTATCGTGTACAAACATCGATAAATGTTACAAAGTATTTTTTAGCGCCTCTCGATTGCATAAATTTTAAATCACACAAAATCTGTATGAATTAAATCTAACGGTTCTGTGTTTCTTTCCACTGAAGGAAATGGTGCCTTAGTCATTTTAGCTTCGACACATATTTGGCATTTTTCAGTTTGATTAAACTTTAAATTAGGTAATAAATCTAAATTCGTCATTCTACGAATTGATTTATTATTAACATGTCATAATCGATTATGCCATAAACATGAAGACTCAAGCAAGTAAGAAGAAGTAGATGCAATTTTATTAGCCTCATCGGGCACAACATTCATAGGCATAATAGCCATTACATTAAGCTTAAGCATACCCTCGGTGAGATAGCCTCTACCGACAAACACTTTATTCTTAGTTAGAATGACCTTATCAGAACCAAACATCATCTTAAAACCAGCCTTGCTTAACATAGCACCAGAAACTAGATTCCTACGAATGTCAGGAACATGGAGAACATTGGTCAATGTCAGCTTCTTTCCTAAAGTCGTCTTCAGAATCACATTCCCGGTTCCCTGAATGGTTGAATGGGAAGAGTTACCCATCCACAGTTTCTCACCAGCTCCAGCCTTATAGGTTGAAAACACCCCACGTTCAAAACAAACATGTCTTGTGGCTCCAGCGTCCACTGTCTTGGATTCCCCATATCATCGCACTCTGTCACAATAGCGCAGAACATGTCATCATCACCATCAGTTTCAGCCATATGTGCCTTTGGATGAAATGGCTTCTTTCCACGGCACTCACTTGCACGGTGCCCAAATTTGCCACAGTTGCGGCATTCACCATTAAACTTGTATGCAGTTTGTGGTTTCTTGGACGATTCACCAGTTTTCTTGGAAGATTGTCCAGTTTTCTTCCTCTTCTGATTCTTGACCTCAGCAACATGTTCCTTGGCCTGTCCAACCTACACAACACGTTTATTTTCATATGCTCTATTGTCCTCCTCTATACGGAGTCGGACAATCAGATCATCCATAGACATTTGCTTTCGCTTGTGTTTGAGATAAATTTTATATTCCTTCCATGACGAAGGTAGTTTCTCAATCACACAAGCTACATGGAAATTTTCACTAATTAACATACCCTCTTCTAGAATTTCAGATATAATGAATTGTAATTCCTAAACCTGTTTAATTACGGTTTTGGAATCGACCATCTTATAGTCCACAAATTTACCTACTATAAATTTCTTAGCACCTGCATCCTCAGTTTTATATTTTTTCTCTACTGCAAGCCACAATGTTTTAGCATTCTCAAACATACAATAAACACCATACAAAGTATTGTTTAACAATTCAGAATGTAATTTTTGCATAGAAAATCCCTGTGCTTCCAACTCTCAAGAGCAAGCAGAGCTCTGTGTTCGATGTTGTCAGCGGGCACAACTGGTTGCTCTTCAGTAAGCATCCTGGCCAAACCAAGAGTAGTCAAGTAGAGCAACATCTTTTGCTGCCAGCACTTGAAATTCAGCCCGTTGAACTTTTCTGGCTTCTCACCATGAGATGAACCAGCCACAACAATAGTAGATTGTATCACAACAGTAGTAGGCACAGTTGCATTTGACACTGGTTCCTTACTTGCAGTTGCTGTAGCATCAGTGGGTCAACGATGCATCATTAACAATAGTCATTTCTGTTCAAGAACAGAAGATAAACAATCAGATTCAGGTTCATTTTAAACTAAACTAAACATAAGCAAGAAGCTTACTGAATATCAGAAGATGATATTCAGTTCGATCAGAAAAAAAGGAAATTGTTTAAAATACGAACTGAAAATTTATTTTACTTTTGCATACATATACTTTTTAGAGCAAAGAAGGCTCTGAAAAATTTGTCTTAAGATTATCATACCCGTAGTATTGTATGCAATAAAATAAAGAACAGAAAGAATATGAACAATTTGTTTATTAATCTGAGTAAAGTACAATTACAAGAAAAGAAGAACGAAATGAAACCGTAAAGGATATAAGGACTAAGGCGAGAAGAACTATGTCCTTAAGAAAAATCTACTCGTGCTTGTACCCATGGATTATGCAATTGTCTCCCAGGATTGCTCAGTTTACCTGTTCAAGAGGGAGGTACTTCAACTCCCGAACAACGTCGAACTCTGACAGTGCTTCAGAAAAACTCTTCAACTATTTATGCAGGAATATGAGTGTTAACGGTGATTTTTACGGTTTATATGACTTTATTTCGTAACAATTTCCTTTGTGTTTTACTAATTTTTATAGAAAATTAGGTGATTAATGGATTTATTGAAAGAATGCGTATGGAAATCATTAAAGTGCAAAATCGAGCTAATTACGTGGTTTTATTGGTGTTTCCTATCAATATGTATGATTTTACATTTTGCATGTTTTTGTCGTGTTGTAGGTACGCTTGTATGTTATAGAGGAAGCTAAAACGATGTTCACTTGAAGTTTAAATAGAAGGAGAAAGATGCAAGTGAATTTGGAATGAAGATTTGAAGAGCTGAACGAGCGTTTGATCATTCCGTCCAGTGGACTGGCGTCCAGAAGAGTGGACGGGCGTCCAAGAGGAGCTGTTGGATTCAGGAAAGCATGATTTCTACCGAACGAGCGTTCAAAATTATATAGGACGGGCGTCTTGCTGAGTTCGGCCCGACTCGAAGATTATACAAAGCTTGAACGTGCGTCCAGCCCTTGGGACGGGCGTCCATCGCCTCAAACGTGAGTCCAGATGAATAGAAAGGATAAATATGGGAATATCTTTATTTCTATTTTATTAGGGTTTAAGCTTTTCTAATAATAACCCTAAGTCGGCAAAACTACTTATAAAAGGGGGGCATGCAGCAGAAAACGAGAACAACTCACTTGGAGAACACCTACAGCCGCAAAACCGAGAAGCTGACCACTCGGTCGACCGAGTGCTCCTGCTCGGTCGACCGAGCCATATTTTTATTTTATTTTGTTTGTTCGATCCTGGAGATGAGCTGAGCAAGTCCTGAACAAGTATGAGAAACCGATCGTGCAGCGTTTTGATTTCGAATCTTGGATGTTTTGTGAGTTTTAAATAAAGTTTGTATCTTTATTATGCTTTTATATTGTTATGCAATTATATCGATGGATTGTTGCTATTTGATGTTTAACGTTTGATGAGAATCGTTGTTAGACCTAGATCGCCGTAGTAAAGATTGGATCTTTAACCTAAAAATAACGAGAGTTGCTAGGTTAAATTTCTAGGTTGCTAGATTGAGAAATCTTACACCTTTGTTATGAAAGCGTTAATCTTTAAGATCGAGAGATGAAAGATGAAAGATTAATACATTTGATAGCGAACTCTTTATCTACGAGAGTAGAAATTGAATTCATACAAAAAAACGAGCTTTGATAGGTGAACCACGTCTTTATTAAATCTTCACTAAACGATCTAGGGTAGAAATTGAGAGTCGTTTTGCGACGGAATTTTTATTGTTTGCGACGGAATATTTAATAAATTATTATAAATTATTTCATTATTCCGTATGCACATGTTTGCGACGGAATTAGGTTTTTGTTTGCGACGGACATTAGTTTCCGGCGCAAAATGGCGGATATCGGTCCGCATTTCGGATCGCTCCTCTCTTCTCCTTTCTTCTTCATTTCGAATTTTTCGCCTCCTCCTCCTCCTCCGCACGCCACCTCCTCTACTCCTCCTCTCCTCCGGCTTCAACCACACCACCTCCTCTCCTTCACCTTGAACCACGGCCACATACAAGAACAACCAGGGTGGACTCGCGGCCGCACTTCCACAAGCCCCAAACGGCCGCACCTCCTCCACCGTCTCGGCCTTCTTCAGCCGCACCTCCACCGCCGTCTCCATTCTTTCTTTCTTCTCTACTTTCAGGTAATTTATCTTTAATTTTTGTTTCATTTTGTTTCTTAAATCAGGTTTATGAATCAGAGTTTTGTTTCTTTAATTTTTGTTTCTTAATTTTTGTTTAAACTGCATATAAAAGAAACTGATTTAAGAGAAAAAAAAACTAAGGATCTTATTGAATGTTGGTTGTGGTGATGCTATGTGATGTTTGCTCGGTTGGTGCTTGGTGATGGGTGGTTTGGGGTTTTGATTGTTTTGTGTTAGATTTTGGATGAAAGTTCATTTTTTTGATGAACTTTTGACCTATGTTTATCTCACTTTCTTACTATCAAAACGAACTCAAAATCAGTTGGTCTAAGAAGATAAAATGCTCATAATATTCTGAATTATAATCCCTTAAATTTTCAGCTCGTTTGGGCTTCAACCCGACATTCAAAAACACCACACAGCCTAATTAGCTCCCGGCCGGACAGTTTTGACTAAGCAGTTTGTGACCAACATTTAACTATTATACAGGCCTCAAACCAGAATGGTTTCTCAATGAAAAATGTACCCCTATATGCAATATATAACACATCAAAAATTCAGCTCATTCCAAGTAGTATAGGGTACTCAAAAGTTCGACACAAAACCACATCAGAAAGCTGTAAAACAGATTTTCAATATCTGATGCGTTTTTGTTTGACATGGTGTGTGATGTGTGATGGATGAAAATGAGATCTGAAATATGCGTTTTGTAGCTTGCATTCTGAGCTTTCCAACCATATAAAGAAAACGCAATTTGGTGCAATTGTGTTTTCGAGGAGATTCCTGCCACCTTTGTTTGATTGACATATGATACTCGGTGTGCGGCTATACTTACCTAACTTATTTTTTTGGCAGGTCCACTTACTTTGCTGCACTTTTTTACAGTTTCCGAAGAAGGTGTTGTAGTTACTCGGCTTAGCAAACAAAAAAATTGCTTGAGGTCGGTGTAGTTAGATGTGCTACCGCAAATCTCAATAGTTAGGGGATCTATTGCAAACCCCGTAGTTACGAGATCTACGTAAAATCTCGCTTTCCTTGCACATATTATTAATTAGTATAAACGCCTTTTTATTATAATTGCATTTAGATTAGTATAAACGTCATTTTCCGTGTCAAATAGATGTAGGTAGGTAGGTAGAGGTAGAGGTAGACGCGGTAGGGGTAGTTCCCCCTCCCCCGGAGCGTCTTCCTCCTCACGACCACGACGGGTTTGGATGATGAGATACACCGGATGAGCGAGGAGGATTTTGGTGTCATTGTCAATGGTGACCTTGGATTGCCGCTTTTTTTGGATCCCGAGGGGAGATGGTAAGTTAATACATATCTTGCTTTAATTTGTTTGTATTTTTATTTATATTTTGATTAACCAAATATATTAACAACTTATTGTTTTCAATATGACAGGTTTACCGACAACTATGTCAAGAAAATGGCCAAGAACGCCATAATCAGCGGCTTCAACACTTTTGCCACCACGTGGCATAATGCCAGCCAGGAGCAGCAGGATAGGTGGTGGAACGCATTTAGGGTACGTCGTTCATATAAATATAACTATATATAAATATAACTATAATTATAACTATACATATAACATATATATATATATATAACTATGTTGCAGGGTCATTTCAGCTTCGAGTTACGCCACGAGCGCCTGGTTAGGGAAGCTTTTGAGCGGTATGCTATCAACAGGGTCCGTGATTATATGTATCGGGCTCAAACAAACCCCCGTGCTCGGCTTTGGATGACCCCGGATATTCTCCGTCAGTTCGAGGAGTGGATTGGGAGTCCCGTAAGCAATTATTCAATATTTAATTAACAATACTTGTTTTATATATATATATATGTATGTACTAACTTGTTTATCTTATGTCGGAATAGGCGTTCCAGAAACATTCGCGAAAAAGAAGCTAAACCGAGCTTCGGATCCGGTGAGGAAGGGAAGATCCCCGGGACACATGCTATGGGCGTACGCGGCGTTATCGATTTCGCTCGGGCCATGGAGGACAATAGAGGAGCGCCCTATCGGTCGGTGATCCGGTGAGTAGTTCGAAGAAGAAGAAGTCGGGCAACTTCGTCTCGAGGAAGTTTGAGAAAATCATGGTACGTTATGTATTCTAAATATTATATATACATTATATATATATCATGTAATTATTGTTACTAACAAATTTATATCATACTTTGCGGACGTCTTCACCTCGAAGAAGGCGAAAGCCCGAGAGACGCAGCTCGACACCCCCGTCGTCGACGAGTCGCGTCTTTATTACGAAGCCGCCGGTGGTTACGACAAGAAGGGGAGAGTTTTTGGCATGGGGTCACCGCCTCCATGTACTACGACGAGCTCGCGCGCTCGACACTCATCCGCCGAGACATACTCTCCGGGCATAATCACCCGTCTCACCCGGGAGATGGCGAGAGACAGACGGACTCGTACGCAAAACCCGGCGAGGTTGGAGGAGCTAGAGAGAGACGAGAAAGCGTCGGGATGACGGACTAGCGCGGATGGAGGCGTGGATTACCCGGCGGTTAGGCGGCATCCCTCCGGAGGGATGCAACCCGGGTACGAGGCGGCACGACAGATGACCATTCGATCATGGACCCGGAGGAGGTGACGTGGGTTTAGGTAGTACACCGGGTCCGACTGGGTGACATTGTTTTGATACATTTTTATTTATTTTGGCTTATCGTATCCCCTTTGACATATCGTTTTATTCATTTTTTGACATTTCCCCTTTGACGTATTTTTTGACATATCCCCTTTGATATCGTATTCCCGTTTATATTGTTGTTGTTGATAGCCGGTAGCAATTGTAATGCTACCGGGAAAATTAAGGCTGTTTTGCGGCGGTGGTTTGGCCGGCCGCGCAAAACAACCCATAATTTTCTCGTTTAATTTTATTTTTTGCGACGGAATATATCCGTCGCAATATGGTATTTGCGACGGAAAAGGCTTATTTTGCGACGGATATGAAAAGATCTAAAAATAAATAAATTATTTAATAAAAATAAGTTGCGACGGATTATACATTTTTTGCGACGGATTATACATTTTTGCGACGCAATTTTACATGTTTGCGACGGAATATTTCCGTCGCTATTTGTTATTTGCGACGGACTATACATTTTTGCGACGGAAATTATAATTAAAAAATAAAATAAAATACGGTAATTATCCGTCGCAAAATCCGTCGCAAACAATTTGCGACGGTTTATCCGTCGCAAAACTGGTGTTTTGCGACTAAAAAATGCGACAAAGAAAAATCGTCGCAAATCCGTCGCAAACTATGGTTTGCGACGGAATAACCCTTGTTTGCGACGGTAATCTTCCGTCGCAAAACTGCTGTTTTTTTGTAGTGGTGGGATAGGTGGATCAATGCTTGTTCTTCGTTAAAATTAATTGAAATTATCTTGGTGCCTTGTTCTTCGTTTTTATCTTAAAAGTTTATGTTCTTTTTAGTTTATAGATTAGAGTTATTTTCGTTCGCAATTATCTTTCCTGGCTTTGGATCGACAACCCTCTGTCCAGTTTATTGTATGCGTTTTAGTTTTGTTTTGTGTTTTTCGTGACAAATCTTTAGAAAAATTAAGAACTAGACTAACCTCGATTCCCTGTGATTCGACTCCGGTTGTAGCTACTATACTACGATCCCTGCACTTGGGGTATACCGGATTTATAAATTTATTACTTGTTTATTTTTCATTAGATAAAATCCGAGACAATGAGTATTTGTGTTGTAGTTCTGTGTCCTTTCCATTGCAGTAGAGGACCTTTATATATGTAGCAAAAGAGGAGAAGTAAACTGAAGTGTAATGAAAGCATCAGATGAATGATCTCCACTAACACTTGTAACTCTAGCAATAAATCAATTGAAGGCATTAATTGAAGTGCTCCACTATCTTAGTAATAATGCATCAGATGCAGATGAAAGGACTCAGAGCCGAACCGAATCGAATCAGACTTCTGACTATGAAGGGAACTCAGCTCGAATCAGCTCATCAGAATGTTGAATAATTATTTGACAAGTTCAATGTAACTTTGTCCAAAAACTTAACGGAGATAGTCCTTTCTTTGACATACCTTGACTTTAGTGGATCTATGAATCCGCGGAGGGACAAGTCTACTAGTGACCAGGCATCGAGTCAAGCAGGAAGTTCAAGGCGGAGGACTTCGATTGGTAAACCGAGTCACGACCAAGTGAGGATCTTAATCTTCCTGAGTCATCTCAACTAAATGGAACTGTCTAATCTTACATACCTAGGACCAGTAGATATAGTAGCATATCCGGTTCGGTCCGTAGAACCTAAAAAAAAGAGATGGTTGTGGCGCGAAGTACTCTTGTGCACCTACGTCATTCGGCTCACTCTTAATTGAATAGGATTCAACCACACCGGAATGGATGGTACAAAGTCACACCGCAGGCAAATTCAACCATTTCCCCAGCTTGAATCTCGTTCAATCCATAACCACATGCAATCCCATCGACAACTGAGACCACTCGACCGATCTCATCCACTTTCAATTTTGTGTAAAAGTTGCTAATTCTACTTTAGTATTGCCTCAGGCCCACAAAGGCCCAATTCCCTAAGCCCATGCCCAAGGTCAAGGTCAACGCTCGGGCGGCCGCACGCGCGCGTTTGTGCGCTTTTAGCAGAACATCGTCTAACTAAAACCATTCTGAAATATCTCCCTTTCCATGGAGATTATACCCTTTAACTAACTTTTCCCACTTAAATATTTAGAAAAGATTAGCACTCTTCCTAATGTGGGATTAAGGAAGTTGAACTCTTCAACTTCCAAGTTTCAACACTTCAACTTTTTCAACTAACCAACTTCAAGCCTTAATTTCTCATTCACCCGATATCCGAATTGAATGATTCAAAGACCTATCTTCATCTACGTCACATGTAGATTTCAAAGTCATCATAAAATCTTGATAAATTATACAAGAGTCTAATCGAAACCGGCTCGTAAAGTGGTTGAAAAAATTATTAGAAAATCATTTTAAAACGTTTTAAAACATTTTCCCTTTTTCCTCTATTTTTCTCCAACTATTCTATCATTCACCTCATTTTCCATCTCCCATGTTCCAAGTTTAAGAAAGAGAAATAAGAGAAGAAAGAGTTTAAAAAGAAGAATAAGGATTTCTTCATATTGCTTATCATCATGTACTTGGAATTGTAGATTGTTCATATCAAGAAGAGGATCATCAAGAAGAGGGCGAACCAAGAAACTTCTCCATTAGGGTAAGATTAAGAACCCATCTTTCCGAATTCCTGAGCTTTTAAGTGTTCTTGGTTAACTAGATGTGTAGATGTTGTTTTGAGCCGTAGATACATCCTTTAGGTCGTAGGTTTTGAAGGATAGAGCTCAGAGGTGAGAAATCTTCGAAACATGGAGCTGGCTTTCAAGTTTTCTTGAGAATTTGAGGTAGGAAGGTGTTCAATTGAATATATTTTGAGTTTAATCCATGTTTTATGTTAGGAAATCTACACAGGAATGCAGCGAAATTCAAAAATTTATTTCCTTTTAACCAGGATCGACTTTGTTTAAGCAATAAACAAATAAGCTAGTAGACGGTGATTACCTTGGTTGATCTAAAAGGTCGACGCTTTGACCGTCTAAGAAGAGTAGTGGTGCACGGAGCCGCCCAACCGTTCGGCCTCTACCGCTAGTCCACACGAACAACCCACCGGAATTCACCATTGGATTGCTACTAAAAAAATCCGGTTGCTAGACCGGTATTTTCTCCCTCTCTAAGAAGCTCTCTATTTTTCACCAGAACTATTAGCTCTTGGAATTGTGATGATCAAAAGAGCTAGCCAAGCCCTCCTATTTATAGGAGTACCTGTGCCCCATCATAGTCCCCAACTGATATGGTCAGAAATATCAGGTTTGCGGTATATGGATTTTGAGGTGGATATGTAGCTGACTGTGGAAGATTTTTCCGGTGAGGAGCGATGGAGCTCAAGGAAGAAGATGGAGCTTTTGTGGAGCAAAAGGAGGAGGATGGTGTTTTTGACTATGAGCTGTGCCTGATAGGCTGCCTACATACCATTCTTAAAAGATCAAGCCAATGCGTAGTTGAAGGACTGTTTCTAGGCTATCAATCCTTACCGGCAGTGTACCGGGTCAAATTGTAGTGCTAGTCTGGTGAGTCAGGTCGTATCCTCAGGGAAATGAAGGCATAATTCAAAGTGTGGTTAAACACCAAGAAGCTATTATTAACTCGATCTAAGTCGCAGTTTTACCATTTTCCTCGGGTTAGATAGTTAGATTAGTTAGATTGTTAGTAAAGCAGTAAATAAATATATAAATATAAAAATAGATAATATATATATTTTTGGATCTAGCCAAGAATACTTTACTGAATCAATATCTTTTTATAGTGAAATTGAATGAGACAGATCTTTTCCTTGATGCAAGGAGGTCAATTATATATGAACCGGTGTACTCCTAAGCTAGACAACTCCTCCTCACACGAGCGTATGAAATTGTCATATGTCTAGTCCTCTGTCCAATGTCATCTTAAGCATGGGTCACTCCCGTTTTGTCATTCGGCCAATTTTAAGATTGATTCATTAAACAGGTGATTTTAACGTAATAATATCGTGAGCACAATTTTAATAAGATTTATCTCTCCCAAGACAGATCTGCCCCCGGGTAGGAAATCGGTTTCCGTTGTCACGTTTTCACTCGGCCAATTTTACCCTCCGGTCTTTCTATCACGATCTCGTATTCTAATCGCGAGTTGTCAATTCATTAGATTACGTTTCTAGTAAAAATCGAGTGGCTAATTCAATTTTTACTTTCATTAAGTGCAAATAGAAAGAGATTCATTATAATTGGTTTTAATCATTATTACCAGAGTCGATCATTCATTTTACCAAAAAGATTAACTAATTCAGATTCACATCTTGGCTAGATATATTTTTAGCTTAACATAATTAACATATATAATATATAAATAGAAATAGAAATAGTAAACATAATAATATTAGAATATATTACCGATTACAACTGCTGAATCGGGGCCGTTTCCACCGGATGTAGTATAACAAAGTTTCAATTTTAACAATCTTCGATAATTATTCCGCCATTACAACGGTACTATAACTACTTTATTTATATATATAAAAACATATATATACATACATAGACATATGTATATATAAGGGCCCGAAAATAAAATAAAAGAAGGGAAGAAGATGAAAGGAGATATATAGATATATCATGTATATTTTCATACATAGACATATATATATATATATATATATATGTGAGGTGTGTGTGTGTATATATATAAAGATATATATATATATATGATCTACAAAAAAAAAAAAATATATATAATAAAAAGAAGAAGAAGGAGATGGAGAGGAAGAAGAGGAGGGAAAAAGGGGCAAGAAGGGGCAAATAAAACTGATGAGAATGGCCATATTTATAGGCAACTTTGGATAGGCCGGATCGATCCGGGAAAGGGCCGGATCGATCCGGGAATAATAAAAAATATTATCCCAGGCTTATCCTCTGCAAAATCATCATTATGTCGATTTTCTGTTACGCCGGATCGATCCGGGAAAAGGCCGGATCGATCCGGGAAAGGCCGGATCGATCCGGGACTGCCAGTTTTGAGCTGAAACTTGAAAAATTCATATCTTGAGTTGTAGACCTCCGATTGACGTGATTCAAAATGCGTTGGAAAGATCTTTTCAAAGATCTACAACTTTCATGATGGACTCTTCTTCAGAAAATGCCTTTTGATGGGCCATTTGTTCGTCGAAGATATAATTCGATAATAGCATTACGAAACGTTGATCCACTTGAACTTTTAAGCTTGTGGCACATTCTTACACCCTTCAAAAGATATGTTTTAACTTCAAAAAGTGTCGTCACTCGGGGTTTTGGTTTATCATAAATCTGCAATAAAAATACCACAAATACCCGTGTAAATCTGACACGACACTCCGGTTACTAAACCGATACAAAACTTATAAAAACTTATAAAAATACGATAATTTATATAATAACCACTATTTATATATTTGGATAAAATTAAGTAATTATTGACTTAAATTGGTACAATAATGCTCAAAGTGGTATCAATATTGGGGTAAAATGTCGTAATAATGATCATTAATTTGTCTCTCATCACAACTCCCCACTTAGCTTTTGGTCGTCCTCGAGCAAAACAAGCGATAAAACAAAATGAATGAGAGATAAATTCATGAAGATATAAGATATAAGGGACAACCAAGATAATACAACCATTAGAATTACAACCAGGCTTTAACCTCAATATAAATGTATAACGAGTGTGTGTGTGACAAGCCTTTTCAATTTCCACTATCCTCTCTTGAATAATTCAAGCAAACGCACAAATATCCATTCAGACAGTCCTAATGACTTTCCTTGGTATATGCAGTAACAGTTCCACACAAAGTCCTTCCGTGTACTTATTAGGATAATCCCTAAAGCATATCATTCAGTTTATACTGGGGATAGTCAGAAGATAACTAAGTTTTCAACCATATTTCCATTTTTTTTCTTTTTTTTTTCTTTTTTTTTTTAATTTCCACATTTGTAGCATATGCCTTCATTCCCAGCAATAGGATGTTTCGTGATAACACCCTAGCTGGACTACTATCATCAGGCAGTCGGGAGCTTTTAAACCTCATAGTGATATAGGACGTTTCGTGATAACGCCCTACTGCACTCAAATCATTGGTAGCTACAACCAACATATAGATAGTTCATCTTAATTTGGTATTCTTCTTTAACTTATATCCTTCCTATCACATTCAAACCTTCAGATATTCACAGTACACATTCAAAAGTTAGGTACTAAGTTACTGCAATTATCTATAGAATAACCACTAGGATATTGAATGGATACAGTTTAAAATTTTCCGCTTCAATATCAAAGGCTTTACGTGAAGGAATTCATGTTACACAAATATATTTGGAATTACAATGCACTTACGGTTCACGTTGGTTATACACATCCAAATTGATCATTATATCTTCAAATCCATGAAATATATACCTTATACAATTTATTTTAATCAACTAAATAATGCTCGAAAAAAATCAAAAACTAAGGGATTTATTGATACAAAATAAACATTAATTCCATTGCTAGACCAACGACTCCACTCCCCACTTACGAACTTACATTGTCCTCAATGTAAAGTGAGTGTAAATAAGTTGTTGGGAAAGCAATGGTGCACTAAAACAAGTCAAAACAAATACTCGGATGATATTAAAGGGTGGGTGGGTGGGTTAAAGTTATGACCATTGTGTGTGCAAATGAAATAAAAGTGTGTGGAGTGTGACAGTGTAATGCAAAAGGGTAGATAAACACACCACATAAACTTTTATTGATTTAAAACACACAATATTCCACAGTAGTTGAACTAATACATGTCACACATTATTTGAAATTTAAAACAAGACTAGATCATGATATGAAATGTGTGACAAAGTATTAACTCGAGT
Source organism: Gentiana straminea (assembly GCA_036785695.1). Lineage (NCBI taxonomy): Eukaryota > Viridiplantae > Streptophyta > Magnoliopsida > Gentianales > Gentianaceae > Gentiana > Gentiana straminea. The sequence continues at coordinate 9,260,626 of JAVUPR010000497.1, read as the reverse complement.
CTTTTATACCCAGATCCTCAAGGGTTATTTCAAATCGTTCGAACAACCTAAGTCCAAGAAATGACGCATTTGAATTTTTCTCTTTTTTCTCCATCGGGATTTTCGGATAACCACCTAATCATTCCCTTTTTTAATGACATTCAAACATTCATCCTAAGACTTGGTGAAACAAAATGAAAATCAATCCGAAGTATTCGCAAAGTATCATCCAAAGTATGAGTAATTATTATATTTAACATTTTTACGGGCTGCCTCCCGGTAGCGCTTTTGGTTAACGTCGTTTGCTCGACAAACTTAAACAACCAAAATGATGATGATTAACTAATATACTAAAATAAAATAGGATACTTCTAACATTTACTCACAAAAGCATGTAATAATTAATTTCGTGAACTAACTAAAAAAATGCTTAAGGAGTAAATAGGAAGGATAGTACCCGTTTTATAGTCTATAGCTAGACTTTCTGCTCCGGTTTTCTAATGCACTGGTGGTGGGTCATCCTCACACACCACATCCTCCTTCAATACCGGTCTCCAACAGAGGTTAGACAATTTCCACCAATCCAAACGATTCTTGACCTTTTCCTTTGATTTTCGAGCATTCGGTTTGTGAGCTTTTACATTATTGCTGAAGTCATCTTCTTCAATTACCTGTCTGTTAGTACGATCCACAACAAGGGAACACAAAGTGTCCATACAAGAACAAGATTCTAGTGTAGTGCATGGATATTTCAATGAATTGTAAATGTTAAAGACAACGCGCTCATCATTCACTCCCAAACTAAGCTCTCTCTTACGAACATCGATCAAAGGGGTATTAATAGTTAAGTGCCGAAAAGTGTCAAGAAAACATGCATACCTCTTATCCAACTTCATCTTTTTGATTTCCTTTTTCGGGGAATGGGGGAGTAATTCAAGATCAATTAAAGTAGGGTTAGAATGTATACCTCCCTTACCCTTGTCGTTAAACGAAGATGGTAAAGCTTCCTGGAATGATTGTGCCTTTTGAGGACACTGTGTGTCATCATTCTGTACCTTTTTCTTCAAAATATGCACTGGGATATGGTGCTTCCCTATCAGATTGAATCGAGGTGAATTTGGGTTGAGCCGGATAAGGTTCGGTTTGAATTGGCCTTTCCAAACTTGATTCATTCTCAACATGATCATTGGTCAAGGTCCTACTCATTCTTGGATTTTTCAATATTCTAGGAACCTTGACCCATTCCTCATCCTTACTTCCAGGTTCAATATATCTGTTTTGTCTTAGGAAATCTTCAATAATGTCCTCTTCCTCTTTAGATTCCATGTTTTTCTCATATTTACCATCTAAATCATTCTCTACTTCATTAATTCTGATGTTTTCTAATCCATTACTTCCACAGATTCTTCCACTTCTAGTAATAACAGCAGTTACCTCTTTCGGGTTTCTTTCAGTATTACTTGGCAGCTCTCCTGAAGGTTTACTGTTTTTACGTTCCTCTTCTCTACTCAAATGATATTCCAAATTCCGTAATGAAGCTTGTACAATTCTCATTCTGGTATCATGTCCACTTATAGATGTTTTCAACGTACTCATATCCTTAGTGACTATACCTATAGAAGTCATCATGGTTTCCATATTTTGAGCTTGAGTTGACATCACACCCATCATATTTTCGATTAATTTCTCCCATTTATCAACTCCTTCAGGTTGAGTTGAACTTTGGGTGACTGGTATGCTTTGAGTGGTATGTTGTGGATACGGTCTAGGTAATGATTGTAGGTTCTGATTCGAGGTATCTCCTTGATAAACTTGATTATTATATGGATTCTTATATTGAACTGGATACGGTGGTTGTCCTTGCTTACTAGGGTTTCCAGACCAACGAAAAGTAGGGTGATCTCTTCTAATAGCATTAAAAGAGTTTGAATACGCATTGTTCAAATTCCTATCTTTGTTGCAAAAAACTCACCTTTTCCCTTGAATATCCTTCTTGGTTCTTCCATCCCTAATGACACATTATCATGACATGAGTATTCATTTGGTATGATATTTTCTGAGTTTACATTTTTACTGGCTAAAAAGCCGTCAAATTTCCTACTCAAATTCTCCAAGTGTGCTAGAACTTCCGTATTCGATGTATATTCTCCTGCAAATGCTACTTTTCTTGTGCTAGAACCGGTTTCCCACATTCGATTATTTTTGGAAATCTTTTCTATAGCATCGTAAACTATTTGGGCTTCACTCATCATTAACGAACCACCACATGCATGATCAACATCGCACGTAAGTTTTTCCTTAATTTACGACAGAAAAGTTGGATTTGCATTTCTAAGGAATAACCATGATCGGGACAAGCTCTTAGTAGCTTTTTAAATCTTTCCCACACATTCCCAAACGTTTCTTCAGATCCTTGTCTAAAATTAGCAATCTCGACTATTAATTCCAATTTTCTACCAGGAGTAAAATACTGCTTTAAGAACTCGGTTTGAATATCCTCCCAACTAGTCAATGAATGATGTGGAAGTGACGAAAACCAATCTCGTGCTCTTCCTTTTAAAGAAAAAGGAAACATAGACATCCTCGTTAATTCATAATGAGCACCATTGACTTTTGGTCGTATTACACAATTCTTCGAAAAGATAGAGATGATGATGTGGATCCTCATCATCTTCTCTAGAAATTGGGCTCTTGTGTCAATTAAACAAAAAAGATGAGATTTTATTTCGAAATTATTTGCTCCTTTATTGGGTAAAAGAATTGGATTATTAATCGGTACCTTCTTACGGTCGATCACATATAGGTCTCGGGTTAGGTGGTTCGATTATGCTTATTCCGATTCGATTATTTCTATTATTCTGATTCTGGTTATTAGGTTGAGGTAAATTCTGATTAAGGTTTTGGCCATGCCCTTGAGTATGAGCAATCCCTTGTTCAGGTGTTTCACCAACGGTTTCGACCATTTTCGTAACTCGATTTGACAATTCTTGTGGAATAGAAAATATCGAATAGAAAATAACACGAAATCGATAAAAAAAACCACATTTTTTTCTCTCGGTAATTACCGAGTCCACTCGGTATTTACCGAGTGTAAATTTTTTTTTTTTTTTTTTTTTTTTTAAAAATTGGTATCTTACCAATAGGTAGGTACCAAAAAAAAAATAAAGAACCGCGTTTACTTTCTACTATCGAAAATAGAAAATAACTCGAAATTAGTAGAAGAAGAAAATTGGTAACTAAAAGAAGGTAGATACCAACGGAAAATAAAAATAGAAATGTGATAAGAAGAGTGTTGACTTATCCTCGAGAATTTTGAGCTAATACAAGTAGTAACCATAGACACAATGAATTAGCGTCGTTTCCCCGGCAACGGCGCCGAAAGCCGACGGATCGTTTCTAGGCTATCAATCCTTACCGGCGGTGTACCGGGTCAAATTGTAGTGCTAGTCGGTGAGTCGGAGTCGTATCCTCGGGGAAATGAAGGCATAATTCAAAGTGTGGTTAAACACCAAGAAGCTATTATTAACTCGATCTAAGTCGCAGTTTTTACCATTTTCCTCGGGTTAGATAGTTAGATTAGTTAGATTGTTAGTAAAGCAGTAAATAAATATATAAATATAAAAATAGATAATATATATATATTTTGGATCTAGCCAAGAATACTTTACTGAATCAATATCTTTTTGTAGTGAAATTGAATGAGACAGATCTTTTCCTTGATGCAAGGAGGTCAATTATATACGAACCGGTGTACTCCTAAGCTAGACAACTCCTTCTCACACGAGCGTATGAAATTGTCATATGTCTAGTCCTCTGTCCAATGTCATCTTAAGCATGGGTCACTCCCGTTTTGTCATACGGCCAGTTTTAAGATTGATTCATTAAACAGGTGATTTAACGTAATAATATCGTGAGCACAATTTTAATAAGATTTATCTCTCCCAAGACAAATCTGCCCCCGGGTAGGAAATCGGATTCCGTTGTCACGTTTTCACTCGGCCAATTTTACCCTCCAGTCTTTCTATCACGATCTCGTATTCTAATCGCGAGTTGTCAATTCATTAGATTACGTTTCTAGTAAAAATCGAGTGGCTAATTCAATTTTTACTTTCATTAAGTGCAAATAGAAAGAGATTCATTATAATTGGTTTTAATCATTATTACCAGAGTCGATCATTCATTTTACCAAAAAGATTAACTAATTCAGATTCACATCTTGGCTAGATATATTTTTAGCTTAACATAATTAACATATATAATATATAAATAGAAATAGAAATAGTAAACATAATAATATTAGAATATATTACCGATTACAACTATTTGAAATCGGGGTCGTTTCCACCGGATGTAGTATAACAAAGCTTCGATTTTAACAATCTTCGATAATTATTCCGTCATTACAACGGTACTATAACTACTTTATTTATATATATAAAAACATATATATACATACATAGACATATGTATATATAAGGGCCCGAAAATAAAATAAAAGAAGGGAAGAAGATGAAAGGAGATATATAGATATATCATATATATTTTCATACATAGACATATATATATATATATATATATATATATATATATATATATATATATATATATATATATATATATATATATATATATATTATATATATATATATATATATATATATATATATATATATATATATATATATGTGTGTGATCTAAAAAAAAAAGAAGGAGATGGACGAGAAGAAGAGGGGAAATGGGAAAGAAGGGGCAAAGAAAGGGGCAAAGAAAACTGATGAGAATGGCCATATTTATAGGCAACTTTGGATAGGCCGGATCGATCCGGGAAAGGGCCGGATCGATCCGGGAATAATAAAAAATATTATCCCAGGCTTATCCTCTGCAAAATCATCATTATGTCGATTTTACGTTTACGCCGGATCGATCCGGGAAAAGGGCCGGATCGATCCGGGACTCGACGCCATTTTGAGCTGAAACTTGAAAAATTCATATCTTGAGTTGTAGACCTCCGATTGACATGATTCAAAATGCGTTGGAAAGCTCTTTCAAAGATCTACAACTTTCATGATGGACTCTTCTTCAGAAAATGCCTTTTTGATGGGCCATTTGTTCGTCGAAGATATAATTCGATAATAGCATTACGAAACGTTGATCCACTTGAACTTTTAAGCTTGTGGCACATTCTTACACCCTTCAAAAGATATGTTTTAACTTCAAAAAGTGTCGTCACTCGGGGTTTTGGTTTATCATAAATCTGCAATAAAAATACCACAAATACCCGTGTAAATCTGACACGACACTCCGGTTACAAAACCGATACAAAACTTATAAAAACTTATAAAAATACGATAATTTATATAATAACCACTATTTATATATTTGGATAAAATTAAGTAATTATTGACTTAAATTGGTACAATAATGCTCAAAATGGTATCAATATTGGGGTAAAATGTCGTAATAATGATCATTAATTTGTCTCTCTCAGTTCGGGCGGCCGAGGACCCTGTCCGCTACTGGGCTTATGTTGATTTTGGTATATCACCAACTGATTAGGATTAGCTTCTAGTAGATTGATGAGAAAGAAAATATTTTCCTAATAAAATAAGGAAAGTATCTTTTATTGATTTATCTCATTCAATATTCAATATCTTATAATAAAGATATTTCCAAGATATATATTGACAATATCTTATATTGATTATACCTTTATCTTATTACCATAAATCTATTTTCCAAAAATCAATTAATATCCAATATTAATATCATGGCAATCTTATTATTTAAATTGCAGAACTCAAATGTATCCAATACAAAATAGAAACGACGTCCCTTTTCTCCCACAAAATTGGGAATTGAGATTTTCTTTAATTAATATAATTCTATGATTAATTAATTTACAAAATACATGTATATCATATATATACATATTTCGAAACATACACATACATTATATGTATATTTAATTAATCATCATATTTAATATCTTGTATTATATTTATTCATAATAAATAAATACCACCATATTAATTTACCACTATAACCTTTATAGTCTTGAGATAAAACTTTCATTATTTGGTTATCACTATAACCGCATTTTAATCCGGCTAGATGTTCTTATGTGTGTGGCCCGATAGGCTTCTGAATATGTTGGCCGTAGGCACAAAGTGCAAATTACGAAAATGCCCTTCATACCTAATGATCACGGGATATTGTCTAGCAACACACCATGACCCCCAATCATTGAAAGAGTCAAATGCAATGACTACTACCTTTCATGTGAAACAGTTACCGTGTAAATAGAATCATATCGCTGTAATAATATCCATATGGTCGTACGTCGAGTGTCAAACATCTACGACCGTATCTTATAATATAGATATCATGCTCTCTCGAAGTAACTAATTTACTTCTACTTTGCGAAGATTCACGAGAGTATGACATTCCTTATAAGAAGGCCCTTTCGGATATTCACCCCTACTGATACGGTATGCGATTCCCAGACGACCAAACATGTATACTCCGCATGCTTTAGTATCACACCCAATCATTACCGCATGATCGCCCCATGGCTAGGGGAAACCTCAATAGTGTCAAAGCATGACAATCCACACCGTGATGCCATGTAGACTCCGGTCTTAAGGATAATTACACAACCGTCACATAGTGTGACACTTAACAGTGTAAGTGGGTCAGTCTAACGTACGCATTCTCTAATACACGTCCACGTACAGTCCAAGTGTCTCAACACTTTGATAGACGAGATCTATCCCTGCCCTCAAAGACAGAAGACATCTAATATGTGCTAGCTTGTTCATACTATCAATGCCCTGTTTAATAGCACATCGGCCTAGCGACATTTAAGTATCAAACTTATTAAAATGATTAGAGATCTCATCAACCATAATCGCCTATCATGGTTTCTCTATCATAGTTTAATACTAAGGACGTTATCATATAAAATTCATAATTGGTTCTTTAAAAGAACATATATGTGACAACAGAAAAGCCATTTAATATATGTACAAACATAAAATAATAGTAGAAATGATCCGACCCGGTCCAACCCGATTGGGTTTAGGACACTATTTCAACATTTTAGACTTTGTATCATGTTTAGACTTGTATGGCTTTTTTTTTTAACAGGAAAAATTTATATTATCAGCAAGATGCTAAAAACATATTACAAAGTGTTCATCAAAATTCTAAAAGACAACAAAACTGCGTAGCCGAAAAAAGCAACAGAAATTTTACACCTCCATGAAAGTCCAAAATAGATTCCAAAAAAGACCATTTCAAAGCATCTGGACAAAATTTGAACTACACCTGTGAACTTGCACTTGTTTTCCCATGCTCTCAATTCGATCCATTTCTTATATAAAAAAGCGGCAGCAAAGTTTACACCTCCAAAAAAGTCCAAACTAGATTCCCAAATAGACCATTTCAAAACATCTGCACTAAATTTGATCTGCACCTGTGAACTTGCACTTATTTTCCTATTTATCCAATTCGATCCATTTACCAGCAACCAAAACCTTTGCAAGTTTGTTGATCCAGCCACAATGGACACCAGACTTGTATGTCTTTGTGTAGAAGTATTTTGAGCAATTGTATTTTAAGGGTTGCATGTGTGAGAATTTTCCTTTGAATCGAGCTAGGAAGTTTGCAGATTTTCTGGGCTCCTGAGTAGTTAGGCGCATGCCTAAGGGGATTTGAGCTTAGCATATTGTGGAGACCCTCCGCGAGGAAAAGATCGGGATAATCAGAAACTTTATTCCTTAGCCTTATGATATTTACGAAGAAACCCTGTGTCCCATCATTTTTTATGTTAAATATCTCATCATTTTTATGAAGATAAAAAGAAAAATATCGTGTGTCCAAAAAAAAAAAAAAAAATTTAAAACCAAATCTACATAAACCAAGGGCGGACCGACGGAGGGCCGTGCCTGTTAGGAAATCTACGCGGGACGGAATTCAAAATTTTATTTCCTTTGACCAGGATCGACTTCGTTTAAGCAATAAACAAATAAGCTAGTAGACGGTGGTTACCTTGGTAGATCTAAAAAATCGACGCTTTGACCGTCTAAGGTGCACGGAGCCGCCCAAGCGTTCGGCCTCTACCGGTGATCCACACGAACAGCCTACCGGAATCCCATCATGGATTGCTACTAGAAAAATCCGGTTGCTAGACCGGTCTTTTCTCTCTCTAATCTCTCTTTAAGAAGTTCTTTATTTTTGGAGCCGCCCAAGCGTTCGGCCTCTACCGGTGATCCACACGAACAGCCTACCGGAATCCCATCATGGATTGCTACTAGAAAAATCCGGTTGCTAGACCGGTCTGTTCTCTCTCTAATCTCTCTCTAAGAAGTTCTTTATTTTTCACAAGAACTATTAGCTTTTGGAATTGTGGTGATCAAAAGAGCTAGCCAACCCCTTTCTTATATATGGAGAGTGGCACCTCATATATCCCTAATCTAATTAGGAAAAACTTCCTAGTAGATAGATGAAAAACATTTTCCCAATAAAATAAGGAAAATCACTTTGATTGATTTATCTCTTTTATTATAATATCTTATACTAAATAAAGACTAAATATTGCCAATATCTTATATTGAATATATGTATATTATTACCATAAATCTATTTTTTCAAAATCAATTAATATTCATTATTAATATTATGGTAATCTTATTAATTAAATTGCACAATCCAAATGTTTCCAATACACTTTAAAAATGGCGTCCCCTTTCCCACTAATTTGGGAATTGAGATTTTCTTTAAATAATATAATACTATGATTAATTAATTTGCAAAATACATGTGTATCATATACATATATATTTTCGACACATACACATACATTATAAGTATATTTAATTAATCAACATAATTAATATCTTGTATTATATTTATTAATAATAAATAAATACCACCATATTAATTTACCACTATAACCTTTATAGTACGAGATAAATTCTTTCCTTATTTGGTTATCACTATAACCGCATTTTAATCCGGCTAGATGTTCTTATGTGTGTGACCCAATAGGCTTCCGAATATGTTGGCCGTAGACACAAAGTGCAAATTACGAAAATGGCCTTTATGCCTAACGATCACGGGATAGCGTCTAGCAACACACCGTGACCCCCAATCATCGGAAGAGTCAAATGCAATGACTACTACCTTTCATGTGAAACAGTTATCGTGTAAATAGAATCCTATCGCTGTAATAATATCCATACGGTCGTACGTCGAGTGTCAAACATCAACGATATTATCTTATAATCTGGATATCATGCTCTCTCGAAATAACTCATTTACTTCCACTTTGCATAGATTCACGAGAGTAAGATATTCCTTATAAGAAGGCCCTTTCGGATATTCACCCCTACTGATAGGGTACGCGATTTCCGGACGACCAAACATGAATACTTTGCATGCTTCAGTATCACACCCAATCACTACCGCATGATCGCCCTGTGGCTAGAGGAAACCTCAATAGTGTCAAAGCATGACAATCCACACCGTGATGTCATGTAGACTCCGGTCCTAAGGATAATTACACAACCGTCACATAGTGTGACACTTAACAATGTAAGTGGGTCAGTCTAACGTGCGCATTCTCTAATAAACGTCCACGTACAGTCCAAGTGTCTTTACACTTTGGTAGACGAGATCTATCCCTGCCCTTAAAGACAGAAGACATCTAATATGTGCTAGTCTGTTTGTACTATCAATGCCCTGTTTAATAGTACATAAGCCTAGAGACATTTAAGTATCAAACTTGTTAAAATGATTATAGATCTTATAAACCATAATCGCCTATCATGGTTTCTCTATCACAGTTTAATACTATGGACGTTATCATATAACAATTCATAATTGGTTATTTAAAAGAACAAATATATGACAACAGAAAAGCCATTTAATATATGTATAAACATAAAATAAATAGTAAAAATGATTCGACCCGGTCGGATCCGGTCCAACCCGATTGGGTTTAGGACACTATTTCAACTGTGCCACCATTGGATTTTACTCCCTCCGTCCCAATTTGTTTGAGACATTTTGAAACTCTCAAAATTTAAGAAAACATCATTTATTACATTGTTTAGTTATTAAAAACATGACCAATTTACAATTACACCCCTTTTATATTGTTCTTATATTTTTTAATAAATGTTGATAATCAAATCTCTTAAAAACACAATACAACAAAAGAGTAACAAAACCCCTTCGCTGAAGAAACCCTCTCCACGCTAGGAGACTTGCCGCCCCTCAATGGCCGTCATCGAGAGGGAAGATCTGTCTACTATGTTGCAATCCTTGGATTTAACAGAAGAGGAGTCCGTCGTTTGCTCTCTGCCCCAGCACGCTTTCACGCCGTCGTGTGAAGTTTGTGATCGGAGCCTCCTCTGCGAACTGCTCACGCCCAGGGCAATTGCCGTCTCCAGCCTAAAATCTGCACTCATGAAATCTTGGAAGACAGATGCGTTTTCGGTATCAATCGTCGGTAAATCAATTGTTCAATGTATCTTTGATAGAGAAGATGATCAGAATTTTGTGCTCTCTACGGGACCATAGTACTTTGATGGATACTTGATTATCACGAAACGATGGGTGGATAATTGGCGTGATGATCCAGGTTTTTTTGGTACAGAAGCTTTCTGGGTGCAAGTCTATGACCTCCCTCCGCAACTCTGTACTCAGTAAGTTGGACATCAGTTGCTTCAGAATTTTGAATTAAGTCCAGGTGTTTCCTCTAGTCAACTCCAGTATGATATATGTTCCGGTGAAAGGTCCTTTCGTTTTCGTGTGGTTGTTCCTATGGGTCGCCCTTTCCATCGCTGTATTTGTCTTGAGGATGAACGTGGTCGTATAATCCATTTCTCAATTCTATATGAGAGGCTCCCATTTCTGTGCTTTAATTGCGGTCATCTTGACCATACCATCTAGTTCTGCAAAAAGTTAAGGGAGGAGGCTACGGTTGGCCAACAGAAACGGATGCCGTATGGCACTTGGTTTGAGGCTGTGGACAGAACCCGACTTTTGGATTATATCCGGCCGATGGAAGATCATGGAGGACTGCAGCTGGCACTTTTGGAATAAGGGGGATCGTTGGCCCGGTCTCCGGTCAGAAACGGTAGGGATCAAAATCAGTTAAATCGGGCTGCTGGTCGTGATTTGAGAGCTGCTCCAATTCGGGATATTCAGGAGGTTCCGGTACCGACGGGTTTGGCCCCATGGATGGTTTGGAGGAGCATGGGAACGAGTTGGGAATTATGCATGTGGAGGATTCGGTTGGGGTCAATACTCCGGTTCCCATGTTTGTTTTGTCTCCAGGGGTGACTATGCCCCTTTACTTGAAGACCACAGACCCCACTTATGGGTATCTACTTGGAAGCGAATAGCACATGCTAGGGGGAATGTTGTTGAATCGGAGGTTGTCCTCCCATTGGAAAAAAATAGAAAGCAAAAGTTTGGGTGGACGGGGAGTTTGAGATCAAGAGGAATTGTACTTCGTTATCTTTGCCACTGGTGGAGTCGGCCACAGATCAGGCCCACCCGTTGCCATGAATCTTCTATGTTGGAACTGCCGAGATTTGGGCCAGCCTTGCACAGTCAAAGCACTTAAGGCTCTCATACTTTCATTTTCTCCGTCTTTAATTTTTTTTGTCAGAAACTAAACTCTCTCGCAATAAATTCGAATTAGTTCGTTGTGCTTTGGGATTTCCTAACACTCTTGTAGTTGGTAGTTTGGGGGCCAGTGGGGGCTTGGATCTACTTTGGCAATCGTCTGTTGATCTATCGATTTCTACCTATAGCCACGTCCATATTGATGCAGTTGTCACAACCGCGGAGGTTGTAAGATGGCGTTTTATGGGTTTCTATGGCAACCCGGTTGTTGAGGAGCGGATACATTCTTGAACCATGCTCCGGCATTTACACGGGTCCCATCACTTGCCTTGGCTAGTGGCTGGAGACTTTAATGAGATTTTGTTGTAGTCAGAGCAGGAGAGGCCATGTCTGAGGCTTATACGTCAGATGGTTGCATTCCAGTCGGCTTTAACGGGTTGTGGGTTGGTAGATCTTGGTTAATTTGGTGCTCCTTTCACATGGTGCAGTGTTCGGGAAGTGAGGCCAACTTGGGTTTGTTTGGATAGAAGGGTGGCTAATGTAAAGTGCAGGCACTCTTCTTGAGCCATCGGATTTACCATCTGTCTTGCTCGCGTTCTGATCATGCCCCGATTTTACTTTCTGAGGACAATCCGTTTCATCGGGGAAAGGTTAAGTGGTTCTCTGTTCCTCACTATGATACATTTTGGGTCCGCAACGACGAATTTGATGAAAGAATGCAGGCGGGTTGGCAATCTTCTGGGGCTTCAGAGCCTAGTTCATTATCTCACCGTATTTTGGGCCTGGGACCTCAAAAGTTGGATCTTGCAGAAGCATGGCAATATTGCTAAGGATATAGCGTCTAAAGAAGAGGAGCTTTGTTTGTTCCGGGAATTGCCTGCCTATAATATTGAGGGTGAACGTGGCCGGTTAACGGAGTTGGATCGTCTTTACACACTAGATGAGGACTATCGGAAACAATGAGGGCACAGTGACTAGTTAAAAGGCATGGATAAGAACACACGATATTTCCATCATAAAGCGACTAGTCGCAGGACTAGAAATACTATTGATCTCTTGTTCAATGAGCATGGTGAGACGGTCACTGAACAAAGGAAACTTGAGGGGGTGGTTGCCAGGTATTTCACGAGCATTTTCACATCGTCGCAACCGCCGCAGCAAGACTTTGAGGGGTTGGAATTCTCAGCCTTGTCTGACCTCCAGATACAGTATCGTAACGAGCCTTACATGGAGGATGAGGTCCTTAGGGAACTAAAACAGCTCCCAGGAAGGAAGTCTCCTGGCCCTGATGGTATGCATGTCATTTTCCTTCAGAAATACTGGCATATGTTTGGTCCTGAGATTTTGCAGGTTCTTATGGCTTTTCTCAATAAGGGACGGGACCCGGGCTCGCTGTGTGAAACATACATAAACCAAGTCTCTAAAGTGGCGTTGCTACTCGAGTTACTGATTTGCGGCCTATTTCATTCTGCAACTCGACCTATAAGCTTCTCTCTTGGGTTATTGTGAACAGATTTAAACTGGTGATCAACGATGTCATCTCCGGTAATCAGAGTGCCTTTGTCTCAGGTAGATTAATCACAAATAATGCCATTGTTGCTTTTGAGGGCTTTCATTCCATGAAGGTGGGTGAGCAGGTTTCTCATAACAATATGGCGATTAAACTTGATATGGCCAAGGCTTTTGATCGGGTGGAGTGGAGTTATCTTTGGGGGGTCATGCATCAGATGCGTTTTCCTGGAGCTTTTATTGCCTTGGTCCGTCGTCGTGTGTCATCAGTCACTTATCAGGCCTTGGTCAATGGCAGGCCGGGCCCTCAGATTGTCCCATCACGGGAAACCAGTAGGGGACCTTTTATCCCCATTTCTCTTTATCATATGTGCAGAGAGTCTCACCGCCTTGTTGGATCGAGCCACACGAGCGGGGTCGTTGCGTGGTATCTCCTTTGGTGGGCAGTTGCGGGTTCAGGTTTCCCACTTGCTTTTTGTGGATGATAGTATGCTTTTCTTCGAATACGTAGAATAGGGTGCTGGAGACTTTGTTGGACATTTTTGCTCAGTACGGATCTCTCTCGGGACAGGCTATCAATTTCCATAAGTGTAGCTTATACTTCAGCAGGAACCTCCATCTAGAAGATCGCGAGCTTATATCGGATACTCTCCAGATCCCTATAGGCACTGGTACGGGAAAGTATTTGGGCATGCCTTTTGTCACAGGGTGGAATAAGCGACATGTCTTTGATTTTCTCCGAGAGAAGGTGTGGAAGAAATTATCTGGTTGGAAAGACAAGCTTCTCTCACCGGCTGGTAAAGAGGTTCTGATTAAGTCGAGTCTACAAGCTTTACCTACGTTCATTATGCAGTGCTTTAAGGTCTCTGTAACGCTGGTGCGGGAGATTGAGAAGTGTATTCGGGGCTTCTTTTGGGGGGACACCGACTCTAAGTGTAAGATGTACTGGCGCAGCTGGAATATATGTGGTTTACCTACGAACCTAGGCGGCCTCTGGTTTCGAAATCTGGAGTGCTTTAATTTAGCCTTGTTAGCCAAGCAAGCGTGGCGTCTCCTCATTTGTCCGACTGCGCTTGCGAGTCGGGTGCTTAAAGCAAAATATCATTCCGGTATGACTATCATGGCTGCGGGGCTGAGGGCCCGACCGTGGTTTCTCTGGAGGAGCATTTTAGAGGGCCGGGACTTGTTAGTGCAGGGGCTATGGTGGCGGATAGGAGATGGTAGTTCGGTTTTCGTTTTTCATGATCCTTGGGTTGCTCGGCCGCCCTCTTTCCGCCTAGCGCATTCATCGCATTCTATGCCTAGTGATTGTAAGGTTCAGGAATTGCTTTTACCGGGTACAATGCAGTGGAATTTGCCCCTTCTCCTACAGGAGTTGCAGGCCTGGGAGGTGGATGCGGTTCTTCAGACTTCTATTGTGAGGAGCTCGCATCCTGATAGATTGATATGGCACTATGAGCGTAGAGGCAGATATACTGTGAAATCTGGCTACTTTCTTGCCCTGAGTTTGTACGGTGGATTGCCTGACTCGCTGCATGCGTCTTCGTCTTCAGGGCCAGACAGGGTATGGTGGGATATATGAAGGATTGGGGTGCCGCCGCGAGTTCGCCATTTTCTGTGGCGGTGTATGCAGGAATGCTTGCTGATAGGAGAACAACTTGCTAGGCGCAATATGGTTTCGGGGCAGTGTTTGGCATGTGGTGGGGAGATGGAGTCTCTGCGTCACGTACTTTTTGCGTGTGCCTATGCTAGGGAGATCTGGTCTACATCTCTCTTTGGCGGCCAGCAATTGGGTCGTGGGTCGAGCTTCAAAGATTTTTTCAGTGAGGTGCAAAGGCGGCGTTCTTCGAAGGAGGTCTCTACTTTGTGTACATTGCTTTGGAATTTATGGAAAGCCCGCAGCAATGCTGTGTTTGATGATGCGCCTATCTATGTCTCTCGTGTGGTTTCTGCATCCCTGGTAGGTACGACAGTCCCCTCAGGTATGCTTGATGGGCTTACTCACCCGGTTATATGGAGTCCGCCGCCTGTAGGTAGCTGGAAGTGTAACACTGATGCCTCTGTCACTGAGTCGGGCTTGGGGATCGGTATGATCTTTCGAGATGCAGTAGGATCGATCACAGCTGCCTTTTTCGACCAGGGTATTGGGGCCAAGATCCTGGAGATGCAGGCGATTCTGTTGCCAATGAGGGAGGCCGGTCATCTCGGGCTTTCTATGGTTACTTTCGAGACGGATTGTTTGCCATGTGTCCAAGCTTTACTGCGTCCGTGATGACTTGTCCGTTTTCAGTTGTTTAGCGCGAGACTGCCTTGCGCTTGTTCCGTCATTTGCCTCTTCTACTTTCACGTTTATTAAGCGAACTGGGAATTTCCCCGCCCACTTGTTAGCTAGGCATGATTTAGGCCATTCTGGTCGCATTGCTTGGGGTTTAGACCCCCTCATTATATAATTTCCTCCGTTATTGTGGACTTGACTTGAGTAAATAAATCTTGTTTTCTTAAAAAAAAAAAAATGTTTATATTTGAGCATTTTAGACATTTAAAAAACAACTTTAACTCTAAACATTAGTAATCTGACATATTTTGAAACATCAAAAAAAAAAAATATGTCACAAACAAATTGGGATAGAATGAGTAATTTTTTTGCAAAACGGGGTCGATTTGCATATTCATTAAATAAGATTTTACCCGACCCGCCCTTAACCCGTTTAAATCCCGACCCGTCCGCATATAATAATAATTATAACAAAACACCCCATTCTTTCGTGTATTACCCAAAACGCAGCACCTCCTCCCAGCTCTCTTCCCCGATCATCTTTTTACACCATCTTTCGCCGGCGACGGAGTGACGACGGTCGGAGCATTCTGCAGCAGCTCGTGGTTCGTGCTCTGCTCTTCATCTGTTTAGAGTTCAGTTACGCCCTTGCTCCAGCCTCCCAGCGATTTTGTCAGGCGTCAGCTCTGGCTTTTCAAGTTTCAACTCTCACCTCCTCCAATCTCCATCTCTCTCTCCGAATCTCACAGCAGCGGTGCAGCTGAGCATCCAGCATCAGGACGCAGGTATCAGGTATGAAATTCTTAATTTCTTATTCACGAAATATTATTAATGATTAATGTCTTTTTTGTGTTAACTGTGAAGTTTAATTGTTTTTTTTTTTTAATATTGAGAATGTGAATCGTAAAATTTCGTGAAGTTAAGCTGAGATTGGGATTTGGCAAGTATTAGTAATAGTGTAATACTGTAATACCGAAGCGAAGCTGAAATTGAGTAGTATTTGTTAAGTTGATCAAGTGTTTTTGTGTCCGGATTACTTGGAATTTGTTGTCTAATGTATTGTAATTTTGTGTCCGGAATAATTGTAATTCATCGACTATTTTCTGTAATTTTTAGCCTGAAACATTTGTCATCTGTCGACTTTGTAGTTTGTAGTGTACTTGTGGCCCCGCTTAACTTTTTTCCTGGGTCCGCCATTCCACCCATCCTCCCCATTCTAACAGGGGTAGGACTTTGCTGCAAGCTACATTTCCTTTGAAAACGGAGAAGCCATGGCGAAAAACGTGCTGGAGTCGGCGTATTCAGCTGCTTTTAAGGAATCAGAAAGTTTGGAAGGTATTTGCAAGAAAATAGAGGGCTATGATTTCAATCAAGGAGTGAACTATACTGAGCTTCTCAAATCTATGGTTTCTACTGGCTTTCAGGCTTCCAATCTTGGTGATGCTATTGAAGTCGTTAATCAAATGGTATTTCACTTCTTACTTTTTATTTCTTTAACTTTGTTTCTGTGCCTTTATTTATTTAGTTGTTCTTTTTCAGGTCCAGTTCAAATTTACACACTCAACATATGTGTATGCGTATGTATACAATCATTATATATAAATTTGCACTATTATGTATAATGCATTTGTGTTTTTGGGGGACTGTGGTTCATATTGGATATTTTCTTTTCTTTTTGTGCAATTCAAATTGTTGATTTTAGGGTAGATTTTTTTAGCAAAGATATTCAGTATAACGGGTTGTGTATGTATTTTTTTTTACGATATTCGAATGCTGGTAGCAGTCTTAGGCTGTTGCTGTCAGTTTAAATGTTGTCAATTTGTATATGGTTACGAGATTCGAATGTAGTCTGTGTGGCTGGTAGTGGTAGGTTTAGGTTGCTGCTCTTTTGTGACGATAGCTTGATTCTGATTCTAGAACGTCTCTGTTCCATGAATGAAGGAAATGATGCTTGGATTTTACTTCTGATTTTTTGTGATTTTTGTGTTGAAGCTAGATTGGAAGCTATCGGATGAGTGTCCGACTGAGGATTGCAGTGAAGAGGAGAGAGATCATAAGTTCAGGGAGTCAGTGAAATGTAAAGTGTTCCTGGGGTTCACTTCTAATCTTATTTCTTCTGGGGTTCGAGACATAATTCGTTATCTTGTTCAACATAACATGGTAAGAGGCATTTTATGAATATCTACATGCTTGATTTATTATATGAGTAGCCATTTGGATATAGTAGTATTGTTGGCCTTTATGACTTCTGGTAGAACTAAATTATGTACTACCTCCGTCCCAAAATGTAAGTCCTTTTAGGCCTTTTCACACGTATTAAGAAAGTTGGTTAAATTTGTTATTTGCATTAATTTGATTAAAAAGACTAAAATGACCTTTCATTAGTATTAATGCAAAATAATAAAAAGTGGTTGAGTATATAATAAATGAGGGGTAGAAGGAGAAAGATGTAATAAATGCTTTATTGGTTTTGTAAAAGGACTTACATTTTGGGACGGTTTGTTTTACTGTTTTCAGCTTAACCTGTCTATGATAGGTTATATTTAGTATCTTTATTGGCATAATAAACTATAAAGTAGGGGGTTGTATGGAAAATGATTGTATATACTACATTAAGTTATTATATGTCTCAGGGAATTTTTTTTCCTGTTATTTCTCCGTTCTGTTTACAGTTTCTAAGAAAAGTTGCTGTCTTTTTTACCTAAGAGCAGGTCGATGTTATTGTTACCACCGCTGGAGGTGTGGAAGAGGATCTCATCAAATGCCTTGCACCGACTTATAAAGGTGAATTTTCTCTACCTGGAGCTGCACTTCGTTCGAAAGGCTTGAACCGTATCGGTAACCTGTTAGTTCCCAATGACAACTATTGCAAATTTGAGGATTGGATCATTCCCATTTTCGACCAGATGCTTTTAGAGCAGAAATCCCAGGTGTTCCAACATATCTAACTGTTTGGTTTTAATTGTATTATGGTTCTTGTTTCTCTACTAGTAATATTAGAACGTAGAAAAAAATTACGAATGTTTGACTCCTTTTGGCCAGTTTTCAGATTATGTTCATATGTACCATAATAAGTAATTCTGATAAGTGATATCACCACTTACCAATCCTGAAACGTGTGTTTAGAATTCTGTACTTGAAATTTGTCTTCACAATAACTCGCATTTCGCAGCAGCTTGTCTTTTCTCACCTGTCATGTTATATTGTTTCACTTAGGAGCCAACCCCTTGGTTATGGAGAATATGTTCGTTTTTTTGCTTTGTATTTCTAGAGTCACTGTTGACCGATGACCTCAATATGCATATGTTACAATGATGCAGAAATTCATTGTTTCATTTCTGGCAACTTCTTTCCTACTGAACAAATTTGTTATAAAAATGTTATGTGTCGAAAATTGACTAACCAAGCCTACTTCATTTTTATTTATTTATTTTTCAGAATATATTATGGACTCCCTCAAAAGTGATGTCCCGCTTGGGAAAAGAAATCGATGATGAGAGTTCATACTTGTATTGGGCATTTAAGGTACTCATTTCATCATCACACGGAACTTTGAGTTCGCCTGTTAAGTTCTGTTTCACAGGTGCCTTTAAGTAGGTTAGTCCCTATTTATGAGTTGGTTATGCACTGACAGAATCTTCTTTTTTCAGAACAACATCCCTGTCTTCTGTCCTGCTCTAACAGATGGCTCTTTAGGCGACATGCTCTACTTTCATTCCTTTCAAAATCCTGGTCTCGTAATCGACATTGTTCAGGGTATCGCAATAATTGGTTTAGTTTCATTTAAAGCTTGTGTATTGTCCTATAACCATTGGTTAATGCTTATATAAACCAATTTTTCTGATTTAAAAAAAAAAGATATCAGGAATATAAATGGGCAGGCAGTCCATGCTGGTCTGAGAAAGACAGGAATGATAATTCTTGGAGGTGGTTTGCCGAAGCACCATATCTGTAACGCAAACATGATGCGTAATGGTGCGGATTTTGCTGTCTTTATTAACACAGCCCAAGAATTTGATGGCAGTGATTCTGGTGCCCAACCAGATGAAGCTGTTTCCTGGGGTAAAATACATGGTTCTGCAAAGACCGTAAAGGTTAGTTCCTACTTCTTATCCCTTACAAAAGTATTATTATTGTTGTTTCCTATACCTTAATCAATTCGTGGGCACACGCTATTGTGTATGCCATTACAATCAAAACTGGGTTGTGATTCCGAAATTCCCGTTTCTTTCATTTCCACCCCCCTGAATACTGGTTTTCTTATATTCCTGATTTGAGCAGGTGCATTGCGACGCTACCATTGCCTTCCCTCTGCTTGTAGCACAAACTTTTGCTACAAAAAAAAATAAAACAGCTGGGAGAAAATCTTGAAATTATTGACCTCAAAGCGGTTCTGTTGTATCTTATTCTTCTTCGGCATTACAAGCCATTGTTGGAGATTCATTCAAGCTCAAGCTAATGTAAACTTAAATTTTAAATCTACTGAATCAAATTCAACAATTTTGTTTTCTTATTTGAAGTACATTGCAGTTCTTTGTCCAATCTCCTGCAGAATTGCAACTGAATTCATGATTTTGTTGATTTCATTCTTATTTACATTTACATACATAAAAAATATATATCTAGTAGTCAATCCCAGCTACCACATGGTTCAGAAATCAATGTCATCGTCGCTGGTTCTAGGTTTCGGTGAAGTCAACAAAGCAGCATATAGCCTGAGCCTGTCCTCACCTATAGAAGAGCACCTCGACATCGGTCTTCTTGGTCTGATAAACGAGAGAGAAGTGAGTGTCAATCTATGTTTATACCTTCTCCAAGCCAATTGAATCGCAACAGCAGCCCATGTCCTCCATCCAGGTGAATAATATCTTGCACTCCTCTTCACTTTCTCCTTCACAAACGTATACCTGAAATGTTGCGTTATATATCTGATATCTTCAGCCTCGATCCCAAAGGCCTCTATCGTCTCTAGAGTTACCAACGTCGATGAAGATGGTGGTAATCTTTCTACAAAGGGTCTCCTTAAACACCATGATAGGAGTTCGTCTCCACTGAAATTTCCAGGGCCTAACATACAACAGCTTTCCACGCCATCACGAAGAACTTGGCTGCTTTGGAGGTGACCTCTTACTATGAATAGCATCCTCTGCACCGGGTCACCTTCTCTTGTGATCTGCATACATTAAGACATTTTAGTGGATGATAACGGATAAAAAAAAGTATTATTAATGGCCATATGATCATCATCGGGATTTTTAGCAGTTTACCACTGCTTCTGGGTGGTATTTGTGAGAATACCACCCAAGGCAAAAAAAACTGATTTTGATTCGCGATTTTCTCCCGTTTTTTACACCCCTATGATCATCACTAGGGGTGTAATCGAGCCGAGCCGAGTCGAGTTGAGTCGATACTCCCTAGAGCTCGAGCTCGAGCTCGATTAAAAAAGTTCAGGCTCGAAACTAGGCTCGATCGAATCGAGCCTTAAAAAAGCAAGATCGAACTCGACTCGATAAATACTCGATATAGCTCGACTCGGCTCATAAGCTCGATTCGGCTCGCAAGCTCGATTATTTTCCTAGAATTCATTTAATTTTTAATGAAATATGGAAAGATCGAGCTCGACTCGTCTAATACTCGACTCGAATAATATTTTTTTAATTATGAAAAATGATATTTTATAATAAAATTTTAATTAATTAAATAATTATTTAATCAAGCTCGATTAATATATTTGAAAACTCGAGCTCGGCTCGGTTAATTATTCGAATAGCTCGAACTCGAGCTCGAACTCGGAAAAAACCGAATCGAGTCGATCTATCTTGCAAGTCGAATACGAGTACCTCACGAGTAGCTCAACTCATTTACGGCCCTAATCATCACTTACTGTTTCTCCCTTGGTGAATATAAGAGACTTAACACGATCGCAAATGTTTTCCAGGACCAAATTATCCATATGCTGAAATAGAGGTACCTGAAATAAAGGTCATCAATTAATGAGAATAGCAATGCATCAAATAAAAAGTGTGAAGGGTTATAGTTAACTAGGTGTATATATACCTGTCTAACCAAGTCTAAACAAAGATGGTATTTGATGTCTCTTCGAAGGCCTTCGGGAAGGTTTCGAATCATCTCGCATTCATCCACACCCCGCATTGCAGCCCATCGGTGCCTTTCGTAGGTACGGACTCTCTGCCTAAAGTTTTGTGGCAGATGTCTCCTCTTCATCCACCACTCAATGTTCCTCATCTTTAGTTGCATCGCTTGTTTCTTTGACGTTGTTGCGTGCAAAAACACCTTAATAATATTCATAATATATATATTATTATTGGCTATTGGCTATTGATAATTAAGTAGCAATGTATAGTTGATTGATTACCTTGATGTTCCCAATAAGCATGGTGACCAAAAGAAGTCCAGTTGTAAGGACAATAATGATGAAAACTACTTCCAACCAATCTGTACTACTCTCCAAGTTTCCAAAGGTACTACGTACCAAATCACATACAACAAACACAAACATAAACAAGTCATGAGACCACAATTTCGTTATGAAACCGAGCATTTCAGTTCTGAGAAAAAAATGTACGTATATAAATCACCCCAAATTAATGTTGAAACAAACACGAGTAGCTGAGAGTACGTACCTAAGAGTCATGAGACCCCAAAAGATAGGAAAGAGTATCTTCTCCAAACGATTTTCATTGGCGACAAGTTGAACAACCCATTTAAAAGCACCGTAGTCGTAATTGTCTGGATTATCCAAACAGTTAGACCTGGCTGATGTATTCTCTCCCCATAAAAGCCTTAAATGGTTATTATTCGCCAAGCTAGCGGTTCCATAGTAGATAGGATCTTCACATGCCAATATCTTCGGCCCACAACTACCTGCTGTTGCCATGCATTGCTCCTTTAAGCACTTTGCTGCCCTTTGGATACCTAGCAAGTACCAACATGCTCCCACCGCCTAGTAGGTACATGAATATAATGGGGACAAAACTACAATTATGATTCAGTCTTAACATGGTGTAAGAGCAGTGATGGGTTATTCCGTTTGTAAGAGCATTCATAGTAAAAGAAAAGTGAAGGCTAGTAGCTGAAGTTGCAAAAGCGCTACTAATTAAAGTTCGGATTGGAGAAGTTCATTGAGGACTACGTCAAACACCTTCTAGTCTTAGTTAGTTAAGTTGAGACCGCGCGACTAATAACAATATAAACAATTTTGTACACCTTTCTACTTACGTGGGATGCAACGAAATACGCGATCAAGTTGAGGGCGATCCCTAGCCAAACGGTTCCAACAATGTAGCCGGAGAGATTTTGCACGCGCCGGAGGAGACAGACAGAGTGATAGATCTTTGGGAGGTATTGGACAAGAAACATGATTAACATTGTCGTCATCACTTGTGTTGTTAATCCTCTCTCCAATAACACAGGGATGACCACCCATGTCACTACCTGCAATTATTTCATTTCAAAATTCAACAACATATCACACAATTATGGATAATTTCAAGATAATGTAACTAACCGACATTGTAGTTGACCACCATCATCATCACACTTATTACCCCCCCGGTTATCACAAGTTGGTGTCTCAAAAGTCGGCCTTAAAACTCAAATTAAGACTTTTTCCTTAGTCCATTTCATTTGCAATTATTTACCTTTACACTTGGCAAAACTCTTGGCATATTAGACAGCAAGTAGCAGCCAATCTAAGAGAGACTGGAGGAATATTTCTAGATCAAGTGTAAGATAATTTTTTGTAAGTCATTTCCTAGTACATGTTTAAATCATGAATTAAAGTTTTGAGAATGTTATTCGTAGGGAACCTTACAGTTATAGGATTTTCAAATTTTTTTGGAACAAAACCTAGAGTTTTAGCAATAGTAAGCTAACAAATCAAGGTAATGAGTGTTCGTATCGAGAGATATTTTATCAAATTCATGTTCTAGGTTATTTCAATGTTTCACTTGTTTTTAAGCATCAATGCGCGTGAAAATGGTGTTAGAATATATGTATTTTAATACAGGGTAGAATAGTATTTTCTTTATTTTTAGGGCTTTTGTCTTAGCCTATATAAATGCTTTATGTATTGTAAGTATTCTAAATAATCAAAAAAAACTTTTGTTCAACATGGTATCAGAGCCTTTTTCACCATCGATAAAGATAAACTAAAACCCAACGATCGCGGATTTTAAGGGCTAGTTTTCACCCTCGGAAAGATAAACTAAAACCCAATGATCGTGGATTAAGGGCTAGTGTGATGCCGAATGTGAGGTAGTCATGCTCAATAAGGTTAAGATCGTGGGATGTGATTAAACGTGGATTGTGACAATCAATGGGATTGATCGTGGAGATCCTGCCACTAATGCTCGGTAGCGGTTTTTTGGAGGTCGAAGCCGACCTGTTTGGCTGAGGAGCGAGCTGTATGGTCAGGTCGGTTGAGCTTTTAGGAATGACCTTGGGAGGTTAGCTTATTCTGGATTGACCTTCTATAGACTGATGGCCATATTATGGGCTATTGTTGACTTGGCCCATTGACCAGTTGACCCGCTCGAGGCCCAATAATAATAATTTTCGAGTAATACCCTTGTCAGTGAGTAAGTGGGCGAAGTTGTGATTTTGAGCCCGGTTTCCAAAAGAAAACAAAAATTCATCTACCTCCACAAACGAGTGCTAAATGATTTGTTGGACATAAACATTTTGTCCCTCGAATAACCATGATTTATTGGCCTTCCAAGTAATTCACAAAGTGCAAATAAAGCGGGTCATATGATTTTCCTTTTTCTGTGTAAGCATGTCAAAAAGTCCCTCGAATAACCATGATTTATTGGCCTTCCAAATAATTCACAAAGTGCAAATAAAGCGGGTCATATGATTTTCCTTTTTCTGTGTAAGCATGTCAAAAAATTCTAGGAAAAATTGAAAACTCAAGCAAGTCCAAAATATATCTCGTAGATAAGTTGTTCATAACTATTAGGATCAAGTGCTTACCGTTGTACTAAAACCAATTGATATTAATAAATGAGCTACTATATTTTTTTTATCATTTAAGAGTGTGGGCAATCTGTCACAACACCCCCCTCAAGTGTTGACAATCTGTCCAACAACACTTACACAATTTTTTTTCAAGAGTGTGGGCAATCTCTCCCAACACCCCTCTCAAATGTGGGCAATCTGTCCAACACTTGCATAATTTGTTTTTCAAGAGTGTGAAACAGTGGGACATCCACCAGATGGATGTCCATAATGCTTTTTTGCATAGGGACTTGGATGAGGAGATCTATATGAGGATAACTCCCGGTTTTGGCAAGCCGGGCTCGAATCTAGTTTGCAAGATGCGCAAATCGTTGTATGGTTTAAAACAGGCGCCGAGGTGCTAGTTTGCGAAGCTTGCCTCCGCGTTGCGTGATTATGGGTTTCGTCTGTCGTATTCTGACTATTCATTGTTTACATTGACTCGTGATAACATTCAGCTTGTGGTGCTTGTTTATGTTGACAATATGATCATTGCAGGGAATGATAAAATGGTCATGACGATTTTCAAATCTTATTTGGGCACATGCTTTAAGATGAAGGATCTCGGGAATCTCAAATACTTTCTTGGGATCGAGGTTGCTCGGACCGTGGATGGGATATTCTTGAATCAGAGGAAATATGCGTTGGATATTATCCATGAGACAGGGTTACTTGGGAGCAAATCGTTTGACTTTCCTATCGAACAGAATCATAAACTAGCTCTTGCGAGCGGGCCATTGTTGACTGACTAGGGCTCGTATAGACGGCTTGTTGGGCGACTTATTTATCTTGGCGTCACCCGCCCGGACTTGGCTTACTCTGTTCATGTTATGTCTCAGTTTATGCAGGCTCCACGGATTGGGAGGCTGCCTTACGATTGGTCCGGTATTTGAAGAAGCATCCGGGCCAGGGGATTCTGCTGCGCTCCGACAGTTCTCTTCTTCTTGAAGGATGGTGTGATTATGATTGGGTTAGTTGCCCCATCACTCGTCGGTCTCTGAGTGGTTGTTTCGTGTTCCTTGGTCTTTTGCCTATCTCCTGGAAGTCCAAGAATCAGACTACGGTATCTCGTTCCTCGGGTGAAGCCGAATATCGGTCTATGGCCTCTCTGACCTGTGAGCTGAAATGGCTGAAACAGTTGTTTGCCGACCTCGGGGTGGTTCACCCGCCTGGTAATCGATTATTCTGTGATAGTCAGTCCGCTTTATACATTGCACAGAACCCGGTTTTTCATGAACGTACTAAGCATATTGAGGCCGACTGTCACTTCGTACGTGATGCCATCACGGATGGTTTGATTCTCCCGTCTTACGTTCCTACGAAACATCAGTTGGCGGATATTTTCACCAAGGCGTTGGGACGACAACAGTTCGAATTTTTGTTGCGCAAGTTGGGCGTTCGGGATCTTCACGCTCCCACTTGAGGAGGGTATTACGATATTATATGGTGTAATTGTGATATTATGTATTTATGCTTAGTAAGGGTAGTGATGTAATTATGACTCGACTTGGGAGCCAATGGCGGGTCTATAAATATTGTAACTCTGATTGATATACGAAATAAGATTGACTGATTCTTAACAATAACGCTCGAGGGATATCGCACTCGAAAAGGCAATGCAAAGTTGTCCCTATGATGTTGACATATTTGACACATGTCATCACCCACTCCTCTTGTTTTAAGTCATGCAACTGTGTGGGGTGTGTTATTTATCCGCATCCAAAGGAAATACGCTATATGTGGCTTCACCTTAATGTTCCATAAAAAATTCTAAAGATTTCTGCTTGGGTGCTTTGGTTTTTAAGCACCAATGCCAACATATGACCACTTTTTTACCTAGTAAATTCCATTAGATGTGTGGTGCCAAATGAGCTTGTCATCTTTGGAAGCAGGGACGGACCCAGCTCATTAAGGGTGGGATGCACGGCCCCCATTCAAATTTCCGGGCGAAGTTACTAATATACCCATCTTATAATAATAACATTGTGTATTTATATTATTACAGACAATTTTTATAACAATTATTCATTTAGTTCTATTGGTTAGAAGATTTGTTATTTATATTAAGGTTATGGGTTCGAGACTTGGTTGTCAAGTTATTTTTTCATCTTTTTTTTGAATTTGGCTTCCACTGAAAATTTTTTCTGGACCCGTCACTGGAAGTAGGAGATAAATGAATTGATAAAGTTCTCTCTGCCTCTGAGTGATTAAAAGATGCATAAATCTCTTATTTTCCCTATTTGCTTTATGCAAGGGTTGATGAGGTTGCTTAGTAACCAATTAGCTACTATCTGTGCAATGGGATGCGCTTGGAAGGAAAGCAATAAAGACGGCCAATGCGATTTTAATTTTGGTCACGTCATCGCAAATCCTCGTAGAGAAGTTTCCTCTCTAGTAAGATACTTCTCCAGATAGCCGAGAGATAATGATTAGGGGAAGCAAATTTACGATCTTGTGTCTCAAAATATTTGGATTTAAGAATGCGTGCAAATCGATATGGTGTGGAGGTCGTTAAAAATCCTTCAAATTTGCTTGACTAAAGAAGAGCTCGAAACATTCTAAATCTCGGAAGCCATTAACAAAAAAAAAAAAAAAAAAAGAACAAAACAAAAAGATGTTTGTGGCGACCATTGTTGTTGCGACACGTAATTGTTTTGTCAATTGCTAAAGCCTTACATAGTGCCCCAAATTAGAAAGAATGAAAACTGCTTTTTATGAACGGTCTGCATCTTCACTATTATTAGGTTGGTGTACTGTCTTTATTGAACTTAGATAAGTCAAAATAAATAAATAATAATAATAGGATTTTTTTTTTTTTACCACCTCGTGGTTTGTCAATTAAACATTTCACCTCCTCGTGGTTTAAAAATATATGGTTTACCTCCTTAGGGTTTTTCACAAACCCTAAATTAACAATTCCGTTAGATACAAAATAATATTCTGCCGGAATATACTATTTATTATGTTATTCCCGATCTGACATTCTAATTGAATTATCTTTGCCCCACAAAAACAACAACACTTATCCGATTTGGCTGCCATTTTGCCGCTATTTGGATGCGATTATGACGACATTTCTGTCTCAGATCGTATTCCGATTGAGAACCAAAGTGTAAAATGCATCTCACACCCACATAGTACTATGACGAAGTCGGATTTCGCCAATAAGTATTTCGGGCCGATTGATCTAGGGGTAGTTCTCCGGTCACCGGTAAACACCATAAGAGGGGGTGGTTTCTATGGTATTATGACTGAATTTGAGTTATTCTCAAGCTGCCTACGTATCCAATGTGTTCAATTGGAATCAAGCCGGCCGCAGTTCTTGAAGGAGGTTTATATAGGGAGTCGTAACCCTAATCTTACCGTATCCTCCAAGGCTTCGGTTATATTATCATTCAAGGGGTTTGATATGAATCCCTTATTAATAGGAGATAATCTCTCCTTTGTGTTGAATCAGGGCTTTAATGAGTTTTCCTACGTTTACCCTTAATATATGGAAACGTGTGTATAACTGGGTGAGCACTCGGGCATATTAACCGAGTTTCTGTGGTCACGCTCTGCGTGTATTCTACTGACCAGACCGTCCTACGGTGGTCAGGAGGGGCGAAGCAGCTCGCCTCTGCATTTTGTGGTGGATGCTGGTCGGACCCCCGGCCTCTGGCCGGGGCGCCATTCAGACGCACCTCTTATATTCATGACACGTGACTCTTGCTGAGCCGACCATCATCATAAGCCCCCTAGGTCGGCCTGGACCTATGGGCTTGGGCGATCTGTTATTGACTATGCTTGAGTTGGGATGAGCGAGTCCATCTGATGGAACCGACCTGAGCGCGTTCTGGCGTGTGTCAAAGATGTTGCTGTGTTGTAATAATTAGCACGAGAAACGAGGCGTCAATATCTTCTGACATAAAGTAGGTCATTAACCGAGGAATCGATTGGGGTTATAACCATCCCTTCAAACGTCATTTCCCCATTTATCATTGCTGTTTTATATCCGAGTCCGGAGTGCAAGCTAACGTCTCTTCTTCTTCTTCCCGTTATTTGCAAGTAAGTTTCTTTTGCAATTCGTTTTATTTTTTTATTGATTTCTTCATTTATGAGGGTGAGATACTCTACTCCCTCCGACGAGTTTGTAGAAGAAGAATTAAACTTAGATTCCTCTTTAGATTTTGAAACCGAGGAGGTGATTTCTCTTACAGCCCCCTGCACTTCATCTTCTCCGGTGGTTCCTCCGGCCACTCTTCCTCTCCCCTACTTTTTGGCGGGACTTGTTCCCAGACACATTGTGCCCCCAGTTACTAGGGATTCTGCCTTTGTGAGGCATCTTAAAGCGGTTTCTGCCACCAAATCTATTATGGGTAGTTTCGGTATTGAATCTATCATCTCTCAACACACCATTGACTATTTCTGCAACCAGTATAGTGTAGATGCCGCTAGATTTGTCCCCCAAATCCCTATCAGTCCTCAATCTAGAACCGACGGCGGGTTGTCGGCCTATATGCCTCTGAGCCTCCTGTCAGGTGCTGTGCGGTGTATAAAGAACAATTTGATTGTGGCATGAGGTTACCTCTCTGTCCGTCCATTGTGGCCACTCTTCATTGTTATAATCTGGGGGTTGCCCAAATTTCCCCAAACGGGATCCGGTCCATTGTGGGCTTTGCTATCTGGTGCCGAGTAGTACGGACTAGGTTTTTCGTAGAGCTCTTCCGGAAGTTTTACCGGCGCTGCAAGGTTCCCAATTCTCCTGGTTGGTATTATTTTCTTCGCCGACCCGGCCCCCTGGCGGATATTCCCATTCAACACGCAGGGAAAACATCCTTCAAAAGATGGAATGAGAGGTTCTTCTTCCTCCTTCACGAGGGGAATGTTCGGCTGGGCTGGTGGAATGTTGCGACTATTGAGCAGGACATGACCCATGACACTACTGATCTGACCGACTGGATCCGGGTCATTAGGGAGTTAGACATCTCCATGAACTGCCAGAATTACACGTCCGAGCTGATTGATCGAGCTCGTATACATGATGCCGGGCCCGAGCCTTATGTGCCGCTTGTAGAAGATGAAGAGAAATCCTGTAGGGATTCATTCCTTGAGTTGTCATTCATTTTTTTGATATGATTGTATTTTGACCTTCTCTCCTCTTTTTTTCTTTCTTTTTTTGGCACAGTGGCTGATTTGGCATTTTTGTTGCCTGGAGCTGGAGCTGGAGCTGAGGATGCCCAGCAAGAAGGGCAAGAGCAAGCGCCCTCGGTCTCTGAGGATCAACTACGCCAAGCGCCCTTGTCTGCTCGAGCGGCGAGCACCGTTATGGATGCTGAAGCGGTCAGATCTCTGACCGAACATTCTGATGATGGTGTAGTTACCCCTGAGGGTCGGGAGGATGAAGACGTAGAATTTTTTGACCGCTCTCTTGGTCGGGGAGAAGCCTCTGACCTCATTCCTCGGGGACGATCAACACTAGTGATCTCCATTTCTCCGGAAGAGCCATCTCGCAAGAGGGGGCACACCAATCTACTCACCATCAGTGTGGGAGAGGCGGATCAAGCGCAACATCCTCTGTGAATGAGTAGCTGTCAGCCATGTCTACTGTGGACTTGGCAGAAATGGTATGAGCTGTTTATGCTTCGTAATAATTTACCAATTATTGCTTACTCTTTCTTCTTTTCTTAATTTGAGATTCCTGACCTTTATCTTTCAGGGTTCCCGTATAAGGCAAGAAGTGTTCGGCCGCCTGGCCAAATCGAAGGGTGTGGCCGAAGAGCACGAGAAGACAGTGGCCGAGCTGAAGGCCAGCTAGAAAAAGTACAAAGATTTGTATGAGTTCAGAAAGAAGGAGGTGGTCAGCCTCAAGAAACAGCATACGCTTGAGGTGCAGGCTTTGCAGACTAAGCATACTGAGGAAATACAGGCTATGCAGAATCAAAGAGATGCTGAGAAGGCCGAGGAGGAGAAAAGTCTGGCCGAAGCGCAATCCGCCCGGAGTGCTCTGGAGGGATCTATCCCTGCACTCATTGCCAAGGGCATCCGAGAGTACTATAGTACTTCCTATTTTGATGGGGTTCTTTCTGCTCTGCTCATTCCCCTAATTAATCACGGGTACTCGATGGGGATCGATGATCCTAGAGCTCAGCTTGAAGGCCTTGACCCGACCAAACTGAAGAACGTGGGCATGTACAAACCTGGCATGGGCAGGGTTTATAATGAACACCTCTAAGAGCTTAAGTCTGGCGTCGACATTGCTCCTAAGTATGATACTATTCCAGCGGCCCGACCGTCTGCCAGCTCTTCAGCAAAGGAGGCTCAGCCTGATGCCTCTCAGCCCAAGTCCTCTTAGACTGCTTTGGTGTCTTTTTTCTTTGTTTTGACTGTGACCAGCTCTGCGGTCGTTTCTTTTCTAATCTTAAATTTTTTTAAGCTTTGAAGTAATTTTTAAAGGAAAGAGTACTTACCTTTACCTTTATTTTTGTCTTGTTATTATTTTTGTCTTGCTATCCCCTACTTTCCCCCCCCAAGTATGACCTGTCTAATTTTGGACGAGGCATACTTGAGTGTAAGGATGGATTGTGGTCTTGCAACGGTATGCCCCAGAGGCTTGAAGGGTTGGTTTATACAGCTCATTGAGTCTGTCACAATACTCTTTATAGGGTGATCTGACTTACAGTCCCCAAGCGATATATCAGGTGGTCTGTTCTACAGACTTTGTGTGTAATCCCTGGTCAGGGTTTGTATTTTTGCTCTGTAGTTTTTATCTTGCTCGTCTTCTGACAGACCTACTAACTTTAATTAATTTTGACTGCTTTGCAGTTCGATCAATGCTCGACCTACAAATTCATTAATCTATTTTGTAGTTTTGAATTATTTGTCGCTCAATCTCTGAGTTTATTATCTGCTCTTGCAGTTCAAATTATTTTGCGCTCAGTCTCTGAGCTTATTCTGCTCTGCAATTCGAATTGTTTTGCACTCAATCTCTGAGCTTCTTCTGCTCTGCAGTTCGAATTGTTTTGCGCTCAATCTCTGAGCTTAATCTGCTCTACAGTTCGAGAGCTTATTCTGCTCTGCAGTTTGAATTGTTTTTAGCTCAGTCTCTAAGCTTAATCTGCTCTGCAGTTTGAATTGTTTTGCGCTCAGTCTCTGAGCTTATTCTGCTCTGCAGTTTTGAGTTGTTTTGCGCTCAGTCTCTGAGATTATTCTGCTATGCAGTTTTGAGTTGCTTATCACTCAATTCCTGAATGTTTAAAGGGTAGTCTGTCCTGCAGACGGTTATTATTTGTGCTCAATTTACTGAGCTTATAGGTACAAGGTCAACTCTGCAACCCTTAGAAAAACTTTTATGCGAATGCAAACAGTATAGGAAAATGCAAATTTTATTGAGAAATTAAACGGTTGCCAAGGCAACTTATTACACAAAACTCCATACTGTAAATAATAATTAAAAATGATAGATAGCCTAGAACCTGTCTCAGGCGTAGAATCGCCTTAGGTTGGCTGCGTTCCAGCTTCGTGGAATGGTCTTTCCTTGAGCGTTAGCCAGCTGATAGCACCTTTACCGTGCACTTTAATGACTCTGTATGGGCCTTCCCAGCTTGGTTTCAACTTACCCTGAGGGTCATGCCTGCTGACTTCGTTCTATCGAAGGACCAAGTCTTCCACTTTAAAGTATGAGCCTTTCACCCTGGCATTATAGTATTGTGCAATCTGTTGCTTATACTTGGCCATTCTTATGAACGCTATGCCACGATTTTCTTCTAGCTCGTCCTTCAGATGCCTTAGCTCTATTTCCTGATCAATCTAATTATAGAGCTCTT
The DNA here is from genome assembly GCA_036785695.1 of Gentiana straminea. NCBI lineage: Eukaryota > Viridiplantae > Streptophyta > Magnoliopsida > Gentianales > Gentianaceae > Gentiana > Gentiana straminea. The sequence continues at coordinate 9,228,403 of JAVUPR010000497.1, read as the reverse complement.
CTCGGGGTGAGGGCAATCCGACCTCTGCCGGGATGACCGCTTCGCATCTATATGCCACTGAGAATGGGGTTTCCCCTGTGGCTGAGTTGGGCGTCGTTTTGTATGCCCATAGGAAATTGGGTAACTGTTCTACCCAACTATCGCCCTCTTCTTCCAATTGCTTTTTTATGCCAGTCTTGATCTGTCTGTTGGCTTGCTCTACTTGGCCATTGGCTTGCGGGTAGCCAACCGATGTGAAATGCTGCGTTATTCTGAGTTCAGAGCACCATTCTCGGACGATTCTATCCTCAAATTGTGTGCCATTGTCTGATATGATGTTTTTTGGAATTCCATATCGGCACACTATGGTCTTCCATAAGAACTTTTGAATAGCCTTACCTGTTATTGTTGCTAGTGGTTCCGCCTCTACCCATTTGGTGAAATAGTCAATGGCTACCACTAGAATCTTCAAATTACCTGGTGCTCGGGGCAATGGTCCGACCAGGTCAACTCCCCACTGGTCAAAAGGCCAAGGAGACACTATGGGAATCAGTTGTTGTGAGGGTCGGTGGGTGAGGTTATCATGCACCTGGCATGTTCTGCAAGCCATAACCAATTCTCGAGCGTCTGCTTGCATGCTCGGCCAATAGTAACCAAACAGTCTGCACTTCCGAGCTAATGCTCTAACTCTTATATGACTTCCACAAATCCCCAGGTGGATCTCACGAAGAAGGTAATTCCTTTTTTCCTTAGTAGTGAAACGCTACCAAGGTGCGATAAAAGACTTTCGGTATAATGTATCATTAAATAACGAGTACCCTGAAGTCTTATCTTCCGAGCTTGGGATTTGTCGACCGGGATAACGCTGTTTTTTAGAAAGGCCATTATGGGGTCCATCCAGGTAGCTTGTTGAGTGATCGTTTGGGCCTCTTTCTGCTCATAGCTTCGCTCTGCAATCTGCTCGATCAAGACCTTTCTGTCCGAGAGGAAATTTGAAGCCAGTTTAGATAGTGCATCAGCTCATGCATTCTTAGACCTGGGTATCTGACCCAATTGGACTTCTTCAAATTGTGCAATCAATGCTCGTGCTATGGATAGATACTTTTTCATGGTTTCTTCTTTGGACTCATACTCCCTTTCACGTGATTCACCACTAGCTGCAAATCACTGAACACTTGTAAGCTCTTTACCCCTAGCTTTGCCGCCAGCTTGAGTCCTGTAATTAGTGCTTTGTACTCAGCCTCATTGTTAGTAGCCATAAAATTAAAACGCAGTGCATAAGTGAACTCTTCTCCCTTTGGGGTGCAGAGCAGAAGGCCTGCCCCTGCTCCTTCTTTGTTGGATGCTCCGTCCACATATAATTTCCATAGTTCTGACCGCTCATGAGGATGCTCTTGCTCAAGAGTAATCGCTATTCTTTAGGATATGAAATCAGCCAAGGCTTGAGCTTTGATTGACACTCTTGGTCGGAATTCTAAGTCGTAGGCAGCCAGCTCGACCACCAATTTAGTTAATATTCCCGATGTTTCTGGTCGGTCTAGTATCTGTCGAGAGGTTGATCAGTCATGACCACTATAGGGTGTGCTTGGAAGTATGATTTTAGTTTTCTAGAGGCGTGGATCAGTATCAATGCCAACTTTTCCGCTTTTGTGTATCTGACTTCTGGCCCTCGCAGGGCCTTGCTAACGTAAAAGATTGTCCTCTGGATATTGTCTTGGTCGCTCACCAGGACTGTGCTCAGTGCTTCTTGGCACGCTGACAGGTACATGTACAAAGTTTCTCTAGCCTTCGGAGCGGTTAGAACATGCAAGGTGGTCAGGTAAGTCTTTAACTCCTCAAAAGCCTTTTGACACTCATCATTCCAATCGAAGGGGCTTGCTTGCCTCGGGATCTTAAAGAACGGTAAAGCACACTGTGTCGACCGTGAGAGAAACCGGTTTAGGTCAGCCATACGCCCTATCAGTCTTTGTACTTTCTTGATACTTTTAGGTGGTGCCATGCTCTGTATGGTCTCGACCTTGTCCGGATTTGCTCATATACCGTCTTTGGATATCATATATCCTAAAAACTTCCCTGATTTGACCCCAAACATACACTTCTTGGGGTTAAGCCTCATCTGTGTCTCTATGAGCACTTTGAATACTTCTCGGACATCGTTAATATATTTATCGAGAGACATGCTCTTTATCAACAAATCATCGACGTACACTTCCATACACCTTCCTATCTGTCCCTCAAATATTCAGTTGACCGCTCTCTGGTAGGTAGCCCCTGCGTTCTTCAGTCCGAATGGCATGATGACGTAGCAGTTAGTACCTCTTTCTGTGACAAATGATGTCTTTTCCATGTCCTCTGGAGCCATGGCAATCTGATGGTATCCTTTGTATGCGTCCAATAATACGAAGACCTCATACCCGACCTTCGAATCCACTAATCTGTCAATCTTTGAGCGAGGTAACAGTCCTTCGGACATGCCTTGTTAAGATCAGTAAAATCTATGCATATGCGCCCTGACCCGTTTTCTTAACCAAGACGGGATTGGCCAACCACTCAGAGTATACTACCTCCCTTATTATATTCGCTTGCAGCAGCTTTGATACCTCTTTCTGTATTGCTTCTATCCTTTCTTGGGCAAAATGTCATTTTTTCTGCCGGATAGGTTTCCTTTCAGGGTTGGCGTTCAGCCTATATAACGCCAGGTCGGGAGACAGACCAGGCATGTCGGAAGTACTCCATACGAAAACATCCTTGAATTCTTTCAACCAGCTGATTAGACTCTGTCTGTGAGGTTCCGGAATCCATGAGCCGACTTCTACCGTCTGAATGTCGTGTTCTTCCCATAATTTCTCTTGTTTTGCTTCATCCTCTGCCAGCCAACTGTCCATTTCCTCTGGGACCAATTCTTCAATGAGGACTTGTTGCACCATCATTTTTTGGTTAATCGTTGCTGTATAGCAACTTCTTGCTGCGTCTACGTCTCCTTTGATCTCCGAAGTTCCCTCAACTGTAGGAAATGTCATACTGACATGAGCAGGGGAGATAACTACTCGGAGATCTATGAGGGCAGGTCTTCCCAATATGACATTATATGCTGATGCCGACCGAACCACTACATAGTCGACCATAAGAGTCCTGCTCTTTAATCCCTATCCAAAAGTTGTTGGCAGTCTGATCATTCCCACTGGGTGTACCGGGGGTCCTATGAATCCGAACAACGGAGCTGAGATAGGGGTTAGTTCGGAGTCTTGAATCTTCATTGCATGGCAGACCGATAGGTATAAAACGTTTACCGCACTCCCTGTGTCCACACAGACCCGTTTTACCGCATGTTTATTAATCACCAGCTCTATCATAAGCCCTCGTTGTTGGTAACCAGAGGGAGAGAGTCTCTGGGCCCATATACTACCTCTCCGGATAATCTCTGCTTCTTGCCTGTCCCAGGCTGTGGAGCTTTTCTATTGCTGCTTTCTCTAGGTGGTTAGGAACCTGCCGGACCACCCGCAATTGTGTTAATTGTGTTGATAGGCTTGTTGTCCAGTTTCCCATCGGGATCAGGAGAAGGATCTCTTCTCTGTTTTGCATCGGCTCGACCATCATTTCCTTGATAGTAGTTTCGCCTCTTGTACTCTCTCCTACCCCTCGGATTAGGATTCCACGAGCGATCTATCACCTCATCTATTTTTCCTTCCAAGGCCGCAGTGTCTATATCTCTGATCAATTCTCGACAGATCTCTGAGTCATGCCCTACGTCCTTGTGGTACTTGCAGAATTTTATCTGGTCTTTTTTTTTCTATTGGCCCCTTCAGAGGTGGTGGTGTTCATTCTATTCCTTTTCTTTCCATCAAGGCGAGCACCTGTTCGCGTGGCCTATTCAAAGGTACTAGGTCTCTGTCCTGCAGAGCACCTTTTTTGCCGAGCCTGTCGGTGATTGGTGCGGACATTCTAGCCCAGACTTGTTTCCGACCTTTGTCAGCTGGCTGTCGTTCCGGTCGTCCCCTTCTGGGGTCTACTCTTTCCTGCTCTCTCTTGAGCCTATTGTCTTCCTCTCCTTGGCAATGTTTAAAGACGGTCTCCACACAATCTTCCACAGTGAGTGGGGGTTTGCTGTTTAACTTGGCATGCAGCCGACCCTCACGTAATCCTGCTATGAAGGAGGTGATTGTTAAGTGCTCGTCAGCCCTCTGGACCTTCCGTGATTCCTCATTGAACATTTTCAAGTATTGCAGTACACTCTCATCTGTCTTTTGCTTTAAAGTAAGCAAATGTGTAGCGTTCCTCTGGAAGGGTCGTGCCATGATGAACGCGTGCATGAATTTCCTTGCCAGGGTGGTAAAAATCATTTATGGACTTGGGAGGTAGTTTCCTAAACCACTCCCAATCCCGACCAGTGAGCAAAACGGGGAAGGCCTTGCACTTTATCTGGTCAGCCGCATTATACAAGTCATATGCGTCAAGTATTGATGCATATGATCGTTGGGGTCCTTTGTCCAGTCATAAGGATCTATCTTGAGCATCTTAAACCCATGAGGCCTGGGATAACTCTCTACCTGCTCGGTAAAGGGGGATTCGAAGGAAAAAAGGGGTCTTACCCAGGATGGCGTCCATTTCCGCCCGAGCTGCATCTCTAGCTTGGTCTTTGACATCTCTTCTTCCCAGATTAGAATTGGAAGATAGAGTCTCAGCGTGATCCTCTTTGGAGGGATCAAAAGTTTTATTGTGGTCCTCCTTCAGAGGGTTTTCCTTATGTGCTTCGTCTGCAGTCTCTTCCCCTCGCACTTTGAACGCGTTCCCGACAATGGCTTTGAATGCCATTGTATTACGACTTGATAGGGCTTCTACTAGAGCCTGCTGTGCCGGATCTGGGAGAGGTTCTACCTGCGATGGTTGTGCTACAGTGGCGTCTTTTTCCCTTCCTGCGTTTTGCCCTCCGGCTTCTTTTTCTACTAGGTTTGATCCACCACCCTGGGTGGTTGCATCTCCTGTCTTTTTCCCCGTATTTTTTTGGTGGCATGATGACTGTGGTGATGATTTCTATTGAAACTACCAGTATAAGGCCCTCCTTCTAGCGCCAATGACGAAGTCGGATTTCGCCAATAAGTATTTCAGGCCGATTGATCTAGGGGTAGTTCTCCGGTCACCGATAAACACCAAAAGAGGGGGTGGTTTCTATCGTATTGTGACTGAACTTGAGTTATTCTCAAGCTGCCTACGTATCCAATGTGTTCAATTGGAATCAAGCCGGCCGTAGTTCTTGAAGGAGGTTTATATAGGGAGTCGTAACCCTAATCTTACCGTATCCTCCAAGGATTCGGTTATATATCATTCAAGGGGATTGATATGAATCCCTTATTAATAGGAGATAATATCTCCTTTGTGTTGAATCAGGGTCTTAATGAGGCTAGGTTCTTTTCCCACTTTTACCCTTAATCTATGGAAACATGTGTATAACTGGGTGAGCGCTCGGGCTTAGTAACCGAGTTTCCGTGGTCACACTCTGCGTGTATTCTACCGACCAGACCGTCCTGCGGTGGTCAATAGGGGCGAAGCAGCTCGCCTCTGCACTTTGTGGTGGATGCTGGTCGGACCCACGGCCTCTGGCCGGGGCGCCATTCAGACGCACCTCTTATATTCATGACACGTGGCTCTGGCTGAGCCGACCATCATCATACTACAATCAAAGCTTCCACCTTTTTTTACTTCCTGAGCAAAAGGTTTGCAAAGAGATTCGGATTTTAAAAAAAATTGAAGATTCTAGATCCAAGCCTTACGATAATGATGGAAGGCTCCAACTTGAGGGAATCTTCAACCACAATTAAATTAATGGAACCTATGGAAGCAAACCCAACAACAACCCAAATTCATCTAGGTTTCAAGATTTTAAAGAACGATTCTAGGTAGACTGATTGATATGCTGTGTGAAACGACATTGTTTAAGGATCATCTTTGAATTTGAGGTTTTATTCTACATGGATGTGTTTTTGTTTTTGTGAAATTCACACCTTATACATTGATGGGTTTTGGATGAACTTGACTATGGGATATGATCGATGTTTAATTTGGTTGTAATCGTAAATTCTAATGGCTGGTGTTTAATCTGCTTCTGTTAGTAATAAAGTCCATTGTTATCATTTTAGCTTTATTGTTGTTTTCCATGGATTAAAACTTTGGTTTAACTAGAAGCATAAGGTTAGCATTTCATTCTACTTGCTAAATTCTGGTTCATGTGATTTAATGCTCTGAAATTTTTGCAGAAACACCATTGAGATAGAAAACGATGAATAACACCCAAATCGTGATTGGAATGACGATCTGAAGGTGAAATCTCACCCAAATCGTGGCCAAATGGCAGTCAAATCGGAGAACTACCATGTTGTTTTTGTGGGAAGAGATACTTCAATTAGATTTTTAAAAAGAGGGTCAAACCGGGAATAAGATTAAAAATAAGAATATTCCAGCAGAATATTCTTTTGTATCTACGGGAAATATTAATTTAGGGTTTGTGGAAAACCCTAGGGAGGTAAACTATATATTTTGAAACAATGAAACTCTTCAATTAACAAATCACGAGGAAGTAAAATATTTTTTCCTTTAATAATAGACAAAACCAAATTATACCATTGGCGGATTTCTACCAAGACATTTAAATCCCGGTCTATTTATTACTACCTCCGTCCCATAAAAATTGTCTATATTTTACTATTCACACGGATTAAGAAACTCAATTAATGTGTTGTGTTTTAGTAGTGAATGACATATATATCCCTATCTTATAATTAATGTTTGTTTTGAAAAATGAAATAAAAATACAATAATAAATGTTAGTGACGATCCAAAAATTGTCAAGGTAATCCTTTAAGCTCGTTTCCTTGATTATAACCTATGGACGCTTCAAGAACACAGAAAAACGATGATGGAGGGGGTGATTTGATTCGTTTCTAGACTGCACTTAATGATGATCAAGCTGCCTACGTATCCAATTATTGAATTGGAATTAAGTCTTCGTAGTTCCTTAAGGATTGTTTATATAGAGGGGCTTGCGCCCTAGGGTTAGCGTGAAGCGTGTCTATGATGGACACTGATCAACGTGTTCCCTAAGGAAAAGATATGTTTATCGAATCTCCTTGATTTTAAGAGATAATTATGATATTCAAATATTCGTATTAGATGATAAAGATTGGAGCCTTTATGGCTCAGGATTCACTTGCAGTTGTCTGATTATTACACGTGTGAGAGATAAGATTAAGACTTGGTCGAGCCGACATACAAGGTCGGAGATGACGGCCGAGTCCTTACTAACCCAAGAGAAGGACGAGTCTAAGAGCTCGACCGACCTGCGGAGGTCGGTGCTGGGTCTCAGGGGTACCTAGGATTATTAGAGATAGATGGGGTCATCCGTGCCGATAGCGACTTGGATACCCAAGCGCGCCGAACGTCAGGTCCGAGAAGGATCTCCTGTGACTGGTTAGATCAGCCCAGGGTAGGCATGAAGTTGAGTGCCGGCCGACCCTAGGGGGATCGGGAACTAAGGTTGAGCGTACCCAAAACCATCAGGGGGTCGGTTCCGAGCACTGATCTCGGAAGACAGTGGGGGAGTACCCGAACCAAAAGGGGAAGTCAAGTACTGTCTCTTTTTCTATATCAAGTGTCGAGCCACTAAAGAGGTGCCACGTGGTAGGCCCATTTTCTGGCAGATCATAAGCCCCCTGGATCCAGCCGACCCGGGATGGTCGGTTCGGATCTATAGAAGTGGTGGATCGACACGTGTGTTTTTATGTTTTGAAATTAAACTGGAAGCTACCAGGTGGCAAGGATGGTTATGTACAGTTGTAGATGTCCCGGGAAACGAGGCGTCGTTGCCCACCAACATTAACCGAGGTCGTTTATCAAGGTAAGTGGGGGGCTATAAACCCGTCATATCAATCGTTTCGTAACCATGTTGGGTATTAAACTAGGGGATTTGCCGATTGCCATTCATCATTTTTTATCCTTCAAATTTAACCTTGCAAGTAAGCATTATTTCCTTCTTGTTCTAATTTTACGACTTGACTTCTTTAGATAAAAATTTATTTCCCAAAACCCTATAATCGATGGCCATAGCGGATAGTAGGGATGTTGGGTCGATTTTGAAGCAAGAAGATGTGGACGAAATTTGTGAAAAATATAGGATTGACAGGGCAAGGTTTGATCCCCTATTGCCGTCGGGAGATCATTTATCCGCTCTAGACCCGCCGGAGGGTTTTTGTTCCGTCCACCGGGGTACTTTGAGGTAGGGCTAAGATTACCTTTCTGCCCTGCCCTTCTGGCGGTGCTCCGACACTACGGGCTAGGGATATCTCAGATAGCCCCCAATGGCATTAGGGCCGTCGTAGGATTTGCGATTTGGTGCAGGTTGTTAAACATTATATTTAGTGTAAATAAGTTTAGGTATTTTTACCACCGGGTAGGACTAAGGGACCATCCCTACCGGTTCTATCTTTCCAGAAGGCAGGGGAAGTCTTTTAGCATCCCCATCATTCCTTCCGGTCGGGACTCCTTCAAGCGATGGAAGGAGAGGTTCTTCTACGTGCGACACGACGGTCACACCGAACTAAGCGTGTGGAACACGGCTGATTTAGGCGGTGATGAACGTCCGGATCTACCAGAGTCTTGGGTGGAAAAGGTTCGAGAGTCAGGGTATTCCATCGAATGGAAGGACCTGTACGATAACTTGAACTCGGCTGCTCGGCTGGAGGATGCGGGGCCTGACCCTTATGTGAAGTTTACTAAAGCCGAGTGGCAGCCCTGTAGGACTTTATCCCGTTCATTCTGTTTTGGTATTGTATCTTTTATTGACATGAGTGTTTTTTATCTGATTAACTTTTGCTGGCCTTTGCAGTGGCCGATTTTGCCGATCTGATGGCTGGAGCAGAAAGAGAAGTGGTGGTTCGCCAAACCGTGCCGACGCCAGGGGTTCGAGAGCTACTAGTGGAGGATCCGACCATGGAGGGTGCGGGTGCTTCTGCCTCGGTTCCTCCTCTGGAACCGATCGGGACGGAAACCCTTAACGAAGCTACTGAGAGGGGATTAGTCCTTAGAAAAATTTCTCGCTCGAGACCGACCTCTCACGAAGGTCGATCGTCAAAAAAAAGCAAGTCGAAGGCTCCTGAGGAAGGTCAGGAGGAGGGGTCCTTCGAACAGGAACGGGTAGCTAGCATGTCAGATGAAGAGCTAGCGATCCTGGGTTGCAAAACAATGGAGCTGGTATGTCTTGTCCTTTATTTCATATATTTTAGTAGCCGGCTATCGATTATCCTGATCTTCTATGTTTGTTCAGGGTGGTATGATTGGCCAAGAGGTTTTCCGGAGGCTGGGCAAGGCCTCGGTGGATTTGACTGCTCAACTAGGCAAACCTGCCGAACTAAGAAAGACAAGGGATGAACTTAGGGCAGCTATCCGCCTTAAGGACATAGAGATGAAAACCTTGCAAGCCCAGCTTCAGGCTCAGGAGAAAGAGTTGAAGGCTGTGGGGAATGAGCTGGCAGAGGAAAAGAAGGCAAGGGAGCAGGAGGTCGGGGACCTTAGGGCGAAAGTGGCTAATCTGGAAGCTACTAGTGCGGCTCGGGGTGCCGAGGCCATTCGGGAATACAAGGCTTCGGCTGATTTCGCCGAGGCCCTTAAGGTGTTGCTGATCCCCATTCTCAACCATGGGTACACCTTGGGGGTGGATGAGGCAAGGGCTCAGTTCCCCACGCATGCTTTGGATGACCTTCCTAAGAAGGCTTACTATAAGCCGGGGATGGACGCGGTCTACACTGCACGCGTCCAAGACTTCCGAGCGGGGGTGGACATAGTGGATAAGTATGTCCTCCAACCGGCTGCTGCCTCTAGGTCGGCTCCTCTATCTGAGCCTCAAAAGAGTCCTACTCCTGACTCTTAAAGTTTATTTCTGTTTTTTGGAAAGGTAGTTTTTGTATTATGACTCTCTTAATGAAGAATTTACTTTGATTTTGTTTTTTGTGAGTTTTGAATTATGTGTATGTGTTGGTTGTTTTGTTATGTTGTGTTATGGGTATGTGCTGCCCCCAGTATGTCATTCTCTTGATTTGTGAATGACATACTTTTTCAGTATTGTCGAGCTTGTTGTGTGCGTTTGGTTCGCTAAGGTTATAGTTGGTTATGCCAATTTGAAGTTTGTGCTTATTATTATATTTACGTATATAAGACCGAGCTTTATTCCTAAGTTCAGTCTCTTATCAGATTAGCTTCGTGCTATGGTCGTCATTTATAAAGATTTAATAAGATGATGGACGTGAAGACTCAGAGTTAAATCTGATCGCCTTAACTAAAAATGTAAAATTATAAGGGTGAGAGGATCTAGAGCTCGGAGATCGGAGCTAGATCGATCACCTTAACTAAAAATGTAAAATTATAAGGGCGAGAGGATCTAGAGCTCGGAGATCAGAGCTAGATCGATCGCCTTAACTAAAAATGTAAAATTATAAGGGCGAGAGGATCTAGAGCTCGGAGATCGGAGCTAGATCGATCGCCTTAACTAAAAATGTAAAATTATAAGGGCGAGAGGATCTAGAGCTCGGCGAGAGGATCTAGAGCTCGGAGATCGGAGCTAGATCGATCGCCTTAACTAAAAATGTAAAATTATAAGGGCGAGAGGACCTTAACTAAAAATGTAAAATTATAAGGGCGAGAGGATCTAGAGCTCAGAGATCGGAGCTAGATCGATCGCCTTAACTAAAAATGTAAAATTATAAGGGCGAGAGGATCTAGAGCTCGGAGAGCGGGTCTGGATCTGATCTCCTTAACTAAGAATGTAAAGTTATTAGGGCGAGAGGATCTAGAGCTCGGAGATTGGAGCTAGATCGATCGCTTTAACTAAAAATGTAAAATTATAAGGGCGAGAGGATCTAGAGCTCGGAGATCGGAGCTAGATCATCGCCTTAACTAAAAATGTAAAATTATAAGGGCGAGAGGATCTAGAGCTCGGAGATCGGAGCTAGATCGATTGCCTTAACTAAAAATGTAAAATTATAAGGGCGAGAGGATCTAGAGCTCGGAGATCGGAGCTAGATCGATCGCCTTAACTGATGATAGAAGGCCGATCCCGTGTTCCAGGATCGGAATATTCCATTTTTTTGTGAGCAAGTTTTAGGTGACCTAAATCAGATATTACGAATCAACGGTTTATGTGAAATTTTAAAGGCGAGCAGGGCCAGGCTAGTGTGACTTCTCGTTTATCGTTTTTAAGGACGAGCGGGGCCAGGCTTGTGCTGACTTCTCGTTTAAAGATGTGGCGAGCGGGGCCAGGTCGGACTGACTTCTCGCGCGAGACTTTACTGCGCGGTATAAGTGTTTGGACGGAATTTAAGGACTTCATAATGTAAGACTCAAAAGATGGAATATTGGCATCAGGCAAAGATGTAATTAATCAAGAAATAGACGTCCAAATTCGAAAAAGAGATAATCAAAGTGCAGAAATAGACAAAGAAGATCCAATCGAGTAGTAAGAAAGTGCTAACAAGAATTAAAGTGTAGAAATTAAAGGTAGTTTAAAAAAACGATAACCAATAAGGACTTGCCGAACTAGTCAGGCGAAAGCGATTCCTTTGCCCTTGATGGTAGCTGCGTAGCAGTTTCGAGCGACCTCCAGGTCTCCTTTGATTTCGACCGGACCCTCTTGTGTTCGGGAACTTAAGACTGATGTGCGCTGGGGAGATTATGGCTCGAAGATCGATCAGGGCAAGCCTCCCCAAAATAATGTTGTATGCTGATGAAGATTTGACCACCACGTAGTTGACTATGAGCGTCCTTCCTGGTGAATCCTTTCCAAATGTCATCGCGAGCCGAATCATGCCTAGTGGATGAACCGGGGGACCGGAAAATCCAAACAAAGGTGCTGAGATCGGAAAGAGCTCGGATTCCTTAAGACCCATTGCCTGAAAAGCTGTAAAGTAAAGAACGTTAAATGCGCTGCCGGTGTCCACGCAAACTCTCTTGACCAGATTCTTGTTGACCACGACTTCAATGACCAAGCCTTCATTGTTTGGGACCAAGGGAAGTGGATCCTTTGGCCCATAGCTTACTTCCTGAAACGAAATTTGACTTCTTCTGTTTTCTTGGGCGTCCTCCACGCGGGCGCTTAAGTTACCAACTTCAAAGGCACCACCAGGTCCTCCCATAATGGTGTTGATCGGGCGATTGTCTGTTGGTTGACCCTTGTCGGGAGACTGATCTCTTCTTCGATGGGGTTCGCCTTGTCGGTTACGATCGCGGTTATAGTTTTTCTGCTGGTAATCCGCTGCCCTCGGCGTTCGCCATAGTTGGGCCTATCTACAACCTCATCTAGCTTTCCTTCTGCAATTGCTGCTTTCATGTGGCGTTAAAAGTCCCTACAGTTGTCCAATTCATGCCCAGTGTCTTGATGGTAGGTACAAAACTTACTCTGGTCCCTTATGTCCAAGGGGCTTCGCAGCGGTGTAGGAGTCTTTGCCAAACCCTTTCTTTCCATGATCACCAATACTTGTTCTCGAGGCCTGTTTAACACCGGGAAGTCTCACAGCTGCAAGGCGTTCCTCTTTTCGGGTCGGCCCGTGGCCGATCCGGTTGCACGGTCTCTATACGACTTCCTCTTCTTGTCGGATGTGTCTTCCAGCTTGTCCTTCTTGGGATCGGACTTCTCCACTTCTCGCTTCACGCGATTTGCTTCTTCCCCTTGACAATGTTTGAATGCGACTTCCAAACACTCTTCCATGGACGTAGGGAGCCTGCTGCTCAGCTTGGCATATAATCTGCCCTCACGCAGCCCTGCTACGAAGGACGCGATCCAAACTTGGTCGTCGGCGTCCCGAACTTGTAGTGATTCCTCACTGAACCGCTTAAGGTACTGCAACGCAGTCTCGTCTTTCTTCTGTTTGATGGCGAAAGGTGAGTAGCATTCTTCTGGAACGGCTTCGCCGTAATAAACGCGTTAAGGAACATCTTTCCTACGGTGTCGAAACTGTAGATCGTCCTTGGCGGTATTTTCTTGAACCATTCCCGAGCCCGACCAGTGAGTAGTGCTGAGAATGCTTTACACTTCATCTCCTCTAGGGCACAGTCGAGATTCATATGCGTGAGATACTGGAACAGGTGATCCTAGGGGTCTTTAGTTCCATCGTAGGGCTCCAATTTAGGGATCTTGAACCTGGCTGGCCGAGGGTAATTATCGATCTGCTCAGAAAAAAGGGACTCGAGCGCTAGGAGTGTCGACTTTTTTCCAGCTATCGCCTCTAGTTCGGCGCGAGCTGCCTCCATGGCTTGAGGGATGACCAGTTTCCTTTGTAGGTGTAAGGATGACGATCAGTTTTCTCTTCTATTGCTCTTAGGCTTCGGGGGGGGGGGGGAAGGTGTTGGCTGCCCCGATCCGTCGTTGGGATCGTCTTCTTCCTCCGATTCCTTACCTTGGGAGTTCTCTCCAGATGAGCCTCCATTTGAGTGATTCACATCCTGTGAATTTTCTTTGAGGGGGCCTTCTTCTTCCAGACCTTCCCAATCCTCATCTTCTTCATCCTCTTCTGCCAAGACAGCATTGAGAACAGCTTCTTTCGTGGCTTCATCCAAAGCTATAAGTTGATCAACCAGCGTCTGGTGGTTTGTGTCAAGAGAGACACTTTCCTGCTGTGGCTGATTCTGGTTATTAGTGTATGACTCCGATGCGTTGTTGGCACCATTACCATTAGCAGCCTATTGTCATGTGGTCACCATGGTTGTCTTGAAGCTTTTCCTGAGATTATCAATCAAGAAAGCCCTCATTCTAGCGTCAATTGACGATCCAAAAATTGTCAAGATAATACTCTAAGCTCGTTTCCTTGATTATAACCTATGGACGCTTCAAGAACACAGAAAAACGATGATGGAGGGGGTGATTTGATTCGTTTCTAGACTGCACTTGATGATGATCAAGATGCCTACGTATCCAATTATTGAATTGGAATCAAGTCTTCGTAGTTCTTTGGGATTGTTTATATATAGGGGCTTGCGCCCTAGGGTTAGCGTGTAGTGTGTCTATGACGGACACTGATCAACGTGTTCCCTAAGGAAAAGATTATGTTTATCGAATCTCCTTGATTTTAGGAGATAATTATGATATTCAAATATTCGTATTAGATGATAATGATTGGAGCCTTTATGGCTCAGAATTCACTTGCAGTTGTCTGATTATTACACGTGTGAGGGATAAGATTAAGACTTGGTCGAGCCGACATACAAGGTCGGAGATGACGGCCGAGTCCTTACTAACCCAAGAGAAAGATGAGTCTAAGAGCTCGACCGACCTGCGGAGGTCGGTGCTGGATCTCAGGGGTGCCCAGGATTATTAGAGATAGAGGGGGTCATCCGTGCCGATAGCGACTTGGATACCCAAGCACGCCGAACGTTTGGTCCGAGAAGGATCTCCTGTGACTGGTTAGATCAGCCCAGGGTAGGCATGGAGTTGGGTGCCGGCCGACCCTAGGGGGATCGGGAACTAAGGTTGAGCGCACCCAAAACCATCAGGGGGTCGGTTCCGAGCACTGATCTCGGAAGACAATGGGGGAGTACCCGAACCAAAAGGGGAAGTCAAGTACTGTCTCTTTTTCGATATCAAGTGTCGAGCCACTAAGGAGGTGCCACGTGATATGCCCATTTTCTGGCAGCATCAGTTAGGTTAGGGATATGTTTGAAAAAGGATATTGAATGATGTATTGGTTTTTTAAATGGACACTTTTTATGGAACAATTTTTTTTTTCCAAATGTATATTTTTATGGAATGGAGGTAGTACTATTATAAATCGTTACCCGATTGTAAGGTTAGAAATAAATATTACAAGAAGACAATCAAAATGGAAATATAATGCATAGAAAAACGTGGTCAACAAAAAACAAATATAAAAGAATTTCTGAAAATTACCTTATTTTGGAGGAAAATATGACGGCTATTATAAAAATAATCATATTATGTGATATCTATTAGATATAATATTTATATTTTCCGTATAAAATACTAGCCTGCAGTTAGTTTATTTAATAGCCAAAATTCGACTCAAGTACGATAAAATGGATAAACATTTTTTATACCATAAAACCACGTATAATATGTCTGGCTTTATTAAACGGTCGCATCAGATAATTATGACGGCTATAAGGATAAGCTATAGCCGATATCTTAAGCCGTCATATTATTTCAGGATAAGACCAACCTTGCCAACTCCCACTTATATATATCTATCGGCATCTTTGAACTGACATATGAATTAAGAAGGAATGAAAAAGATAGAAAACTCCAGTTTTTCTATTGTCTTATTTTGATTGCTTTCTTTAGCATTAATACAGTCACAGAGTCGTGTTTTCTTATTTTTCCGTAACGACGTTGGATCTCGTCTATTAATAAATCCGGGCCGATTACCTGTATGATAAAAATCTTAAACCCCGAAGAACCCTAAATCGTGTAAAAGAGGGTGGGTGTTTTGTGTATTTTAGACTGAGGTCTCGACTTATTTCTCTTGAGTTGCCTACGTATCCAATAACTGAATTGAAATCAAGTTTTTCGTAGTTCCGTATGGTTGTTTATATATGGGACGTCTCATCCCTTTCCTTGTCCTGCAAGGAATCACGATTATTATTATTATTTCCCTAAGGATATACACGCATTAATCCATATGATTTATGGATAATTATGGATATATTTAAATGTCAAGATCACAATCTTTATGACTCATGATTCTTTCCTTTAGCTATCCAGCACGTGGGATAACAGCCAAGGTTGCTCTGAGCGTCCTGCGCTGAGCCCCCAAGGTCATTATGGCCGAACTGGTCAGCTCCTCTTCGCCAAGCCTAGGCCGACCTGCGGGGGCTGGAGGGGGAGCATTGACCGACCTCCCACCTGGGGTAGGGAACTTGTCCTTTGATATGTCTTTGGGGCCCCTGGCCCTTACTGCCCTACATTTAGGGGTTAGTCATTTATTACATGTCCTAAACGGATGACACATGGCGCAATTCAGGTCGGCTATCATCATAAGCCCCCCAGATCTGATCCTGCTTTTAGTTGGTCAGATCTGCACTATTTGGTGGTTCGACCGGACTTATCCAACCTCGCGTTTTGAATTCCTTAACTGCCAGGTGGCAGTCTATTAAATAGATCATCATTACTTTTACGGGAATCGAGGCGTCTTTCCCTCTTTCCTATAACTGATGTCATTTATATGTATGAGGGGGGGGGGTTATAACCTCTGTCTTTTCACATAAGGCCTTCCCACTTCTCTATTCCTGCTATTAAATCGAAGATTTCAAATCCTCAAGACTTTGCATTTTCTCAAGTAAGCATTTCTTTTCCTCTGAGTTTAGATTTCTCCTATTCTTCTCTGCTTCTTCCTTTCTTAATTTTGCCCAGTTAATGAGGGAGAGAACTGCATCTAGTAGTTCAATTTAAAATGAATTCGAGTCCCAATCTGAGTCCGAGGAAGTAGCTTCTCAATTTAGGGCCCCAATTGAAACCCTTATATCTATTCTTGCTTCTGATTGTAGCGAAATCGAACAGTTAGCTATAGATCCACAGCCTGTTAACCTATCTAGACCCCATGACTCTTTCGGATTTACTTTATTGAACCAAAGCCTTAGAGCCCCTATGACGGCTAGGTCAGTAGTAGGCTGTTTTGGGGTTAGATCCAAACTTAAACATGATGATATCCTGTAAATCTGTAACCAATATAACATCTATATGGACAAATACTCTCCCCACTACTGCCGGGGGTGTAAACTTGTATGCTCATCAGCCCCTGAGGGGTATTGTACTATGTACAAGGAGCAGTTCGCCTGTGGGCTTAAGGTCCCGTTCTGTCCGGCCTTCTTGGCCGTTCTGAGGCATTACCATCTGGGATCTGCCCAGATCGCCCTTAATAGGGTCAGGGCGATTATCGGCTTTGCGATCTTCTATAGATTAATGGATACGGAGTTCGTTGTAGACCTGTTTAGAACCTTTTATTAGCATAAAAAGGTTAGGAATCATAGCGGGTGGTATTACTTCCCATTTTGTACAGACCACCGAAGGGGCATCCCCGTACTCTCTAAGAGGAAAACTTCTATCCATGAGTGAAAAACCCATTTCTTTTTTATCCACCATGGCGGACACCCTGAGCTGAGCGGCTGGAACTATTACCAACTTCCAGCTGACGTGTGCCCCATTGGGGTTAGTGAACGTTTGTTGGAAGATATTTCCGGATCGTGTATCTCCCTGGATCATGAACAGTGGCCCCCTAAACTAATCGAGGCAGCTCGTCTAGCTGACTCCGGACCTGAGCCTTACGTGAGGCTTACCCGAATGGAGTTTGAAAAATGTAGGATCTCATTCTTGCTGTTATTTCTTTTCATATGTTCGTTGCTTTTGCATTCTTCCTTATTGTACTGACATTGTTCGCCTTTTTCTTCTCAGTGGCCGACTTTGCAGAAATCTTTGATGAAGCCTTTGAGAAGAAAGTTGTGACCGAGCACAACGAACATGTTGTGAACCCAGAGGATCCTGGGACCGGTGGCGAATTGGAGCCTGGTCTGGTCAATCCGGATGCCAATCTTGAAGGTCCTCGTACTGAGGAGGGCCTTCAACAAGATGAACTGGCTGCTATAGATCAGCAGGATGATGACCTGATCATCTTAGATGACTCTGAGTCTGCTGCGGCGGAGATGCAACTGTAGGTGCGCCCTCGAATTGGGCGGAAGAGGACTAGGTCTGGTCGAGGTGACCAGGATGCCTCTGAGGGAGGTTCCACTTCCCAAGCTGACTTTCTGTCAGAACTGCCAGACAAAGATCTGGCCGCCATTGTATGTTTTTTCTCTTTGACTTTATATCTGTTGTTTCTTTTTGTCCCTATCTTCTGCCATACTGACCACATTTTTGTCAGGTCGTTAAGGCTAGGAAGGAAGTCTTAAACAGGTTTGACGGTTTCTCCTCCCAGAAGGCTTCTCTGGAAAAATGGATCGCTGACCTCTCAGCCAGCCGTCAAAAGCATATGAAGAAGATTATGCATACCCAGCAGGCCGAGTTGCAAGAGCTACGAACTGCTAGTGCTGAACGGGAGGAGGCCCTGGCCAAACTCCGAGCTGATTATGAGGAACTTGAGGCCGCGATACCTACGCGGATCGCCCAAGCTATTCGTGACTACAAGAGCTCTGCTCATCTTACTGGGGCCTTAAAAGTTCTACTTGGCCCAATTTTAAGTCATGGGTACACCCTGGGTGTGGACCGGGTCAAGGAGCAGTGTCCCCCGCTGGTCATCGAGATTCTTCCCTATGGGGGGCTCCGCAAGCCTAGAGGTAATAAGCTCTATGAGGCTAGACTTAGGGAGTTTCAGGCCGGTGAAGACTTGGCCAAGAAGTATGCTCGCAGAGCTGCTGCTCAGTAAGCCAGTGCGTCTACAGCTCAGCCTTCTAGTATGCCTTCAGATTAGCCTTCTCAACAGGATCTTGCTGCTGATTCTTAAGCTTAGGCACTTGTTTTTTGTTGAAAATTTTGTAATAATTTTCAACTTTTTTTATTATCTTTTGCCTTTGACAATACATGCCTTTTAGGCATTTACTTTATCTGAATTTTAGCCTTTTATGGATTTCATTTTGGCTTTTGCTTTTGCCTTTTGGTTCATAATTCAGGGTCTTATGCCCCCTGAAGTATATCATTTAAAAGCTGTGCTTTTTGAATGATGTACTTCAATATAATCTCTGATGTATAAGCTCTTATCGTCTGTCCTACAGACTTCGAAAGTTTTTAAACTTTCTGAGTTTATAATGCATTTCAGTTCTGAGTATGCATCAGTTTTTATAATATACTTTGTAGTTCACTGTTGCATCCAATTCTGAGCATGCCTTGCAGTTCATTTCGTAGGGTCTGTCCTACAGACTTATTAAGTTTGTTCAATGCAAACTTTTTCTGAGTCCGACCTGCGGCTCAGTTCGTATGGTCTTTCCTGCAGACTTATTTATTGAGTTTGTCATTTGCAAACTTTTTCTGAGTCCGACCTGCGGCTCAGTTCGTATAGTCTGTCCTACAGATTTATTGAGTTTGTCATTTGCAAACTTTTTCTGAGTCCGACCTGTGGCTCAGTTCGTATGGTCTGTCCTGCAGACTTATTGTGTTTGTCCTCTGCAAATGTTAATTGAAAATAAATGATGCACATGTGCAAAATAATAATTTATTAAAAAACTGATGTTTAATCACATATTATTGAGACATAAACTCTAAAATGTAAATAATGCATAAGTAAAGTCTAGAATCTGTCCTAGACGTAAAACTTCCTTAGGTTGGTTGCATTCCAGCTACGTGGTAGGGTCCTGCCGCTTGCATCAGCCAGCTGATATGCTCATTTCCCATGCACCTTGACCATTTTGTATGAGCCTTCCCAATTCGGGTCAAGTTTTGCTGGAGGTCCTTGCCTACTGACCTCGTTCTTTCTGAGCACCAGATCTCCCTCTTTGAAATATGAGTGTTTAACACGGGAGTTGTAGTACTGCGATATACGCTATTTATACTTGGCCAGGTCGTCTTTCAAATGCCTGAGCTCAGTTACCTACTTTTCTTTAGAATAAAGCGCTGCTCGTGGAGATGGCAGGCCGATCTCAGCCAAAATTACGGCTTCGCACCTTGAAGAGAGTTTGAGAATGTGTTAACACAAGAGTAAACTTCAACTTATCTTTTATTCATTGATAATGAAGGAGTATAAATAGATACAATTTGGAAAGAGACTAGCTAGCTAGGGCGGCCACTTGAGTATGTAGATGTGGGCGGCACAAAAGCAAAAAGTAAAAGTACAATCTATGTCTATGTCTATGACATAAAGTAAACTAGAGTTTGACATATTAATTGTTTATATGTATCACAATTAATATGTCTTTTACAAATAAATAAAGTGTACAAATAAAGTTATGCACGACAAAGTCTGCTGTGATCATGAGGATCAGCAGTCTGCCGATCACCTGTTTGAGCCTCGGCGGCAGACCGCCGAGTGATATATTTCCACACCCCCCCCTCAAACTCGGGTCAGATATATTGATGCGACCAAGTTTGCTACTTAGTCTGCTGAACGTAAGAGGTGGAATAGCCTTGGTAAGAATATCAGCATTTTGATCTTCTGAGGGAACATACTGGAGTTGAATAATCTTGGCATCAATCTTCTCCTTCAGAAAGTGTCTGTCAATGTCCACATGTTTTGTTTTGTCATGATGGACCGGATCCTCTGCCATGCATAGTCTTGAGTTATTATCACAACGAGTGTGATAGGTTGCTTTGAATAGGTTCTTTGAAGTTCGGTAAGAACTCTTTTGAGCCAAAGAGCTTCACAAATGCCTAAAACAAGTGCCCGAGTTCGGCCCATCGCCTCGCTTCTAGACACGATAGGTTGTTTCTTGCTCCTCCAAGTAACAAGATTGCCCCATACATAGGAACAATAGCCTGTGGTAGACCTTCTATCTATGTGGCATCCGGCCAATCGGCATCGGTATAGACCTTGATGGATCTATCGGCGACTTGGTGAAGTGTAACCCTTGGCCGGAGTGGACTTCAAATACCGCGGTATTCTATTCACTTTGCATCCCAATGTTGCTCGGTAGGGCAATGCATGAGCTAGCGGCTAACCGGTGACACCATATGCAATATCCGGTCTTGTATGGGATAGGTAGATGAGTTTCCCTACAAGTCTTTGATATTGTTCCTTTCTTACAAGAATGTCACCATGTAGCGAGGTATGACCGGGGTCTACTCTGGGGATACGACGGGTTTGCACCCCAGCATGCCAGTTTCCTTTAGCAGGTCCAGTACATATTTCCTTTGGGAGACTGAGATTCCTTTGATGTTTCTAGCTACTTCCATGCCAAGAAAATACTTAAGTAAACCCAAGTCTTTAACCTGAAATACCTTTGCCAGCAATTCTTTCAAGTGTTGGATCTCAGCAGGGTCATCTCCAGTAAGGATGATATCATCCACATAGACAATAAGAATAGACCTCCTCTGGTTGGTTGTCTTGATGAACATAGTGTGATCAGAATTGCATTGGTGATATCCAAGGCGGCTTTGACCACGGTTGTTAATTTTCCAAACCATGCCCTTGGTGATTGCTTCGAGCCATATAGAGATTTCCTCGGTTGCACACCTTGCCTTGAGTATGAGGATTGATAAAACCAGGAGGTATAGTCATATAAACCTCCTCGCAAGGTCCCCATTTAGAAAAGCATTTTTTATGTCCAATTGATGAAGAGGCCGGTCAAGTTGGACGGTAGAGAAATTAGTACCCGACGGTGTTGAGCTTTGCCCTTTGGTGCAAACGTTTCTTTATAGTCAATGCCATAAGTTTGTGTGAATCCCCCGGCTACCAATCGGGCTTTGTACTTGTCAATAGTGCCATCGGCGGTGTATTTGATAGTGAATAACCATTTGCGGTCGTCTTTTTGCCTTTTGGAAGAGTTGTGAGATCCCAAGTATGATTATCCGGGAGGGCGGTCATCTGTTTTAACACGACCTTCCACTTATCATTTTGAAGAGCCTCCCGAATATTTCTAGGGATAGAGTGAGAGTCCGGGTCCCGTGTAAACATGGCAAAGACGGAGACAACGATCATAAGATAAATAAGAATGAATAGAATGATCGGTGCATGATCTTTTCCCTTTCCTTAGAGCAATAGGTCGTCATCCACTTCGACGACCGCCGAGAGTCGATGGGCGAGGTCCGGCGGACTACGGTTCGAGGGCTGCCGAGGTTCGGTTCGACGAGGCTCGGGTCGGTAGACTCTTGTTCGGGAGGTTGCTTTGAGAAGTATTAGGTCAGTAGAGAGTCGGTAGGGTGCGAAGTTCGATCCGCCGAGGATCGCAGGTTGCTTTGAGGGTTAAGAGTTTGCTTTGAGGGAAGGGGTTTAGGTCAATTTCAATCGGGTTTCCATCGGTGAATGGCTCGGTGGGTTTGTTTGTAATAAGGGGTCCTTTCAAAGAATTTTACATCCATAGAATTGTAAAATTTCTTTTCAATAGGGGAATAACACTTGTAACCTTTTCTCGTCCTTTGCATAACCTAGGAAAATGCACTTGTGAGCTTTAGGATCAAGTTTACTTCGTGTTGAGCATGGATATACACAAACACGGTACAACCAAAGATCTTTGGAGGCAAGCGGGAAACAAGATGATGGCGGGAGTGTGTGGTCGGTAGGGTTTGGAGTGGAGTTTTGAAACCTAACACTCTGCCGGGAAGTCGTTGAGTAAATAAGTTGCGGTCGATATAGCTTCACCCCACATGTATTTAGGAACATGTGTGGTGAACATGATTGATCCGGCCATTTCCGGCGGTGCTGTTCTTTCTCTCGGCAACCCCATTCTGCCGAGGTGTTTCCACACAACTACGATATGAACAATTCCTCTATCTGTCAAGAAGGTACGAGATTAGACTCATAGTATTCTAGAGCATTATCGGTCTTTAAGATCTTGACCTTAGTATCAAATTGAGTGGAGACCATATGATAAAATTCTTGAAAGATATGACCAACTTCGATTTGTCTTTCATTAAAAAAACCCAAGTGTTCCTGGTATGATCATCAATAAAGGTGACAAACCACCTTTTCCCCGTTATACTTTTCACCCTGGAGGTCCCCACACATCACTTGTGTATTAAGGTGAAGGGTGAGGAATGCAAATGAGGTAACTTAGCATACACGATTTTGTAAGTTTAGCAAATTGACAAATATCACATTGAAGGTCATTCGGATTACATCCTTTAAACAATTCGGGAGTTAAAGATTTCAAGTAACCAAAACTTGGATGTCCTAATCTATAATGCCATAACATGATATTGTCTAAAGTACGGGAGCAGGCCGGCCGAGGCGGTCGGTCTTCGGTCTTCGTCTTCGGCGGGGTTGACCGAAACAATCCGGCGCAAGGTTTAGCCTTCCCAATCACTTCCCGTGAAGTAGGATCTGGAATGTGCACCGATTTTCCTTAAAAACAACGGTCAATTCAAATCTTTAGTGAGTCTACCGACGGATATAAGATTGCGGTCTAAGTTTGGAACAAATAGGACATCCTGTAGGCATATCTTATTAGTGAGTTTAACATTTCCAACACCTTTTGCACGAGAGATAGATCCATCGGCGGTTTTAATGTTATGAATTTGGTGACAAGGCATATAGTTGGTTATAAGGTTTTTATTACCGGTCATATGGGAGGATGCCCAGAATCAACAATCCATGTTTCATTGCTAAGGGAAGAGTAGAATTTACCTCGTATGAGTATGAGTAGCAACATCGGTAGAGTGACTACCTTCCTTTTGTTGGTTCGGGAAGGCTTTGAATGCGACAAACCGAGCATTCATCCGGTTTTCATTCTCCTCCTCACTAATGTGTCCGCCTTGACTTTCCCCGATAGGTTTTGAGGTTTTTGAGGAGTTAGGCTTGCCATGGAGCTTCCGGCGGTTGTCCTTGGTGTGATTTGTGCGTTTGCGGTGATCACGAACGCTTTTTCCGGTTTTCTCGGTAGGCTTCTTGTATGTCTCGGCAACCTCGGCGGCCTTCCCGACGGTCGGTGGCGGCACCTTCGGTAGGGTTGTCGGTAGTGGATTTCGAAGCATGACTTTTCTCCTACTTTCTTCATGTTTGACCTCGGCAAACATGGATTTGAGATTTGGAAGAGGTTTGGTGGCAAGAATTCTTCCCCTAACATCATCAAGAGTAGGATTCGATCCGGTGAGGAACCCGAATACTCTCTTCTTTTCTATGATGTCTTTATAAAGAGCGACATCCTTGACATCATTCCATGAGTGAGTTTCTAACATATCTAAGTGTTGCCAAGCCTTAGATAGTTGATTGAAATATTGAGTTACGTACATATCCCCTTGCCTGCAAGTTTGAATTTGAGCTTCTAGTTCATATACCTCGGATGTATTATCCTTCTTGGAGTAAAGATCTACGGCATTATCCCGCATTTCTTTGGCGATATCATACATCATAAAGTTTTCACTTATCTCTTTTGTCATTGACCTCGTGAGGATGGTCATGAGTTGATTATTTGTTGTGTCCCATGCTTCAAAACCGGGGTCGGTTTCGAAAGAAAGGGTTTAGTTCCGGACAAGTATCCCATCTTACTTTGTCCGAAAATGTACATTTTCATAGACCTTGACCATAACGGATAGTTGTTACCATCAAGTCTATGGTTTGTATAAGAAGAGGAGTTGTCGGTACTCCCGGTCGGTGAGGCCGCCGAGAGTCTCTTTGAGGTTGAAGTAATGTCGGATGTGGAAGACATTCTTCGAAATATGAATTTTGCGGCGGAAAAAGTTAGAACACAAATGGCTCGATACCATGAAGAGAGTTTGAGAATGTGTTAACACAAGAGTAAACTTCAACTTATCTTTTATTCATTGATAATGAAGGAGTATAAATAGATACAATTTGGAAAGAGACTAGCTAGCTAGGGCGGCCACTTGAGTATGTAGATGTGGGCGGCACAAAAGCAAAAAGTAAAAGTACAATCTATGTCTATGTCTATGACATAAAGTAAACTAGAGTTTGACATATTAATTGTTTATATGTATCACAATTAATATGTCTTTTACAAATAAATAAAGTGTACAAATAAAGTTATGCACGACAAAGTCCGCCGTTATGCTAAGCTGAACGGAGTTTCTCCTATGGCCGAGTTTGGTGTTGTTTTGTACGCCCACAAGATATTGGGAAAATGCTCGGTCCAGTTCTCTCCTTCTTCTTCTAGGCGTTTCCTCAGCCCAGTTTTGATCTGTCTGTTGGTCTGTTCGACCTGCCCATTAGCTGGGGGATAGCCAACAGAAGTGAAGTGCTGGGTAATATGCAGTTCGGCACACCATTCATTTAATTTCAGACAATGGAAATCAGTTCGAAGTGCTGGGTAATGTGCAGTTCGGCACACCATTCTTTGACAACCTTGTCTTCGAACTGAGTTCCAGTGTCTGAAATTAAAGCTTTTGGAATTCTATACATGCATACTATGTTCTTCCATAGAAATTTTTGTATCTGCTTTTCAGTTATAGTAGTCAGTGGTTCGGCTTCAACCTAATTGGTGAAATAATCCACTGCTATTATCAGAAATCGGACATTGCCGGGAGCTCGTGAAAGTGGTCCCACTAGATCTACCCTCCACTAATCGAAGGGCCACGGGGAAACCACAGGGATCATATCTTGAGACGGCTGATATGACAGATTATCGTGCACCTGGCACGATTTACACTTTTCCAAAAATTCTTTGGCATCTTCCAGCATGGTTGGCCAATAGTAGCCGAACAACCTGCACTTTCTTGCAAGTGTGTGAGCTCCGGGATGATTCCCACAAATTCCTAAGTGTATTTCTCTGAGGAGGTAATTACCTTCTTCACTTGTTGAACACTTAAGCCATGGTGCAATATACGACCTGCGATAGAGGACGTTCTCGAACAAGGAGTACCTTGTTGATAGGAGTTTCATCTTTCTAGCCCGGACCCTGTCTTAAGGCAAGATGTTATCTCTGAGATAGGACACAATGGGGTCCATCCACGTACTCTCTTGCCTGATCGGCTGAACACTCTTCTGATCGTAGCTCCTTTCTTTGAGGAGCTCCACCAATACCTTCCTGTCAAACACGAAGTTCGACGCCAGTTTTGATAACGCGTCTTCTATTCTATTCTCTGTTCTAGGTATTCGGTCAACCTGGACCTGTTGAAATTTTTGTAGCAGAGTTCGAGCTATTGTTAAGTATTTTTTCATGGGCTCCTCTTTAGCCTCACATTCTCCATTTATATGGTTTACAACGAGTTGTGAATCACCGTAAACCTGCAGACTATCCGCTCCAAGCTTGCTCGCCAACTGGAGCCATGTAATTAAGGCTTCATACTCAGCTTCGTTATTGGTGGCCTGAAATCCAAACCGTAAGGCGTAAGGGAACTCTTCCCCTTTCGGACTGACGAGCAGGAGACCTGCCCCATCTTTTCTTGTCGCACCATCCACATATAGCTTTCACTGGCTCTCTTCCTATTTGGGCTGATCGTCCTCTAGGCGAACATCTATCCCTTCCGCTACGGCTTGCGCTTTGATGGCAGTTCGGGGACGAAAATCAATATCATACTCTGCCAGCTTGACGACCCATCTTGCCAGCCTTCTGAGGTTTCTTGCCGACCTAAGATTTGCCGTAAATTTTGATCGGTGATTACCGTGACCGGGTTTGCCTGGAAGTAAGGTCTTAACTTCCTAGAGGTATGCACCAAAGCCAATGCCAATTTCTCAGCATTTGAATATCTAACCTCTGGTCCATGGAGTGCCTTGCTTACGAAGAAAACCGGTATCTGCTGTCCGTCTTGCTCCTTGACCAGTACATCGCTCAGTGCTTCCTCACATACGGCCAAATAGACATACAAGGGTTCTCCTTCCTGAGGAGCCATGTAGGCATTTCGGCCAAGTACAACTTCAGTTCTTCGAAGGCCTTCCGATTTTCCTCGTCCCAATGAAAGGGGCTTGCTCTTCTCAAAATTTTAAAAAATGGTAAGGCACGTTGTGCCGATCTGGAGAGAAACTTGTTCAAAGCTGCTATCCGTCCTGTTAGCCATTGTACTTCTTTGATGTTTTTCGGCAGGAACATAGTCTTCAGCGCATCAATCTTATCTGGATTTGCTCTAATTCCGTCTTTGGATATCATGTATCCTAGGAATTTTCCTGATCGGACCCCGAATGTGCATTTCTTGGGGTTAAGCTTCATATGAGTTTTTCTAAAACTGTGAATACTTCTCTGACATCCATCAAATATTGATCAAGAGATCTGCTCTTGATCAAAAGGTCATCCACGTATACCTCCATACATCTCCTGATCTTGTCGGCAAAAATTGTATTTACAGCCCTTTGATATGTTGCTCCGGCATTTTTCAGGCCAAAGGGCATAGTGATGTAGCAGTACGTCCCAAACTCTGTTATGAAGTCAGTCTTCTCTGCGTCTTGTGGATCCATTGCAATCTGGTGATATCCTTTGTATGCATCCAGAAATGCAAACACTTCATACCCCACTATTGAGTCCACTAGACGATCAATCTTGGGGAGAGCATAACAATCTTTCGGACATGCTTTGTTGAGATCAGTGAAGTCAATGCACATCCTCCAACTCCTATCTGGTTTCATGACCAGTACTGGGTTCGCCAACCATTCCGGATACACGACTTCTTTAAATATGTTGGCCTGCAACAATTTGGTCACCTCTTGCTTAATTGCTGAGATGCGCTCAAAGGCAAAGTGCATTTTCTTTTGACGAACATGCCTCATATTCGGGTCTATGTTCAACCCGTGAACTGCTAGATCTGGGGTTAATTTGGCATGTCTTCTGCTTTCCATGCGAACACGTCCTTGAATTCTTTCAAGAGATTTATCAGAGATTCCTTATGTGAGGCTGGAATCCATACCCCCACACTGACTGTTGAGTCCGCTTGCTCGTCCCATAGACGAACAACCTCTATCTGATCTTCGGATGACCAATTCTCTTCATCTTCAAGAAGTAGCTCTTCAATGCTCACCTGTTGAACCATCATCTTCCCGTTTACTGTTGATGTGTAACATCTTTTGGCTGTTTCCACATCGCCTTTGATCTCTATGGAACCGTCCCCCGTAGGGAATTTCATGCTAACATGAGCTGGTGAGATTACAGCTCAAAGATCAATAAGCGCTGGTTTTCCCATAATTACATTGTATGCCGAGGGTGCCTTTATTACCACATAATCCACCATCAGGGTCCTGCCCTTGGTTACTTCTCCAAAAGTAGTAGGGAGCTTGATCATACCCAGTGGATGAACTGAGGGTCCGGCAAAGCCGAACAGAGGAGTTGAAACAGGGGTGAGTTCGACATCCTTCAATCCTATAGCCCTAAACACATTGTAGTAAAGGACATTCACGGCACTGCCGGTGTCCACGCATATTCTCTTGATCAGATTCCTGCTGATCACCGCCTCTATCACTAATCCTTCATTGTTGACTACTAAAGGGAGAGAGTCCCTGAGACCACAAGTCACCTCTCCCATTAGTCTTTGTCTCTTACTCGACTGAGTAGGAGCAGCAGACCTGCTACTGCTCGCGGCTTCAATTCTGCTCGGGTTGTTTGGCACCCTGAGATCGTATTGATCGTATTCATTGGGTGGTTATCCATCTGACCATCAGGGTCTGGTGAGTGATCTCTTCTCCTCCGAAACTCATCTTAGTTATCTCTGTCGTGTAGTTATTTCGGTGCCTGAATTCATGCCGACCACGCGGTTCGGCCTGATGAGACCGATCTACGACCTCATCAAGCTTTCCTTCCATTACAGCCGCATCAATGTCTCTGATCAGGTCCCGACACTGTTCTGAATCGTGACCAACATCCTTGTGCTACTTGCCGAATTTGTTAGGGTCTCTCTTTTCTCTGGGCCCCCTCATTGGTGGTGGTACCTTAGCTATGCCCTTTCTTTCCATAATTGCGAGGACCTGCTCGCGAGATCTGTTCAAAGGGATGAAGTCTCTGTCCTGCAGAGCTCCCTTTTTGCCGAGCCGATCTGAGACTGGTGCAGTTACTCTATCCCAAACTGATTTCCTTTTCTTGTCTGACTTATCTTCAGACTTGGTTTTCTTTCCTTCACCTCTTTCCATCTCTCTCCCAGACAATGTTTATAGGCCACATCCAAACATTCTTCCATTGTCTGACGGAGTTCGCTGTTCAACTTGGCGTGCAGCCGTCCCTCTCACAGACCTGCCACGAAAGAGACGACCAACAGTCGATCATCTGCATCCTGCACCTGTGCGGATTCTTCGTTGAAGCGCTTTATAAAGTGCAGTACAGACTCATCATGCTTCTGCTTCAAATTCAGGAGGTGAGTCTGATTTCTCTGGAATGGACGAGCTGTGATGAAAGTATGGACAAACTTCCGATTTAAGGTCCCGAAGTCGGAGATCGACCTGGAAGGAATCTTGTTGAACCACTCTCTGGCTGTTCCTATTAGCAGTGCAGGGAAATCTTTGCACTTCATCTCGTCTGAGGCGTTGTACAAGTTCATATGTGAGATGTACTGGTGTATATGATAATAAGGATCCTTGGACCCATCATATGATTCGATCTTGGGTATTTTGAACCCCGCCGGTCATGGGTAGTTGTCGATGTACTCCATGAATGGTGACGCACAGAGCAGTTTGGCTGATTGCCTCCCAAGCAACGCATCCGGTTCGGCTTTAGCTGTATCATTGGGTGGATGAGCATTTTTCGGGTCTGTGTGCGCGCTGGATTCAACAAACTCGTGCTTTTTATGAGTTTCTGGATGAAAATCAGTTTCTGAAACTTCCGGAGGATCCCTTCCTTTGAGGGTTTCATCCAATATGGCCTTAAGGGTGAAATTGTCTATGTTTTTCAGGGCCTCACCCAACGCCTGGTTGGCTGGATCTTGAAGGGCCGGATTGGGCTGATGAGTTTGATCATCAGCAACGTTTGCCTTTTTCTGAGCGGCCGTAGCCTGGCCTTCTCCTTGGGTGGTTGCAGTTGTTCCACCCTGTTGAGTCGGATCCACTAGATCTGCAGTTTTCTTGCCGGTGTTTTTCGGTGGCATGATTGATCACAAGAATTCTGGGGTTGTTTTGATCGCACTCAACCGAAAATCTCATTTTATCGTTGATATGTGGACTTTTTTGTAGCACATACAGGTTACACGATACCCTAGGAAAATTACATTTGTATCTCGTGTTGTGTATTTTCAGATGATAGATGATAAAGAGTTGTGTTGAGATCAATTTTGGTGATTATGGCACTTTAGGAGTGGTTCTACCCAAAGTAGAAGTACTTCCGGTCAGTTTTTGAGGATCAGCCAAGGCAGGCCCACGCCTACCCCTTGTAGGCATGGTTTTGAGCTCTCAGTCAAATTCACGATGGTCAGGAGCAGGCTTGCATGGTGCAAGCCCACTCCTGACGCCCCAGTATATCAGGCAGAATGTTTTTTATGCTCAGGACCACTTCTACTTGCTGCAAGCCCACTCCTGCGGCACCGAATTTTTGCATTATAAAAGCCTTTTTGCAACCTAGAAGAGAGATAGACCTCATACTTTCTAGATTATAAGTAGATTAGGAAAAACCCCAAAAACTCTTCTCCTCACTTTCTTCATTTCATGAGTATAAAAAGTAGAATCTTAGGTCTTTAAATTCCAAATTAGTGTGTAATTAAGCTTGGGCTTTCTTCTAAAATGGTGAATTCATCATTCCCTTGATAAATCTCCATAGGATTTGAGCTAATTTCATAGTTCTTACTTGATTAAGGTATAACCTCGAATTTGATCATAACTTTTCATTTCATGGCTTTATCTAGTTTAATTTCATCTTTGCTTTGTGTTTTTGTTGAAATCATGAGTAGCTAAACACTCTTGTGGCTTGGGTGAAGTGAATTTGGGCTAGATTACTTGTAATTGCTTGGATACAAATTGGGTTTGCTTGTATGTTCTTAATTTGTTCAAGTTATGGTGATTGATCTTGATGGGTGTAATTAATTCGCGACTAATTACATAAACTAATTGTTAATTCGAGGCCTAATCGTAAGAATTGACATGGAACTAGTCACAATGAACACATAGTAAAATCATCTAGAGATAGAATTGATTTCTAGTGTGTGTGTTGCCTAATCTTGAATTGGGAATTTCATAGTCCTTTAATGCATAGCCATTCATCCTAATCTAGTCCTAGCCGATAGGTTTGATGTTTGGTTGTAGCACGTTAATGCGAGATCTCGATTGACGTGAATATAGTGAATTGCACCTTGAATGTGTTGAGAACCAATTAGTGAAACTTGATTCCAAGTAGTCACGAGAATTTATATCTAGCTCATTGGAACATCACCCGAGTCACCTCGTTCTATATCATTTTACTTTGTCCAAATCATCACATTTCTAGTTAATTCCACCTTTAGTTCATTTTCATCACTTTAAGTTGCATTGGTAGTTAATTAAAAATCACTTCTCGAGTAATGGATATGCCTAGACTAAATGTTTGGACCGCTTTGGTACTCGACTAAATTTCTCCCTGTGGATACGACCTTGCTCACCAATCTAGATTACAATTGACCCGGTACTCTGCCGGTGAGATTGGAAGCCTAGTGAGGCCGATCAAGCTTCTTTTAGATTAACTGCCCTACATTTAGGGGCTAGTCATTTATTACACGTCCTAAAAGGATGACACGTGGCGCAGTTCGGGTCGGCTATCATCACTCTGCTTTATAGTTATATATATTTTATAACAACTGCATTCATGTATTTTTTTTTTAATAAGTAGCAATTTTATTAAAAGTTGAAAAGGTTTTTGAAACTGGCAAGCCAAGTTTCATGACTCAAATTACAAAATCTTGAAGGTAACGCTTATTTTTCTTTCGTGTATATCTTTCACTAATTAATTTTTATTGTATTGGTGCTAATGAGACATTGGTCTAGTAGTGATTGTTGAGGTTTCAATTTTTCGAAGGATTTGGGTTTCAGTCTCAATAGGAACAATAATTGTGTTTGCATATATATTGTGTTACGGTTTCCTTCAATTTGTAACGGAGAATATACACTACTCACATTTACATTATTTACGTGTAAACCATCATAAAACAATTCAACAACCACTAAAAAAGTGTGATATTAGTGTCACAACCGTTGTGACACTTCTCACATTATTTATTATTATTCGTGACTCAGTAATTATAATGCAAAACAATCATACACTACTCACATTTACATTATTTATTATGATTCATAAACCATTAATAATTATGTAAAACCATTATACTCAAATATGAATGTAACGTGTCATGATGATTAATAATTAATGAAATGAATGTATCAATCCAAAAGAATAAGGAGAAGTGTGATGATACCGACACAATGATTGTATTACTACAACGAGTGACACAACATAATAAACCTAAATCACAATCATTAAAAACCACATAACAATTAAAGATGAAAATATGTATCGTGTCACTCGTCGCAAATAAACCGTTATGCCCGTAGCATTTCTGTAAGTAAAAATACCTGGGGAAGAGGAAGAACGACGACGAGGTCAAAGAAAAAGCCCTTAGTAGCCGTAAGGTATCTCAAAGCAACTTTACTAGCACCCGTATCTTCTTCACCTGCAGTACAAAACCTCATATCCCTACCATGTGGACGACTAGTGTTGTTTGTCTTTAACTGCAGCCACATGTTACACACGTGTACGGCATCCGTCACCGACTTGAGAACCGTCAAGGTGACGGCGAACCACCCGTCGACGAAGAGGCACATGCAGTTTTCATTGATTGAGATTGTGTAGAAAAACAGAGGATCCACAAAGAGACCCGTTGTGCAAACTAAGAGGAAAAATCTGTTCCATTCTCCAATCCATGTTGTTGGTCGAGGAGGGCGGTGTAAGTTGGATTGGAGTTCTTGTTCTTCCTCCTCATAAGTACTCTCCTTTAATTTCTTGTCCTCTTCCTCCTCCTCCTCTTCTTCTTCTTCTTCGTTGTCATTTTTCTCGTATATTTCATCATTGTAATCACCATGATGATGAAATCCTTGCTCCCGATTGGCCATGATGTCAGCTGAAGTTACAGCTCAATTGCCCGCCCCAGAAGGTGGTTGGAGGAGGAGGAGGAGGAGGAGGAGGAGGGGGTGGGGGGGATGGTGGTGTTGTTGGAGGAGCGGATAAGTGTTAAGAGGTTTGGGTAGGCTAACTGAATGGCAAAGCATACCAAGAAAGAGACAATAATTGTACGTGTGGTAGCAGTAAATTAAAGGTTTGGGAATTGGACTGCATCTATAATTATTTGAGTAATGTTACGGGACATGCGCTGATTCATGAAGATTTTTCAACGGGGTCGGTGGATTGTAAAACAACGTTTTTTTATTCAAAACTTTTTAACAACAAAATAATATTTTTTACCAACAAAATCAAATCGTTCTAATACTAAAAAAAAAATTCTCCGTATTTCAGTGGTGTCGCGTGACCCCATAATGAGCTGCACAGATCCGCCCCTGGTTACGGGCACAGGGTCAGTGGCGAACCTTCATACAACTAAGAGGGGCAACTGATCTCTCAATTCGAAAAAAATACACTAATATATGTACTATATATGTTTATAATTTGCCTCCCTAATTTTTTTATTCGTCTTTAAAAAATTTATTCTTTCATTACTCGAGATCCTGCTTCCCCCCTGCACAGGGTGGCACAACAGTGTTGTGTATCGCTAATCAATGACGAATCTAGAAATTAGGGATGAGTTTGAGTTGGGTTGGGTTTAATTAATTGAGTTGAGTTTTTACACAATATAAGTCGGGTTGGTTCAAGAAAAAACTAACCCAAATCATGCAAACCAAATGACTATAAAACCCAATGGGTTGCGTTTCGAGTTTTCATCCATACAACATGCATCTATAATAAAACTTTTATGCTATACAATCCACACACACACACACATATATATATATATATATATATATATATATATATATATATATATATATATATATATATATATCAAAATTCGAGTTTCATGCCATATGTTCATAACAATAATCATTAAAGAAAATACTTTATTTGGGAAAGAAAAAGTTAAATTAGATAATTAAGAGTGCAACAACATAAAACAAGCCAACAATATATAGAGATAATAATTAAAGACCAACAATCATATATAAAGAAAACATACACGAATCTTTTTTCTGATGAAAGGTCAAAGAATCGTAGACGAAAATCGAAAATGAATTGATAGTAGTAATATTATAACACCCTTTTATTTTGGACGCAATATATATATATATATATATATATATATATATATATATATATATATATATATATATATATATATATATATAGAGAGAGAGAGAGAGAGAGAGAGAGAAAAAGAGACAAAAATAAATTAACACACTTTTTTTTTTTGTTGTAAAAAGGACAAAAAAATTTCAGACGTACAAAAATATCATCTTATATCAATTCTTGCGCTGCTTCATCCTTTTTTCTTTGCTGGTTCATCTTTTTTTTTTTTTTTTTTTATTTTTTATTTTTTTTATTATTTATTTATTATTTTCAAACAATCGTAACTTTTGATTTAGAACTCCGATCATCAAAAAAATTTCACCAAAATTCATATTTTTTTGCTCTTTATTTTGAGATCTCATATGACACCCTTCCGACATAAATTATGAAAGCCGAAAAAATATTTGCATTAATCGGAGCGTTTTTCTTATAAACGACCATAACTTTTGATTTAAAACACCGATCTTCAAAATTCTTTCACAAAAGTTTATATTTTTTTTCTCTTCATTTTGAGATCTCATACGATACCCTTTTGACGTAGTTTTTGAAAGCCGAATTTAATCGCAGCGTTTTCACTAACACAGTATCAGTATCACAATAACAGTAACATATGTAGTTCAAGTAACATATGTAGTTCAAGGTTCATTTCATATACTGTGATGATGCAAAAAACCAAACCTAGAAACCTCATTCAATCAAATTCACAACTTCCAGATTATTGATGGGCAACAGAAATTCATTACAGTAAAATAAAAACGTGGAGGTT
Organism: Gentiana straminea; assembly: GCA_036785695.1. NCBI lineage: Eukaryota > Viridiplantae > Streptophyta > Magnoliopsida > Gentianales > Gentianaceae > Gentiana > Gentiana straminea. Next base: position 9,193,875 of record JAVUPR010000497.1, on the reverse strand, counting down.
CAATTTTATATCCTTCAATGAGGCTCGGCTTACATTTAACTAAACCAATCACAGAAATCGTACATGATACATTAACACAAAAGCAAATGCAAAACAGGAATCAACACATGTGATGAATAAAACATTATATTAATTGATAGATAATACCAGGCATTTAAATCTACTTCCTTCCTTCCTTCCCAGTAAAATACCATAATATTCTTATAAAAACCAGTTGAAAGAACAGAGATTCATCATCAACAATGCACACTTTCAACCTTTAGTCATATAATTTATATCAATAAAAACTAAACAGAAGCTATCTTTGAAACAAATCTACGCAGCAGCCTTCTTTGGAGACTTGGTAGCCTTTCCAGGAGATTTAGGTTCAGTAGCAGCCTTATCAGTCTTCTTTGGCAGCAAAACAGGGTTAATGTTAGGCAAAACATCACCATGAGCAATTGTTACTCCTGTATCACAGTATCAGTATCACAGTAACAATATCACAGTACCACAGTATCAGTATCACAATGATTCGGTTTCTTGATAACCACAAGCACCACATCACACTTCTTTTAAAGCATTTCAAAGCCACATCACACTACAACAGTATCAAACTAACATTCCAACAACAATACGATTTGACCAAGTTCGGCATTGATCTCTCATTGCAATGATTTCTTTTATGTGTTTCACGGTCAATGCATTTATCCAAGAGTGAAGAGGGGACGCATACTAATGCTCGGATCAAATTTAGAAAATCAAATAGATGAGCTTGACAAAAAATTATGCAAACTATCTGATCTCTATAACTCAAAAGGAAGCATTCAACAATTCTGAAAACTTATGAATTAGCATGTTCAAATGAATAGTCGTTTTACCTTCTTATAGCTACTTTCAATCTTTTCTTTTCAAAAACAAAGCAAATGAAGTCTATTGCTGTCACATAATCTTGTCGAAATCTTAATTAGTACTGGTAATTAATATTTCATGAGCAAGTAGTTGGTCAGCTAAACACAGTTTTCCCAGCATTCCCGCATTCAAATGAAGGTAATTCATGCAATATATAATCTACCAACCATTACTAAATATCTAGGTAATGCTTGGTATAAAACAAGTCAAACTAACCAATAGTGAAACAAGCAATATAACATGTTTAAACATTCGGAAGTCAACAAAATAGGAATCACATGAACTCAAAAGTTCCATACCATGTCTCTTTCAGCATCTTGTTCAGTAACTATGGAAAAAGCTGCTGCTCTTGCTACTCTGCCCGTTGCTTCCTCAATGAATTTGAAGTCTGAAAAGCTACAGCCTTCATTTCATACCCAAATGGCCGCCGCCTGCTATCGTTCTCCGATCAGGCACCACCAAGCCACCCCAATTCTTCATTAATATTCTTCGATTTTCATGTAGTAATATAAAACTCAGCCGTCGGAAATAAGAAGAAGGAAAAATTGTGACGGAATGCAGATTAGATCTAGTGTAATAGATGAATAAGGGTATTTTAGTACGAGCGAAATTATTTTGTTCTTATTACAACTAAAAAAATGAGATTAAAGCTTAAATAAGGTGGGAAAGGTGGATTTATACCTAATTTTCTCTTCTTTTTATATCACGAATCCAGTAACATTCACTTCAGGGAATGGACTAAACCAAATAGATCGTGTTAGATGATTATTCTATGGTAACCATTTTGTTGAACATAAACCACTTCTCTCAATATTGCTACTACAGGAGCATATTATCGCAACGATAAATACAATCCTTTTATGAGGATTAAAGAAGTGTCACGATGTTCTTACTGAATTTTCTTATCTTTAGACTTTAGGTCATTCGTTGGAACTAATAGAATATATTTTGTAATTAATAGGAATTAATTCAATATATAGTCAAATATCAGTTTATATTACAATGTAATTACTCTAGTCAATAGCCATTATTAGCTGTAGTCAAATAGGCCTGATTAGTGCCTTATAATTAGCTAAACAGTTACATCTTTGTATTATATATGGTAATTACCGATTAATGAAAATGACGGAAAATATTCTACAATCTTTTATGGTATCAGAGCAGTAACAAATCCTAACTGCATTCTGTTTCCGCTCTTTTCTTTTCTCCTTCTTCTTACGTTTTTGTTATTTTTCCGGCGCCACCTCCTACCATTCCGTCACCATCTCCGGCGTCTCCATGGGTGATTCTACCAAATTTCATCCAGCTTTGTCCATCACAAATGTCAAGAGTCTATTTCCTATCACCTTGGACTTAGATTCTCAGCAATATCACTCCTGGTCGGCGTTATTCAAAGTCCAGGCTCGTGTGCATGATGTGTTGGATCATATCATACCTCCAACAGATGCTGCAGAAAAGGCAGCCTCCGACAAAGCAAAATCCGACAATCCCACTCTGTGGAAACGGCTGGATGCCGTTGTTCTTCAGTGGATGTACATAGTCAAATATCAGTTTATATTACAATGTAATATAAACCGATATTTGACTATATATTGAATTAATTCCTATTAATTACAAAATATATTCTATTAGGAACATCATTCCATTTCATATGCATGGACTTCGAGTCCGTTTTTATTTCTGTTAATTTCATATTCACTTTTATGAGCATACTAGTGCTTCCGATGAACTCCAAGTCCATCTATATATACACTTTAAATTAATGATCATCTTCAGGTGATTAAATCTTCTAATCAAATTTGTCTACAAGACAAAATAATCTTTTATGTTAGACTCAGTCTTCATGACTCAATCTAAATGATAATGCATAAATAAATATATATGTATGTATATATAATATATAATAAAATATGAAACGAACTCATTGTATACCGGGTTCTACTGATGTATCATTTTCACACTATCGCCATCAACTCACTTTTGGTGAGATATATTTAGTATGATGATTTTAAAATCACAGTTTCACATATGTCACGATCACTTCAGGGAACTGACTGACGTTATTCGATACATCTTTAAATATCGGTATACAATATCTAGATTTTTGTCATTTCACTTCTAGGAACAGACTTGTGTATCTTAACGCATCTAGAATTTTTAAATGTCCACGTTTACTTCGAGGAACGGACACATCATAAATTTTGAGTTTAGTCACATCCACTTCTGGTGATGGATAAGTATAATCTGATACATCGTAAATATTAAATTTACTCACATTCACTTCTGGGGACGAGATTATATAATTTGATGTATCTTTAATATATTTATAATTTAGCCACGTTCACTTCTGGGAACCGACTCGTGTAGTTTGATATATCTTAAATATATGATTTAGCCACATTCTTTTTGGGAATGAGCCTGTAAAACTTGATGTATATTAAATATTTCAATTGGCCCCATTCACTTCTAGGAATTGACTAGTATAATTCGATACATCTCGAATACTTTATTTCGTCTCATTCACTTCAGCGAATGGATTTGTGTCAACCGACACATCTTAAATATATAGTTTAATCATGTTCACTTATGGGAGCAGATCTATATAATTTGACGCAAATTAGTTTAAACACATTCACTTCAGGGAATGTAACGACAACATCTTCTTCAACAATAATTGATATATTACAATAGAATATAATATCACCATATGATCATAATAAATTAATTAAATGAAATAAACTTTTACCTCGATACCTCTAAACGAATTGATCCGCCGTCCGTTCTTCGTCACAATGATAATTCCTTCCGGATATATCCAACGGCACAAATTCTGCTTTGAAAGGTTAGCCATATATATAAACAAAAATAGATTAACAAAGATTACCTCAAAACTTAATCATAGTTTCCAAGTAATTTCCAGGATACTTTACTCAGTATCGGTAGAGAGTCGTGCTGATAACGTGTTATAAAATAACTAGTTATCGTATAACTATCAAAATAAGAAACTTTCTTCGTAATAAAGTAAACATGGAGTAAAGTATATCATCAGAAGCAATGGTTGATGTTTTGTTTATGTATATCCCTTTCAAATGTGCAAAGTGTATATATAGGGAGACTTGAAGAAATATGCTTGAAAAGTAAATGTTTGGAAAAAATATGCCTCGACTATGCGGCGCGCATGCGTCACTCATGCGGCGCGCATGCGTCACTCATGCGGCGCGCATGCGTCACTCATGCGGCGCGCAGTGCTCGTGCGGCACGCGTGCGGCCCTCGTGCGGCGGAAGCAGGTATATTTTTCAAATGTTTACTTTTCAGGCATATTTTTCCAATGTTTTCTTTTCGGGCATATTTCTTCAAGTTTCCCACATACAATGGGAGCCGCAATTGGATCATCCCATGTGATAGTAAGTGTCTGTCCTAAAGCCCTCACGTGATTGCAGCAGTGATTATCCAATATAATAGCACTTGATTAAGACACGACATGTGACATGTGACTTTATGGTGTATGAACATCCGTCGATCACATCATGTGTTTGTGTCGATGTTTATCTATTTTGTCGTGTTTGCGTCGAGATTTAGCTATTAAGTAAACTAGCTGCGGGCTAGAACTTTTCACGGAGGAGATAGATATTATATTTAACGGACATCCATATAATACGAAGTATATTTATAAACTTCCGAAGTAATGCAAGTTGAGTAGAATTTTACTAATGCATTTTAGTACTAACGGTTTCACAATGTAAATGTTTCCTTACTACTATATCACATATCACTGAAGTTTGTTGTGTGATTAATAAGTTCAATAAATGAATATTTGTGCTAAATTGAAGTCAACAAAAGTTAATGGAGTAATTCATTGAACCAAAGGGATTTTTTCATTAGATGGAAAAGATATCAAATGTACTACATCCGTCCCACAAAAAATGTGTATTTTTTTTGTTGGACACGGAGATTAAGGAAATAATTAATGTGTTGTATTTTAAGAAAGAATAGACAAATATACCCTTAACTAATCAACTTTTTGTTGGACACGGAGATTAAGGAAATAATTAATGTGTTGTATTTTAAAAAAGAATAGACAAATATACCCTTAACTAATCATAAATGATTGTTTTGGAATATGAAAGGATTATGGAAAATTAAATGTTAAAATAGGGGTATGATTGGAAAAAATATATTTAATGATGTATTGAAAATTTAAATGGACACTTTTTATGGGACAATTCATTTTTCCGTTATGGACATTTTTTGTGGGACGGAGGTAGTAACATAAATGAAACATGTCTTTTGGGAAAGATAACTATGTGGGCAGTTGCATGAATAAACAGATACATTACCAATTTACAATCGTATTGACTTTCATAGCATTTGAATATAATGGTGGCTTTATTCTAGGATGCATGGATACGGATACGTGGATACGGGATATGCAGATACGTGATTTTACGGAAATATAGGATACGGATACAAGGGTGTTTTTGTAAATAATAAAAAATACAAGGACTAAACTGTAAATAATTAAAATAAAATGACTATATATGTATATGTATGTATGTCACACACACACACACGCACACACACACACACACACACACACATATATATATATATATATATATATATATATATATATATATATATATATATATATATATATATATATATGTATGTATGTATACATATTAAGGTTCAAACTCATTCTTTAAGTATATTATGTTCTTCGGATACCCGTATCTGTAGTCAAGATACATGTATCCTGTAAAGTATCCCACTTTTGAAAATTAAAATTTGCCCCAGATACGTATCCAACGGAGTATCCTGAGTATCCGTGGAGTATCGGTATCCGGGAACGGAGCGTTACATGTGCCGAATGTTTATTTTCTGTATATGGACTCGGTGCCCGGGAACGGGGCGTTACATACACGTAATATTTTTTCTGATGAAAGATCAAAGAATCGTAGGCGGAAACCGAAAATGAAGTGATAGCAGTAATATTATAACACCCTTTTATTTTGGACGATATATATATATATATATATATATATATATATATATATATATATATATATATATATATATATATATATATATATATATTTGTGTAACCTGTTTCTTAATTTGTTGGACAATTTTTGTATGTGTTGTATTCCAAGGTATAGGGTTTGTTTTTAGACGGTCGTGAAGGGATAGTAATATACAAAACGAAAGGATTCAAAACTAAACAAGAATTAAGGATTGTAATATACAAAACGAAAGGATTCAAAACTAAACAAGAATTAAGAATGAGCGTCCAGGGGATCAACGAAAGGATTGTAATATACAAAACTAAACAAGAATTAAGGATTCAAACAAAATCAAAACAATTGTAACAATTGTACGGTGATGAAACAATATAATAATGGACGGCAAATGAAGTATTGTAAAACAATATATGAATGCTTAAATTAATATGTAAATGATAAGTATATATGAAATTTGTAAAACATATGAAATATATTAAAACTTTATACCTTAATTAAAGGTTTTGAATATGAGATACAAATTGTTGAAGTTGGAGATACAAATTGTTGTCGTTGAAACTCCCTTGGAATGGAATCTATTTGCAGAGAAAGCTTAAAAATAAAACTTGTGAATTGTATTCTCAGAGTCTGAGGAGTCTGCCCCTCTCTTCTATCTTATATAATGAAACTATCAATAATTTAAAACTATTACAATAATTAAAAGCCTTGTCATTTTTTGTTGAGTGGTGTCTGCTTTTGTGAGTGTTGTCTGCCATATTAGCTTTTGCTGAGTTGTATTGTTGTCGTCTTGCATTAATAGATTCCCACTGATTGCTAGTGGTGTCTTGTCTTGTCTGCTATTAGTATTTGAATCCCTTTTCTGAGTCTTCGTTTGTCGTTTTGTAATAAACGAACTCCTTTTAATTTAGTGATGTCTTGTCATGTTGATTTTTGCTGAGCTTCATGTTGTCATCTTGTGGTATATACGTATTTAATGATATATATACATAGGTATCTGTATATAAGTATAAAAAGTTTGTACATATATTTGTGTGTGCATAATATATTTTTGTATATATGTATATATATTAATGTGTGCGTAAAATATGTATGGAGATATATCTTAGGTGGAAAGTATTGTGTTTGTGTGTGTGATGTGAGTGGTGTAGGTAACTTTGTTTAGTGTAGTGTGTGTATTTTTGTAGTGTAGTGTTTGTATTTTTGTAGTGTAGTGTTTGTAGTTGAATCCCAATCCCATTTCTTTTTTTTTTTCTTTTTTTTAATCTAGAGTAATGGTGAATAATCTTCGTCTTCCTCACCATCGTTAACTGATGCGGTTGAACTGATAGGTGATGTTTGTGAAGTAGAGGCATATTGCGATAGGATTTGTTGTAACTCCTCATCAGTTTTTGATGCGGCTAACAAGGCTGCCATTTGTGCTTTTCTTTCTGAAAATCTTGTAGTTGCAGTGGGTTGTATCTTATTTTGCTGATGTCTTTGTAATGTTTGTAACCATGCTTCCATGTTTGATGGTAGTAAACTTTTGATGATATTGCATTTCTCCCACCATCTCACCCTAAATCTTCTTCGGATAAGTGGCATAGGATGATCGAATAATCTAAATACCGCTTTACGATCCATGGTAGATAGAATCTTGTACAAAATGTTGCGAATGCGTGAAATCTTTTTTCGCCTCGGAAGGTTTGTACTTTGCTTTGAAAATGTTGAAGGATTCGAGCACGCCGTTTTTTGTATTTCGTATCGAACCGAAACATTCCCACCACTGAACCCACCATGATGGAAAGTTTGAAATTTCGGCTGTCTTTGTATCGAAGTGCATCAACCAAGTATGTTGATTGTTTTGGTTTTGTATGAAGAATGCATTAAACCATGCGGCTGATACTCCCAATAGTTGAATGTAATTGTATAAAAAAAGTTGTTCTTTGTATTCTTCTGGGAATGCAATAGGCGCCGAAGGAGCATCATACCAATCTTTTGGGGAAATAACTCTATGAATTTTGCATGTTGAAAATGCAGGTGTGGTTTGGTTATTTTCATAGTATTTGTCATCAAAACTTGCTGACTGGGTAGCTTGTAAGATTGTTTGGTAAAAAATTGGGTTTTTTTTTGTAAATCCCAAGGTTTGTAAAACCATCCTGTTCCAAAATATTGTTGGATGGATTGAAAAGGATATTGGCATTGGAAACCGGCTTCAACCATTGTAATATTTTGTGAGTATGGTTTAATTGTGTAAACTGTTTTTTGTGTTCTTGTGGTTTGTGTGGTAGAATGTTTTGTGAGTGGTTGGAATGAATTTGAGGTCAAAACAATGGGTTTTGTCGATGATGATGCTGGGTGTCTTGATGATGGTGCTGTAGGTCTTGGCAGTTGTAGGAGTTTTTGTGTGTTTGGTGGAGTTTGGGATAAATGCATTTGTCTAAATCCTGTTTCTTCTATGTTGGCGTCCTGTTCTTCTTTGACTGCGATGTCAGTCCAAGACATTTTTGGTTTTGTAACATTTGTATTTGCTGTGTTTTTCCCTTTGTCAACTTTTGGGGCCATCGGATCTGTCTTGTAGGAATTTGCGGGTAAGAAAATCTGGGACTGAATTTGTATCCCCGTTTATGAATTCAATATCAAAATAAAAAATGATTAAAATTGCTTGCCATCGTGCAAATATTTTCTTTGATGCAAGGTTTTGTACATCTTTTTGTAAAATTTCTTTTGCACTTTTGCAATCTATGCGTAATAAAAACTTTTTGTTTAGTAAATCACTTTGAAATTTCTGAATGCATAAAACAATGCTTAAAATCTCATTTTTAATTGTAGAATAATTCTTTTGTGTATCATTCCAATGTGCAGATGTAAACTGAACAATTAGTTCTTTAGAATCTTGTTTCTGCTTCAAGATTCCACCATAACCTATGTCAGAAGCATCACTTTCTACTATTTTATGTAGTGTTGGATCTGCGTAGGTGTAGACAAGGAATTTCAGTGACTTGTTTTTTAATTTGCTGTACAATTTTTGTATGTGTTGAATTCCAAGGTGTAGGATTTGTTTTTAGTCGGTCATGAAGTGGTTTTGCTATTCTGTTTAGATTTGGGTAAAAGTCTAGAACATAGTTTAAACATCCTAAGAAGCATTGTAGTTGTTTTTTGTCAGTTATTTTATCTGGAAATTTCGTGGTAAAATTTAGCGATCTTTCTATGGGTGTAATTGTTCCTTGAGTAATATAGTGCCCAAGAAATCTAATTTTTGTTTGGAAAAGCGACATTTTTGGCTCGGATATTACTAACCCGCTTTTTTCAATTATATATAAAAATGTTTTTAAGTGTTTGAAATGTTCATCAATACTTTTGGAAAATATAAGTACATCATCAATATAAACAATACAAAATGTTGAGTAATCATTGAATATGTCATTCATAATTCTTTGAAATTCAGAAGGAGCATTTTCAAGCCAAAAGGCATTACATTCCATTGGTATTGCCCAAACGGAACTGTAAATGCTGTTTTGTATCTGTCTGTTGGCTTTATTTGGATTTGCCAGAAACCGGACTTCATGTCAAATTTTGAGAATATGAAAGCGTCATGGAGTTTATTTAGGAGATCCTTTTTATTAGGTATGAGATAACGAATCCATTTTAATGCCTTGTTAAGTGGTTTATAATTAATGACTAGCCTAGGAGTTCCTCTCTCGATTTCGGATGCTTTATTAACATAAAAAGCAGAACAACAAGGTGATCTGGTCTTAGAGATTAATTTTTTAGTTTCAAGATCTTGTATTTCTTTTCTACAAAATTGTTCAAGGTCTTTATTCATTTGTATTGGCCGGGCTTTAGTAGGTATATCTTTTTCTTAAAAAGATATGTCATAGGGCAGATCAACCATATGTTGCTTTCTATTCCAGAAAGCATTTGATAGTTTGGCACAAACTTTTAATGTAAATATTTTTTGTAATCGTAGTATTTTTTCTTTTATTGTCGGTTGGTTAAGCAACCTATTGATTCTTTGTAAGGAAGCATTCTTTTGTAATTCATTTAGCTGAAATTGTTTGTTATATATTATGTTATTGATGGTGTTTGCATGTATAGATGAAGCTTTTAATAAATTTAAACTTTTAGTTCTTGATTTTTCTAAAAACGGAAACTTGTGTTTTTTATTATTTATTTTGAAGGTAATGGAATCTAGACAAACTTTGTAAGGGGTGATAAGGTTTATGAATGGAGTGCAAAGGATTACGGAATGATAGATATCGTTGACAACTACAAAGGATGTCAGTAAAGAGACCCCTTCATTAATTATTGAAGCTTCTGTTTTTGCAGAGATTTTTATTTTTGACTTGTTTGCTTCTGAAATTTTCTCATGGGTTTGCTCTAAGAATTTCATAGGGACAAACCCTTCTTTTATACAATTTAAGTCTGCTCCAGTATCAAATAGTGCGATAGTATTAAATTCAAAATCATTTAAGAATTTGATTGTAATATGTATGATATATTTTCTCGATGTAATTTCTTTTAAGACAAAAAGGACATCAGTTGGGGTTGTTGTAATGTTTTGCAGTTCTTGGATAATATCTTCATTTACAGTATGAGTGTCACTATTATCTTTTATTGTTTTAATAATTGTTTTGATTAATAATGAATCATTTTTTTCTTTTTCTTTTAACTCTTTTAATTCATTTTTTACTTCTTTAATTTGTTTTTGTAGATCATGATTTGTAATACTATCCTTTTTATTTTTATTTCTATTTAGGATTGTCGTTAAATCATAAGTACCTCTGGAAGTACTTGGTGCTAATGGTTCATGTTTAAAAGTATCTAATAATTTTTCAAGGTATTGTTGCTGTATAGCTGGGTCATTAATCTGTTGTAATATGTCAATAAAGATTTGTTGTTCTTTGGAGATAACATTTAGCATTTTCTCATTGTCTCCTTCTGATTCAGAAGTATTTGTTAATGTATCGTCTATCTTTGCTTTTCCATTGTTATCTATGATTTCCTCATTAGTTGTGTCACTATCAGAATCTATGAGTAAGTTTGAGATTTTGTTCAGAATGTTTTCTTCTAGACTTAGTTCATTAAGCCTCCTTTTTAGTTTACAGTAATTTGCCGTATGTCCTTTTTTGTGGCATCCGTAACATTCAATATCTTTTTTTCCAATTTGGCTTTGATTTAGTGTATTTTTTATTTTTGTAGAAATTATTGTTTGAAGTTTGTTTTATTTTCTTGTTATTCCTGTAAACATGCCGATTAGTTTGATAGGGTGTTTTATGTTTGAAAGTGGGTTTCTTGCAATTTCCTTTGCAAGAGAATTCCTTTTGAAAAGGATTATTGTCAAATTGCTGACAAAAGGTTCCAAGTTCTAGATTAGCTTTTTTCATTTCCCATTTTATGTGTTTCTGAAGTTTTAGGTCTTGACATATTTTCATTCCTTCTTGTTGAATAACACTGACTAGTTGTCCATATGTATACTGATCATATGGAATAATTTGGTTATCAGAATTCTCACGAATTCTATTTCTGACCTTTTCTCCTAATAAGGCTGGTAATCCTGCTAGGAATTTTTCTTTCCAAAAAGGCTGATTGGAATCATCCCTTTGCATTAACCTTGTTACGAAATTATTTTTATACCACTGAAAATCACTAAGTTTTTTACAGTGTAGATTTGAAAGTAGTTCAGTATTTCTTTCTTTTAATTTTGCTGGATCTCCAAGAAAATGTATGGAGATAGTATGTATTAGCGTGGATACAACATCCTGTAAAGGTTCTTATTGTTCGTCAAGAATCAGATTTTGTTCTTCGTCGTATTTCAGTGAATTAAGTATTTGGTTATGTTGGTCAGGTGTTAAATAAAAATCCCACCATCCTTTTAATTGTCCTGAGAAGCCTGCAATTAGTAGCTCTGCGGTAGTCCTATCTTGGACTCCGTGTTGCGTCTTATATGCATTAGCAGCCATTGTCATTTGTTGTAAAAATGATAGAATTTGATATTCATTCATAGTATCTAAGTTCCAATTGTAAACAAATGATGCATTAAAACGATTTTGCGTTTGAGTTTCTACTGGTATTATATCTAGAGGATGATTTGGAATTTGTTGTGAATTCCATCCTATTCTGTTTATTTGATTTTCATCTTGTGAAGCATCAGTGTCTGTTTGTGAGTGAGTGTCATATTCTTTTCCAATCGTATTAATATGTAATGTCGGTGTAGGGGTTGTTGTGGGGGTGTCGGGTGCTATTTGATTTTCAGAAGAGGAGCTTGCTGTCATCTTTTGAAGTATGTTTTGTAAATCTGGGAATAAATCAGATTTTTTCTTTTGTATGTCTTTGATAGAGGAAGAAGACACTTGGTATGGTTTGAAGACTGGGTTGTTGTGTTCTTTACTATTTTTAAATTCTCAGTTTGAGGAGTTTTCTCAATTTGACTAATCTTCATGTGTTTTTCCATTTTTTCTAATTGTTTTCCGATTGTATGGAGATTAGTATTTGCATAATTATTTTGCGAAATAATATTTTTTATATTTCTTTTGTCGTCTTCACCGGGGATTTTGATCGGATAAGCGTCTATATATTGATCTTGGTGTTGTATTTTTATACCTTGAAAAGGTGGGTGAGTAGATTTTATTTTTTCAAAATTTTGAGTAGTTTCCCATTCTGGATTCTTATTGCGAATGGTAATAGGACTAATTATGTTTGAGAAAGGATAATCAATATGATTTTTGAGGGAGTAAATTTCAAACCAGTCAAAGAAATATATATGAATTTTATTTTGATTTACAAAGTCGTTGTACTTATTTTGAATTTCTTGTCGTTTTAGCATAAATTTGTCAAAAAACCAAGTCCTTTTCTTTATATTTCTTTCAGAGTAAAAGTCATTTTGGAGAACTTTTTTGTTAATTGTAAAATCTTTTTCAATGATATTGAGTTCATTAAGGTTATCGGTAATGGCTGAAAACGAGGGGCTGGTTGGTTCTAGAGGGTTTGTTGGTTATGGATTGTTTGTTTCGTTGTTTCCTACGTTTTCTATATGATAAAAAGATCTTGGAATCTGCGAAACATAATCTACGTTCCTTTGTCTTGTAACAGGGATGTCAGAGACTGAATTTCTTGGGTGTGAGGTATCTATAACTGATGGTATTTGTGATACTCTGCCTAGATCAATAGTAGCAGAAGTATCTTCAGATACAGAGCTAGAATCAGTGTATCTGGCACTCGTACTTCTTCTTCTGTCAAAAAGAAGTTTTACCTTGCCATCGGTGAATTGAGTAACATGTCTTAGTTCAGAATTTGGTTCTGGAAACCTATTTTGTGTTCGGACTATATTTTCTAAGACCCATTCATCTGGAAGAGTAATATCTTTCCATTTGATGGTTCTAGAAGTACACTTATTAGACCTTGAAAGATCTGTTTGTAGGAGGAGTGTTTCTCCTTTTGGACTATAACATCGTACTTTTGTAGAAAAGGCTGAAATCATGGCTTTGTAGTGTAATCTAAAGATAATAGTAATAGGTATTGATCCTTCTAACATTTTGTAATTGTGTGTTTTTATTTGAAGCACCAGTGATTTGAGGATGTTTGAATCATTTAGTGATATAGAAATATTAGGCCAACAATCAAATGTAATTGGACCCGTACAAAGACTTGATTCAACAGAACTTAAAAGTGAATCTTCAAAGTCTATGTGTCTTGTGTCTCTAAGAACAGCTAAAATGGAAGTGTTTAACCCTTCTCTGGTTAGAGGTTTTATTCCTACTTGGATTAAACCGATGTGTATATATTGGTATAATTTTTGTCGATGTTTTTGTAAGGAGTTTGCAGAACGAAGCTGTATAGTTTCAAAAGGTTTTGATAATTGAATATCTCTTTCCTCCGTTTTAATGGTAAAATCAGATTTAAAACTGATGAATCTTGATGATTCATATATTTGGCTTTTGTTTACCTTAGGAATTTTCCAATTGTCAAGAAATTTATTAAAATCCTCTATTATTATTTCATCTGTATGTATAATCCTTTTTGAACTTTCTTGAATAGAACTTGATACAGACCTAGAAGATGTAGTTCTACGAAATATAGAATCCATAATCCTTTTGTTAATAATTCATACGTGCCTACAATCCCAAAATAAGAATCCAGAATAAGAATAAATAATTCATAATCCTTTTGTTAATAATTCATACGTGCCTACAATCCCAAAATAAGAATAAAATGCCAACGGGCTTGCTCTCTTACTGTTTGGGCAAAAATACTTAGCAAGTATAAATGTCCAACAAAGGGGTTTGGATAATATTAAGTATAACTATCCCTTCGTGTATATATATATATATATATATATATATATATATATATATATATATATATATATATATATATATATCGGGTCGGGTTTGGTCAACCTAAATAAAAAATATAAAAAACCAAATCAAACCAAAATGTTTTTGGTTCGAGTTTGGGTTTCTAGATTGATTCGGTTTGGGTTTTGGGTTGAATTGAGTTTATTGAATTTTATGGTCAGCCCTACCAAAAATACATGTCACTAGGGGCGAAATTTAGTAACACGTTTTTCTTGTGAACACATCATTATTTTATTCACTTCTATAAACAGATATAGTACATGGCTCCAGATGGTTCAAGCAAAAATAGCAGCCACAAAAACCAGTCACAAAAGCCATTACAGTATATATATAAAAGTTTTGTAATTGAATAGGTGGTGAATCAACACAAGAGTAAAATAATATGTGTAACGCTTTGTTTCCGGACAACGAGTTTTTATCCGGAAAAAAACGTTCGGCACGTATAATATTAAATAAATTCTATATTATACGTAAACATCTACTACGTCGTATCGAGTTTAACAAAAAACGGAAGCTAAAAGACTCAGGTGAAACTTATTGTAACACCCTTAGACCCCGGACATGGTAGCGCTAAATGAGTCGTAAATGGTCCGGTCGTCACACTTATAAATGATACTAGAATAGAATTCCAAACATACTAATTAAAGACGGAAATTTTAACTTACAACAACGTATCTCCAAAGTCTTACAAATACGATGTCTCAAAAGGAAAATACAAACTTGACTTACATCATAGTCTTCGAATAAAAGTACAACGTAGTTTTTAAAGTAACATACAACTAAGTCTAGTACATCATGAAATATAGGAAATTGAAAACATCAACAATAAAAGTCCTTACCTCACTTTCGAAACTCTATGTTGAAGACAGTATTCCAAATCAAGAAGATTTGTAACACCCCGCTCCCGGATACCGAGCTCTTATCCGGAAACGAAACGTTCGTCACGTATAATATTAAATAAATCCAATATTATACGTAAGCCTCTACTAGGTCGTATCGAGTTTAGCAAATGGAAGCTAAAAAGACTCGGCAACCATCATAAAAGTACTTAAGAATAGATTACAACATACTAAAGATAGAAAAGTTTATCTTACAACAACGAAATAAAAGAAACTTACAACGTACGTTGTTTATAAAAAAAAAAGTGCAACACTTGTCTTACAAAAGTCTGGAAATAAAAGTACAACATGTCTAGTACAACTTTTAATAAGTGATGTTTTCAGAAATATCAGGTTTGCGGTATATGGATTTTGAGGTGGATATCTAGCTGATTGCGTGTGATTTCTCCGGTGAGAGGCGGCGGAGCTCAAGAAAAAGATGGAGCTTTTGTGGAGTAAGAGGAGGAGGATGGTGTTTTTGATTATTAGTTGTGCCTGAAAGGCTGCCTACGTACCCTCCGTAAGGGATCAAGCCAATGCGTAGTTCTTAGGAGAAAAAAGTCAGAGCGTTGTAATGGAGGTGAAGGTGATACTTATAGAGGCATGAAGGCGACGGGGCGGGCCGGACGGCGGCGAGGTCGGGACAGAGGGCGAGTCGAGAGAGCATGGCGGACTGGCGGCAGAGAGCGGCGGGCGGGCGGTGGACCGTGAGCCTAGAGGGCTGAAAGTCCTTGGCGGACTCGGGGAGACCGCGACGGGTAGAGAGTCCTAGCGGACAGAGAGTCCAGGCGGACTCGGAGCGGCCCCTGGCGGGCAGAGAGTCCAGGCGGACTCAGAGCGCCGACTGAGGTCGGACTTAGAGGAACCTTGTTGCCAAGCTATGTTGAAGGATGGCGAGCCGGAGAGGCGAGCAGGTCAGGCGCCCAGTGCTTAGTATCGAGCTAGTTGTTAGCCGCTCTATTCCGTTGCCTTGGCCAATGTTGATTTTGGTATATCAATGGCCCCCTACTCCCTGAGCTCTTCACTGTACATGTGAGAATCATGGAGTAAAGTTGTAGGTGACCTGTTGTGTCGTTTTGCCGAGACGGCTGTTTGTAGAGCGATAGAAAATTCTACTAGGTGCGAGCAGAAATATGATGACGAGCTGGAGTCGGGCTTATAGAAGATGCTCGAGGCGAGCTCAAAATATGATGCCGAGCTGGAGTCGGGCTTATAGAAGATTCGCTCGAGGGCAAATTCCAAATATGATGCCGAGCTGAGGTCGGGCTTAGAGTGCCGATACTGTTTATCGGGCTTAGAGTGCCGATACTATTTATCGGGCTCAGAGTGCCGATACTGTTTATCGGGCTTTGAGTGCCGATACTGTTTATCAGGCTTGAACTGGTGTTGGTGAAAACCACCAGCTATGTGCTGCACATTGGAGCGGACAGGCTTAATCGCCGATAACGTTCTATCGGGCTTAGTGCTGGCCGAGAGAGGTCGGACTTAGAGCTAGCTGACAGAAATCGGACTTAGAGCTCGCCGAGAGAGGTCGGACTTAGAGCTTGCCGACAGAAATTGGACTTAGAGCTTGCCGACAGAAATTGGACTTAGAGCTGGCCGAGAGAGGTCGGACTTAGAGCTTGCCGACAGAAATCGGACTTAGAGCTCGCCGAGAGAGGTCGGACTTAGAGCTTGCCGACAGAAATCGGACTTAGAGCTCGCCGAGAGAGGTCGGACTTAGAGCTTGCCGACATAAATCGGACTTAGAGCTCGCCGAGAGAGGTCGGACTTAGAGCTTGCCGATAGAAATCGGACTTAAAGCTTGCCGGCAGAAATCGGACTTAGAGCTGACCGAGAGAGGTCGGACTTAGAGCTTGCCGAAAGAAATCGGACTTAGAGCTCACCGAGAGAGGTCGGACTTAGAGCTTGCCGACAGAAATCGGACTTAGAGCTCGCCGAGAGAGGTCGGACTTAGAGCTTGCCGACAGAAATTGGACTTAGAGCTTGCCGACAGAAATCGGACTTAGAGCTCGCCAAGAGAGGTTGGACTTAGAGCTTGCCGAGAGAGGTCGGACTTAGAGCTTGCCGACAGAAATCGGACTTAGAGCTCGCCAACAGAAATCGGACTTAGAGCTTGTCGACAGAAGTCGGACTTAGAGCTTGCCGACAGAAATCGGACTTAGAGCTCGCCGAGAGAGGTCGGACTTAGAGTTTGCCGACAGAAATCGGACTTAGAGCTCGCCGAGAGAGGTCGGACTTAGAGCTTGCCGACAGAAATCGGACTTAGAGCTCGCCGAGAGAGGTCGGACTTAGAGCTTGCCGACAGAAATCGGACTTAGAGCTCGCCGAGAGAGGTCGGACTTAGAGCTTGCCGACAGAAATCGGACTTAGAGCTTGCCGACAGAAATCGGACTTAGAGCTGACCGAGAGAGGTCGGACTTAGAGCTTGCCGACAGAAATCGGACTTAGAGCTCGCCGAGAGAGGTCGGACTTAGAGCTTGCCGACAGAAATCGGACTTAGAGCTTGCCGACAGAAATCGGACTTAGAGCTGGCCGAGAGAAGTCGGACTTAGAGCTTGCCGACAGAATTCGGACTTAGAGCTTTCCGACATAAATACTCAACATAGGCGGTGCCGGCCGGTGAAGCCTCAAACAGAATCCGACGGAGCTCAGGCGATGTAACCCCAAATGGTCTCAAACAACACAAGTAGAGGCAATCCCTTGATTCGTAAAAAGCTTAGTTGATAAAACACGTATTCCAACCTGGAAATTATGAAGGACTCGTGTGCGAGTTTTGAAGATTACGTCGAAGGTGTTTTTCAAGTTGAGATGATTTTGACGGAAAAAGAGTAATGATCCGTAAAACCAGTGATCCTTGCACCGAGATTGCTGCTAAGAGGCTGAAAACAAAGATTTCTAGGCTTTAAAACCTAGAAAATCAAAGCTTTTATTGATTTTGAAGTTGAAGATGGAGGAAAGACCTCGCCGGAGACGCCGTGAAAACGGATTTCGCGGTGGTGCGGACTACCGGAGTAGGCTTTTCTTGATGATGTTCCCGGTAACGGAGCCAACTGATATTGTCAGAAATATCAGGTTTGCGGTATATGGATTTTGAGGTGGATATCTAGCTGATTGCGTGTGATTTCTCCGGTGAGAGGCGGCGGAGCTCAAGAAAAAGATGGAGCTTTTGTGGAGTAAGAGGAGGAGGATGGTGTTTTTGATTATTAGCTGTGCCTGAAAGGTTGCCTACGTACCCTCCGTAAGGGATCAAGCCAATGCGTAGTTCTTAGGAGAAAAAAGTCAGAGCGTTGTTATGGAGGTGAAGGTGGTACTTATAGAGGCATGGAGCTGACAGCTGGCAAGGGCAGGACAACTGGCAGAGAGCATGGCAAACCGGTGGCAGAGAGCAGGGCACCTGGCAGACTCCGAGCCTAGAGGGCTGAAAGTCCTTGGCGGACAGAGAGTCACGGCGGACTCGGGGAGACCACGACGGGTAGAGAGTCCTAGCGGACAGAGAGTCCAGGCGGACTCGGAACGGCCCCTCGGGCAGAGAGTCCAGGCGGACTCGGAGCGCCGACTGAGGTCGGACTTAGAGGAACCTTGTTGCCATGCTTTGTTGAAGGATGGCGAGCCGGAGGGGCGAGCAGGTCGGGCCCCTAGTGCTTAGTATCGAGGTAGTTGTTAGCCGCTCTATTCCGTTGCCTTGGCCAATGTTGATTTTGGTATATCAATAAGTAAAAGAAAGCGAAAGCACATCATGGCATCAACATCATCAAACATCATCCTTAGCAAGCTCATAGTCAACCTATTCGTCTTCTCACCCCACAAAGCATACAAAGAAATGCAATGTAGGTAAATACAACGTACTTAGATAAGAGGGAGAAGCTAAATTATAATTTAGTCTTAAAACGAAAGGTTCATATTATTAATTAGGTTATCTTTACGTGACCGACACGACTCTAGGGTTCATTTCATGCTCATCAACATGTCGTGACTATTGGTTTGTAGCTTAGTTTATCTTTATTACATCCACATTCAAGGGTACTACACATTGTGCTACTCACCACGAAGTATATGGGTGCAACATACTGGTGGATCACACCAACAACCACGGAAGTCTATTCTAGTAGTCTCTGATAGTGCATGCGTTCGGCGAAGTCCCCCTCCATTTAGCCATTTAGAGGCCAGTAGAGTTATTCGCTTTACCTGACCGCCCACACATTGCGATATAGACAGTGCCTTACTAAGAATAACATGATGTTTACTCTTTTAACTACACAAATACGTTGATTATTAGTTATTAACTATCCGCCTAAGTGTTTTCAAGTAAACCCCTTCACATCTACTACTCTCTTTCCTAGACCACTAGAAACAGACAAGACCTAGCACATTCCACAGACAATGATGAATACTAATTAATCAAACCACAAGCCAATCATACTCCTCCGATGGTCCCGAACTTCAACTCTTAAGAAGAGTACATTCGGTGCCGAAACTAAACGCATCAGAAGCTTAATCATAGCTTGTTCATATCCATTTAATGTTATTATATCAAGATATAACAATTAAAACTGAACACGGGTCTTAAAACACATCATATCACAAAACTGGCCCAATGCTGGCAGAATGCTAGCACAATGCACACGCATTGAACTGACAACTTGTTTTTGCTGCAGTAATGCGTATGCATTGTCTCTGAATGCGGACGCATTCAGCAACAGAATCACAAACCAGACATCCTATTCAACCAATGCGTACGCATTGCCCATCAATGCGCAGGCATTCGGCTTAAATTCACCCCGACACACAATTTTATGCACTTTAACGATTCCCAAACCATTCCAAACATGTTCATCACGAAAATACACATCAAAACAGCAAAAAAACAGGGTTTAAACATACGATAACACCTTGTATTACAACAACGGCAACTAGCATGATTTCTAACCATAAATCATACCCAAAATACAACCTTAACATCTTTAGACCTTATTAAACTTTAAGAAGAGCCTCTTACTTGATTAAAGCAATTCCAAAGCACAACTTGAAAGAAACCTGCAGCATTTCCTCAAACTTCAACCAAAACCTATGTTGATCAACAATTAAACTACAATTAATTGTGATCATGGTTTCTAAACAACAGAAACTACGAATCAAACCAAACGATGCCTTGAAACTTGATCAATCCGTGACAAAACCATAGTTAGGGCTAGATTCATACCTTTTCAAAGTTCCAACTTTTCTGTATCAAAAGGACGCCCTCTTGTTGCTGATTCTGAATTTTCAATCGATTCTGAAAACTGTCCAATACCTTGTGAGAATTTTGAAGAAATATCTTTGCCTTTCTTTTCCAATTTAGAGAGGACACGGTTTGAACTCTTTTGTCTGACAAACTTCCTGACAACCTCTTTATGAAATGGGAAGTTTTATTTCCCAAATAAAACCTCCTACTCCCTTATTTCTTTTTAACTAATACCCTAAAATATTAATTACGAAAATCAATATTTTCTTTATATATTAAACTTTAAATCCAAAGTAATAATAAATATAATATTACGTTTTTGCAAATTTTGACACGTCGGCCCTTTTCCAAAAATCGGAATATTACATTCCTCCTCCCTTAAGAGGAGTTTCTGTTTGGAAATCAACGCGTGAACGCATCGGAATTCAAAATTTTGATTTTCTTTTTCCCAAGATCGACTTCGTTTAAGCAACAAGCATAAAAGAAGAAGACAAAAAAATATCGACGCTTTGTCTACGGTTGTAGTTTCTGCACGAAGCCGCCAAGCGTTCGGCCTCTACCAGTGATCCACACAAACACCCCGCCGGAATCCCATCATGGATTGCTACCAGAAAAACTCGGTTGCTAGACCGACCTTTTCTCTCTCTCAAAACTCTCTCTAAGAAGCTCTCTGTTTTTCACAAGGACTATTAGCTCTTGGAATTGTGATGTACAAAAGAGCTAGCCAACCCCTTTCTTATATAGGTGAAAGTGGCGCCCCTCTATGTCCTAATTTGATTAGGAGAAGCTTCCTAGAAGATAGATGAAAGTGAAAAATATTTTCCTAATAAAATAAGGAAAATCATTTTGATTGATTTATCTCATTTAATATTCAATATCTTATATTAAATATATTTCCAAGATATATATTGACAATATCTTATATTGAATATATATATTTATCTTATTACCATAAATCTATTTTCCAAAAATAAATTAATCCAATATTAATATTATGGTAATCTTGTTAATTAAATTGCACAATCCAAGTGTATCTAATACACTTCAAATATGCGCCCTTACATGCCATAATTGGCATCCGGAATATTCTTTAATTAATATAATGTTATGATTAATTAATTTACAAAATACATGTATATCATATATATATATATATATATATATATATATATATATATATATATATATATATATATATATATATATATATATATATATATTCGACCTACACATACATTATGTGTATATTTAATTAATCAACACAATTAATATCTTGTATTATATTTATTCATAATAAATAAATACCAGCATATTAATTTACTACTATAACCTTTATAGTATGAGATAAATTCTTTCCTTATATGGTTATCGCTATAACTGCCTTTTAATCCGGCTAGATGTTCATACGTGTGTGACCCGATAGGCTTCCGAATATGTCGGCCGCAGACACAAAGTGCAAATTACGAAAATTCCCTTCATGCCTAACGATCAAAGGATACCGTCTAGCAACACACCATGACCCCTAATCATCGGAAGAGTCAAATGCAATGACTACTACGTTTCATGTGAAACAAAAACTGTGTAAATATAATCCTATCGCTGTAATAATATCTATACGGTCGTTCATCGAGTGTCACACATCAATGGCCGTATTTTATAATCTGGATATCATGCTCTTTTGAAGTAACTCATTTACTTCCACTTTCCAAAGATTCACGAGAGTAAGAAATTCTTTTAAGAAGGCCCTTTCGAATATTCACTCCTACTAATAGGGTACGCGATTTCCAGACGACCAAACATGTATACCGCATGATCGCCCCGTGGCTAAGGGAAACCTCAATAGTGTCATAGCATGACAATCCACACCGTGATGCCATGCAGACTCCGGTCCTAAGGATAATTACACAACCGTCACATAATGTGACACTTAACAGTGTAAATGTGTCAGTCTAACGTACGCATTCTCTAATACACGTCCTCGTACAATCCAAGTGTCTCTACACTTCGATAGACGAGATCTATCCCTGCTCTTAAAGACAGAAGACATCTAATACGTGCTAGCCTGTTTGTACTATCAATGCCATGTTTAATAGTACAACAGCCTAGAGACATTTAAGTATCAAACTTATTAAAGAGATTAGAGATCTCATCAATCGCCTATCATGGTTTCTCTATCACAGTTTAATACTAAGGACGTTATCATATAACAATTCATAATTGGTTCTGTTAAAGAACAAATATATGACAACAGAAAAGCCATTTAATATATGTATAATCATAAAGAAATAGTAGAAATGGTCCAACCCGGTCAGATCTGGTCTAACCCGATTGGGTTTAGGACACTATTTCAACAATCTCCCACTTGGCCTAAAGCCAATCACTCGTACACATAAGACCAAGTTGAAACACAAGAATCTCATGCAATACTGGCAACCAACCCTAGCTTTGAACGGATCGCTATTCATGGGGACTCAGACTATCTTCATTCTATGCTTCAAATGACCAAGTCAAAGGAACCGCCTCAACACACACATGAATCTCTGACGAGACCCTGGTCCTAGCTTCAAGAAATGAATCCACTTACTATATCAGCTATATAAAAAAGATGGAAGAACCATACAAGGTTTAGGAATGAACCTTCTTTGATCCATGTACTGCTCCCGCTGTGCCTCTAAGGCACTACTCTGTTTTGCCTAATTTGTAGAATTTACAGTGACCCACATCCAAGAACATTTCCAGCTCACTGTATCACTTAATCATAGTGACTGCAAACCCAGACCATAGCTCCCACTCACCTTCATAAAACTCAGGATATACGTCTGTATAACTATATTTATCTGATTCCAAGTTTCGATAAACTAGAAAACCATCCTTAACTTGTTTAAGGACGTTCTCGACATTCACCAGATTTACTTTCATTCTTGCTCATGACTCTTCATGGACTATGAACATCCGGCATTACTTTTATGATGGTTCCTATCGCAGTAGCAAAGGAAACCTTCCATAAGCATCATCTTTCACCTTATCTTTAGGACTAACGTCCTAACATAGATAGATCTTGAGAACACCGGCTAGCAGTATCTCCTGCCGTGATCTATGCTAAACTCTTTTAGCATCACATCTATATAGGTAAACTGTAAACTAACCGCAGTTAAACCTATCACTATAGATTCTTATTACAAAATTAAGAACTACCAATCCAAGTGCTTTCGTAAAGACCTTGAACTACCAAACATTAATTGACTGTGACATGGGGTGATAATTCCCGAGAAATATATCCAATACCTTACTCAAAAATCATAACACACTCCCACTATCCCTCTTGCACATTGAGCATATCCCTTCTTTTGACTAAATCAAACTCCTTTGATTATCAAACAAAGAAATTGTCTAGAGAAACTTGTTTGAGTCCATAAATGGATCTCGTGGGGTCACATATCATGTTATTGTCTATGAACATCGAGCTATTTGCCCAACGTCTTCAACACTATCATATAGCCATGATACGAAGTTATAACAAGCATAGTCTGAATAGAACTGGCTCAGCTAGAAGCATAAAGATAATTACAAGGTTTACACCCCGTACCCTTCAGCCGTCACTATAGCCTTATGTTAATCATATTACTATCCATGTCAGCCTTTCAGGGACATTCCCTCTAGGTAAGACATTCTAGGTTCATAACCTGGTTGTCACTGATGGGATCTAATTTAAATATTATGGCTTCTGGCCATATTGATGAGAGTCAAATTGGCTATCATTTACTATGTGATTGTAGTTTGTTGTAGTTTAAATAATAGGGTGTGTTCTAAAACAATTAATCACATGCTTTCGTGCAAGTGGGAGATTGTTAGGTGTGATGCCCGAAAGACAATTTTGTAATTGTTTTATTTAATAAATGAAATGATATTATTATTCATATTTATTATTCTCATATTCACCGATGTGACAATAGTATTTACACTACAGAAAACCCTGAAGTATATCGTTTATGTAATCACTTAACTCAGTGTATGGGATATGCACGGGAGGATTGAGTTAGTGAAGATGTACTTAAAATACAATTAGCCCATAGTGAAGTTAATCGAGAGTATCGGGTCTCTTCTTTAACGTGCTATTAATGCGCCCAGAACACAATAGGTGTGATTGTCTTATCTGGACTTTCGGTTAAGAGAACCTAGTGGGGCATTTATATATGATAGATATATCATATAGGGCTGGACCGATTTGATTAGAGTTCACGATATAATTCCGTAATCGAGAAGTCTTATCGAATCAATCGATGATCATATTTATGGATATATCTTAATCCTGAGGTGATCACAGTCAACTGCTTGAATCAGTATGAGGTTTGACTTGACGGTTAAGGATTACACTAAGTCTGTGATCTGAATTACCCCATCTTGGCATTGTACTGGATTGAGTGAGTAGTCTGTGTTATCACAGATACGGAATGAGTGAGTAGTCTGTGATAGTCTTCGAAATCGAATCCTAGCCTATTCATGTGGTGTTCTTGATGTTTGGTTGTTGATTCTCGATGTTACCATAGTTCTAGAAATTATTCTTATTACGTTTGTTGAATTGGCCATTTGATAATCATATCACACGTATCATCTTTACATATGTATTTTGTGAGAGGATACGGGAACCGGGGTTCTAGGATCACCCTGTAAAACCAATTGAGTTGTTCAGATTCGGTTTCATGTGTGAGGTTTGTATCGACTTGTCGAGCGTTTCATTGATCGTAGACCGTGTGAGGTCAGTTAAATCCGGTCAGCGGACTGTTGAACCTGACATAGAGGGTATATTATTAAAATAATGTATATTCTCAGAGCCATGAAACGACACCTACTTGACATCGAGAACGTTTAGGTGAATCAAGAATACCTCGGGACTTAGCTAGGGTTTGTGAGCATTGATTGGATCATAGACCAACTTCGACCAGATTCCCTGTGGGATACGACAATGACTCACCAATTCTAGGCTACAATTGACCTGGTACACTTCCGGTAAGATTGGACACTTAGAAAAGGCCGATCACATATCTCTCAATCTTGCATTTCAAACATTCTTTCATAAGTCGTGAGATATTCATTCTTCAAGATGAACATACCAGCAGCCTTTTCAGGCTTGAGGTTATCCACAGACTTATAGAACTTTCGTGTGCACTAAGCAGTGTTTTACACTTTATCGCTATACGGCGCCTGCTCATGTACTATTGGTTGAATATCATTTTGTGATTCTCAAACTCTTTTGAGATCTAAATTTACTCCCACTGTTTCTTTTGGAAGAAACACTTCCTCTAGAAGACATCATGATTGGAGACAAACACCTTTTGCTCCGCAGACAAGTAAATAATATCTAGCGTACTTGCTAAGACATTCCACAAAGTTGCTCATGTCATACTAGGCTCCAAGCCTTTCAGACATTGTCTGCTTACTAGAAGCATGACAACCCTAAATCATCGGTTAAGATGGATTTGACGTTATCGTCTTCCGTATCTAATATGGAATTTAATCAAATTTTTATTCTTTGGAACTCGGTTAAGTATATGTATCGTATAGGGCACTATCCCGAAACACGTAAGGGATACTTCGCAAGGCTTACGTCACACCTTTATCATATAAAGTGTTGTTTCTGTTTTAGAAACACAATCTAATTACGTATCCCAAAGATGGTATCCTTCAAGAGAGAATCTGATTTTATTTCAGACGAATTTTGAAACACCCTTCAGGTATTAATTGTCTCAAACCAATTGGAGATTAATTCCAGAGTAGCTCATCAATCACATATTCGTACTAGCTCGAACTTTTCGGGCATTCCGAATTGTTGTACTTCAATAAGTACATTCAACTATTTCTAAAATAGTCCAAGAGAGAGATAAACAATTAATTATGGTATAAATTGTCATAAGTCAACAAACATCAATATGTTTAGGCTTTAGTCAATTTTCTAGATTTTATAACCATTTCATAAAATGGTATTTTAGTCCTCTTTGGATAAGATACGTATAACCCACATGATTCATAATCATATGGTTCAGCATCATCAGAATGACGTTTGATTACACGCTTCCCTTCCATAGAGACTGCGTCTAGAACAACCACAAAATTAAGGATAACAGCCATATAAATGTTTAGTTGAGATTTCATCACTCATATCAACTATATGGTGACAATAATCTAGCATGTTAGATTCATTGACTATTCAACCTTATCGGAATAACATTTATTCCTTAAAATTGAATTTGTTCATTCAATCCTAACGTATAGCTAGAAATATGTTCTTCATAAAAACTAGAACATAATAACATTTATTTAGTTCCCTTATCAGTTTACTAGATTCAGAATATGGTAAGTGTTACAACATTTGCTTCACCTTCCAGATCTGTATTCAATGTTTCTAATTTAATCACACTTGTAGGATATCATATATCCGAGAGTTGACTTGAGTTTAGATAGATTTATCTCAACGTGCTTTCCTGTAACAGAGACTTCAATAAGCTCTCTTATTTAAGCACATGCCCTAACTTTCCATTTTAATCCTTCAAGTCTCTTGTAAATATTTCTTAATTTAGTCTTCATAAGACTTAGGAAAAATCACAAGAATTGTGTCTTCAATTTTCTTTCATAAAGAAAATCCAACGTTTGTTAAATAGTCTATTTAACCTTTTGAATCATATTCAAAACATGAACTATTTAATTTACTTTCAAGCAATGATTAAAGAATTAAGTCAATACTTAAATCTTACAAATTTGAAAACAACCTTTCCAAAATTCGATGCAGTCATTCTTATTCAACGTTTAAATTAATTGTCATCTTATGACAGAATGATCATATTGGATCGTATCCAATATATGATTAATTCGTTGAAACTCATTTAAAGTGATTCATTCATATAATGAGCTTCCGTCCTTCATTAATAATTAAAGTCTTGGGTACTGCATCAAATATGTAGTCTCTTGTCTCTAATTACTATAACGGGGTTGCTCGGTCATTGCTTATTTAAAGGGATTAAAATTACTTAACCATATTTGAGAACGTTTCTCAAAAGGTAACAGTCATAATCTGGTTTTACTAATCGAGAATAAAAACATGAATATAAAAGTTTGCTAAGAACTACAACATAAAATAAAGATAAAAGAGTGTTGTTGTTTATACATGCAAAATCAAAAAAATGGTCGTATGGTTTATGATTTTGCTCCCACTAGTCAACTACTCTCAATTGACTTTCAAAAGTTTTCCAAAATTCTTTAGTGAACAAGATCCATTAAACTACCGCGACCCCCTGCTTTGGCTGGTGGGCCAAAAATAGTCTATTAGGTAGACAACTCTTTGTCGGTCGTATCTTATACGACTCTTGTTGTTTGACTAGTCAACTCTTTGACAATTTTTATCTTATGAAATAATCAAACCATTGCCTCCAAAATCCAAATGACCCCGCTTTGGCTGGTGGCCGAGAGAATTCTTAGTCAAGTTATAACCCCAATATTCGTGAGATCTCATACGATCATATCACGATAATGGCGATATACCCAAGGTAGGTCAACCCCCTGCTTTGGCTGATGAGTTGGATCCGAACAAGGGCTCTTCACCTTCATTTTTATATGGGGAGGCAATTTCGACTTGATTCTTTTGAGATGGAAGTATTTACGTAAATTAATTCACTTAATTAATTTCGAATTAATTCTCTTAATTAATTTAATTATGGTCTCATTAAAAATATATCTATCTCTATAGACATACATCATACACAGTCATCTAGATCATGCCTAGTTATGCATCTATCGTATAATATAAAATAAATACAAGCACAAAATAAATAAATGCGTAAAGTAACCGGTATGATAATGGACTTTTCCTATGTGCGGTTTCGAATACAAACTGGTGAAACCGCGGGTCACAATCTAAGGGTAGCTGCAACCATCAATAGGATCCTTAATACGCATCTCCAATGGGATCTTTATTCTTCTTTCTTTGGTCTCCATCTTCTGCTCCATTCTTGTTACATTTAATTTTATCTAATAAAATAAATACACCCGCCGCACACGGGGGAAGCTAACGGGAATGAGATAAATACAGAAAATAAACTAGGTCACGTTCTTCATAACGGCCTAGGACAATTTTTTTAAACCAACAGAAAAATTAAATAATTCACATCTATCCTATCGGTCGAGTCCATGATCAATCGGGGTCCATATAATCATATTATATCTACTATATCTAATCCATACAATAACATCTTATGAAAAAAGATAAAATTAAAGACTAACAACTTGCGTCTTAATTAATCGATTAATGTTTAATCTATTAAATAATTTTATCTAACCAATTAACTAATTAACATTTAATTAATTCATCATTTTAATCGAAATAAAATTAACGGTTAATTTTAAACGATTTCAATTTTAATTTTAATCAATTATAACTATTCCAAAAATAAATTAAAATTAAGTCTCTTTTGTTTCTTTCCTTTTGATTCATAATCAAAAGAGATGCCTTTGGTTTCCAAAGCCAAAAGGCATCTCCCTTGGCCTTTCCAAAATCAAAATTTTGAAAATGGCCAAGGCCTAGGTTTTTTCCAAAATCAAATATTTTGAAAAAGGCCTATACATATTCCAAAGAAAATTTTGAATGGCCTATATTATTTAAGGGCATATCATATTTACCAAATAATGTCATGTGGCATCTCAATGGTCCAAACTATATGAATCATTAGTTGGCCACATAACAATAACTTAAACAAAAGGGGAATTATCAATCACAACTATGAATCATATTGAAACACAAATAGACAAAACAAAAATTTGGAGATCCACCACCTTTGACCAGTCAACCGACGCCGGCAGCAGGTTGCCCTGCCGCCGCCGCCGACCAGCCGCCGGTGGTGGGGCCGCTAGTCGGTATAGCACCACCCGATCTCCTTTTTTTTCTTTTCATGTATCGTTTTGCGAATAAAAATCTTTCATCTTTTAATTACGTGATTTAAACGATAAAATTAACTACGTAAATTAACATGCTTAATTATTGTTTAAGCTCGAAACTCCTCTCTGATACCACTGTTAAGAAATCAGCGCGGGAACGCAACAGAAAATTCAAAATTTTGATTTCCTTTTTCCCAAGATCGACTTCGTTTAAGCAACAAGCATAAAAGAAGTAGACAAAAGAATACCTTGGTTGATCCAATTGGATCGACGCTTTGTCTACGGTTGTAGTTTCTGCACGAAGCCGCCCAAGCGTTCGGCCTCTACCGGTGATCCACATGAACACCTCGGCGGAATCCCATCATGGATCACTACCAGAAAAACTTGGTTGCTAGACCGACATTTTCTCTCTCTCAAAACTCTCTCTAAGAAGCTCTTTATTTTTCACAAGAACTATTAGCTCTTGGAATGTGGTGTACAAAAGAGCTAGCTAACCCCTTTCTTATATAGGTGAAAGTGGCGCCCATCTATGTCCTAATCTGATTAGGATAAGCTTCCTAGAAGATTGATGAAAGAGAAAAACATTTTCCTAATAAAATAAGGAAAATCCCTTTGATTGATTTATCTCATTTAATATTTAATATCTTATATTAAATATATTTCCAAGATATATATTGAAGATATTTTATATTGAATATATCTTTATCTTATTACCATAAATCTATTTTCCAAAAAATCAATTAATATCAAATATTAATATTATGGTAATCTTATTAATTAAATTGCACAATCCAAATGTATCTAATACACTTCAAATATGCGCCCCTTACATGCCGTAAATGGCATCCGGATTATTCTTTATTAATATAATGTTATGATTAATTAATTTGAAAAAAACATGTATATCATATATATATATATATATATATATATATATATATATATATATATATATATATATATATATATATATATATATATATATATATATATATATATATATATATATATATATTCGACCTACACATACATTATGTGTATATTTAATTAATCAACACAATTAATATCTTGTATTATATTTATTCATAATAAATAAATACCACCATATTAATTTACAACTATAACCTTTATAGTATGAGATAAATTCTTTCCTTATACGCTTATCGCTATAACCGTATTTTAATCCGGCTAGATGTTCATATGTGTGTGACCCGATAGGCTTCCGAATATGTTGGCCGCAGACACAAAGTGCAAATTATGAAAATGCCCTTCATGCCCAAAGATCACAGGATAGCGTCTAGCAACACACCGTGACCCCAATCATCGGAAGAGTCAAATGCAATGACTACTACCTTTCATGTGAAACAGTTACCATGTAAATATAATCCTATCACTGTAATAATATCCATACGGTCATTCGTCGAGTGTCAAACATCAACGACTGTATCTTATAATCTGGATATCATGCTCTCTCGAAGTAACTAATTTACTTCCACTTTGCAAAGATTCACGAAAGCAAGACATTCCTTATAAGAAGGCCATTTCGGATATTCACTCTTACTAATAGGTTACGTGATTTCCGGACGACCAAACATGTATACTCCGCATGCTTCAGTATCACACCCAATCACTACCGCATGATCGCCCCATGGCCTAGGGAAACCTCAATAGTGTCAAAGCATGAAAATCCACACCGTGATGCCATGCATACTCCGGTCCTAAGGATAACTACACAACCGTCACATAGTGTGACACTTAACAGTGTAAGTGGGTAAGTCTAACGTATGCATTCTCTAATACACGTCCACGTATAGTTCAAGTGTCTCTATCCTTCGATAGATGAGATCTATATCTGCCCTTAAAGACAGAAGACATCTAATACGTGCTAGCCTGTTTGTACTATCAATGCCTTGTTTAATAGTACATCAGCCTAGAGACATTTAAGTATCAAACTCATTAAAGGGATTAGAGATCTCATAAAACATAATCGCCTATCATGATTTCTGTATCACAGTTTAATACTAAGGACGTTATCATATAAAAATTCATAATTGGTTCTATATAAGAACAAATATATGACAACAGAAAAGCCATTTAATATACGTATAATCATAAAGAAATAGTATAAATGATCCGACCTGGTCCAACCCGATTGGGTTTTGGACACTTTTTCAACAGTTTCGTCCTCAAAACTTGAACGTGCTCAACTGTAGATCTTCCTTTAGCACTCTTCTCAAAACGAAACCAAAACGGAAGCTTCACTTGTTTACACTTGGATCACAAACAACAACTCTGATCTTGCTATCCAAAGAACCAAACTCTACGGATCCCCAAACTGTTCCAACTCTTGCACACTTAACCCAAAACTTACCAACCAATTCTTGAACTACTGAAACCGCACTTTCCAAGCTCCTAATCAACAATCAGCCCTCTAAAAACACAGGCCCGGATGGTGTCCAAAAAGGTTTCTTAAAGGTTGAAAGATAAGATTAACTTCTTAGCTATCTTACGTTACACAAAAGTTTTGACATTCTTGTGATAATCAAGGTTGACATAGCTAAGTTGTCCATTAATAATGTTTCTAAAAGTTAGTTCCCTTTCTTAAATACAATTAAAACGTGAATTCAATTCATGTCATATGAATACTTTAAGAAAACAAATAAACTAAAAGGTACTTGGCACGGCTGCTTCCAAAGCAAACACCCTTGTTGGTTGACTTGCACCTCCCTGATTGTCTCTCTAGTTTTTACTAGCTTTCCTTGTAGGGAAATCCCTTGCAAAGTGTCCCGTATTCCCACAGACGTAACATCCATTTGTATCTTCCCGGCATTCCTCGGAGTGATTCTTCTTACACATTGGACACCAAAGTGCGCTACCTGTTGACTTTGCCGCAGGCGGTGCCGTAACCATTTTCTCATCTTGTTGTTGTGGTGCTTCTTGATCTTCTATAGGGTTGCCCTCAAAAGGTCTCTTTACTCCAACCAAAACCGAGGGTTTGTTCTTAAATGTCTCAACTTCCCAAGCCTTGTTCAGCAACTCCGCAATGGTCCTCGGTGTAAATCCCAACATTCCTACTTGTATTTACCAAGACAAACCGTTCTTGAACAAAGCCATCTTCCTTTCTTCAACACCCATAATCTCGGGGTAGAACCGACACAACTCATTGAACCGATTGGTGTATTGTGAAACCATCATATTTACACCTTGCTGGAGTTTCAAAATCTGGCTTGTTTTATCTGCTTGTACCGTAGGTGGAAAGTATTCGGTGTACGTAGAACAAATTTTTA
The DNA here is from genome assembly GCA_036785695.1 of Gentiana straminea. Classification (NCBI taxonomy): domain Eukaryota; kingdom Viridiplantae; phylum Streptophyta; class Magnoliopsida; order Gentianales; family Gentianaceae; genus Gentiana; species Gentiana straminea. The sequence continues at coordinate 9,161,318 of JAVUPR010000497.1, read as the reverse complement.
AATGCTCCATAATCTATGACCTTACCGTTGCTGCTCTCAAGCGCATCTATCCAACTTTTAATGGCCCCAAGGAGGAAACCTACTGCCATGTGTGTCATCTCTATTTCGGGTACATTCACATTCCGACACGCCTTCTCAAAGCTCCTTATCCATAATTCCTTCTTGGCCGGTTCCACATTACCAAAGAAGTATTGAACCCGGTTTCTCTTCATCTTGGTATACCAATCAACCGGTGGAGCTTGTTCTTGAACCGGTGGTGCCACTGGAGGTCAAACCGCTTGAGCAACTGGTGAGTAAACTAGAGGGTAAACTGGTGGGTAAATGGGTGGGTATCCAAAGGGTACTTGAGAAGGGTATGGAGGTGGATACGGTTGTTGAGGTTGAGCCATTGGTGGTTCTTGGTGGTAAAGGTAGTATCCTTGGTGTTGATGTGGGGTGTGGTAAGGTTGATGAAGTCCATAGGGTGGATAACCAAAACCGTAGTGATGATCCACTCTTGGTGAGAGTGGTATGGTGGGTTGAGGTGGATAACTCGTAGGTGGGGGGGTAAAAGGTTTGCTGATATGGTGGGATCACTGGAGAAGGTGGACGGCTTACCGGTGGTGATGAAGGGTACACATTCGTCACTGGAAGGTATGTACACCGGTGGGATCTCACCTACCACGGTAACACGTAAGGGTTCATCATCATGTAGTCCAACATTATGAGGTATCTCTTGATTAACTTAGGGATGAGGTTGTTGCTGATGATGAATCTCATTCTCATTCCGACCAACCTCTTGCCCAGCCCTTGAACTCTCACCTCCGAAAACGCCTCTACGAGTTTTTACCATTCTGAAAGATCAGGAAAGATCAGAATGTTACTAAGTGGTCTAAAGAAATCTTATATCAGGAAATGGAGGCTAAAGGACGCTTTTCTATGATACCAACTGTAATGCCCCGCTCCCAGATACCAAGTCCTATCCGGAAATGAAACGTTCGGCACATATAATATTAAATAAATCCAATATTATATGTAAGTCTCTACTATGTCGTATCGAGTTTAGCAAACGGAAGCTAGAAAGACTCGGAAAGCATCATAAAAGTACTTAAGAATAGATTACAACATACTAAAGATAGAAAAGTTCATCTTACAACAACGAAATAAAAGAAACTTACAACGTACGATGTTTATAAAAAAAGCGCAACACTTGTCTTACAAAAGTCTGGAAATAAAAGTACAACATGTCTAGTACAACTTTTAATAAGTAAAAGAAAGCAAAAGCATCATCATGGCATCAACATCATCAAACATCATCCTCAGCAAGCTCGTAGTCAAACTGTTCATCTTCTCACCCCACAAAGCATACAACGAAATGCAATGTAAGTGAGTACAACGTACTTAGATAACATGGAGAAGCTAAAGTATAATTAAGTCTTACAACGAAAGGTTCATATTATTAATTAGGTTATCTTTACGTGACCGACACAACTCAAGGGTTCACTTCATTCTCATCAACATGTCGTGACTATTGGTTTCTAGCTTAGCTTATCTTTGTTACATCCGCATTCAAGGGCACTACGCATGGTGCTACTCACCACGAAGTATTTAGGTGCAACATATTGGTGGATCACACCAATAACCATGGAAGTCTATTCTAGTAGACTCCGATAGTGCACGCGTTCGGCGAAGTCCCCTGCCATTTAGCCATTTAGAGGCCAGCAGAGTTATTCACTTTATCTGACCGCCCACAGTCAGATAAGTCAATTGGGCTGAGCTTGGGCTGGGTTGGGTCGACTTGGGTTGGGTTTTTACCTAGTATAAGTCGGGTTGGTTCAAGAAATAACGAACCCAAACCAAACCAAATGATTATAAAACCCTATGGGTTGGTTTCGGGTTGGGTTTTGGGTTTTCATCCATAAAACATGCATCTATAATAAAACTTTTATGCTATATAATCCACACACACACACACATATATATATATATCCGAATTCGAGTTCCATACCATATATGTTCATAACAATAATCGTTAAAAAACACTTTTCTAGGAAAGAAAACGTTAAAACTTGATAATTAAGAGTCCAACATCATATAGAGATAGTATATAAAGACCAATAGTCATACATAACCCTTCAAAAAAAAAAATAGTCATACATAAAAAAAAACATACACAGACTCTTTTTTCCGAAGAATGGTCAAAGAATCGTAGACGGAAAATGAAGTGATATCAAAGAAAATGAAGTGATATCGCAATATGATAACAAACACACACACACACACACACACACACACACGATATATATATATATATATATATATATATATATATATATATATATATATATATATACTAGTCAAAAAAATCCGTGCGATGCACGGAGAACGTTATATTTAAAAAGTAAACATCGAAGGAAAAAAATATGTTATGAAAAAATGTCGTGTTTAAACAAACTAACATATAAAAAAACGATTGTATCCATAAAAAACATAGAATAAATTTAATATGTGCAATACCGAAAAAAAAAAAGTCTAAATAATGACAACCACTTCGAACGTTAAAGCTACGAATCATCATCATAAAAGATGTATCATAAGATAAAGACAAAACCTTCCTTCCCATTAAAGTCCTAAGACAAAGCAAACCAAAAACTCATCAGAAAAAGACAACAACTTTCATTACATATGATATGCATATTTTTACTCACAGAAAAAGAGCTGTAAATTTGCTGTAAACCCATATTTTCAGAGAAGAATGGAAATATCTTCTCCTGTTGGTTTCTCCCCTTATTCTCATCAAACTATTCCAAGCAAGCCAAATAAATGAAATAAATGCATTCGTCTCAAACAAATCATGTCAGAATCCTAGCAATAAGAATCGATTCATGGTTATTACAAAAAAAAAAAAAAAACAACTAATTACCATAGCTAGAGCTTGAAACTGGCTGAATTTGTTGCTTCCAGTAAAGCACCAAAATAAAAATGAACATTTAAATGCGAAAAATTCCGATGTTCCGCTTACAATAATATAATTATGTATAAATTTCCACTTAAATTTCCATTTAAGTGGATAATTGCTAATTTTTCAAGTTACCTTCCAGACTAAAAGGTCGATCTCAAATTGGCGTCCAGAACAGGAAGAAATGGGTGCAATGGCACCCCCTAATGCAATATCATTGTTGGCTTGAACGAAGCCCGAACAAAGCAAGTTGTAACAATCCGTAGTTTGATAATAATCACACAAATTCACTCTATAGAAATTATTAATGACAATCTTGGATACACCTGTTTTTTTTTAGCCCACAAAAAAAAAAAACATATAATCATGTAGAATGTTAATGTTGTTTTTTTTTTCAGGTAATTATCACGGTAAAAAAAACTTGCCTGCCATCCAACTTCAATAGTGTTCAATTCGAAATCAAAACCACCTACAATTCCATATCTGGGCCAAGCTGAATTCAGTAGGCACTCCAATTTTTGGCTGCCAAACGTTTATGCCTGCATTTGTTCCAAAGTATTTGCCATTGTCTACATAGCAGCATACTAAAGAATTCAAAAAAAAAAAGTTAATAAATGATGGATTGAATATCCAAAATCTTCTTGAACATTGGTACCTCGTGAGCTTTTGAGTTGTCCGTGTTGAGAGTAACTTTCGGCATTGGAATGCTTCCGGAACTCTTCTTTCCAAATCGCTCCACAGAGTCCGCTCTCGCAAATATTCTTTCGTGGTTCTTCTTATCAGAATCGTTCCATCCGGACACCTACCATTCTTTTGCCATAGCTGTTGAATGATCGTCTCAAAATCACCAATATCGTTGTCTTCAAACATGGTGTTTTCGGTTAAATTTCTCTCGGAAAATAACTCTTCTGGATAAGAATTTGGCCTCATCTGTAAAATCACATACAAATTCACTTCCCCCAATGAGAACTATGAATTAATTAGAACCTTATTTTTAGTCGAAATCATATAGTCGAAATAAATATATGAAAATGTATAAAAAGGAAAAAAAAGAAAGCATATGCACCTGAATCGTATGATATCTGAGCAGATAGTAGAAACACATCAATAAAAGTACCATTCACATGAGATTATTCGTCAGGTGTGAATCCAGGCCGCCAAACCTTGCTCCGTGAATCTAAGAATAGAGTAATAATCAATAAACAGAATCAATAAACATACGATAAAACAATCACACACACACACACACAAAAACTTTTAAAGATGCTCATTCATTCAATATATAGTTGCAGAGCTTTTATTTTCTAGCCAACCATGTCAACAGCAACAATGTTCAGAAGTTCATCCAGATCTGTTGAAACTAACTGTTGAATAGCTTGTGAAGGGAAGACTACTTCTTTAAGTGTTGTTATGCTCCTTTGTGAAAGCGACAGCATAATATTAGAACCTTTAACGATTGTATTGGAAACCTCAAATGATAATATTGGGAGTTCATTGCTGTTGGCTGTTGTAACCGAAACAAATTTGCTACTTGGATTAAAGCCATTCACGGTGCTTCCAAGACTTTCTATTACTCCAGCAGCCTTCCCGAGTCTAGCTATTCCTAAAAGAGAACTGACATCTGAAACCTGTATAATTGTTACAATTTGTCTGAACAATTTTCTGAGATACCCATGAAATGAAAATTTTATGTTCATAGACATAGAGCCCTCCAATTGGAAGCTTGCAAGCATCATACCCAAAAAAATTGGCCTACCAGGGAAAGGAAAGAAACAAAAACAAAACTGAAATTTTACCTCGCTGTAAATATCAGAAGACCGGCCCTTTTTGCAAGGTTTATTAGTAAAATCCGTAGTCTATCTAAGAAACAATAAACAATGCCCATAAAAAAGGACATAAAAAGCTCCAAATTGGATCCCATAATTCTACCGATACCTTGTATCATTGTCATCATGTTTATCAATTGCAAAGCATGCCAACAAACTTGCTACACATTAGCTTCACAAACAGTAAGAACACAACAACCTACAACACAAAACAAATAGTAAGACTCTTCAGAAAATTGTGTAAGAATAGACAAAGCAAAACCATAACATGAAATATACAAAGTAATGAATTAAAGTACTGTGCATGCTCATGTAGAGACACTTAATGCATTCTGCTCAATAATGCAGAAAAGTTCTTTGCTATGCATTGAGATAAAACATCCGACAGAAAATCAAAGCAGAGATTTTTAACCAAAGCACAAACCCCACGCCAAACATTGAATGGCAAAAAACAGGAGAACTATGTATGACGCCTAGCATCATTTCTCTATACAATTAAGCTAGTAAAACATTGTAAATCCCTAAAGAACAATTAAAAATCTATGAATCCTTGAAAAATTAAAAAAAGATGAACTGCCCAATCATGTTCCGATATTGTGCCGACTTCATTCCGATTTAAGCCATCGCACAATAGTTTTAAGCTTCTCTCGTAATTGTTTTCGACAAAGAAAGTAGCAAATGGGAGGGTTAGAGAACCGAAATAGCTAATAAGGGATAAAGAAATGGTTTGAACGTGGGCAAATGGTTGAGGGGTTTGGTGGAACAGAAATGAGTAGTTAAACAGAAACACCATCACAGAGTTCAATAGTACAATCATCATTAAAAATTCCCTAAACCACTAACATACATGAATATCCTGAACCTAACACAGTGCATTCTCTCGATTAATCATAACATACTAACGGATATTGTTGCATTTTTTAGTTTAAACATGACAGCCTTCCTCAACTAACAGTGACATTGGCAACATACCTTGTAAACCAATGGCAGAGAAATCCCAGCAAGGCATCACAAAGTCCGCAAGATGCACACCATTCCATGGTGAATGAGCAATGCCTGGAAAGATAGAACCCGAATAATCCACAAACATCATCAGCTGAAAACAAAGACAGTTAAATAGATCCAATCACATCAATTGAAGAATATCAAGTCATACACAAACTGATGTCTATAATCACCCACTTCAATCTTTAACAATAAGAGAAATTCTGCATCAATGAAAAACGAATCTTGGACTGACAACTTCGTGCTGATTAAAAGCAGGATTCACTTGGCTCGAAAGCTCAATAGATTCGTATGTGGGCAATTATTAAGGAAGAAGAACAATAATAATGGTAAAAAAGAAAGGAAAAACGAAACGAGAAAGTGGAGGATTCATGAAGTTATAACTTGCAAATCAATTACTGCATTGAATAATTGGTTCATATCATCATTGTTAGCAATGTGATCTCTGCTTAAAATTTGCCTGATTTCGTGAGATTCACCTTCAAAATTTGAGTGAGATTAAATTTTTTCCGCAGAACGTAATGACGGTATAAACTCTGCATCAAAAGAGCAATTAGCATCAACAAAGCAAAATTAACACAGAATCACTTTCAAGAAAAAATTATGTCTCCAAAAATCGGTAAAGGTTCAAAATTGACATCAAAAGAGCAAAATCAATACGATTCACCTTCAAGAAGAAATAGTGATGATCCAATTGAGTCCACTATCAATACTTTTTCTAAGATTGAGATGCAAAGCCAACCAAAAAAAAATCAATTGGATCACAATGCTTTCGCCAATATTATATCAAAACCAATTAGATCAAAATGAATTGGATCAAAATGCTTTCTCCATAACTGATATGAAAACCAAATACTTTCGAGCATTCAAGAATATTTACCAATTCAAGCATAAGTTCCTTCCGAGACGGCGATGCTGGGATCAAAGCTTTTCCTCCGGCTGTTACTTTTGTTGCAGCAGCAAGAAGAAAATAATCAATTAACATAACAAAACCACTATGTTTTCTATTGCTGGGTTCTGAAAACAGAAAGAGAATTCCCACTTGTATAAGTCGTAACCTGCGAGAAAGTGGAGCAAATTGTTGAAGGTACGACACCTTTTCGAAAGACGACGACGCCATTCTCATGGTCCAGCTTTTGTGGATTTTGGGAGATGGTTCTTGAATGTCAATTTTGTGGATATGCATTTGCGAAAGAGAGGAGTTTGGAGATGAATGGATTGCGGGGAAGTTAGGGGAAAGTAGAATCGGGGAGGGTTATCGGAAAGCAGTCGTGAGGAGTTTTTTTTACACATTTTGTGGGCAGTTATCCGGAAGGAGATCGTGGAGGCAGACGCGTTAGGGTGAATTCATAAAATGATCCCTTGGCCCTAAATTTTTTCTACGAAGAAAACAAAACCTAGGATGAGATCCGCGTGTTTTGAAACTGCAATATACCCGCCCCCCTCCCCCCACACCCACGTAAACTGCAATATACCTAAACTGCAAATTCATTTCCCATGTTCCCACGTCCCACGTTTGCCTGGAAAAAAAATTCAAATACCAAAGTAGTAAAAGAGATAAGAGTGAAAGAAATTAAAAAAGAAATTTTAAGCTATCACCACTAATAAAAAGAAATTAACCAACCCACTATTACCACAACTTCCATTCTAACTCCCCACTATTCCATGATCCGTTTTTTAATTAGATTTATCTTTTATTTTTAGCGGGTTATCGGATATTGAAAACGGTTTTTGCGTGTATTTTCCGGGTCAATTAACGGGTAATTGGGTTAAAACCCTTCCTATATATATATATATATATATATATATATATATATATATATATATATATATATATATATATATATATATATATATATATATATATATATATATCGGGTTGGGTTGGGTCAACCCGAAAAAAATTTAACAAAAAACAAACCAACCCAAAATGGTTTTTGTTCGGGTCAAAAACCAACCCAAAAAATTTGAGTTTCAATTGGTTTGGGATTTCGGATTGGTTCGGTTTGGGTTTTGGGTTGGATCGAGTTTATTGGGTTTTCTGTTCAGCCCTAGCCCACACATTGCGATATAGACAATGCCTTACCAAGAATAACATGATGTTTAATCTTTGAACTACACAAATACGTTGATTATTAGTTGTTAACTAGCCACGTAAGTGATGTGGTTCTTGGTAGGATCTAGATTGAGATAGCAATGAAGTTAAGAGCAATGCCTAGTTTTCTTAGAGAATCAGCACCCTAAGAACCCTAAACGAGAATATCGCACAAAGAGAGCTCACCCCTTTGATAAATTCTCAAGTTGGCAAAATACCCAATCAGCAAGGCAAATACTAACTCACTTAAAATTCAATCACTGAATTTAAGAATTTGTAAATATTTCACTCAAAGTTGTCTTCAGATTCAAGGAAAATACAATGCCTTATATAGGCTACAAAGCTTGAAAAACTAAGGTGCAAATTCGATGTGGGAATAATGCACATCATACACGCCTTAAACTTAAAGAAGATGGGCTTTGGGCTTTTATCAAACTTAAAGGATATAGTTTTAAAACAGCCCACAAATAGAAATAGATCCAAACAGCCCATTTAATCCCAATTGCAACACAACAAGGATTTAATGGTTAAGGCTTCATCCTTCTTCCATGAAACGTGCTCTTTAAGACTTGTCAATATTAGATTCTTCGCAGCTTCTCGAACTTCTTCTTTTGTATTCTAGTGATTGGACCATCTCGAAGAACAAGTGGATCTTCATTTTGAATAGCATTCTGGTTCATATCATTCCCTCCCGGTTGGAAAGGATCTGTCCTCAGATCAAAAGAGGTGTCATAAGGAGACAAATCAGCAACGTTGAATGTGGGGGAAATGTTCCAATCCGGTGGTATGTCGATCTTGTAGGCATTGTTGTTTATCCTCTCAAGCACTTGAAAATGACCATCACCACGGTAATTCAGCTTGGACTTGCGTAGGGTTGGAAATCTCTCTTTGCATAGGTATAACCATACCCAATCTCCCGGTTGGAAAATGACCTCTTTGTGTCCCTTGTTAGCATTCTTCATGTAACTTTCGGTTGCTTTCACAACATTCAACCTTGCTTTTGCATGCAATTCCTTAACAAGACCAGCCTTTGCTTCTCCATCCAAGCTTACCTGCGAACCAGGAGGAAAGGGAACAAAATCAAACGGAGCCGCAGGTAAAAAACCATAAATAGCTCAAATGGTGCATATTGAGTGGCAGAATGTTTAGCACGATTATAGGCAAACTCGACATAAGGTAAACAAGACTCTCAGTTTGTTAAATTGCTTTTCACAACAGTCCGTAGGAGCTGTCCCAACACACGATTCACAACCTCCATTTGCTCATCAGTTTGTGGGTGAAAAGCCGTGGAGAATAAGAGATAAGTACCCATACGCATCCATAATACCCTCCAAAAATGACTCACAAACTTAGTATCACGATCACTCACAATAGTTCTAGGAACACCATGCAAACGTACAATTTCCTTAAAGAACAAATCAGCAATATATGAAGCATCATTATTTTTGTTACATGGAATAAAATGAGCCATTTTGGAAAAAAGATCAACCACCACAAACACAGAATCTTTACCATTCCTAGACCGAGGCAACCCTAAAACAAAGTCCATAGAAATGTCGGTCCAAGGAGATGTAGGAATAGGTAGGGGAGTGTATAATCCATGGGGCTGAAAACGTGATTTAGCATGTTTACACACAAGACAAGAGGCACAAAACTTAATCACATCAGATTTCATACATGGCCAAAAGAAATGTGTCTTCAACATGTCTAAAATTATCCACACCAAAGTGTCCCATCAAACCACCCCCGTGTGACTCCGTCAAAAACAACTCATGCATGGAGGAACATGGTATACACAACTTATCACCTTTGTAAAGAAACCCATCATGCACGGAATAATCAGGCAAAGTAGATGACGGACACTTAGCAAATATATCTCCAAAATCCAAATCAGTAGCGTATAAGTCCTTAATACTCTCAAAGCCAAGCATCTTAGTTTGCAATGATGTAATCAAAGAAAAACACCTAGACAAAGCATCCGCAACAATGTTTTCTTTACCCTTCTTAAACTTAATGATATAAGCGAATGACTCAATGAATTCAATATAGCAGATATGTCGTTTACTCAACTTACCTTGCCCCTTAAGGTATTTTAAAGACTCATGGTCCGTATGGATGACAAATTCACGAGGCCTAAGGTAATGTTGCCAGTTTTGCAAACAACGAATCAAGGCATAAAGTTCTTTATCATACGTGGAGTAATTCAAATGAGCACCCTTTAACTTCTCACTAAAATATGCTACTGGATGATTTTCTTGAATGAAAACACCACCCACACCGACACCCGATGCATCACATTCTAATTCAAACATCTTATCAAAATCGGGTAAAACAAGTATAGGTGCTGAAATGAGTTTAAGTTTTAAAGTTTCAAAAGACTCCCTGTGACGATCTTCCCAAATGGCACATTCTTCTTGACCAACTTAGTCAATGGGGCTGTGATGGTGCTAAAGTCTTTCACAAGTCTCCGGTAGAAGCTAGCTAAACCGAGGAAACTTCGAACATCAGCCACGGATTGTGGTTCAGGCCATTCCTTGATTGCGTGAATCTTCTCCTGATCAACTTCAACGCCCTGTTCACTAACCACAAAACCAAGGAAAACAATACGATCCATGCAAAACTCACATTTCTTAAGGTTAGCATACATTTTAGCACGCCTAAGAGTATCATGAACAACTTGTAAATGCGCAACGTGATCCTCAAGTGTGGTGCTATAAATCAGGATATCATCAAAATAGACTACCACAAAGTGACCAATAAACTCTCGCAAAATCTCATTTATCAAGCGCATGAAAGTGTACGGTGCATTTGTAAGACCGAATGGCATAACTAACCACTCATAAAGACCAAACTTAGTTTTAAAGGCTGTTTTCCACTCGTCACCCTCACGAATACGTACTTGGTGGTAACCACTTTTTAAATCAATCTTTGTAAAGAATTTACTACCGTGCAACTCATCAAGCATATCATCTAACCGAGGAATAGGATAGCGATACTTTACCGTTATATTGTTAATAGCACGACAGTCGGTGCACATCCGCCATTCACCACTTTTTTTTGGAACCACGATGACGGGTACCGCACAAGGACTCAAAGACTCACGGATCTTACCCTCTTCCAACAGCTCCGTCACTTGCCTTTGAGTCTCCTTCATTTCAGTTGGATTGGCCCTATAGGCTGGTCGGTTTGGAAGAGTAGCACCTGGTACCAAATCAATTTGATGCTCCACACCTCGTAGTGGTGGCAAACCACTTGGTTCCTCCTCCGGAAAGACATCGGAATATTCCTACAAAACTGAGCATACAACACTTAGGGAGAGTAGATGTCAAATCAGATATAGAAAGTAAACAATGGGGAGAGGGGTCGAAAGCCTTGAAATAAATGAGAAAAACAAATTTACCATCATTTATAGTCTTAGTAATTAAACTATACTTGGTAAGAAAATTGTGTTTCACACCCTCACAAACTTTCTTTTCAACTTTTATTTTACCCTCGTGTTTAGAAACTCCCATATCCTCACGAAGCTGCACCATCCTTTTTGCTCCCTCATTTGGAAATAAAACACCCTCCCTCGCATTTGAATTTTCGACTTTTCTTTTGCCCTCAAAATGTTTCAAATCACCCTCATTTTTTTTTCTCTCCGAAACAACTTTCTTTTCTTCGACTTTACGTCCCTCTTTATTATTTTTTTCCTCACAAAACGCAGCAGCTGGTCTAGTTTTAGCCATACGTATATGTTCAGCATGTGCTTGAGCCGGAGTCATCGAATGCAACGTAATAGTATCACCATTCAAAGGTAAACTCCATGTATTAAACGACCACTATAAGATGCATCCTTATCATATTGACATGGCCTTCCCAACAATAAGCGTGTAACAAACAAAGGCACCACATCACATAACACTTCATCAACTAATTTACCCACACGAAATTTGATAAGTGCTTGGGCAGCCATATTCACTTCACCCACATCATTCATCCATTGTAAACTATATGGTTGGGGATGTGGTAAAACAGCAATATGAAAGTCTTTAACAAGAGTTTGGCTCACCAAATTCACACAACTAGCCTAGTCAATGATATAGTTGCAAGTGCGGCCCACAATGCCACAAGTTGATTGAAAAATATTTTCTCGCTGAACTGAATCCTCCAATTTTGTACGAATAGCCAAAGTCTTGCGAATCACATAACAAGCACCATAATCATCGGTAGCATTTGCATCAAAAAATCCACCTTGCACATCAGCAGCATCGTTGGTCTCATCCCCTCCGAATGGGATTCATAGTCATCACGGGGTAAAGGCTGCCCCAAAACAGTCATAGTACGTTTATTAGGACAACTGGCTGCATAATGACCCTTCCCTTTGCATTTGAAGCATTCAATATCCCTAGAACGCCCCACCTCAGCTTTACCTTTGTTAGCACTCAATATCTCGTTTATTTTACCTTTGTGAACATTTGATTTGAACCCACCTTCAACTTTCTTTGCAAAATTAGGATTGGATGATCCGCCTTGTTGGAAAGACGGTGTAAAAGAGCTGCGATACCCAAAAGTTTTATTTGATCTAGCACGCTCCTCTTTTCGAGCTTTCAGCCTCCGTTAACCATAAGAGCTCCATTTAACATCTCCGGTAGAGTTTGGTAATTTTGCAACTCAACTTGTCCAACAATATCATCACGTAAACCACAAAGAAAACGCTGCATAGTTATGTCCTCAGGTTCAATAATGTTTGCCCGAAGCATCATGAATTGCATCTCGTCATGAAATTCCTCAACCGTACTACCCGATTACGATAATTGCTGAAGTTTATATCCTTGGTCCCGAAAATAATGATTCAGTACCCATTTCAGCCGCATATGCTCCGTCAAAAGAGTCCAACTATTGATAGGTGGTTCACCACATCGTCTACGTGTCTCTTGAAAACTATGCCACCAACTCATAGCATAATCCGTAAACTTCAAAGTTGCAATTCGAGCCTTCTTAGCATCACTATAATTATGAACCGAAAAAATTTGATTCATTTTCATTTCCCATGCCAAGTATTTTCCCGGATCAGCCTTACCATCAAAAGAAGGGATTTTATATTTCAATCCACGCAAATCATCATCGGCAATAGCAGGTTGTTCATACTCATCTTCCACGTCACTAACATGTCCTCCTCCATTCTTTCCATCATAACCACGGCCTCCATTACCACGGCCTGCAAAACCACGTCCACCATTACCTCTCCCACGTCCACGACCCCTACCGTGTCCAATACCATGTTCTTGGAACAATTCTGCCATTTGATCCGCTAAATTTTGTTGCATTTGTTCAAAACGTCTCATCAACTCACCATGAACAGCCTCGGTATGAACACGTAATCTAGCTTCAAAAGCCTCTTCCTCCGATGTACCCATTAACTCTCATGCTTGCACTCACCCTCAACACTTGCCTTAGGGTATTTGCAACCGTCAAATAAATCAAAAGAAAGAGCAAACCGGATAATTCCACAAATAGGGACCTAAGTCACCAATTCACTTAATCAAACTAAACAAGGAAAGGAATGCACAAAAGAGGTTGGAAAAGATTGGTAGAGATTGATATCCAAGTATGGAACAAACAAGGTAAACAAAGTCGTGCACCACAAACACTATAAATGAACAACTACTAATATCTTTTCTTTTTTTTTTTATAAACACACGGCCTTTTTTTATTTTTTTTTAATTTTAATTCACGGCCTGATTCTTGGTTTTTTTTTATTTTTTATTTTAGAACAACACAACTCTTGATAATTTAGCAATAATTGATGCAAGATAAAAATAACTACACCCTGAATGCACTTAAATAAGGAGAAGGTGAAAAGGTTTTAAGTTACACAAATGGGAAATCCAGCTTGGGGGGGTTGGGGAAAATTGGTGAAATTGTTAGGTAGAAGACAAGAAGATGATGAAGATGATATGAATATTTCAATGAAAAACTTGAAGATATGAAGAAACCTTGAAGAAACACTCAAAGAAGATGAACAGTCATGATTTTTTTTAGGTAGATTTTCTAGAAAAACTATGAAGAACACAAGCATATAACATAGATTCAGCACTTAAACAAGCAAGAACATATACAAATTGTCCGAATTTTTTTCTAAACATGCGTTATATATATATATATATATATATATATATATATATATATATATATATATATATATATATATATATATATATATATATTATATAAACGAAATGAAAGAAAGAAAAAAAAATGAAGAACAAGGATATTTGATACCTCAATCCCTAGGCTCTGATACCAATTGATGTGGTTCTTGGTAGGATCTAGATTGAGATAGCACAATGAAGTTAAGAGCAATGCCTAGTTTTCTTAGAGAATCAGCACCCTAAGAACCCTAAATGAGAATATCGCACAAAGAGAGCTCACCCATTTGATAAATTCTCAAGTTAGCAAAATACCCAATCAGCAAGGCAAATACTAACTCACTTAAAATACAATCACTGAATTTAAGAATTTGTAAATATTTCACTCAAAGTTGTCTTCAGATTCAAGGAAAATACAATGCATTATATAGGCTACAAAGCTTGAAAAACTAAGGTGCAAATTCGATGTGGGAATAATGCACATCATACACGCCTTAAACTTAAAGAAGATGGGCTTTGGGCTTTTATCAAACTTAAAGGAAATAGTTTTAAAACAGCCCACAAATAGAAATAGATCCAAACATCCCATTTAATCCCAATTGCAACACAACAAGGATTTAATGGTTAAGTTTTCATCCTTCTTCCATGAAACGTGCTCTTTAAGACTTGCCAATATTAGATTCTTCGCAGCTTCCTCGAACTTCTTCTTTTGTAATCTAGTGATTGGACCATCTCGAAGAACAAGTGGATCTTCATTTTGAATAGCATTCTGGTTCATATCACTATGAGTATTCAAGAAACCCCCTCACATCTACAACTCTCTTTCCTAGAACATGATGGGAATCAAATTGTAGTGTATTTCTTATACGAGATTACCTCCTTTTACGAGTTATTCATGGTTATTTTGGGCTATTATGGGTAGTATATGAACGATATTCACTTATATGCATGTTTCAAGACTAATGACGTTTTCGTCCTAAAAACTCGTGTTTTATGTGGATTTCATTACGTTTCCGTCAATGTATATTATGCCTTGGTGTTCGTGTCTTTGTTTTCAGGCTTATATTGATGTATAAGGTCGAGAATAAGGAAGAGAGTCTCGAGAAAGAACGAGATTTGGGGCCAAGGAGGAGAAAAGAGTGAAGAATCATTGATGAAATCTGAACCATTCATTTCAGGGGAATTTTGGTCACACTTGGAGACATTTCCAGGAAGAGTTGTCTTGATGAAAGTTGTAGAGAGTTGAATCAGATTTCCTACGCATTTTGAATCATCTCATTTGGAGCCCTATAAGTGAAGTTATTATGAAAATACTGAAGCCTACCCCAAACTAGCGTTTGGCCAGCTCAAACTGGCGTTCACATGATACTGAAAGTTGGGTTTTCAGGCAAACTAGCGTCCAAATCACCTCAAACGCACGTTTGGATGGGTTCGGCCCGACTCGTATAAGGCAAACTGGTGTTTGCAAGGATGCAAACTAGCGTTTGGCCCCGACAACATCAGATTCGCCGTACCTGTCCATGAATCTTTATTTTGACCCATCTTGGAGGCATTTTATGGCCAAGTCGTCTTCATTAAAGTTGTATGGAATTGAACATGCTTTCTAACGCATCTTGAATCGTCCAAATCGGAGCTATACACAAAAAGTTATTGCTGATTTACTGAGGACAGGAGACAAACTAGCGTTTGCCAAGGCACAAACGGGCGTTCAAGACCGACGGCATCAAATTTTCGACCTACATTATAAATACACAGCTCATTCAGCCCCTATTTCATCCTGGACGACTTTGGGCATCTTAGGGGCGATTTTAGGGCGGTTTTTGAGTAGTTTAAACACCCTTTGATCCCCATATTCCATAGATTAATTCCATTGATTCTACATACTTTTTATTAGATTAAATTTCTGTTTCAACACCAAAGATTCGACTTTTAGCGCAGTACCTTTACTCAATATTCAAGGTTTGATTTTTATGATGATTATGCTTTCGTTTATTATTGTTCTTAGTATAATTTCCTTTAATTACTTCGTTGTTAGTATGATTATGAGTAGCTAAAGTAGTTGTGTAGCCGAATTATGTGAAAACGGGTGAAAATCCCAAATGGGGATGAGATGGGAGTTGTGTAGCGCTTAATTAAACGTTTGTATGATGAATTCATGTTTTAAAACTTGTTTTGATTGTTTTAATAGCTTTGAATGAGATTGACAACCTTGTTCACTGTTACACACACATCGAGCTTATATATGTATTTAATGTTAGATTGATTGTTAACACTAGACATAGCCTTGATTGTTAGATTGACAACCTAGCTAGACGTTAGGACTATGCCTATGTGAGGTTCTTATTAGTTTCATGAGCGGCTCATTATTCTGGTCAACCAGGTTAGGCGAGTTAGCTTTCTAAAGGGAGGGTTAATAAGCCTAGTATAGGGGGTTAAGCGAGAGTTGTTCAGACCTTAACGCAAGAATAAGGAGTTGACACCCGTGGATGTCATATAAACTGAATTGGATTGGTAGGTCGGTTAAGACACACTCCTTGTCAAGTCTTTCATGTGGGGTAAAAGTAACATGTTGGATCGTAGTTCGGCTATGCCTTTTAATCACCTAGATAAATCCGTTAGAATAATATTTATTTTATGCATTAGCTATAATACTTTTCACTTAATATTGACCTGAACCAAGTTTAGACGTCGACTTTGGTACTTCACTATTATTCCCCGTGGATTCGACCTTGAAACCACTATACTACCGTTGACCCGATACTCTGTCGGTTAAGGTTAGCGGTTAAGTATTTTGCTATCAGAACACTAGACACGGACAAGGCCTAGCACATTCCATAGACAATGATGAATACTAATTCATCAAAGCACAAGCCAAGCATACTTTTCCGACGGTCCCGAACTTCAACTCTTAAGAAGAGTACATTCGGTGCCGGAACTAAACGCATCAGAAGCTTAATCATAGCTTGTTCATGTTCATTTAATGTTATCATATCAAGATATAACAATTAAAACTGAACTCGGGGCTTAAAACACATCATATCACAAAACTGGCCCAATGCACAATACGCACGCATTGAGCTGACAACTTGTTTCTGCTGGAGCAATGCGTACGTATTATCTCTGAATGCGCACGCATTAAACAACAGAATCACAAACCAGACATCCTGTTCAAGCAATGCTTACACATTGCCCATCAATGCGCACGCATTCGGCGTAAATTCACCCCAACTTACAATTTTCTGCACTTTAACAATTCCCAAACCATTCCAAACATGTTCATCACCAAAATACACATCAAAACAGAGAAAAGTAGTCTTTACACATACTATTACACCTTGTATTACAACAACGACAACTAACATGACTTCTAACCATAAATCAAACCCAAAACACAACCTTAACATCATAAGACCTTATTTAAACTTTAGGAAGATCCTCTTACTTGATTAAAGCAATTCCCAAAGCACAACTTGAAAGAAACCTGCAGCACTTCCCCAAACTTCAACCAAAACCTATGTTGATCAACAATTTAACTACAATTAATTGTGATCACGGTTTCTAAACAACGGAATCTATGAATCAAACCATACGATGCCTTGAAACTTGACCGATCCTTGACAAAACCATAGTTAGGGCTAGATTCATACCTTTTCAAAGTTCCAAATTTTCTGTATCATAAGGACGCCCTCATGTTGCTGATTCTGAATCTTCAATCGATTCTGAAAATCTTCCAATACCTTGTGAGAATTTTGAAGAAATATCTTTGCCTTCCCTTTCCAATTTGGAGAGGATACGGTTTGACTCTTCTATCTGACAAACTTCCTGACAACCTCTTTATGACATGGGACGTTTTATTTCCCAAATAAAACCTCCCACTCCCTTATTTCTTTTAACTTATACCCCAAAATATTAATTAATAAAATAAATATAATATTACGTTTTTGCAAATTGACACGTCTGCCCTTTTCCGAAAATCGGAATATTACAAAATTCTAGAGATATTATGCAAATATTCTGTAATTAATCACCATCACGCTAAAATTACTCCCCATTCTTCTCCCTTACCCTGCCTCATCTCCTTCAACCATGTCGGATAATCACAACGTCTCCTCTGACCCACCACAAACCGGTACAACCACCCATTATGCCACCTTCACACCCTCATCTAACATTTATATCACCATATTGACTAGACAAAACTCTCACTTATGGAAGGCTCAGCTTCTCCCATATCTTAAAGGTCAAGGTGTTTTAGCTTTGTCGATGGATCCATCCCCCTGCCGCCGCAAACCACCACTGATGATGCCGGAAAAACCATTCCCTATCCGGAATTTCAAACCTGGTCCAAGCAGGATATTTTAATCCTTAGTACGATTACATATTCTCTCTCGGATGAAGTGTTAACCCAAGTTTACACTGCCATCTCAGAACAAAATTAGCCTCCTCCCAAATTGGTTCGGCTCAGAACGGAATCAACCTCATCTCGCAAAGGAAAACTCACCGCCACTGAATACTATGTTCATATTAAGAGATTGACCGAAGAATTGGCCATTGGCGGCCACCCATTGACGCCCGACGACAATATCGCCTACCTTCTTGCCGGATTGGGACATGACTTTGATTTCCTTGTAATAATGGTGTCGGCCCGCTCAGCTATCACCCTAGATGAGGTATATTCACTCATCTTGACCATTGAAACCAGAATACAACATCACCGGCTGGTTTTGGTGGTTTTGGTTCCTACACAGCCGCTACCTAGCTCAGCTCCAAGCGCATCAAACTTCACCCATGGTCCGATCAATTTCCTGTCTAACAGAGGCAACGGTGGTTCCAATAATATCCGGGGAAAGGGGGTCTTATCGCTTCTCCAACTCTTTCAACCAGTATCCTGCTCAAGCCTTAGCCACCTCATCTCCCTCCACCACCAAGTGGAATCAACGTCTGGGGATCTGCTCTCATCCTGTCCTTTGTGAAGCTTTGAGTCATATTTCTATTTTTGTTCCAAATAAAGCACCTGATAATGTGGTGCACCTTGTCAATTGGCAAAAATTCACTGTCAACCTTTACATATTTCTGAATTTACATCTTGATAACGCTCAAAATGGTACCAATAATTATACCTTTATTCACCCCGAATTCTGCTCAAGAGAGGATAAATAGGCTCGTTATTATATGGAATATATGTTAAATGCTATGTGAGTGTTTCTAGGATCGTAATTATACATCTATGCTATTTTCCCAAAGATTTGGTACTATTTTGTCTCGTTTTGCATGTTTTATAGGATGTATCGAATCTGGAGCATTGTAGAATGGATCTGGACCGAAAGAAGTGCATTGGGCTGAGTAATTGAAGTCCAAGAAGAAGCCTGTTGAAGAAAAATGAGAAAAGTAGGCCGGTAACCCGAAGTTTAGGCCCGGTAAACCGGCGACTTGTTCGACACGAAACTATTCTGTCGCATTATCTAGGTCGGTTAGGGTTTTAGAGAGTCTTAAGTCGGTCATTGTATCTATATAAGGCCGCATTAGCTGATTATTCTATAAGCACTCAATTATATTCAATTTTATTATACAAATTTGATGAAATAAAGTTTTCTTAAGCTTTGGAGAGTTGTTTTCGGTTTCCTCCCTTCTTCCATCATCTCTAGCTTGAGTACATCGAGCTAGATCTCCATTGTTGAAGGTATGAAGCTTTGAACGTTCCTTTATTGTCTTCAATATGGTAGATCTGTTCGTATTTATGTGTTTTAGTTAATCTGCATGATTAAAGACCCCATAATTTACTTCTTTTAATTGTATTGAGCAATGTAGATCCAGAAATTAGGAAAAGATGACATCGGTAACCCGACGGTCTATACCGGTTTACTGAGGCAATATTTAGAAAACCTAAACTGGGATTCACTACAGCTACGTTGATCGACAGGTTTATTAACAGTAGGATAGATCTAGTCAATCTGCTTATTGTAATCGTAAATTAACATGAAGGACTGTTAGTGAAGTGTTAATTAGGACATAGTCTAGAATGGACCCTAGGAACGTGCTGGTCAATGTTAACAGCTGTCTAGGCGGGTTAGCGGTATGAGTTAGCGCTCAATATCGGCGCTTCTAGTTCTTTATGCGTATGGGCTATTACGGACCAATTAAGGAGGGTAGCTTGCGGAAAGATTGTCTACTGCCATTGTCGGAGTAGATAAGAGTAGGAATTGCACCCGTAGCTGATAATGATAATTAAAACAAAAGTTCGCGATTAATCTAAGGAAATTATGTGGGGAAGTAAACATAACGATTAACTAATCCAAGTTAGTAGATCGGTGAGGAGAGGGAGAGGAATACCATGTTTGTTTTCTTTTATGTTATTGTTGGTCAATGACCGCCTCTATGTTGCTTCTTAATTAGGTTAGAATCGTTTATACTTATAGTTGCATTGTCTCTGTGGGATCGACCTTGACTCGCATTTACTATACTACGATGTACCTAGTATTCTTGCTAGTAATATCGACGTTAGTGACTTACACGCGATCAAGATTTTTGGCGCCGTTGCCGGGGACAATGACCAATTGTAAATATAAACGTTTTAATTCTAATTAAGAAGTCGTTTTCATTTTATTTTATTTTATTTTGAGTCTTGAGTCGTTCTGTATCAAACCCGCATTGTTAAACTGCCCGAAAAAGAAATTTCGGGGCCGGTTTACCGTGGCTAACCCCTGGGTTACCGAGGCCTGAAAAATTGATTTAGTACGCTCCCGTTATTCGTGTTATTCCCTGTTGATTTTAGTTAGTAGGTCCGCAGCAGTTGGGATCACACCCAACTGAAGCGGAAGTTGCTGACCTTTTCCTTGTTTTATTTTGTCTTTTCGCAGGAAGATCAGAACACCTCAGAAATTCGATCAAATCAGAGTTGAAAAAGAGCAAACAAGCCAAACAATATTCCTAGAACAATATTGAACATCACACCGATTTCCATGTACCCTGGGTCTGAAGCAAAAGAGCATTATGAAGCTATAAAGAAATGGTTGGAAAATGAGAACGAAGCAATCAAGCAAGAGCCTGAAGAGAACTTAAATGAGTATAGTACGTATCGTCCAGGTGAGTTCCCTTGTGAGTTAATTGATGTATCGTCTTCGGATTATGATTCTGATGATCCTGACATGATGTTTTCCGAGCCTGAGGATTACCCAGACTCAGACACCGTGGTAAAGTTAGGAGACCCTGGCACGTTCAGACTCCCGATTTCTGTTAATGGTATATCAGTAGGATTAGGTCTCTACGACTCTGGCTCGAGTTGCAACATTCTACCATTTTCCCTCTGTCAAAAGATCAAGCTTCCGGTCGTAATGAATCAAACCAGGACCATGACTTTCGTTGATAGAACTAGAGACATGCCTGCTGGTCTGCTTAGAAAGTGTACAATTAAGGCAGGAGGGTTCACATATCCTATTGACTTCACGGTCATAGATGTACCTAGGACCCAAGTGCCCCAGTTTTGTTAGAAAGACCTTTCTTAGCGACAAGTGGGGCGGTTATGGATTTTGATAATGGGGAGATTACTCTAAGGTTGAATAATGACGCTGGTATCTTTTAAGATCTTAGAACCCCTAGAAAACCGACCAGAAAGTTGCAAGATGACGTATGCTTTAGGAAAGGTGGAAATTATGGAGATCGAGGGGCATAAGAATAGAGAGGTTGTAGTAGAAACCATTGAGCAAGAATTTATGAGACTAATACTGAGAGAAAGAGAGGAAAAGGACCACGACAAGATGCTCACGGAAGCTAGTCCTTCCATGTTGCGTAGTGAATGAGTTGAGCTAAAAGTGGAAAACATGGAGTCCTTGGGTTCAAAGTCTAAATCTTGATGCAGAGGCAGACCTAGAACGCAAGCTAAAAGAGAGAGGCATGCTAGGAAGAGAGCTCAAAAAGGTTCTATAAAGGTACAAGCCTCTGGAGCAAAAGTTTGGCTAGTTAAAGCTCCAACCCTTGTATGATAGAAGATCTGAGGAAAGTCGAGCTGGCGACTATAAACTCAGAACTAATTCTTTAAACCGTTAGGTAGATTAGGAATGAATAAAAGTACCCAGATGAAGGGACGAGATTTTTTTCATACTACCGCACCCTTAGGTTTGAAACCGAATGGTTGTGGAAAGGTTTTTTTTCACTCGTTGTGGATTCTAGTGAAGTAGGTTAGGTTTTGTGTCGGAAATGGCAATGGAAAGAGTAAAAGTCTAGTCAATTTGAGATCATAATTGAGCAGAGAGGTTGAGCAAAGTGTGCAGTGAAGGCGGACAAAGAATCTAGGGAAAAAGAACCCCCAGTATCTCAAGGGTAACCTCCGGTTTACCGAGGTTGGTTTTTCAAATTTTTGAACGTCAGGTTGTAAAGCTGAATTCTTAGAGGCACGTGGAGGACACACGTTGCACCAGATACGGTCAGTCAGCAGAAACGCCACCCTTTTTCCCTCTTTTCAAATTTTCATCATTTCCCACACTCCACCATAACTCCACCTCAATCCCATCAATCACCTCCTCAAATCCCTCACCCTAATAACTTCTCTACCCACTATCCCACTAAAACCATCCACATTCACTCCCTTCTTCCTATTTAAACCACCCCTTCACCACCATTCTTATCATTCCATCTACTATCATCCCCTCAATTCATCTAATTCTTCCATTTCTTCCTTCTTCATATATTTCGGCCACCATCACCATCATTATCACCCCCAAATCACCACCATAACCAAACCATTTCCTTCCATTTTTTCCAAACCCTAAACACCACATCCAACACCCCTGTTGCTGATTTGTCTTGCTGCTGCAATAGTGAAGTGCTGCAGTTCTTCTTCTTATTCCACTACCAGAAGCACAGTCCCAGAAAAAAATCAGAAAATTTCTAGCCGGTAAACCGTACCCTACCTCCTGTTTACCGAGGGTTATTTTTCATAATCAGCTTCAGTATCAGGTTGTATTATCATCCAGGATGAGTCCTAAGCGTAGCCGGTCGCTGTTCGTCCCAGTGGTTATCAGACAGTCTATGGAGATGCCAACCTTTTGAGAGATGGGGTTGCGCAGTTCCATTCTTTAGCTATCTACGAGTCTTTCCGAGGCCATTAGAACGCAAGACCAGTGGCTCGAGAACGAGGGGTCGATTTGGACGATTGCGGCTTGATCTTTCCTGGAGCCCTACAAGCACAAGATATATTGGACATGGCTGAGGCACCGGCCCGGTTCAACGCCACGGTGGTAAGAGAATTCTATGCATATGTTTCGCATAACCCCAGAGCCACTTATGCTATGGTTCGCGGTATCAAGGTTGACTTCTCTATCGAGCGGATCAACGCTCATTTTGGGGTTAGACATCCACCGGTGGGCCCGGATGAGTACACATCCTCGAGCAATACTGAAGATCTTGAGAGGATGGAGATGATAGCTGAGTACTTTGGGGTGCAATGGAAGCGCAATCCTACTGGAGCCCCCACCATCTTCCTAGAAAATGAGTTATCGTGGGACCGGAAGATGGTTAATAGATTTGTTTGTGCCCGCCTGCTACCGACCAAGCACACGGTCTCCGTCACCACCAAGAGGGCGGAATTGATGTTTTATCTGGAGCAGGGATCTCCAATCAACATCGGTCTTCTAATGCATAGCCGTATTCACGAGCTTGCTGCCGCTTTTGAGCGCGAGCTGTTACCAACGGGCCGATGATTGATATGTTTTCTTTGAAGGACGAGGTAAAGATGCTCGTCAGTGATGATTGGGAAAACCCTGAGCCGAAGCTCAGTTCGCAGTCAGTTTCAAGAGTACAAAGACGGGTTGGACGAGCTGAAAGGGAGCGTACTCTGGTGCACGGAGCACCGAGGACTCAGAGAGCCTTGCTTGAGGAGCACTCGTGAGAGATTGCGAGTCTGCACCACAAGATGGATAGGATTATCGATTACTTTGGCATACCTTCCTCGACCCCACCACCTAGGACTGCCCCTCGTCATGGAGCCTCCTCTTCAGCCGCCGTTGCCTCCAGTTCTGGTCCACCTCCCGGTTTTGAGCATAGAGACGACTGGGAGGACTATTCTGTCGAGGACTAGATTTTATCTCTTTTTTGTTGTTTTCCCTTTGGTTTTTTTTTTTGTTTTTTTTATTTCCTATCTAGTTGATGTAGCAGAATTTTATAATATAATGATTTTGTCGGCTTAAATTGTTTTGGAGTTATTTATTTTCTCTTTTACTGCCGCTATTTGATTATACAGTTTCTTGTCACCACTATTCTTCTTGGTTTGCTTGAGTTATTTAGCGCAGATTCTTCATGGACTACTTACATGAGCCCGATGATTTGTACGACGATCCGATTCTTCTTTGGTTCCACGCTTAACCGAACCTAAGTTCCTTTTCATTTTTATTTTCCATCTTACACATTGGGGAGAATGTTTCGATTATGTGGGGGTAAGGAACGTCACGTAGCTTCTTAGCATTATATTTCGTGAATTGCATGATTATCCCGATTCTCTCTGATGCACGATTCACCACTTAGACTTTGATTCGTTTCGACAGAATTTTGAAAAAATTAGGATATCTTTGATCTTTTCAAGTTAATTGACTTCATCTTTGTTTTACTTTGTACGAGTGAGAGTAAATGCCCACTTCTGAAGTAATGGCGTATTAAGCGCATATTCTGTTATGAGCCACCATTTTAAGCACGTATAACTCACTTCCCTTGGTGTGTAGTCGATAGCATATTGCTTTGACTAGAGTTGACCCTGGCTTCATCACGAATCATGTTCCACCAACGCTTAGAAGGGCAAAGGAATTTCGGATTCGGTAGTTTATCATGAGTGGGGCCATGAGGATAGATAAATCAATTAGAGTTTACCCGCCAAGAAAGAGAAGTGCATTGAAATATATACATTTATAATCTCTTTGGCAATATCTTAGTCGATGGAGCGTAAGACGCACGACTTTTGCATAGACCGATAAACGTGAGCCTAAGAGTAATATATGCTCGGTTCTCGATCCGCCTTGCCAGCTCAATTAATTAATGAATAACATGTTCGAGACTGGTTAGTTCGACTATGGTTGATGTAATGTGAGATTGTCTGCATTACTAAGCGGTTGTGAAAGTTATTGCACACACACATTGGCTCATGACATGAATATTGTTTAATGCGTTACTGATGAATATGAGTGGCATGATCTTGATCTTGACTTTGTGAGGCATAGTTGTTTTTAATTGACTTATATACTGATCAGGGATGTTGTTTTCTTTTCGCCTTTTTGCTCGGGACGATCAAAAGCTAAGTGGGGGTAGTTGATAACGCTCTAAATGGTACCAATAATTATACCTTTATTCACCCCGAATTCTGCTCAAGAGAGGATAAATAGGCTCGTTATTATATGGAATATATGTTAAATGCTATGTGAGTGTTTCCAGGATCGTAATTCTGCATCTATGCTATTTTCCCGAAGATTTGGTACTGTTTTGTCTCGTTTTGCGTGTTTTATAGGATGTACCGAATCTAGAGCATTGGAGAATGGATCTGGACCGAAAGAAGTGCATTAGGCTGAGTAATTGAAGTCCAAGAAGAAGCCTGCTGAAGAAAAAGAGAAAAGTAGGCCCGGTAACCCGAAGGCTAGGCCCGGTAAACCAGCGACTTGTTCGACACGAAACTGATTCTGCCGCATTATCTAGGTCAGTTAGGGTTTTAGAGTCTTAAGTCGGTCATTGTATCTATATAAGGCCACATTAGCTGATTATTGTATAAGCACTCAATTATATTCAATTTTAGTATACAAATTTGATGAAATAAAGTTTTATTAAGCTTTGGAGAGTTGTTTTCGGTTTCCTCCCTTCTTCCATCATCTCTAGCTTGAGTAGATCGAGCTAGATCTCCATTGTTGAAGGTATGAATCTTTGAACGTTCCTTTATTGTCTTCAATATGGTAGATCTGTTCGTATTTATGTGTTTTAGTTAATCTGCATGTATAAAGACCCCATAATTTACTTCTTTTAATCGTATTGAGCAATGTAGATCCAGAAATTAAGAAAAGATGACCTTGGTAACCCGGCGGTCTATACCGGTTTACCGAGGCAATATTTAGAAAACCTAAACTATGATTCACTACAGCTACGTTGATCGAGAGGTTTAATTAACAATATGATAGATCTGGCCAACCTGCTTATTGTAATCGTAAATTAACATGAAGGACTGTTAGTGAAGTGTTAATTAGGACAAAGTCTAGAATGGACCTTAGGAGGTGTTGGTCAATCGACAGCTGTCTAGGCGGGTTAGCGGTATGAGTTAGCGCTCAATATCGGCAGTTCTAGTTCTTTATGCGTATGGACTATTACGGACCAATTAAGGAGGGTAGCTTGTGTATAGATTGTCTACTGCCATTGTCGGAGTAGATAGGAGTAGAATTTGCACCCGTAGCTGATAATGATAATTAAAACAAAAGCTCACGATTAATCTAAGGAAATTATGTGGGGAAGTAAACATAACGACTAACTAATCCTAGTTAGTAGGTCGGTGAGGATAGGGAGAGGAATACCATGTTTGTTTTCTTTTATGTTATTGTTGGTCAATGACCGCCTCTATGTTGCTTCTTAATTAGGTTAGAATCGTTTATACTTATAGTTGCTTTGTCTTTGTGGGATCGACCTTGACTCGCATTTACTATACTACGATATACCTAGTATTCTTGCTAGTAATATCGACGTTAGTGACTTACACGCGATCAGTTGGCCTCCTCCTTCTAGCCCAGTCCAATCTTCCCCTCCACTAATGGGCGGATGCTATTATTACTGCCACATGTATCATAAATCTTCTGCTCACAAAAATTATCAATCATAACCCCCTCTTTGAAATAGTCCATGGTCGTTCTCCCTACTACCATTTCCTCCATGTGTTTGGTTGTGCCTGTTGGCCCCACCTTCGCACTTACAACAATCACAAAACTGATTTTCATTCAAAGACTTGCATCTTTCTTGGCTATTGCCCAAATCATCATGGCAATAAGTGCCTTGACCTTGCCTTGGGCCGCATCTATATTGCCCATCATGTCATCTTTGATGAATCCATCTTTCCTTATACTCCATCCACCACTTTCTTAAGTCTGTCCACTATAACTGGTCCTCTTCCAGGCTTCATCCCAGTCCCCACACCTCCTGCTCAAACTGTACCATCTCTTTCATCTCCAACATTCTCCCTATATTCACCTTCTCCACAACCACACTCTCCCATTTCATCTCCTGAATTATCTCACACTGCCACTGACTCACAGTCCTCTCCTCTGCCACAACATCCTATGGTTACCTATTGCATAACAAACACCCTCAAACCCATACAAATGCCTAACTTCATTCGATACAGAAAGCTCTTCTTGCCTTTTCGACCCTCGGAACCCACCTCTTATAGTGAAGCCTCCAAACACCAAGTTTGGCATGTTGCTATGAGAGATAAATTTAATGTTCTTCTCCGCAATGATACATGAGATCTCTTACCTTATCATCCTCACTTGAACATTGTTGGAAAAAAAATGGTTTTTTGAGTTAAACTTCATGCATATGGTCAAATCGAACACCACAAAGCTCACCTAGTTGCCAAGGGGTTCCACCAAGCTGGAGGCATTGACTTCCACAAAACTTCTAGCCCTGTTGTTAATCCCCTTACCATTCGGCTTCTTCTCTCTCTTGCCATTTCTCAGCAGTGGCCAATACGTCAATTTGATATACAAGATGCTTTTCTTCACGGTAATCTCTCTGAACTAGTCCTTATGTAGCAGCCTCCAAGTTTTGTTCATCATGACTATCCTCATCATGTATGTCACCTCAAACGAAGTCTATATGTATTACGGCATGCTCCACATGCCTAATTCTCTCGCTTTACGGATATTCTCTCTCAGTTTGGGTTTGTTGACTCCAATGTTGACACCTCTCTATCTACTTACTCGTGTTCCTGATCGTCTTTATATTTTAATTTATGTTGATGATGTTATTAGTACTGGAGCGTCTTCACATTTAATTCAGCAAATTATTGGTTTTATTGGCACTCATGTCCCTGTCAAGGATCTTGGGTCTCTCTTACTTCATTGGCATCGAGTCTCTCCCTACTCCTACAGGTCTAATACTTAGTCAGCAAAAATATATCCTTCAGCTACTATAGAAATATGGCATGGATAAATCTAAGCCATGTACCTTTCCCATGGCTTCCCACTTGCGGCTTCAACAGACTGGGAGCCCTCTATTTTCGGATGCCTCACTGTACCGGGCTATAGTTTGTGGTTTTCAGTACCTCACTTTCACTAGTCCCGACATCGCCTTTGCTTTTCATAAAGTAAGTATATTTATGCATGCCCCTATCGAGGCCCATTGGATGACAATTATACATATTCTCCGTTATCTCAAACATACTGTTTCTGATGGCCTATTCCTCTCCAAATCTTCATCTCTCATATTGCAAGCCTACACTGACGCTAATTGAGCTGCTGACCATGATGACCATCTCTTTATTGGTGCCTATTACATCCCTCGGAATAATCTCATCAGCAGGTGCACTAAGCAACAAGAAATAGTTTCTATAAGCACAAATCTATGTCAAACACTACTGCTGAAGTTCAATGGATACGTAGTCTCTTTCATGATATGGGTATTGATGAGAGTCAAATTGACTATCATTTACTATGTGATTATACCCCGTTTATACCTCGTTTTATATGTTTCCGGGGACATTTGGTTGTATTTTGATGTATTTACACCTTGGTTATCATTTCGGGACCTAGGACGTAAAGTCCGGGATTCTCGGTCTTTTTCGGTGTAATTTACTCTACTCTCGGTCACCCTAGTGTCCTGTAGGGATTACGTGTGGTATTTGTTATGATTTTGTATAGGTTTTAGGTGCTTGGGAATGTCGTGGAATGTAAACCGGAGCTTCGGGATCAAGAAATCAAGTATTTTGGCGATAAAGGGTGACAGGCGGCCGCCTGTCACCATAGGCGCCCGCCTAAAAATGCGGTTTTTGGCTTAGAAAGTTGCTGATAGGTTTTGTGTAGGGAAAAATCTGACAGGCGGCCACCTGTCAGTACAGGCGCTCGCCTAACAGTCCAGATCTGCAAAACACTTTAAATACCCCCCTCATTTGATCTAGATCTCTCCTTCCTTTTAGATCAATTTTCCAGTTTTTTCTGTGTTTTTCTTCATCTTTTCTTAGCTTAGATTAGTTGTAGGTAGATTAGCTTAGTTTAGTCGTAGGTCGTTGTAATCCGGAGGATCTCGGGGATAGCTTGACGCGTTATTGATGGGATTTCTTCCGGAAAACCAATTTTCTACCCGGTAATTTTAATTAACATATTGTTCTTGTTTTCAATCTTGTTTTATGTTAGCTTTGATTGTTGATTTCTTTTATTTTGCTTAGTAGTATAATGAGTAGCTAATCCGTTTTTAGCCGAGATATGTGATAGCCTTCGAAATCGAATCCTTAGCTCGTTGATTGAAGTGTTTTGATGTTATGATTGTTAGATTCTCGGTGTTGTTATCGTTCTAGAACTTATTCTAAATGACTTTTGTCGAATTAATTACTCGATAATCGTATTTCACGTGATGAGATGGATACCCAAAAGGTGAAGTCACGTAATGTAGCACGTTGATCTAGCGACCTAACGGGTGCTAAGTCAAGTTAAAGAGGATGACTCCCGTAGCCAATCTAAGATAGATACAAACGGATTGACAAGTTAATAAGTTCGCTTTATTATATAAATTATCTAGGTCCAAACGATAAAGGCTATAATCGGGGAGGTTAATTACGTTGTGTCGAGTCGTGTCTTTACCTTTCTTGTCTTATGTTGGTCGTAGACCGCCTCTATGTCCTTGACATGTTTAATTAATTGTTTGTATATAAGATGATCCACAATTGGTTCCCTGTAGGATCGACCTTGATTCACTATAGCTATACTACGATGGGCCTAGTCCTCTTGCTAGTATTGGTTTATGGTGGTCAAGTATATTATAACCTGATTGACCCCGATCAAGTTTTTGGCGCCGTTGCCGGGGAACCAACGGTCAATTTTATATATAAATAATTTTCTTATTCATGTCAAGTTTTCTGTTTTAGAGTCTGTTTTTACGTTTTTGAGTCCCTCTGGTTGTCTGCTCTGTCTGAAAATTCCAGATTCTTAAAATAAAAAATAAAATAAAAAAAAAAAATTATTCGGTCGACCGAGAAACCTCATTCGGTCGACCGAGGATTTAGAATTTTTGTTTTGTTTTGTTTTGTTTTGTTCTTGTTCTGTTCTGTCTACACGGTTTCTTATTTGTGTTTTTCGAGTCTGGAATTTCGCGTGTCTGTTTATCACCGTATGTTTAATCCGTAGGTCTGATAGAAGCATGGGAAACCATGTTAAAATCAGTCTACGGTCTGTTTGTTTTTGTTTTTCTTCTGTTTGCAGAAACCAGGGAAGCAACAATCCGAGTCGGTAATTTTTCGCGGGCGCGGAGAAAATAACCCAAAGAAACATGTGGAGCTACGAATCTAAGATGGGAAAAGCGATGGAAGCAATACCATTAAAGCACCAAGATGGCTCCGAAAAAATTTTAAGCGTTATTGATGGGATTTCTTCCGGAAAACCAATTTTCTACCCGGTAATTTTAATTAACATATTGTTCTTGTTTTCAATCTTGTTTTATGTTAGCTTTGATTGTTGATTTCTTTTATTTTGCTTAGTAGTATAATGAGTAGCTAATCCGTTTTTAGCCGAGATATGTGATAGCCTTCGAAATCGAATCCTTAGCTCGTTTATTGAAGTGTTTTGATGTTATGATTGTTAGATTCTCGGTGTTGTTATCGTTCTAGAACTTATTCTAAATGACTTTTGTCGAATTAATTACTCGATAATCGTATTTCACGTGTCTTCTTTACATATGTATTTTGCGAGAGTACACGGGAAAAGGGGTTCTAGATCACCCCGTAAAACCGACCGAGTTGTTCGTGATTCGGTTTCATGTGTGAGGTTTATATCATTGTTAATGAGCGTCTCATAAGATCGATTGTCGGGTAAGTTAAATCCGGTCGTGTGAGGTTTATTTGAACCGTGTCGACATAGGATGCTAGATTATTGAATTAATGTCTATACTCGGAATTAGGAAATGACACCCTTTGAGTGACAACGAGGCGGACTGTTGAACCTGTTAGTAATATCATCCGCAACGGAAGTGATTTAAGGATCTAGATCTATAATTTACACAAAATAAAATAACTAGATCTACTCTACAAATGGGTTGTAGAGCATACCTCTTGGATCTCAAAATCCAAGTAGAGAAGAACCGCAATAGGAAGAATAAAAGATGGTGTGAAGAGCACCACGATCTTCCGCACGTGTGATCCGAGCAACTCCCGGTAGAAGGAAATCCTCGTCTCGAATCCTCCCGATATGCTACCCGGAAAACCTCCAAGATTTTCCCTCTTGCTGCCTTGGCCGAAAATTTATCTCTCTCTAAATTATAGAGAGAGTCGAAAATTTGTGTGTATGTATGAGTTGGGAAAAGCCTCTTTATATAGGAGAGCTTTTCTTTGTCCTCCAAGGATTTTATTTTACCAAATAAATAAATCCAATAAATAAAAGATAATCCTAGAATATTCTAGAACAAATCTAGAATAATCTTTATCTTTATTTTTACCATAAAATATTTATCCAATAAATATTTTGTGCACATGTCTTATTAATCCACAAGAAAACTAATTTATTGTTCCCTAAGACACCTCTTGGCCGAAAATTATTATTGTGACCTAGTCACTATGATTTTCGGCCATACACACCAAATTGGGCCAAAATTATGAAAAATGTCTTTTTCACATATTTAATTATTTAACCCAACTAATTTAATAGTCCACTAAACAATTAATTCATATATCGTTTTAATTAAATTCTAATAAGAACTAAATTAATATTATTAGGATTCGTCGTCCGAGAATAGCTATGCTATATTGGAGGCACGTCGGGGACCATGGACTAATAATCAGCGGCTCCGATAAATCAAATAAATAATTATCTTACAAACAGAATAATTATATTCGATAAATCAATCACAGGAATATGCCACCATAATCCCGTGATTGCACCCCTCCGATTATGAGATTATATTTATCTCCTCACGAGAATGATAATAAGCGTCCATTGATATAATCATTACATATGGATTAATCATCCATAAACTGTTCATTCTAAATCGGGAAGTTACCGTTAACCCTTTTTAGAACCTCTTATCCTTATTTACCATTAACCCCCTAGTGATCAATTAATTCATACAACTCACCGGTAGCTAATCGTTGTAATATGAACTCGTACGATCGATCGCTTTCTAGGATTAACAAATAAGGGAACTCGTCTATCTACTACCATAAATGGAAGGAACGGATTCCGTATCCGTGATAACACGTACTACTCACTCAATCCAAGACAATGCCAAGATGGGGTAATTCGATCACGTACTCGGTGTAATCCTTAACCGTCAAGTCAAACCTCATACCGATTCAAGCAATTGATCGTGATCACCTCAGGATTAAGATATATCCATAAATATGATCATCAATTGATTCGATAAGACTTCTCGATTATGGAATCATATCGTGAACTCTAATCAAATCGGTCCAGCCCTATATGATATATCTATCATATATAAATGCCCTACTAGGTTCTCTTAACCGAAAGTCCGGATAAGACAATCACACCTATTGTGTTCTGGGCGCATTAATAGCACGTTAAAGGAGAGACCCGATACTCTCGATTAACTTCACTGCGGGCTAATTGTATTTCAAGTACATCTTCACTAACTCAATCCTCCCGTGTATATCCCATACACTGAGTTAAGTGATTACATAAAAGATATACTTTAGGGTTTTCTGTAGTGTAAATACTATTGTGACGTCGGTGAATATGAGAATAATAAATATGAATAATAATAGCATTTCATTTATTAAATAAAACAATTACAAAATTGTCTTTCGGGCATTACACCTGACAATCTCCCACTTGCATGAAATCATGGGATTAATTGTTTTAGAGCACACCCTATTATTTAAAATACAGCAAACTATCACTCCCACTTGCTCTAAAGCAAATGAGACATGTCTCTAATACCTATAGTCTCCAAGTGTCGACTAAAAGCTTCAATCGACAGTGTCTTGGTGAATGGATCAGCAGGATTATCGGCGGAGGCGATTCTTCGGACGGAAACGTCCCCTCTATCGACAAAATCATTGATCACCCAGTATTTCCTCTCTATATGCTTCGACTTACTGTGCTTTCGAGGTTCCCTAGAGTTGGCAATGGCCCCATTGTTATCACAATAGAGAGTAATAGGATCTTCAGCATTCGGGACAACGCCTAATCCACTGATGAACTTTCTTAACCAAACCGCTTCATTAGATGCCTCGGAGGCCGCTATGAACTCAGTTTCCATTGTTGAATCGGCTGTGCTGGATTGCTTTTGGCTTCTCCATTCTATTGCACCGCCACCAAGCGTAAACACTGAACCAGAGGTTGATTTAGAATCATCTCTGTCTGACTGAAAGTCAGAATCGGTGTACCCCGCTAACTCCAAACTCCCACTCGAATAGACGAGCATATAATTTCTGGTTCTCTTCAAATATTTGATGAGATTCTTTATCGTCGTCCGGGCGGTTGCCCCGGATTTGATTGAAAACGGCCGACTAATCCAACGCCGTAACAAATATCGTGTCTCGTACACCTCATAGCATACATAAGGCTACCAACAAACCGAGGCATATGGCACTCTTCCTATAGCTTCGCCCTCTTCAGAGTTTGAGACCCCTGAGTCTTAGAGAGGTAAACGCCGTGACGGGTTGGTAGAAAACCCTTCTTGGCGTTCTCCATACTGAAGCATGCCAGCACCTTATCTATATAAGTTGCTTGGGACAGAGCTAACGTCATGTTCTTGCGATCCCTTATAATTTGGATCCCTAGAACATAACTCGCTTCTCCCAAATCCTTCATTTGGAATTGCGTGGTCAACAAACTTTTCACGTCGGACATCATCCCCTTATCGTTGCCAATTAGGAGTATGTCATCAACGTACAATACTAGAAATACAATACTATCTTTGATAACCTTCTTGTACAC
Source organism: Gentiana straminea (assembly GCA_036785695.1). Taxonomy (NCBI): domain Eukaryota; kingdom Viridiplantae; phylum Streptophyta; class Magnoliopsida; order Gentianales; family Gentianaceae; genus Gentiana; species Gentiana straminea. The sequence goes on along the minus strand of JAVUPR010000497.1, from coordinate 9,127,212 downwards.
ACAAGATTCAGCAAAGTGTTGTTCGAAATCATAAGACTTGATCGTGTGATCGAATCTATGATACCAGGAACGAGATGCCTGCTTCAACCCATAAATGGATCTGAGCAACTTGCACACCATGTGCTCTCGACCTTCTTCAATGAATCCTTATGGTTGCTGCATATAGATTTCCTCATCGAGAAAGCCGTTTAGAAACGATGTCTTAACATCCATTTGCCAGATTTCATAATCCAGACATGCAGCAATCGAAAGGAGGATGCGGATGGTTTTCATCATGGCCACAGGTGAGAAGGTTTCCTCGTAGTCTATACCCTCTCGCTGTGTGTAACCTTTGGCTACCAGCCGTGCTTTGAAGGTTTCGACCTTCCCATCTATTCCTCTCTTTCGCTTGTAGAGCCATTTACATCCAATGGGCCTTTCACCCCGAGGAAGTTCTACAAGTTTCCGACCGAGTTAGAGTACATAGACTCCATCTCTTGATTCATTGCGTCAATCCATTTATCCTTATCGTGATCCAATATGGCCTTCTTATAGGTCGGAGGATCATCTTCCACCAAATCAGAGGCGACTACGTTCGTCTCTAAATCCATGCCGTACCGAGCCGGTGGCCGAACCACTCTCGCAGTACGTCTAGGTGGAACAGGAATGTCGGAAGTGACTGTTGTATTAGTAGTGTTGTTTACAGGAACATCAACAACCACAATAGGCCTGACGTCATCGGAGAGTAATTCCTCTAGTACAATTTTACTTCGAGGTCTGTGGTCTTTCATATAACTTTCCTCCAAAAATGTAGCGTTAGTCGAGACTAGCACTTTGTTATCTTCCGGATCGTAAAATAGACCACCACGTGTACCTTTTGGATAGCCTACAAACAAACACACTTTCGTACGCGATTGTAGCTTGGTAGTCTTGTCCATCAGCACATGTGCAGGACAACCCCATATGCGGAAGTGACGAATGCTTTCACGACGTCCGGACCACATCTCTACGGGTGTCTTTTCGACAGACTTTGACGGTACTGCATTCAAAATGTAGACCGCTGCTTCTAAAGCATAACCCCAAAAGGATATAGGTAGTGAGGCGTAGCTCATTATTGATCTAAACATGTTAATCAATGTCCTCGTTTCTCCTCTCAACTCCGTTTTGCCGAGATGTCCTAGGCGCCGAACGTTGGAAACAAATTCCTTTTTCAAATGCGTAGTCAATGAACTCAGTATCTAAATACTCACCTCCACGATCCGAGCGAAGGCATTTCAATGACTTGCCTAGTTGCCTTTCGGCTTCTACTTGGAACTCCTTGAACTTACCAAAAGCCTCGGACTTCCTATGCAGCAGATAAACATAACCGAATCTCGAGTAATCATCAATGAAAGTCACAAAGTACTCGTATCCGCCTCTAGCTTGTACGTTCATCGGACCACAAAGGTCTGAATGCACTAAGTCTAGAGTTCCCGTGGCCCTATTACCCTTTGACGAGAAGGGACGCTTGGTCATTTTTCCCTCCAGTGCAACACTCGCAGACAGTGCAAAGGTGTCAACAGATGACTCACCTAAGGCATGAACCTTTTCTAATCTTTTGAGTCTTTCCAAGGAAATATGGCCGAGCCTCAGATGCCACAAGTATGTTTTATCTTCTTTTACTTGAGAAACTTTCTTCCTTTTAGCAGATCTTTGATGAGCAGTTTTAAACATTTCAGTATTAAGTAGGGGAGCTTTATGTGGTCTCACAAAATATAAACCGTTTTCATTCGTAGTTGAACACAATTCAAAACCATTCTTCGAAATAACAAATTCACCATTCAAATTTGAAACAGAAAATGATTGTTCAACTAAGGCAGAATGAGAAATTAAATTTCTCCTGAAATTCAATAAAAATAAACATTCTCTAAATGTAAAATTCTATTATTAAAGTGTAAGTCCACAAACTCCCCATCGCTTTAGCCGAAATGAGCGCCCCAAAGGCCTACTCGCATCACTTGAGAACCCTCTTCCAGCTCCTCGTACAAACTAAGAATCTGCAATGAAGAACATACATGGTTAGTAGCTCTAGTATCAAGTATCCAAGTGGACACATCTTTAGCTACATTAAAAGATTCCAAGAATAGTAATTCCGAATTACCTTTCTTATCTTTCCCAATGACAGCCTTGACTTTGCCATCCTTTACATCACGAAGATATTCCGGACAATGGCGTTTCCAATGTCCTACCTCCTTACAGTAAAAGCACTTGCCCTTGGGCTTGGCTTCGTCAACTTTCTTGGCTTTCTTTTTCTTCATTTGCTTGGGCACAGGTGCAACACTACCCTTCTTCTTTGGTTTGGCCTTAGGCTTGTTTGATGGCTTAGCTTCGGCCATATTGGCTTCATCTTTCTTATCCCCTACTTTGACCTTATCTTTCGATAGTAGGCCCTCGTAGATAGTCAGTTCATTAAGCATCTGTGTCATGGTCAACTCATGTTTGCCCATCAGATACTGAGTTTTGAACGGGATAAACTCAGGAGTCAACGATTCCAAAATCATCAACACTTGAGTTGCTTCATCGAACATCGATCCATGAATACCGGCGTCATTGAAGTAACTGATCATATTTAGAACATGACCATTCACTGCTTGACCTTTCTTCAATTTCGTGTTAACAACCATCCTGATAGCATCGTGTCTTGCTTGGTTGCTAGTGTGATCCAAACATCGAAGTAAGTTTCTACATGATGATTTCTCGTGCGCCTCAAACTCTTCAATCTGGGTCCTAATAACCTCCGACACTGCCGCCAGGATGATCCCACGAGCCCGGTTATCTGACTCGATCCAGCGATTACGCTGCTCGATCTCAGCTTTTCCGGGTTTTTGGATCGCCACGGTAGGGCATTCAGAAGTGAGTACATATTGCACATTCTCGTATGTGAGTACCACGTTTAGATTACTCTTCCATTTCTTAAAGTTGTTTCCCGATAATTTTTCAGACAGTAAATTTGAGCAGACATTTTTGCTGAAAATAAAATGACATATATTATTTCAAGTTTAACACTACTATATAAGTTTATTTTAGGAATTGTAAACTAAAATTAAGTCTACTCTACCATTCCAAGGTTTTAACCTCGCATCTCAGTGCCGCCGTAGGGTAGGTCAAAGAGATGACGGTTAAATCGAGACAATCTCATCAATGAATAACTTGTGAGAACCGAACATCCCACGAGAATCGAACATCGCTTTATTCATTGACTACCTTACTTTTTTAGCCTAGATATTATCAAGAATACCCTTGATGAGTGTGACCTACTATATCGGATCTCTTAGGTACGCCCCGAGTGTGCCGTCGTAGGATAGGTCAGTGACCCGACGAGTACCCGGAAATCCTATCCTTTCGGAGACCAAGCCATGAATGTTGATAGGGGTGAACACCATCCGTAAGGGGACGAAATCAAAGCGCCGCGAGGCGTCACCCTTCTCTCACTTACTTGTATCTATAGTAGAGGCCGTGGGGTTGGCTGTCGCCTCCCCCGTTCCCACTCAATATTTTGGAAGTGTGGTGGGTTAACTAACCACGTCTTTTTGATGTTAACATAAAAGCACATCAAATCAAGGATTCCGAATGGTGTCGGTAACGTAGGCAAGCCTACCCAACCTATTCGTTGGAACATATGCGACAGTCGGACAAAATCGGGTCAAGAGAGCCCCATTGAGATAAGAAGGAATCACCCCTCCGCTCGCCGGTGTAGCTTAGTCTTGCCGGACCCCCGTGCATACATCACACTATGAGGGTTAAGTCGGTCGAGCGAAGCTCAATTGACCACCCAACCTATAGGCGAACCGTTTTTATCCAAGATTTATTGTTCTTTTACCATCATTCAATCTCGTAGACACTACGAATCGAAAACGTGATCTCGTTTGGGCTTTTAAGGCGGTTCACCGAGAACACACACCGAAAGGCTTAACGATTTCATAACCCATCCTCGGATCTTTAATTAGTTACTAAATTAATTAATTACCACGTATTAATTAAATTTCAACTAATTACGCGAGTTTGTATACATGCCTATTTATGATATGATGCATGTCATGGCAATTCCGATTTTATATCTATTTTATGATCAAACACATAAAAAATAAATTGCGGAAAAACTTTAAACACCGAGATGGATCGTTGGTACCCCCGTATCTAATCTATCCTAGGAAAGCAGTAAATTACAACTTGTTGTCTTCGTGTCTTCGATATTTGAGCCTTGAACCACGAACCGCGAACCCGAAAGGAGAAAGGGCCTTTATTTTATAAAATAAAATTTAAAAAAAAAATTTTGAATTTTTTTTTATTAAAATCCTGCTGTATTTTTATTCCGAAAAAAAAATTAATTTTTTTTTTTAAAACAGCCGATTATAAAAAAAATTGATTTTTAATAAAATCCAAAACCTAACCGAGTTAGGAAAATTATGAACAAAAAATTTTCAGCCCCAACTCCTATTCATACCTCGAGTTCCGTCTTCATCTCGTGTTCATCATCGTTCTTCGTTGTTTTTCTGGAATTACAAAAAAAAAAATAAAAATATCCGAAAAAAGGAATAAAAAAAACAACTTTTACATCAATCCTATGCTCAAACGATCTAAATCGAGAGAGCTTACAATAGATCTAACGAGTAAACAGTACCAACCCCAATCCATCTCTTCAAACCACAACAATCGCAACATAAAAAATAAACATATGCATCGGCCCAAAAAAAATTTTGGGACACAAAAACTACATGTTTTCCACTCCTACATCTAATATTTTATACGTATAAATATAGATCAACCTTGCTCCGATACCACTGTTAGTAATATCATCCGCAACGGAAGCGATTTAAGGATCTAGATCTATAATTTACACATAATAAAATAACTAGATCTACTCTACAAGGGGGTTGTAGAACATACCTCTTGAATCTCAAAATCCAAGTAGAAGAACCGCAATAGGAAGAACAAAAGATGGTGTGAAGAGCACCACGATCTTCCGCACGTGTGATCCGAGCAACTCCCGGTGGAAGGAAATCCTCGTCTCGAATCCTCCTGATATGCTACCCGAAAAACCTCAAAGATTTTCCCTCTTGCTGCCTTGGCCGAAAATTTATCTCTCTCTAAATTATAGAGAGAATCGAAAATTTGTGTGTATGTATGAGTTGGGAAAAGCCTCTTTATATAGGAGAGCTTTTCTTGTCCTCCAAGGATTTTATTTTACCAAATAAATAAATCCAATAAATAAAAGATAATCCTAGAATATTCTAGAACAAATCTAGAATAATCTTTATCTTTATTTTTACCATAAAATATTTATCCAATAAATATTTTGTGCACATGTCTTATTAATCCACAAGAAAACTAATTTTTTGTTCCCTAAGACACCTCTTGGCCGAAAATTATTATTGTGACCTAGTCACTATGATTTTCGGCCATACACACCAAATTGGGCCAAGATTATGAAAAATGTCTTTTTCACATATTTAATTATTTAGCCCAACTAATTTAATAGTCCACTAAACAATTAATTCACATATCATTTTAATTAAATTCTAATAAGAACTAAATTAATATTATTAGGATTCGACGTCCGAGAATAGCTATGCTATATTGGAGGCACGTCGAGGACCATGGACTAATAATCAGCGGCTCCGATAAATCAAATAAATAATTATCTTACGAACGTAATAATTATATTCGATAAATCAATCACAGAATATGCCACCATAATCCCGTGATCGCGCTCCTCCGATTATGAGATTATATTTATCTCCTCACGAGAATGATAATAAGCGTCCATTGATATAATCATTACATATGGATTAATCCTCCATAGATCGTTCATTCTAAATCGGGAAGTTACCGTTAATCCTTTTTAGAACCTCTTATCCTTATTTACCATTAACCCCCTAGTGATCAATTAATTCATACAACTCACCGGTAGCTAATCGTGTAATATGAACTCGTACGATCGATCGCTTCTAGGATTAACAAATAAGGGAACTGTCTATCTACTTCCATAAATGGAAGGAACGGATTCCGTATCCGTGATAACACGTACTACTCACTCAATCCAAGACAATGCCAAGATGGGGTAATTCGGATCACGACTCGTGTAATCCTTAACCGTCAAGTCAAACCTCATACCGATTCAAGCAAATGACTCGTGATCACCTCAGATTAAGATATATCCATAAATATGATCATCGATTGATTCGATAAGACTTCTCGATTACGGAATCATATCGTGAACTCTAATCAAATCGGTCCATCCCTATATGATATATCTATCATATATAAATGCCCCACTAGGTTCTCTTAACCGAAAGTCCGGATAAGACAATCACACATATTGTGTTCTGGGCGCATTAATAGCACGTTAAATGAGAGTCCCGATACTCTCGATTAACTTCACTGCGGGCTAATTGTATTTTAAGTACATCTTCACTAACTCAATCCTCCCGTGTATATCCCATACACTAAGTTAAGTGATTACATAAACGATATACTTTAGGGTTTTCTGTAGTGTAAATACTATTGTCACATCGGTGAATATGAGAATAATAAATATGAATAATAATAGCATTTCATTTATTAAATAAAACAATTATAAAATTGTCTTTCGGGCATTACACCTAACAGAACCTAACATAAGAGGGTAGATTATTGAATTAATGTCTATTTTCGGAAACAGGAGACGACACCCTTCAACGATGCCGAGAACATTAGAGTTTGTCGAAACACTTCCAGAAACGAGTTAGGGTTAGAGAGTAGTTGGTTGGATCATAGCTCGGCTATCTTGTTTTTCGTAGTTTAAAATCTTTTCTCTTATATTTATTTAGTTGTTAGAACCGGTGATCTGACAAATCACCTCGTTCAATTATTGTGTTGACCTGAACTAGGGACGAGACCGACTTTGGTACTCGACCAGATTCCGTGTGGGATACGACCTTGGCTCACCAATTCTAGGCTACAGTTGACCCGGTACACTGCCGGTGAGATTGGACACTTAGAAAAGGCCGATCAGGTATCTCCCTCTCTTCCATGCCCACATTACAGTGTGATAACATTGGTGTCACTTACCTTTCTGCAAATCTAGTCTTTCATGCACGCACCAAACACTTCGAAATCGACTTTCATCATGACCGTGAGTTTGTTGCCTTCAAGAAAGTTTCTATCTCGTTCCTAAGATCCAAAGATCATTTAGCCGATTTGCTTAATAAGCCTCTTGGCAATCCATGCTTCTCCATCTTGAAGTCAAATCTCCATGTCTATTCCATTCCCATAGGATTGAGGGGGCATGTTGAAGACAACATTCCAAATCAAGAATGATCAATAAGGTTCTAGAGATATTATGCAAATATTGTGTAATTAATCCTTGGGATATTTTAGTCCTTTTATGATATTCATTGTATCTATAAAATACATGTGTACAACACATTTCAAAAATCAATGAGAATCACAGCTTCCATTTCCAAAATTGATAGTCTATAACAACATCGAACAACCATTATTGTGCTTTGTGCACATGATTCTCGTTGATTCTTTGATGGCCAAATTATAGCACACCAACTTTAAACGACAGAGTACCGGGTCGGTTGTACTACAACGGTGAGCAATGTCATATCCCACAAGGTATCCGTCAAGTATCATAATCACACTCGTATTTAGTTTAGGTTCACAAATATTGGTGAAGTAATCTATAGCTAGAGAAATAAAAATGATAACTTTAGAATATATGATAAACGAAATAGCTAAATTATGGTCAAGAATACTACTCTTAACGCATTTACCAAAATAGTAGGGACGAGTCTTAACCTACCAACCAACCAATGGTTTCTAATAAATGTGTTGGGGGTGCAATCTCCTAAACTGGATCCTAGGTGCTAATACCACAAACTAGTTACTCCATATTCAGTTCAACAGTCCCCTCTATAGGATTTAATTGACATAATATGATGAAAATCAATAAGACGCTCCGCATCCACCAAGTTCACGGCTTAGCGATAAAAACTTTACAAAGGAACGTGCTTCGAAAAACTCGACTAGTTCATGTATGACAATCCTAAAACTCTAGTTCACACACTCCCTCGCAAATACATTTATAAAGTTTTTTTGTATAATCAATTAATGGTTCACGACTCCACTAATAGCATTAGGTTCAAACTTTAGGACACTACAATTCAAAAGATTCCATTTTTAAGCCCTATTGATCCCTAGATCATCGTTTAGGAATTAATTTTGTAGTACTATCAAATTATTTAGCTATAATAAATTTAGTTACTCATAATTAGAAGAAAGAAACAAGAAATCATGAAAGAACTGATACAAGACATGAATATAAATGATAAATTAAATTACCAAGAAAAATTGTAGCAATCTCCACTCGAATCGTCACTTCGTTGTGTATCAATCGCAAAATAATTGAATAAAAACTGCTGGCATTCTAAGGGAATTTGTGCAGAAACAAAATAAATCTACTTTAATAAAAGAAGAAATGTTGTCGTAGAGAAAAATAAAATTGTTCTATGAAGTATATGTGTAAAAATTTGATGTAAGTGGGTTTCTTATAAGCCAATAGCCAACCTACCGTCTTTTTCCGTAAATTTCCGTCCGTAAGAGCACTCGCATCAGATACTCTTAACGAATACTATATTATACAGTTTTAAATACATATTTTTCTAGTTTACAGAATCTTTATTCAAAATAAAATGCATCACACTCTTTATTTTACATAATGCGGTAGATATGAAGAAAATTTATAGAATCTGGATGAATGCGGTAGATATAAAGGAATTTTTACAGAATATGTAGTTTAAAGTAAAAAATAGAGTATCTGATAAATTTGATAATCAAATAATTTCCCTTGTCCTCCATTCCCCAAAACAGTCAATATTTATACATAAAAGAGGGGAAAACCTACGCCCCGTATATTTCCGTCTATGCCCTCGACTTACTAAAATAGAATTATAATTAACTTAATATTATTTCACAATACCCCCCCTCAAGTGGTGAAGGTCCCGAACGCCCAACTTGCTAAGTAAAAATTCAAATTGCTGTTTTCCAAATGCCTTGGTGAAAATATCTGCCAACTGATCTCGTGTAGAAACGTACGAAGGAGCAATGAGGCCCTCAGTGATTGCATCCCGAACAAAGTGACAATCCGCCTCGATGTGTTTAGTCCGTTCATGAAACACCGGGTTCTGAGCAATATGTAAAGCTGCTTGACTATCACAGTGGAGAGGTATACCTGCGGGAATCCGAACCCCTAAGTCTCCAAAAAGGCGACAAAGCCATTTCAATTCACATGTAATGGCCGCCATAGATCGATATTCCGCCTCTGCAGATGAGCGAGACACTGTCTGTTGCTTCTTGGTCTTCCATGAGATCGGTGAGGTCCCGAGGAGCACAAACCACCCACTCAACGATCTTCGAGTAACCGGGCAACTAGCCCAATCTGAATCACACCAACCCTCCAGGGAGAGGGGACTATCAGCCCGTAAAAGTATTCCCTGGCCAGGATGCTTCTTCAAGTAGCGCACAACCCGCAACGCAGCTTCCCAATGCGCTAGCCGTGGTTCCTGCATAAACTGGGAAAGAACATGCACTGCATACGCCAAATCAGGGCGAGTGACGCCCAAGTAAATAAGTCGTCCGACTAATCTCCGGTATTTACCCGGATCATCAAGCAAGTCTCCCTCATCAAGCGCCAAACGATGATTTTGTTCCATGGGAAACTCCGCAGGACGAGCCCCTAACAGACCCGTCTCCTCAATAATATCCAATGCATACTTCCATTGGGATAAAAATATGCCCTGTGAATTCCTGGCGACCTCCAACCCAAGAAAATATTTTAATCGCCCCAAATCCTTCATTTTAAAACAAGTACTCAAATAATTCTTGAATACTTGCGACCTCCAACCCAAGAAAATATTTTAATCGCCCCAAATCCTTCATTTTAAAACAAGTACTCAAATAATTCTTGAATACTTGCAACGCTGTAGCATTATTACCTGCAATGATCATATCGTCAACATATACCAATACATTAATACAGATCTCCCCTCGAACGAGAGTAAAAAGAGAGTAGTCCGAGTAAGATTGGCGAAATCCATAATCCTTTAAGGCAAGCCGCCAACTTCGCAAACCAGCATCGGGGTGCTTGTTTCAAGCCGTGTAATGATTTTCGCATGCGACATACCATGTTCGGTTGTGTGTGTTCAAAACCAGGAGGAATCTTCATATAAATTTCTTCATCCAAATCTCCATGCAGAAATGCGTTGTGAACATCCATCTGATGAATGACCCATTTTTTAATCGCAGCAACCGCGAGAAAGGCCCGAACTGTTACCATTTTTGCTACTGGAGCAAACGTCTCATGGTAGTCTATGCCCTCCACCTGGTGATTACCAAAGACCACCAACCGTGCTTTCAACCGTTGGAGATGACCCATCTCATCATACTTCTCAGTATATACCCATTTACTTCCCAGTGCCTTTTTACCAGGAGGTAACTCCTGCAGGACCCATGTACCATGTTCCTCCAAGGCAGTGATTTCGTCTGCCATTGCTTTTCTCCATCCCTCATGCTTTACTGCTTCTTTGAACGAGCGAGGAATCCGTCATGCGGTCACAGTGGCTAGATACCTTCTATGTGCGTCAGAAAAACAAGAATAATCGACAAAGTGTGTAAGCGGATATAAACTACCTGAAGAGGATGACGGACCGGAGGAGTGCGCCGAAGGACTTTTCTGTAACGAACTCCTGATATTTAGAGTTAGGAAACTTCATACGTTTCCCTCTTCCCAATTCAATCGTGTTGTCGGTTAAAGGATCCGTCACAACACCATCTGTCCCAACATCATCCCCCACCACCGAATCACTCTCCAAACCCCCCCCTGCACTGGTACCTACGTCCTCCTTACTAGGTGGGGTAGGGTCCAGAAACCGAGTACTATCATCCGTATAGAGACCATCATCGGCAATGTCCGGAAAAATAATCGAGGAAGGAGTAGTGGACGAAGACTCTTTCATGGGAAATATATGTTCAAAAAATTTGACATCTCTAGACACAAATATTTCGTCCGTTTCTAAATCGTATAGAGTCCAACCTTTCTTAGCGAAAGGATATCCCAAAAAAACACATTTCCGACTTCGACTTTCGAATTTATCTCCCTTGTGTCGTAAATTGTGCGCATAACATAAGCAGCCAAAAACACGCAAAGCATCTAGACTCGGGGTTTTACCGAATAAGCACTCATAGGGTGTCTTATAATCCAATATACGAGAGGGGGTTCGATTAATCAAATAACACGCGGTCAGGACACACTCCCCCCAAAATTTAATTGGAAGATGTCCCTCGAACCGTAAAGCACGAGCCACATTTAAAATATGTTGGTGTTTCCTCTCTACTCTACCATTTTGTTGAGGCGTCCCCACATACGATGTTTCAAAAATAATGCCTTTCTTTTGAAAATGCGGAAGCAAACGTTTAAATTCCGTCCCATTATCACTCCTAACACGAAGAATTTTTGCACTAAACTGACGCTCAATCAATGCCATAAAATCTAAAAAAATATTCTCAACTTCCCATTTATTATATAATAAATAAACCCACACCGAACGAGAAAAATCATCCACAATCGTCAAAAAATAAGAGGCACCGCACATAGAGAGAGTTGGGTACGGCCCCCACAAATCACAATGCACGAGTTCAAAAATCCTACTAGCCTTATTTTCACTATTTGGGAAACTTTCCCGATGTTGTTTAGCCCTGAAACAGACCTCACATCCATCTTTATTAAGAAAACTAGACTCACTCACACAGGGAAGTTGCTTCAATACTTTTTCTGAGGGATGTCCCAACCGCTTGTGCCACAGTTCCACGGAATCTTTCCCACCGATAGCCATAACCTTCACATTTGGTACTCCCTTGAAAAAGAAAAGTCCATCTTCGTGCTCACCCAATCCAATCAGCCTCCTCGTCATTCGGTCCTGCATAACACACAATGTGGAGGTGAATTGAACATGACAATCAAACTCATCAAGCAACTGAGTTACAGATAATAAATTGCAAGCTAAATTAGGCACATAAAGCACGTTTTGTAATTTCAAACCCCCAGGCAATATACTAGTTCCTTCATGTGTGGCGTGTGAGGTCCGACCGTCAGGAAGACCCACTGGGCATTTTTCAATGACCCGTACATTCACCAAATTACTCAATGTCCCGGTCACATGATGTGTGGCTCCAGTATCAATTATCCACAAACACACACCTGTTAAACGATCTTTTGGTTTTGCAAGATTTAAGATGTCGATGATGCTTTGCCACTGCCCCGGTGTCAAATTGGAGAGTCCGGCCTGTTCTGCTGATGTTCCCAATTTCAGCCCACCTGAATTTTCTTTTGGCGAGCTGACTATTGCCTGATTCGCACGAATCGAGCCTTGGTCAGTCCGGCCTGATGCAGCTGCTCCTGTGCTTACAGCTTTCCCTCGTCCCAGTCCAGCACCGGACCTTCCTGCACCCCTACTGCCACGGCCTACACCTCGAGCTCCCCGTGGCCGATCCCCCCACCAATCGGGGTACCCATGTATCTCAAAACAAGTCTGTTCGTCGTGCCCGTTCCTGCTACACACGTTGCAATATTTTGCTGCGTTTTCGGCTTTAGTTTTTGCACGAAAATCAGCTTGAATTTTAAACCCCATAGTTGTATCACGATCTTCCCTTTGCTGTCCCGAATTTCCTCCATGCAAATTTTCTTCCTGAATTAAATTTTGATAAGCCCGATCCAAGGTGGGAAGGGGGTCCTGGTTTAACAATTGTGACCGCACCGATGCATACGCCCCATCCAATCCTACCAAAAACCAATGAAGTCGAACTTCAAGAAACAATTTCTGAAATTGATCTGCCAAGTTACACTTACATCCACCACACTTGCATCCATCACAAGAGCAAACAGGAACTGTGATCAAAGTGCCCAAATCGTCCCATATTTTACTGAGCCGTCCAAAATATGAAGCAATAGGTTCGGACTTACCTTGTTTACATTCTGCCAATGAAGCTTTCAGTTGACAAATCCGCGTTCCATTCACCACGCAAAACCTTCCCTTCAACGCCAACCACAGCTCCCTCGCATCTTCAAAGTAGGATAAAGTTGATCGAATCGAGGGCTCGATTGTATTCATGAGCCACGATAGCAGCATTGAATGGACTGTGTACCAGTCTTCTAATTTTTCGCTGTCTGTGGGTTTCTTGATCGTGCCCTCCAAGAAACCAAATTTTCGTTTTGCCCGTAACGCTGTTCGAACAGCTCTCGACCATTCATCGTAGTTATTTCCACGCAGCTGCGTTGTGGTGATAAGGTAGCCCGGGTTGTCTGTAGTACTAAGGTAGAAAGCGTCCAGCTTTTTGGGTTGTTCTTCACCTTCAGCCATGGTGAATTGCAGACGCCAGAAACCTCCTCTTGTGCAGGTTTTGCCGTCGCTCTGTTTGTTCTTTTTTTTTTTTCACGTAACACACGGCTCTGATACCATGATAAATTTGATAATCAAATAATTTCCCTTGTCCTCCATTCCCCAAAACAGTCAATATTTATACATAAAAGAGGGGAAAACCTACGCCCCGTATATTTCCGTCTATGCCCTCGACTTACTAAAATAGAATTATAATTAACTTAATATTATTTCACAATAGTATCTGCTGCAGTATTATTTTTCCTGTTGAAATCTCTACAATAGAGTTTTTAAAGGATTTACAGTATCTACTGCAAGTGCTCTAATTAAAAGGAGCTGAGGCAAAAATATTATCAGGCTTTGACTTTTCATGCGTGGGAAGTTCTTCCATAGAGACTCCCACATGGAGAGAAACCAATGTGGACAATTCTGGACCACACGGTTTCATTCTGCAATGAAACCGTGTGATCCAGAATCGCCCACATGGGTTACTACCTATGGGGGAGTCTCCATGGTAGAATTTCCCTCCCAGCTCACGCCTAAAGATATCGAGGGAATATAATTTTGGTCCAATGAGATGCGCAGGCTGCAATTTATCAAGTATGCGCTTGAGATTTTATTTATTTTTTGGATAATTTTTTCTCGTAAATTATAAATTTTATTTCGAACTTTAATCTCGTGCCATATTCACTCCCCGAGCTTCGTTTTAATTGATTCTCGTCACGTTACGCTTCTTGTCACGCCCTCTATCACCCTATATCTGTAACAAAATAAACCACATACGAAAGGATGACAAATGTCGATAAAACACACACAAATCACCCAAAAATGTCAAGATTTTCGACGTAAACATATTTCGTCTCGTGATTCGAAACGTGGTGAAAAGTGCTTATAAAAATCACTAAATTACCCAAAACCACATCGAATAGGCCATACATAGGGATAAAATACGCACGAAATGATAGCAAAGTTGGCTCTCATCATTCTTCATGCGTCGATTAACAAACAATGTTTACGACATCTTTCTTTCTTTCTTTTATTTTAGAATTTTCTGTTGGAACTTTATGGTGTTTTAGCTCCGAAATGAGTTCAAGTGTAAGTGACAAACAATCAACTTCATGCCCGGATTTGAATGTGTTACGGAATTAATTTACGGCAGCTAAAAACAGTTTTAGAAACTACTAAGATAGTATTTGATGTTAGGCTTATGAATCACTCGATTCTGATATCGGGTGAATGAGAATTAATGTCTAAAGGTAGAGTAAAATGTGTGAAGTGTTAATGAACAGTGTGTTCATTTGTCCCACACAGGCAATAAAACTTAAAGATACTCACTATATAAGTGGGAAAGTTTCATTAAGAGGCAAGCCCCAAAGGGCAAAAGAATTTTGTGAATGATGGAAGACGTAGATGTTTGTTGATTCAGAACCCTACATGCGCGTGCGCCGCCGTCGTCCGGCCGGCTCGGGCTCGGGGCTTGGCCCGGTATTAATATTAATATCTTTGGGCCAGCTCAACATTGAAATTCGGAATCAAATCAAATGGTAATTGTTCAGTTCGCTAGTTCGATTCGGTTCGGTTCGAACTGAAGCAACAGGAAGCGGGTGTTCAGTGCATTTTGAACTAAAGCAAACATGAAGCAGCATGATCGAAAATCCACCATTGGCATCAGTTCAGAAAATTGAAGGTTATAACTCGAGAAAATGTATTTTCAAGTCACTGTACACCCCTTTGTTTCATTTCAGGTCTGGTCAGACCTGACATTTTTTTAAGTCCTGCGTTGAAATTCCAATGGGCCTGTTAGTTGTAACAGAGTCCGTTGGAATGTAACACAGCCAAAAAAAGCAGCCTTGTTTTTCCCACGGATCCGGACCCGTTCAAATTTGAACGAGACTGTCCAAATTTGCACAGACCCGTTCAAATTTGAACGGGTCCGTGGGAAAATACAACGGGAGGGGGTGAAATGCAACGGTAGTAGAGCAAAGTAAATAAAAATATAAAGGTGAGATATTTTGCACGGATGCATGGGAAAAATTAACCGGGCCCATGCAAATTTGCACGGGTTCTTCCTAACAATTTCAACGGGGACTTAAAAAAATTGTCAGGTCTGATCCGATATGACATTAAATAAGGAGTGTTGCAGTGACATGAAAATACAATTTCTCGTTATAACCATACCTATTTCTGCCTATAAAATCTCATTTTATTGAATAAAAACAACAGAATTTTCAGCATTAAAATTCTGCATGCTTTCCTTACATTCTGCAAAAACAAAAGCATGCACTTTGTGCATTTCATTAGTCAGAGATATCGAGGCCGGATCAGTTCGCCGCTTGTTCGCATTGAAGTGCCGCAATCAGAACAAGGTAAAGACTGTTATATCTTAGGAGACTTCTTGCCATAACCATGGGCATTTAATCGGGGCAATAAAGTCTTAAGGACAGCGTTTGACGCGCCTCAGTCTAACGAATAAGTTTTCGTTTTTTACTCTTGCTTTCTGCATTTTTTATTTCGAATGTGTTGCGGTAATTTTCTATGAATGAAATGTTCGTTCTTATTAAGTGTTCATCATGCCTACAATATGTTTCTACAAGTTTATGTTATTCGATGTTCAGAAAAAATTAGTAAACCGGTACTACACTACTAATTTTCCCAACAATCTTAACACTTTATACATTCCTGTTTTGGTAATCTGAACATGTTTGTGCGCAAACTTTTTTGTAAATTCATTTTACTAGTTATGTGCATTCTAAAACATGTTCAATGTTGTACTGGTTTAATTTTTTCTGAAGTAGAATAAAAATAAAAATAAAAAGATTTTACGGAAATTTACAGGGACGGAACCAGAAATTATTGTTTAGGTGTGCTAGTGGATTATATATGTATCGTTGGGTGGGCTGGATTAAGACAACTAATGGTGTTGGAGTGATTTATATAGGTTTTCTAGTGTACCAAAATAAAAATCGGGTGGGCTGCGCTCCCCTAGCATGCCCCTAGTTCCGTCCATGGAAATTTAGGACCAGAAAATTTATTGTCATATACATTTGCCGTGTATAAGTTCTGCAAATTTGTTCACTACAGCATCGTTTATGTTATAATTTCTATAAGTTGAACAAAATGTTGTTTCAATTCTGGGATGATTACTTACAACAAGATTAAGAACATAATATGTTGTGCTATAAAACAAAAGTTAGTCGTGCACGTGTTACAATATGCTCATGTTTAAACCACTGCTTATTTGTTAATGAGATACAGCAACATGTTTATGTGCGAATCTTTTTGTAAATTTATTTTACATTATGTGCGATCTAAAACATCTTCCAAATTTTGTTGGTATTAAATTTGGAGATGTAAAATGACTCTTAAAAATCTGCAACATAAAATTGTAGAAAAATAGTATATTTTTGTGAAAAAATGAAAAGTGTTGCCTATATACGGTTTTGGAAAATTGTGTTAACAACATGATTTTGGTGTTAATATGATTCAACAAGTACGTGCATATAGTTTACTTGTAAGAACGATTTGAATTTTGGTTGAGAAAATATGTTGTGCCGGAAAATATAAATAGAGTCACAACTTTCAAAAAAATTGCCTACATTGTGTTGTAGTCCAAAATAATTTGTAATTACTCGCTCGTTTCTAAAAAGTTAAAGAACGAAAGTTGTTTATTTGGTGCTGTAGATTACAGAAATGTTCATGTTATTTGTTTAAAGTGTTCGTGATTTTTTAAAATTGCTATATACCAATATCGGGAAAAAATGTGCATAACAGAGTCTGTTTTACAACTTTGATTGTTGATCTTCTGCTTACGAACAGAAATGAAAGGAACATTGGAATCAACCATTTCGTTATCAATGGTGGTGTCAAAATGTAACACGTTTGGAAATTCCCGAGAATGATTCATAGACACGGGGGCTACGCGCCATGTTTGTGCTATTACAGCCATGTTTTCCGACTACCAAGTAGTGAAAGGGGAAAATTGTCATGGGAAAATTCAGCCAGTTCTGAGGATCTTCGCCAAGGAAAGTTGTCTTGAAGATGACTTCTAGCAAGTTTTTGACTCTAGACAATGTGTTGCACGTGCCTGACATTCATAAAAATTTGGTGGAATCCAGTTACGGTGCAAACAATGGAAAAGGCTAGAAAAGAAAGTTCAAGGGTGAAAGTTCGAAAGGCAATCAAGAGGCTAAGCTATTTAATGGTAAGTGCTTAATTGCGGGAAACGAGGACATACACCGCAGGAATGAATGCCGAAAGCTTCAGAAAATTGAACAGTCAAACGTGGCAGAAATAGTCACCGAGACTATGGATGAATTGAATCTGTCCACGTAATGATTGCATGAACTTGATGGTTGAACTTCCTTTGTTAAATTTTGAATTTAATTCATGGTTTGTAATAAACAAATTAACTTACACATTGTGTGTAATATTTGTGTAAATTAGTATGTAGGTGTGTATGTAAACACCTTAATGGTTGTGATGTGAGTTATTATGAATATATGTACAATATGTTGTTGTTGTTATATTCATATTAATTAGAGATTTAGTTTCAGTATTGTGGTGTACATTTCAAGATATAAAGATGAAATTGTTATGCGGTTGTTGATGCGTTTAAATCAACGTAATAAATAAGTTGATCGGTTCCTGGTGATCAAGGTGGAAAAATGTGATTCAAGGTTTAATGAATTTTTTTTGGTACCAACAACATTCATCAAATCATCGAACTACACTTACCTTAATCAGTTAATGTTGCGAAATGATGATTAACTTGAAGTTTACCCAAAACTTGGGGGGAAGAATATCTTCTTCACTTAAACTTCATTAGATTCTTGGAAATGTGGGGGTGATTGGTAAAATAAATTTACCTAAATAAAATGATGTAATGAAAGCAATGAAATGAAGAGGAGTTGAATCCTTGAAAATATATTGCATATGACTCAAAATCTATCACCGTTATTAGCATGCAATAGTTGGAAAGTGATATAATAAGCACACGGTAATATGAAAAATGGTAAGTCACGATTAATACATCACAGACACAATACCATTTAGTAATTGATCTCTACTAGTTGATTTCCTCGATTGTATAAAGTCGAAGGAGAATCTTGCGGATCTGCTTATAAA
The DNA here is from genome assembly GCA_036785695.1 of Gentiana straminea. Classification (NCBI taxonomy): domain Eukaryota; kingdom Viridiplantae; phylum Streptophyta; class Magnoliopsida; order Gentianales; family Gentianaceae; genus Gentiana; species Gentiana straminea. Next base: position 9,108,652 of record JAVUPR010000497.1, on the reverse strand, counting down.
AAGGTTTAGCTATAGATCGGGTGTCAAATTTTGACAAACGGAATGAGACTGAAGCCTATCACGCATGTTCCCTTATAATGGTAACCAAACCATAGTGACTGGAGTGTTGGAAGTAGCGATTGTTTTTAAAATTAATAAATGACAGATTTATTCTCACCTTATTACTTGCTTCGTGCTTGTAAGTAATACACTACTGAAAACCCCAAGTCGTATCAAATGTAGCCATATAACTTAGTGTGTGTCACACGCGAGGATTAAGTTTATGGTGATACACTTGAACTGTTACTCCGTGGTGAAATTAATCAAAGTATGGGTATATTGATTAAACCACCATTAAGGCACCCAAAACACTTTATGGTGTGACCGTCCTATCCGGACCGTCGACATTAGTTGTCTAAGTGGGCCATTTATATATGATGAGAGTCATATAGGACTGGACCGATTTAATCTGAGTTTCTCATATAATTCCGTGATTGGGAAATCTTATTAACTCACAAGATGATCATATATGGATTAACCTTAATCCTGAAGTGATTACAGACTCCTACTTGTTTCAGGATAGGGTTTGATGTGTTCGTTAAGGATCGTTAAGAGGCGCCGAATCACTTTCACGTTGGCAATATTCTGGAATGAGTGAGAAGTGTGTGTTCACAGATTTGGAATCCATTCCTTCCTGCGGGAAGTAGAAAGACAATCCCCTTATTTGTTAATCCTAGAAACTGATCGATCCATGGAATTCGTATTGGTTATGAACTAATTGATCAGTAGTGGATTAATGGTAAAGAAGGACAAGACGTATTGAAGAAGATTTACGGAAATAATCCTACTTCATTACGGATAGTCTATGGAAGGTTAGTTTATATGTAATGATTATATCAATGACACTTATAGACTCGACTCGAAGTTTTGAGAATAAGTTATATCTATAATCGATAGAGTTCAGTTTCGGATTTATGGTGGCGTAATTCCGGAATTAATAAATTAAGTAGAAATTTTATGTTCGATGAATATTTTATTTAATGTATTGTAGCTACTGGTTATAGGTCCATGGTCCCCGGGTTGGCTCCTAACACGCGAGTGTTTTCTCGTTTTATGGAACCTCGAGAATAAATTAAATAGTTGGTCTATTTAATGAATGTGTAATATTATTTATTTGGTAAATAATATGTAAAATAGAAAAGACATTTTATGTTAAAAAATAATAACAGTTGGCGCCCCTACATGTTGATAAATTAGAAAAAGAAATTTTTTTAGATTATGTCACATGTGTAATTAATTAATTATCTATTTTTTGGATAATTAATGGAAAAATAAAGATATTGATTTTTTGGGAATTATCTCTTATTTTGTAGCAAAAATATATTTTCCTTATGGGAATAGATTTTGTGGTGTGAAAAAGATAACTCTCTTGGCTAGTTATTTTCGTATATAAAGAGAGTTCTCCTAAGCACAAAAGACACATTAATATGGCGCCAACATCAAATTAAAAGAAGAGAAAAATTAGTTTCTCGTTCTAGTCATTAAGAGAAGAAAAATCTATGATTTTTCTTAGGCATATTCGAGGAGGTTCTACGGCGAGGATCGACGTCCACCAGTCGTCGCTATGAGATACAATCCGGAAGATTGTGGCTTCTCCCTTTGGTCGAATTTCTCATCTCTTTCCGTTGAGGTAAATCTACTAACCTTCTTGTAGATTAATTATTTATGTGAATCATATCGTGGTAAAAGTGCATGCGAATTTATTCATAGCTTCCGCTGTGCAAGATCGAGTGTCTCGATCGGTGCTATGAATCAGATCTGACGATCCAATTATGGATCGGATCCGGATTCGGGTTTCTGTATATCAAGCATGTGGTAGCAGAGCGAGGTTAAAGCGATTTTGCGATCAAGATTACATAATTAATTAATAAGGAATGGAATTGAATAAATATTGCATCTTTTTTATAATATATATGCGTGGTTGATGTTTATGGTTGACGAAATGGATTGGGGTTGATACTTTTTTACCGTTAGATCTATTATAAACTCGTTTTTCCGGATATAGGAAATTATTGTATTTGTTTTTCTGGAAATTTTTTATTTTTATCCAAATTGTTTTGGATATAGGATGCATAGTTGTATTTATTTTATTTTTTTTTTCTTTCATTCGGCGCTGTTGCTGTTGCTGTTGCTGTTGCTGAAAGCAAAGGGGATCAAATTGGAATTGGAACGCTGATGTCATCATGACATCAGCACTGAAAAAAAAAAAAAGGAAGGACGGCATCACACGTGAGAAGAGAAGAAAAAAAAATGCTGCAACAAAGATAAATACCATGATCCGTAGAAATAACCATCGCGTTAGTGAAGAAGTTTAATTATTAGACTGATCAACGAAAAGACAACAATATCCACACTCCAAACCCAAAATAAGATCGAATATGTGAATATATTGATTTAAGTTTGCTGTAATTAGACATGTATGAACACGATAATTAATTTAGATAATTAATTGATTTAATTAAAACGAACGAAATTTTATCGGGATATAAAATTTACTCGGTAAATTTAATTTTTGGATCTAAAATCATTCGTGGATTTTAATTATGTAGTGACTACATAAAAGAATTTTAATAATTGAAAAATTGGAAAATCCGGAAAAGTTGGACACCAACTGAGCAAAAGGTTCGAAAATTGGTTCGGGCGGTTAACAGGGCTTCGGCTCGACTCGACTTGTCCGTCCAAGTGCGACATTAGCGTCGGGGTCTGGCAAGGTTAAGCTATCCGGCGAGCTGAGGCTCAATGGGGAGATTCATCCAGCAGTCGCTTCATCCAGCTGTCGTACATGAACCAACGAAGAGGACGGGTTGGCTTAACCAATCCCGATACCGTTCGGTGAACTCGGTTAAAGCTCAGCCAGGGTTTAATACCGATAAGTTGGTAATTGTTTTTCAAGATTTATTGTTTTCAAATTATTGAGATAAAATTCTACGATCCTAAAATTTTATCATGAAAATATTAGGACTATAAAATTCTTTTAGTGAATTTTAATCGTGTAGTGACTACACGAGAGAATTTCTAAATAAACGATAAATTGGAAGATCATGAATATAGTGTCACTAGTTAGACGGTATTTGGAACCGATAAACTAGTGGGAGTTTTAAATTTGTGATTTATTGTTTTTCGATTTGGTGGGAAATTCATAAGTCCTAATATATTAGGATTATAAAATTCTTGGTGAATTTTAATTGTGTAGCGTCTACCCAAAGGTTTTATAAATCCGAGGAATTGGAAAGTCGTGAATAAGTGACACTAGTTAGATGGTATTTGAAACCGATGAACTAATGGGAGGATCAATTTTAAATATTCATGATTTATTGTTTTTCGGATGATTAAGAAATTCTGAAAATCCTAATAAGACTACCTAATTTTCAAAATAACGAGTGGAAGCGGGGAAGGTGACAACCGACCCCACGGCCTCTATTGTTGACACAAGCACGTGAGAGAATGGTGACGCCTCGTGCCGCTTTGATTTCGGCCCCCTGAGGGTGGCTTTCACCGCTATCAAAATACAAGGCTGGGTCTCCGAAAGGATAGGATTTTGGGTACTCGTCGAGTCACTGACTGACCCTGAGGTGGCATACTCGGGGCGTACTTTGAGATCTGAAAAAGTAGTTAACACTCTAAAGGATATTTTAGGAAATATCTTGGCTGAAAAAGGAAGGTAATCAGCAATTAAATAGAGATGCCCGATTCTCGGTTAGCTGTTGAAAGAGATTGTCTCAATTTAATCATCACCTCTTTGATCTACCCTGAGGCGGCACTGTAGGTGTGAGATTAAATCTTTGGAATGGTAGGATAAACTGCATGCATGACATCACGTTTATTATTCCTAAAATTATTACATGTTGTGGTGTATGATTTGATTTATATTTCTGTTAGAAATTATTTTACAACTACATATCATCCCAAGGTATCTATACTGCTGAACACAATAAATTGATTGATGATGACTTCGTAAAAGTGGAAAAGTAACAAGAACGTTGAACTCATAAATCGAGAATGCAAATTAATCTTTTCGGAAGAGGATATTCCTCTTGAGTCTACAAACTTAAGTGACATTGATAAGTATGTCACTGCTGTCACTTGTGTTGAACGAGAGACAAACCAAAATTAGTTCCAAGATGAAGAGAATGATTTGGTATCAATCTCACTAAGACATCCCACAGTTCACGAGTAGTGGCTACTCAAATGAACTGCTAGTTAACGGCCATTTCCTTAAAAGAAAGCCGATAATGGGAAAGTAAATGTCTACAATTGTAAGTCATCAAAAACTAAACAAGTTTAAGGCTAAACCGAAATATTAATAAAAGAAAGCATAGCATAAGGAAAGTGATTTCGGATCACTAACCAATGAATCCTTAAAGACTTTCTTCACCGGGATTATGACCCGGAAACTAAGTTCTTTTGTAAGAACAAGGTAGCTAGGCATTAATGATTAAAGAGAAAACAACGGGCAGTTATTTTAGCTAAGATAGTGGGAGTGATATAAGGAAATAAATTTCGGATTTTAATCCTTGAATATCAAAGAAATATAATTTCTGTTTTCAGATTCGTTGGAACAAATGGATTCACTTTCACATCGATAACTTAGTTGCCTTAAAGAAAGTGAACGTGACATTTGTATATGATTTTGATACTCGGACTTTTGTCTGATAAAGTCAAAACCACTAAGTAATGCTGAAAAGGTATATGTAACACATCATAAACTATTAAGACAAATGGTTTCTGTATTTAGATAAACAATTCTGCATCTATTTATTAGTGCATATATCCTAGAGATAAGATCTGAAGATTGGCTAAGGGTGATTCCTAACTCCCAGTCTAAGAACACTATCTCAAAGGAAAAATGACTAAGTAAGCTTTCAATTAAGAAAGGTTAATAGAGCTAAAGAAGTATCATAGCTTGTTCATATTGACCTTTGGGGTCTTATGAAGGATACAAGCTAGTGGGAGCTTTCAAGTAATAGACCTTCTTTGTCTAATGACTACTCGAAACGCCGATTAGTTTATCTAAATATTTGGAGGAATCTCTGAGGTCACCAGAGAAGAGAGTATTCCATGCTGAGATATAGGCTATAGCATAGTATTTGGAACTGATGCTCGGCCTACCTCCGAGTGAAATGATTTCACTGAAAGGATAAACCTTGTATTGTCTTGTATAGTTATTAATATGCTACATTACAATGCTTAACTCAATTAAGATATTGATTGCAAAATAACGGTTTACATTATTGTGTAATACCGAGAATTATACCTAGAAGATGCTTATGAATTTGTGGATAAGAGGTGAAGTAAAATTACTCAACTTCCGCAAATAGAGGCATTTAGCACTAGTGCTTGAAGGTAGGACTGGAGATTTTACAGACACGTTCAGATGGTGACTGTTCGTGAAATATATTAATGCAATGAGAAAAGGTTGGTTATAAGATTCTTAAGATCGGATAATGACGGTTGAACTGTCACGGTCTTTCTAGAAGAATGTTTAAATAACAACCTTAGACCTTGAAGTAAAGTTACTCAAGGAGTTACTATCTGATTTAGTCAGACCACATCAAATATTGATTGTTGGCGATAACACTGATAAATACTCCTAAACCAGATCAGAATGTCAATCCACCCAAATGCAGTGGGAGTATGGTTTATCCAGTGACTCGCTGTGATTATGCAGACTTTACAGTCTGCTGGGGGTGATTGATAACCTATGGTCTTTTGGAAGGACTGTATAGGATTCTGACAATAGGAGGTTGGTTTAAAGCCAAAAACCTGTAAATGGAGTTTCGGTACTCCAGGTCTGTTCATACTCTTGTAGAACCACCTGAGTGTCTCAGGCCCAGTGGGAGCAATTGGGTCTGGATGAAAATTAGTTGAATGAATGAGAAAGTTTAAGGCAAAGCCAAGTGGTCTAGGGGTGATTCCCTGAGAAGTAGATAGTTCAATAGGGGTGATGCCCTGAAACTTTCTCACCACTCATCCTTGCTTGACTCCATGAAAAGCAGAAAGACTAACAAGGGTGATGCCCTGAAACTTTCTTGCCCAACAACGGAGCTTAGATTTATTCGGAACAGAAGGGTTTTAGCTTAAATCCATTGGTGGATTAAATTAAACCTTCAGGTCATTGAAATTCACATGTTTTGAAATGTGTGGGCTTGACCCACACATTGATGAGTTTTTTGTACACCAGAGAATCAATATTGGTAAAGTAGTAGACGTTAGTGTTTATACAGGTAACAATGCAACAGTTGGAAACAACATGGGTGTGTTATCTGAAGTCAAAAATTGACGAGCCAAAGCTTCTCTGAATCAGAGAAGTGGACTATATTCTTAGAATTTGATTCGGTCGAATTCATGAGAACAAGTTGTTGGCAATATCCCATCCATCTTATTGGTTAAAGATGATAATGCATTTTCATATGCAAAATTCAACGAGGGGTTTCCTACCCAACCCCTCACGGAATAATTCTCTTAATCTTCGGATATAGAGAAAATGGGATAGATTCTCTTTTGGATAGAGAAAGTTAGGTTATTAAAAGTCAATAAAATTTGAATCTTGGATTCGGACGTTGAGCAGCAGTATAATGCATCCTCAAGTACCTTTATAGAATGAGGAATCATATGCTTGAGTATTCGGGTGCAAACCTGAGTATTGTTGACTACATTGATTCTGATTTTTTTCGGATTAAGGATGATCGTGAATCGATCTCAGGCTCAGTGTTTACTCATAGCGATGGAGCTATATTCTGGAACAATCCAGTACTTCCAGTTTGACTCTGTTAGTCGAATACGTTGCAGCTAAAGAGGCAGTGTGGCTTGGGAAGTTCTTTGTTGGACCGGGACGTGATTCCAGGTCTCGATGAGCCGATACCATTCTACTATGAAAACAGTTGAGAGGTAGCTCATGCAAATGATCTTCGCAATCACAAGAGGTCAAATGCAAATTGAGAGAAAGAACCATATGGTCAGATAGATCGTGCAAACAAGCAACATATCGGTCCTTAAGATCGCCTCGAGCCGACAACCTAGCTAATCAGTTTACCAAGTCGTGTGGCATCTAATGTCACTAATAAGCGCTTGACGGGTATGAAATTGGGAGATATGTCTCATATGCTTTAGAGCAAGTGGGAGAATGTTGTGGATAGATAGAATAAGGGTGATGTGCTCTAAAAACAATCATTGCTTGTCTTTACGGGCAAGTGGGAGATTGTTAGATATAGTGTGCCCGAAAGACAATTGTTGCTTGTCATTACGGGCAAGTGGGAGATTGTTGGAAGTAGCGCCCGAAAGACAATTTATGTAATTGTTTTTAGAATTAATAAATGACAAATTTATTCTCACATTATTACTTGCTTCGTGCTTGTAAGTAATACACTACTGAAAACCCCAAGTCGTATCAAATGTAGCCATATAACTTAGTGTGAGTCACACGCGAGGATTAAGTTTATGGTGATACACTTGAACTATGAGTCCATGGTGAACTTAATCAAAGTATGGGGTCTATTGATTAAACCACTATTAATGCGCAAAGAACACTTTATGGTGTGACCGTCCTATCCGGACCGTCGATATTGGTTGTCTAAGTGGGGCATTTATATATGATGAGAGTCATATATGACTGGACCAATTTAATCTGAGTTCTCATATAATTCCGTGATTGAGAAATCTTATTAAATAACAAGATGATCATATATGGATTAACCTTAATCCTGAAGTGATTACAGACTCCTACTTGTTTCATGATAGGGTTTGATGTGTTCGTTAAGGATTGCTAAGAGGCACGGTCCGAATCACTTTCACGTTGGCATTATTCTGGAATGAGTGAGACGTGTGTGTTCACAGATATGGAATCCATTCTTTCCTACGGGAAGTAGAAAGAACATCCCCTTATTTGTTAATCCTAGAAACTGATCGATCCATGGAGTTCGTATTGGTTATGAACTAATTGATCAGTAGTGGGTTAATGGTAAATAAGGACAAGACGTATTGAAGAAGGTTTGCGGAAATAATCCTACTTCATTACGGATAGTCTATGGAGGGTTAGTTTATATGTAATGATTATATCAATGGTCACTTATCGACTCGACTCGACATTTTGAGAATAAGTTATATCTATAATCGATAGAGTTCAGTTTCGGATTTATGGTGGCGTAATTCTGGAATTAATGAATTAAGTAGAAATATTCTGTTCGATGAATATTTTATTTAATTTATAGTAGCTACTGGTTATAGGTCCATGGTCCCCGGGTTGGCTCCTAACACGCAAGTGTTTTCTCGTTTTATGGAACCTCGAGAATAAATTAAATAGTTGGTCTATTTAATGAATGTACAATATTATTTATTTGGTAAATAATATGTAAAATAGAAATGATATTTTCTATTAAAAAATAATGACAGTTGGCACCCCTACATGTTCATAAATTAGAAAAAGAAATTTTTCTAGATTATGTCACTTGTGTAATTAATTAATTATCTATTTGTTGGATAATTATTGGAAAAATAAAGAGATTGATTTTTTTGGGAATTATCTCTTATTTTGTAGCAAAAATATCTTTTCCTTATGTGAATAGGTTTTGGTGGTAAATCTACTAACCTTCTTGTAGATTAATTATTTATGTGAATCATATCGTGGTAAAATCGCATGCGAATTTATTCGTAGCTTCCGCTGTGCAAGATCGAGTGTCTCGATCGGTGCTGTGAATCCGTTCTGACGATCCAATTATGGATCGGATCCGGATTCAGGTTTCTGTATATCAAGCATGGAGATCCCAAGATCATGGTTCAAAAGGGACAACTAAGTTATGAGCGACAATTAGCACTTACGCATTTTGTCAAAAAAAATGTTGTCTGCTGAAGGGTTTAGGTTAAGCATAAAGTTTTTAGTGATTCCTATATGTTGGTAAAGCCAAGTGAGGTATCGCAAAGTACTCTTTATAGGAGGTCACCTATGTAAATGGAATTGGGGCCGCTTCTGTGAGAATTTGTGGGCGGAATTCTTTAACACACTTTCCGAAACCAAGGTGTTCTATGGCCAAAATGGACACAACCATGAGAACTTCGAGAAGGCCAGGGGGTCTATTGTGTGGGTATCATTGTCTAGGCATGCACCAAAGCCTGAGCAATTCAAGACCTAATTCACTGCTTAGCCGAGTATGTCCGATGGCATTCTACTACGGAAGGCTCAAGGCAGCAAACCACCTCACCCGATGCAATAGAGCTCCTTTTGGTATCTCTACAGAGTCTTTATAGCATATGCATTAATTTTAATTCATGTGGGGGATTGTTGGAACTTTATGGTGTTTTAGATCCGAAATGAGTTTAAGTGTAAATGACGAACAATCAACTTCAGGCCCGGATTTGAATATGTTACGGAATGAATTTCCGGGATCTAAAAACAGTTTTGAAAACTACTAAGATAGTAGATGATGTTAGGCTTTTTGAATCACTCGATTCCGATATTGGGTGAATAAGAAATTAATGCCTAAAGATAGAGTAAAATGTTTGGAGTGTTAATAAACAGTGTATTCATTTGTCCCACACATGCAATGAAACTTAAAGATACTCACTATATAAGTGAGAGAGTTTCATTAAGAGGAGAGGCCAAGAGGCAAGAGAATTTTGTGAAGGGGGGAAGACGTAGATGCTTGTTGATTAAGAACCCCAGACGCGCCGCCGCCGTCCGGCCGGCTCGGTTCGGGCTTGTGGTTTGTGGCTTGTGGCTTGGCCCGGTATTAATATTAATATTTTTGGGGCAACTCAACATTGAAATTTCTGAATCAAACCAAATGGTAATTGTTCAGTTCGGTTAGGTTCGAACTCAAGCAACATTTCGAACTGAAGCAAACATGAAGCAGCCTGTTCGAAAACAACAGAATTTTCAGCTTAAAAATTCTGCAAAAACAAAAGCCTGCACTTTTTGCATTTCATTAGTCAGAGATATCGAGGCCGGATCAGTTCGCCGCTTGTTAGCATTGAAGTGCCGTAATCAGAACAAGGTAAAGACTGTTGTATCTTGGAATACTTCTTGCCATAACAGTGGGCATTTAATCGGGGCAATAAAGTGTTATGAGCAGCGTTCTACGCGCCTCAGTCTAACGAATAAGTTTTTGTTTTTTACTCTTTCTTTTTGCATTTTTTTTATTTCGAATGTGTTGCAGTAATTTTCTATGAATGAAATGTTTGGTCTTATTATGTGTTCATCACGCCTGCAATATGTTTCTACAAGTTTATGTTATTCGATTTTCAAAAAAAAAATTAGTAAACCGGTACTACACTATTAATTTTCTCAATATTTTCTTTACTGAACGTGCCTCTGTACTTCTTATTATACCATGCGGCCTCTGTTTCTAGATGATCTTTATGCATATGGGATGATGCCCACCATGCACGATGAAATCTGAATGGTTAAACCATTTGATAAATTTAGCTACCACCGCCATGTACATGTTTCGCCTACTACTACATCTGTCTTCTTCATCCCTTTTTTTATATTTTAAATATTGCTGCCCTTCTTCCACTTTCTTTTGATGAATTTCAATATCCATACACTACAACTAATCATTCTTTGTCCTCTCATGAATTCTATATGTTCAGGGTCAATTTGTAGTGTTTTTAATGATATATTTTACATCAATTTCCCCCGTATATGGATGTTTTTCATAGAAATCGAGCTTATAATCGATTAATTGAGTAAATAGTGTTTTTAATAGGTTAATTGCAAAATGTAACGATTTATGTGCTTAAATTGTGATTTTATGTTATTTTGGGATTGTGTTACGCTTTGGTATATTTTCCTATGTTATAGATACATATTTTGGCATGCAAGAGGATTAAATGATGAGGTTTTGCATGGAAGAGAAGTGAAATGGAAGGAAGATGGAGATAAAGCTTGGAATGAAGCTTTCAAGCAGCCGAACTTCAGATGCAGTTCTTGATATGATATACACTGATTTGACTCTCGACCTCAAGAGAAGATTTGTAGGGCTTGAAGAGAGGATTCTACAGGATTTTGAATCACTTCATTCCGACTTACGAGGCCCGAGATATGAGCGTTACAAGTTTGGATGCTGTTGCTGAAACTACTGGAAAATGTCGTAATATACTCGTAATACGACGGGCTAGTCAAAAAGGCGTTTTCTGAAGAAGAGTCCTTAATGAAAGTTGTAGAGTTTTCCGAGAGCTTTTTTATGACATTCGGATCATAATTTTTGGAGGTCTACAACTCAAGATATGAATTTTAGAAGTTTGAGTTCGACCTCCAAAGGATATCATGCACCGCCATACTCCACCGACATTAGTAATTGCTTCACCGCATGCAAAAACCCTAATTAAAAAAGAATTCATCCCAGCCGACATACATATCTATATATAGCAGCAGCTTGTAAAGCCAATCCATCCGATAATTATAATAATTCACCAAATTATTCTTGCACATTACAACAGCAAAGCAGCGGCTGTTTTGAGTCTCAAGGCCGGTCACCCGAGCCTTGTTCTCGGGTGATCCGGGTTAGATTAGGATGTCGTTTTTCTTCCGTTTTCGATTCATGGATTCAATCATGTACCAAACTATGTGAGTTTAATCTCGTTTTTAATTTATTCAATCTTTATTTATTTTTTGTGATCTTTAATTTATGTTGTATCTTTTTATGATTATGATGCTATTTGGTGAACCATATCGAAAGATTGTTTATTAATTGATAGTTTACAACATACGGAAGTTGCGTAAACTAGATCACCATAGAAAGATAGGATTTTTAGCCGTTAATGATGACAAATTAATTGGTTAATTATCTAGGTTGCTAGATTCTAAAATACGAGAGTTAACCTGAATCTACACCTTCGTTTTTTTTATGGAATATTGGTCTCAACATTCGAGAGAGGAGAGATCGATAATTGAATTCACTAAGAGATTAGGGATTTGTGTCTCGTGTAAAGGTGAAACCACAATTTGAATTAAAATCATGAGATGAACTAGGATTGAAATCACTTGGTTTGTGCAATTTGTTTGAACCCATGTATCTTTAGTTTAGGTTTTTATTATTTGTTATAGATTAGATTTATTTTAGTTGTTTTATTTGTTCTATGAGTTTATTTTATTTGTTATTTCGTTTATTTGTTTTCTTGAATAACAATTGAGAGAGTTAGTGAAATTAGATTCAACATCCCAATTCCCTGTGGATCGACCCTGTACTTACCCTACTATGCTATCAACTACCCGATATTTGGTCGGTTAGGAGTTAGTTTGCATGTTAAGTATAGGTTTATAAATTTTCTTTTGTTTTTATGATGCAAAATCCTCCCAACAAAAGTGGCGCCGTTGCCGGGGAATCGGTGTTTTGTTGAATCTTCTTTCGTTAATTTTTCTATTTTGTTACGTTTTATTTGTTTTTATTTTATTTCAATAAAAGTAGCGTTTAACAAATCGAGAGTTTTTATTTTTGCCGTGTTTCGATAACCGTTGGGTTAAGAATGTGCAAAAAGTTTTTTACTCGATTTGTGAAACGTGAACTATATGTTTGTTTGTATCTAGTCTAACCCTCTGTGCTTTAATTTGATGTGGCTGCTCTGTGATTTTTGATGTATGATCTTTTAAGAAATTAGGGTTTGCTGTGTTTCCTGCGTTTTCTATGCAAATTCGACTGCTGGACGAGCGTTCAGGTAAGTGAACGCCCGTCCAGTCCCTAACATTGCAGGTAAACGAGCGGTTGAGACTTTGGACGGCCGTCCAGTGCAGAAACTTCCAGCTGAACGCCCGGTTCAAATTCAGAACGCACGTCCAAAGGGTTGGACGGGCGTCCAACCCTACGACCAGGTTCCAAAGTTTTTATTTATTCGATTTTTAATGCTTTATTTGACTTGGATGTTTTTAATCTGAGCTTCCGTGGCTGATTAATTTTACGTAGATGTCCTGAACTTATGTGATTTATTTTTCCATCTATGAATCCATGTTAGATAATTGATCAATTCCTTATATATGATTCATCTAGGCATGTTATAGTCACTGTCGGTTCTCGTACGCTATAACTGTTCTTATCATTGTTAGTGTAGCTAATGTCGGTTCTCGTATGCTACATACTGTTATGATGAATCCTATAAGCTTTGAGACTTATGTGCTTTCTTTTTATTTTTATAACTCATTTGGGTAGTAAATGTCGGTTCTCCGTTGCTACCATCGGAAACCTTATGAGTTATATCTGTTTAGTATAGCTAACTGTTGGTTTCCATAATGCTATCACTTTTGACGAGTCTTAAGGCGCGCCTACACTGCATGTAATGGACAGCACTGTCGTTTATCGTAACCTGTCATTATTTGGTAGACGTTTATTATATACATGTCGTGTTGCAAATGAGTGGGCTAGTTTTCTTTCTTTTATTTTTTTTATTTTTGCATATCATTTAGTTGCATGTCATCTAGTTGCATTGTTTTTCTATTTTCTTTTATTTTTTTTCTTCTTGAGCGTAGTTAACTGTCGGTTTCCGTAATACTACCTCGTTTTCCGTAAATTTATTTTATTTTTAGGATTTTTTCATATAGTTTGCATTGTATTGCATTCTCATGTAGTTGCACCTAGCCTACGAGTTTGTGATATTTTCATGTAGTCCATCTTTATGCGAGCATAATTTGAAATATCTCTATATCTCCTTTTCCATGTGCTTTATTTGTATAAATCTAATCTTTTCCCCGTAGACTCTTTTTGCACTGATCAAGTCTGCAGGATATTTTTGATAGCTATTTGCACTTTCACGATGTATTCAGTTGTCCTGTGATGCTCCACAGTCTACTGAGCTATGCAAGCAATCCTGGTTCTTGTTGGTTCCTCCAGAATTGCCAGCATCCAATCAGCTAAGTTCTCTAATTTGTTATTTCTGCACAACATGAGGACATGTTGTAATTTAAGTGTGGGGGAGGGGATAGTTGGTTATGTGTATCTATCATTTGCTAAATTTTTTTTCGAAATTTTCAAATTTTTGTTTAGTCCTGAGTAACATTTCACTGGCATGCTAGTTTTATAGTCTGGCACCTTTAGTTGTTATCAGTAGTCATATCATGTTCTGAGAATAGGTTCAGTAAGTCGATACTCAATTGAACTTCATTTCACGAACATATTAGATGAAGAGCCAAATATAGAATAGTTTCCGGTTAGTTAAAGGAAAGTTAATTCTTGATACGATAACACTTATTTAGCATTAATGAAAGTTAAGAACTTGTGCTATACTCACGCTTAGAATCTCGCACCTTAGTGTTCTTGAGAACTTTGAGAGTCTTGAATGTGTTAGAAATATATTTGACCGAGAGTTTCCAAAGAGTTTGAAAAATATAAAAATATATATATCTATAAATAATAAATGAATAAAATTTCTTTGCGGGAATTTTGTTTATATACTATCACCTCGAGTCCATTTGGATACCGCCCCAATTGGGGAGTGTGGTTTACCTTGGACAAGTAAGGGATTGAGTGATCTCGGGGTGATTTGCCTCTAATGTAGGGGAGTGTGTTATACTTTTGAGACGCGACGATAGGAAATATAAAATATACGTTTTTTTTGGAATTCTAAGTCAAGTTGATCTAAACCCAGTAGAGACCCGAAAGGTATTTTCTTGGTACTAAGCAAAGGAATTTAGTTGTGAGTTAGTTACTATGTTCTTGGTAATTAGTTTTTGTTAGGTAAGTGCTGTAGATAGAATGAAGTTTTCGTTTAGTTGACCGGATAACTTGTTAGTGCTTGATGTATTATATCAAGAGAGGATCGGTGGAAGTTTAGTAGGTTACGCACACACATCACCGAGTGAGGTCGATTTGCTTGAACACTAGCTTGTCACGATTTTGACTATATCTCGTGTCGGTTATGTGGATTCTTGATGGTATGTTCTTGTTTTGTTTTACTCGAGGACGAGCAAAAGTTTAAGTGTGGGGGTGTTGTTCGTGGTCAATTTGTAGTGTTTTTAATGATATATTTTACATCAATTTCCCCCGTATATGGATGTTTTTCATAGAAATCGAGCTTATAATCGATTAATTGAGTAAATAGTGTTTTTAATAGGTTAATTGCAAAATGTAACGATTTATGTGCTTAAATTGTGATTTTATGTTATTTTGGGATTGTGTTACGCTTTGGTATATTTTCCTATGTTATAGATACATATTTTGGCATGCAAGAGGATTAAATGATGAGGTTTTGCATGGAAGAGAAGTGAAATGGAAGGAAGATGGAGATAAAGCTTGGAATGAAGCTTTCAAGCAGCCGAACTTCAGATGCAGTTCTTGATATGATATACACTGATTTGACTCTCGACCTCAAGAGAAGATTTGTAGGGCTTGAAGAGAGGATTCTACAGGATTTTGAATCACTTCATTCCGACTTACGAGGCCCGAGATATGAGCGTTACAAGTTTGGATGCTGTTGCTGAAACTACTGGAAAATGTCGTAATATACTCGTAATACGACGGGCTAGTCAAAAAGGCGTTTTCTGAAGAAGAGTCCTTAATGAAAGTTGTAGAGTTTTCCGAGAGCTTTTTTATGACATTCGGATCATAATTTTTGGAGGTCTACAACTCAAGATATGAATTTTAGAAGTTTGAGTTCAGCCTCCGTCCAAGGATATCATGCACCGCCATACTCCAGCCGACATTAGTAATTGCTTCAGCCGCATGCAAAAACCCTAATTAAAAAAGAATTCATCCCAGCCGACATACATATCTATATATAGCAGCAGCTTGTAAAGCCAATCCATCCGATAATTATAATAATTCACCAAATTATTCTTGCACATTACGAGCGAAAGCGGCGGTTTTTTGAGTCTCAGGCCGGTCACCCGAGCCTTGTTCTCGGGTGATCCGGGTTAGATTAGGATGTCGTTTTTCTTCCGTTTTCGATTCATGGATTCAATCATGTACCAAACTATGTGAGTTTAATCTCGTTTTTAATTTATTCAATCTTTATTTATTTTTTGTGATCTTTAATTTATGTTGTATCTTTTTATGATTATGATGCTATTTGGTGAACCATATCGAAAGATTGTTTATTAATTGATAGTTTACAACATACGGAAGTTGCGTAAACTAGATCACCATAGAAAGATAGGATTTTTAGCCGTTAATGATGACAAATTAATTGGTTAATTATCTAGGTTGCTAGATTCTAAAATACGAGAGTTAACCTGAATCTACACCTTCGTTTTTTTTATGGAATATTGGTCTCAACATTCGAGAGAGGAGAGATCGATAATTGAATTCACTAAGAGATTAGGGATTTGTGTCTCGTGTAAAGGTGAAACCACAATTTGAATTAAAATCATGAGATGAACTAGGATTGAAATCACTTGGTTTGTGCACTGTTTGAACCCATGTATCTTTAGTTTAGGTTTTTATTATTTGTTATAGATTAGATTTATTTTAGTTGTTTTATTTGTTCTATGAGTTTATTTTATTTGTTATTTCGTTTATTTGTTTTCTTGAATAACAATTGAGAGAGTTAGTGAAATTAGATTCAACATCCCAATTCCCCGTGGATCGACCCTGTACTTACCCTACTATGCTATCAACTACCCGATATTTGGTCGGTTAGGAGTTAGTTTGCATGTTAAGTATAGGTTTATAAATTTTCTTTTGTTTTTATGATGCAAAATCCTCCCAACACTATATGAATTCATAAACTCATGTCGTCCCTTTTCTTTTGCTCCTTGCCGGCAGCTTTTCTATTGTAATGGTGACTTAAACTATGCTGCTGAAGTTTGGTATGTAAGCTATGGTCTGGTGTTGAACTGGGGCAGATCAGCAGGGTTGATCAACCTGCTGAAGTTAAGGCTGCTGAAGTTGAGTCTGATGTTTCACAACAAACTTAGGGAACACGTCTGCTGCATGGTTTCCGTTTTGGTGAAGTTACTTCTGGGGTATTTCAGTCATTTACTGGGTTGGCTGTTTATTCGGTTAGGGTTGGATTCCCAAGGCTATAAATACCATCTATATTAATTATAACTTGTAACTTTCTCATGATAATATATAATCTTCGTTTGTCTCTGCAGTAGTCGGCCATTGCCGGAAACCACGTTAAATCTGTGTTCTTCTTGTTTCTGTGTTTGTTTACTTGTTAATTGCTTATCTTTACTCACAATCACCATCACTTCTTGATCGGTCCGTCATAACATCTTTATTTTCTGAAAGCCTATTGTACGTATATCCATGAAAGGTTTCCATTCCTTCATCTTATCCTTTCACAGACGAATAAATATTCAAGTGTTTGGCAAAAGATGGGTCACACTCACACCCATTTCTTAAATGAGAAATGATTATTCCACAATAAATATGCACAACAAAGTGTCACAACAACTTTTTTCACCATTGATTTTTTTGGGAACCATTTGAATCAAAGGGGGAATGAGGGAGAATGACAGAAATATTTCATCAATTGAGTAGAAAGGACGGTCTTTTGAAACTTTTGCATAAAGGACAAAAATATTTATTCACTGTCGAAATTCACTTGTGTTCGAAATTCACTGTTTAAATTCACTACCGAAATTGATTGTCGAAATTCACTAATTTTCAAAATTCATTGTCGAAATTCACTGATTTTTGGGATTCACTGTCGAAATTCACTGATTTCGGGATTCACTGGGGAGATTCATTGATTTTCGGGATTCATTATTTGTCCTTCTCGCTATAAAAATTATGCAGTTGTCCTTCTCCCTATAAAAAATATGTAGCTGTCATGTTATTTAAAAATATTTCAGATTGTATCATTATCCCTAATTTCCCATTGAATCAATAGGTCTCACATCATAATCAATGATCCAAAAGTGTGTTGTGGAACTTTATTGTGCACATTTGTTGTGGCATTATCACTATACTCTTCTTAAATATTGCAGGAAAACTAGCATAATTTATACGCGTATATGTTACATGCATGTGAAAGAAATATCATTAATTTTATCATACTACCTCCGTTCCAAAATATAAGTCATTCTAGGTGTTTTCACACAGACTAAGAAAGTGGTTGAATGTCCTAAATTTGATTGTTAATATCTAAAATGCCCCTTGACTATCATTAATGCGATAATTGTTAAGTAATGAAAAGTGGTTGGATTGATAATAAATTAGGGGTAAGATAGAGAAAAGAGTAATAAATGTTGCATTGGTAATACAGAATGACTTATATTGTGAGACAGAACTAAAAGTGCAGAATGACTTATATTTTGAAATATAGATAGTACTAGATGGAAAGAATTTAGAGTAAAACTATGTTATACTTGTCTTTTCAAATATAACTTTTATTATATGGTTTTCAAAAAATTAAAAAACTTTTATTATATGAGAAATGATACAAGCACGACCGTTGTGCCAGAACGAATAACACAACGGTTATCTGCACCGTTGATCTTTGTTGTTCACGTCAAGATAAATTTAGACTTATACTGATCAACGGTGCAAATGACCGTTGTGTGATTCGTTGTGGCGCAACGATTATACCCGTATCATTACTCTTATTATATTTGGAGCAATGATAGAGGCACAGCCAAAATTACACAACGGGTGACACAACATGATCTCTCACCTTTGATTTTGATGAGTCTATATGACAATCAATTAACACTTATTAAAATCAAGGGTAGGAGATCCATTGTGTCACCATTGTGTAACATTCGTTATGCCTCTATCATTACTCTTATATTTGACTCTAAACATGCTCAAATTTAGCACTAACACAAGATCGGATTTGAAGGTGCTTATGATCAATATCGGTTTTGGTAATGATGTGAGTTTCATGTTTAGAAAGCTTTATGTATGCTCGATTTAGATCCTTTACAGTTTACACCCTATATCATACGTCCGACCAATATAATTTATTATTTTAAGGTGGTAGTGATCTAAAAGAAATATTGTAGCCAGGGCCGGCCCTCCCCTAAGGCCTTCGAGACCCGGGTCTTAGGCCCAATTTTGTCGGGAGGCCCAACGGTACATGTTTCGCTAAAAGAAAAAAAAAAATCGTGTAGATTTAATCCGATCCAACCTAAAAAAATATGTTAATTTTCTTTTTTGGTAGAGGCCCAAATTTGTTTTTATTCTAATTGATAAAGGCCCTAATAAAAAAAATTTACTTGACCCAAAAAAAATAGATATATACAAACAAGTTTTATTAATTTTTCGCATATACGGATGTTAAAAATGCGATAAGTGTTGGAAAAATGTAATACTTAAGATTTGACAGAGAATTAGAAACTCCAAGGCACGTTAATAACGTTGTCTTTTAAGAGATGTTTTGTCCAACACGATTTGTCACTAAGGGATCAAATGAAAATCTCTTTCAGGATACAATGGGGGTGTTTGATTCAAACAGAAACTTATTTGAATCAAACCCGAGAACACTCAAAGTTTTTCTAATGATATTGTCAAATTTATGGATTTTCGTCTTCATACTTATGTCTTTTATAGGTTGCAAGTACCCTATAAACGAATGGATGTACTCCTTGCACTAGATGAAAAATTACACAAAATGGTAAGTACATATCAGTTCGAAATGCGTGTATCTGAAAATGCATATCCCTTCATGAACTGATGCATGCATTGATTTAGGTTTCGGGGGGCGTTGCCCCCGAACCCCCACGAGTTGGCGCTGCCCCCTCGACCCACCGCGACCTGACCGGGCAGGACGAACCCCGTTTCGTTGCGATAACATTAATTCGTACGGCAACCCGTAGCAAACGATAACCAAAATATTTATTTATGAAAAAATATCTAACAATAAGTATGTTTTAAAAAAAACAAGGGATAATTAGTAAATACGGCTCTTTTGGAAAAAAAATTAGGAAAAAAGGTTGTTTTGTCCTTTAGCACATTTTGACCCGCGATTTTCTCCCATTTTTTTCACAAATGTGCACGATCTTAAGGTCCTCAAATCCCCTAAGGGGTGCCCCTTCCCAATTAGGGTTTTAGTTTGGTTCAAAAAACACCTAAAACGGGAGAAAAAAATTCAAATTTTCTATAGACAACCTTTTTACACAACTTTTTAGTCAACACAACCTTTTTAACCAAACACCCCAAAAAACAATTTCAACTAAAAGACCCAATTTGGGAACTTGGTCTTAGGCCCAATACAAGCGAGGGTCGGCCCTGATTTAGCAATATTAATTAATAGAAAAGTCACAAAAAATGTGTATTAACAATTGACACGAGAGTTCAAAATCATCGGCAGCTATGTTATCTATATCACACACTATATATATATATATATATATATATATATATATATATATATATATATATATATATATGTGTGTGTGACTCGTTCGTTGGTTGATATAAACTGTGTGTATATATATATTGACATGTATTGTATAAATCATTAAATTGTTATAGCCTAATTGCCGTAGAAATAAAAAATTTGAGAAAAAAAAACACTGGTTTAGCATGGAAATGAAACTTCAAGTAAAAATCATAGTAGTTTTGAAAAATGTCACGCAATTTGAGTTTCTCTTCACAGCCAATATATACATGTTTACAAATAAAAAATTTACCTAAAGGAAAATTCATTTACACCCTACTTTCACATGTACTGGTGTCACAAGAAAAGACATATTATATTTTTATATAATTATAAATAATAGTAGATCCCACAATAATAAATATTTTTTTGAGAAAAACCCAGAATAATAAATAGTTAAGTGTAAAAATGTATTTTACCATTTAATTGTTAGGACAATTTACGGTAGGAAAGTGCATGCATGCATGTGAAGGACATGATTATCTGGTTGAGTTTCCAGCGCCCTGGAATAAGAAGAGGCATGTTGCTGTACAAAAAATGGCAAATGCTTTTCCAGAGAACACTAATCCCACCAAACAAATAACAAGAAGAAAATAAAGCCCAATATTTGCATTATGGTCCTCCCCACTTTTCTTCATTAAAATATTCTTCTTCTTCAAGGGCTTCATAATGATCATGTTTAAGTCAGCCAAATCCGATGACGTCGATGGCTTTCTTTCTGATCCTGAACTTAAATTTGACAGAGAAGAAGATGAAGAATGTTGAGATAAAGGTAAACCAGATGGTGAGGATGAAAAGAGGGAGGTGCGGCCGCTTGAATTTGAATGGCCTGAGCTCCCGTCCGACGGGCTGCTATCCCCGCCGGCGCAGACTGTTGATGATACCCGTTCTGCCAATTTTTTGCTTCTTGTTTTCTTTGCCTGAAATGGAAGGAAAATTAAAATAATTAAAGATAGCAATTGAAGAGTTGAGGAGAAATTTAATTAATTTTAAAAGCCAATTCTCAAATTAAACCGACGTATTGCAATACAAGAATGGGAAAAATTAATCAAAGGGAAAGCTTACGGAAGATGGCTGGAAAAAGACGTCTTTGACCATGCGAGAAAAGCCACACCCGAACATTTTCCTCTTGCTCCGGCGCCGGCGGCCATGATCAATATCATGAAGAGGAAAAACCATATTTTCATCATCGGACAAATCCTCGGGAAACTTGTCATCGCAGCAATTTTTCCCTTTTTTGACTCCAATTTGTTTGGATTCCACGACAACTTTGAAGCAATGGAACCATTTGCTTTTCGAATTGGCCTTGGAGGAGGAGGAGGCCATGATAATGAAAATAGAGGCCGCCCACCGGAGAAGAGGAAAAAACCATAAGTTTGTATATATATATATATATGTACAAAATTAAGCGTGCAAATTGTTACGAGGGATCAGGGGGAAAGGGGTAATAAAAAGGAGGATATGTGAGCTGGTGTTTGGGTTCCCCATCACCTCTCTATCTCACACTACAACATGATTGATCCATACTTATCATTGAATTTATGATATCTTTGTTTTAAAACTGTTTTTTTCATATATATATATCGTGAAATAAAGAGTAGAGTACCACTTTGTAATCCTTTAAAATTGCCTCTTTTGTAGGCCGGTTAATAAATATATAAAAATAATAATAATAATAAAAAAAAAAGGAGAGTAGAGTACCATATTAATACAAGCGTCTGTTTATGGGATGGTAAGAGAAAATCGAGGGACATTTTTTTCCTTCTAGAAAATTAGGTAGTAGAAAATATTTTTAAGTAATAAGGAAATCCAAATTTTATAGAAAAAATAACAACTTTTTTTTTCTTTCCACTTTTTTTTTTTTTTTAATCTTCGATTGTGATGAAAATTTCGTTGAATTTTTATTTTTTCATTTTTTCGTTTTGAGACTTGATTCGATATAATTACATCATTTTTCGTGAGATTTACTGTCGAAATTACTCGATGAATTTTGTCGGTGAATCTCGAAAAACAGTGAATTTCGAAAATACTGAATTTCGACAGTGGATTTTCGAAAATTACGTCGGAATGTGGTTAATGTGGTTTCAAAATAAAATGCATGAAAAAAAAATTTAAAAAATGGTGAAAGAATCTTCAAATTTAGAGCTCTAAATTGAAAGATATAAATGTTTAAAAAAGATGGATGAGAGCGTTGGTTTATTTTATTTTATTTTTTGATGTAAAAAAATATTCCTTAATTGATGAAATATTTTTATCATTCTTTTCAATTCCTTTTTTTTTTCAAGGGTAATTTTATTAAGTCATGCCCATTGCACGAACTGAAAAAACAGACTACATAGGCAAAACACCCCACCCAACAAGACAACTAGCTGAGAGACTCGTTTGAGCTAACAGGTGAGTTGTTAAATTACCTATAAACACGTTTGTTTTGTAGGAATAGAGTATAATGAAATAAAATCCCATGAATTGAAATTGAATGGATTGAAAAAAACTTATTTCATTATTGTGTTTGGAACGTGACCGAATGTAATGATTTTTTTATAATAGATGAAATACCGAGTGATGGTGGGTGGTGAATGGTAATGTGAGGTGGTAGAGTAGGATGAAGAACAGTGGAGTTGTAGGGTACCGTATGATGGGATAGGGTAAGGTGCAAAATGTAGGGTTAGGTGGGATGGGTGGGCAGTTTTACCACACCACCCACCTTACCTTACCCCACAACACATCATACCACTCATCCTACTCAACCTTACCCTCTCCCACCAACTTACCTCATCACACCATACCCTATCCCACCCACCATACCCCACCCTACCTTATCTCACCCTGCCTTACCCCACCCAACATTTCCTAATCCACCGACCCTACACTACCTTTTCATACATACCACCCAGTTTACCCATCACCCCACCGACCCTACCCTACCTTTACCCACCACCCACCCAACCTTATCTCACTCTTACCTCATTACCCACGCATTTTATCGGTTTTCATTTCATTCCATCCATTTTTGGAATAAATAAAAATAGACTTTTTTCATTCCATTGGAATATAAAATTTCATTTCATTCTATTACATTATAATCATATCCAAACATTGGAATGAAATGAAAACGCATTTCATTATATTCTATTCCCTCAAAACAAACAAGCCATTAATGAATTGAAAAGAATACAAAGGGAAAACTCTAGCTAAACTAAGGACATCCTCATTTTAGCACAACAGTGAGGAAATATCATAATCTTAGCCTTGAAGACACTTGACACCGAATAGAGAGTCGTCTCAAACACAATGGAGCGAAATCCTAGTTGTGTTCCCATGTAGAGTGTTTGAAAAAGCATCACGAGTTCAACATATTCTACATCGAGGGAGCCAATCACTACCGGAGGTCTCTAAAATAACTCTTACAGCTACACGACCTTCCACAAAAGAAGCATCAATATTTGCGTTGACAATACGCAGGACAAATGGTGACCACGAGCTCGGCCACACACATTGTTCATATCAAGATAAAGGCATTTGAGTTGCGTCATTAAATTCCTTAGCATCATGTTCAAGACTCATAATGGGACTTCTAATAATTGTGGGTTAATCATCATAAATCCATTCAGATCATGCATTCCAAATGTACCACAAAGTTGTAAAAATACGAGAAGTATGGAACGCATCACAAATATCCAGAACTGAAGCCATAAAATCTTTGAAATTTGTGATGATACTAATTCTCAATACCCCTTGTTGAAGATCTTATGTTTGATTATTTCAAAGATAACACTCCTTAAAATGAGGTGCAATTGGCTTTTGGATTGAATTCTACATGATTATATGCGTTAAGGTTTGATATGTGTATGTTATACAATTTCCAACCATTTAAAGGCTAAATCCTCTCAATTCTGATCAAACCCCCTCATTATTGATATTGTATCTTTATGATGTATTATGTACTAATACCAACTGAAGTGTACATCACTTACAGTGTCACGAAGCTTTATTGATCGTATACAGGTATTATACAAGTATCTTACAACATTTTATCTAGCTAAATTTCAAGATCAAAGACACAAAAACATGAAGAAATCAAAATTTGATCAAATACTTTTTTTTATCATTCTTTGATTGATCAAGTTTGCCTTCATGCACGTATTGTGATACAATGTCGTACAAGTTTGTATTACAAATCAAGGTTTATATAACTTAATCAATCATCCAAATGTGATACATGGAAAGCCACAAGATCATGGCTTGATCTAAGGGTTGCAACCGGAGCTAAAGTCTTTGCAGTACAAGTGCCCAATCAACTTTTTCACCTAACTTCTTCAAGCTCTCTCCAACGGATTGCTGATTTGTTTGATCTTCGAATTTCACCTGAAATATCTTTGTAAAGAGGGAAGGAATGAGGAAGCTTCGTAGGCTTCAAACGGCAGAAAACCTACACTTATTTTTGAATGCAAAGGCTACTTCTTATTTGCAGTTGTTGCATACATATGGCCTATAAAAAAAGGCTTATCCAAGATCACATAAGACTACTGCTTATACTGCCAAAGCTAAGGCTTTGTTTCAATCTTATTTAAACTCCAAATAAGGCTTACTCTCTTCATCTTTGAGTTCTGAGTTGAGAATATATATGACAGACTATTGGCTTTGTCATTGTTTTTAGATATCTAGTTTGTGAACTGTTGTGGCAATTTGGTTGCTTGAAAACAGTTGTTGGTTGATTGAGTAACTAGTTGAGATTCACAAACAAGTTGTGATAATCGGCTAGGTACAAATCATCTCAATACACTACATAATTTCTTTGTGATTGAAAGGCTGGTGCAGTTTCATCCATTACATCTGTGGAAGTGTTGGAGTGAATGACATAAGGTTTATCAAGATGTGGCTTGGTGTTTGCTTTGAGTTGTAGCTCTTTGTAATCTAATATCTGATTGAATAAAAATAATTCCATTAGAGGAAGGTTTACATATCTAAGGTCACAATTTGGTACAGGATTGATTGCAAGTTTTGTTTTTCATACCATCTTAGTGGAACCTGTATAAATCTATGTGTTCACTACTTATACACTATAAATTGTCTTGATTAAATGTTTTATATCCGTACACATTGATATCCACTTGATCCAAGCATGTGCAATCACTTACACTAGAATTTCATCAGATCTTGAACATTGTCTCTACAATTTGATCAAATTATATGTACATTGTTGACTAACCTAATATGATTGATCTAATGTGGAAACCCACTCTATATTTATTAGTTCGATCCTACACAATAGTTTCCACGAATAGCTATTGACTGAGCACCCAAAGCTAATATTCTTTCTCAGAACCTTAATAATAAGAGCCCATGGCTTCCACAATCCATAACACTCTTCTTTTGATATTGACATCGTAGATCTACCATTTTGGACTTAGGCATCAGTTTCACCTTCACTATGATCAGAAAATAATTTACCATCAAAGAAGTCTTTACATGAATATTACCTGCCTCGGTGTAAAATCCGATGTCTCTGTGGTTGGTTTTTCAACTACAATGCCTCTGGTCTAATTTGATACAAACAACTCTAGTTGATGAGTGACGGGGTGGGCGGGCGAACAATGAAAGATTTCACGATTCAAAGAACCAACATGTCTACGTTTGAATTTTTGGGTGCTGCAATGCACTTGATCAACCCCCTTAGTTTAGTGACCATTTGAATCTGTAAATGAATTATTATGAAGTCTTATAAACCAAGGTCCCATGGACCAGTATCCAATCGTAGACCTTTCACTGCTTCCCAAAACTATGGAACTAGAGGAATGAATGGCAGAAATAAAAGAGGAAGAGGTGGTAGGAACTCAAATAATGCTTCCAAACTAGTGTGCCAACTCTGTGGTAAGAGTGGACATACAGTGGTGGTCTATTCGCATAGGTTCGAACATGACTTTGTCCATGCTAATTCATGTTAGATAATTAAATTACTATATGTCGTTAGGGTAGTTTTGGTTCCATGTGGCAGGTCTGTTAGATTCCAGATAAGATTAGCAAATATAGTGTAGAGAAATGTAGTTGATGAAGTTTATATGTTGTATGTATTCAGTGAATGAATGAATTAATAAAACTCTTCTTCTTGATTATCAAATTCCAACTTGGTATCAGAGAAACCGGGTTATGGTGGGTGTAGTCATCGCCCTTGACAATTAGCACCACAAATTCCGATACCGTTGATGGAAGTGTCTCCGAAGCTCCCTTATAGAGAGAGCCTAGCACCACCAGTGGAGAAAACGGGTTCAGCATAGCTCCAAAAACCTCTTCGAATCATGGGAACAACACAAAAACATCTCTGATCTTATCTACTCACCTTTCTGATGCGAGTCTGTCAGTGGCAAGTGATGGAGTTCTACCATCCATCTTCATGCAGACCAGATCCTTATCCAACACCGGTTTTCCTTTTACTTCAGGTATCATTTTTGGCAGATCCGATCTTTTCCTCATGGTTTAGGTCCGATTTACTCTAATTCTCCTCCACCTCCCTCGCTTTGTACAACTGCAACTTCATCGCTGATGAATCTACCCTCCACTAGTAATCTGAACCAGGTGTGTAATATGAAACTCGATAGGTCATGTTTAGGAGATGAAAATTTAGTAAGATCCATTTCACCATCACTTAGGGGCAATCTCCGTATCTGATGAAGTTTGAATTATAAACTGAAGATAAAACGCAGAAATATTATTAATGAACTAAAGGTTACAAGTTGGATTGCAATTCTTCTGATCATGGGGTATTTATAGCTCCATATACCTCATGAATCAGTTATAAGCAAGTTACAAACGGTTACAACAAACTATAACTAAATAATCGTTTTGTACACTACACTATGCTACTCAACAGTCTTACACTACTCAGCAGCCTGTTGAGTTTAGCAGACAGTCTGCACTCAGCATTCCCTTAAGCCTCTATACTGTAACACCCCCTCAAGCTGAGAGTGATGCATGAACAACTTGCACTCAGCATTCCCTTCAACTACTGGAACTCTGAAATATCTTTGAAATTCCCAATTTGTCTAGCAGATAGGTGAAAATAGGTGCATCGAGAGCTTTGGTGAGAATGTCAGCTATTTGTTCTTTTGTGTTGACTGGTAGTAGTTTGACAAGTCCAGACTTGACTTTGTCTCTTACAACATGACAATAAATCTCTATATGTTTGGTTCTTTCATGGAAGACATGATTATGGGCAATGTGCAAGGCACTTGTATTATCACAAAACAAGATGGTAGGCAGTTGGACTGGAACCGTCAAATCTTAGAGGATGTAAATGAGCCATTGAATCTCACAAACTGCATTTGCCATAGCCCTATATTCAGCCTTTGAAGAACTTCTTGATATAGTAGTTTGTTTCTTTGCCTTCCAAGAGATTTGGACATCTCCTAAGAACATCATGTAGCCTGATATTGATTTTCTTGTTTTAGGACAACCAGCCCAAACACTGACTGTAAAACCTTTGAGCACAAGATTATTGTCTGCTGGGAACAAGATTCCTTGACCAGGATTAGCCTTCAAATACCTCAGCAGTCTAAGTGCTGCTTTCATATGATTTTCAGTAGGAGTGTCTAGAAATTGACTCAGTTGCTGGACTGCAAAAGCAATATCTGGGTAAAAGTAAGATATATGAGTTTTCTCACTAATGATCTGTAAGAAATATTATCTTTTAAAAGTGGTGAATCACCATGCTGTAAAGTTTGCTTGGACTCCATGGGTGTCTTAGCGGGTTTTGTTCCAAAAAAATCATATTCTTTTAGAGATTAATAGTGTATTTTCTTTGAGAAATTTATGCCTACAAGGGTCCTAGCAGCTTCAATACCTAGGAAATATCTTAATTTTCCAAGATCCTTAATAGTGAATTGCTGATGTAAGGCATTCTTAACCTGCTGAATCAACTGCTCACTGGGGCTTGCTGCTTTATGAAGTCATCTATATAGACCAGTAAAGCAATAAAAGGTTGTCCCACCCTTTGTGGAAAAACTGTGGTCATTCTTGGATTGAATAAATCCTAGTGCTTCCAAGGACTCAATTAACTTGCAATTCCATTGTCTACTCGCTTGAGGCCATACAATGATTTGGTGAGTCTGCAAACTTGATTTGGTTGTGTTGCTGCACAACCTGGGGGTAACTGCATATAAACTTCTTCATATAAATATCCATTAACAAGGCAGTGTTGACATCCATCTTATGTAGATGCCAATTATTAGCCGCTGCTACTGCAAGTAAAGCTCTGACTGTGGTAATCTTGACACCAGGTGAAAAGGTTTCTTGATAATTAATGCTATATGTCTGAGTGTAGCCTTTAGCTACTAGTCTTGCTTATATCTCTCGACTGAATAATCGGGATTATATTTGACTCTGTATACCCATTTGCACCCAAAGAGCTTCTTGCCTGGGGCAGATAAACTATTTCCCATGTATGTGTCTTTTGTAGAGCTTCAATTTCTTTTTGCATGTCTTCTTTCCATTCATCATGCTTGATGGCTTGATTGTAAGTATTAGGTTCTTTAAAAGCATCAATGGCAATGAATCTAGCATAGTCTGCTGAAAGTTTGTTCAAATTCATGACCTCGCTCAGCAGGTGTGGGGTCTGCTAAACTGTATGGGCACTACCTTGATAGAAGGTTGGTGATTTTCTGATCCTTGTGGATCTTTTTAATTGTGTTTGTTCAGGTGCCTGGCTGATAGGAGCATGTTCTTCATTTGATGCCTCAACCGGCACCTAGCCCCGTGTATGGGCTCGGTCCGTCGACTCATTCAAAGAGATCATCAAAACTATCCATCACTGATAATGGCACTGGCATATCAACAAGATATCTAGCTTTTCCTAGTTCCTGTTGAAACAAAGGAAAATGTGGAAATATTACATATCAAATAGTATGTAATATTTATCTATTTCGTGTATACATTATTTGTACACTTTATTTGTAAAAAGACATATTAATTGTGGTACATATAAACAATTAATATGTCAAACTCTAGTTACTTTATGTCATAGACATACTTTTACTTTTTACACATGCATGCTTGCCGCCCATCTAGTGGCCGCCCAAGCTAGCTAGTATCTCCCATCAATTGTAACTATTTATACTTCTTCCATTTTAATGAATAAACTAAGTTGAAGTTTACTCAAGTATCTTTTTACTTTCTCAAACTCTCTTCATGGTAGCAGAGCCTTAAACTCCCGAATCCGCCGCAAATTCTCGCACCGCGAATCAAGATGTCTTCATTATCCGAAGCTTCCTCACCCTCGCTGAGTCCCGCTTGCCTCGGGGACCGGGGTCACCGAATCTTCATCTTATACTAATCATAGACTTGATGGCAACAACTACTTGCTATGGTCAAGGTCTATGAAAATGTACATTTCGGGACAAGGTAAGATGGGATACCCGTCCGGCTCTAAACCCGCCCTCGCCGAAGATGACCCAGGATTTGAAGCATGGGACACTACTAATAATCAAGTCATGACCATTCTCACAAGATCAATGACAAAAGAGATTAGTGAGAATTTTATGATGTATGATACCGCAAAGGAGATCCGGGATAATGCCAGGGACCTTTACTCCAAGAAAGACAATACATCAGAAGTGTATGAACTTGAAGCTCATATTCAAAACTGCAGACAAGGAGATCTGTCTGTAACTCAATACTTCAACCAACTGTCTAGGGCATGGCAACACCTAGATATGCTGGAAACTCACCCCTGGAATGATGTCAATGATGCTGCCCTTTATAAGGACATTATTGAGAAAAAGAGAGTATTCAAGTTCCTTACTGGACTGGATCCCACTCTTGATGATGTTAGAGGAAGAATCCTTGCCACAAAACCTCTCCCCAATCTCAAATCCATGTTTGCGAAGTCAAACATGAGGAAAGTAGGAGGAAAGTGATGCTGCTGAACTCCCCTTGCTGACAACCCTGCTGAGAGTGCTACCCTGCTGACTGTCAGGAAGCCTGCTGAGGTTACTGAGGCTGTCAGGAAGGCTACTGATAGAACTGAAAGTTGTTCTCGTGAGCACCGCAAACGCACAAATCACACCAAGGACACTTGCTTTGGAAGCTACATGGCATGCCTAAATCCTTCAAGCCTACCAGGGAAAGTCGTAAGGTGCATGTAAATGAAGAGGAGAATGACAACAAGTTGAATGCTCAGTTTGCTGCATTCAAAGCTTTCCTCACTCAACAAAAAGAAGGTAGTCCCTCTACTGACACTGCTACTCAGGCTAGTGCAGGTAAATTTTACTCTTCTATTAGTAATGAAACATGGATTGTTGATTCTGGGGCCTCCTCTCACATGACTGGCAATAAAAGCCTCATAACTCAACTTATGCCATGTCATCAAATTCATAAAATTAAGACTGCTGATGGATCTATCTCCCATGCAAAAGGTTTTGGAAATGTTAAACTCACTAATAAGATATGCCTAAAGGATGTCCTATTTGTTCCAAAATTAGACTGCAATCTCATATCTGTCAGTAAACTTGCAAAAGATTTGAATTGGACTATTGTGTTTAATAAGAATCAGTGCACTTTCCAGGACCCTTCTTCACAGAAGTGATTGGGAGGGCTAAACCCAGTTCAGATTGTATGTGGTCAACCCCGCCGAAGACAAGACCGAAGACCGAATCGCCTCGCCACTCGCACTCAAACCTTAGACAATATCATGTTATGGAATTATAGACTAGGACATCCAAGTTTTGGTTACTTAAAGTCTGTAATTCCTGAATTATTTAAAGGATGTAATGTCAATGATCTTCAATGTGATATTTGTCAATTTGCCAAACTTACCAAATCTGTGTATACCAAACTACCTTATTTGCCTTCCAAACCATTCACTTTAATTCATAGTGATGTATGGGGACCTTCAAGAGTAAAAAGTATAACAGGGAAAAGGTGGTTTGTCACTTTCATTGATGATCATACCAGAAACACATGGTTGTTTTTAATGAAGGATAAATCTGAAGTTGGAACAGTTTTTCAGGAATTTTACAACATGATCTCTACTCAATTTGACACTAAGATCAAGATCTTAAAGACAGATAATGCACTTGAATACTATGAGTCTAACCTCAGTAATTTCTTGATGGATAAGGGGATTGTCCATATCAGTAGTTGTGTGGAAACACCTCAACAAAATGGGGTTGCTGAGAGAAAGAACAGGCACCTACTAGAGATGGCTAGATCAATCATGTTCACTACACATGTTCCAAAGTATATGTGGGGTGAAGCTATATTAACTGCCACATACTTAATCAACAGACTTCCCAGCAGAGTGTTAGGCTTCAAAACTCCTATCCAAACCCTTCTGACCACACACTCCTGCCCTCATCTTATTTCCCAATTACCTCCAAAAATCTTTGGTTGTACTGTGTTTGTTTATATCCATGCTCAACACAGAAGAAAACTTGATCCCAAAGCTCACAAGTGCATTTTCCTAGGATATGCAAAGGACAGGAAAGGTTACAAGTGTTACTCTCTTTCTGAAAAGAGATTTTACAATTCTATGGATGTAAAATTTTTTGAAATGACTCCCTACTACAGCAAGTCCACTGAGGCAGTCACTGATGGAAACCTGATTGAAATTGACCTAAATCCTTTCCCTCAAAAACTCTTAACCCTCGAACCTGCGATTCTCGGCGGACGAACCCGGACCCTACCGACTCTCGGCGGCCTACGATCCTCGGAACCTCCCCGAACCGAGTCTACGACCCGAGCCTGCCGACCCGAGCCTACGACACTCGGCAACCTACAGCCTCTCAGCAGCCTGCTGACATTGATGATAGGCCTATTGCTATCAGGAAGGGAAAGATATCTTGCACTACTGATCATTCTATTCATAATTATCTATCTTATGATCAGTTATCACCTGCATTTGCCGTGTTTACACAGGACTTGGATTCTCACTCTATTCCTAAGAATATACAGGAAGCTCTCCAACATGATAAGTGGAAGGCGGCTGTCAAGACTGAAATGACCGCCTCCCGGATAATCATACTTGGGATCTAACACTCTCCCCAAAGGCAAGAAGACAATCGGTACCGCAAGTGGTTATTTACCATCAAATACAATGCCGATGGTACAATTGACAAGTATAAGGCCAGACTAGTTGCAAGGGGTTTCACTCAAACTTATGGCATTGACTACAAAGAAACTTTTGCACCAGTGGCAAAACTGAACACTGTCAGGATACTGATCTCTCTTGCTGTCCAACTTGACTGGCCTCTTCACCAATTAGATATCAAAAATGCCTTTCTCAATGGTGACCTTACTGAGGAAGTCTACATGAGTGTACCTCCTGGTTTTACCAATCCTCACACTCAAGGAAAGGTTTGTAAATTGAGGAAATCTCTATATGGCCTGAAGCAATCCCCAAGAGAGCCTGGTTTGGGAAACTCACTACTGTGGTTAAAACTGCTGGATATCATCAATGCAACTCAGATCACACCATGTTCATCAAGACCACTAGCCAGAAAAGATCTATTCTTATTGTATATGTGGATGATATCATCCTCACTGGTGATGACTCGCCGAGATCCGAATTTGAAGACTCTACTGGCAAAGGTTTTTCAAGTCAAGGATTTGGGCTATCTTAAATACTTCCTTGGTATGGAAATTGCAAGAAACAACCGGGGTATCTCTATCTCTCAAAGGAAATATGTGCTGGATCTGCTGAAGGAAACTGGTATGCTGGGATGCAAACCTCGCCGTATCCCCGCAGACCCTAGTAATACCCCTCGTCGCATGGTGACATTGCTTGTCGGGAAGGATCAATATCAAAGACTTGTAGGGAAACTCATTTATCCGTCCCATACAAGACCCGATATTGCATATGGAGTCGGGCCTCGGTTAGCCGGTTCATGCATTGCCCTACCGTGCAACATTGGGATGCGTGAACAGATACCGAGGTACTTGAAATCCACTCCCGGCCAAGGCCTCGCATTTCACCAAGTCCGCCGAGAGATCTATCAAGGTTTACACCGATGCCGATTGGGCCGGCCGCCACATAGACGAAGGTCCACTACAAAGCACGTTCTTATGTATGGGGAAATCTTGTCACCTGGAGGAGCAAGAAACAACCTATCGTCTCCGAAGCGATCTTGAAGCCGAACTCGTGGCACTTGTCCCGGGTATTTGTGAAGCTCTATGGATAAAAAGGGTCCCGACCGACCTTCGAAAGAACCTATTCAAAGACCCTATCACACTCGTTGTGACAATAATTCAAAGCATTATGCATGGCGAGAGGATCCAGTCCATCATGATAAAACCAAACATGTGGACATTGACAGACACTTCCCGAAGGAGAAGATTGATGCCAAGACTATTCAACTCCGCATATGTTCCCTCGGCACTGAATGCGACATTCTCACCAAGGCCATTCCACCACTTATGTTCACCGACTTAGTAGCAAACTTGGTCGTATAAACATATACAACCCGATTTGAGGGGGTGTGGAAATATTACATATCAAATAGTATGTAATATTTATCTATTTCGTGTATACATTATTTGTACACTTTATTTGTAAAAAGACATATTAATTGTGGTACATATAAACAATTAATATGTCAAACTCTAGTTACTTTATGTCATAGACATACTTTTACTTTTTACACATGCATGCTTGCCGCCCATCTAGTGGCCGCCCAAGCTAGCTAGTATCTCCCATCAATTGTAACTATTTATACTTCTTCCTTTTTGATGAATAAACTAAGTTGAAGTTTACTCAAGTATCTTTTTACTTTCTCAAACTCTCTTCAGAAAATAAGTCTCATGAAATTGAGTATTTCTAGCAACAAAGATATCTTTGTTGGTAATATCTAAAAGAATGGCACCCTTAGATGTATTTGAATTCCCAAGATAGACACAAGTCCTACATCTGGAATCAAATTTTGTCTTGTACTACTGAAGTGTGCAAGAGAAAACTAAGCAACCAAAAACTTTGAACACACAGTAATCTGGTTTAGTGCCATAAAGGACCTCATGTAGGGTACTTTCCTTCAACAGTGGTGCAGGTGTAGCATTAATTAATTTTACAGCATGTAAAAGACAAAAACCCCAATATTCAATGGGTAAATTACTCTGGAACCTCAGTCCCCTAGCAACATTTAGCAGATGCTGGTGTTTCCTTTCAACAATACCATTTTGTTCAGGTGTGCTGACACAGGATATATGGTGTATAATGCCCTGTTGAGCATAAAAAACCAGTGAGTTGGAACTCAGCTCCATTGCCAGATCTAATAACTTTAATAATCGTCTGAAATTGGATAGAAACAAATTTAACAAAAGATTTAACAAGGTCAGAGCTTCAGATTTGTGCCTCATAAGAAAAATCCAAGTAAATCTAGAAAAATCATCTGCCACAGTAAGAAAATATTGTTGTCCATTCACAGTTTGTTGTTTCAAAGGACCCCAAATATCTATATGAACAAGATCAAAAATAGCATTTACAACAGTTGTACTTAATGGAAATAGATTTTTCTTTAATTTTGCCATAGGTCAAACATAACAAAGATCATGACTACAAAATTTGACATCAGCAGACTGTGAACTAATGACTTGCAGCCTCTTATCTAGCAAGTCTGTAGTGCCATAAAAAGGCATTATCTAAGCTATCAGATAAAGTGTGATTCTCTACAGCATTAACATGAGAAAGTCTGATTGGTTGATCAATGACATAAAATCCTTTGTGTAACTCAGCTGAACAAATCATTTTATTGTTCTCGTCCTCCAAAAAACACTTGTTAGCAGAAAAAATAGCTGCACCTTTTGTGTGATTAATGAAAGAAGGTAAAGATAAAAGGTTATATTTAAAATCAGGAATGCAAAAAACATCTTGTAGATCAGATTGAGGGATTACCCTTACTTGTCCTATATGTGTAACAGAAACATTATTACCATTATGGTAATCTCATTTTTATATTAGATGAAGGTTTTGGATTACTTAACAGATCTAATGATCCTACAATATGATCAGTGGCACCAAAGTCCATGATCCATTGTATAGATCTTACTAAATTCAAATCACATGTCCATGTTGCAGGTGAGTAGTGTGCAACAATCTCAACAGGTTGGCCAACAGCAAATCCTACATGTCTAGGAGGATCAGAACTCAGTAGAGCCATCAACTTGTCAAGTTGATGTGCAAAGTGACCGGAATTCTGGTCAAGGTCCTATTTTAGCCCGATCTTCTTCTCGCCTTCCTCTATTTATCTCCTTTTTACTTGAAACCAAGAGGATAGCCATGTTTCTGTTGGAAAGGTGTCCTAAACCCAATCGGGTTGGACCGGATCCGACCGGGTCGGGTCATTCCTCTATCAAATTATCTCTTTTTAACTTGAAACCCCTAGGAGGATAGCCATGTTTCTTGTTATTGAAGCATGCGGAGTATACATGATTGGTCGTCCGGGAATCACGTATTTTATTATTGGGATCGAATATCCGAAATGGCCTTCTTATAAGAAATGTCTAGCTCTTGAGAATCTTTGCAAAGTGGGAGTAAATGTGTTATCCCGAGAGAGCATGATATCCAGATTATAAGTTACGATCGTTAATGTATTGACACTCGAGATACGATCGTATGGATATTATTACAGCGATAGGATTGTAAGTTACACGGTAACTGCTTCACATGAAAGGTAGTAGTCATTGCTTTTGACTCTTCCGATGATTAGGGGTCACGGTGTGTTGCTAGACGATATCCCGTGATCGTTAGGCATGAAGGGCATTTTAGTAATTTGCACTTTGTGTCTACGACCAACATATTCGGAAGCCTATCGGGTCACACACATATGAACATCGAGTCGGATTAAAATGCGGTTATAGTTGATAACCAAATAGGGAAAGTTTATCTCTAGACTATAAAGGTTATAGTGGTAAATTAATATGGTGGTATTTATTTATTATGAATAAATAAAATACAAGATATTAATTATATAACAATTATATTAATTAAAGAATATTCCGGAAGTCAATTAGTTGACTGTAGGGGAGCAACTTTTGATGTGTATAAGATACACTTGGATTGTGCACTTTAATTAATAAGATTGCCATAATATTAATATAAGATATTAATTGATTTTGGAAAAATAGATTTATGGTAATAAGATAATTATATTCAATATAAGATAATGGTAAAATTAATTATCATTAAAGAGATAAATCAATCTAGAAGATTTTCCTTATTTTATTGGGAAAAGGTTTTCTTCTCTTCCACACCATAGGGGCGCCACTTATCACTATAAATAAGAGGTGAGTGTCAAGCTCTTTTGTACATCACAATTGCAAGATCTCATAGTTCTTGTATAAAATAGAGAGCAACCTATAGTGAGTTCGTGAGAGAGGAAAAAGGCCGGTCTAGCAACCGGAGTTTTCTTCTTAACAAGTCTCTTTAGTATGGTCATTAAATCCATAGAAACTACACTACATCTTCTTGGGGTTTCTAGGTCTGGCATTTGCAGCAGTCACGGAACTTGGTATGCTGACTATTTGACTTTGTCCCTGTCCATTCTTTTGTGACAAGAGAATCATAGAATCTTGATTCTTGGCCTTGTTAGCCACATATAATTTTTGTCTCTCAAATTTAATTGCCATTGGAAAGGCATCATGGATTTCGGGAAAAGGCACCATCAGCATTGCCTGTGAAACCATTGGTTCAAACTCATCCCTTAAATATTTAAGGATTTTCATGACATGTTCAGCCTCCATATGATCCATTAGTGTGCTAATTGCATTGCGGTGACATTGAGGATCACAAGAACAGATTGACACAGACCTGATGGTCGTGATTTCTTCCCATAGAACCATTAACTTTGTAAAATACTGATTGACAGAATCATTGCCTTGTTTTAGAAGATGCATCTCTTCAAGAAGATCTGAAAGCCGTAAGACATCAACATTAGAAAATATATCTGCAAGAATCTTCCAAACTGCATGTGTACTCTTGAAATACATCAAACATTGTGCAATGGTGTTTTCCACAGAATTCAAAATCCACGATCTCACCATTGTATCACAATGTCTCCATGCATGAAAATCTGCTGAATCGGCTTCTGGCTTCTTAATTGTGCAGTCTACGAAGCCAATTTTGTTTTTGGTGATTAACACCATTTCCATAGACATCTTCCATGGATTATAATTGTTGCCATTCATCAATGGTTGTACAAGGACCAAAGACGGATTTTTTATTGAGATGGATATAGAATGGACTTGACGGACTGATTTCGTGTTTCTTAGCTTCCATGGCAATCAAGAACTCCAAATTCTTACCAAAAAACAATGAGATATCAGGAAAAACGATCAAGAAATGATCAAAAAAATGAAGGAAACGCGCACAGTTTACTCTCAAGAAACTGGAAGACGCAGAAAAGAATAACACACTCAATATTCCTCAAAAAACGTAGGAAAAAATTATTCAGAAATTCTCAAATTTCATCTCTGATACCATGATGAAGTTTATAGAATTATAAACTGAGGATAAAACGCAGAATTATTATTAATGAACTGATCAGGGGGTATTTATAGCTCCATATACCTCATAATCGAACGGTACAACAAACTATAACTGAATAACCGTTTTCAACACTACATTATGCTACTCATGGGGGTTACAAGTTGGATTGCAATTCTTCTGATCATGGGGTATTTATAGCTCCATATACCTCATGAATCAGTTACAAGAAAGTTACAGACGGTTACAACAAACTATAACTGAATAACCGTTTTCAACACTACATTATGCTACTCAGCAGCCTGTTGAGTTCAGTGACAGTCTGCACTTAGCATTCCCTTCAGACTCTATCCTGTAACAGTATCAAAGACCTCAAACAACTAAAGAGTGGAATATTATAGACCAGCTTATGATGGGCTGGCTAATGGGTTCTTGACAAAACTAGCATTGCTGGAGGTTATGGGATGCTACTCGCCTAAGAAATTTAGACCACTTTGGAAGCCCTCTTTGGCAATCAAGCTGAATCAAGAATGATGGAGTATAAATGTGCTCTATCTAAGGCCACTAAAGGATATAGATCCATGACTGACTATATATCTCAGATGAAATCATACTCTAATAATTTAGAGCTGTAGGTTATCCTAACTCAAGGTCTAAATTGATTTTGTCCACCTTAGGAGGTCTGGAAAGAGAATATGAAGTTGTGATTGTCAATCTTACAACTAGGGTTGGGTCTCTGACTTGGCAGGAGGTTCAATCTCAACTAATTACTCATAAGAGGCTCTTGGCTAGGTTCAATCATAATCCTTCAATTGATCTTAACATGGAGCCTAGTGCTAAGATCGCTAACAATTTTGGCCCTAGACCTAGGTCCCCTGAACCAGGATCCAATCCTAGACATTTCATTGCTCCTAGAACTATGGAACTTAGAGGAAATGGAGGCATAAATAGAGGAAGAAGAGGTGTCAGGAACTCAAATAAGGCTTCTAGACCAGTGTGCCAACTTTGTGGTAAGGGTGGACATACAATGGTGGCATGTTGGCATAGGTTCGAAGAGGACTTTGTCCCTGCTAATTCTGAAGGGTCTAGACAAAATGTTGTTCTTGTGGATACTATACAAACTATGGGAGATTCGGCTTGGTATCTTGATACCGAATCCACCAATCACATCACATTTAACATCAACAACATGCATCTCACTTCAGAATACTCAGGGTCAGATAGTTGTAGGTAATGGTGGGTTTCTTTCTAACTCTCACACTGGCACTTATATTCTTCCCACACACTCTGACGCATAACTCCATTTAAAACACTCATTGCATGTTCTTCCATGACCAAAAATCTTGTTAGTGTGTCTCAAGTAACCAATGATTATCTTGTTCCTATTGAGTTTAATGAATATTGTTATGTCAAGGACAATGGAACAATGCCAATGTTCATGGTTCTTACAGTCCTTGTGTCAACCTGGTCTCACTTTACTCCAAAAGTTCCTGTGATTTCAGTTTCAGTTTGAATAATTGTAATGCTCTTGTTAGTTCCTTAAATTTAGATATATACATGAATGTTTGGCACAGAAGGCTTGGACACCCCTCTAGACAAATTCTGAATTCTGTTGTTAGTTGTTGCAAACTTGATAGTGATAATCTTGTGTTTTTGGTGCCTCTCTGTTTGGTAAAATGCACTCTCCACCTAATCCTAAGTCAAATTTCATGACAAAAATATGTTTGATGTTGTGTATATAGATATTTGGGGCCTTGCCTCTGCCCATGTTAAAATTAATGATGGATACCTCTACTACATACAATTTATTGATGATTTTTCTAGGTATACATATGTTTATCCTTTAAAACACAAATCTAAGTGCTCATTTGCCTTTATTACCTTTATAAAACTTGTTGAGAATCAGTTTAATACCACTGTTAAGTGTCTCCAATCTGACTGTGGGTGAATATGGGAACTATGAACCTTACTTGAAAGATAATGGGATAGTGTTTTGAAACCCCTGTCCTTATGCTCATGGACAACAAGGGATATCAGAAAGGAGAAACATGGACTTAGTTGAGATGGTTCTTACCCATCTTGATCCAGCCTCTCTGCCCTTGAAATTTTGGTGGGATGGCTTTCAACAAGATGTCCAAACCATTGACAGTTTGCCTACACCTATTCTCAAGAATATTACACCATCACAAGTTCTCCTCAAACTGATCCTAATTGCTCTAAATTTAAAGTTTTTGGATGTGCTTGCTTCCCAAATCTTAGGCCTTACTCTCATCATAAGTTTGGATATCATTCAACAAAGTGTGTCAACCAAGGGCTCAGTCCTCAACACAAGGGCTATAGATGTCTCGATATTTCGGGAAGGATATATATCGGTAGAGATGTTTTTTTAAGAGAAGCCTTTTATATTAATTTAAAAATAAGGTTCGTACATGCCGTATCATGGCCCTCCCCTTATACCAAAAAACGCTGACGAAGCATGGCCCTGCCTCCTTAAAACCTATGGCAGGTAAACCCAGTGTGGGAAAATTCATGCCATAGGAAAGAGTACAGCACCCCATGCTTCCAAAAGTGTTAAGCTCCCCCAAAAAAATATAATACAAAAGGATGCATGAAAAAAAATGAATCTATAGAAACAACTTGTGGGTTCATGCATTCGGAATCTTGAAAGTCTTCGCATTCGGCAGCTGCTTGAAAGGCTTCACAGTGATTAGTGTAAGAAATATCCATCCAACAACTTGCGGCGAAATTTGGAATTGTATGCCACGTCCTAATCGTAGAAATAATGCGATTGCTCGTAGTAAGAGATGTTGTGTTTAATGAACTTCAATTTCCTTTTAAAGAAGGGTTCCTTCAAGGTCCCCACAGATCTGTCTCAATTGCTCAAGATCTTTTAAACCTTGTTAATCTCTATGTTCATCCTACCTAATCCACTTTTCTTGAATCCTATGAGACCACTCAACTTCATGTTCAGTGCCCTAATACCACTAAACCTTGAAGTTCCAATGATGATGCCCTACACCTTTCTGAGGATCTTGCACCACTTGTATCTCCACATCCCAAGTCCTTTCATAGTCCTACCTCTACCTAGGAAGATGCATCCTCTAGTCATTAGTCAGATGACTTACCCCGCTCCACTTTTGTGCACAATTATCCTTTTAGGTATATTACTTCTGAGACCTTTCTAGAACCTCATATACTAGTGGTCATCCCTTGCAAACAGGGTTTAAGAGTTGTATCTTTAAGCCAAAATTTTATCATTCTTCCATCACTCAATCTAATATTCCCGCTACCTTCTTGAACCAGTGAAAGTATCTGATGCCCTGGCTGTAAATGAGTAGAAGTAGGCTATGATGGAAAAGTTTGAGGCTTTAAGGAATTTCATGACATTCTCAGTTTCCATATGATCTACCAAAATTTTGATTGCATTGCAGTGACATTATGGGTCACAAGAACAAACTGGCATGGTCCGGATGGTCTTGATCTCTTCCCACAGAACCATCAATTTTGTAAAATATTGATTAAAAGAATCAGTGCCTTGTTTCAGCATATGCATTTCTTCAAGAAGATCTGAGAGTCTCAATTCATCTACATTAGAAAATCTAGCAGCAAGATTTTTCCAGACAACAAGTGCACTCTTCAAGTACATTAAACTTTGAGCAATGGTGTTCTCAAGAGAATTCAAAATCCATGACCTCAACATTGTATCATACTGTCTCCGTGCAAGAAAATCTGCTGAATCTGCTTTTGGCCTCTTGATTGTGCCGTCCACAAAGCCAATCTTGTTCTTGGTGATCAGCACCATCTTCATGGACATCTTCCATGGATTATAGTTGTTGCCATTCATCAATGGCTGCGCAAGAACCAATGACGGATTCTCATTAGGATGGACATAAAATGGACTTGAGGGACTTAACTCTTGTTTCTTAGATGCCATGGCAACTTTAGAAATATGCTAGTTTATAACAAAAGAAGAGAAAATACGATCAATAAATGATCAAAACACAAAGAATAACCGCAGTTGCTCTCAAGAAACTGTGGGGGGAAAACACAGACTAGATGAAGACACTCTCAAGATTCTTCAAAAGTCTGAAAGAACACGGAAAAGCATCAAAAACTCTCAAGTTTCTGCTCTGATACCATTTTGAAGTTTGTATAAAACAAACTAAAGAAAGAAAAATGCAGAAGAATTTTATTCAAAGAATAATCAACAAGTCAAGTTACAATGCTATTGATCATGGTGTATTTATAGCTTCTTACACCACATGAATCAGTTAAAGTAAGTTACAAACGGTCACAACATAATCTAACTAAATAACCGTTTTTTGCCAATAGTTGATCTACGGACTAACTCAACAGGCTAGGCCGAGTCTTCATGTGATCAGCTGAGTCTTTAGAGTTCTGCTGACTTGCACTCGGCACTTCCTTCAGCACATATACTGTAACATTATTTACTTGAATATGAATTATCAAAAGATATATTTTTCATAAGATTATATATTATTTACTACTATTCTACTATATAAAATTTTCTAGTTGAACGAGTGACCCAACGGTTGAATCGTGACCTATTGACCCAGTGTTTATTCCGGGTCAATGACCGGGCCGGGTCCGATAACTACAGTTCTTTAAAGGTCCTCACAAATCTTTTAAACTTTTCTCGAATCCTTTGAGACAACTCAGCTTCCTTTTTAGTACCTCAATACCGATAAACCTTCAAGTTCCAATGTTGATGCCCTACTCATTTCTGAGGATCCTGCACCATTTGTATCTCCAAGTCCCAAGTCCTTTCATAGTCCTACCTCTACCTCTGAAGATGAATCCTCTAGTCATCAATCAGATGACTTACTCAGCTTCACTTCTGTACTTAATTCTCCTCTTAGGTCTATTACTTTTGAGACTGATGGCCGTTTTATAATATACCAACTTTGATCGGCGGGTACCGAGTCAGTTGTAGTATAAAACTAGCGAGCAAGGTCGTAATCCCACAGGGAATCTAGTTAAGTACCAAAGCTAGCGTCATCTCTAGTTCAGATCAACACGATTTTTTGAAAGGTTATTAAACTTCAAAGAGCTATTTCTACAACGACTAAATTAAAACGAGAGTTTTAAACGATTAAAAGAAATAGCCGAGTAATGTTCCAATCAACTACATACCAAACCCTAGCTAAGTCCGGAGGTGTTTTCGAACTACCTAAATGTTCTCGATGTCATTCGAAGGTGTCATTTCCTAATTCCGAAAATAGACATTATTTCAAAAATCTACCTTCCTATGTCAGGTTCAATAGTCCGCTAACTAGATTTAAATGACCTAACACGGTCTACGTTCAATGAAACGTTCAACATATAAACCTCACACACGAAACCGAATCTAAACAACTCAGTCGGTTTTACAGGGTGATCATAGAACCCCAGTTCCCGTACCCTCTCGCAAAATACATATATAAAGATGATACGTGAAATACGATTATCGAGTGATCAATTCAACAAACGTGATTAAGTATAAGTTTTAGAACTATGGTAGCATCGAGAATCAACGATCAAAACATCATGAACACCCAAATCAACAAACTAAGGTTCGATTTTCGTGATTATCGCATAATTTGGCTATATAACGATTAGCTAGTCATTACGGCTATAAAAATGCAAGATTTCATCATGTAATTAATACACACAAAAAAAGAAAGATAAAAGATATACATATATAGACAAAACCGGACGAAACTTTGAATCTAAGAAAAACATAATATACGTGGCTTTACGGTGTAAAAACATATGTCGATTACATAATGTATTTGCATCGAGACTTATTGATGACCAAAATAGTAACGACCAACCTTAACCGGCAGAGTACCGGGTCGGAAGTATTATAAAGGTGAACAAGGTCGTATCCCACGAGGAATTTATCGAATACCAAAGTCATTTTTGGATTTAGTTTAGGTTAACCAAGATGTTTCAAGTTTAATTACACTCAAACGAAATATAAACTAAAGATACTAAAGAGAGAAAGAGACATAGTCAAACTATGATCCAATTGATTACTTTCGCCCCTCTAATCGATTAGCTCGGGAATGGGATTAACCAACCTACCAATCTATACTTATATCGACTCATTCATGGGTGCAAACTCCTAAGCTAGTGTAAGACGCCATGCGACAATCGAACACCTTTTGCCCGGTTCAACAGTCCGCCTTTAAGAATTTAATTGACCGAAACAAGATTAACGCGCTAGAGTTGCCCGATTTCACAACCGATTGAACCTCACTCCCTAATCAATCTAAACAACTCAGTTGATTATAAGGAATGATCTTAAAACCCTTTTCCCACACCCCTTCGCAACATACATTTATAAAAGTGGTGTGTTTGTTCATGAACTAGGTGTACAGTCTAATTCAAGCATTGATAACAAGTTTTAAGACATGAATTTGTCAATATAACAACAATTAAACACTACTCATTCATAATTTCATCAATTAGAGGGTGATTTATTCAATCTTCACATAATTTGGCTATGAAAAGTTTAGCTACTCATAATAAAACTAAAAACAACAATCAAAGATAGAATTAAAGCCATAAATGAAATAGAAACTAAAATTGATTACCAAAA
Source organism: Gentiana straminea (assembly GCA_036785695.1). NCBI lineage: Eukaryota > Viridiplantae > Streptophyta > Magnoliopsida > Gentianales > Gentianaceae > Gentiana > Gentiana straminea. The sequence continues at coordinate 9,064,298 of JAVUPR010000497.1, read as the reverse complement.
TCGTAGAGAATCGGAGTTTACATCAAGCTTTTTCAACACCCATGTCAATTGGTGAATAAGAAGACCCAAAATGAGAAAATCCAAGAGTAGAGAGGAAATTTTAGCTAGAATCTAAGCTTGATTGTGTTTAATTTAAGTAAAAGAGTGAAAGAAGAGCTAATCTAAGGGAGAAACGTGATGAAAATCGACATAAGGGAGTCCTAATTAAGTCTAGGTATGTGTTCATATGAAATGGGGGTGAAAAATCTATTTATAAGCGTCCAAAAATATGCAAAAAAAGCAGTTTTGCGTGCCCCAAAGTCCTCGGCGCGCGCTCTCTTTCTTCTTTGGCGCTTTTCGGCGCGCGCCAAAATCCTGGACTGATAAACCTTTAGTAATCTGGCGATATCTTTGTGTACTTCCGATTTGAGCGATTCAAAGTGCGTTGGAAATCTCATTCAATTGTCTACAACTTTTATGAAGACTACAAGTCCAGAAAATGCTTGTATCTGGGATAAAATGGCTGATATGCTTTATGGTGTAAGCAACAACTATTTTTGATCAATTTCCATTCCCGGGCTTTGGTTTCGTCTTTCTAAGCCTCGTGCCTTAACTTCCAGGCTCATAACTCACCTAGATCCTGCATCACAACATTCAAACACATACCGAGCATAACTCCGCAAGATATTAGGGCTCGAAAAGGGTCAAAATACCGTAAAATGGTGAGGTTTTCCATCTATGTGACGGTTCACCTCAAAGTGAGTGCTCAATGCGATTTTGCCCTATAAACGATCTAAAACTACCCAAAATAAGCCGAAAGTGTCATAAATGGGGGTTAAAACATGCACCGAAGGATAGTAAAGTTGACTCTCATCACTTATCCATTTAGTAAACTGGCTGTAGGCTAAGCTTCGGGCACACGCTCAATCTCGTATCTCACCTTTCGAACATGCCGAACACCTAATTTCAGGACAAAATTACAACAAATACCACATATAACCCCTACAGGACACTAGGGTGACCGAGAGTACAAAACAAAAAATACCGAAAACATCGAGATTTCCGGACATTACATCCTAAGTCTCGTAAATATCGAAAACCGTGCAAATGTGTGGATATCAAGCAAAATATGTCTGGAATTAAGTAAAACGAGTCTAAACGGGGTATAAAATACGTAGGAAAACTGAGTCGAGTTGACTCTCATGATGGAAGAGTTCCCATGAGGCTTTGGTGTCTTTAAGAGTTTATCATTCCTCCATCACTCAATCTAATATTCCTTCTCACCTTCTTGGACCAGTGAAAGTATCTGATGCCCTGGTTTACCGGTTCTTTGAAGAGAAATCGGACTTGGGTTCTGGTTCCACCTTTCTTAGACAAAATATTATGGGGAACAAGTGGGTATTCAAGTTGAAACTTAATCCAGATGGATCAGTACTCAAACACAAATCTAGACTTATGGCTAAAGGGTTTCATCAGATATATGGTGTGGGTTTTACTGATACTTTTAGCCCCGTGGCCAAAGCCTCAACAATCAGAATAGTGCTCATTATGGCAGTAACCCTCAATTGGAATCTTAGACAAGTTGATATCAACAATGCATTCCTCAATAGGCCAATTAATGAAGCTATTTACATGCCACGACCAGAGGGGTTTGTGAATTCTTTCAAACATCATTTTGTGTGCAAGTTAAAGAATGCCTTATATAGGCTCAAGCAGACACCTAGAACCTTGTTTGCAGCTCTGAAAAATCAGATGTTAGAGTGGGGTTTTCAACAATCAAGAGCTGACACTTCCTTATTTGTACTACAAACTAATTCTGATCTGATGTATGTCTTTATTTATATAGATGATATTCTGGTTACAGGAAGTTCAACCAAGCTTATTCAGCAGTTCATTGGGATGTTGAACTCCAAGTTTTCCTGTAAGGACCTGGGTCCCATTACACATTTTCTAAGCATGTAGGTCAAAAGAGACTCATCTGGTCTCTACTCTCTCAGCAACACTATTCAACTCAACTCCTAAAAAGACTGAATCTAGAAAACATAAAACCTAGCCAAACTCATGTTGCAGTTAGCTCCCACCTATATCCCAGTTAAGGGAAGCCTATGTCCGATCCCACTATATACAGAAGCGCCATTGGAGGTCTGCAGTTTATCACTTCCACAAGACCCGATCTAACTTATGATATTAACTTCTTGTGTCAATTTATGCACTATCCAACAATTGACCATTGGCTGGCCTTGAAGAAACTATTGAGATATGTCAAGGGAACTCTACACTATGCCCTCTTCTTTCCAGTAGAGGGTGATTTGAACCTACAACCTTTTTTAGATGTTGATTGGACTTGCTTTCCTTCAGACAAGAAGTTTGTCACAGGGTACTGTGTTTATATTGGCTCATCACTAGTGTCTTGGTGTTCAAAAAAACGATCAATAGATCTTAAATCTAGCATAGAATCATAATACAGGTCTTTTGCCAATCTATCCGCAAAAATTACATGGATCACTCAATTAATGAAGGAACTAAGAGTTCATCTCTCCTCTTCTCCAATAGTCTGGTGTGACATTCTTGGTGCAACTTCCGTGGCTCATAATCCGGTCTATCATGCACAAACAAAGCATATTGAAGTGGATGTGCATTTCATTAGAGATAAAACCTTGAATAAGGAGCTTCAAGTCAGCTACATCCCCTCAGCATCTCAAATTGCTGATGTCTTCACTAAAGTGATTCCTACTACACTTAGGAGCAAACAAAAGTGATTCCTACTACACTTAGTTTTAAGGGAAGTTAGATTATTGAGGGTAGTTTTGGTATAACATTATTGTGGTGTGTTGTCCTTGTTGGTCTCTGCCATGCATGTGGCAGGTCGGTTAGATTCCGGATAAGATTAGAAAATATAGTGTAGAGGAATATAGCTCATGAAGTTTATCTATTGTATGTATTTGGTGAATGAATGAATGAATTAACAAAACTCTTTCTCTTGATTACCAAATTCCAGACTTATAAGAATTTGCATGTTGAATGGAACTGCATCCCATTCCCACCCTATTCTTTAACATTTATGCCTCTAAGAAATGTAGTAAGCCATTCGAGTGATTCTTTGAGGTCCATTCAAGAATATCATTTTATGGATAGAACGAATTGTTTAACAGTATTCAATTTAAATTTTGCATATTTAGCCCCCCCCCCCCCCCCCTTCCACCCACACACCCATCTTGATGTTTCACAAAAACTTCCATGAATAAGAAAAAGACTCACAAATTTCATTTGTCAAAAGAAATTCTTGTTCCACAAGCAAGTAACGGGAGGGGTGTCGGGTCTAGGGGCTAAGCCAACCGATCGAGGATTTTTATCCTAACCTAACCCACTCAGTTATCCTAACACAACCCATTCGTCCATCGATTTCAAGGGTACATAGAATAAAACTACATATTAAAACCGACACATGGATTAGAAATCAATGTCTACTTCTTCATTTGGTTTTGGTGAAGTCAACAAAGCAGCATAGAGCCTGAGCCTATCCTCACCTATAGAAGACCCCCTTGACACTGGTCTTCTTGGTCTTATAAAAGACAGAGATGTGAGTGTCAATCTATGTTTATACCTTCTCCAAGCCAATTGAATAGCAACAGCTGCCCATGTCCTCCATCCAGGTGAATAATATCTTGCACTCCTCTTCACTTTCTCTTTCACAAACGTATACCTGAAATGTTGCGTTACGTATCTGATATCTTCCGCTTCAATCCCAAAGGCCTCTGTCGTCTCTAGAGTTACCAACGTCGAAGAAGATGGTGGCAATCTTCCTACAAAGGGTCTCCTTAAACACCATGATAGGAGTTCGTCTCCACTAAATTTCCAGGGCCTAACATGCAACAGCTTTCCACGCCATCACGAAGAAGTTGGCTGCTTTGGAGGTGACCTCGTACTATGAATAACATTCTCTGCACTGGGTCACCTTCTCTTGTGAATCTGCATACATTAAGTAATTTAGGTTGGATGAAATTTGATTTTTATATTGTAAGGCAAAATAGTATTATGAATGGAGACTTACTGTTTCTCCCTTGGTAAATATAAGGGACTTAACACGATCGCAAATGTTTTCAAGGACCAAATTATCCATATGCTGAAATAGAGGTACCTGAAAGAAAGGTCATCAAACAATGAGACTAGCAATGCATTGAAGGAGAAAATTAAAGATTCAAAGATTTATAAAATATTAAATCAATTAACTAGGCTAGTTAATTAGGTGTACCTGTCTAACCAAGTCCAAACAAAGATGATATTTGATGTCTCTTCGAAGGCCTTCGGGAAGGTTTCGGACCATCTCATATTCATCCACACCCCGCATTGCAGCCCATCGGTGCCTTTCGTAGGTACGGACTCTCTGCCTGAAGTTTTGTGGAAGACGTCTCCTCTTCATCCACCACTCAATGTTCCTCATCTTTAGTTGCATTGCTTGTTTCTTTGATGTTGTTGCGTGCAAAAACACCTTAATATTCATTACATTAACCTTCTCAGTTGCTATATATATACATATTACTGGCTATTGGCTTGATAATATTAAGTAGCAATACTGTATATAGTTGATTGATTACCTTGATGTTCCCAATAAGCATGGTGACCAAAAGAAGTCCAGTTGTAAGGACAATAATGATGAAAACTACTTCCAACCAATCTGTACTACTCTCCAAGTTTCCAAAGGTACTACCAAATCACATACAACAAACATAAAATTATTGTAGAACTAGCATTTCCGTTATGCAAAAATGTACATATGTAAATCGATCACCCAAATGAAGATACATTTATGAATTGTTCCATATATATGTACCTAAGAGTCATGAGACCCCAAAAGAGAGGAAAGAGTATCTTCTCCAAAAGACTATCATTGGCGACAAGTTGAACAACCCATTTAAAAGCACCGTAGTCGTAATTGTCTGGATTATCCAAACAGTTTGACCTAGCTGATGTATTCTCTCCCCATTGAAGTCTTAGATGGTTATTCTTTGCAAAGCTAGTGGTTCCATAGTAGATAGGATCTACACATGCCAAAATCTTCGGCCCACAGCCCGTTGTCGACATGCATTGCTCTTTTAAGCACTTTGCTGCCCTTTGGATACCTAGCAAGTACCAACATGCTCCCACCGCCTACGTACATGAATATAGTGGGAGACAATGCCAATTATGATTGATTAATAATTTAATATGAGTACTAGTCATTGATCTACAAATGCATAATGATATATATATTGTGGTAATTTGTGTTGTATATTGATAATGAAAAGTATTACAATGGTACAATTTATATACTAGTTCAACGGGTATGGGTAAGACTGTAAATACACAATTACAAATAGGTTATAACCAAAACTACGTCGTATCAATAATGTCTTTAACATATATACAGTGTCACTATGGATATATAATGATATATATATATACAGTGTCACTATCATGTTTGTATAATTTCATTGAATACTAGTGCTATGACCATTTTAACACAATAATAACCCTTTTTTTTTCAAAAGTCACATAATTTGAAGTCTAGGTGTGTAGTATTTGTTGTGTTTAAGATTAAGCATTGATAGTCAGAGAAAAGTGAAGGATTGCATAAAAAGTGCCGCTGAAGTTCAGATTGGAATAGTTTTGACGATACCGTAAATCATTGAGTCAAAACTGGGTTGTTGTGCGGGTAATTGGAACTTGTGTGGATGACCGAAGAATAGCTATTTGGTGGATTTGTTGATGTTGAATGGATGTGTCAGTAATGACTACCTACGTACCCAAAATGAAGGGATCAAACTGAAAGTAGTTCTTGATAATAAGGATGATGATCCTTTATATAGGCTTCAAACGTGGGGGAGACCAATGTGTTGCCATTGAAGTCGCTATTAATGACATGGAGCCGTTTAAGAGGCAGTCATGAAGGAATCATATGCCCTGATGAAGAAAATCATGGAGCGGTTACCACATCGTGGCTTAATGTATGGTTAATGGGGTGTAACCATCGTTTGAGGCCGAGATTGACTTTTCTTGAGGTGAATGTAAGGTGAGCATGCACCAGACTGGCGGCATTAGGTCGTAGACATTCTACGTAGTTTTGACCATAGATGACAGAGGACGATATGTGCAACATCGGACAACAGACGGCTTGTGCCATGTCGGTAAAATGAGGATATGGACGAGCTGCGTTGTACAAAGCTCAGCTCTTCTAAATCCGCCTGACGTATAACGCCAAATATTGAGCTGAGCCCATGTCGGTCCATTTGCTAAGGTAGCCTTTGGTATTCTGACTTAAGCCTAATAAGTGCCACGTGTATGAATTCGGATCATACTCATATCAAAAGCCCCTTAGACCTGAGTTGGAATGTATATCTTAGGTTAGGTGTGTTTAAAGAAGACGTGGCACGTTATGAGAGGTTGTAGTCTAACGCCTGCTGACACTAACGACGTTATGCCGGCCAATTTTCTGAGTCAAAACGCCGATCCCTTATCTCGATGCGTTCTATCTCCTAACTTCATAAAAGATTCTGGTGATCAAGTTACTTGGAAGCAAGCATGGCTCTTCGACTCTAGTGCGCATTCTATTATAAAGAAGGGTGAATTACCCATTTTAGCTCTTTGCAATCCTCTAATTTTTAGAGCCTGTGTTTAAGAGAAAGAACTGCATCTTCTTCTCCACTCTTCGAGAGTCAACTTAGATCTTCCAACAAAGTAAGTCCCTCTTTTCCTTCTTCTGTGTGATTTTTTGCAATTCTTTCTTAGGAATGGACATCTAGCAGGCAATCTACCATGGATGCTTCTTCTGGTGATTCCCTTAGTAGGGATATTTTTTAGGGTTCCTGTTTTGTTGCCCAGGAACCTTCGGCTCATTCATCCATGTCAAGATCCGAGCCTAAAGAGACTTCTCGGGAAGACCAAGCCAATGCTACATCTAAGAATACATTGCAAAAATCTTTCCCGGTGAAGAACATTTCCACAGTCTTGCCATTTGATCGAGCAGATGAGAAACCCATTCACAAAGTTTTATATACACGAGTCTTTTTGAACCCCTTCTACCCCAATGTAGTCAGAGAAAGGATGAGCCTCCTGAGGGCTGTGTTGTGTATGTTATGTAGCTCGAAGTCGGTCTTATATTTCTGATGGTGTCACCTATTTCTTATTTTGACTCACTACAACCTAGGTCTGCCTCAGATTGCTCCAAACGGAATTAGGACCATTATAGGTTTTGCAATTTTCTACAGGGTTTCCGGTATGGGATTATAGCTGCTGAAGTTGCAAAAGTTGTACTAAAGTTCGGATTAGAGAAGTTCATTGAGGACTACATCAAACACATCCTATTCTTAGTTATATTGTTAACTTAGTTTGGATTATTAATTTTTAGGCAGCTTAGAGCATGTAAGCTATATAATCTAAGGGCACAAATGATGTAGAATTCCATCTTTTGATCAATAGCTTGTGATTAACAATAAAATCAATATATACACCCTTGTACTTACGTGGGATGCAACGAAAAATGCGATCAAGTTGAGGGCGATTCCTAGCCAAACAGTTCCAACAATGTAGCCGAAGAGATTCTGCATGCGCCGGAGGAGACAAACAGAGTGATAGATCTTTGGGAGGTATTGGACAAGAAACATGATTAACATTGTTGTCATCACTTGTGTTATTAATCCTCTCTTCAATAGCACTGGGATGACCACCCATGTCACTATCTGCAATTATTTCATTTCAAAATTCGACAATATATCAAACAATTAATTAATGAGTAATCCGCTCGATTTTACTATTTGACCTTAAATTGAACCGAAACCAAACCTGAACCAACTTAAAAACCCAAAAATTAAAAATGGATTTATGGTAAGTCATTTTCTATTTCATTTTTAACTCATGAATTAAACAATTTAAGCATGTTATTCATAGGGAATATACTTGTAGTTATAGGATTGCCAAAGATTCTTGGAACAAAACATAGAGTTTTAGCAGTATCAACACACATGCATCCGATCACTGTAACAAGTGTTTAATTTGTATCAAGAGATGTTTTAGCAAATTCATGTTTCTTGGTTATTTCAATGTTTAAATTGTTTCAATGTTTCCAGTAATCATTTCTTAATTATAGTTTCAAAGTGGTAAGGAAGGATTTCCAAGCATTTGACACATACATAACTTGCATGGTTTCTGAATTGAGCATGTGATGTTTTAAACTTCTTTAAACGTATTATGAAAACCGAGCTGTAAACATGACGCCGCAGCGGTAGAGCGGAGGACGTCGGATCTTTTTGAAAGTATGTGTCTTTTCTGTGTCAGTTGCATCCAGGTTGTTGGTCTTAAAGTGTTTATGACTACTAGTATTTCCGAATTATAAATACGGAATTTTATCATTTTAAAGAAATTAAGGAAATACTATTTCCAATTTTCCAAAAGTTATCGGGGTCTGTTAAACAGAGATTTTGCATCCATACCATAAAATTTGAAGTTTTCTAAAGAGGAAAAGAGAAAACCATCACCATCACCATCACCGCCGCATGTGTGCAGTAGTGGTTTCCGAACAGAAATTTCAGTTTTTATCAGTAACATTCCTTTCAGAACAGTGAGTTCTCAATTTAGACGGATAAGAAACAGAAGATCAGATAAAAGGTTCAAACTCAGGTTTCAAGCCGCACCCAAGCCATGATACAGAATCAGACCTACTCATGCATGGGCTAAAATAAGGAGAATACATATTACAAATTCAGTGCAGTGAGCTTTCAAGATCCCTCGGCATCATGCCTACTCTTGGGATAGAATAAGAAGTACAGTTTTGATCAGGAATTCTGGTCAGCAAATTACAGTACATATACAGAGCACAATTCCAGAATGAACTGCACCATTATTTACATGGTCTTTAATTGGCCATCAGTTCGGCGATTTTGTTATATGGTTCTTTGTTTTAAGTACAACATTTACTTTATCTGTTTTCAGCACAACTAATAGCATTTTTTACTTTACGGTTCGTTTATTTGCAATACAGTTAAGCATGCTTTATTTTCCAGCTTAGTTATTTTCAATACTTACACCATGATATTATTTCAATGCTAACCCAAGGAAAAAAACAATTGTGGCGTACATTTGTGGTTATGACAGTTAGCATGACACTTAGTAATGTGATTCCCATTGAAGAAACGCTTTATTAAATTTAGTTATAGTCTTTTATTTTTGTTGTTATTTTTATTTATTATTATTTTGTCCCACATTGTTAAATTAGCAATTGGTTTTGGAGTCTGTCTTGCTATTTTTATTTATTATTATTTTGTTGTTCGCATTGTTAAATTAAGAATTTGCTTGAAATGTAGGTATATAAAGGCATTTAGGTGTTTCTTTTACAAACAGTTCAAAGATTATTGAGTGAAATTTGTGTTAAGCTTCTAAGCTTTGCGTGAGTATTCTTGTGTAGAATACACGAATCATGAACTTATCAAGGTTCTGAACATACCTTGTGGCGTTCGTATTTTTATGTACATGTTATCTAATAGTTGAGGTCATACCAAGGTTTTTAATTACGGGTTAGCTAAGGATTCATCTTATTGGTGTCATTAGTCAAGTCATCGGGTACATGACAAGTTTGACAATCGCTAAAGACTATGTCGCTAAAGACTTACATAGTCTTCAAAAATAGAAAGAATGAAATTTGATTTTATGATATGTCTCCATCTTTAGTATTACTTCCTCGTCTCGTATTAACTAATGAAGTTGTTTAAAAAAAATGTTCTTTTCAGGATGTTGTTGAATTTATTTTTATTTTATTTTCTTGAGAAGAAGATGTTGTTTAAATTTGAAAACATCTATTATATTTTTCCACTTTTCTCTTTATTACTACAGGATGATAGATGATAGATGATAGATTAAAAAGAATATTATATTAATTAAATCTATGGGTTTTTTTTTTTTTTTTTTGAGAAGATAATCTATGGTTTTTTTTTGTTTGTTTTCCTATAAGGTCCATTTCAGAACTTAATTAGACGTTTCCAACACACCAAATAGATTTTTGTAATTAAGGACAAAATTTAACTAACTTTCCTCGATTACCCATTTACTACAATAAACGCTAAATTCAAAGGAGGAGGGGGAAGAAGAAGAAAAAAACAAACATCGACTTCTTCTCCTCTTCTATTTCTCCCCCATCATCACAAAAACCTTGTCACCCACCCCCTCATTTGACTGGTGTCGGCCATGATGAAACGGCAAAAATTGGAAAATCAGGTCGTGTCAGACCTGACACTTGCAAATCAGGTTATGTCTTTTCTGACATGGAAAATAAGGTAAACGTAAGGATCCTTACGTTTAAACGTAGAGAATCCTTACGTTTAAACGTAGGGCTCTTTATATGTGATACTGGATATCGTTGACATGAACAATGCTTTCTCTATTTGTCATCAACACGCTAATTAGCTACTGAAGACTCTTTATGTAATCGTATATATGCAGAGTATATCTTATTTGATTGCAAGTATCTGATTGCATGCTTCTAGAATGGCATTTAGTTAAAGGGAAAAACAATCAAATTGAGGAAGAAGGAGGCTCTCAGCTGTGTCCAAATTCTTTACGTTGAACGTAGGTTTCCTACGTTTGGACGTAAGGATTCCCTACGTTTAAACGTAAGGATCTTTACGTTTACCTTATTTTCCATGTCAGAAAAGGCATAACCTGATTTGCAAATGTCAGATCTGACACGACATGATTTTCCAATTTCTGATGAAACAGTCGATTCCACATCATCAACCAGTCCTACACCTCCTGTCATGGCCGATTATGGCCGGTACTCTTCTGCATATATTTTTCTCATCTAAAAAAGGAAATATTTTCCTCAAAAAAAATAAAAGGGAATATGTGTAAAAAAACGTGGTCAACAAACACAAAAAGAAGACTGGAAATTGAGTTAATTTTTTATGTTTTTGAGAAAGGTTAAAGGTCGTAAAGGACATGTTTTAATCTAAAATGGTTAAGAAGACAAACAAACAGTAAGAACACACGTAGTAACACGTGTACAAAAATGTAGTAATGTAGTGACCGTCCTTCTCAACCATTTAAGTTTAAAACCCGTCCTATAATTTCTACGACCTTTGAGAAATATATGATTGTATTCATGTATATCTATCACTAATAAATTTATTGTATTGAACAATTAAAGGAACTTTAAAACAATTCAACAACAACTAAAAGGCAAATTTTATAGTTATTACTCACCTTCAGATTCAATTTTAAAAAGTATATTTACCAATAAACAAACATATCTTTTATGTTTTTCAGAACATATCTTTTATGTTTCAAGATGTGAAACCCCATACCTCCTGGTAAGGGTATTTTCGTCCGTTTAAAATTAGTTTTTCTTTTCATTTTTTTTCATTTTTCTTTTCCCCAAGTTTTTGAAAACCGACATAAGGCTTCCAGAAATCTATAAATGGATTACTAGACAGCCCCAGAATGCATAATTCGCGTTCTGGTTGATGTTTGGGCCGTCACCCCGTATGATCACACGGGGAAACACACATGAACTTCACGACGAGTTCTGGGTAACCCAAGACAAGTTCTGGGCAATCCAGGACTTGCCGGCATGCTGAACCGAGCATGCTACCGTTTAAGCGGCCCTATTTTCGTGTCTTGGGCGCATCTGACCTTGTTTGGTACGTGTATGCATATCAGAGCCTCGGTTTCGAAGCAGATCTTGATTCAGGAGCAATCTCGAGACTTGTTTATTCTTGTAAAGGTAATCATCGTAATCCATCATTCAGTTCATAGTTTAATCATGTTAGGTTAAGGTTCTTGGCTTTTGACGTTAGGGTTTTCCGTTATTCCATAGATTCCGAAGATTTCATGAATCAATCGTAGTTCGTTCGTCATTTGGCTTTTGGTTTCGGCTCGTTATCGTGCTAAGGAGTTCTTCTTATCAAAAGGATCCCTTTTGGTTTCAAGATTATGTCTCCATATGTGTTCTTATTATCGTTTTCATGTTAGAATTGCATGAAATCGAAAATAATTATGTGTTGCATATTTGTCGGGTACTTGTAAGCCATGAAACTGACTTTGAAGCTAAAAACAAGGTCGCTTTCCGGCCCTTTGGCCGGGAAACCGCATGTACTGGGTTCAAGAGTTAGCTTTTGCGTGTCTTGTGTCCAGAAACCAAGCATGGGCCGGTGTCCCTGGCCTCCACTCGAACAATGCACGGGCTGATCCCCAAACTTAAGTTCTATGCCGTCTAGATTAATAGTAGGGTGTCCAGGAAGTTAATTTAAGTTTTAGATGCATTTTTGGGTTTTGTTTTCATGTTAATAGTAGAGATATGATGGTAGTTCAGTGTTGTTATGGTCTTTATATGTTCTCATAGGTTAGACATGACCTTATGTGCCTTATGTGCTCCAATGTGCTTACGTGTTTCGCTCCATCATGCTTGGCAAGGTATTGGTTACTGGCAATGTACCGGAAGGGGGTACCATGGGTCCCTAAATCCTATTTCGGAGCTATGACTAACTATGCTAATTCATGTCAATCTCGAGACGGCGGTCCTTAAGTCCCGTGGGTCCCTAAGTCCCACGATTGGAGGTGTATTAGTTGTATTAGTTGTGTTAGCTGTGTTGTACACCGTTTCTCTTAGTTAGGTGTCTTGGTGACTTTCATTAATTAAGAAAAGACAGGAGATGTAACATAACAAGTTAAGAATGTGGCTATGTTAAATAAGCAAGTACTTAATGTATTTGAACAAGTACATGCAAGATAAAGTGAATTTAGTTAATAGACATGTTTTCTATGCATGGTTTAAAGTTTGTTTCCAGGTGGTTTTCCCTTATTGGTTTGTTAAGTTTCAAAGTAAGTTCATTTTTATCAAGAGATGCTTTTAAAGGCGTTTTACGAATTCTTCAAGTTATACTTTCAACTGTTTGTAAACTTGATAGAGTAGATTCATGTTGTGTCTCTCGGCTTACGACAATCATGAATCTCCCTTTTGATCTTTTTTCTCCTAACTAAGCTTTGTGCACGAGCTCACTCATTTAATATTTGGAATAAGATGATTATAGGTACATGCTAAGTTTGATGACGAGTTTGGAGTAATAGCTTCGGATGGAGCAATGAAGTCGGTTATGTTCTAGTTTCCATTCTATAGGTGTTCCTTTTTTAAGACAAGTGAGTTGTAATGGATAATAATTTTTGCTTTCAGTTATTTATGAGTTAGTTTAACATTAGTTGTTTTTTTGGTTGTTGGTTGTTGTTGGAAGACCCTGAGAGTCTAGTTCCCAAGTCTTCATCTTGTTTTTTTCCGCGCAAATCTTTAATTACTCTGATATGACTTAAGGTTTACGTGAGTGTAGAATTTTCTATAAATGTAATGTGCCGAACGTTCCATGTCTGGATAAGAATTTGGTATCTAGGACATGGCGTTACATAGAAGTCATACATTCACTATATACAATAATCATGTAAAAAAAATTGTAAATTAAAATGTGTGGTGGTAAAATGATGCATTATTTATTTACGACACGAAAAAGATAAATAAATAATAAATAATGGGAAATGATGTATTCACTAACACATTTATTGTGTGTCGATAAAAAAAATTATCACCAAGAATGATAGTTGTACCCATTGATTAGTAATCATTTGTATTCGGTACAACGGCTTTAGTGGTTAATTAGTTAGGCTATATCTTGGCGTGGAGATCAGGGCTCGAGCCTCGCTAGATGCATAATTAAGATGTGTGTAACCTTTCGTATTCGAGGTAAAAAAAAAAGATTAATAATCGTTTGATTAATTTCCATAATATAAAGGGGGACCATTAGTAATATTGGTTCCACCATTATAAATAATATGAAAACATTAAAGGAATTCGAAGGTAAGTATATATTGTTTTCCCAACACCGATTCTAGCAATACATAATATTATACGTGTACTAGACTTGAATCAATTTTTAAAATTTTCTTTTTTATGTTTTAAAAACCCACAAGAAGTCGGTTAATGAGAACCGATTTTACCATGGTCAACAAATAGTATGACACACAAATGCGCTTGTTTGGATTTATAAAATGAATAAAATGGAATAAATCAAATTAAATAAAATGTAATGATATCATACATTAATGCGTTTGATAAACAATGAAATAAAATCAATTTTATTTCATTCAGGTTATTCCATAGTTTTTTTTAGGAACATTCCATTGACTTTTTAATGAAATGAAAACAAAATAAACTTCATTTTTAAGTTTTTAAACATATCAAATTGATATAATGGAATTGAAAAATGATTCATTTTCATTATATTTCATCGATCTAAAGGAGTGAATCGTGATAGGGAAAAAAAAAAAAAAGAAAAAGAAAAAAAAAACCTGGGGAAGGGGAAGAAGGACGAAGAGGTCGAAGAAGAAGCCCTTCAAAGCCATAAGGTATCCCAAAGCAACCTTGGTCGCTCTCTTATCACCTCTCCTCCTGTTGCTAATTTCTTCTCCCGTACCAAAACTCGTTTCCCCACTACCACGTGGACGCCGACGGTTTATCTTGAACTGCAACCACATGTTAAACACGTGTACGGCGTCCGTCATCGACTTGAGAACCGTCAAGGTGGCGGCGAACCACCCGTCGACGAAGAGGCACATGCAGTTTTCATTGATTGAGATTGTGTAGAAAAACAGAGGATCCACAAATAGACCCGTTGCGCAAACCAACAGGAAAACTCTGTTCCATTCCCCAATCCATTTTTGTTGAGGGTCTAAAGAGTCTAACTCCCACGATTGAAGAAGTTCTTCCTCCTCCTCCTCTAGCTCCTTTAATTTGTCCATGTCCTCTTCTTCTTTGTTGTCATCATCAACCTCCTCGTATATGTCATCATTGTATTGACCATGATTAAATCCTTTCCCGGCCCGGTTTGTCATCATGTTGGCATAAAGTTATAGCCCAATGGCCGGCCAGAAGGGAGGTGGTTGAAGGAGGAGGGGTGGTGGTGGTGGTGGTGGCTGGCGATAAGCGTTAAAGAGGTTTGGGTATGTTAACTGTAGTTGGAAACGGTGGTGAGCCTAGAAAGCAGAGCAAATTCGAAAGCACATATATTAGTACTAGTAACTACATACATCTAAAATGAAAGGATAGTGATTTAGGCGAGAAAAATACATATAAATCATTCATACAATACTTTATAACTACATATTTTAATATTTTAAAAAAAACAAAATAACATAAATACAAATTCGGGGGATGAGTGGTGCACCAAATCGGTGTCAAAATCATTTTCCAAAATCAAATTTTATGGTGGTTCTAGTGCGGACCCCGATCTCCTACGGTGCAAAGGTGCAGCGTGGCGTGCTGTGCACCAAAACGACGTCGTTTGGTTCCGATATAAAAAAAGAAACACAATCAAAACGGCGTCGTTTTGACCTGAAACGACGTCGTTTCGGGTGCACAGTACTGCACCGCACCCTTTTGCACCGAAGGGGATCACGTTCCGTTCGAGCACAAGTGAATGACATGGTATGAAATTATTGATATCTAAAAATGCAAGTTCTGAGCTGGCGTTTTGTTTCGTAATATAAATGTATTTACATATTATTATATTTTTCTTCTTTTACCTTTCTTTTATTATATATTCATTCATTCATTTTTCACTACATTCCATTAATAACAATCAAGTATCATTTTAGACTTTTCATCAAAATTAAGAAAAATAATCAATTTTTTTAATATATGTGAAAAAACTCAAAGGGACTTACATTTTTGGACAGATGTAGTATTGTTTTAAACTTTTTTAGCAATAAAATCAAATTATTTTAATACAAATATTTTTTTGAATCTGACTGGGACACTGACCCAACTACACCACGAGAGATTTTATAATGTAACGATTGTAAAAAGATTATATCAAATGGCAATATTAAAGACTTTCATTTTTTCTATTTCTTTCACTTAATACACTTTTATCATACGTAAGAAGTTAGAAATAAAAGGCTTAAAGCATGTTATTTGAGGGAAATTATTGGGTGCACTTATCATATACGGAGCGAAACCGTGTGGCATAATCTAAACTGAATTTAAACAATTTGGTCCGTATTTGTTTAGTTGTCAACTCTCCATAAATGCCACCCAAAACTTCCCGTTATTTGATGCAATATTATAAAATTTGTATTCAATGTGGGTCCCCCTCTGGTTAGAGAGTAACGGATTAGATTGGGTCCAACGTAACAAGGGTAATTCTTACATAGTTACTTCATTCGTAAAGTTGTACCGATTTGATAAATTAAGACTACACGGTTTAAATTTAATTTGAAAATGTGTGATCCAGATTTATCCATATTTGTCTACTTTTTTTCACAAATAGAATAACTATGGAAGAATTTCCATCAAACAAATCATCGGTGATAGTTACGGAAAAAATGTACATATAAAAGATTTAAAATTAAAAATAAACAATCTCCAAACGATCACTTTAATAACATGGCCTATAAAGAGGCAACATCCAAAAAGTTACACAAAAAATTATTCTGAAAAGCACAATATTATGTCTAATCTATATGCCAAGCCAGAAAATATAAAATAATTTGATTAAAACATTTTACACAAATTTTAAACATCACAGCCAAATATTTTATTGCAGACTTTTAAAAAAAATTTGGAAGGAAACAAAATTTCATTTTATTGTAAGAGAGGTAGATTACACGTTAGTTGATGCCAAAAATGACAATATTCCCTTCACTCCGTCTTATTTAACTGTCATAGCTCATCTTATTTAGCTGTCATAGCTGTTTAAAAAAAAAAATTTGAAAACTTAATTATTTTTTATTTGTTGTAGTTATATTTACAAAACACTATTTATCATAATTTTCTAAATCTACTTTTATTTATTAAGGGTTAGAAGGTAAACCAACATTGCATTAATTATATTCAATAGATTTATTGTCATTTTGATTTAAAATCAATATATTAACTACTCTTATCTTATTAATTTGTATGTTTATTGCAATACGAAGAGAGGGAATAACATATATTATTTTATTTTTTTGAGGGAAACATATATTATTAAGTCATACCCAATCTCCATTAAACATCACAGCCAAACATAAGCGTGCATGTCTGCATTACTACTACCTCCGTCCCAAAATATAAGTCATTTTAAACTTTTTCACGCATATTAAGAAAAGTTAGTTAAATTTATTATTTATCATTAATTTTGATTAAAAAGACTGAAATGACCTTTCATTAGTATTAATGCAAAATAGTAAAAGGTGGTTGAGTATATAATAAATGAAGGGCAGAAGAAGAAAAATGTAATAAATGTTTTATTGATTTTGTAAATGGACTTACATCTTTGGACAAAACTAAAAAACTAAAAAACTAAAAGGACTTACATTTTAGGACGGAGGTAGTATTTGATGTATAAGCATTTCTGTATATATACATCAAAATCAATATAATTCCTTTAGTAAAAAAATCAATATAATTATATTAATATTTGTGACTCATGTGTTATAACAAAATTATTTGCTACGTATTCCCTCCGTCTTAAAATATAAGTTATTTTGGATGTTTTCATATATATTATGATAGTGGTTGAAATGGTTATCATTAATATCATTAATGAAATGGTTATAAAGTATTGTAAAGTATTTGGATTATTAATATATTAAAGGTATTATAGAAAAAAAATCGTAATAAATGTTATATTGACAATGTAAAATGACTTATATTCTAAAACTAATAAAAAATTTAAAAAAATATAGATTGACTTATATTCTGAGACGTGGAAGTATAATCTTGTTGGGATCATATCTTACTTTACCTCCTTTTCCTTTTTCCAAAAACTAAATTTTGCATGTTTGTTAAGCGGTATCACAATTCACACATATCTCAGGCTAGCCTGGTGTATAGATTGAAGTGTGTAAATGCTTTTTTCGACTCATTCCATTGGGTTTAGCTTGTAATCATGTGCGAAAACTCTTATTTATTCGATGGTGTGGATTATGACTTGGTTATGTCTTATGTATTTTAATCAAACTTTTAATATTAAAGTTGTTTTTATTTGTTTTATTTTAATTCTTTTTTCGGTTAACTGTTCATTTCGGTTCGATGTCGATTAAAATCTTAACATTAAAGTTGTTTTTTAAATATTTTTATTTTGATTCCATTTTTCGGTTAACCGTTTGAATTGAACCGTTATATTCGGTTCGGTATGGTTCGATTATTTTTTTAGAACGGCTCAGTTCTGGTTTCAATTTATTAGTAACCGAATTTTTCGGTTCGGTTTCGGTTACTGCATTAACCGTGCCGATCCGAACCGTGTACACCCCAATCACACATATCTCAAGCTAGCCTGGTGTATAAATTGAAGTGAGTAAATGCTTTTTTCGATTTTTTTTTTTTTTTTTTTTGTTTTGCTTCTTGTAAAGCTGCTGCTATAGCCTCTAGAAGGCAAGACTAATAAAAGAGATCACTTATCCTCTGGATATGGTCTAGTGGTAAGCGGTTGGAGTGGTGTAATGTCCACGCTGGACCGAAAGCCGGAGTATGGGGGTTCTAGTCCCGTAAAAGGCCGGCCACTTTCGGTAAGCGGAAATAACAGCAATCCTCTTCCCCGAGCTACTAGGTTCCTGATTAACCTTTCATCGCACTCTTGTAGGATCAGGAACGAGGGGACCTTCCGTTTAGGGTTTAACCGTTTTTATAATAAAAGAAATCACTTTGGAAAGAAGAAAAAAGAACAGTATCAAACATAAAAGTCAACACAAGTCATATATTTTATGGTATCTGTAACTGATATGGTCATTCTGTCCCAGAATTTAGAAGGTTAGACTTTGGTCATAAAAATCAACGTAAGTCATATACTGTATTAATTAATGAGTACTCTTTCCGTTTTTTTTAACGATTACTTTTAATAATTTGTTTTTCTTTTATTTATATGTCATTTTATATTATTAATACAACATTTATTATTTTTTTCTCTTTTACCCTTCATTTGAATAACCCAAAATTTGTACTCCTTCCATCCTAATTTATTTGAGACTTATTCCATTTATAGTTGTCTCAAAATAAGTCTAATAACTCTAATTAGACTCAAGTTTTTGCTTTAAATTGCCTAAATTGCCCCATGTACATATAAAATGAAAATGGTGCTACATATAACAAGGATAAAAAGGTAAATTAGTCATGTTTTAAATGATTAGACAGCCTATTAAATGATGTCTACTTAAATATTTTGAGTTCCAAAATGTTTCAAACAAATTGGAACAGAGGGAGTACAATTTTCCATGCACAAGGAATGAAGTGTAATTTTGTTAGTTTACGTCTATTTCAGACACATTAATCACTTTCTTAATCTGTGTGATTCTTCTCTTTCCGACAGTTTAAAAAACGGAGGGAGAAACTAATTGGTAATAAAAAATAAAAAATAAAAAACAAATCAACAAATGTTTCGTACCATATCAATAATACTCCATCCGTTCCAAATTATCTGAGTCAGTTGCTAAAATCACGTATATTAAGAAATGAATTAATGCATTGACTTTAAAATTAAATGACTAAAAAGTCCTTGGATATAATTAAAGTGACATTCTTTTTTATCTATCATATTGTAATAGATATGGGTAAAGCAAGGAAAAAAACCATAAATGTTGCATTGCAAATGTAACTGCCTTAGATAAAATGAAACAAATGATTTTGGCAACTACCACAGATAAATTGGAACGAGGGGAGTAATGTTTTTTTTTGTTTAAAGCCCCTGGTATCCGGAACCCACTGGTCCGACTAATCCGGAATTCGGCCTGGGTCATGCCTGTAGAGTCTGACTCTTACTCAGGGATAAGCCTGACCAAGAGCTCTTTCAAGATGGTGGCTCAGAGGAGAATCGAACTGGTGACCTCCCTAGGCATTCTCAAGTCACGCATCACTTGAGCGAGGGGAATAATGTTTTGTTAACCATATTAAATGTTTAACATAACCAATCAAGGTGGACCCCCAGAAATTTTGGTAGGGCCAATAACAATAAGCAGGGTGATGAGTCGGTCACCGATGATGTCCTCCCGATCATGTCTCTCGAAAATGTTGTATTTGACGGTCAAGTGTATTGTAATCGATATTTTTTCTATATTTAGAACTATAAATAAATATATGCGGCTTCTATTGGTACCACGATTTTGTTTCAATTGGCACACTTACTATTGACACCCTTAAAATTACTTTTGGCACCACCATAATATTTATTATTTTTGTGCAACACAACGTCTGTGTCACTGACGTTTGTTTTCGATACGGACGTCACCGGCACTGACGCTGGTTTTCAATACCAACGTCAGTGGCACTGATATTACAGTTATAAATGTATCATTTGTATAAAACGTCAAACTTACCGACGTTGTAAGTGAAACACAACGTTAGTGACATTGATGCCCGTATCGAGGTGACGAAAAACAAAGTAGGGGTTGTGGTCAATTAAATGAAAAATAATAAGAAAAAAATAAAATTGTCAATAATAAATTTATGATGCCGATAAAAGCCGTTTTATAAAAAATAAATATAAAAATAAAAAATAAAAAAAAAAACTGGATTACATGGGCCTAGTCAAATAAAAGCTTTATTCCTAGCCCAAACTAATAACAACCAATTGCTGTCTTTCAGCTTTGCAATTCGCAACTCTCCTGTTAAAAAAAAAAAACCCTACACCCTTCCACCATTCACCAAATTCAGCTCTAAGCTATGGTGAAGAACAGAAACAACAAGAATAAACAAAGAAGGGGTTCATCCCCAATGGATATAATTCCCGATCAGGAGGTCATGGATGTTCCTCAAGGCATTTTCTCACCGACTGTTTGATATATTTTTTCTCTTAATTGCTGAATTAGCAATCTTTTTTACTGTGATTGTTTTATAACTATTAGAAATCTAATTGAATCGCTTACTGGTTTTATTACTTGTTTAGCTATGGATACTTCAGAATCAAAAGCTCCCAGACCAACCGTTGGCGCGGCTCACAGGTTAGTATTACTATTACTATTACTATTATTAGTTTCATTATTCTCTTCTGTTGTTTAGCTTTGCGTTTGGATGTCAAGTCTAAATTCAACTAATTATGAAGTATAATGGCTAGAAATCGTGACCTCTTTGCAGTTATTTTACCTTTCTTTTGGACGAATCTGCATTTGTGAATATTTTTGTTATGGATGAATACCTTGGTGGAAAATAAGTTATTCAAGATGATACACTTCATCAATAAAAGTATTTTCTTTTAGTATTTTTATATTTATTGTGGCCAGCAAGTATTTAAAGTGGTTCTGCAAGAGATGAAATGCAATTCTAATGTGTCATTGCTCTTTGTTCATAAACTGTTGGATATTGCAATTCAAGAAATGTGACATCTTGGGAGCATGGCGTTTGATGGGACTCATTTACGTACCTCTCGCCTTTACTTAAATGTGCAAAGGCTTTTTGTTATTGAATTCTTGACCCTGTTTGTGATGGATTAGATAGTTTGCTTCTGTTGCTAAGTTTCTGCTGAGAGAGACGGCTCTAGCTAGTTGTGTTTGCAGCTAACACCATTGTTCTTCTTATCACTGAGCTTTACCTGGATGAAGTTGTTAAAAGTTTTGGTTTTGTTTTCTGCCATGTCAATGGCTAAATGTTGGATGGATTTTATTTAGCACACGTCTTACCTTTAGTGCGTTTATAGCATATTTGTTAAGGAGAGCACCACCTAGGCAAGAAGCGACAGTCACTGCCTTAAAGTGGGGCGAGGCAGCCAAAGGTTGATCCAAAAGAATATTATGGTCTTGTTCTTGTTGTATGTAAGTATTTATCTTTGAACCTATACACGATGGTCCATTAGTGTGGGGTAGCCGTAGGACCATTTAGTTAACCATAATGAACCTGAGTTCTGGGGTCGATCGGTGAAAGGGATGGTCAGGAATATAAAGGCTAGGAGTGTTTGAAATGATGGCTTTGCTGGAAGAACTTTTGTATTTGAAAAGAAAATTCATATTGTCACATTTGACACCTCTCTTTTTTCCGATAGTTTCATTCGTGAGATTACGGCTTTTGTCTTCTCTGATAATCGGTTGTATGTTTTTTCGCAGAAAAATTAGAGGGGTACAAATGAAGAGATCAAAGAACATGCGGAAGAAGAAGGCAATTGAAAAGGCTATATCGAAAACAGAGAAAAAGATGGAGAAAGTCTTGAAGCATGAAAGCAAGACTTCCAGAATCCTGTCAGCCAAAAAATTATATGATTAGATTAAACTGATTTGTATGCAATTCTTGTTTACTTGCTCCTCCACCATTTTACTTTCTTACACTCCAAATTCTTCTTGAAGATTTTCTATAGGTTAAAGGCCTCTATCTGCCTTCCAAATTTTGTTTTATTGGTAAAGCGTGATACTTGGTGTATATCTAATAGAATCTAGGGCAAAGGGTCCAAAAGGACACGCATTAAACTTTTTTTTTTGGTAAAGTAGAGTTTTATTCCACGAAAAAACAAAGTGAAACTCACAATAGCCGAGTTTCTAGCTTTAGGTAAATCAAAAGAACAGAGAAACTAGAGATCGAAAATCTTCTTTTTCTTCCTATATCTAGCCGCTTTTTGAGCGGTAGTCAATTTTTCTTTCACCTTGGTGTCCCGATCAGAAATGTAACCAATCAACCGAGCTTTTGGACGATCTAAACTCATGTTTTGAAGCTTAGCTAAGATAGAATTTTGACTATCTATACCCGAACAGGTTAATGGAGCACTCTTCTCTGTCAAAAGTATAGATAGGATCTCAAAAGAATTGCTTATAGGACAACCTTCACTCAATGCCCTTAGCTGCACCATCAAGTTTTTGAGGGCCATCACCTATTTCATTGTCCAATTGTTTGCTGCCCAATTTCCTCAAGTCATTTCCATCACACATTGTCAAGCCCAATTGTGTTCGAGGGATAACAACTTTTGCAAACCTCGGCGATTCCTCAAGAAAATGCTCAGCAAAAGTGCTTTATCATGCTGAGCTTCAGCATTTGCAGCAGCAGCTAGGCTGAGCTTGGGTTCGTTTGGATTGGTTTTTACATAGTATTAATCGGGTTGGTTTAGAAAAATACTCCCAAACCAAACCAAACCAAATAATGAGAAAACTCAATGGTTTGGTTCGGGTTGGTTTCAAGTTGGGTTGGGTTGGGTTGGGTTCGGATAATCAAGCTTCCATATTATAAAAAAAATTAAACAACATGTTCGTAGAGAACAATATTTAAAGACAATATTTTTTTGTGGACATCATATTACGAGTCCAATAATCTATGAGTTAACCAACAACGTATACAGATAGGAACAAAGAACAATAGTTTAAAAGTAAGGAAATCATACATAAAAATTTAAATGTTAAAGGAATGATCCATGATTCATTCGAAAAAATATTATATTAATCAATTAGTCATTTTAGTTTGATCCTGCAATCAATGGGTTGATTGATTTTGATTTGATTTTGACTGTCTAACAGATGTTTCTTCAATTTTCAATTATCACACCTCAAGAATAAATGTGGATCGAAAATGAATAACAATAACCATTTTCAATGTCTATCAATGTAACATATTCTTTAATGATCATGCATTTTTTCTTTAATGATCATGCACTTAACTATTAAAGCTATACCTTTCATTTAAAATTGCTTGAATTGTCACCTAACTCTATCTTTTGCGGGATTGTTAAACTAAAATAATAAAGATTTCCGTTGTAATTCTAAACCGTGTTCAAATTGAGTTTTCTTGCAATAAACATATTTAGTTCCAAACACACACACACAAAACTATCTAATCCAAACAAAATTATAATCGACAACAAAATCTCTCCCTAATCTGGAGAGAAGAAATATATAGGTATAAACCTCGGTAAATGAAATTCAAATTTTTTCTCGAGATTTTTTTTAAAAACCGAGAAAATGTCATCTCGTTGCACAATCAACCTCCACCGATGTTGTTTCACATTCGAGGGAACAAATCTCATTCGGGGAGGAGTGATACAAACAGTCATCTTCTTACTAGCCATAAATTCGATGGTAATAACTACCATTTGTGGTCTAGATCTCTCGCTTATGTATGTGTCCGGAAGAAGCAAAGAAGGATATCCGACCGAGATATTCCTCCACCAAAAGAAGATGATCCAAAATTCAGACAATGGAAGGCAGACAACAACACCATCATGTCATGGCTGATTGGATCCATGACTCGTGAACAAAGTGAGAATTTTATGTTCTTCGATACTGCTCAAGAAGTCTGGGAGGCTGCTCATGATCTCTACTCCAAGAGGGACAACACTTCAGCAATATATGAGCTCAAATCCCAACTTAAGGATCTGAAACAAGCAGATTCTACTGTCACACACTACTTCAATCTGCTCAGTAGAATCTGGCAGCAACTTGATCTTTTCAATGAACATAAATGGAATTGTTCGAAGATCATAAGAACCATAAATTGTTCATTGAAAAGGACAGAGTTTTTTCCTTCCTTATGGGACTCAACCCAGACTTGGATGATGTTAGGGGAAGAGTCCTTGGCAAATCCCCTCTTCCCACTTTGAAAGCTGCCTTTGCTTGAGGTTAAGCATGAAGAAAGCGAGGAGGAAACTCATGTTGGGCGACTCAAGCCGCTTCTTGTTATACCTCAAAACTCTCAAAGAAAACACTTCAAATTTCTTGCATCCCAATATTTACCTCAAATCTCTCAAAAAACACTTCTACTTTTGCATCTCAATCTCTTCAACACAACAAAGGAAAGAAGGAAAGGCCTTGGTGTGATCATTGCGAAAAGCCGGGGCATATCAAAGATACCGCTTGGAGACTTCATGGAAAACCACGGATTGGAAACCTAGAATGGCCGGAAATGGAAGGGAGCCTCAAGCAAATCGTCTGTTCGTAAAGAAGTCTTCTCTCAAGAACGGATAGAAGCATTAAAAAGGCTCTTCCACCCATTCCACTACGGAAATCGATCTTTGTATCCTCTCGCTTCGTAGCACGGACATGTATCATTTCTCAAGCCTTTGAATCTCATGTTCAACACCAATGGATCATTGATTCGGTGCATCCGAGCATATGACCGGTGACAGACACTTTTCTCCTTTCTTCATCCTTGTACACAAGGGAGATATGTCAGAATTGTTGATGGTTCCACCTCTAAGGTAGAGGGTATGGGAACTATCAACATAAAGGGCATATGTCTCAAAGATGTACTCTTTGTTCCAAAGCTGTCATGCAATCTGATTTCGTTATGATTGGCACAACAAGACAATATGGTGCTTAATTTTTCCTCCACATCCCGTGATTTTCGGGACTCCAAAACTCGGGAGGATGATTGGCGGTGCTAAGACCAATTCCGGTCTTTATCTCATGTCCGGAAATGATTGCTCTAAACAGAAGCATCCGTCGTCTTGGTTCTAGTACCAATAGTGAAAATGTAATGCTATGGCACTATAGGCTTGGACATCCAAATTTTGTGTATTTGAAAAAATTACTTCCTGCTCTGTTTATCAATAAAAAACCCTCTGATTTTGTGTGTGAAGTTTGTTGTCTTGCAAAGCGAGCCCGAACTAACTTTCCTCGTAAAAGTTATCAACCCTCTAAGCCTTTTAACCTGGTACACAGTGATATTTGGGGACCTTCAAAGGCTAAAAATATCACTGGTACTAGGTGGTTCATCACTTTTATTGATGATCACACTAGGCTTACATGGGTTTTTCTGATGAAAGATAAGTCTGAAGCTGGTATGATATTTAGAAATTTCTATCACATGGTTCATGCACAATTTGAAACTGATATCAAGGTCTTAAAGTCTGACAATGGGTCAGAATACTTTGAAACAACCCTTGGGACATTCATGAGAGAGAAAGGCATTGTTCATATAAGTTCCTGTGTTGATACCCCTCAGCAAAATGGTATTGCTGAGAGGAAAAACAGGCATTTACTTGACACTGCTAGAGCTCTTATGTTTGCTATGAATGTTCCTAAGTTTCTATGGGGAGAAGCTGTCTTAACAGCCACTTACCTCATTAACGAAATGCCTTCAAGAGTTCTTCGCTCAAAACTCCTATTGGTGTGTTTAAGGATATTTATCCTAACTCGTCGATTCACTCAAAATCTTAATCCTAAGGTTTTTGGATGCACTTGTGTTTATTCACAACCACCACGAAACAAACTTGATCCAAAGGCTATCAAATGTATCCCGATTGGGTACTCTCCTGACAAAGAGGGTATAAGTGTTATTGTCCTTCTACAAGGAAGTTCTATAATACAATGGATGTAACTTTCCTTGAATCTAAGCCCTATTATGATTCTCTTACAAATTCTGAAGTTGACTATTTGACTTCCTCTCAAGGGTGGAATGTTCAATTACCTCTTGATCTACATAGAGAAACTGAGTCTCATGAAGACAATGAATCACAAAATCCTATTACTGAGGATCTAAGTACTTCTGATAGAAGGATCACTAGTTATCCTTTTGGACCTGAGCAAGGATCACAATGTGACAGACCTCCTGTGGAACTGGTTTATACCAGGAAGCACAGGGGATCAGTAAGGTCTCCTTCTCCTACTGGAACTGAAATAGAACATCCCAGTCCTGAAAATCATGAAATGACATGTGATGATCCTCCTGATGATAGGCCCATTGCCTTGAGGAAAGGATCAAGGGCTTGTACTAAAGTCCCCTTGTATAATCTTTCTGAGGCATATCAATCCCTCATGAATAACCTTAACAGTCAGTTTGTGCCTTGTACCATTCAGGAAGCACTTGAAAAGCCTGAATGGAAACAAGCTGTTGATGATGAAATTGGGGCCTTAATGAAAAACAACACCTGGGATCTCACCTATCTTCCTAAGGGAAAAAAGGTGGTTGGATGTAGGTGGCTTTTCACTAATAAATATAACTCGATGGGTCTATTAGCGTACATAAGGCAAGGTTAGTTGCCGGAGGTTATACACAAACCTATGGCATTGACTACCAAGAGACTTTTGCACTGTTGCTAAACTTAATACCATCGTGGGTACTTCGTCCATTCTTGTGAATCTTGATTGGCCTCTTTTCCAATTAGATGTCAAGAATGCTTTTCTAAATGGAGAACTTGAAGAGGAAGTGTACATGAAGATTCCTCCTGGGTATGAGACCCCAGGAAGAGAAAATTTGGTGTGTAAACTTAAAAAGGCCCTATATGGACTCAAACAGTCCCCTAGGGCATGGTTTGGCAGATTTACTAAATCTGTAAAGGCTTATGGCTATCACCAATGCCATTCAGATCACACTATGTTCACAAAATTCACTAATCATGGCAAAAGAGTGATACTAATTGTCTATGTTGATGATATAATCATCACTGGTGATGATTTGGATGAAATTCAAATTCTTAAACAGTCTCTTGCTAAGGATTTTGAAGTCAAAGATCTGGGGCAGTTGAAATACTTCCTTGGCATGGAAATATCTAGGACTGCTGGTGGTATTCATATCTCTCAAAGAAGATATATCTTGGATCTTCTTGAAGAGACTGGGATGGCAAATTGTAAACTCCGCTTCTTCTCCCATGTAGAGCTAACCCGAAGTTCACAAAAGAAGGCTCTAAGAATTATGTTGATGTTGGGAGATATCAAAGATTAGTTGGGAAACTCATCTATCTTTCCCACACAAGACCCGACATATGCTTTGGCTTTGTCGGTCTAGTAAGCCGCTTCATGCATAAACCTTGTGAAGAACATCTTCAAGTTGTGGATAACCCCGAGGTACCTAAAGGGGACTCGATCAAGGACTTCTATTCACTAAAAATGAGAACAGAGGACCGCATATATACACCGATGCGTATTGGGCCGGTTCTATAGTAGATAGAAGATCTACTACCGGGTATTGTTCATATATTTGGGGCAATCTAACTACTTGGAGAAGCAAGAAGCGGTACATTGTAGCTAGAAGCGATGCGCAGGGCCGAACTTAGAGCTCTATCTTTTGGGATCTGTGAAGGCATGTGGTTAAGGAAGATTCTAACTGAAATTCAAGCTCCAACAAAATTCCCTACTCAACTGTTCTGTGACAACAAATCTGCCATCAACATGTCAGAAAACCCCATTCATCATGACAAATCCAAACATGTTGATATTGACAGGCATTTCATCAAGGAAAAGGTTGAGAACAAAGAAATACAGATCTCCTTTGTTCCTTCTCATGATCAAATGGCTGATATCTTCACCAAAGGGACATCTATTGCTCAGTTTCTACATATTAATGGCAAGCTTGGCTGTTCATCTCTATACACAACCAACCTTGAGGAGGGGTGTTGAAATTAGTGTGCTAATTAATTAGTGATCTAATTGTGTTAATTAGTGTACTGATTTATTTTTGGGACCTTTGTTTAGGCCCTTAATATTTGCCTTTTATCATCTTGTTATTCCAGATTTTACCTGGACTAGTGGGGTCTGCTTTTCTTGTACAAAGTGTCCGTTGGGAACACTGTACATAGCCGTTAGAATGCTTTTTACTATATCAGGACTTCCTGAGTCCTATATATAGTTTCTCTTTTTCTAATTGTAATCTACCAAGTATTATTCAATTAATAAAAACTCTTTTTCTCCTCAATACTTGTCATTCTTTCTACAGTAAATGAGTCGACCTTCCAGTTCCAATAAATCTGAAACCTTATTATTATCCACAGATACAAATGAAGCACAAAGCAAGGATGGAAGAATAAAAATTACTAGTACGTACATACAAACCAGGAGACAATGTCCAAAAAAAATTATAAAAAAAAAAAAAAAAACTACTTTTGTAAAATTCCTCAGTTCACTTTATACTTGTAACGAGAACCGTGTTACCGAACCCGAACCCGAACCCGAAACCGACTCTCACTATTTTGGGAACAAGCCCTGTGTCAAAGAAGAGAAGTCATACTCTTTACCCTGAGTAAGCCCAGATGTAACTGGGGCACTTGTCTTCCTGCTACCTCCACTTGTAGATACACCATTACTTGAAGCGTTTTGGTTTTGGCCCACGGTGTAGCTGCTGCAATAATACGTCATGATGAAAGCATTTTTATTATCGAAATTCATGGAGTTGAAAAAACAATTCGAAGAAAATCCATCAACTACTCTCTAGATATGCTATTAGCTACCAAGTAAGAATGGTTCAGAGGGCATAATAGAGCAAATGTGTCATAAGACAAACCTTGACGTAGGAAATGAAGCAGCACTCCCGACTCGCTGGTTCCCCATCTTGTAAAGAACACAAAAGAACAGCGTGAGAGACATAAAGATAAATACCATATGTACGACCACCACACTTTAGTGGACTAAACACCACATAAAGTGGATTTTTTCATGTATGTAGCAAAAATTGAACATGGAACCTCTGTAGGATGGTCTTAAAACATGTTTTAGCACTTGGACAATGCCATTTCCTGCATTAAGCAGGAATTGAACGTGGAACCCTCTAGGTACTCAGCGTGTTTTACATTTAGACAACAACTAACTGGCAATTAAAACACATTTGTTGCAATCAGCATTAACAAATCCTACCTGCTGCACATGCTTCCCTAAATCATTATTTCCAGAACCTGCCATCCCCATCCCATGCAGCTGTAAACCGGGACTCATCATACTTTGAGGGGTTAAGTTGCTAATATTTTGGCCTTGAGGTGCATTTCCAGGTACATTTAGCATTCCACCACCTGCATTAGCAGCTGTGGCTGCCATTAAAAGAGATTGTTGTTGAGCCAGCATCGCTATTTGTTGCTGATGAATGGCAAATGGAGACACCATGTTTGACTGGAACATAAACATTAGAAAAGGAGGACCAAATTTGTCAGGCAAAGACCAAAGAGAACTATCACATAAAAGCAATATACTAATTTGTTAATGAATGACCAAAAGTAAGAAGATATTTTGCACCGACAGTATGACAGGCAAACCTTATCAAAGAGGCTCAAAATATCACTTTTAACATCTTTTTGAGGCTTTTGCTGCAAGAAAGGAGGTGCTATTGATGGAGAATCAGCAAACAAATTCTCAATGCCGTTAGCAGGCTGCGTTTTCTTGTCAGGAGCTTTCACTAGATCGATTTTTTCTGTTACTGGTGCCTCTTGAGCAGCTGCATGTTATTAGATTTAGAAGACATATGTTCAACCAGTAAACTAGAAAAACCATTTCCTAGTCTATGCGCATAAAGCTAGAATGTTTAACACTGGAATCTATGGCTGGCTGCCCCCAGCCAATGAACTTTTCCCTCACAAATTCGTGCATGTCAAGTTGCAAAGAGAAAAATTAAATGGATGTAGGAAAAGGGGAAAAGAAAAATAACGATTGATCAACATACACTGAAAACCTGCCCATGAGTTATCACCAGCAGACGCCTCTCCTGAGCCGTTGTCATTAGCACTGTCCACAGAAAGCATGTTAAAAAGGTCAGTTGCAAAGTCAACTTTTGCCGGTGAGGCAGCTTCCAAAACCTTCTCCACTGGTTTTGTTCTATCATCAGACTCTAGTTTCTGCATTACTTGCGGTGATACTACTGGAGGTGGAGCGACCTGTTTGTGAATGGAGAGGAGAAAAAGGAAGAAGAATGTTAGAACACTATTTCAGGAGAACCTTATATTTCACTCGAGCAAAACATAAAATAGGTGAAAACAAACACAAAGCCAGGGTCTACATGACGCAATTAAAGCAATGGATTGGAACCATTTCTCTCAGCTCAAACTTCTAATACTATGATAAAAATGCCATCAAGAAAAAACGTAATTCAAGACTCAAATATTCAGCATTACAGTGTCGAATAGATCCCGTACTCTTTCAGGATGAAGGGAAGATTTAGCACACAAAAAATTAATTACCTTTGTTTTATTATGAGTTTTATAATAATAATTTCATTGTTTTAACATGTATATTTTATTAACTTTTATTTTTTACTAAAACACATCTGAAGCATATCTTGTGCTTAAATTTTAAATTTAATCTTGTCATCGTATCCGTATTGTATTGTGTATCATTTTCTAATCCTCTACTTCTCCCTAAAATATATAGTACTACCTCTGCTCCCCAATATATGTCCTCTGTTCAGATTTCTTTTTTTTCTTTTGTCGTTAAAAGGCTGAGCCGGGTTTCGTCATTACTGCTAACATAACTAATACTATCAGACTTTTGTTTCCAGGTTGGAAAGGGATTGTCAAGTCCAAACTTTGCTAGAAAATTACACTTAAATTTTGTAAAGAACTTTTTTTTAAAGGGAATTAGATCTTAGGATCCTAATTTTTTAACAGATCTTAGGCTTCTGTTGTCTTTGCCTTAGTTTTGGGGCTTTTTGCTTCTTTTGTTTCAAAGTTCCCGGAACCCTCACCACTTCGTAAATCTTCTACTCTATTTATAAAACCATCTGAGAGCATTTATTTACACCACACTAATGATTACAATTTTACCATTTTCTACCAATACACCATATTTTATAAGTATCTACACACCTAAATATTTTATTACACATTAGTCCTTGTTTTTTACATTATGTATCATACCACGCTTATTTTGGCACCTCTCCCCGAAATGCGCGCCTTATAGAATAAAA
The DNA here is from genome assembly GCA_036785695.1 of Gentiana straminea. Classification (NCBI taxonomy): domain Eukaryota; kingdom Viridiplantae; phylum Streptophyta; class Magnoliopsida; order Gentianales; family Gentianaceae; genus Gentiana; species Gentiana straminea. Next base: position 9,032,773 of record JAVUPR010000497.1, on the reverse strand, counting down.
TAAACACCCATTTTCATCCCACCGCCACCTTACTCCCCAAACCACCCTTCATCCCCATCTCCACCACCCCCTCTTCCCAACCCGTACCCCTTCTTTTCTTCCCAACTCGTAAAAGAAAACTCATTTTCTTTACAGACCTTCAAAAAACAAGCAGCAAAGGGAACCGGAATGGGTGTGTCCGGAGGGGGAGGTGGTCGTAGAAGAGGAGGGGGGCAGATGGGTGGTTAATGGAGCGATGGTAGTGTGGGTTTCGCGTGGGGGGTTTCTGGTTGGTAAGGGGTCGAATGCCCGAAAGGGGAGTTGGATTTTCCAGAGGGTTTGGGTGAGATGAAGGGGCGGAGATAGGAGTAGAAGAGGAAAGGAGGAGATGGTGGATATGGAGGATAAAAGGGGAGATGGTGGATATGGAGGATAAGGGAGGAGATGGAGGAAGGTGGTGGTGGTAGTTTGATGACAAATAAGATGTAGAAAGGAGGGAGGGGGTGGCTGTTCTTTTAGGGAAAGGAGGCAGCTGTTTGGTGATGGGGAATTGAGGATGAAAGAAAGGAGAGGGGATGTTGTAACTTGTAATACTAAAAAGTGTAGGGCTGTTTGGTGATACTGATGGGGAATTAATGTTGAAAGAAAGGAGAGGTGGTGTTGCAATACTAAAAAGTGTAAGGGTATTGTTGCAGTTTTAGATATTTGGTAATAGCAAAAAAGTTGTAGCTTCTTTTTCTTCACCAAGGCACATATTTGGTGCCAGGATACCCAAAATAAAAGTTGAGGTGCCCATTAATTTGTCCATTTTTAACTTCACATGGGGTGCCGTAGTAACCTGTTGTGGTGTAAATAAAGGTTCCCAACTATCTCATTTCCAAATAAAACAAACACTTATTATCTGTTATTTTAGAATACCTTGAGCATTTATGAACTTGTTTCCTTATTTTACCCTCAAATTAGTATCCAACCAAGAGTGATGAATCTTTCAAGTGAAAAGATACGTGAAGGGTATGTTAGACTTTATCATCTAAAATATGCGACATTTAACCGATGTGAAAACCTTAGAAGCGAGTTTAAGGGACGGATGTAGGAATATTAATGAAAAATAACTCCATTGCTAAAATAGCAACCAGTTGAGTTGAATAATAGCAACATGTTACTCCCTCAATCCCAAACTATAAGTAGTTTTAAAGTTTTCATACAAACTGGATCAATGTCATAAATTTCACGGACAAAAGTCCAAAATACCCTTTATTTATCATTAATGCAATATTTATAAAGTAATGAAAAGTGGTTAAAATGTAATAAATGCTTCATTGGTACTCTAGAATGACTTATATTTTGATGAAAAAACAAAAAACCACAATGACTTCGGTCTGTTTGGACATGAATTTATGAGTTATTTCTTATTCATTGAATGAATTTTGGTTGAAATGTTGTTTGGATTGTATTGGGCTTCATGTCGGATAAAGTGGATGTAATGCAATGTGGGAAGAAAAGTATTAGAGAGATAATTACTTTATTCGGTGAATAAAGCTGTTTTATTTGGATTGAGTGGAATAGAAGAATAAGGCCTCTACATACCCAACCTTGAGAAAAACGATTTTTGGTGTGGTGACACAGTAAGTCGGGTGTGGTGCATTTTCAGGGTCCCAAGAAACAAAAAAAAGAGTCTAACTTAACAGTACCGGTTCTTGTCCTCTAGGAGGGGCAGGAATATTAATCCTCCCAGTCATGGGATTATCCTTTGCACTTCGCTGAAAGCTCCTCTTTCCATCAGCTGAATTCCCAGAATTGCTATTGGATCCATGAGAATCATTTCCACTAGGCCTCGGCCACTGCACTATTACCTTCTCCTCCCGTCCACTAGTAGGTGGTGACACTGATTTCTCATCCTTTCGGACCCATCTTTTCTCCTCATACCTTCATCATGATACAAAAAGATAAGTGCTGAAGTGCAATGTAGATAAGAAAAACTATAATAGAGATGATAGGGTAGACCAGACATACTTGGCACGAATGAAATTTTCAATCCCAACTCTATCATAATTAGGTGGCAGTTCTGCTTCCCAGTAACTGTTTGACTTCTCGTTTCCCATTGCTGAATAAGCAAGAATCAATATTCTATATAACTAAATCCGATGCACCTCATTTTCAAGTGAGTGGCCCAAAAAAAAAAGTATGCTAGATAAAGTCTTACATTGTATGAATGCTACTTGCTCAGGAAGCCAAGTGTCCAGCGTAGCAGATCTAACCTGCAAAAAGATCAAGAAAGATCACCATCTGGTTACAAATATAAAACTGCTTCAATCCATGAGTCATTACCACCACAAGATAGGAATGATGACTTTGAGAACTTTCAAGACCAAGCCACTATGCAAATGAGGAAGAATGGGAGATAATTCCTATTAAAGAAGTTTCAAGTATAAGCTGCCAAAATTTTTACAGAAACACCTATGCCAAATCTAAAGTATTTAAACCAGTTCATATGCTATTGAGTTATTGACAGGTGAAAAATATTCAAATGTACGCCTAAAGCCAAGATGAACATCAAACTACTAACACATAACACCCACACAACAATCTTCAGGCACAGAATTTATCTACCCCACAAATCTTCAAATGGCAGAAGAAGATAATATAACTGAGCAGTATGCAGGAAAAAATAACATGTCAAATATAGTGGCATCAATTGCAAAGGATGCCATGGGTTGGCACTCACATTTTGTTGAAATTTGTGTTTTATTTTATTTATGTCATTTATTTCTTTTTATAGGGAAACCGTGAATTCTTCTCTTCAATAGAGAATATTTGGTCCGGTTAGAATATTATTTGATTTATTTCCTTCTCTAGGTGATTGAGGGACTTAAGCCAACATACTATTCTCGACTTTCCTAGTTTAGGAGATTTTTTCCCTTTAGGCGCCTTTTGTAATTGAAATGTACTCTCTTCCTAGTCGAAATATACGCATTTTTTCTCCTTCCATACTTCTGTTATACACCTTTACTATGCATTACATTTGCATGAACCTTGAACATCAGACGGAAAAGTTACATTTAACCAAGACATGCAAATCCACTTATCCAAACCCACAATAATCAAAAGAATTCACTTCCCAAACAACCTAGACAATAATTTGATATCAGCCATACAGCTGAAACATCAAACAAGGCACAATATTTACAACAGGAACCACCTGACTATATTTTTTATATATTTTCTTTCTTCCTTCTGATGTTACCTCTCATGATTATAAATTCTCATGCAATCGCAACACCACGTCTCTGTCAAACTTCTACATATTCAACCTACAGTCCAGTCTCATACATAAAAAACTAAATTTTCACCTTCGATATGTGCACACCAAGACTTCTGTGGATTCCTGAGCATTGCATACATATAAAGATGCCCAAATTTACACTAGCCCATCGTGGACCCCTGACATCAAAGCATTGAGAAGAGAAAAAACCATTTAATATTTGGATAGACAACAAACAATTAATTGTAAAAATATCACAATCTTTTTATGATGCATAGTTTTTGAAAGAAAAAATATATATACTTGGCTTTGCAATCTGCGCACTCCCTGTTCTCCGGCAATTTAAGAAGTCCTTCAAGTATCTGCATATCAAAGCATATTGAGGATAGAACACAACAAAAACACTACCAAAAGCATCAAATTACAGCAATAAATTGGAATAGGGGGACTGTGATAACAGTTTGTAAACTGAAGAAAATGTGAAAACGCTTATGACTAGAAGCACTTGCATAACAAAATTAAAAGCATTTGCCACAATAAACTTAAGGCAACATATTGTAGGACAACAAAGCCAAAAGACACAAAATGATGAGACCAAGTCATTTCAAGTTTAAAAGATAAGCAAGCTAACTATAAAACATTTCCCCCCAGTATACCACAAAACTCATATCGTTTGATTTTACATATGAATCATTGAATTCACCATCAAACCGGTACAAGTTCACTATTTGTCCAAAATTACTGACTATATAGTCAATGCTCTTTGAAGGATGCCACAAAACAGAGATTAGAAAGCAGCAGGCAGGGAAGAAGGATTTTCCACTGTAATACCAACTAGATGTAAGTTTGGTTTCACAAATCAACCGAAAAGTAGAGAATGTAGAATCACACAAGCTAATACATTGATCGTTTGGAAGTTGACCACTTGAATACTTGAAGCAAAAAGGACCAAACAAAGCTCAGACAACATGTGCAACTACCTCTAGAACAGACAATCATGAGAATAGTTTAACTGTAGCATAGTATCAGTTGTGCTAGATGAAACAAACATACGAATATTTCTTTCTTAAACAACAAGATTCTAGTTTAATCACATTCAAATTGACATGTGTGCCAATGCTCAAGAAGGTCCTCTCAAAGGATGCCATGCATAGTTCTTAAAGAACTAAATGATGCCAGCGCAAGGAGAAATTGCCTGGTCGCCTAGGCAACGCTTTGATATACTACGCGAAACGGTGATACCTCTGCCACATTTCGGAATATTGATGATCATGTGTATTCCACACAAACACACACACACACACACACACACACACACACACACACACACAAAAAAAAACTTATCTCACCTCCGAACCAATGGCCACTGAAAGTTGCAAAATGCTAAACCTATGTGCAAATCCCTTGACTATCAAAAAAGTATTCGTAAAACCATGTGAAAGAAGGGAGACTGAATCACAATAGTAATAAGCTTTTGGCTAATCAAACAATTTAACTGTTCATATGTACATAGTTGTAAGAGACTTGTAAGCATATGGTAAGTGAATTCAGCAAAAGCCTTGAATTTCCCATTTTGTTTGATGAAGGGATTAAAAAGCGTCACAACTTCGCCTCTCACCTACTTAATCGCCAAAACAACTATGTTGTCATGGTAGTGTCATTATTCCAACCAGTACTGTAGACAAAACATGAAAAGCCAGAGCATCTTTGTATTACACGATGATGATTGGTTATTACCGACAAAAAATCCTTATCAGGATTCCCCCAACCCCCCACCCTCCCCGCTTCCTAACTTCACTTTTTATAGTCTACACACTGAAGACTTGGAAGTCAAAATAAACATTCTAAAGGACCACTCACGGCATGAACATTAATACATCTGATTGTTTTTTTCTGAATGGAATACGAATCTGATTGACATAGAACAGAGATTTCAGATTCAGATCATTGGGCTTAAGTACATGCCGCTAATAGCTTCAGTCGCCAACCAATCCAGCATACTGAAGGTGCTGCCCAAGCCTCAACTATTCCTTGAACAGTAAACTCAGTATCTTATGAAACTACATTCTGGCGATGTACTGCTACAAAACCGTCAAAAGCTGTAACATAATCAATTTTCTGAAGGTGACTTGCCCCCGCAACCAACTGTTGACCTGGCAATCCTGGACCGGCGACTACGGTGCCTTTTTAATAAGTATGTATGGTCTATATGGCTCTCTCACTGATGACAGTGGGAAGAAAGTCGATCGAGCTGTCACCCTTTTGCACGGCATGGAGAAAAAACCAGACACCATTGACTCCGAATTCAAGAAGCTGAAGTTGAACCAGTTGAAGCTGACTGAGGAGTTGGAGCTGAATGATGATTGAAAGGTTATATTTGATAAGAAGGATCACTTATTGTAATGAAATGAAAGTGCTTTGATGACACTTATTTGATTTTGATATTGCTATTGTAAACTGCTTGCATTTTGATATTGCTATTGTAAAGTGCACTTGATGCCACTTAATTTGCATTATTAGCTATATTGTTGTTAATATGCCAAATATCAACAATAGCAAAGCATAATAACAACAATATAGCTAATAATGCAAATTAAGTGGCATCAAGTGCACTTTACAATAGCAATATCAAAATGCAAGCAGTTTACAATAGCAATATCAAAATCAAATTAAGTGTCATCAAAGCACTTTCATTTCATTACAATAAGTGATCCTTCTTATCAAATATAACCTTTCAATCATCATTCAGCTCCAACTCCTCAGTCAGCTTCAACTGGTTCAACTTCAGCTTCTTGAATTCGGAGTCAATGGTGTCTAGTTTTTTCTCCATGCTGTGCAAAAGGGTGACAGCTCGATCGACTTTCTTCCCACTGTCATCAGTGAGAGAGCCATATAGACCATACATACTTATTAAAAAGGCACCGTAGTTGCCGGTCCAAAGATTGCCAGTCAACGCTGGTTGCGGGGGCAAGTCACCTTCAGAAAATTGATTATGTTCCAGCTTTTGACGGTTTTGTAGCAGTACATCGCCAGAATGTAGTTTCATAAGATACTGGGCGAAACGGTGATACCTCTCCCACATTTCGGAATATTGATGATCATGTGTATTCCACACACACGCGCGCACACACACACACGCGCGTGCGCGCGCGCGCACACACACACACACAAAAAAAACTTATCTCACCTCCGAACCAATGGCCAATGAAAGTTGCAAAATGCTAAACCTATGTGCAAATCCATTGAATATCAAAAAAGTATTCGTAAAACCATGTGAAAGAACTAAGAAGGGAGACTGAATCACAATAGTAATAAGTTTTTGGCTAATCAAACAATTTAACTGTTCATATGTACATAGTTGTAAGAGACTTGTAAGCATATGGTAAGTGAATTCAGCAAAAGCCTTGAATTTCCCATTTTGTTTGATGAAGGGATTAAAAAGCGTCACAACTTCGCCTCTCACCTACTTAATCGCCTAAACAACTATGTTGTCATGGTAGTGTCATTATTCCAACCAGTACTGTAGACAAAACATGAAATGCCAGAGCATCTTTGTATTACAGACGACGATGATGATTGGTTATTACCGACAAAAAATCCTTATCAGGATTCCCTCAACCCCCCACCCTCCCCGCTTCCTAACTTCACTTTTTATAGTCTACACACTGAAGACTTGGAAGTCAAAATAAACATTCTAAAGGACCACTCACGGCATGAACATTAATATATCTGATTGCTTTTTTCTGAATGGAATACGAATCTGATTGACATAGAACAGAGATTTCAGATTCAGATCATTGGGCTTAAGTACACGCCACTAATAGCTTCAGTCGCCAACCAATCCAGCATACTGAAGGTGCTGCCCAAGCCTCAAGTATTCCTTGAACAGTAAACTCAGTCTCTAATAAAACCATAAACGACTACCACATGTTCTCATAAATAACGGTCCCATAGAAGTTCTGAAACCGCCAAATCTAAAGATTCATATTCATAAGCTTTGGCAATTGAGGAATCTGAAGAAAAGAAAAAAAAAATCGACTTGGACTAGAACACAACGAACCAAAATCGAATCCAAATTGAATAACCATTCGATTATCACAAGAAGAGTCAACCAATAGCTGGCTAATAAAGACTGGTGGAAATGCTAACCACCAAATCTGTAACACAAACCAAATGCAAATACGATCAAACAAATTTCCAAATAATAAGCTAAAAAATATAAATACCTTCCTATGCTTTGCATTCAGCTCCTTGGAGACACCAGCCTTCTCGTTCATGGTGATGGATTGATTCTCCAAAGTCCAATCAAAAAAATTAAAAACTTAAATTCGAATCAAATCCGATCGTGCGTAGAAAGAAACGACGGCGGCAATCGTTTCTCTCCCCTCTCAGCTATCCGATTCGGTTGTCGCCGTCTGATCTATATCGGAGCTGAGCCAAGAGAAGAAAACGAAGTTGAGGGAAAATCACTCAATAAGTCTCTGTCGGATTAATTAATTTCATTGGAGCTTATTTTTTTATTTTTTTAAAAGAAGTTATTACAAAGCAATTATTGATTGCCTTAATCTTTATGAAAAAACTTATTTCTCAACCATAAATCTTATAAAATATATTTTAGTGTTTGATAAATAAAATGAAACATTGTAATCTCCGAACTTAATTTTCACTCTAAATCATCATCAACATTCAAAAATATCTTCATCTTCATCATCAACATTAAAATTCATCTTAATCTTCTTCAACCTCTTCTTCGTCATCAAAATCTTCTTCAACCTTCTTTTTCATCAAAATTCTTCTTCATCTTCTTCAATCTTCTTCACTATCAAGATCTTCTTCACCCTTTTTTTTCTTATCAAAATTCATCTTATCTTGGATTTTCATAAGATAATGCTGAAACACCATGCTCAATGGGTTGAAACACCATTAATTATGGAATTTTTTTTAGAGTTTTCCGACCGGTTACTGGATTTTCAGGCCGGCAACATCCCCAATTCCGGACGACTAACGCTCGTTTACACTATAAACGTCAGATCCGGTGACGTTCTGGACACCAGAAATGAATATCTTTCGTTTCCAAAACGCCAACGAAAATGGCGTTATTTGAAACAAACGTCAGATACGGTGACGTTCTGGACATGAGAACTGAATATCCTTTTGTTTCAAAGACGCCAACAAATATGACGTTGATATTTAAAACAAACGTCAAAAGATATGGTGTTAAGCACTCCAGAACTAAATGAGTTTATGTTTAACATACGGCAACCATTTCGACGTTGCTTTTGCAAACAAACGTCAGGTATGTTGACGTTTGTGTTTGACGTCAGCGTGCATGAATAGGTCTTGCTATATAAACGTCAGATATAATAACGTTCTGGATCCCAGTACTGAAAATATTTGTGTTGATGTTTTTGCATTATTCAAACATGGTACAAACAATCATGCAAAATAAAACATAAATACAACGGTTCAAAACGATAAATACAACGTAATTCAAACAACGACATTCAAACGTAATTCGCACGGTTTAAAATAATCAAAACAAAAATGATCCAGAAATAATCCAAATGATAACAATCCAAAAATAAATGTTCTTCAACGTCCCTAAATATTCTTCAATGTTTAGAAATCACCACGTTAAACACATCATGATTTTCTCTAGGCTGATCAACGACTTCAAAGTTGCATTCATCTCCAACATTGAGGTCATTGTCCCTAAGAAAATCATTCAACCCGCTTAAACGAACTTGTTGATAGTGTCCGACAGAAGCTACAATTCTAGCAGAACATGATTCCATGTGGCACTTCGCAGCTCCACAGTCTTGTTTCTCAACATGTCGTTTGTTTCAACAAACGTTATTGAAATATTCTACCAATCACAAACAATTTAAATAGTGTCAGAAAGTGCAATGAGGAAAAAGATAAAACAAGAAAACAACTAAAAAGATTTTAACATATCTTACCACATAACCATGTGAAAAGGCCGAGTTTGCCAGCGTCATCTCAAAACGGGGATTTTGGTTACCATCATCATCTGCATCATCATCTGCATCCTCTTTTTCACTCTCAGACTCAGAAAAAGTCTTCTCACATGAAGTGTTTTCCAGCACAATAGTATCGAAAGTGATATCCCCTATGTGTTCAAACACTACGAACTCCCCCTCATTCAAGTGATGAGCGGCCATATACTGCTCCCAACCTTTCTCAAAGAAATGAAGAAGTCCACTGTATGTCGGTCCAACCCTCACATCCTATGTCCTTATTTGGCTTTTGAGAACAACCATATCTAGGTTCTGTAGCGTGTCGTTCAAATTATTAACGTATTTTCGAGGTTGTGTCTATGAAGAAAGAAACATATCACGTTAGTTCAATCATAATATAAGCGATAAAAATGTAAGTTAATTAATAATGACATACCAAACTTGTTGTAAAACCGCCAACAAGAACTTTGAAAAAACTATCAATATCCATTTGCTTCACTGTAGATTAAAAAAGAATGGGGAATCAGAATTTGAATTAAGAATCAGTTTGCATGCCAATGCAAAACAAGACAGCATAGATACTCAAGCCAAACATAACCAATCACACAAGACAGGACTAATACCTTAATCCATACTAAATACCTGAAGTTCTTGTACGATCAACTAGTATTGTTTTGATACCTGAAGTTCTTCTACTGTGTGTTCTTTTAATTGTTCGTCGATAGACTCCCAGGTTTCAAAGCGAGGGGGACATCATGCATTTTTACATAAATAATGGCTAGCTTGAATCACTCCATTAAGAAATGGATATCCTTGGCATATGAATTTATGGGAGATATTAACAAATGTATGGTAATTTATTAATGGAACTGATTCATGTAAGTCAGTCTACAAAAACATCAAATAAATCCCAAGGGCTTGTAAGAGATCCTAATCTGTTAAAGCAAAGAGATCTCACGGCTTATATTATCGGGTCCACACAACATACATAATGGGCAAAACACATCTAAGTATACTTTTAACTAACACACTTACATTGCAATGAAACACATTTAAATATACTTTTAACTAACTACATTAATTATACTTTTCAATGTCAAGAAATGCACTAATTCACAATTGAAGTATACGAATTCATTGGTGGACAGTTGTCTACAATGTCAAGAAACACACAGATTCAAAGTTGATATATGCACACTAATTATGCCAATATAATAAAATTCAGCATACAACGTCAGCAGGGTTGACGTTACATTGAGACTGTAATGTTAGCACCACTGACGTACTGTGTAACGTCAGCCATGTCAACGTTTTGAAGCAATGTTAACGTCACCCGCACTGACGAAGAACTGGGCAACCCTACTGGATTTTTATGATCTAAACGTCATCCTAACTGACGTTAGATTTGAACAAAAACGTCGATATAGGTGACGTTTCAAGCACCAGTCATCTTCCCCACCCCTCCGATCGAAAAACGGCCGGATTATCAAAAAAGAGCCAAAAAAACCTTCGATTTCAACCATATTTCCATCCGATTTCAACCAAAAACGAATACACATTACAACGAAACAAATATTCGATTAAAACCTTCGATTTGTAAGAGCATTACATTTGGAAAAAACCCTTCAAACTACTCTATTAAAACCTTCAAACCTGCAAAAAAATAACACTTTCAATTTCTACCAATTTACAACCGAATTCCAAACAAAACAAGATACTTAAATGATATGGATCAAAATGATGTTGTTCTTAGCTTCACTTACGGTTTCCGGCGAAATTTTATCGTCTCCGGTGAAATTTCCGACGAGAACTCCGGCGAAATTCTTAGGTTATGGATGCAAATGTGTTTCAAATGGAAAAAAAAGAAGAGAAGTAATGAAGATGTAGTTAAGTTAAAAGGAGTTTTATTAAGTGGAGGGGTAGAAGTTAAAAATGAGGGATTAAAGTGTTTAATTCTTAAAACACAAGGGACTAAAGTGTGTAGTTTTTAAAAATTATTAAATGGATTATTTTCAAGTGGTGCCTTGAGTGATTATGTGGTGTAGTAAAGTAAGGTATTATTGTCATGTATCTGTATATGGAACAACCATTATCTAGATACCACTTATTGTAGTCATCGATTTTGATTTTAAACATGTCTGCAAAACAAAAGATTACTTAGGTACTCCTTAACTTTTGGTCCTTAACAATTAGTCATCTTTCTAAACATGTCTGTTTGGAGCCATATAATTGCCTCCAAACAGCTAAAAAAGTAAATCCTTTCGAAAGGTGTGTTCAGCCTCATGCCCTGTTGAATCCAAAGAAACACTTAGCCATTGCCTCTTAGAGTGACTAATTTCGAAGCTCCGTATGGGATCGACTTCCTGATTATAAGTACTGGAAATTTTCCAGGTGCATTCCATTAATAGTATTTTAGACATTCTGAAATAAAGTTTTTGGTTCCCCAAAAAAATAAAAAGCATGATACACAAACCCCTCTCATGTATTAGCTAGGTACCAATTTTGTAGGAATGCAACAACTCAAATTTAATTGCCGTTACATTTGAACAATAATAACTTTTGAAGCAAAAACCATAATAAATATAGATACTTTTGCCTAGATGTAGAAATAATTGTAAACCCCTCCAAGCAAAATTCATACAATCTTGTGATCCAGAACGCCCAAGTTCCTCACATAACGAAAAGATCCCCATTTTCACCGTCCACGGGGATTTACTAGCTGCGAGAAAACCGCACTGGTTGCTGCATCCTCTGCGTCATCCTCGTCCTCGTCATCATCATCAATTCGAGAGTTCATACCACCACCACCACCACCACCACCACCTTCAATGATGGTTGCACTATTCTCAAATTGTTCCATTGGTGTAATCGGGATGCCAGTAATATGATTAGTGCTGTTGTCTTCGGGTTCCAAGAGAGCCGTTGATGTCTCTTGGAGCTGGAGGGCGTATTCTAAGTTCCAAAGCACATCTCCCATGGAAGGCCTATCGACACCCTGTTCAGCTAAACACTTCTCGGCTGTATCCCCGAATTTCTTTAGAGAAGCTGCATTCACTTTTCCAACAAGATTCGAGTCCATTATTTGATCCAACATGCCTCTCTTCTGCCAAGTCATAGCCCACTCTGCAATGTTTACTTGATCCCTTGGAAGAACAGGATTTAGAGCTGGTCTGGTGCATAGAACTTCCATTAACACAACTCCGAATGAATAAACATCGGATTTCTCTGTCAGCTGTTGCCTCCTAAAATATTCAGGGTCAAGGTATCCAAAGCTTCCCTTCACAGCTGTACTAACATGCGTTTGATCGAGAGCCGGTCCCGCTTTAGATAAACCGAAATCAGAAACTTTTGCCACCAAGTTTTCGTCTATGAGAATATTCGTTGTTTTTACATCACGGTGTATAATGCTTTGAGCTGCACCTGTATGAAGATAGTGAAGTCCCCTAGCTGCCCCGATACAGATTTCAAGACGTTGCTTCCATGTTAGAGGTGGAAGATCTGTCCCGTAAAGATGACTTCTGAGAGGTCCATTTGCCATGTATTCGTAAACCAGTATCATTTCAGACCTTTCATCGCAATAACCAATAAGAGAAACTAAATGGCGGTGGCGAAGCTTTGATAGCATTTCGATTTCGGTTCTGAATTCAGCAAGTCCTTGTTCAGATCTTGGGTTCCCTCTTTTGACTGCAACTTTAAGCCCATCTTCAAGTGTTCCTTTGTAGACCCTACCGAATCCACCGACACCAAGAAGCAATCCCTCATCAAACTTATTTGTAGCATCCATAATCTCTTGAAAGGTGAAGAACCGCCCGTTTGAAGAAGCCAATGAGATGCAGCTAGCTGTTCCGCTCTTTTGAGATGTTGTAGACATCTTTGTCAAAGATAGAGAGTTCCCGTACAGTGGCAGAGGAAGCCATGGATGTGCTTGGTGGTTAGTCTTTGTCTTGCGGGAAATCAAGCAGCAGTAACATAGCACTATAAATATTAATGCAGCCAAACCTCCAGCAATACATCCAATCAATATTACTAACTTATTCTTTTTAGTGTGTAGAACAAGGAGATTCTCTACAGGTGACTCTCCATTCAGGCTTCTTGCTGCATTGCTGATCTTCATGATCTCCAAACCGTTCATGATTGCCGTCAATGATTCAGAACTTGGATCTGGGCCCACACTGACAGTCAATGTATCAGAACCAACAGCAGAAGTGTTTGAGACAAAATCTCTATAATATGGCACATCCAGATCTCCAGCTAGACTAGACAAATCCAGACTCCCCATAGCCATTGCAGTGTTTATGTACAGGTTGAACACAAGAGTATCCAAAGATTTGCTGACTATGTCACAGAAATGCACCCGGATGAAATACATGAAACTCGGATCAACCTTGAAAATCCATGTCATATTGAAATTATTATCTGTTACATTTGCATCTCCCATGGTTTCTGCAGATGCATAGACGAAATTCGGAGCTATTTCTGGCGTGACAGCGGTTTTGTAGACTATATTAGATGGACTAACCGAAACATTCACAGCAGAGCTGTTAACATGGAGATACTTCACATCATTCTCCCAAGTTCTACCAAGAGTATCATTCTGTGGAGTGACTAAAGGCCCACCCATGTTTAAACGGTAAACAGTTTCGAATGCTTGCCCAGAAAGTCCATTCAAGGGCCCAATGGGAGATAAAGTGTAAGCTTGGTCAGGGATCAAGTTATCTGGCAACGATACAACTTCTATGGCATTTACAAACGCGAAAGAATTATTCGAAGGGATGAATGTGACCAATAAGACATCTGAAGTGACATTGATACTGTATTCCTTAAAAAGGTAAGAAGAAGAACCATGATGACTATTGAAACTGAAGTTGTTCAAAAGCACAAAATTTTCAGTAACAACAGTAAATAAAGCATTAGTCAAATTATGGCCTTGGAGAGGAAAAAAGTAGAGGCGAATCCAATGCCGGCCTATCTGATTAATGTTAAACTTATACGAGGCAGTACTCGAGAAAATTCGAGCAGATTGATAAATTGGATATGGAACACTAGAGCTATTAGATTTGGCAACAATTGAATCTTCCTGCCTTTTCAGGGAAACTGATGATTGAACTAAATCTGGAACAAATGTTTGGCCAAGCAAAGTCACATTTTCTGAAGATCCACATGCAAGCAAATAGTTGTCAACAGGAGTAAAGGAAGCATGTGACCTTGAGCATAATTGGGCAGACAGAAACACCAATTGAACCAGTAGAAACCCCATTGTAACTTTCTTGACAACCATATTTTCTCAACAAAACTGGCTAACTTCAAATCCAGCAGAAACTTAAATGCTTAATAAATATTGATAATCTAAAAGTTATCAAGAAACCAGTGTTCCAATAGCTACAATTCAAGTATTTATTGCAAGAAATAGCATCCCCTGCTATAACAGATCTGACTGAAAAGAATCCCCACTTTCAAAAGCAGCAAAAACCTTATTTCACAAACTAATGAATGTAAAAGAGATAGATACAATGGATAGTGTGTCAAAGCCAACCTTGATTTGAGCACATTTACAAATGGAGAAGATGAAAAGCTCCTAGCTTTTTTTCCTGCTGACCTTCCTTAACGGCTATAACCAAGAAAATGCAGCAAGAAGAAACCCCACTTGAGGTTAACTCACAAACACCATTAAAGCCCATCACTTCAGCTGGGGGAGGTTTTAAGTATAAACTTCAACAGCTCTTTACAGGCTGTAGTTTAGGTTGTCAATTTGCTCAGAACGAAAAGCCAAACTGCTGGCACATGAAAGTGGAATATGCCGATAAACATGATGAGAACAGTAAAAATTGCTGATAATTAAAGGCTTTAGGGTGGTTAGGGATAAAAGAGGATGTTCGACTTATAAGCAATATTAGAAGCAAATTAGTTACGAATTTTTATGTGAATTCTAGGGGTGATAAGTGGCGGGGATCAGTCTCGTATTTGTTCTGTCTAATTTCTTTATTCTTTTTTCCCGGCCCGAATAGGACTTGAGTATCAAATTTTTTTTTTTTTTTTTTTTTTTTTGGAAGAACAAAAGATTTTATTAATTAACGTTTGCAAAACATACGGTTAAAACATTTTCAGGTAGCAAACTGTTCCAGAAAAGATAATTAAAAAGTGTATAATTGAAATATTTGAATGTTTCTTCAAAAAAAAAATAATAATAATAATTTGAATGTTTATGATCTCACCGTCCAAAAAAGATATCTAGTGTTACTAATTTTTTTCTTCATCATCATTATTATTATTTTTACATAAAAAATGCATTAATTAAGAAATAATTGAAAAGTAAATGACCCATTTCTATTTTTTCATTTCATCAATAAATGGATAAGACTGAGGCATCAATCTTATAATATAAAAGGTTTTGAAAATTAACGTAAAGGAGCAATATCGTCTCCTTGAGTGCAAGAAATCGATTGTTTCTTGTTTTTAAGAAATCGATTGTTGTTTCTTAATTTTATTTCATTAAGGATTTTATTAGAATGTGTTATTTTGGGAGTTAGATATGACATAATGGTACGGACCATCTCATCCTCACCACGAATAACAAAAATATATATTAAAATTAGAATACTTTGGTACATAGAAAAAAAGGGATTTTGCCTGATATACCACCCATTTCTGTCGTAAATTGTGAATATATCACCCAAGGCAAAAACAAACAATTTTGATTCGTAATTTTCGTTCATTTTTTCATGAATGTGCACGATCTTAAGCGTACACAAATCTCCTATCGGGTTCTCTTTCCCACCAGGGTTTAGTTTGATTCCAAAAACACCTAAAACACGAAAATGAGAGTGGTATATCGACAAGGTGAGTGGTATGCCAACAATTACCACTTCTCAATAGTGGTACATCGACAAGGGCCCCGACTACAGTAAACTCTCGATAAATGAATATTCGATAAAGTAATATCCTCACCAAGATAATAATTTCTTCCGGTCCCGACTTGGGCATGTATACTAAAGTAATAATTTCGCTAAATGTATTAAGTAATAAAAAGAAATTGAATACAGTAAAGCCTAATAAAAATATAAAATAATAAATGCATAATTATAGTTAGAAATTTATATATTAAACTTACATATTTTCGAAATTTCACATTTCACTTCATATTTTCTGAAAATATGCATCTAGAGTAACTTGTTTCTTCTTAGTGGCTAAACCAAATTCGATCCCATCATTGCAAATCTTTTTTACTAAAAGAAGGATTTTCCTTCTTATGCTCACATAATGCTCTCCTTTGTTCATATGTTAGAGTTGTTTTCTTAACTCCTTTCAAATGATGAGAAGTCATTGGGAAAACAAGATACGTACTATATGTGGTTGTAAATTATGTTCTACTGTGTACTTATTTATGAAGAATTGAAACATTTTCATTTTTTATTTCGATAATAATCCAAGAGCCCAAATTCTTATAATCTTTCTAGCTTCCCAAACATTTTAATTAATATTTGTCTCTTCATTTTACAGACTAGATGATAATATTAATTATTTTTTGTAAAGTAATAAATATTAATTTATCGATAAATGAATAAGTTATTCATTTATCGATAAACAAATAAACTCGTTAAAGTAATAATTTGATCGGTCTCAAAGGTATGCATTTATCGAGAGTTTACTATACATTTAACAAATTATAAATAAAAAACTAGTGAAAAAAAATTATAAATAAAAAGAAATAGTATAAAAAAACAAGACCCTAAGTTTGGATGTTGAACATCTATGATACCCCGTAATTTTACGAAAGGTCAAATATGTCATTTCGATGATTTTATGGGTGTACTTAATGTTACCGATATCATCCACTTTAAATTTAAGCCCTTCGACTATTCATCTTTTCTAATCGATCAACTCGTCTGGTTTACGGGTCAATCTTTATATAAGTATATCATACTTAGTAGTAGACTATTAATTTTGCATCCTTGTACTACCATTTTGTCTTTTAGTGGTTTTTTTTTTTTTTTGGGGGGGGAGGAAGTAAAACGACGTCGTTTTGATCACAGGAGTTTTTTTTTTTGTTTTGGGTTAGGTAAAACGAAGTCGTATGATTTGGTACGGTGTTATCACATCAACGTGTTTATCACTAGGGTTTTTATTTGAAGCATTCAATTCTCTGATTCGAGTTTCGGAAATTTTAATTGTGTTATTATGTAGTTTCTATTGGTACACTGAAACTCTGGTTTGACTTTTTGTGCACGAAGGTGCATTTCGATCATCAGAATTTTTTGGTTAAGTAAAACGAAGTCGTATGATTTGGTACGGTGCCACAAAAACTACTAGAAAATAAAATATTGTAAAAATTAGACAAGGAATGAGAATGTTTATTCGATCTATGATACATAAAAGATACATAAAAATAAAAAACGAAATCCAACTCCCATTTATCTTACTTATCTTTCGGTTAATTTACTTCGATAAAAGATAAGAAAATGAAAATCTTCCGAACCTTTTCTTTTTTATTTCTTTTTATTAGTATTAGTTAGGGTTAAGTTGACATGAATAATATTCTACGACTAACAATTCATTTATTCGAGTTTGGGAAATTTTAATTTTGTTATTATGTTATATTAGTTAATTGTAGTAAGCTATATTAATATACATGTTAATATGTGAACTTGTATTCATAGATATGTAATAGTATATATAATTTATATAGATAAATATATATGCCCGTATTACTTTAAATGCTTTAGGATCCTTGGCCTTTGTTGTTGCTTAAGCATATATATATCATATACATACTTTTATTTGGCAACATACGAGTAAGGTGGACGACAATACGCCTAGCACACATTACTTCTGACGTGGCTACGGTGAGTCAGACTCTGCAGGCACGATTCGGGCCGAACACTGAATTAGTCGGACCAGTGGGTTTCGGATACCGGAGGGTTTAAGCAAAAAAATAAAATAAAATAAAATAATATATATATATATATATCGATTAAACTCAGGAATAAAAGTACTAGAACCTAAAATCTAATAAATATTAGTTCAATATAAGCATAATTTGTTACATGTATCTTTTGCATGTATTTATAATTCTAATAAATGTAGTAGTTCAATATAAGCATAATTTCCTATTACATTTTATGTTTTTCTTATGTAGTTTTAGTTTTTTTTTTAAGAACCAAATATTTTATTAAGCAATATCCGCCAAACAAGCGGCTAAAACATCACCCGGAGGCGAGAAGCCCCAGGAGGTCTGAGAAGTAACAAACAATCCATGTCTTGCTAGAAGATGCGCAGGGATATTCCCCACACGTCGAATAAATGAAAATTAAACATAAATAAAACTTGGCACAAGAGCCAAACAATCTTGAACTAAACAGCCCAGAGCAGTGAGGTCCACGCCTGGCTGACGAAGTTGCGAAATGCACGTCAGACAATCGCTCTCCACCTCCAAATTCTGAATCCCAAGGTGCGCGCCTCCTCTAACGCTAAAGAAATCGCCGTGAGCTCCATATACTCCACCGGGTCCCCTGGATCAAAGTGATAAGAAAACGAATGAAGGACTGCACCTTGCGAATCCCGAAAGATGACCCCTAGTCCCGCCCCGGTCTCAGTGACAGATGCATCCACATTACCTCTCACCACATCCGCTGAAGGTTTCATCCATTTGTCTGGAAAATGGCGGTCTAGCACATGTACCCGAAAACTCTCCATAGCCTCCATATACTCCGCCGACGCAACCAGGGAGCGCACACAAACAGTAGAAACATAGACCGCCTGATCATCAAACACGGCTGAACGTAGCGCTTTCCAGATCCCCCACAGAAGCCAGACATACCGTGCTGCATCATGAACCCACTGCTCTTCTATCAATCTCATGAAGAACTCCGCAAACGAGGCAGAATGAAGATGTTGCAGAGTGCCATGGAAGGGCGACGCCATGTTTCAAGAGTCTCCCCACACGCCAACCAAGTGCCTTCTCCCATGTTTTGCCTCTGTAGGCCTTGGCCAATAGAAAGGCAGTTGTGCAAGCAACGCCACAGAAAATGCTGGATACGTGGCTGAACAGGAAGTTGCCAGCAGGCACTCCACATTTTACTCTCCCCACCCGTAGTGGACGGGCCTTCCCCAGACGCCGGCCTGTGAAGTGAAAAGGCCAAGAAATACCCAGACCGCACAACATAGACTCCCGACGATCATAGACCCATATTTGTTACAGTATAAAAGATGATGGGAATGCTGAGTGCACTTTTATGATCATATGAAGATATTAGCGCCTGCTGACAGCATGAACACCAGCAGCCAGCTGACAGAGTGAAGACTCGGCAACCTGCTAATTAGTTCAAAATTGTGTAATGTAGAAAACGGTTATTCTGTTGTAACTTGTTGTAACCGTTTGTAACTTACTTCCAACTGATTCATAAGATGTATGAACTTATAAATACCCCATGATCAGTTGCATTGATATACAACTTGTAACTTTTACTTGATAAATAATAATTCCGCATTTTGTTTTGTTTGTTTGTAATTCTACAAACTTCATCATGGTATCAGAGCAGAAATTTGAGAATTTATAAATGCTTTCCTGTGTTTTTCTCTCCAATCTTTGAAGAATATTGAGAGTGTTCTTTATCGTTTCTGTGATTTCAGTTTCTTGAGAGCAAACTGTCCTCGTTTTCCTAAGTTTTTTGGATCAATTCTTGATCGTTTTTTTCCTATATTCTCACTTTCATTATTGATTTGTGATCAATCTGGAGTTCTTGGTAGCCATGGCAGCTAAGAAACAAGAAATAAGTCCATCCAGTCAAATTCTATGTTCATCCTAATGAGAATCCTTCTCTAGTTCTTGTTCAGCCATTGATGAATGGAATCAACTATAATCCATGGAAAATGTCCATGGAGATGGTGTTGATCACCAAGAATAAAATTGGCTTCATAGACGGCACAATTAAAAGGCCAGAAGCAGATTCAGAAGATTTTCAGGCATGGAGACAATGTGATACAATGGTCAAATCATGGATCTTAAATTATGTAGAGAACACCATTGCACAAAGTTTGATGTATTTCAAGAATGCACATGCAGTTTGGAAGAATCTTGCTGCAAGATTTTCAAATGTTGATGCATTAAGACTTTCGATCTTCTTGAAGAAATGCATCTACTAAAACAAGGCACATATTATGTCAATCAATATTTCACAAAATTAATGATTTTGGGAAGAAATCAAGACCATCGGGCATGTAACAGCCTGTTCTTGTGATCAGCAATTTGATGGATCATATGGAGGTTGAACATGTCATGAAATTCCTTAAAGGATTAAGGGATGAATTTGAGCTAGTGGTCTCACATGCAATGTTCATGGTACCCTTTCCAGAAATTCATGATGCCTTTGCAATGGCAATCAAGTTTGAAAGACAGAAGTTGTATGTGGCTAACAAGGCCAAGAATCAAGATTCCATGGTTCTCTTGTCACAAAAGAATGGACAGGGGCAAAATCAGATTGTCAGCAGACTTAACTCTGCTGCAAATTCCTGACCCAAAAATCTAAAAAAGATGCAATGTAGTTTTTGTGGGTTCAATGGTCATACTGAGGAGACTTGTTACAATAAGCATGGTTTTCCTTCTGGCTTTAAATCAAAAAGGGCAAATATGGTAGAAGAGGAATAATCAGCAGAAGAAGATCAGGCACCAAGCAGGTCTGTTGGACCAGGGTTTCCTAATCTTACTGCATAGCTAGCAACTTGACAAGTTGATGGCTCTGCTGAGTGATCCTCCTAGACATGCAGGATTTGCTGTTGGCCAACCTGCTGATGTTGTTACACATTACTCACCTGCTACAGGAATATGTGACCTAAATTTAGTAAGATCAATACAATGGATCTTGGATTCTAGTGCCACAGATTATATTGTAGGATCATTAGATCTATTAAGCAATCCCAAACCTTCATCTGGTATAAAAATGGGATTACCTAATGGAAAAATGTCTTGTCACACATATAGGACAAGTGAGGATCAACACTCAACTGGTCCTACATGATGTGTTTTGCATTCCTGGTTTTAAGTATAACCTTTTATCTTTACCTTATTTTATTAATTATACAAAAGGTGCAGCTATCTTTTCTGCTAACAAATGTGTTTTGCAGGACAAGAACAAGAAAATGATTGGTTCAGCTCGAGTTACAGAGAGGCCTTTATGTCATACCAACCAATAAGACTTTATGTTACCAATGCTGTAGAAAATCACACTTTTATTTGATAGATTAGATGATGCACTTTTATGGCACTACAGACTTGGGCACTTGCCAGACAAGAGACTTCAAGTCATCAGTTCGCAGTCTGCTGATGTCAAATTTTGTAATCATGATCTTTGTTATGTCTGTCCTATGTCTAAACTGAAGAAAAATCCCTTTCCTTTAAGTACTACTGCTGTAAATGCTACTTTTGACCTTGTTCATATGGATATTTGGGGTCCTCTGAGACAGCATAATGTAAATGGACAACAATATTTCCTTACGGTTGTAGATGATTTTTCTAGATTTACTTGGGTTTTTCTTATGAGGCATAAATCTGAAGCCTCTGACCTTGTTAAATCTTTTGTTAAATTTGTTTTTACTCAGTTTCATAAATTTATTAAAGTAATTAGATCTGACAATGGTGCAGAGTTTCAACTTACTGATTTTTATGCTCAGCAGGGTACCATACATCAGACATCATGTGTGAGCACACCTGAGCAAAATGGTATTGTTGAAAGAAAACATCAGCATCTGCTGAATGTTGCAAGAGGTTTGATGTTCCAGAGTAATCTACCCATTGAATATTGGGGTTTTTGTCTTTTGCATGCTGTAAAGTTGATTAAATCCACACCTACACCACTTCTGAAGGAAAGCACTCCACATGAAGTGCTTTATGGCACCAAACCAAACTATTCTATGTTTAAAGTTTTTGGTTGCTTAATTTCTTCATGCACACTTCAGCAGTGTAGGACAAAATTTGACTCAAGATGTAGGACGTGTGTCTATCTTAGGAATTCAACTACATCTAAGGGTGTTATTCTCTTAGATATTACCAACAAAGATATCTTTGTTGCCAGAAATACTCAATTCCATGAAACTTATTTTCCTCTTTTTCAACATGTGTTAGGAAAGCCTAGATATCTTGCTGACATGCATGTTCCTTTGCCAGTAATGGACAATTTTGATGACCTATTGAATGAATCAGCAGACCAACCAGAATGGGATCGGCAGCAGCTGAAACATCCAATGAAAGGCATGTACCAATCAATCAGGCTCCTGAACCCACACAACCAAGAAGGTCCACAAGAACATGGAAATCACCAAACTTTTATAAAGGGGGTGCCCATAATGTTCAGCAGACTCCACATTTGCTGAGTGCAGTCATTTGTCTGGATAACTTCTCAGCAGACTATGCCAGACATTGATGTTGTTAAAGAGCCTAAGACCTACAATCAAGCCATCAAGCATGATGAATGGAAGGAGGCTATGAACAAAGAAATTGAAGCCTTGCAAAAGACTCACACATGGGAGATAGTTGATCGGCCCTCAGGCAAGAAACCCATAGGGTGCAAATGGACGTACAAAATCAAACACAATCCTGATGGATCAGTACACAGATCATAGATCGATATTGGTTAACGCCACAAGTGCTCCGCCATTGGTCCACACAAAGAGTCATCAGGTAAAGTCAGAGCTTGGACTGGTAATGAGATCAGAAGAGGCTAGCCTACTAGGGAAGCGATCCACAGAGCAGGCACAAAAGGGATCCACCGAAGAAGATCCTCCTTCTTCACTTTTTTCAAAATTAAATGAGAAGGGGGGTAAAAATGAAAAAAAGGAACAAAAAAATGGATACATAAGATAAATAGAAGAAAATATAAGAAGAAATGCGCCCCCACCCACATATTTAATAGCCTATCCTACAAAGAAACTGAAAAAACCTACCCTGTTGGTAATTCCATCAATTAGACGTCGATCAAAAAAATAAGTAATTGGGTTCGCTTGGACTATGCTATGTATGAATGATCTTTTCTGTTTTATAGGAGATCTTGGTCCTTTATTTATAGTTCTTGCATTAACCGGCCTGGAATTAGGTGTAGCTATATCACAAGCTCATGTTTCAACGATCTTAATTTGGCTAGACTAGTAGCAAAAGGCTACACTCAGACATATGAGATTGATTATCAAGAAACCTTTTCCCCTATTGTCAAAATCACTACTGTCAGAACCTTACTTGCAGCAGTAGCAACCAATAATTGGCATTTACATCAAATAGATGTCAACACTGCCTTTCTTCATAAAAATCTACATGAAGAAGTATACATGCAACTACCCCCAGGTTGTGCAGCAACTAAACCAAACCAAGTTTGCAGACTTACCAAATCATTATATGGCCTCAAACAAGCCAACAGACAATGGAATTGCAAGTTGACTAAATCATTAGAGGCTCAAGGATTCATTCAATCCAAACATGACCACAGTCTATTCACAAAAGGGTCAGGATAGTCATTTATTGCCTTATTGGTATATGTGGATGACATCATAGTTGCTAGCCCTAGTAAGAGTTGATTCAGCAAGTTAAGGATGCTTTACAACAAAAATTCACCATCAAAGATCTTGGAAAATTGAGATATTTTCTGAGCATTGAGGCTTCTAGATGTCCAAAAGGCATCTCAATTTCACAAAGAAAATACACTCTTAACCTCCTAAAAGAATATGAATTCTTGGGAGCCAACCTGCCAAGACACCTATGGAGTCTAAGCAGACTTTACAACATGATGATTCACCACTTTTAGAAGACAACAACTGCATACAGATCACTAGTGGGCAAATTGATTTACCTCACTTTTACCAGACCGGATATTGCTTTTGCAGTACAACAACTAAGCCAATTTCTGGACACCCCTACAGAAAATCATATGAAGGCAGCTTATAGACTGCTGAGGTATTTGAAGACCAATCCTGGCCAAGGAATCTTCCCAACAGACAATAATCTTGTACTTAAGGGTTTTATAGATAGTGATTGGGCTGGTTGTCCTGAAACAAGAAGATCGGTTTTAGGATATATGATGTTCCTAGGAGATGCTCCAATCTCCTGCAAGGCAAATAAACAAACAACAATGGCTAAAATCTCATCAGAGGCTGAGTACAGGGCCATGGCAAATGCAGTTTGTGAAATTCAGTGGCTGATCTACATACTACAGGATTTACAGATTCCAGCTCAGTTGCCTACTGTGTTATTTTGTGATATGCTAGTGCAATGCACATTGAAATTGACTGCCATGTTGTGAGAGACAAAGTCAAATCAGGACTTATTAAACTTCTTCCGGTCAATACAAAAGAACAAACAACTGACATCCTCACCAAAGCCTTGGATGCACCTATTTTCTCTTATCTACTGGACAAATTGGGAGTTTCAAAGATCTTCCAGAATTCAAGTAGCTGATGGGAATGCTGAGTGCAAGCTGTTCATGTACCACTCTCATCTTGAGGGGGATGTTACAGTATAAAAGCTTACGGGAATGCTGAGTGCACTTTTATGATCATATGAAGATATCGAAACTGCGACAAAGATGAACACCAAGGCGGCCGTCGACGAGTGAAGACTCAGCAACCTGCTGATTAGTTCAAAATAGTGTAATTTAGAAAACGGTTATTCTGTTGTAACTTGTTGTAACCATTTGTAATTTACTTCCAACTGATTCATGAGGTGTATGAAGTTATAAATACCCCATGATCAGATGCATTGATATACAACTTGTAACTTTTACTTGATAAATAATAATTCCGCATTTTGTTTTGTTTTGTTTGTAATTCTACAAACTTCATCAATATCAGCCTGTCCGGGTGCCCCCCCCCGGGGGCCACAATTGTCTTCAAAATAGCATCGATTCCTATGGCCTAAAAATTTGCCGCACTCATTGCGTATCCCACTCTGGTGCCAGGGAGAAAGAGAGTTGAAACCGTAGAGTCCGTTGGGAGCTCAAGCCCCGCAAAGGAAATACGAAACGAAGGTTGCTGAGTGGTACATGCATCGTGGAAGACGTAGACCAAATCACCATCTCCCACCCTCTATCTCATACCATTGAGCAGAAGGTCCCGCCCCTCTAGAATACTGCGCCACATGTAAGATGGTCTAGCCCCCAATCTAGCCACAAGAATATGGCGTCTTCAAAGTACTTTGCGTTCAATACCTGTGCTGCTAGCGAACCTGGACTGCTCAAGATTCGCCACGACTGCTTCGCTAGCAGAGCCAAATTAAAACACTCCAAGTCACGGAAGCCCAGCCCCCCAAATTCTTTGGCAGACAACATACCTCCCAATTTTTCCAATACACCTTACGCTTATTCTCAGTGTCACCCTAGAAGAAGCCCCGAATCTCTTTCTCAAGTTCACGAATAAGGGTGGAGGGCACCTTGAAACATTGCATAATTTACGTAGGTATTGCCTGCAAGGCCGATTTATTGAACACCTCCTTCCCGGCCGGCGAGAGCAGCTTGTCCTTCCAACCCGCCACTTTTTTACGGATATGATCTCGCAAGAAAGCAAGCGCTTATTTCGCCCTATCATGAATGATAACCTTATGTACTTTCCCGAACCATCCCTTAAGGGAATCTGCAACAGATCGGATAACAGCTCATGAGCCTCCTCCAAGACCCCGTGCGAGAAGTATAGGCTAGATTTATGAAAATTGATAGCCTGTCCCGATAGTGCCCCATACCTGTCAAACAACTCCATCAGGGTCTCTGCCGCTCCGTCTATGAGCTCAAAAAAACCATGCAATCATACGCAAATAGAAGATGGGAAATGGGTACCACCTCCTCTCTACCAAAAGAAATGCCCCGCAAAGCCCCTAGATACATAGTCATTAAGCAGCGCTGTAAACACCTCAGCACAAATGATGAAAAGGAAGGGAGACAAAGGATTCCCTTGCCGGATGCCTCTAGTCGGCACGACTCTCCTACTAAGTTGACACGGTCGTCACACATCGTCGAATGACATCAATAAAGGAGTGTGGTAACCGCATGCGTTCCATGACCCTCTAGAGATATTGCCACTCTACCCGATCAAAGGCCTTAGCCATATCCAGTTTGAGTGCCGCATGACTGTCGCACCCCTCCGCCCCCGCCTGTAGGGAATGAAAGGCTTCGAAAGCGATAATGGCATTGTCCGTAATAAGACGACCTAACACGAACGTACTTTGATTATCCGAAATCACACCGCCTATCACCATCTTCAACCGGTTAATGATCACCCATGAGATTAGTTTATAGATCGGTCGGAGCTCAGTCATGACCGTAGGAGTAGCAACCCTAGGAATCAACGAGATATAAGTCTCATTTAACGCACCAAGAGGCACGCCATTGTTCAGAATATCCAACACCATTTTCAGAACATCCTCCCCCGACAATACTCCAAAAATTTTGAAGGAAAACAACATGCATACCATCGAGCCCATGCGACTTTCTCCTCGGTAGCTACTTCAGAGCAGCATAAACCTCTTCTCTTGTAAAAGCAGGTGCCAACAACTGTGTTGGAAGTAGCGCCCGAAAGACAATTTCTGTAATTGTTTTTATAATTAATAAATGACAGATTTATCCTCATTTATTACTTGCTTCGTGCTTGTAAATAATACACTACTGAAAACCCCTAGTTGTATCATATGTAGCCATATAACTTAGTGTGTGTCACACGCGAAGATTAAGTTTATGGTGATACACTTGAACTATTAGTCCGTGGTGAACTTAATCAAATTATGGATCTATTGATTAAACCATCATTAATGCGCCCAGAACACTTTAATGTGTGACCGTCTTATCCGGACCGTCGATATTGGTTATCTAAGTGGAGCATTTATATATGATGTAGTCATATAGGACTGGACCGATTTAATATGCATTTCTCATATAATTCCGTGATTGAGAAATCTTATTAAATCACAAGATGATCATATATGGATTAACCTTAATCCTAAAGTGATTGCAGACGCCTGCTTGTTTCAAGATAGGGTTTGATGTGTTCGTTAAGGATTGCTAAGATGCGCGGTCCGAATCACTTTCACGTTGACACTATTTTGGAATGAGTGAGGAGTGTGTATCTCACAGATATTGAATCCATTCCTTCCTGCGGGAAGTAGAAAGACAATCCCTTTATTTGTTGATCATAGAAACTGATCGATCGGCCGAGTTCATATTGGTTTGAACTAATTAATCACTAGTGGGTTAATGATAAATAAGGATAAGATGTAATGAAGAAGGTTTACGGAAATATTCCTGCTTCGTTACAGATAGTCTATGGAGGGTTAGTCTGTATGTAATGATTATATCAATGGACACTTATCGACTCGACGCTTTGAGAATAAGTTATATCTATGATCGATAGAGTTCAGTTTCGGATTTATGGTGGCGTAGTTCCGAAATTAATATGTTGAGTAAAAATGTTATGTTCGATAAATATTTTATTCAATTTATTGTAGCTAATGGTTATAGGTCCATGGTCCCCGGGTTGGCTCCTAACACGCGAGTGTTTTCTCGTTTTGTAGAACATCGAGAATATATCAAATAGTTGGTCTATTTAATGAATACGCGAATATTATTTATTTGGTAAATAATATGTAATATTGAAAAGAGATTTTCTATTATCCCAAATGGCATAAAAATGGTGGAATTTTTTTTCCTAATTAATTATAATGTGGATAATATAATTATTTATGTGTTAAATAATTATAAATAACAAATTAGTTTTCTTATTGGATAAATATGAAATTTGTTTTCTGATTGGATAAATGTTTTATTTTCGAAAAGGAAAAGATAAATTTGTATGTAAAAAATAAACTCTCAAATTATTAGTTATTTTCCTATAAAAAAAAGAGTTTCTCCCAACACAAAATTGGAACAAAAACCAACACCACTTTTAGAATAAAATAGGCGACGCCTATTTGGGAAAAGATAGAGAAATTTTGTTTTCTTGTCTTAGCAATTGGGAAGAAGAAAAACTAGGGTTTTTCTTAGGCATATTCGAGGAGGTTTTACTACGAGGATCGACGTCCACCAGTCGTCGCTTGGAATACAATCTGGAAGATCAAAGCTTCTCTTCTGTTGGGTAATTCTTTAACCTTCTTGTAGTTATACTAATTAATCATGTGAATTAAATCGTGGTAAAATCGCATGCGAATTTAATTCGTAGCTTCGGCTGTGCATGATCGAGTGTCTCGATCGGTGCTGTGAATCAGATATGACGATCCAATTATAGGTCGGATCCGGATTCGGGTTTCTGTATATCCAGCAAACTGTTGCTGAGCAACATCAATTTCAGCAAAGTGCAGACCATCTAAATTTGTAGCAGCTCCATTCGACGAGTATATGCCTTGAAAATAGTTCACTGCTACACGTTCTATATCTGCAGGCTCGTCACACACCACCCCTTGTGAGTCATACAACAAATGAATGGAGTTTCGTTTCCGCTAGGTTGCGGCCTTAATTATGATGAAAATACCGCGTGTTTCTATCTGCCTGTACCAACCACTCCGCCCTACCCATCCTGTCGCCAATACTCCTCCTCCATAGTCTACCACTGATCAATCTGCTGAAGTAGGCCACGCTCCGCCAGGTCAGAGTAGGCAGGTGATTCTCTCAGCTTTCGCAGTTCCTCCTCTTTCTCTGCAATACGTTTCCCAAGATTTTCGTGCCTCTGAAAGCTCCAAAGCCGCAACTCGCGGCAAACGTGTCACTTTTTGAACGAGTGACGAAGAGCTGTGAACCAAACTGCACTGCCAAGAAGCCTGAAAGCGAGTCCTTGAACTCTTGATCCCTAATCCAAAAAGGGTCATAGCGCGGTATCGGGGTCCATTTGACCATGCCCATGTCAAAAGGATTAACTGACGATATCAAGATAGGGACATGGTCCGGCCTGGAGCTGGAAAGACGATAAACTATATGATTTGGAAAAAGGTTGCGCCACCCAAAGTTAGCCAGCCCTCTGTCCAATCGAACGCGAGTCGCAACACCATCCGCTCGCCTGTACCAAGTAAAGGGCGCTCCATCCCACATATACCAAGTCACAATCAGAGATGGCGTTCTGGAAGGCAACAATCTGTGGATATGGTCGAAGATTCGGGCCATCTCGCTCTGTGCGCAATAAAACCTCATTAAAATCCTCTGCTACAAGCCATGGTAAAGACATCCGTTCATGTAAGCGGCGCATCAGAGCCCATGAATGCTCACGTTCCCAAGAATTCACTGGCGATTCACGGGATTCTATGGAACCCACTTTTAGTTCTTGTATCAATCATTTTATAACACTTGTATTTATATTATTTATTTTTTTGAGAAGTATAACACTTGTATACGGAGTATTTCATAATTATTTTTCAAACAAATGCGTGGGCTGTAAAATTTGTGAAAGGAAAGATAAGCCTTTGGATGAGGCGCGCCAAAACCTCCATCAGTTCTCTGCGTCCTTTTAATGGCTTCCTGCTTCCCACTCACATCCCACAGTTTCTTCATCAAGCATTCTGTTCCTATAACCCATCTTTCTTCACCTTTTGCTAGGCTTGATCGACCTGAACCGTCACGCCTCTCCAGAAAAACAGCTCTCTTCGCCCATAAAAGCACTTCAATGGTCAGTTAATTTATCACTTAGTTTCAAAATTTTGATGTTTTGCTTCTGATATTTCTCAATTCGGGACCTATTTTTGTCTTTTACCCTTGTTGATTTGTTTGTCTGGGAATATTTTATGAGGAAGATAAAGGCTACTGCTTGTGGGCTTGTCTCTTTATTTATTTATTTTGGTTATTTTCAAAGCAGAATTCAATAGTTCTATAGACAGAGATGCAAAACTTAAACATCTGGGCTCAAATTTTGAATGTGCTTTCAATTGTAAATGAAAATGTCAGTGGTGCTGGTCATATGGCCTGTATTGTTTATTCTAGCTGTATTGTAGTCGTAATGGTGAAACTTTAGCTACTCCAGTGACACCGTTCCACTCCTTTCAAGAAGGAGAAGCTACAGTCTTCTGAAAACTGTCTCATTCCTGTGATTATGTTGGCCAATTAAATCAAGATTAAGGGTCTATCAGTCCTTCGATTTCGATCTGTACCATAGGGCTTTTTTATCCTGACATTTGATTTTCTTGGTCTAAATTGTTGGGAGATTCTTTAGCAGAGAGCCTATTGCACCAACATGTGATATGGGGTATGGTGTGTTTTTCTCCACATATATCACTCATCCAATGATGCAGTGCAATAGAAATGTTCGATACAAGAATTTCCCAAATACATATATATTTAGCTATTCAAAGCTTATGTCAATTACTGACTATAACTTTTTTCTGATACTGCAGCCAATAGACCAGTGTAACATTTATTCCGACACTTTGAGGCTCGTGGAGCATACATTGAATGGAATCGACAGTGTCTTTGCTCCATTCTGTATTTGTCTTCAACTGACATTCTCTGCGTTTCCAATTTATCCGGCCCAAGCAGTTCTATATTCACCAGAAACGAATATTCCTAGGACAGGTGAACTAGCACTGCGTAGAGCAATTCCAGCTAATACTGACATGAAAGCTATACAGGTGCAGCATTTTATTGTTTGAATGGTTGTATTTTTCTGTTCATGTAATTTCATCAATTCAACACTAGATATGGTGCATTTACAGGATTCTCTTGAAGATATCTCGTACTTGCTTCGGATACCTCAGAGAAAACCATATGGAACAATGGAGGGGAATGTGAAGAAGGCGTTGAAGGTAACGAGTTTAAAGTTTTGAACTTTGAGATGTCCTATTTATCTCATTGGTTCATAGGTGCTCAGATTTTGCTTTTCAAAATGAATAATTATTTTACATCGTTGTCAGATTGCAGCAGATGAAAAGGAGGCTATATTATCTAATATGCCAGCTGAATCGAGAGAAAAGGGATCAGCCTTGTATGCAGATTTGGTAGATGGGAAGGTACTTTGAAGAAAGAGCTGTAGCTCCTTGGTTGACAAAGGCTAGTTGCTTAAAAACTAATACGATTTTCATGTTCGGATTTTGATTGCCCTCGTAGTTTTCTATTTTTCATTGTCCAGTTTTATTTAACAAAACACTTAATACACAGAGAAGTGGTAACTACTAATTAGGGTGTAAATGGGGCAGATGTTCATGATTCTTGTGAATATTCTTCAAGCTGGTTGCTTTTCATTTCTTTGAGAAACATTTTCCTTAAGTTCAAGCTTCCAGCCTTATTCATAGCATTTCTTTGAGAATTTTTTTCCATAAGTTACCGCATTTTGTATTCCATTTGATGACTGCCTCAGCATTGCACATTCTAGACTCTACACACGTATTAGAACTTCACACAACCACGTTGATACATACATACATACATATATGTATGTGTGTATGTATTTTGTTACAAATGTATGTTGCTGTATACTGGTCCCCTTCATTCCGTGTTATATTACAGGTCTGACATATTGAAGAGTAGACTGTGTTTAATTCTGATTATTTAGGGCGGTTTGCAAGGCCTTCTTGCAAGTATAAAAAATCAGGATGTGGACAAAGTATCAGTTGGTCTTGCATCTGCACTTGATACTGTTGCACAACTGGAGTTGCTGCAGGTACTTTTACTGCATTAAGTATCAATTCTTTTAATAACTGAATGAGAACCCGAAAAAATAAAAAAAAGAATGCTCCGATAATTTGTGTCTGGAACGGGGGTTATTATTCGTATTCTGTGTATTCCTCTCCAGACACATACATGCATTGCTTTCCTCACAAGTGAATGGCATACTGATATATTATCTATCTTTCAATAGGCTCCAGGCATATCGTTTTTGTTGCCGCAAGAGTTGTTAAAATATCCAAGGTAATGCCTTTCTTTTCGTTGAAAGGGTAACACGAGCTCTTTTCACGATGCCTCTGTTGAATTTCCAGTTTTTTTAATTTTTTATTCATCTTGAAGTGATGAATTATTACATAAAGTATAATATTATATATATTTTATTTATTCTGTTTCGTATCCGTTTACTATATTAAGTTAGGTTAGTGTTTTTCTTTATGTTGTTACCGTTGGGACAGCTTTGTAGTTGCATTTATTTGATACTCTGAAGCATAAAGTTTGGTCTGTCGTATTGCATTGAAATTATTTTTAGTATGATTTGTTGTACTTATTTTCTTGCGAAATGTGTAGGCTTAATGGAAGAGGGGTTGTTGAATTCACTATTGAGAAAGGAGATGGTTCCACTTTTACTCCTGAAGCTGGTGGTCAGTCAAGAAGTGCCGCAAAACTGCAAGTATGTATAAACTTTACTTGTAGGAGAAGAATAATATCTAGAATCTTAAGGAATTATGAAGTACTACCTCCGTAAAATATAAGATATTGTGTCATTCTACATTACCAATGCAGTTTTCTCTATCTTAACCTTAATTTATTATGAATTCAACAACTTTTCATTACTTAACAACTATTGCATTAATGATAGTCAAGGGGTCATTAACCTTCAAATTAATGACATTCAACCAATTGAAAACTCCTAGGATGACATATTTTAGACTTAGTAGATATTGTGAGTTAGGGAATATCATTGAAAATTGAACACTTGCAATTCCAATCAGATGCTTTCATGCCTGAGATTTATAAAGTGGATTAAGTTTTTCATTGGTCAAGTATTGCATATTGTTGTTTTTCTGGTGGAATGCAGGTTATTTTGGATGGCTATTCAGCTCCACTAACTGCTGGAAACTTTGCAAAGCTGGTAAATTTACGGGAATCTCCTTCTCTGTTTATGTTCTATAGCCTTTTTACTGCATTTTTAGCATACATGACAGTCTGGTGTATTAAAGCGTTGCGTTTTTATGTAAAATAAGAATCAAGACATACGAGATACACGTACTCTTTGGCTAAATTGCAAATTTGGTCCTGTAACTTGGCAATATTACAATTTTAGTCCTGTTTTTTCTCCGGCGACAACTTTGGTCCTTTAAGTAATATTTTTTTTTACAAAAATAGACCTTACATGCCGGAAAATGCTGATTGTGCAACTTTTTCGACCAATCTTCATTCCACGTCATCCAAAATTTCCCGGTCAGCATTTTGTAAAACATTAAATATATCCATTTTCCACATCAGCTTTATTTTTTACATTAAATATTCATTTTATTAAGTCAACCTTAAAAATTCCACCGTCCAAATCCTTATTACTCCCGAAAATCCCTAATTTTTCCACAAAAGCTAAAATGGCGGCCTTTAACCCTCTTCAACCTGGGGCTTTTCAGCACCACCACGGTTCCACCGCCACTGTGTTCTCCTTGCCATTTTCCCAAATTGAAGGATTTTGGATCACGAAATTCCTGATCAATTTTGAATTGGGGTTAAAATTCTCCTTCATCACATGGCTAATTGATTCGATTTCTTCCTCTTTTTTGTCAACTCGCTAGTGATTACGAATTAGATCAACACTCGGATGCGTCGAGAATCTAGATTCTTCATGCTTTAAAGAAAGGTTCTTTTGAGCAATGGCAGCTTGTATTGCTGCCCATATATAAGGGTTACTACTTTTGTCTTCGATTTAAGTCCATGGTATGGACTTTTCAGATTCTGAGCCATTTGGGATTAAACTTCGTCGTCCTCTGTTTTGTTTTGTTTTTTTTGTTTTTTTGTTTTTTTTTTGATTCATTCTTCCTCCATTCTTAACACTTTCTTAAGATAATCACATACAGAAGGAATGGTTTTCACCCATAAGCCGAAGGGAAGGGGGGGGGGGTAAGCTTCGTGGAGGAATTAGGGATTTTAAGGAGAAACTGGGGTTAGAGATTTGGCCGATTGAATTTGGTCGAAGAAATGGATCCGTCCGATCGGGGAGGGTGGAATAGTTCATGGAAAGTTTGATATTTTGGGATTTGGTGTTTAAGGTTGACTAGGGAAATAATTATTTAATATAATAAAATAAAGGAAAATAAAGCTGATGTGGAAAATGGATATATTTAATGTTTTACAAAATGCTGACTGGGAAATTTTGGATGACGTGGAATGAAGATTGGTCGGAAAAGTTGCACAATCAGCATTTTCCGGCATGTAGGTCTATTTTTGTAAAAAAAATACTACTTAAAGGACCAAAGTTGTCGCCGGAGAAAAAACAGGACTAAAATTGCAAAACTGTCAAGTTACAGGACCAAATTTGCAATTTAGCCCATAATCTTTCCCCAAAAAAGAACGAACTTCATTTCGTCTGTGAATCACGTGGGCAAATAATACCATGAAATTTACTCCCTGGACAACATTTGATCTGCATGAGTTCTTATATGGGACATTCTTCCATGGTACCTCCGTAGTGAATTTTGCTGAAAATACGAGGAACTACTTGTAGGTGATGGATGGTGCTTATGATAATGTGAGGCTCAACTGTATTAACCAGGCAATTATCACCGACGGTAGCCTTCCAAGCAGCACAGGCTTCAGCATTCCATTAGAAATAAAGCCATCTGGTCAATTTGAGCCTCTATACAAAACAGCTTTAAGTGTGCAAGTCAGTATGCATTTGATTTCACAGCTAAAATAACTACCAACTCCTTTATTAGGTTACGCGTTTCCTTTTCTTTCCATTTCCACACTGAACCAAGATCTTTGTTTTCAACTTAAAAGGACGGGGAGCTGCCGGTACTTCCACTCTCTGTTTACGGTGCAGTTGCTATGGCTCATAGCAACGTATCAGAGGAATACTCATCACCAAATCAGTTTTTCTTTTATCTCTATGACAAGAGAAGTGTAAGCTTTCTGTATCTATATGTAATGTTGTATACTTTTTCGATATAACGCACATTATCATACAAGTAAAAGACACATAGTTGTTTTCTGTGACTAAATGCAACTTCATGGATCATTCTTGCAGTCTGGCTTAGGTGGCTTGTCATTCGAGGAGGGTCAATTTTCCGTCTTTGGGTATATTCTACATTCAGTCTAAGTTGGTGTGTTTGTTTAATTTTCTTCTGAAATCGCAAAGCTGTGGTTCAAATGACAGATATACAATGCAGGTATACTACAGTGGGGAGAGATATTCTTCCTCAGATTAAAACCGGTGACATAATTAGATCTGCAAAGCTTGTGGAAGGCCAAGATCGGCTTATAGTGCCAGTCGATAGTTAATGTGTTGGGATTGATGAAATGGTGTTTTCTCTTTTACTTGAACATGACATTTTCTTTCCTGCACTTCTACTCAGGTTTCTATGATTCTTTAACTTGGCAAGTTTTGGATATCAGGTTTTATAGAGCTGTAGGCTGTGTAAGTAAATATTATTTAATTGATGTCATCTGGTAATGTATGTTATATTCCCTTCTACTGCATCCATTTCAAACTTGATTATCAATATGCAATTACACTTTCTTGTTTTGGTGGATTACATATCATTTTTTTTTGTAATGACATGTTCCCACCTTAGGGGCAAAGTGAGAAAAGACCGTTCGACACGTGCACCATATGTGACAATTACACATGTTAGCTTCACGTTTCAGTGGTATCATACAAGATTTATGCGGAGGCATTCATTATTAAAAAAAAAAAAAAAAACAAGAATCGAAGCTAAGTAAGAGATGAATATAAAACAATCTCAAATCAAGAATATGAATAAGAGATTTTGTCCACATCTAGCATGGTCACTGCTGAACTGGTTGGTATTGGGCTAGCGGCACGTGTGTTAACTGAGACAACATCCCTACTTCTGATACATATTACAATCTCAATAACAACGCTCATCCATAAATAACAACATCAAGATCTCAAAAGGAATGTCAATACAAACCCACCGAGACATTGATAACCATACATGTCCAACCAAGTAAGTCCTCACACTACTCGAGTACCGTATACAAAAACAAGTCTCAACATTGGGGACATCGCCCCTAGAAATGTAACAAAAATGGAAAGTACATAATTAATGGAACATCCTAATGCGCAATACTAACTAGCATAATACAAGTCCCTAACTACATCCTCACTGACACCAACTCAGGTAACTCCATTACTCTTAGATTGTTAAATAAGGAGTGATCTCACAATTCAATTTAAAAAAACCATAACAAAGAGGGAACAATGAGAATATTAAGTACCATAAGAAAGAGGGAACCATGAGAATATTCAGAAATATTTTCATATTTCTCTAATTATTATTGTCTTTTATGTTGAAAAAAGATAATAATATTGTACTAATATGAAAAGTGAGTGGAATCAAATGTGAGTGAGTGTAATGTCCCACATAGTTAAAGTACTAGAATTCTCACCCCATATAGTTGTGAGACATAAATGTCTTGTCAACTCGGGTTAACCCTTTTAAACCAAGCGAGGACGACGATTTAAGCAGTTGACTGGATCATTTATGGCTCACTTGGCGCAGCCAGATCTGGGGTTTGGGGTGTTACAATTGGTATCGGAGCCGACTATCATACGGGACTAAATTAATGCCACACCGTGAGAGAAGGTGGGGGCCAACTCTAGATTCCTCTGGTATGGACGAGTCTAGGACATATCTTAGCGAGGATGCTAGTTGCTTATAATGGGGGAGAATGTAATGTCCCACATAGTTAAAGTAGTAGAATTTTCACCCTATAAGTGTGAGACATAAATGTCTTGTCAACTCGAGATAGCCGACGGAGGTCTAAGCAGTTGACCGAATCCTTCATGGCTCACTTAGCGCTACCAGACCCAGAGTTTGGGGGCATAAAAGTGGGAGAGACACTGAATAGGGAATAAGCAAGCATGACACTCAAATGAATAGCTGAGTAATGATAATGTTGAATTGATGAAATTGAACATATAAGACAAAATAAAATGCGAAATTCTCATTAATCAGTAAAATGATTGAGTTCAGTTACATGGTGTTGATGATGGATTATTTATAGTAATACTCTTCATAAGTCGGTTAATAGTAGTTACAAGCGGTTATAACAAAAAGACAAAAAGTACACGAGTTTCTTCAGCTTCGAATTCTCGGTTGAAAATGCTCAGCTGGGTCTTCAGGTCCTCAGCTGAAATGCTCAGCTAAGTCTTCTCGTCTGAAGTCTTCACGTTTGTATTCTCCATTGTTGATTCTTTTCATGCCTGCTTCTGTTCAGCTGGCTGATTCAGCTCTGAATATGATTTCAGAAGTGTATGCACATCTTACTTGCATCCAGCTACAAATATACATGTTAACACCCCTTCAAGATGAGAGTGGTGAATGAATAAGCTTGCACATCCTGGTTTCTCCAACACTCTTTTATCCACTTAAGCTGAAAGATCTTGGAATTCCCAAATTTTGTTTAGCAAGTAGCAGAAAACATGTGCATTGAGGGCTTTTGTGAGAATGTCTACAAGTTGTTCCTTTGTGTGAATAGCTAGACATCAGCTTGATGAAGCCCAATTTCACTTTTTCTCTGACCACATGCCAGTCACTTTAAATGTGTTTTCTTCTCTCAGGAAATACATAAATCATGTGCAATATGGAGTGCACTGGCATTATCACAAAATAAGATATCAGGATTCTGAACAGGAAAATCTTTAGAGCTTGCATAATGTACATCAACCACTGAATTCATAGGTTGCATTGGCCATTGCTTTGTATTTTGCTTTTAAAGAGCTTCTAGAAATAGTTGTATGTTTCTTTGCTTTCCAAGAAATGAGAGCATTTACTAAGAACATCATATACCCTGAGATAGACCTCCTGATTTCTGGACATCCTGCCCAATCAATGTCAGCGAATCCTTTCAAGATGAGGTTGTTCTCAACTAGGAAGAAAATTCCTTGCCCTGGATTAGCCTTCAAATATCTTAGTTCAGTTGGGGTATCAAAAAACTGGCTCATCTGTTGAATTGCAAAGGCAATGTCAGGTTTGGTAAAATTGAGGTAAATCAGTTTACCAACCAATGATCTGTAGACCGTATTGTCATCTAATGGACCTGAGTCCCCATGATGCAAAGTCTGTTTAGATTCCATTGGAGTTCTAGTAGGTTTGGCACCCAGAAACTCATATTTTTGCAAAATATTTAGGGTGTACTTCCTCTCTCGAATTGAGATGCCATTAGATGTTCTAGCAGCTTCAATTCCCAAGAAATATTTGAGTTTACCAAGATCCTTGACGGTAAACTACTTGTGGAGATGATCTTTGACTTGTTGTATCTGATTCAGATCATGATTAGCTGCAATAAGATCATCAACATTTACAAATAAGGCAATGAAAGACTTGCTTGATCCTCTGGTAAACAAGTTGTGATCATGTTTGGACTGAATAAATCCCTGAATTGCCAAAGATTCTGTGAGTTTACAATTCCATTGCCTGCTAGCTTGTTTCAATCCATATAATGACTTGATTAATCTGCAGACATGATTTGGTTTTTTGACTTGAAACCTTGAAGAATCTGCATGTAGACTTCTATATGCAAGTTTCCGAGTAAAAAAACAGTGTTAACATCCATCCTGTTAAACGAACAGAGCCGCTCGTGAACAAGCTCGCATTCGGCTCGTTAGTGTTCATGATCGTTTGTTCATTTAGCTTATTATGTTCGAGAACATGCTT
Source organism: Gentiana straminea (assembly GCA_036785695.1). Taxonomy (NCBI): domain Eukaryota; kingdom Viridiplantae; phylum Streptophyta; class Magnoliopsida; order Gentianales; family Gentianaceae; genus Gentiana; species Gentiana straminea. The sequence goes on along the minus strand of JAVUPR010000497.1, from coordinate 8,994,039 downwards.
ATTAAGTTCGCGAACATGCTTATATAATGTTCGCGAACATGCTTATATGCTTATAATATATGTAATTTTAATGTCTAACATGTTATTTTTACATTAGCACTTTGTGTTTTATATCTTAACGAACCGAGCTCGAGCCGAATTCTAGCCAAAGTCGAGCCAAAAGACAAAAAAATATGTCTAACGAGCCGAGCTCGAACGAGCTCGAACATTTTATCTTTTAAACGAGCCGAGCTCGAACAGAATTTTTTGTTCGTTTAACAAACGAACGAGCTCGAACGAGCTCATGAGCTTAACGAGCTCGAGTTTGAACCACCAATACTCGGCTCGGCTTGGCTCGTTAATAGCTCTACATCCGATGAAGATGCCAATTGTTGGTTGTTGCAGCTACTAACAGTGTTGTGACTGTTGTGATCATCACAACTTGAGAGAAAGTCTCTTGATAATCAATTCTCTATGTCTGAGTGCAGCCCTTTTTACCAGTCTGGCCTTCTATCTCTCTACTGATCCATCAATATTGCATTTTATCTTATACACCCACTTGCATTCAATAGGATTTTTTACAGGTGGTAAAGGAACAATTTCCTATGTGTTGATATGCTGCAATGCCTCCTTCCATTCATCATGTTTGATTGTCTGATTGTATGTATTGGGCTCAGTGATTGCATCAAATGCACATACATACTTGGCATATTCAACTAAGAGTACGTCTAGACTCATGACTTGATTCAGAAGATGAGGGGTCTTCACAACATTGGAACCTCATTGATTGAAATGTGGTGTCCTTATGATCCTTGTAGAAATCTTCATCTGAACTGGTTGTGTAGGTTCCTGGCTGGCTTATTATGGTCCTCCACTAGATTCTAGATGAATCTGCTTCTCTGTTGGATTCCTCTGCTGAGTGACTCAGGTGATCCTAAAGCTTTGCATAACATGCAATGATATTGTCATATATATGGTGCACTTAGCTTTGTCTATAACCTGCTTAAATAGAGGTAAATATTTCTCATGGAATATGGTATTTCTGGCAACAATGAGATATTTTTTTGGTGATGTCCAAGAGAATAACTCACTTGGAGGTGTTTGAATTCTCAAGGTAAACACAGGTTCTGCATTTAGAATCAAATTTTGTTCTAAACTGTTGAAGAGTGCAGGAAAAAAAAACAACCGAAAACTTTAAACACAGAATAATCTAGTTTAGACCCATACAACACTTCATAAGGAGTGTTTTCTTTCAGTAAGGGTGTTGGTGTAGCATTGATAAGTTTAACAACATGTAGCAAACAATAACCCAATATTAAATGGGTATATTACTTTTAAACCTTCAACCTCTGGCCTCATTCAACAAGTGCTGATGTTTTCTTTCAACATTGCCATTCTGTTAAGTTGTACTTACACAAAAAGTATGATGTATCATGTCATGTTTTTCATAAATTGATCTCAGCTGAAATTGAGCACCATTATCAGATCAGATAACTTTTATAACTTTATGGAATTGAGTAGAAAAAAATTTAATAAAAAGATTTAACCAACTCAGAAGTTTCAGACTTCAGTCTAATAAAAAACCTTAAGTAAACCTAGAAAAATCATCAACAACAACGAGAAAGTACTGTTGACCATTCACAGTGGGATTCCTTAAGGGACCCCAAATATCCACACGCACAAGGTCAAAACTGGAATTAACAACAATTGTGCTTAATGGAAAGGCTTTTCCTTCAATTTTGCCATAGGTTACACAAAACACAAGTCATGTTCACAAAATTTTACATCAAATGTATAAGAACTAATGATGTGCGACCTCTTATATGGTAGATGGACCAATCTATAATGCTAGAGAAGTTTCTCATCTACAGTATCATACAAACATCTACTATCTATAGAATTACAAACAGAATTGGAAACAACTGTGTTAGTAACATATTTTTGAATCAAAATGTAAAGGCCTCTATGCATCTCACTGAACCAATCACTGTTTTCTTTTTTCTTTTCATGAATAACACATTAGTTAGCAGTGAAAACAACTGCACAATCTAAACTCTTAGTTAATGCAGCCAGAGACAACAAATTAAATTTAAAACCAGGAATGTATATGACATAATGCAAAGTCAGATTATGACTGATCACAACTTGTACAGTATAAGTCTTGTATACATTGCTACCCTTAGGTAATCCTACTTTCATGTTAACAACAGGTTTATGATTACTTAATCTAGAAAAGGAACACACAATGTGTTTTTGGCGCCAGAGTCCAAGATCCACTGTGTTTGTTATGCAACCATGATCACTTGTCCCCTGAGCAGGTGAGAAATGAGTATTTAGTGCATGAATCTAGTTTACTGTATGATTGGATGAATCATAGTTCATAAGATTCAACAATCTCTCAAATTGTTGTGAAGTGAGACCTTGAAGTCTAGACCTAGTTTGTCCAATCTCCCTTTCCTCTCCACCAGCAGACTGATCTGAATCTGTCTGATCCACCATATTGGCTCTACGCCTAGACTTGAAACCAGCTGGATATCCATGTTTGTTATAGAAATTATCTTCAATATGACCAATAATCCGCAAAAGGTGCACTAAATCTTCTTATTTTTCTTATTCTTGAAATTTTTGCCATTAAGATTCCCTGACTGTCAACTTTGCTGAATTGACTGGATTTGGCCCCAGGTTGATCAGCTCTATCATTTCTGCTTTGTCCAGTCTTTTGAGCCATCAAGATTACATAGTCTTAAATCCTTGCCTTGTTATGAGCATAAGCCTTTTGCCTTTCAAATTTGATAGTTATTGCAAAGGCATCTTGAATCCTAGGAAAAGGCAACATCAGCATGTTTTGAGACACCATTGGAAAAATTCATCCCTTAGTCCTTTCAGAAACTTCATCACATGTTTTGTCTCTATGTGATCCAACAGAGTTTTCATGGCATCACAATGACGTTGGGGTTCACAACTATATGAAGAAGTTGGCCTCATAATCTTGATTTCTTCCTAATGAGTTATCAATTTTGTAAAATACCGATTCACAGAATCAGTTCCTTGTTTCAAATAATTCATTTTTTTCAAGAAGATCAGAAAGCCTAAAAACATCAACATTTGAAAAACGATTAGCAAGATTCTTCCACACATCCAGAGCACTCCTTAAATACATCAAACTCTGAGAAATAGTGTTTTCAACCGAATACAAGATCCAGGTCCTCACCATGTATCACATTGCCTCAATGTCTGGAAGTCTAATGAACTTACTTTTGGTTTCTTGATTACATTCCATCAATCCAAACGAGCCATAATGATTGAGCTAATACCAATAAAGGATTTTCATTGGGATGAAGATAAAAGGGACTAGAGGGACTCAGTTCTAACTTCTTCGCTGGCATGATTTATATTATCTATAAAAAAAATTCCAGAAAACTTTATCGATAGTGAGTTTGGTGGTCCATAAGACACGTATCGATAGATATATGATACCCACCTTTTAATCAATAAAAAATATCTCGATCACATTCATCAGACCTTTTGGCATCACACCTTCTGGTGGAATGGATTCCCTCCAAGAATTTTACATTGCCTTAACGCCTTTCTCCACCTCAACTGTTTTGGATTAGGGGGAGAGAAAGAAACCTAGCTCAGAGACTTTCACCAACTGCCAGAAATGGCCTCCATTAACAGCTTCACCTCCCCCCGAACTTTCTCCTCCCACCCAAAACCCGAAGTCTTCCTACCTTATCTCCCCAAACCCAATTCCAAAATCCAATCTTTTGCCTTCCCTCCAAAAATATTGAGAACCAAACGCCTTAAAGATTCTACCTTTATCGTAGGATCAGTGACTAAAGATCAAGACATCAACCCTGTACAAATCAATGAGTACACTGATCAACAAGGTGGTGTGATTGGAGTAGAGCTAGAAATAACGAGGGACGCTGGAGAAGAAGTGGTGAATCAAGTTGTGAGTGAATTTGCTAATGAAGGAAGACTGTATTTTGAGGGTAATTCTGGTTATGCCTCAAGTAGTGGTGGTGGGGTTGATGGGATGGGATCTAATGGGGAAAGTACAGAGGAGACGGGGAAGCTTATCGATAGAGCTGTCAATGCTACAATCGTTTTGGCTGCTGGGACTTTTGCTATTACTAAGTTGCTTACAATTGACCATGATTACTGGCATGTGAGTAAATTTATGCTACTAATTACAATTATGCGAATTTTGGTTATAGTATTTTTGATATGTTATGTGGTGCTTTTGAATTGTTGAATGCGCAGGAATACTTTGAGTCCAATAAATTACTATTAAGAAAACTTCCTGAAATATGATTCTCTCATATTATTGTTGCGATTATTTTTTCACAAGAAGTAGATTGAAACAAAACATTGACAAGAGAAAAAAAAAGAGAGCTCTTTTTTTGGAATTGAGAACAAGAAAAATATTTATCAGGCCCCTATGGGTTTTTTTCTTACACAAAAGATTGTTAGTCTCGTAGGTTTTGTGTTTAATTTGAGTGTTTGATAAGACCATGGAAAGGAAGTTTCTCACTTCTAAGGCACTGTACTCTCTTCAATTACCTTTAGCCTATCTCTTTAGGTGTCTCTTAATCTCTTACAGACATGTGTTGTCCATAGGCGTGTGATGTCACAATCTGTGGTCTAATGGTGTGTAAAATATGGGGTAGAGGGGGAGGGAAGGTAAGGGTGTAGTAGATCATATGGCATGATCATGTGGTGTTTAGATCTTGAGACGTAGTAGGAGATACCTTGGGAGATGGGGATCCAAGCAGTCCACTGGCATGCTTTGCCAATATTATTGTGATATTCTTATCAGTATGAGTCGACTGGGTATTCTTATTTATAAAGAGTTGCTTGTTTGGTCATTTTAAAATAATAGTGTAACAAGGAACCTCTGTTAGCAAATGCTTGCTTTTGGTGATTTGATCTTATCTGAGATCCAAATACTGTCCATATTTCGGCTTTGTCTCAGGGTATCTTACATTTTACATACAACTGATTTGAAGAACAAAATCATTCTCTTTTTTTAGGGATGGACCCTTTATGAAATTTTTAGATACGCACCTCTACACAGCTGGATTGCATACGAGGAAGCTCTTAAGACAAATCCTGTTTTGGCGAAAATGATGATCAGTGGGGTTGTCTACTCCGTTGGTGATTGGATTGCCCAGGTAAGCTGTTTCTGAACGACACCCAGTTATCATTATTTATGTATGCTACTTGAAGGTATGCATTTATAATGCCTTGTTTATTCATATGCCATTTCAGTGCTTTGAAGGAAAACCTCTTTTCGAGTTTGATCGTGTCCGCATGTTCAGATCAGGCCTTGTTGGATTCACCCTGCATGGATCACTCTCTCACTATTACTATCAGTTCTGTGAGGTACTCATTGAGCATCAAGCTCGTAAATGATCTTTTTTTGGTCCTTCAGTTTATAAAAGCAACCTGTCTTGATTTGTAGGCACTCTTTCCTTTTAACGATTGGTGGGTAGTTCCAGCAAAAGTAGTGTTCGATCAAACCTTCTGGTCTGCTGTGTGGAATAGCATCTACTACGTAGTTCTTGGAGTTTTACGTCTTGAGTCTCCTGTCAGTATTTTCACAGAATGGAAGGCAACTTTCTGGCCAATGTTAACAGTGAGTTTTTTTATACGTTCACCCTTAATTATTCTCTGTAGGTGTCTATTCATAACTAATTTTGGACACGTTCTCCATTAAGGAGTTCGTGACTTGGTATCGTGGATTTATCTGAATGTGACTCCATTTTCAGGCAGGTTGGAAGCTTTGGCCATTTGCTCATCTTGTAACCTATGGGGTAATCCCTGTTGAGCAAAGGCTTCTTTGGGTGGACTGTGTGGAACTCATATGGGTGACCATTCTCTCTACGTACGTATCCCATTCCATTCCATCCATCTGTTTTCGACTTGTGCTGGCTGTGATGTTTTTGGACTATTCTTATATTTGATTTATCTTGCTGGCTATATATCGATAAATGAATCATTGTAGATTGTTCTTTTGGATAACTAGATTGCTAGTTAGTAATTGTGTTTTGTTGGCTACCAGGTATTCAAATGAAAAATCAGAAAGCAGGGCTGAGGCCCTTGTGGAAGCAAATGCTAACTCCACATCCATAAATGCTTCTGAGGTATTCCATTCCGCTTGTGATATCTTTACCTTACTTACTCTGTCTCATGCATCTATTTTTTAGTGGATTAGATAGAGTGTTGGGGCGTTGTGGTGTGTGTGTGTGTGTGTGTGTGTGTGTGTGTGTGTGTGGTGGTGGAAGGGATTCAAGATGATTCCATTAGTTTTTTTTAATGTTATGATGAAGTGTTTATCCTTTGAGCTATAACTTTTCTCTTTATGTAGGAATGAAAGTTTGAGGCCACTAGTTTCTTGGTTAGACTGGAAGAGAAAAATCATATATATTTGTTGGTGATTCAATTATCCAGACTCGATCCTCGGAGTTGTATAATAGGAAGAAGATTTCTTGCTGGATATGATTCATTCAAGTATCTTTCATTTCATGGCTTTGTATGTATATTTGGATATATTCACCAATCACACCTTAAACCTTCCTTCCTGTAAATTGTAATTAGCAAGGGCTAATAGAAACCTTCCTTTTGATTTGATACTGGGAGATAGATACTCTGTGTAATTACCGAATACATATACAATAATACACTAGCCTTTCTTTAGAAAAGTGAGTAAAGTCTGTCAAGGTTTTATGTTGAGCATTTGCGGGTTTCATAAATTTGAGTAAAACCTTTAAAGCTAAATGAGAATAATGAAGTTCATTACTTGATTATTTTTTTAACAAAATATAGTCATCATGTCTTAGTTTTTAAGTGTTACAATCCAACAACCTCACCATGTCTTGGTTTTTCAGTCCAGCGTGTCACTTTGGGGGGCGCCGGTTCTCTTTGTCAGGAAGAAAGTTGGTAGTATGAGATTGTGTATCGACTACAATGAGTTGAACATGTTGACAATGAAAAACAATTATCCCAGACATGTATCGATGATTTGTTTGACCAACTACCCAGGGGCTAAAGTGTTTTCCAAGGTAGATCTCACATCGGGATATCACCAACTAAATGTTAAGGAGGATGTTTCTAAGAGTGCTTTCCGCGATGGATATGCGCACTATGAGTTTTTGGTTATGTCATTCGGCTTGATCAATGCCCTAGCAACTTTCATGGGCCTTATGAATTAAGTCTTCCACGATTACTTGGATAAGTTTGCTGTGGTGTTTATTGATGACATCATTGTCTATGTCTATTCTTGAAACGAAGATGAACATGCAAGACACCTCAGACTAGTCCTGCAACGTCTCAGAGAGCACAAGCTATATGCTAAGTTTAGCAAGTGCGAGTTTTGGTTGGACAAAGTGACCTTTTTGGGAACCGCATATGGGGTGATGGTAGATCCATCCAAAGTTGAAGCAGTTGTCCACTGGCCGCGTCCGACAACAGTCATAGATATTCGCAGTTTCTTAGGCATGACTGGGTACTACATGAAATTTGTCAAGAAGTTTTCACCCTTTGCCATACCACTACCCGGCTCGCACAAAGAAAATGTGAAGTTTGAGTGGACCCCTGAGTGTGAGAATGCTTTTCAGGAGCGGACGAATAAATTGGTGACAGATCCTATCTTGACATTGCCTACGCCAGAGGAGTATGAGATCTTCTGTGATGCTTTCAAGATAAGCTTGGGATGTGTACTAATACAAGATGTCGGAGTTATTGCTTATACAACCCTCCGGTTGAAGCAATATGAGCAGAATTACCCCACCATGACCTCGAGTTAGCATCGGTGGTTCATGCTTTGAAGATATGGAGACATTATCTGTATGAGGTTACATGTAAGATTTCTATACAGGAGGAGCCTGAAATATTTCTTTACACAGAAGGAGTTGAACATGAGACAGCGAAGATGGCTTAAGCACATCAAGAACTATGACTTGTCCATCCACTATCATCATGAGAAGGCTAATCTTGTTGCATATGCTTTGAGCCGAAAGTCATCATTGGAGTCTCTTTCCGCTTTGACACTGATGCCACAAATGATAAGAGATTTTGACAAGCTTCGGTTGAGAATACACAAGAGAGCATTTGGTTCAATGGTTGCTTATTTAGTAGCTAGAGCATATTTTGTCGACATGATCAAGGCAGCAAAGTTTCGAGACTCTCTTTTGCAAATAATGAAGAAGTGGGTCCTAGATAGGAGAACCATGAACTTCCAATTGAAATCAGAAGGCTCCTTATGATTTATGGACCGGTTGTGTGTTTTCAGAGCATCCGATCTTGTCAAGGAAATCTTGAAAGAGGCACACCAGACATGATACCATGACCTTAAGAGCCACTGCCGGTGACGAGTCATGAGACATGGTGTGGATAAATTTGTCTATGAGTGTGCGATATGCCGGCAGATTAAGGCTATTCACTAGCGCCCCGCCGGGTTATGAAAGCCTTTAGAGATACCCATGTGGAAAGGGGACGAAATCACCATGGACTTTATAACGAGGTTGCTTAAGGGTAAAAGAATCATGAACGCCATATGGGTGATAATAGGTTGTTTAACTAAGTTTGCTCACTTCATACCAGTCAAAAATATCACTTCACTTGATGACCTAGCACACTTGTATGTTGATCAGATCATCCGGCTACATGGTGTACCCCTTTCTATAGTATCAGATAGAGATACGAAGTTCACATATGAGTTTTGGAAGAGTCTACAAGAGAACTTGTTGAGGACCGAGCTCAAATTCAACACAACATTTCATCCTCATACCGATAGGCAGTCTACGAGGACTATTCAGACTTTGGAAGATGTGTTGCGAGCTTTCGTTCTAGAGTTCAAGGGAAAGTGGCCCTTATACATGACCCTTGTGGAGTTTGCTTATGATAACTCCTTTCATTCCAACATTGAGATGCCTCCTTTCAAGACGTTGTATGGGAGGAAGTGAATATCACCCTTATGTTGGGATGAAAGTGGGGAGAAGAAGTTTACATACCCTGATGGCCTCAACTAGTTCAAGATATATTTGATAAGGTTGCGATGTTGAGAGAAAGACTCAAGGCAACCCAAGATCGACAAAAAAGTTGGGCGGATTCCAAGAGACGTCCTTTGGCTTTCAAAGAGGGAGATAAGGTGTGCTTGAAGGTTTCACCCGTAAGGGGGGAGTTAAGCGTTTTGGGCAAAAGGTGAAGTTGAGCCCAATGTATATGCGACGTTTCGAGATCGTCGGGAGAGTTGGAGAAATTTCATACCAGTTGGAGTTATCTTCATCTTTGGCTCGGGTCCATAAGGTTTTCCATGTATCTCTTTTGTGGAAGTGTCTCTCGGAATCCCATCAAACAATCGACCTTGCTCTAGAGTTACTGACCCCAATCAAAGGGTTGTGGCCCAACCATACCGAGCAAGAGGCCACCTGGGAACGTGAGTCCGACATGAAAACCAAAAATCCATATCTTTTCCCAGTGTTAGGTATGTTTAGTTTCGAGGATGAAACTCCTTTTGAAGAAGGAGAATATGTAATAACCCAAAAATATCTTAATGATACTTTTTCTGTTTCACCCATAATATATAAACCCCAAGTTACACCCTTACACTATTTTTCTCCCATTTCTTTTTCCCCCATTTTGCTGCATCCCCTCCGTCTTCTTCCCCTTCCACCAAAAAAATCTCTCATTTTCCTAACTCATTTTCATTTCTTTACATATTACATTTATTTTTAGTTAACAAGATCTTCGACAAAGAGAAGGAAATCTAGCTTCTTTATCTACGGATTTAGGTAAGAAATATAAGATTCATCATCTCTTCCATGACATTAAGCATATAGTTTAAATTCTTTTATGTTTAAGTTCTTACCATTTTGAGCTTCTTCTTTCAAGGTGTTCACTCTAGGAGATCCTTCTATTTCAGCCCCAATTTTTGAGTACATGAGCAGATCTTAGCTTAAGAGGTAAGGAAATCCATAATCGAGGGATTTAGGTATGTTTACATCTTTTTTTAATTTCAATACATTATTTTCATTATATTTTCATTATTCTTTAGATTTGGGGATTGTTTCATCACTGAGAGATGGTTGGAGAATTTCGAGGATTTTGGATCTCTCAGCTGCCGGCACTACAGTGACCAACCGCTGATCCTCCTGTCAGTTCTGACCCTACATTTTCCTGACATTCTGTTTTCAGTCAATAGCAGTTTCATATAGGTACAAGTATAAAACCCATCGCCTCCTTGTAAGGGGTATTTCAGTCAATTTGGAATTTATTTTTTTCCTTTTCCTTTTTTTATTTTTAAGTTTTCTTTTTCTCTAAGTCAGCGGAAGCCGACCTTGGGTTGTCCAGGGCCTATAAAAAGGCTCCCAGACAGCTCAGAATACATAATTTCGCAATTCTGTTTCTCTCCGTCACACCGAACCGAGAAGGTCTCTTGGTTAAGCGCACCAGTTTGTGTCTAAGACGAGTTCATGCAATACGGGACATGCCTGGCATGATGAACTGAGCTTATATCTCGGCTAAGCGACCCAAGTCTAGTTCCCAAGCTTAGTTTTGATCACTCTATTATTGTCTGTTGATCGGAGCCTCAGTTTCAAAGCATATCCTGATTCATGAAAGGTTTGGAGTCTTGTTTCATCTTAAGAAGGTAATTATCATAGCACTTTATTTAATTCATACTTTCAATCCCGAGGTAATCCGAGTTCTAATTATCAAAAGGTTCCATATTTGTTTTGAAGGTTGTATTTTTAAAATATTTCGTTTTGAAGGTTGTATTTTAAAATATTTCAGTTCTTTTTTCCTGCAATTTGCACGAAATTGGACATGTTGTGTGTTTAAGACAGTTTTCCGGGTATGTGCTTGGTCAGGAAGCCAATCTGGGCTTCAACTAGGCCACTGAACCGAGAGCATATCTCGGTTAAACGCATCAGGAAACACACAGATTGGTCTTCTGGTCATTATGTGTTGTCTGGAATGTTTTTAGAAAGTTATTTCAAGTTCTGGTTACAAATTTGGTTCTGTTTTCGCTTTGATAAATGAGATAGGATGGTAGCTCGGTGTTGATATGGCATTTGTATGTTCTCGTAGGTTAGACATGGTTTTATGTGCTTCTACTTGTTTTACGTGTTTACCCGAATATACTTACCACCACAAGGTATTCGTTATTAAGAAACAAATTGTACGGGGCGCCATGAGTATTATTTAAAGTCACATGCCGGAAAGTGTGATTAGCTGTATTAGCCAAGCCGTTCTTAAGGCGGTGTGCTTATAAGTGTACCTTGGGTATAATTCAGTGTCCCAAGTTAGAGGTATGGTTAGTCGTGCTAGCTGAGCTGTACTATGCGCCATCATGTTAAGTCATTAAGAATCATGGAACAATACAGTCAAGACAAGAACATTGCATATGCTCAGCAGATAATAAACATGGTCATGATATATTAGACACGAACATGCTATAGTTAGTAGACAAGTAAAGTATGAGTTAGTAAATTGCTTACGTAAGTTCGATCTGTAGGCTAAACATAGTCAGTAAGTAGGTAGGTAATTATAGTAAACGAGCAAGTACGTGCAAGATTAACCGGCTTAGTAAGTAGACATGTTTTCTATGTATTAATCATGTGCTTTAAAGTGGTTTTTCTTTATGTTTCGAGTATTTTCTTTAAACTGTTTGTGAAAGTGGATAAAGTAGATTCATGTCGTGTCTCCCAGAAATTTACAACCATGTATCTCATTTTTCATCTTATTTCTCCTTACTAAGTTTCATGCATGAGCTTACTCCTTTATTTGGAATAAGAAGATTGCATGTACATGCAGATTTGACAACGAGGTTGGAGTGCTAGCTTAGGATTCGAGCTTTGGAGTTGGCAATGTCATAGTTTTACTTTTGTAGTTGTTTCCTTTTTTCAAACATGTCTGTTGTAATTGTTGATAGCATTTACTTTCAGTTACTTATGATTTGGTTTGACAACGGTTGTATTCTGGTTGTGGTTGTTTTGGAAGACCTTGAGGGTCTATTTCCCGAGTCTTCATCTTGTTCAATTCCTCGTGAATCTTTAATCACTCGATATGACATGGGGCTTATGTGGGATTTAAGGTTTGCTCTAAATGTCACGTGCCGAATGTTCCTATTCTGGTTAAGGACTCGGTATCCGGACATGAGCATTACAACAAGTGCATTAGTTTTGGTATTCTACAGTTTTAATATTATTTATTAGTAGTTTAATTAGTTCTACGAAGTGGTCTCAGGAATCATGACATTAAGGATTGCTCGTGCCTGAACATTGATTAGTCCTTAGTTACATATAGGATATGAGCCACCGGATATTTGATACTTTATTATTATTATTATTTTTGTTGTTGTTGTTGTTGTTGTTTTGTTTCCTCCCCATCCAAGGGGTTATAGGAGATCCAGTGCTAACATTCAGGAGCCTTCTGTTAAGAAATCTACGCGGAAACGCAGCGGAATTCAAAAATTTGATTTCCTTTTACCCAAGATCGACTTCGTTTAAGCAATAAACAATTAAGCTAAAGACGGTGGTTACCTTGGTTGATCTAAAAGATCGACGCTTTGACCGTCTAAGGAGAGTAGTTCTGCATAGAGCCACCCAAGTGTTCGGCCTCTACCGCTAGTCCACACGAACAGCCCGCCAGAATCCCATCATGGATTGCTATTGGAAAACTCCGGTTGCTAGACCGGCCTTTTTCCCCTCTCTCCAACTCTCTATAGGATGCTCTCTATTTTACACAAGAACTATTAGTTCTTGGAATTGTGATGTACAAAAGAGCTTGACACCCACTTCCTATTTATAGGGAAAGTGGCGCCACATACTAGAGTGGAAGAGAAGAAAACATTTTCCCAATAAAATAAGGAAAATATATTTGATTGATTTATCTCATTTATTATAATATCTCATATTAAATAAATCTAGGATATTGTCAATATCTTATAATGAATATTTCCAAGATATTGTCAATATCTAATATTGACTATCTTTATTTTATTACCATAAATCAATTTACACACGTGTACATATCGCATATATATATTACACAAATAAATCTATATAAATATTCAAACATGCCAACTTGGCTTTCACGTGTGACATGCACACAAATGTTAGCCGCACACATTTGAGATATATACATATATATCAATATCTTATATTTATATATATTTGATAATACTATTAATTAAATTGCACAATCCAAGTGTATCTTATACACTAATAAGTTGCGCCCCATATGCCAACAAATTGGCATCCGGAATATTCTTTAATTAATATAATTAATATCTTGTATTTTATTTATTCATAATAAATAAATACCACCATATTAATTTACCACTATAACCTTTATAGTCTCGAGATAAACTTTCCTTATTTGGTTATCATCTATAACCACATTTTAATCCGGCTAGATGTTCATATGTGTGTGACCCGATAGGCTTCCGAATATGTTGGCCGTAGACACAAAGTGCAAATTACGAAAATGCCCTTCATGCCTAACGATCACGGGATAGCGTCTAGCAACACACCGTGACCCCCAATCATCGGAAGAGTCAATGACTACTACCTTTCATGTGAAACAGTTACCGTGTAACTTACAATCCTATCGCTGTAATAATATCCATACAGTCGTTAGTCGAGTGTCAAAACATCAACGACCGTATCTTATAATCTGGATATCAATCTCTCTCGAAGTAACTCACTTACTCCCAATTTGCAAAGATTCACGAGAGTAAGACATTCCTTATAAGAAGGCCATTTCGGATATTCGATCCCAATCATAGGATACGCGATTCCCGGACGACCAATCATGTATACTCCGCATGCTTCGATGTCATACCCAATCACTACCGCATGATCGCCCCGTGGCTGTGGAAACCTCAATAGTGTCAAAGCATGACAATCCACACCGTGATGCCATGAAGACTCCGGTCTTAAGGATAATTACACAACCGTCACATAGTGTGACACTTATCCGTGTAAGTGGGTCGATCTAACGTACGCATTCTCTAATACACGTCCACGTACGGTCAAGTGTCTCTACACTTCGATAGACAAGATCTATCCCCGCCCTAAAGACGAGAAGACATCTAATACGTGCTAGTTTGTTCATACTATCAATGCCCCGTTTGATAGTACATCGGCCTAGAGACATTTAAGTATCAAACTTATTAAAGTGATTAGAGATCTCATCAACCATAATCGCCTATCATGGTTTCTCTATCACAGTTTAATACTAAGGACGTTATCATATAACAATTCATAATTGGTTCTTTAGAAGAACAGATATATGACAACATAAAAGCCATTATATATATGTATAAACATAAAGAAATAGTAGAAATGATCCGACCCGGTCGGATCCGGTCCAACCCGGTCGGATCCGGTCCAACCCGGTCGGATCCGGTCCAACCCGATTGGGTTTAGGACACTATTTCAACAATCTCCCACTTGGCCTAAAACCAATCACTCGTACACACAAGACCAAGTTGAAACACAAGAATCTTATGCAATACTCGCAACCACCACAGCCATAAACGGATCGCTATCCGTGGGGACTCGGACTATCTTCATATCACGTTCCAAATGACCAAGTCAAAGGAACCGCCTCAACACACACATGAATCTCGACGAGACCCGGTCCTTGCTTCAAGCAATGAATCCACTTACTATATCAGCTATATAGAAAAGGTGGAAGAACCGTACAAGGTTCACGAATGAACCTTCTAGATCCATGTACTGCTCCCGTTGCGCCTCTAAGGCACTACTGTGTTTTGGCCTGCTTGTAGAATTCACAGTGACCCATATGCTAGAACATTTCTAGCTCACTGTATCACTTAAACAAAGTGACTGCAAACCCAGACTGTAGCTCCCACTCGCCTTCATAAGACTCAGGATATACGTCTGTATATCTACGTTTATTTAATTCCAAGTTTCAATAAACTAGAAAATTTTCCTTAACTTGTTTAAGGGTATTCTCAACCTTCACCATATCTACTTTCATACTTTCTCATGACTATTCATGGACTATGAACATCTGGCATCACCTATAAGATGGTTCCTATCGCAGTAGCGAAGGAAACCTTCCATAAGCATCATCTTTCACCTTATCTTTAGGACGAACGTCCTAACATAGATAGATCTTGAGAACACTGGCTAGCAATATCCCCGTCGTGATCTATGCTAAACTCTTTAGCATCACATCTATATAAGTAAACTATAATTTAACAGCAGTTAAATCCATTACTATAGATTCTTATTTCTAAAATAAGAACTGCTAATCCAAGTGCTTTCGTAAAGACCTTGAACTACCAAACATTAATTGACTGTGACATGGGGTGATGATTCCTAAGAGAGATATCTAATACCTTACTCAAAAATCGTAACACACTCCCACTATCCATCTTGCACATGGGCATATCCTTCTTTTGACTCAATCAAACTCCTTTGATTATCAAACAAAGAAATCGTCTAGAGAAACTTGTATGAGTCCATAAATGGATCTCGTGGGCTCACATATCATGTTATCGTCTATGAACATTGAGCTTTCTGCCCAACGTCTTCAACACTATCATATAGCCATGATACGAAGTTATAACAAGCATCATCTGAATAGAACTGGGCTCAGCTGGCAGCATAAAGGTAATTACAAGGTTTACACCCCGTACCCCGCAGCCGTTACTATAGCCTGATGGTAATCATATTACTATCCATGTCAGCCTTTCAGGGACATTCCCCTTAGGTAAGACAGACTAGGTTCATAACCTGGTTGTCACTGATGGAATCTAGTTCAGATATTATGGCTCCTGGCCATATCTCTCAATCTTGCCTTTCAAACATTCCTTCATAAGTCGTGAGATATTCATTCTTCTAGATGAACATACCAACAACCTTTTCAGGCTTGAGGTTATCCACAGACTTACAGAACTTTTGTGTGCACTGAGCAGTGATCTACACCTCATCGCTATGTGGCGTCTGCTCACGTTCCTATGGTTGAATAACTCCCTGTGGTTCTCAAACTACCTTTGAGATCTAAATATACTCCCATTTGTTTCTTTTGGAAGAAACACTTCCTCTAGAAGACGACATGTTTGGAGACAAAATTTTGCTCCGCGGATAAGTAAATAATATCTAGCGTACTTGCTAAGATATTCCACAAAGTTGCATATGTCGTACTAGGCTCCAAGCCTTTCTGATTCTGCCTATGATAACTTCAAATCATCGGTTAAGATAGATTCGACATTATCCTCTTCCATATCTAATATGGAATTTATTCAACCTTTATTCTTTGGAACTCGGTTAAGTATAAGGGCACTATCCCGAAACGGATAAGGGATACTTTGCATGGCTTGCATCACACCTTTATCATATAAAGTGTTGTTTCCATTTCAAGAGCACAATCTAATTGTGTATCCCAAAAATGGTATCCTTCAAGGGAGAATCTTATTCCTTTTCAGACGACTTCTGAAACACCCTTCAGGTATTAATTGCTTCAATCTAATTGAAGGTTAATTCCTAAGTAGCTCATCAATCTCATATTCGTACTAGCTCGAACTTTTCGGGCTTTCTGAATTATGCACTTCACTGAGTACATTCAACTATTTCTAAAAATAGTGATAGAGATTAACAAACAATTATTTGTGGTATTAATTGTCACAAACCAACAAACATCGGTATGTTCAGGCTTTAGACAATTTTTCTAGATTTTACAACCTTTTCATAAAAGGGTATTTTAGTCATCTTTAGATAAGATACATATTATCCACAAGATTCATAATCATATGGTTCAACATCATCAGAATGACGTTTAATTACACGCTTCCCTTCCAGAGAGACTATGTCTAGAACAACCACAAATATTAAGGATAACAGCCACACAAATGTTTAGTTGAGATCTCATCACATATATCAACTATATAGTGACAACAGTCTAGTATGTTAGGTTCTGTGACCTTCCAACTTTATCGGAATAACATTTATTCTTTACAATTGAATGTGTCTACTAAATCCTAACAAATAACTGAACTTGTGTCCTTCATAAGAACCGGAACATATTAGCATTTATTTAGTTCCCTTATCAGTTTAATAGATCCAGTATGTGGTAAGTGTTACAACGTTTGCTTCACCTTCCCATATCTGTATTTAATCTTTCTAATTTAATCACACTCGCAAGATATCATATATCTAAGAGTTGACTTGAACTTAGATAGATTTATCTCAACTCACTTGCCTATAATAGAAACTTCAATAAGTTCTCTATTTAAGCACATGCCCTAAATTTCCTTTTTAATCAAGTACTTGTAAATATTTCTTGGTGTAGTCTTCATAAGACTTAAGAAAGATCACAAGAGCTATATCTTTGATTTCCTTTCATAAAGAAAATCTAAAGTTTATTAAATAGTTTATTTAACCTTTTAAATCGTATTTAAAACATTAACTATTTAATCTACCTTTAAGCAATGATAGAATTAAGTCGATACTTAAATCTTACAATTTTGAAAACATCATTTCCAAAATTCGGTCTAGTCATTCTTATCCAACGTTTGAATAACTCGTCATCGTATGACCGAATGATTATATTGGATCGTATCCAATATCACGAGCTTCCGCTTTTCTTTAATAATTAAAGTCTTGGAGCACTGCATTGAATATGTAGTCTCCTTGTCTCCAACTACTATAACGGGATTGCTCGTGTCATTGCTTATTTTAAAAGGATTAATATTACTTAACCATATTGGAGAACGTTTCTCAAAAGGTAACAGTCATAATTTGGTTTTACTAATCGAGAATAAAACATAAATATAAAGTTTGCTAAAACTACAACGTAAAAATGAAAATAAAAGAGTGTTGTTGTTTATACACGCAAAATCAAAATGGTCTTTTGGTTTATGATTTTGCTCCCACTAGTCAACTACTTCCAATTGACTTTCAAGAATTTTTTCAAAATTCTTTAGTGGCTGAGATCCCATCTAGTTACCTCGATTCCCGGCGGTGGTCGATCAACCAAGATAATTTCGATAGGTAGGTAACTCTTTACCATTCACATCTCTGTGATTCTCGGTGGTTGACTAGTCAACTCTTTGGCGATACACATCACTATGTGTTAGTCAACCCCTTGTCTCTAAAGTCGACGGCCACGACGGTGGCCAATCACCGAAAGACTCTAGTCAAGTCATAACCCAATATTCACGAGATCTCATACGATCATATCTCAATAACGACGATATACCCGAGGTAGGTCAACTCCCGGCGGTGGTCGATCAGTTGGATCCGAACACAGGCTCTTCACCGTCGTTATAATATTGGGAGACAATATTTCGACTTGATTTTTGTTGTGGAAGTATTTTCGTAAATTAATCCACTTAATTAATTTAATCATGGTCTCATCAAATATATGTATCTCTATAGATACAAATCCTACACATTTATCTAGATCGTGCCTAGTCAGACATCTATCGTATCATATAAAATAAATACAAGCACAAAATAAATAAATGCGTAAAGTAACCGGTATGATCATGGACTTTTCCTAGGTGCGGTTTCGAATACAAACTGACGAAACCGCGGGTCACAATCTAAGGGTAGCTGCAACCGCCAATAGGATCTTTAATGCGCCATTCTCCAATGTGATCTTTATTCTTCTTTCTTTGGTCTCCATCTTCTGCTCCATTCTTGTTACATTTAATTCTATCTAATAAAATAAATACACCCGCCGCACACGGGGGGAGCTAACGGGAATGGGATGAATGCAGAAAATAAACTAGGTCATGTTCTTCATAACGGCCTAGGACAATTTTTAAACCAACAGAAAAATTAAATCATTCACATCTATCCTATCGGTCGAGTCCATGATCAATCGGGGTCCATATAATCATATTATATCTACTATATCTAATCCATACAATAAAATATTATGAAAAAGATAAAATTAAAATTTAACTACTTGCGTCTTAATTAATCAATTGACATTTAATCTATTAAATAATTTTATCCAATCAATTAACTAATTAACATTTAATTAATTAAATGATTTTAATCGAAATAAAATTAACGATTAATTTTAAACCGATTTTAATTTTAATTTTAATAAATTAGAACTATTCCAAAATAAATCAAAATTAAAATTATTTCTCTTTTGTTTCTTTCCTTTTGATTCGTAATCAAAAGGGATGCCTTTGGTTTCCTAAACCAAATTTGGCTTAGGCCTGACCACTTTCCAAAATCAAAATTTTGGAAGTGGCCTAGGCCTAGGCCTTTTACAAATCAAATATTTGAAAAGGGCCTAGGCCTATTCCAAATCAAATATTTGGAAAGGCTAAATAATTTTGGTTTAGGCCTGGCCACTTTCCAAAATCAAAATTTTGGAAGTGGCCTAGGCCTAGGCGTTTTCCCAAATCAAATATTTGGAAAGGGCCTAGGCCTATTCCAAACAAAGTTTGGAAATGCCATTATTATTTTAATGCCATGTGGCATCCCAATGGCCCAAACTATTTGAACCATTGGTTAGCCACATGACACAACTAAACAAAGGAGATATTAATCACAACTATGAACAATATTGAATCACAAATACACAAAACAAAATTGGGGACCACCGTATCACACCAGCAGCCGCCGGCAACCCGGAGGCCGCCGCCGCCGCCGGCGATCACACGGTGGTGGTGCCGCCGCCGATCGGCCGAGCACCACCATGCCGCCCTTTTTTTCTTTTTTTTTCTTTTCGTGTATCAATTTTGCAAATAAAAAATCTTTCATCTTTTAATTATGTGATTTAAACGATAAAATTAACTATTCAAAATAATATGCTTATTGCTTAAGCTCGAAGCTCTCTCTGATACCACTGTTAGGAAATCTACGCGGAAACGCAGCGGAATTCAAAAATTTGATTTCCTTTTACCCAAGATCGACTTCGTTTAAGCAATAAACAATTAAGCTAAAGACGGTGGTTACCTTGGTTGATCTAAAAGATCGACGCTTTGACCGTCTAAGGAGAGTAGTTCTGCATAGAGCCGCCCAAGTGTTCGGCCTCTACCGCTAGTCCACACGAACAACCCGCCGTAATCCCATCATGGATTGCTATTGGAAAACTCCGGTTGCTAGACCGGCTTTTTTCCCCTCTCTCCAACTCTCTATAGGATGCTTTCTATTTTACACAAGAACTATTAGTTCTTGGAATTGTGATGTACAAAAGAGCTTGACACCCACTTCCTATTTATAGGGAAAGTGGCGCCACATACTAGAGTGGAAGAGAAGAAAACATTTTCCCAATAAAATAAGGAAAATATATTTGATTGATTTATCTCATTTATTATAATATCTCATATTAAATAAATCTAGGATATTGTCAATATCTTATAATGAATATTTCCAAGATATTGTCAATATCTAATATTGACTATCTTTATTTTATTACATAAATATCAATCAATATTACTATTACACATGTGTATCTTATACTATAAGTTGCACCGGAATATTCTATATATATATACACAAATAAATCTATATAAATATTCAAACATGCCAACTTGGCTTTCACGTGTGACATGCACACAAATGTTAGCCGCACACACAATTTGAGAATATATAGAAATATTAGATATTATACTATATATTCGATTAATTAAATCGGTGATTAACCGTTAGTCGAGTGTCAAAACATCAACGCCATTTCGGATATTCGATCTCATTTACTCCCAATCAAAG
Source organism: Gentiana straminea (assembly GCA_036785695.1). NCBI lineage: Eukaryota > Viridiplantae > Streptophyta > Magnoliopsida > Gentianales > Gentianaceae > Gentiana > Gentiana straminea. The sequence goes on along the minus strand of JAVUPR010000497.1, from coordinate 8,973,343 downwards.
ATACGCGATTCCCGGACGACCAATCATGTATACTCCGCATGCTTCAATGATCATACCCAATCACTACCGCATGATCGCCCCGTGGCTGGGGAAACCTCAATAGTGTCAAAGCATGACAATCCACACCGTGATGCCATGAAGACTCCGGTCTTAAGGATAATTACACAACCGTCACATAGTGTGACACTTATCCGTGTAAGTGGGTCGGTCCTAACGTACGCATTCTCTAATACACGTCCACGTACGGTCCAAGTGTCTCTACACTTCGATAGACAAGATCTATCCCCGCCCTAAAGACAAGACATCTAATACGTGCTAGCTCGTTCATACTATCAATGCCCCGTTTGATAGTACATCGGCCTAGAGACATTTAAGTATCAAACTTATTAAAGTGATTAGAGATCTCATCAACCATAATCGCCTATCATGGTTTCTCTATCACGCTTTAATACTAAGGACGTTATCATATAACAATTCATAATTGGTTCTTTAGAAGAACAGATATATGACAACATAAAAGCCATTATATATATGTATAAACATAAAGAAATAGTAGAAATGATCCGACCCGGTCGGATCCGGTCCAACCCGATTGGGTTTAGGACACTATTTCAACACCTTCATGTAGGGCTAACAATGATACATAAATAATGAATAACATAACATGTGTTTGCACAATTGATTATGATGTAGGACCCAGTTGCGGACCCATAAACTTTTCTCATTGGAGGCACTGGAGTAAAAAAAATGATGATCCGCCAGGACACCAATGGAATTTTTATATTTTTTTAACAACAACACTAAAAGTAAAATTTCTCGAATCTCAGCGGGGGTGTTGTCCCACACCTTACATGCTTTGGGTTCGTCCCGGGTACCTAATGATCATGATGTAGACCATTATAGTTAATAGCCGAAATATATTATACATATTATATATTAATTGTAAATCATTCTCATTGATTGTGTAAATCATACTCATTTATTGTGTAGATATCTCTAGAATATTCCATTGTAATTATATATACTTGTACACAACCATTCAGAAGTGTGAATAACAAAAAATCATTTCCTCAGCAATAATTTTCTTAATGCGGTATCAGAGCTCTAATTTGGTGTAAGAGGTTTGACAATTAAAGTAGGCTCCAAGACAGTGATATAAAAGGTTTGACAGTCACATGATCAATCTAGGCTATGACAGAGATCCATATGATTGTTGTGTGTATCATAACAAGCTAAAAGATGGTTCATTCTTATATATGGTTCCATATGTAGATGATATGTTGATAACAATTGGGAACAAGTCTAATAAACAAAATTTGAAAGATCTGCTCCGTGCTGAATTTGAAATGAAAGATTTGGGTGTAGCAAGGAAAATTCTGAGGATGGTTATCTATAGAGACATGAGTCAGAAGGATTTTTTCTTGTCTCAGAAGGATTATATTCAAAAGATATTGTCCGTATTTGGCATGCTAGATGCTAAGCATACAGATACTCCTGTGGTGCCAAATACTCTTCTGTCTGCTTATGCTTCACAATCAGCCGAGGAAACCTATTTTTTGCTCCATGTATAGATAGATCAAGGCTCTTCCTGCCTTCAGTGAACGCGAAGAGTTAACACCTCCCAAGTGCTGGGTGAGAGAAAATGTCCATCGTGGATACCTAGTGTGCACCGCAACCTACTGAAATGGTTTAATAAATGTTGTTTTCTATTAGTTGTAGCGGCGTTGCTTCCATCTTTGGCTCACCTGGATTCCGCTAACGGCGGGGAAGAATTCAATTCATTTTGTACCATGTTTTACAATTAGTACTAGTCCTTTCTGGATTTCAAAATAGAACATCCAGCTATTAGGAACACATGTCTAAGGCTTTATACGCTAGTGTAGTAGGAAGTCTGTTGTATGCTATAGTCTGCATTAGAATTGATTTGGCACATTCTGATAGTTTCGTTAGCATATTTGTAGCTCAACATGAGAACGAACACTGGAAATCTGTGTGTAATGGTGACTTAAACTATGCTACTGAAGTCTGTGGAAATTATGGTGGTCTGCAGAGCGTAAAGCATCTGCTGAAGTCTGGTGTTCAGCTGGGGCAAGTTCAGCAGGGTTGATCAGCCTGCCGATGGAAAGTCTACTGAAGGCAAGTCTGCCGAGATTCAGCAGACTTATGGAACACGTCTGCTACATGTTTGTTCGAGTTACTTCTGGGGTATTTCAGTCATTTACTGGGTTGGCTGTTTAGTCGGTTAGGGTTAGATTCCCAAGGCTATAAATACCGTCTGTATTAATTGTAACTTGATGTAACTTTTTGTTGATAATAAAATATCCTCGTTTGTCCGTGGAGTAGTCGGCACATTGCCGGAAACCACGTTAAATCTGTGTTCTTCTTGTTTCTGTGTTTGTTTACTTGTTTATCTTTTATCTTTACTCACAATCACCATCACTTCTTGATCGATCCGTCATAACAAACTGGTATCAGAGCATCCAGGTTCATCAAGAAATCTGTTTATCTGTTTTAAGCAAGGTAGATTGGAACCAAGGTCATAATTGACGCTAGGATTTGGGATGTACACAAGCTTTTCTGGTGAGAAAGATGTCTGCTTTAAATGTTAAGATTGACAAGTTTACAGGAAGGAACAATATTAGTTTGTGGCAGATCAAGATGCGTGCTTTGTTGAAGCAGTAGAGATTATGGGGTCCTTTGTCTAAATCAACAGAATGAAGTGCTGCTGAGAGAGCCAGTCTGGAGGAGAAAGCACATTCAACAATTATGTTGTGCTTGTCAGATGATATTATCACAGAGGTTGCTGAGGAAGACACTGCTGAGAAGTTGTGGTCCAAACTTGAGAGTCTGTATATGACTAAGTCCCTAACCAACAAGTTGTTGTTGAAACAACGTCTGTTTAGTTTAAGAAAGCATGAGGGTACTCAACTGAGGGATCATCTAAACCAGCTGAACACAATATTGCTTGATTTAAGGAATATTGATGTGAAGATTGAAGATGAGGATGCTGCATTGATTCTACTTGTATCATTGCCTGCATCATATGAGAACTTTGTGCAGTCCTTTATTGTTGGGAAGGACTCAGTATCATTGGAGGATGTAAGGTCATCACTCCATGCTCGAGAGTTACGCCATAAGGCATCTGGTTCTGGAACAGATAGTCAGTCTGCTGGGTTGGTGGCCAGTGGAGTCAGCAGGAGGCCTGAAAATTCTGGAAAGAAGAAATTCAAGAAGAATTCCAAGGGTCCTAAAGCGGAGGATATTTGTAATTACTGCAAGGAGCAGGGACATTGGAAAAATGAATGTCCAAAGAGGAAGAAGCAGCAGGGTACATTTGCTTTGGCAGAACATGACACCAACTCAGAAGAAGATCTAGCCTTAGCAGTTTCAGAGTCAGTAGGGCACAGAGATGTGTGGATTCTGAACACTGGGCATCTTATCATGTGTGTCCAAACATGGAATGGTTTTCAACTTATCAGTAGGTTGATGGAGGTCATATTGCTATGGCCAACAACAAGGTATGCAAAATAGTTGGGATTGGATCAATCCAACTTAGGACACATGATGGTAAATTCTGCACACTGAAAGAGGTTAGGCATGTTCCATAAATGACCAATAATTTGATATCACTTAGTCTACTGGACAACAAAGGGTTCAAGTTCAGGGGTGAAGGTGGAGTGGTGAATGTCTATAAGGGTTCAAGTGTGATTCTGAAGGGTATCAGTCAGGGGACATTGTACATACTACAAGGGTCAATTGTATCAGGTTCTGCTGCTGTTGCATCATCAGAGGTTCACCAGTCACAATTGACTAAGTTGTGGCATATGAGATTAGGTCATATGGGTGAAAGAGGGATGCAAATTCTGTCTAAGTCTGATCTACTTGGGGGACATAAGGTCAAGGAGCTGGAATTTTGTGAACACTGTGTCTTTGGGAAGCTACATAGGAGCAAGTTCCCAAAAGCAATCCACATCACAAAAGGAACACTTGATTATGTCCATTCTGATTGTTGGGGACCTTCAAGGGTGGAGTCATTGGGTGGTCACATGTATTTTGTGTCTTTTATAGATGATTATTCAAGGATGGTTTGGGTAATTATGATGAAGCAAAAGAGTGAAGCATTCAAGAACTTCAGGCAGTGGAAGGCTTTGGTTGAAAATCAGACAGGGAGGAAGATCAAGAGACTTAGAACTGATAATGGACTGGAATTCTGTTGGTCTGAGTTTGATGAATTTTGCAAGAATGAAGGCATTTCTAGGCACCATACTGTAAGAGATACTCCACAGCAGAATGGTGTTGCAGAAAGAATGAATCAAACTCTTCTAGAGAGGGCAAGGTGCATGCTCTCTAATTCTGGTCTAGCAAGGAGATTTTGGGGGGAGGCTGTTAGTACAGCCTGCTACTTAATCAATAGGGGCCTCACACTGGGATCAAACTTAAAACACCACTTGAAGTGTGGTCAGGAAAGTCAGCAGACTACTCTGGACTTAGGGTTTTTGGAAGCACTGTCTACTATCATGTCAGTGAGGGCAAATTGGAGCCTAGGGCCAAGAAGGGTGTGTTTGTTGGATATGGAGATGGATTAAGGGGTATAGAATCTGGCCATCAGCTGAAAACAGGGTTATACTCAGCAGGAGTGTAGTCTTTGATAAAAACTCTATGCTTAACTCATCTGTGAGGGCCACATCTGAATCTGAAATTGGATCTGAGACTGATAAGGTTGACAAACATGTGGAGCTTCAATTAGAGTCTACTGAATCAAAAGACTCAGCAGGGGTTGGTCAACAATCAGCAGATCCAGAGCTGGATCCAAGCCAGTCTGCTGAACAAGGGTCAGCAGGGACTCAAACTACTGATGTTGGTCAGCAGGGTATCGCTCTCAGCAGAGCTAGTGTAACATCCCAAATTTTGGCACCGTGTTAGAAAATTGACACCAGTTTAGATCATCGAATCCAAATGTTAGAAAATTAAACTATAATACACACATGTGTAAATAAATATACTCCAACTATACTCATCTCAATTTCTTAATCTATTATTATTCGTAAATATTGGCCGATCGAGTTTCTCATTATAACAAATATTACTTATTTGTACCCATTGGATAATGTATATACCTGAGTACACATAGGTTGGTGTTTATTAACGATTAGCTAATGTCTAGAAACGTGAATAACAATTAGTTATATATTTGTATATATATATATATTAAACTTTAATTAATCATTTATTATGCTATTGAAAAAAATAGTAGTAAACGGCCTTTTAAATTTTCATTTAAAGGAAAACGTGAAATCAGGTTTATGTTACATATTTTCTTTTACTAAATCATTTATTATAATTAATGTGTTCTAAATGATTGCTCTAAATGATTAAGACTATATTGCTCTAAACATAAATATTGCTCTAAATGATTTAGACTAATTTCCTTTTGACCATCGGTTACGGTGTATATATATATATATATATATATATATATATATATATATATACTAGTCAATAACCCGTGCATTGCACGGGAACGTATGATAATGTGATTACATTCAATTAATATGCATAATATGTACTACAAAACAAAGACCTTTCGAAACTTATTGTAATGCTAGCTATTAAAATTGTTTTATTTAATATTAGTATTAATTTCCGGTGTCAGCTAGAGTAAAAAACAGACAACACAACATGTCCAAAAGTTATACTGTTGCCAATAAATGTGGTTATATTTCCACTTTTAGCGTTGCATGGGAGAATGTATATTTTAAAAGAAGAAATTTTTTGAAGTATGAAAAAAAGATTTTATCGCCATGTTTTTTACGCGGGAATGAAATTGAATGGAATAAAATAATAGATACGAAATGGAATATAATGGAATAAATTAGGTCTATTACTGCGTTTGAAATATGCAAGATTGGAATGAAACAAAATATATAAAAGATGACACAATGAGTGATGAGTAGAGTATGATAGTGAATTAAGGTTGACTGGAATAGGGTATAGTATGGTTCATAAAGTAGGATATAAGCGAATGGGTGGGGTAGCCCTACGCCATACTCCATTGCACCCTACCTCTCTTCCCACCCTGCCCTACCCACCGCTACCATACCCTACCCTATTTCACCATATCTTACCCTCGACATCCTACCTACCTTATCCATTACCTACTCTACTCCACTATCACCCACCCCTACCCTACCCTACCTTTACCTATCATACCACCCTAACTTACCCACCACCCCACCGTACCCTACTTACCACCCAACCCTACCCTATCCACCATTCCACTTTACCCCTATATTACCTACCACACCACCCTACCTTATCTTTTCCACTACCCCAACCTATCCTACCCTACTCTACCCTATCATACCCTACATTACCCACCACTTCACTCTACCTACCATACCCTACCCACCCTTACCCTACCCACCATTCCAATCTACCCTATCTTACCTACCACACAACCTCAACCTACCCTACCCACTACCCCAACCTACCCTACCCCAACTTACCCTACCAACCCTACCTTACCTACCACTTAATCCTACCTACCCTACCATACCTTACCCATCACGTCATCATACCCTACCTTACCCACCACCCCACCTTATCCAAATACGCTACCTACCTACCTAAAGCATCAAATGAGGTGGCTAATTCGTAAGAGATAACATAATCTAAAAATATCTCGTATTAATTGACATATTTGAATTTAGTTATTTTTCAAAATATAATTTAATTTCTGAATATTTTGTATCATTGGAGAACTCTGATTTGTACGGAATGTTTTTTTCTTAACATATTTGAATTTATTTATATTCCATATAATTAATTTAAAATAGTTTTAAAGGATTATTTTCTTTTGGCATATATGAAATTTTTTTTAAATGTAATTTCATGAAAAAAAAATTCACATTGAATGATATATTTATTTAATCTAAAAACATTCGCATTACACTGCAAATGTGCATAAATGCACGGTGATAAATAAAAGTTAAATGAAATAAAATAAAATTAAACGATGCAATGATACAATAGAACAAAACACTTATCTACTATGTTGGTGTTATTTTAGGTGCTAAGCTATCCATATTGATATTATGTCGATTATCTTAAGCAAATTAAATTAGAAATTCATCAATAACGATTAGTTTTGAACCAAAGTTCAATAAAATAATCATAAAAATGATGTTAGTGACTAAACTTGTTGGGGATCCCATGCTTTCGTTTGTTATCAAAGTAAAAGCAGTTAAAGTTGCAATGTCTTCGGCTCGGTAAAATCAAAATTAACACTCTTTCATTGGCAAGCTGAAGGATAAATCATTTGCAACGCCCAAGAAGATTTCTAAGAGGAAATTTGAAAGATAATATTTCTAAGAGCAAAGTGTGTGGTCTTACTAAACACACTGTGAAACACAAAGTGGTATATATATTATCATCACAATGGCTAAAAAATATAACACGTGAAACCTAATACTATGAAAGGGAGAGTGAGACAGTGGCCTCCCCCCTCCGACTTTTTTTTTTTTTTTTTTTTTTTTTTTGCACAAAAGCATATAGGTATCCCCAACGACTTTTTCCCTCTTTCAACCTATATCATTCTCACAAATAGTATTTTCTTAACCAAAAAACAAAATGATACATCTTTTTAATTGCAGATGAGTAAGCCTTTATGTGATTTACATTTGTTTACAACGTTGAATGCTATAAAAGGTGCTAAGATACCAGCCCCTAATGTTAAAAAAAATCATCCACTATTCTAAGTGTGATATACCAAGTGAAATGCATTATAAAACAAATATTCAAACCCTCACCGTCTTCACATAGTAGGGGTATATGGTAAAAGAAAAAGAAAAAGAAAAGTAAAAATATATCGTCACAATACACTACACTTGGAACAATAACTATACCAGAAAATCTCTCGGGGATGTTAGACGATTGTCTTTTGTTATAAGCTTGTTGGAGGTAAAACATTGTCATGCAGCAAGTTTTGCCAAAAGTGATGTAAAAATGAAGCTTTACCTTCAGAACACATCAAGACATGATATCCTTAGAACAACAACAAAAACAAATATCATTGAAATGTTCATCAACGGTATATTTGTTCAAGAGAAGTTCAATATCTGGGAAATAAATAAAAACGAATAAACTAAAAAACATGTAATTCTTTAGTTTGTTAACAAAATATTCATAACTCATCACATAGATCTATTATTGAAATAAAAAAGAAATTTCCATAAGTGTGTCAACGTGGCCTCCCGATCCTTCCAAAAAGTACTAAATAAACAATAAAAACCAATAAAATTCCAAAAAATTACAACTATATTTGTTAATCAACGGAATATATAAATTTCAGTTTGGGGCATTGGGTTAAATATGCATTTTAGCAAAACATGCGACCGTCACCGGTTCGATTCTATTTGAGGCGCTATGTTGAAAAAACTTTTGGTCATACCTTACCTCGAGAAGGGTCGACTCAGTTGCGTACGACCCGGCTTTAAGCTCGATTAGTCGGACAAAATAGTCTCGGATACCGGGGGCTTTAAGCAAAAAAAAAATGGCTTCACACAGATAATGAAAATGTGATCTATGAACACAAAAACGATTTATAGCATTGACAAATGGACAATCTTCTGAATTGCTCATAAAAAGAAAGGAAATTTACACCAATAATGATCTAAGAAAATAATAAGAACAAAAAGATGAATTAACATACATTTCATCTTGCATCAATGTATAGGACAACAAATTCATCTAAACATCCGTGCTATGGAACATTACGGAAAAAGAAAGGAAATTTTCCATTATAAGGATATGTGAAAATAATAAAACAAAAAATGAATTTACCCACATTTCATGCAAAGGGCAGAGGAGATTCTTTAATTTACAGATCCTGCGTTAACAAATTAGCACAAAAATTAACGAAACATGAGTTTGTGTGAGAAATGGTACATATAATACTAACTCTAATTCCACAAAACAAACAAAAACAAAAAAAAACCCTACAAAAGAAAAGTAACTTCGTTAATTCAATTAAAACAAATAAAAAACCCTACAAAAGAAAAGCAACTTTGTTAATTCAACTAACAATTAGAAAGAAAAGAAATTAACCGATCAGGTGAGATGGGCTTTGTTTGATGGTTTTAAATAAAGAATTTCATACAATGAATAATTAATTGAACATATTAGATCCAGATTTGTTTGTTTGAAGGAATTGATTATATTGTTAGGCGTGAGATTTGATATCATTTGAAAACTATAAAATCTCTGAACGATATCCCAAGAAGAGTGGCAGAAATTGTTACGGAAAGATATTTGAGGAATTAGATGATCCGATATGCCGATAATTTAGCTTAAATCATGGACAATTAATGGGCGGTTTTTCATGCGGCTGTTTTTTGGTTTTTTTATTAATTTTTTTTATTTTCTAACCGGGTTTGGGTCGGGTAATTGAGGGGAAACGGGCTAAATTGCTTCCTCCATATATTATATATAGATATCACTAGGAAAACACACCACTTCAACTCAATACTATTTCTCTCTTACCACCTCCGACTTAGTATAAATTCCACGATATTTTCATGCTACCCCAATTTCCATCCCTTTCATCAGCAACTCAACACTACCAGTACCATATATAGCCTTTATATCATCTTCTTGTTGTAGTTTTCTTTTCCACCAATGCCATATATAGATATATAGGTCTTTATATAGCCGCTCATCATGACCTTCACCGAGCCTCATCTTTTCACTCCATCAACAAACTCACCTTTGTCATACAACCAAATGAATCAATCAGCTCTAGACCATCATGTTGGGGTATTACTCTTTTGAACCGTAATCGATCACGACGGGGTTTTCTGAAATAAACCTTTAGCACTACCTGCAAGCTTCGACACAACGCCCATTGTTAATATAAGAGCAGTTCTATTGCTTGTTATCGATTGGAGTGTGGGGAGAATCTAAGTGACAGTTTTTCTGCGACTCAATATAAACGGGAGTTGGAAAAATGGATTTAGGAGTCGGCTCAAACACTGTATTTTGGATTAGAAGAGTTCATTTTTCAAATAAAGACGAATTTGGTTTTGGGACTTTGAGAGGAAAATATGTATATCACTTAATGTCTACGCGACGGATACACATATCAGGTGAGTTGTATTTTCATAAAAGCTAATTAATGTGTGTTTCTCAATTTATTTTTAATATGATACTTGTGAGTTCTTATTTTCGGTAATAGCAAATATGTTATTATTAAGCTTTTCAAACAAAATGTGTTACCATTAAACAAATGTGAGTTTTATTATTTCAGTTCAAGTAAAAGTGTGTTTTCTTATCAATTTACTTTCAAAAGAATACTTATTTGATATTATTTGTCTTTTTGTCACAAGTAAATGGTGAGTTTTATTCTGGTGAAACCCAAAGAGTGTCTTTCATCAATTTGTTTATTTCGATAGAAGAGTTATATCCACATGTTATTTTAATTGAAAGGATATATATTTTGGTGCTGACGCATTTATCATTATCTTAAAGTTCTTCAAATATTATTTGTTATATTTTATAAGGTTTGATCTTGACATGTATGCCCGATCATTTCACGTTTAACGAAAGGTAATGATAGTCAACTCGTGGTCCTGCTTGCTTGATTGCATTGCGTGTGCAGTGCAGAACCTAAGCGACTAGTTGAGTTAGGGATATTGCACCGCAGAACGGCTAGTCATCGGTCTCGGGGCCTCTTGACTTTAAGGGCATCGACAGTCGTAGAGCAATGGTACAAAAAATTCCCCGAAGTTCCATGTGCATGATAGGGAAAGCAAGGGCTGACGATTGTGTCATGGTTCGGAGGGCAGTGGGGTTGGCGGAGCCCTTTGGGAGGTTCACTGGGCGAAGGTCTGAATCCATTCCCTGACAATCGGCCGGAGTTGTCAGGCAAGAGCTTGCTTGTTGAAGTGCTGTAGCAAATCGTGGTCACGTGTAGAGTTTGGTTGGTATTGACTCATCGACTAGGCCAAGTCGGTGTCAAGTAATCTAATGATAACTTCTCGTAAATTCAAGTAATGATTGTCCAATAAAGACACAACTTAAATTCAAATAATGATCGATCGGTGTATTCTTTGTTTCCATTATATATTTTTATTGTACTTAACTGTAACACTATCGCACATGGCTCATACCAGCGTTTTTGCTGACGACTCTATTTTTTCTGTCTTTTCTTTTCTTTTCTTTTTAATGTAAATACAGGTTGTTGAACTAGCCTAAGAGATGGGAAAATAGGAGCATTGATATTTATCAAGATCACTACATGGTGAATATGCTTTAGAAAATTTGATGACATGGTTCGTGTTGTGGATTTTAATAAAGTTGGGTTTCTTTTAGTTGTAATTCTTGATGTAACTAGTTAGTGAAATGTTGTAAGTGTTTTGATGGATTTATATCAATACTTGAGAATTATGGTATTTCATGGATGTCTATGCGAAAGCCTCGCAACATGCTCCTAGAATGACTCCAGTAGACCTAGGGGTCGGGAATGGGTCGTTACAGCTAGGAGGACCAATATCAGACCTCCAAGAAGATATGGGTTTGAGGAGGATATGGTTGGATATGCATTACAGGTAGCTGAAGAAGTGGCTGGTTTTGAACCTAACACTTACAAGGAAGCTGTGACATGTTCTGAGGCATCCCAATGGCTTGTTGCTATGGGAGAAGAAATGTAGTCACTTCAGAAGAATGAGACTTGGGATCTAGTCAAACAACCACAAGACAGGAGGGTGGTAACTTGCAATGGATATTCAAGAAAAAGGAAGGAATGACATCTGCTAAGGGTTTTAGATACAAGGCATGTTTGGTTGCTAGGGGGTTCAGTCAGAAAGAGGGGGTAGACTATGAAGAAATATTTTCTCCAGTGGTCAGACGTACTTCCATCAGGGTGCTGTTAGCAATAGTGGCACATCAGAATCTTGAACTTGAGTAATTGGATGTGAAGACTGCTTTTCTACATGGAGATGTAGATAAAGAGATTTATATGACTCAGCCAGAGGGTTTCCAAGTTCCTGGCAAGGAAGGATATGTGTGCAAGTTGAAGAAGTCCTTATATGGACTTAACCAGGATCCAAGACAGTGGTATAAGAAGTTTGACAGCTATATGATTCAGCAGGGCTATAGCAGAAGTCCATATGATTGCTGTGGGTATCACAACAAGTTGAAGAATGGTTCAATCATCTATCTGGTGCTATATGTAGATGATATGCTGATAGCTGCTGCAAACAAGTCTGACATTCAAGATCTAAAGAATCTGCTCAAGGCTGAATTTGAGATGAAGGATTTGGGGAATGCAAAGAAAATTCTGAGGATGGAGATCTATAGAGATAGGAAGCAGGGGAAGCTATTCTTGTCTCAGCAGGGATATATTGAAAAGGTATTATCCAAGTTTGGCATGTCAGCAGCCAAACCTATAGATACCCCAATGGCACCAAATCTATATCTGTCTACTGTGTTTGCTCCACAATCAGCTGAAGAGGAAGAATACATGTCAAGAGTTCCATATGCTAGTGCGAGGCGAGTCCCTAATGTATGCCATGGTCCGTACTGGCACCGATTTGGCTCGGAAGTCAGTGTTGTCAGCAGGTTTATGGCTCAACCTGGAAAGAAGTGAAAAGGATATTCAGGTACCTTAGGGGTACATCAGATATTGGACTCATTTATGGAGGTGGTACTCAATGTTTTGTCACAGGGTACTGTGATTCTGATTATGCTGCTGATGTGGACAGTAGAAGGTCTATGAATGGGTATGTGTTTACTTTGGGTGGTTCTGTAGTAAGTTGGAAGGAAACTGTACAGGGTACAGTGACATTATCTACTACTGAAGCAGAATACATGGCACTGACAGAAGCAACATAGGAGGCAATTTGGTTAAAAGGGCTAGTCAATGATCCGAGTCTGCATCAAGATCAAGCCAAGGTGTATTGTGACAGTCTTAGTGCAATATGTTTGGCTAAGGATCAGGTTCATCATGAGAGAACCAAGCACATTGATGTTAGGTATCATTTTATAAGGAATGAGAGGAGGATTAAAGTGGAGAAGATCATCACTGATGTGAATCCTGCTGATATGTTCACTAAACCAGATCTAAGGGGCAAGTTTCAGTTGTGCCTGGACTTGCTGAATATCCAAAGCTGTTAATCTGAATCTGGGAATACTCAGCTGATGTTGGGGGTCTGCTGATGTATTCAAATCTGAAGACAAAGAGGATTTCTGGCACTTGGTTGTGCATCTGGTCAGTTTGCATGGAGTTGAAGTCAAGGTGGAGATTTGTAATGGTGACTTAAACTATGCTACTGAAGTCTGTGGAAATTATGGTGGTCAGCAGGGCATAAAGCATCTGCTGAAGTCTGGTGTTCAGCTGGGACAAGTTCAGCAGGGTTGATCAGCCTGCTGATGGAAAGTCTACTGAAGGCAAGTTTGCTGAGATTCAGCGGACTTGTGGAACACGTCTGCTGCATGTTTGTTCGAGTTTCTTCTTGGGTATTTCAGTCATTTACTGGGTTGGCTGTTTAGTCGGTTAGGGTTAGATTCTCAAAGCTATAAATACCGTCTGTATTAATTGTAACTTGATGTAACTTTCTGTTGATAATAAAATATCCTCGTTTGTCCGTGGAGTAGTCGGTGTTGTAGATATAGATATAGATATAGATATAGATATAGATATAAATGGTGTGCTCTAAAACAATTAATCCACTTGCCTTTCGTGCAAGTGGGAGATTTTAGGTGTAGTGTCCGAAAGACAATTATCTAATTGTTTTTATGACAGAATTAATAATTCATCTTATTATATGCATGTATGCTTATAATTAAGACACTACTGAAAACCCTAATGACGATGCAGAAATCGTCACGATAGCGGCGGTGTTGTGGATATCTGGCTTGTTTGTGAGTGGATTGTTTATATATTAGCCGGAGATAGGCGGCGGGAGGAGGATGGAGAGATGAGTTTGCTTTTTACAGAGCTTTGGCCTGCTTTTTGTGTCTTAGAATAGAGAATATCTGATTAGGTTACACAAGACTTCCTTTTATAGGAAGATTAAACTTAGGGGTGAAGTAAAGACTGGCGGTGCGGAAGCAGCTTAGTCACTAGTCTTAGTAGCTAAGAAAATGCTAAATATCTGACATCAAGTGGAGGTAATATCCCGGCGGCGACCCTTCGTGGTCGCCAAGGTCGCCAGCTTCGTCGCCTGGCCTTCACCCCCTGTTTCCTCTCAAGTCTTGTGCGGCTTCCTTAGAGAGCCTTGTACTTATGATCGCCACCGACCACCTAGCTCTGACGAAGCGCTAGGATGGGTTGTTATCGGCGGCCTTGATCTCAATACCCTTCGACGTAGCCATAGGTGTAGTCGCAGCTTCCTTGGTGCGGCCCAACTGATGGCGATATAATTTGTATCATCACCTAAGTACCTCGTTTATGTAATCACATAACTCAGTGTATGCATATACACAACATGATTGAGTTAGTGAGATGAACTTAAAATTAACTTAGTCCGTAGCGTTTATTAATCGAGTACGGGTCTCAAGATTAATTTGCGGCCCATAACACTTTAGTCTCTTATCCGGAGATTAATTTGCTAATAATACGCCGAGAAGTCTTATCGAATCACTTCATATATGGATGTCACGGATTTTATCAATGGAAAACAACAAGTAATAAATTTATAATCCGATATACCTCAAGTGCAAGGATCGTAGTAAAGAGGTTGATACCGGAGTCGATCTCAGGGAATCGAGGTTGTTTAATCTAGTCTATTACTTCTTCTACTTTGCTACTACTAAAACAAAACTAAGAACGATAAAATAAACTGCATTTATATAAACTAAACCTAATATGATGATAATCATATAAGGGGTTTTTAATCAATAAAGTTACGAACGAACAAGCACCGATTTGATTTGAGTTCTCGATATAATTTCGTGATCGAGAAGTCTTATCGAATCACAAGATGATCATATATGGATTAATCTCAATCCATCTTTCGAGGTGATCATAATAAAGATACAACTTGAATAAAATACTCACAAGATAATCCCGAAACGAAATCGAAGTGTTGGTAGAACGGCTTAGACTAGGGTAGAGTTTGATGTGTTAGTAAGGATCACTTTGTGGTATGTGGTCCAACACTTCTCGTTGGCTCTATTTTAGGATGAGTGAGTAGTCCGTGCTATCACAGATATGGAATCCATTCCTTCCATCGGGAAGTATCGACAATATAAGACCTATTCCCTTATTTGTTAATCCTAGAAACTGACCGATGCGCGCAGTTCATATTATTAGTTATGAACTGTTTGGTCACTAGGGGGTTAATGGTAAATAAGGATGAGAGGTTTCGAGAAGGGTTTACGGAGATATCCCGAATCGTAACGAACAGTCTATGGAGGATTTATCAGTATGTAATGATTATATCAGTGAACGCATATCGACTCAAAGTTGAGTGAAAGTTTATATCTATATTCAGCAGAGTTCAGTTTCGGGTTTTTGGTGGTGTAATCCCGGAATTAATAGATTGAATATAATTTTTAGGTCTGACGAATAATTTTATTTAATTTATTGTAGCTACTGAATATGGGTCCATGGTCCCCGACGTGACTCCTAATATAGCATATACGTTTTCTCGTCGTTTCACCTCAATTATAATTAAATAGTTGGATTGGACTATTTAATTGATATGTGGATTAATTGTTTAGTTAGACTAAATGATTAAATACATGAAAAAGACTTTTTTCATGGACTCGGCCCAAATATGTGTAAAAAATCCGTGTGGACCTATTTATCTAGGGTTTAGGGCGCATTTTCTAAGTATGATACAAGTAATTAGTTATTTATTTGTTAAATAATTAATTAAGGAAAATATTAGATTGATCCTTAAATATTCTAGATTGGTTCTAGATTATTCTAGGAGTATCTTTTATTTAATAGGATTATTATAATTGATTTTGTATTAATTATAAAATTCTTGGAGGACAAAGATTAATCTCCTATATAAAGAGAGTTCTCCCAAGCCTTTTGATACACATAATTTCGACACAAAAGTGTAAGTACTTGGCTTAGAGATTTCGGCCATTGTACTTAGGGTTTGAGTTTTAGAAAACTTCGGGTTTTCTAAGGTAGCATATCGAAGAGGTCCGGCGGCTTGAAACACCATCCACCTGGTGGTGCTTGGAGACACACGTTGGAAGACTTTGGCTTCTCAACTAGGCTCTCAACTAGCTCGGATTGGATTGACCTTGTTCTTGGCGTTTTGCACCATAAAAAGGTTGGTAATCTAACCCCCTCGTAGGTTAGATTTATTATTCATGTATTTTGTTTGTTTAGATCTAGATCTTGATATCTTCCGTTGCGTAATCGGGTGGATCTTTGATCCATCCGGTGATATTACATCCTACAGTCGGCACATTGCCGGAAACCACGTTAAATCTGTGTTCTTCTTGTTTCTGTGTTTGTTTACTTGTTTGTCTTTTATCTTTACTCATAATCACCATCACTTCTTGATCATTCATAACACTGTGAAAATGATGTTCATGTACCCTAGGGGCACATCAGATGTTGGTCTCATTTTCAGAGGTGATACTTAATGTTTAGTCACATGGTTCTGTGATTCTTATTATGCTGGAGATGTGGAGAACAAAAAATCAATGATAGGTTATGTTTTCACTTTGGCTGGTTCTGTGGTAAGTTGGAAGACAAATTTGCAGGAAACAATGACATTATCTACTACTGCCGCGGAATATATGGCACTGATAAAATCAACCAATAAGAGAATCTAGTTAAAACGACCGGTCACTGATTTGGGTTTGCATCAAGCTGAGATATATTGTGACAATCTGAGTGCAATATTTTTGGCTAATGATAAAGTTCATCATGAGACAACCAATCAAATTGATGCGAGGTAATCGTTTCTTGATGAATGAGAAATAATTGAGGTGAGGAAGATAAGCACTGATGATAATCCTGTTGATATGCTCGCCAAATCTGTTCAGATAAGCAAGTTTTAGCTGTGTATGGATTTGCTCAGCATCCGAAGCTGTTAGTTGTTTGGCATGACAAGTGTGTTGAAGAGGAAATATGATTTTGTACAATTGGTACTGGCTAGTGCATTTGGTACCAGTGGTAGATCTAGAAATTATATTCAACTGGGTCCGTAAATATTTTACAAAGTAAATAATTTTTTTTGCAAGGTCCGGAATATTTTTCTATATGTAAAATGTAGAGTATTCTTATATTTAACAGGGTCCGCGGACCCCATTTACTTCCACTTAGATCCGCCTCTGTTTGGTACATAACGTCTAAAAATCTGGTTATGCATCTGGTTGAACGAGAGTTAGTCCAAGGTGGAGATTTGTTAGTCACTAGTGACTTAATCTCTACATTTGAATATGAATCTATTGGTCAGAGCTGAATTTGAGTCTTGAAGGCTCACCTGAGTGAAATATTCAGTTGAGACGTTCTTTGCTGAAATTTGGTGATCGCGTATGAAGTCTGGGTGCTCACATCTGATCAGCTCTGAGTCCGAATCTTGTTACATCTAGTAGGCCTCATATGAACCTGGGAAGACTGCGTCTGTGGGTATGTTAGTAAAATACTGAGTTGGTTATTTTGTCGGCTAGAGTTTGATTTTCAAGGCTATAAACACTAGCATTAATTATTGTAACAATCCGTGTAATTTTCTGTGTATAATAAATACTCATGCATCTTTTACCAGTGGATTAGTCGACACATTGTCAGATATCACGTTAAATTCAGTATTCCTTATGTTTGTTTGTTTCTTGTTTGGTTTAACAATTTATTGCTTATGGGTTCTTCTTGCAATCTGTTTTCAGCAAAATCGGTTTCAAGTCAACAACATACATTTGGATCATCTTCCATTCCATTCCATGGAATATTTGGCAGAATATATATTCCATTCCATTCTGTTAAGATAAATTCGGATGGTTTGGATTTACAAGATAAAGTAGCAAGTTCATCCTATAAAGAAGAATATGAGACAGTGGCGTAAATGAAGCAGCTGCAACTTACCAAACACCTTTGACCTTTTTGTTTATCATTTATCCTCTTTTATAATTTATATATGTAATTTAAATCGTTTCCCTCATATGTCAAAGCACTATATAATAATGTACTGGGGCAATACTTAATCATTGAATAAAACAGTTCTCCTTTCATTTATTTTATTTTATTAAATCTTTCATGATATCAGAGATTCTTGACTAACGTCGTTTAGATACTGATTAATTTTTCAAGAAATTCGTTCGGGTGAGGGTTCGTTAACACAATCTAAACGAAACCTCACCCCTCAATTCTTGCATTATTATTTTTTTTCTCCCAAATTTTCTTTTTCGTTCTAATTCTCGTCCGTTTGTTCTTTTCCAATTTCCTGTAACAAGACCATCTCCGCCCTAAATTCTTTCTTCTCCGGCTGCCCACCTCTGCTTCTCACCTCTCCGACTCCCACCTCCCTTTCATCTTCTCCGCTAATTCTGCTCATATTCCCGTCCTGCTTCCATGGCTGAATCTCTTGCCACCATCATCATCAGCCATAATCATCACTTCCTCCCGAAACCTCTTCCTCGACACTACTACAAAATAGGACATAGGTCACACTTAAGATATGGAAACAATCACAGTTTCAATAAAACCGAGACAACGAAAAAATATATATCACACTTACAGCTTTCTATCACACTTATTGAAAAACCGAGATAAGTTATATTAATCAATCTCATTTTTAAAGTGTGACTTAATTGATATGATTTTTCTCGTCACGCTTATTGAAAAACCGAGATAAATTATATCAATCAATCTCATTATTAAACTCGTGACCGAATTGATATGATATTTACATCACGGTTTCTAAAAAAGCGAGATAAATTATATATATCAATCTCACATCTAAAACGAAGGATGAAATTGATATGATATTTTTATCACGATTATTGAAAAAACGAGATAAATTATACCAAACTATCACACTTTTCATCTGTGACTAAATTGGTATGATATTTTTGGCACGGTTATTGAGAAAGCGAGATAAATTATATCAATTAATCTCATTTTTAAACCGTGACTGAATTCATGATATTTTTGTCACAATTATAGAAAAAATGAGACAAATTATATCCACTAATAAGAAAAGAGATATAGATCACACTTATCTAAAGATAAGGATCACACTTTTAAAAGAACCGAGACAAGTAAAATGTATATATATCACACTTAAATTTTTTATCACAGTTATTAGGTGTGAGAAAAAAGAATGATCACACTTTTTTAGGTGTGATTGAAATAATAATAGATCTCGGCTTTTAAGTGTGATAACAACTACTAAAATAGATCACAGTTTTTAAATGTGTTGAAATTATAATCGATCTCGGTTTTTAAGTGTGATAACAACTATAATAGATCACGATTTTTAAGTGTGATAACAACTAAAATAAATCACGGTTTTTAAATGTGTTGAATTATAATAGATCTCGGTTTTTAAATGTGATTACAACTAAAATAGATCATAGTTTTTATTATCACGGTTTTTAAGAAAACTGAGACAAGAACATCAATCAATCACGGTTTTTAACTGTGATTAAAATAATATGGTATTTTATAATCATATCTTAGATTAGTGTGGTCGAAAATGATAATATAGTAGGCATCAGCCCAGTGGTAATTAGTGTGGTTCCTTAATCCAGAGTATCCGGGTTCGAGTCCCAGTGGCAACAAAAGATATGTGTGCGTTTATTTCGTTTTCGAAAAAAAAGAATGATCACACTTTTTTAGGTGTGATTGAAATTATAATATATCTCGGTTTTTAAGTGTGATAACAACTACTAAAATAGATCACGAGTTTTTAATGTGTTGAAATTATAATAGATCTCGGTTTTTAAGTGTGATAACAACTATAATATATCACAAGTTTTTAAGTGTGATAAAAACTAAAATAGATCACGTTTTTAAATGTGTTGAAATTATAGTAGATCTCGGTTTTTAAGTGTGATAACAACTAAAATATATCACAATTTTTATTATCACGGTTTTTAGGAAAAATGAGACAAAAAATCAATCAATCACAGTTTTTGCCTGTGACTAAAATAATATGGTATTTTATAATGAGATTTTAATTTAGTGTGGTCGAAATTAGAAGAAAGAAAACATCGGTCTAGTGGATAAGTGTGGATCGTTAATCCGGAGTATGCGGGTTCGAGTCCCAACAAAGACAAAAAAATATGTGTGCTTATATATTGTTTTTGAAAAAAAAACACTTTTATTGGTGTGATTTAAATTATAATAGATCACGGTTTTTAAGTGTGATAACAACTAAAATAGATCACAGTTTTTAAATGTGTTTTAATTGTAATAGATCTCGGTTTTTATGTGTGATAACAACTATAATAGATCACGGTTTTTAACTATGATAACAACTATAATAGATCACGCTTTTAAATGTGATGAAATTATAATAGATTACGGTTTTTAAGTGTGATACCAACTATAATAGATCACGGGTTTTAAGTGTGATAATTATTATAATAGATCACAGTTTGTAACTGTGATTGAGTTAAAGTACTTTATGTCACACCTCAATATGCCACACTTTGAAAGCCATGACTAATGTAAATATATCACACTTAAAAACCGTGATCTTTATGCTTTTTTGTAGTAGTGCGACTTCGATTTGGATCACTACAGCAGCCTCCAATCTAGCCGCTGCACTCCACCCTCTCTCTGAATCTATGAATCTCCAGATCTGCTTTTTCATATCTCGCCGGCGGCCACCCCCACCACCAAGCTCATCCAATTCCGGCCTCCTGCTCCGAATTCTTCTCTATTCTTCTCTCTCTCCCCCTGCTCCAAAATTACCGTCTTTGGATGAAATTGGAAAACCACTGCGTGGATTACGTCACCGCACCGTCCCCTCTACTCCTCCTGAACCACAACCACCTTCTTCCTTCCCACAAATTTCATTTTTAGATTTACGGAGGAGCTTATTTTCAATTCAAGATTGACTATCTATGTGCGTTCTTTTAAAATTACGTTTTTGATTATTTTGTTTTTTTTTTTTTTTTCATCAGAAAAAAAAACAGAAAAAAACCAAAACAAAAAAAAAAAAAAAAACAAAAAAACAAAAACAAAAATAAAAAATGCTATGCTTGCTCTATATTATTATTATTATTTTATTTTATTTTATTTTAACATGGTTCCCGTTCTTAAGAGCCATGATCTGATGGGTTGTTTTATATTATTATTATTATTATTTTATTTTATTTTAATATGGTTCGAGTTCTTAAGAACCATGATTCGATGGGTTTCGTGGATGGTTCTCAACCGTGCCCATCAAAATTTACAATTGATAATATAGGTTATCCAAAGCTAGATTCCGGTACATTTCAGACAAGCTTCCAGTTAACTCACTCCCTGTCAGCTTGCGGGGCGGTGTTAAGATAAATTCGGATGGTTTTGGATTTACAAGATAAAGTAGCAAGTTCATCCTATAAAGAAGAATAGGAGACAGTGGCGTAAATGAAGCAGCTGCAACATACCAAACACCTTTGACCTTTTTGTTTATCATTTATCCTCTTTTATAATTTATATATATATGTAATTTAAATCGTTTCCCTTATCTGTCAAAGCACTATATAATAATGTACTGGGGCAACACTTGATCATTGAATAAAACAGTTCTCCTTTCATTTATTTTATTTTATTAAATCTTTCAGTGTTAAGATAAATTCGGATGGTTTGGATTTACAAGATAAAGTAGCAAGTTCATCCTATAAAGAAGAATAGGAGACAGTGGCGTAAATGAAGCAGCTGCAACTTACCAAACACTTTTGACCTTTTTGTTTATCATTTATCCTCTTTTATAATTTATATATGTAATTTAAATCGTTTCCCTTATCTGTCAAAGCACTATATAATAATATACTGGGGCAACACTTGATCATTGAATAAAACAGTTCTTCTTTCATTTATTTTATTTTATTAAATCTTTCACATTCTAGTGTATTGTCTCACGTAACTTCATTTATATTAATGTATATGCTGTAATATTGACTTTTTTGAATAATGTTGATTATATTATTGTAGAGTGAATAAAGACCGAATATGTATGTTGACATTTTACCTGAGTAATATTTGATATGATTATTATATATATATAGACAAAGTAGAGAAGACATCAAGAAGAGCAAAATAAGGCAAGATGAGGCATCAAAATATGCAGCATTTCGTAGACAAACATCTACTGATACCATTGTATCTTGATGCAGGAGCAGGAGAAGAGCTTTACTGCAAGGCTTGTGAGTTGCTCATAGTTGAGCCCTTTCATGGCTGCTTAGCATGCAAAAATTATCTTCACCATCACTGCCTCAACATTTCTCGTTCAATCCTCCACCCATCTCACCCATCCCACCCTTTGACTCTTCTTTCTGCTTCCACTTACCCTTCTGGTTCGTTTTGCTGCAACGCTTGTGGGGAAACCGGCAATGGATTCACCTACAGCTGTGCTCACTGCGAATTTGACCTTCATTTGAAGTGCGCTACGCTGCTGCCAGAGGAAGTGAAGCTCGTGGATAAACACCCACATGATCTAAAGCTCGAATTCAAGTTCTATATTCATGGCGGCGAGAATGTGATTTTTGTGTGTGATGTGTGTGGTGGTGCTGTAGGTAAGGATCTGTGGAGATATTATTGTGGGGATTGTGATTTTGGGGTGCATGTGGGATGCGTTAAGGAGGTAACAGGAACAGTGGGTTTGGTTTATGCGGTGGCTGAAGGTAAATCTGGGACTGCTGAGTTATCTACTCAGCCGCCGAGTGGGGCGGTGGGTGGAGGAGGAGGAGGAGGAGGGGGATGAATGAACTGATGAATTCGTATGAACACATGTCAAATGAGATATTCCAGCAACAGTTGCAGATGGCGAGGATCCAAGCTCAGGCCAACCTAGCGATAGATGCGGGGAATGCCGTTTATAATCTAGCGCCGTCCGGATCTGATGTAATTATTCGGCGATTCATCCCGTGAGCCCCAAGAAGCCCCAAGAAGCATCATATATATATATGGAATTTGGATTGCCTCATCATGCAAGACCCATTATAATCAAAGATAAATAAAATGTGTTGTGGTAGATTGATTGTATCTCTGTAGTATTGTAAATACTATGATATTTCTAATATTGTTTTCATTTTCCATCTTTTGATTCCAATAAGTGTATATATTCGGCATTTTTATCATCAAAACCTATTACTGCTTTCGATTTGTCAATTTGTGAACTTGTCAACAATGTTTGTTTTTATTTTTAAGAATTGAATTAAATATATATATAATAAGATGGATGGTGTGTTGAACTACCATCTCTGCCAAAAGTTTAAGCTGATAGGAAAGTAGATAATTAACAGTTATATACTTCAAGTAGGTAATTAGTTATTTATTTGTTAAATAATTAATTAAGAAAAATATTAGATTAATCCTTAAATATTCTAGATTGGTTCTAGATTATTCTAGGAGTATCTTTTATTTAATAGGATTATTATAATTGATTTTGTATTAATTATAAAATCCTTGGAGGGCAATGATTACTCTCCTATATAAAGAGAGTTCTCCCAAGCCTTTTGATACACATAATTTCAACACAAAAGTGTAAGTCACTACAAAAAAACAGCAGTTTTGCGACAAAAAAACAGCAGTTTTGCGACGGAATTTTCGCGACGGACTTTATTTCCGTCGCAAATCTATGTTTGCGACGGATGTTTTATTGTTTGCGACGGGCCATTTGGCGGGACAGTTTGGTACCAATTTTTCCACTTGGCGGGCCATTTTGCGACGGAATTTTTATTATTTTGCGACGGAATATTTAATAAAATTTAATAAAATTATTTTATTATTCTGATATTAGATTTTTGTGACGGAATAGGGTTAGTTTGCGACGGACATTAAATTCCGTCGCAAAACGGCGGATATCAGTCGACTAATCCCCTTTTCTTCCTCATTTCTCTTCTTCTCCCCTCTTCTCTCCCGCCCCCCCCCCCCCCCGTTGAAGGCGTTTCTTCCGGCACAACCTCCTTCCACCACCGCCGCGCCACCCACGGGTAACCTCTTCCCTCCCCCTCCCACCCCCTCTCCCCCGGACCCGATTCCCCCCCCCCCCCCCCCCCCCCCGCGTATATATATGTATGTATTTTTTTTTTCGTTTTATATATATATATATATATATATATATATATATATATATATATATATATATATATATATATATATATATATATATATATATATATATATATGTATGTATGTATGTATGTATATATGTATATATTTATTGTAGTATGTAATTTTTTTATATATTTTTTTTCAATTTATTTTTTCCTTTATGTATGTATGTATGTATATGTATATATTTATCGTAGTATGTAATTTTTTTATATTTTTTTTTCAATTTATTTTTTCCTTTTGTTATATATATATATATATATATATATATATATATATATATATATATATATATATATATATATATATATATATATATATATATATATATATAGTGTATCATATGTAGTATATATTTATAGATATATATGTGTAGTAATTATAAGTTAGAAAAATGCTTACTTATGTGTATTAGTTAGATAAGTTAGAAAAATGCTTACATTATTGAAATGGTTGATATGGTTTGTTGAGATATTCTTGATATTGCTTGATATTGAAATTGGGATAGATATGTATATTAGTTTAGAAACCGGATGTTGGTTGAATTGGTTTGTTGAATTTGGATTGAAATGATGATAAGTATGTGCTTACATGATAAGCATAACATACATAAGGTCCTCAAAGGGTCTTGTTCCTACCCGTTTGGAAAATGGTACCTGGGGGTACTTTGTTATCCGGCAAAGCCTCCGAATTATTTTGACGTCGAACCTTTGACCATGAATTGAAAATTTAGGTTAAAGTGTTGTTAGTTTCATAGTAAGTTGAGTAAAACCTGAGTTTGCAAAAGTGTTGAGACAACCTTCAAAGACTATTGTTAGTCTCATATTTTGTATGATATGATGTGTAGGATTGAAAATGAAGAGAATAGAACGTAGTTGGATGTACGAGAGGTTGGATGCTAGCAAGAAATTTAACCCGGTATTTGTGAATGGTGTGGAGGAATTCATAAAACATGCAAAGCAGTTAGATTCATTTCGGGCAAATAATGGAATGATGAAGTGTCCATGTAGTAAGTGTAAGAACACTAAATTTTCGATCGAACATGACGTGAGATTACATTTAACTAAATATGGGTTTTGCGCAAACTACTATGATTGGGTGTGTCATGGTGAAGAGTTTCCCATTCCGATCAACGTTCAGCAAGAACGGAATGTGAACCCTTATCAGGACATGGTTAATGACGCATTACGTGATAGGATTGATCACGTAAGAGAAGAATTTCTTAACCAAGAAGAGAACAATGAGACACCAAACCCTGAAGTTGCATCATTTTTTGAAATGCTGAAAAACGCAGAGGAACCTGTATGTGATGGAAGTAGTGTCTCCGTACTGCAAGCGGCTTCTAGGTTGCTCACTTTGAAATGTGATCACAACCTCTCTCACAAATGCGTTGACGGGGTTACCGGTTTGATAGGAGATATTCTTCCGAAGAATAACTTAATGACCTCGAACTTCTATCAAACCAAAAAGTTGTTAAAGGCATTAGAGCTACCCTGAGAAAATACACGTGTGTCCCGCGGGGTGTATGTTATTTTGGGAGGAGGACGCGAATCTGGACAAGTGTCGGAAGTGTGACCATGATCGATATAAACCGAAAACGAACGCAAGAGGTCAACGTGTGCCTAACAAAGTGATGACTTATTTCCCGATTGGACTTAGACTCCAAAGGTTGTACGCCACGAAACATATAGGCAAGGAAATGAGGTGGCACGCGGAAAACCCCAGGACAAGCGGTATAATGGCCCACCCAAGTGACGCTGAAGCTTGGAAGCATTTTGACCAAATGCACCCTGAGTTTGCTAAGGAGCCTAGAAATGTGCGGTTAGGACTTTGCACGACGGTTTTGCACCTTTTGGTAATTTTGGGAAGAACTACTCTTGCCGGTCATGGTTACACCATACAATCTTCCGCCCTGGTTGTGCATGAAAAGACAGTTTATATTCTTATCGGTGCTTGTACCGGGGCCGAAAAATCCGAAAGGAAACCTCGATGTTTATTTGCAACCATTGATTAAGGAGTTGAAGCAAATTTGTGGGAAACAGGGTTGTTTACTTACGATGTATCCACAAAACGAAATTTTCATATGAGGGCCGCACTAATGTGGACTATCAATGATTTTCCTGCGTATGGCATGTTATCCGGGTGGAATACGGCTGGTGTGAAAGCTTGTCCCTATTGTGGTGATGGAAACAAGTCGTTCTGGCTCAAACATAGTGGTAAATGCACTTGGTTTGATTGTCATCGGCAGTTTCTCCCTGAAGACCATATTTTTCGCACTGATAAAGGTTTTTTGAAGTCCAAACAGTATGGACACGCGACTCCACCCAGTAGATTGAGTGGTGAGGAGGTATGGGAATTTGTACAACACCTACCAAGCATCATTGATGGCTCAGATTCAGACTTGAAACGGCTTAAAAACTCCAAGAATGGTTGGTGGAAAAGAAGCATTTTTTAGGATCTTCCGTATTGGAAAACATTGCTGCTTCGACATTGCCTGGATGTGATGCATATTGAGAAAAACTTCTTTGAAAAACTGATTGACACGGTTATGGACGTTAAAGGCAAAACTGCTTGTGGTCCAAAATCTGCTAAAGATTTGAAAGAGCTTTGCGAAAGCACCCCGATTGTACACTTGTTCTTGACAAGCGAGAAAGAAAAGTGTTGTGTGAATGGGTCACCAAGTTGAAATTCCCCGACGGTTATGCTTCGGACACCGAGTAGGTGCGTAGATCATGATTAATACATTCTACGTGGTTTGAAAAGCCATGATTGTCACGTTTTTATGGAACGTTTGTTGCCGCTTGCCCTTCGAGAATTGATTCCGAAAAATGAGTGGAATGCATTGACTGAGATAAGTCAATTCTTTCGAGACTTGTGTGCTGCTACCCTAAAAATAGAAGACGTGATTCGTTTAAAGAATAACATTGCTGAGATTATTTGCAAGTTAGAGAAGATTTTGCCTCCACCGTTTTTTAACTCGATGGAGCATTTACCGGTACACTTGCCGTATGAGGTCAGAGTTGGTGGTCCCGTGCAATATCGATGGATGTATCCATTCGAAAGGTTTTTGAATCACTTAAAACAAAAGATTGGTAACAAAGCTTTCGTAGAGGGATCAATATGCAATGCGTATTTGTTGGAAGAGATTTCAAACTTCTGTTCTATGTATTACGATGATCATATTGAAACAAAAGCAAAGAATCTTGCTGTTGGTGAGACTTCGGCATCAGCAATCGTTTCAGATTTACCTGAGTTATTCCGTGATCATAATGGTACAACAACTGGGAAGTGCAAGACGAGGTTCTTGGATAATAAAGAATATGACTTTGTGCACAAGTACGTATTGTCTAACTGCGAAATCATGAAACCGTATGAACTGTAAGTACCTCATTACTACATATATACAATGCTTAACAGTTTTTTTCTGAACAAATATACATTAACTGACAAAATGATTCATTCTTAGATTGTTCGAGCAATTTATTCGTGTTCAACAGCCTCAATTGACCTCGACAGATATTTGGAATAAACATGAAAATGAATTTACCAAATGGTTTGCACAACAAGCATCATTGTTGAATGATGATTTGCTAAAAGCTTTGGCAAGTGGTCCTTCTCGTCAAGTCAAAACTTGGAAACGTTATTCGATTAACGGCTACAACTTTCGGACATTCAACCGGGCAACTGATATTGGTAAATCTTCAGTCAACAACGGAGTTTGTGTCAGTTCCACGGAAGGTGCCGACTATTATGGCACTTTAAATGAAATCATTGAGTTGGTGTATTATGGACATTCGACTGTCTACAAAGGCGTATTGTTCAAATGTGATTGGTTTGATAATTACGAACGGGGCATGAATGTGCATAAAGATTATAAGATAGTTGAAGTTCATCGTGGTAGGAAATATGGCGCTTATGATCCATTTGTTACGGCTTATCAAGTCGAGCAAGTCTACTATGCTCCATATCCAAGTTTGAAAAAAGACAAAGATCAATGGTCGGTTGTTTTCAAAACAAAGGCAAGATCGACTATCGATGCTCCCGTCGAGGAAACCGTTTTCCAAGAACAAGTTATCAATGATGTTTCCCGATTATCGATCCTCTTAACATTGTCCACCAAGATCTTGATGTCGATGTTGACTCCGATGTTGGGGATAATGACTTGGATGATGATGAGATGGCGGATTTCATTCAACAAGAAGATGGAGAGGAAGAAGAATCGTTTGATGATCTAGATACTGATGAAGAGGAGGAAGAACTCTTCCATTCTAGTAGTGATAGTGAATAATAATGTATTAAATATTTTATTTTGTCATTATAGTGAATAATAATGTATTAAACATTGTAATTTATTATTAATTAGTATAAACGCCTTTTTTATTATAATTGCATTTAGATTAGTATAAACGTCATTTTCTGTGTCAAATAGATGTCAGGTAGAGGTAGAGGTAGAGGTAGACGCGGTAGGGGTAGTTCCCCCTCCCCGGAGCGTCTTCCTCCACACGACTCACGGTTTGGATGATGAGATACACCGGATGACCGAGGAGGATTTGGGTGTCATTGTCAATGGTGACCTTGGATTGCCGGTTTTGGATCCCGAGGGGAGATGGTAAGTTAATACATATCTTGCTTTAATTTGTTTGTATTTTTATTTATATTTTGATTAACCAAATATATTAACAACTTATTGTTTTCAATATGACGGGTTTACCGACAACTATGTCAAGAAAATGGCCAAGACCGCCATAATCGGCGGCTTCAACACTTTTGCCACCACGTGGCATAATGCCGGCCGGGAGCGAAAGCGGGATAGGTGGTGGCACGCATTTAGGGTACGTCGTTCATATAAATATAACTATATATAAATATAACTATAATTATAACTATACATATAACATATATATAACTATGTTGCGAGTCATTTCGGGTTCGAGTTACGCCACGAGCGCCCGGTTAGGGAAGCTTTTGAGCGGTATGCTATCAACGGGGTCCGTGATTATATGTATCGGGCTCAAACAAACCCCCATGCTCGGTTTTGGATGACCCCGGATATTCTCCGTCAGTTCGAGGAGTGGATTGGGAGTCCCGTAAGCAATTATTCAATATTTAATTAATAATACTTGTGTTTTATATATATATGTATGTACTAACTTGTTTATCTTATGTCGGAATAGGCATTCAAGGAAACATCTCGCGAAAAAGAAGATAAACCGAGCTTCTGGATCCGGTGAGGAAGGGAAGATCCCTGTGACACATGCTATGGGCAGACGCGGCGTTATCGATTTCGCTCGGGCCATGGAGGACAATAGAGAAGTGCCCCTATCAGTCGGAGATCTGGTGACTAGTTCGAAGAAGAAGAAGTCGGGCAACTTCGTTTCGAGGAAGTTTGAGAAAATCTTGGTACGTTATGTATTCTAAATATTATATATACATTATATATATATCATGTAATTATTGTTACTAACAAATTTATATCATACTTTGCGGGACGTCTTCACCTCGAAGAAGGCGAAAGCCCGGGAGACGCGGCCGACACCCCCGTCGACGAGTCGCGTCTTTATTACGAAGCCGCCGGTGGTTACGACAAGAAGGGGAGAGTTTTTGGCATGGGGTCGAGTGCCTCCATGTACTACGACGGGCCTCTTGCTCGCTCGACACTCATCCGGCCGAGACATACTCTCCGGGCATACTCACCCGTCTCACCCGGAGATGGCGAGAGAAAGACAGATTAATGCGAAACACAAAGCGAGGTTGGAGGAGCTAGAGAGAGACAGAAAGCGTCAGGAAGACAGACTAGCGCAGATGGAGGAGTGGATTACCCAGCGGTTAGGCAGCATCCCTCCGGAGGGATGCAACCCGGGTACGAGGCAGCACAGAGATGACCGATCTGATCACGGACCTGGAGGAGGTGACATGGGTTTAGGTAGTACACCGGGTCTGACTGGGTGACATATTGCTTTATACATTTTTATTTATTTTGGCTTATCGTATCCCCTTTGACATATCCTCTTTGACATATCCCCTTTGACATATCCTCTTTGACATATCCCTTTGACATATCGTTTTATTTATTTTGGTATCGTATCCCCTTTTATATTGTTGTTGTTGATAGCCGGTAGCAATTGTAATGCTACCGGGGAAAATTATGGCTGTTTTGCGGCGGTGGTTTGGCCGGCTGCTGCAAAACGGCCATAATTTTCTGATTAATTTTAATTTTTGCGACGGAAATATTCCGTCGCAAAGTTGTATTTGCGACGGAAAAAGTGTATTTGCGACGGATATGTAAGGATCTAAAAATAAATAAATTATTTAATAAAAAATATTTGCGACGGATTATACAATTTTTGCGACGGATTATACAATTTGTGCGACGGATTATACAATTTGTGCGACGGATTATAAAATTTTTTTGCGACGGATTATATATTTTTGCGACGGATTATACAATTGTTTGCGACGGATTATATATTTTGTTGCGACGGAAATTATATTTAAAAAAAAAAATACGTTATTATCCGTCGCAACATTCGTCGCAAATCATTTGCGACGGATAAACCGTCGCACAAACTCAGTTTTGCGACTAAAAAATGCGACAAATAAAAACCGTCGCAAATCCGTCGCAAATTAGGGTTTGCGACGGAATAATCCTAGTTTGCGACGGTAACCTTCCGTCGCAAAAAGTCCAGTTTTTTGTAGTGAGTACTTGGCTTAGAGATTTCGGCCATTGTACTTAGGGTTTGAGTTTTAGAAAACTTCGGGTTTTCTAAGGTAGCATATCGAGGAGGTCCGGCGGCTTGAAACACCATCCACCTGGTGGTGCTTGGAGACACACGTTGGAAGACTTTGGCTTCTCAACTAGGCTCTCAACTAGCTCGGATTGGATTGGCCTTGTTCTTGGCGTTTTGCACCATAAAAAGGTTGGTAATCTAACCCCCTCGTAGGTTAGATTTATTATTCATGTATTTTGTTTGTTTAGATCTAGATCTTGATATCTTCCACTGCGTAATCGGGTGGATCTTAGATCCATCCGGTGATATTACATCCTACAGTCGGCACATTGCCGAAAACCACGTTATATCTGTGTTCTTCTTGTTTCTGTGTTTGTTTACTTGTTTATCTTTTATCTTTACTCACAATCACCATCACTTCTTGATCGATTCATAACACTGTGAAAAGGATGTTCATGTACCCTAGGGGCACATCAGATGTTGGTCTCATTTTCAGAGGTGATACTCAATGTTTAGTCACATGGTTCTGTGATTGTTATTATGCTGGAGATGTGGAGAACAAAAAATCAATGATAGGTTATGTTTTCACTTTGGCTGGTTCTGTGGTAAGTTGGAAGACTACTTTGCAGGAAACAATGACATTATCTACTACTCTTGCAAATGGAATATATGGCACCGATAAAATCAACCAATAAGAGAATCTAGTTAAAACGACCGGTCAACGATTTGGGTTTGCATCAAGCTGAGATATATTGTGACAATCTGAGTGCAATATTTTTGGCTAATGATTAAGTTCATCATGAGACAACCAATCAAATTGATGCGAGGTAATCGTTTCTTGATGAATGAGAAATAATTGAGGTGAGGAAGATAAGCACTGATGATAATCCTGTTGATATGCTCGCCATATCTGTTCAGATAAGCAAGTTTTAGCTGTGTATGGATTTGCTCGGCATCCGAAGCTGTTAGTTGTTTGGCAAGACAAGTGTGTTGAAGAGGAAATATGATTTTGTACAATTGGTACTGGCTAGTGCGTTTGGTACCAGTGGTAGATCTAGAAATTTATTCAACTGTGTCCGTAAAATTTTCAAAGTAAATAATTTTTTTACAAGGTCCGGAATATTTTTCTATAGGTAAAATGTAGAGTATTCTTATATTTAACAGGGTCCGCGGACCCCATTTACTTCCACTTAGATCCGTCTCTGTTTGGTACATAACGTCTAAAAATCTGGTTATATATGCATCTGGTTGAACGAGAGTAAGTCAAGGTGGAGATTTGTTAGTCACTAGTGACTTAATCTCTACGTTTGAATCTGAATCTATTGTTCAGAGCTGAATTTGAGTCTTGAAGGCTCACCTGAGTGAAATATTCAGTTGAGACGTTCTTTGCTGAAATTTGGTGATCGCGCATGAAGTCTGGGTGCTCACATCTGATCAGCTCTGAGTCCGAATCTTGTTACATCTAGTCGGCCTCATATGAATCTGGGAAGACTGCGTCTGAGGGTATGTTAGTAAAATACTGAGTTGGTTATTTTGTCGGCTAGAGTTTGATTTTCAAGGCTATAAATACTAGCATTAATTATTGTAACAATCCGTGTAATTTTCTGTGTATAATAAATACTCATGCATCTTTTATCAGTGGATTAGTCGACATATTATCAGATATCACGTTAAATTCAGTATTCCATATGTTTGTTTGTTTCTTGTTTGATTTAACAATTTATTGCTTATGGGTTCTTCTTGCAATCTGTTTTCAGCAAAATCGGTTTCAAGTCAACAACTACATTTGGATCATCTTCCATTCCATTCCATGGAATATTTGGCTTTTGGCAGAATATATATTCCATTCCATTCAAGTGTATTGTCTCACGTAACTTCATTTATATTATTGTATATGCTGTAATATTGACTTTTTTTTGAATAATGTTGATTATATTATTGTAGAGTGAATAAAGACCGAATATGTATGTTGACATTTTACCTGAGTATTATTTGATATGATTATTATATATACTAGTGTGGTTTACCATGCAAGGCACGGCGAAGAACGGCTCTGTCAAGACTTTCATATTCTTGATTCCGAGGTGATGTAGTAGATGATGACAAAGAAAGTATTTACAAAACTGGTAGTTTGGAATAGATTGAACTCATAAGTAACTATAACGTGTTGTGCAATATATAGATATATAACTTATAAAGCATGAATGCAGATAACAATAAATGCTCTAATGGTTTACAACACACAGTTGCAAGTCATAAGTTTTCATTACACTACATAGAAAACACTTAGAGGTGTACGGTGGCATAAAAACGTCATCTCCAACACCGGTCGACAACGGCTTCTTTCACCAATTTTTTTTCGAAATCATGTCGTAATATGTTGAATGTAGTCTCAAAATAAAGAGCATGAAAAAATGAAAAAATTGATGAAAGAATTTTTAAATTTGAAGTTATAGATTGAGAGATATGAGTGTTTAAAAAAATTGATGTCAGTAAGGTGACTTAAACTCTACATTTTGGTGGAACCAATCTGAAGACTCAGCTGGGTGATGGTCAGCTGAGAAGTGTATTCATTTCTGTGCATCAGTAGGGTGGAGTCTACCGAGTTTCGAGCGGGTAGCTTCACGGGGGTAACTATCGGCGGGGTGATAGTCTGTCGAGTACTTGAATACAAACAGGTCCCACATCCGTTAATTACGTTATGTGACAATATACGGTGTCATTAAAAGGAGGACACGTGTAGGGGTATTTATGGTGCATCGTACAAAGATTCCCGGCGGCTAGGGTTTAGGGATTTGTGCCTATAAATACGCTTGTTGTCTCATTATCCGTGTGTGTTGAAATCAGTAAAATTCGGTGCATAATAAAATATCTCTTTTCGCCGTGGTTTTTTTCCTCTCCCACCGAGAGGTTTTCCACGTTAAATCGTGTTCTTCTTGTTTCGTTATCTCCTTTGATTGTTTATGTTTGATTGCTTCGTTTCGTTTCTTGCATCCGAAGTCATCTCCATCCGTTTTATAACAAGTGGTATCGAGCCGGGTTCGGAGAAAACGATCGTACGATCAACTTCATCTTCACCAAGGCCTTCGGCACAAGGTGCTAGGATCTGTGATAAAGTTGTAATCTTTAGCAAGGAAAGATATCGGCGAAACGTAAAAATCGATAAATTTACGGAAGGAACAGCTTTTGGTCCGTGGCAAATCAAGATGCGTGCACCGTTGAAACAAAAAGCGGGGTTTGTGGAATCCTTTATCCGACAAACCAAATACAAGTGCAGCAGATTATGCCGGTCCGGGAAGAGAAAGCACATTCAACCATCATGTTGTGCTTATCCGATGATGTTATCACCGAGGTTGCTTTGAGGAAGACACCGCGGCCAAGTTGTGGAAGAAGCTTGAAAGCCCGTATATGACCAAGTCACCGACCAACAAGTTGTTGTTGAAACGAGAGGTTGTTCGGTTTGAAGATGCATGAAGGAAGTCCACCGAGGGAACATCTCGGACCGAATTGAACACAATATTGCTTGATTTAAGGAATATTGATGTTAAAATTGAAGATGAAGATGCACTCTAATCCCGTTGGTGTCATTACCGGCATCATATGAAAACTTTGTGCGCTCTTTCATAGTTGGAAAGGATACGATAGCTTTGGAGGATGTGAGGTCCGCCTTACATGCCGGGGAGCTTAGACACAAGGCCGCTTTGGAACAGACAATAAAGTCGTTTCTGGGCTAGTAGCTAGCGACAATAGTGGAAAAGGATATGGACGAAAGAAGAAAAAGAAGTCGTTGTCCAAAGGTCCTAAGTCTACCGATGTCCGTAATTACTCGTAAGGAGCGGGCATTGGAAGTCCAATTGTCCAAGGAAGAAGAAACAACGGGAAGGCAATTACGGCACGCCAGCTTTGGCTACCGAGCAATCGATGAGGATCCGGTTCTCGGTTGCGGGGGATTCTACACACCATAATGATGTGTGGATACTTGATTCTGGAGCATCCTACCATATTTGTCCAAACAGGAGTGGTTTTCTACTTATGAGCGAGATAGATGGTGGTCAAATCTATATGGCCAACAAGCAAGGTTTGCAAAGTTGTGGGAATTGGCTCGGTGAAGTTAAGGACGAGAGGATGGTAAATTTTGTACACCGAAAGATGTAAGACATGTTCCACAGATGACCAAGAATTTGGTATCTCTTAGTCTACCTGGACGAAGGGGTTCAATTTCAAGGGTGAAGGTGGACGGTTGAATGTCTTCAAAGATTCGGTTGTGGTCCTCAAAGGCATCAAGAGGGGAACCTTGTATATATTACAAGGATCTACGTATCTGCACCGCTCGCTCGTTGCATCCTCGGCGGTTCACCGGGCCTCGCGAGACTCACCGTGGCACATGAGACTTGGTCACATGGGTGAAAGCGGGTATGCGGGTTCTTTCTTCAAGAGGTTTTCTTGGGGGATATAAGGTCAAGAATCTGGACTTTTGTGAACATTGTGTGTTTGGGAAGTTGCATAGAAGTAAATTCTCGACAGGGTTGCACAATACAAAGGCAACACTTGATTATATCCATTCGATTCCGGGGTCCATCAAAAGTTGAGTCATTGGGTGGTCACGGATATTTTGTGTCATTCATAGATGACTATTCAAGGATGACTTGGGTGGTGATGATGAAGAACAAAAGTGATGCATTCAATAACTTCAAGCGAGTGGAAGGCCCTAGTGGAAAATCGGTCGGGCAAGCCTGCCGACTACTCGGTTCTAAGGGTTTTTGGGAGTACACTTACTATCATGTTAGTGAAGGGAAGTTAGAACCAAGAGCCAAGAAGGGAGTGTTTGTGGGGTATGGTGATGGAGTGAAAGGATATAGAATTTGGTCATCGGCGAGTCCGAGTAATCCTCGGCGGGGACGTTGTGTTTGATGAAAATTCTATGTTAAACTCATCGGTGGGGAGGTCTACCGAGTCCGAAACCGAGTGTTGAATCGATAGTGTTGAGAAACAGTGGAGCTTCAGTGGAGTCTACGATATGCAACAATCGGTGGATCCAAATCAACACTATACCGATCCGGATAATGAACCGTAATCCGATCCAAGCCGGTCTGTGAGACCTCGGCGGGCGTCATACAAACATTGATCGGCGAGTCTAGGCGCCAAGCGAGCTAGAAGATCTAATGTTGGGATACCTCCAAGGAGATATGGTTATGATGATTTGGTGGATATGCACTCCAAGTTGTCTTTGAAGAAGTAGAGGTTGCTTGAACCTACTACTTACGGGGAAGCGATGACATGTACGAAGCATCCCGGTGGCATGCGCCATGGGGATGAAATGGAGTCATTATTGAAGAATCGAGACTTGGGAATTGGTCAAACGTACCTACGACAAGGGAGTTGTGACTTGTAAATGGATTTTCAAGAAAAAGGAAGGAATAACAAAGGCGAAGGGGTCGGGTATAAGGCACGTTTGGTTGCAAGAGGATTCGGTCAAAAGGAAGGGGTTGACTTTGATGA
Organism: Gentiana straminea; assembly: GCA_036785695.1. Classification (NCBI taxonomy): domain Eukaryota; kingdom Viridiplantae; phylum Streptophyta; class Magnoliopsida; order Gentianales; family Gentianaceae; genus Gentiana; species Gentiana straminea. The sequence goes on along the minus strand of JAVUPR010000497.1, from coordinate 8,936,884 downwards.
AATATTTTCACCGGTGGTCGACACACTTCAATCGGGGTGTTACTAGCAATGGTGGCACGAGCGGATCCGGAACTTGAGCAATTGGATGTGAAAACTGCTTTTCTACATGGTGAGGTGGATAAGGAGATATACATGACACGGCTGAGGGTTTTCAAGTTCCCGGAAAGGAAAATTATGTTTGCAAGTTGAAGAAATCATCGTATGGTTTGAAGCAAGCTCCAAGGCGGTGGTATAAAAGGTTTGACAGCTTCATGCTTCAAAGCGGGTTACAACGAAGTCCTTATGACCGTTGTGTTTACTTCGATCTGTCGAAAGATGGATCATATATCTATCTTGTCCCGTATGTGGATGACATGCCGATAGCCGCAAAGAAGGAAGTCGATGTTCAAAATCGAAGAACCTTCTTAGTCTTGAATTTGAAATGAAGGATTTGGGTGCGGCCAAGAAAATCTTGGGGATGGAGATCCGGAGAGATAGGAGTCGAAAAAAGTTGTTTTTGTCTCAAAGGGGTTATGTGCGGAAGATATTGGCCAAGTTTGGGATGTCCGTCGCAAAACCAATAGATACTCCTATGGCATCAAATGTTCATTTGTCCGTTTATGCTTCACGGTCCAAGAGAAGGAGTATATGTCAAGAGTTCCCTATGCTAGTGCGGTTGGCGATCGATGTATGCCATGGTTTGCACTAGGCCCGATCGGCTCGGGCGATCGGTGTTGTCGCGGGTTTATGGCTCAACCCGGAAAGGAACACCGGAAAGCCGTTAAAAGGATATTCGTGTACCGAGAGGTACAAACTGATGTTGGTCTCATTTATGGAGGTGATATCGGGTCCGGTCACAAGTTACGTGATGCCGATTATGCGGTGATGTTGACGGTAGAAAATCAATGACGGGTATGTGTTTACATTGGGAAATGCGGTGGTCGGTGGAAAAGCTACTCTTCAAAGGCTACGATAGCCTTATCAACTACCGAAGCGAAATATATGGCTCTTACCGGCGAAGCGGCTAAGGAGGGTATCCGGTTGAAGGGGCTAGTCGGTGATTTGGGGTTGCATCGGGATCGGTGATATATATTGTGACGTCTTAGTGCAATATGTTTAGCCAAGGATCGGGTTCATCATGAGAGAACCAAGCATATTGATGTCGGTATCATTTCTTGAGGAATGAGAAGAGGGTTGTGGTGAAGAAGATTGGCACAAAGGAGAATCCTGTTGATATGTTCACTAAACCGATTCGGCGAGTAAGTTCCGGCTTTGTCCGGACTTACCGAATATTCAAAGCTTATAATCTGTTTCGGAAACTCTACCGAGGCGGATCGGTGGAGTGGATCTTTGTGGAGATAATCGGTACAAGTACATCCGGTTATGCAATCTGTTTGACTCTAGTGAGAGTTGAAGTCAAGGTGGAGATTTGTCGATTAGGTGACTTAAACTCTACATTTTGGTGGAACCAATCCGAAGACTCACCGGGTGATGGTCACCGAGAAGTGTATTCATTTCGTGCATCGGTAGGGTGGAGTCTACCGAGTTTCGACGGGGTAGCTTCGCAGGGTAACTATCGGCAGGGTGATAGTCCGTCGAGTACTTGAATACACGGGGTCCCACATCCGTTAATTGAATTACGTTATGTGACATTATACGGTGTCATTAAAAGGATGACACGTGTAGGGGTATTTATGGTGCATCGAGACAAAGATTCTGGCGGCTAGGGTTTAGGGATTTGTGCCTATAAATACGATTGTTGTCTCATTATCCGTGTGTGTTGAAATCAAAATTCAAAGTGCATAATAAAATATCTCTTTTTTCGCCCGTTTTTTTTCCTCTCCCACCGAGAGGTTTTCCACGTTAAATCGTGTTCTTCTTGTTTCGTTATCTCCTTTGATTGTTTATGTTTGATTGCTTCTGTTTCTGTTTCTTGCATCTGAAGTCATCTCCATCCGTTTTATAACAATTGATAAAAGAAAAAGTGTGTTAGTAATTTTTTATTTTAAAATGCACCATAAATTTTAAAAATATAAAAATAAAATAGTTCTGTTCGTTATGCAAAAAAATTTTAAAAAAAAACTGTCACTATAATTTATTAATGAAATGTTTATGTCATTCTCTCTCATTCCCCATTATTATTATTATCCATCCATTAACAAGCCACCATGAATAAAATAATAAATAATAAATAAAATATAATAATAATACATAGAAAAGGAAAAAAATTGGTTGCAAAGCAAATGACGTGGGCACCTCTTTTGACAAAAGCAATTGGCAAAAGGAGTCGACGTGGACACCTTGAATGGCAAATCCCACTTGCTTTATATAAATAAGGATAAGGATATAGACAAAGTAGAGAAGACATCAAGAAGAGCAAAATAAGGCAAGATGAGGAATCAAAATATGCAGCATTTCGTAGACAAACATCTACTGATACCATTGTATCTTGATGCAGGAGCAGGAGAAGAGCTTTACTGCAAGGCTTGTGAGTTGCTCATAGTTGAGCCCTTTCATGGCTGCTTAGCATGCAAAAATTATCTTCACCATCACTGCCTCAACATTTCTCGTTCAATCCTCCACCCATCTCACCCATCCCACCCTTTGACTCTTCTTTCTGCTTCCACTTACCCTTCTGGTTCGTTTTGCTGCAACGCTTGTGGGGAAACCGGCAATGGATTCACCTACAGCTGTGCTCACTGCGAATTCGACCTTCATTTGAAGTGCGCTACGCTGCTGCCAGAGGAAGTGAAGCTCGTGGATAAACACCCACATGATCTAAAGCTCGAATTCAAGTTCTATATTCATGGCGGCGAGAATGTGATTTTCGTGTGTGATGTGTGTGGTGGTGCTGTAGGTAAGGATCTGTGGAGATATTATTGTGGGTATTGTGATTTTGGGGTGCATGTGGGATGCGTTAAGGAGGTAACAGGAACAGTGGGTTTGGTTTATGCGGTGGCTGAAGGTAAATCTGGGACTGCTGAGTTATCTACTCAGCCTCCGAGTGGGGCGGTGGGTGGAGGAGGAGGAGGAGGGGGGGGGGATGAATGAAGGGATGAATTCGTATGAACACATGTCAAATGAGATATTCCAGCAACAGTTACAGATGGCGATGATCCAAGCTCAGGCCAACATAGCGATAGATGCGGGGAATGCCGTTTATAATCTAGCGCCGTCCGGATCTGATGTAATTATTCGGCGATTCATCCCGTGAGCCCCAAGAAGCATCATATATATATATATATGGAATTTGGATTGCCTGATGATCATCATGCAAGACCCATTATAATCAAAGATAAATAAAATGTTGTGTCATCCGTTGTGCTAGATTGATTGTATCTATGTAGTATTGTAAATACTATGATATTTCTAATATTGTCTTCCTTTTCCATCTTTTGATTCGAATTAGTGTATATATTCTGCATTTTTATCATCAAAACCTGTTACTGCTTTCGATTTGTCAATTTGTGAACTTGTCAACAATGTTTGTTTTTATTTTTAAGAATTGAATTAAATATATATATAATAAGATGGATGGTGTGTTGAACTACAATCTCTGTCAAAAGTTTAAGCTGATAGGAAAATAGATAATTAACAGTTATATACTTCAACACGCCCCTTCAAGTGTGGGTCTTTTGTAGCCCAACACTAGTTGTTTTGGGAAAACTGTGCTTAGAGTGGAGTTTGAACCCAAGATCTCCTGCTCTGATATCATGTTGAACTACCATCTCTATCAAAAACTTAGGCTTAACCCAAGACCTCTTATATTGGTTTGGACCTAGATTTTCTACATGGTATCAGAGCAACCATTTTATTGTGCAAGTGTTGGCCTCTTTGTTGGCATTACGGCCCTTTATATGCCTTGTGTGCCATGTGAGTCTGGCTCTTTACAGGATCACACTTGAGGGGACGTGTTAAAATGTCTAACATTGAGAACTTGTAATTGTTTCACTCACCATATTAAGAGATGAACTACCTCACCTCACAACCTAGGTTTGAGGATAAGGCTCCTTGTAACGCCCCGCTCCCGGATACTGAGCCTTTATCCGGAAAAAAACGTTCGGCGCGTATAACATTAAATAAATCTAACCTTATACGCAAGCCTCTACGTCGTCGTATCAAAATAAAGCAGACGGAAGCCAAAAAGACTCGGGTAAAAACATTTATGCTACTAAGAATAGATTACAACAATTCTAAAGATAAAAAGAGGTAACTTACAACAGCGGATCCTTACAGAAATACGAAGTACAAAAGCTACAAACTTGTCTTACAAAGAGTCTAAAGGAAAGCACAACAGTTTGAAAATAAATACAAATTAGTCTAGTACAATATATAATGGAAATGAAGGAAAACGTCAATAGGGCTTCATCATCAAGCATCATCAAAAGTCGTCATATACTCTTGATCAACATGTTCGCCTTCTCACCTCACAATGCATACAAAAGAAACATGCAAAGGAGGTAAGTACTTAATAAGAGTGAGAAGCTAATGAACAATTAAGTTCTACAACGAAAAGGTTCATATTATCAATTCATATTTACATGACCCACTCGGACTAGGATCAATTCATGTCCATCAACATGCTGTGACTATACGTTTCTATCTTAACTTATCTTGGTTACGTCAGCACTCAAGGGCACTACGAATGGTGTCTATCCACTTGAAGATATACTTGCTAACTAACGGTGATTTACACCGATAGCTCCGGGGTCTCCCCGGTATGCGTATGTGTTCGATGAATCCACTACCCTTCAGCCTTTTGAGCCAGTAGCGTTGTTCACCTTTAGAACGTATCACATCGCCGATATGAATTGGTGCCTTACCAAGAATAGCATGACGTTTAATCTTTTTACTACACATGTATGTAATTTATTAATTGTTGTTAGCTAGCCACCTAAGTATTTTCAAGTAAGCTCCCTCACATCTACCACTCTCTTACTTAGACCATTAGACACGGATAAGGTCTAGTAAAAACACAGACATTGATGAATACTAATTCATTAAAGCACAAGCCTTTCATGCTCTTCCGACGGTCCCGAACTTCAACTCTTTGGAAGAGTACATTCGGTGTCGGAACTAAACGCCTCAGAAACTCAATCGAGGCTTGTTCATTTTCATTTAGTGTTATTAGATCAAGAATTAACATTCAAAACTCATCTCGTGGCTTGAAACCACATTTTCCCCAAAACTTGGCTGAAATGTGTGCATATTCCACCTGCTGAAAGTAAATCTATCCATCTTGTATCAGTATCAGCAATGCGTGCGCATTGCACCTGCTGGGAACATAAGAGACCATCCTGAAATAGCAATGCGTGCGCATTGCTAGCCAATGCGTACGCATTCCACCTGCAACTCCCCAAAACATGCTTTTCTACTCTTAAACGATTTCCACTCCAAACCAAACACGTTTAGCATCAAAATACTCAGAAAAACAACAGTGAAACATATTCTAAACATTTCATAGCTTAACATAGACAACAAGTACACATAAACATGATGTTTAACCACCAACCTATACCAAAACTTAACCTAAACATTATAAAACTATAATTATTCATTAGGAAGAGCCTCTTACCTTAAATGCGAGCAAAACCGATCCCAAAATTGAAAGAAAATCTTGAATCCTTCGATTCACAACTCCTACAACCAAACTACGATATTTAAACGATACTCTACTATTAAAACAACCATTCACACAATCAAAGCTCGAACCTTTATCAAGAACGATCAAGATTACGATTTTAGGGCTAAAACGAAAACTTACTGTTTAGAAACCGAAGAGTACGGAAACGGTCGTCTTCTCCCAGTGATCGATTTCTTCTACTACCACCTGCTCAAAATCCTGACGAATTAGCAGCACGATTGAAGATTCCCTTCCTCAGTTCCCACCAATTCTGCGTCTGTTTTTCTTCTGTGAAGCGCCGTTCCTCTTTTTTTTTTTTTTTTCTCAAAGATGCGTCTGTAGCTATGAGGGAAATATTGAGATTATTTTCCTTAAATAGCCATCAATTAAATCTTTTAATTAAATGACTAAATCCCTTTATTTCTTATCATAAATTTCCAAAACATTTAATTAATCCCTTTTTAAGCAAACTAATTGGTTAAATAATAATTAGGTCATAGTAAATACATCCAATTACTATTTTACCCTTTTCTGGAAATTCGGGATGTTACACTCCTCCTCTTATCTTATATGAGTTCGGTCCTAGATTTTCTACATGGTGTTATAAGTTTTCTTCACCTTCAATGTTTGTATTGATCGAGAGGACCTTACATTAATTTATGTAATGGAGCTGCCGTGAGGCATTTAAAGGATGAAGTTGCATTTGCCGAGGATATTGGCATCAAATCACGATGGAAAGAACATGCTGGTTTATGATCATCCATCATTAACCCGATAAACTGGGGTGAAATCTTTTTGCGTCACTTTTTTAGGTCTACTTCTGGATCTTTATCATTTTGATGTGATCGAAGATGAGACGTTTTGGCTTGAATTCAATTTATCCCACATTGTTTCCGTGACAGATTTTATTAGATTTTTATTACTATTATTTATTATTAGGTTTTTTTTCATATCTTTTTTAATTATATTAGTTATTTTGTCCCACGTTGGCTAGGAGTTATTAGTAGTACTCTTTGTAATTAGACAAATTTTGATAAAATAAATATATTTTACGAAAATTAGGTTTTAATCCACTTTCTCCCATGTATATAAATTTTAATCCACACTCATTTTTTTAGTTGCAATAAGGATAAAATAATTTTACTCGGATTAAAATACCCCTAATATCTGCCATACTCTAGTCATCTCAGCCCCTCATTCCTCCTTCGTCTATTCTTCTCTATCGTCGGTGACGATGCTGGATTTCGTCTATGAATAAATCCGGGCCGTTTAATCTAGGGGTAATTGAACGAGGGATGTTTTTTGATGATTTTTAGACTGAGTTTGAGCTATTTTCCCAAGTTGCCTACGTATCCTGTTATGTTTCAGGAATCAAGTCTTTCGTAGTTCCTTAGGGTTGTTTATATAGGGGATGATTTATCCTTTTCCTTCTTCTACAAGGATTTGTATTATTATTATTAATATTATTATTTCCCTAAGGATATACACGCATAAATCCCTATAATTTAGGGATAATTATGGACATATTTAAATGTCAGGATCAGAGTCTTTATGACCTAGGATTCTTCCCTTATTTATCTTTAGTTATCCCGCGTATGGAATAACGGAGGCACGGGTCCGGCGTCCTGCGTTCGGCCCCCAAGGCCACTATGGCCGAACCGGGCACCTCCTCTTCGCCAAGCCTTAACCGACTGCGGTGGTTGGAGGAGGAGTTTGTGCCGATCTCCCACCTAGGGTAAGGGACACCGCCCTTAGGTATGTTTACGGGCTCCTGGCCCTTAATGCCTTACATTTAGAGGCTAGTCATCTATTATACGACTTAAGAGGATGACACGTGGCGTAGTTCGGGTCGGGCATCATCATAAGCCCCCAAGATCTGGCTGAACACTCATTGTGAGGTCGGATCTGTTAGAGGTGTTGGTCGGCCCCTGTCATCTAGACTTGTATAATTTTACAATGGTCTTCTCTGCCAAGTGGCATAGTTACTTTTATGATGCTGTCATTCGTGCCCACGTCTTTCGAGGTGGAACGGTTTTTGAGAACGCTGCCACAGCCCCTTGTTTAGTGCCTTCTCCGGCTACGCTTCGCTTCAATGGCCCTCGCCGAGCCGCCCCAGGGTCAATGCTTCGTGGAGAATCCTACTCTTGCGAGTACGGCGAACTCGACCACTTAATGCTTCTTAAGTTTTTGAACTTGCATTTCGTTTATGCTTCGTTTTGATCTAATCTTTCTTCTAGTTGGTCATATTTGCACCATTTTAGCGGTTCGGCCGGACTTGTCGATCTCGTGTGTTGAATTGCCTAACGCCGGTGGCGATCTATTAAATAGGTCATCATTACTTTACGGGATACGAGGCGTTTTTCACTTTTTCCCATATCGACATCGTTTACACGTACGGAGGAGGGTTATAACCCGTCTTTTCAAACTAGGCTCCCCATCTTCTCTTCATTTGCTATTAAACCGAAGATCTTCATTATCTCAAGAGTTTGCAATCCAAGTAAGCATATTTCCTCTCGTTTTTTCTGATTTCTTCTTTTTTGCTTATGTTTTTCCCAGTTAATGAGGGCAATCACTTGCATCTAGCAGGTTCAATTGAGAGAGAGTTTGAGTCTTGCTCGAACACCGAAGCCGAAATTATTCAACCGGGGGTCTAATAGACATCCCTTGCCCTCAACATAATCTCTGCTCGTAGAAATTCGGAGCGATTCGTTATCGACCCACAACCCGCTAACTCGTCTAGGCCTTTTTCTTCTTTTTCGGTGGCCGACTTTGCTTTGATGTATTTGAGCATGCGTTTGAGGAAGAGAAGGTTGTGCACGAGCACAACGAACGATTCGAACCCGGAGGCTCCCGGGGTGGTCCCGAATCGGAGCTGCCGCTGGGCTAATCAATCCCGAAGATCTTCCTACGAGGGTCTTCAACAAGAGGTTTGGTTGACCCCACACCACCTACTGATCAGCTAGATGATAGCCTGATCATCCTGGGCGGTTCTGATTATGGGTGAGCTCCTAGTGCGCTCCCGATCTGGACGCAAGAGAGGCAAGGCTGATCGAGGAGATCAGGATGCTTCTGAGGGGGATCTGTTCCCCAAGGTGACTTTCTGTTCAAACTGCCAGACAAGGATCTGGCCTCAATGGTATAGCATTTTATACTTTCGTACTTGCTTTTTTTTTTTTTTTTTGCCTTTATCATACTGACCCCTGTATGCCTTTGTCGTCGTCAGAGCTGGGAAAGAGATTCTGAACAGGCTGGACAGTTTCTCCACTCAAAAGGTTTCCTTGGAACGGCGGATCGCTGACCTTTCTGCCGGTCGTAAAAGATACAAGGACGAGTCTCTGTCCAAGGATGCCCAGATCGATGATCTAGAGAAGATTATGCAAGCTTAGCAAGCTGAGTTGAAGGAGCTGTGCACTGCTAGCGCTGAATGGGATGAGGCCCTGGCCAATTTCCGCGCTGATCATGATGGACTTGAGGCCGAGATGCCTGCTCATATCGCCTAAGCCATTCATGAATACAAGAGCTCTGTCCATTTCACTAGGGCCTTGAAGGTTTTACTTGGCTCCATCTTAAGCTAAGGGTATACCCTTGGCGTGAATCAGGCTAAAGAGCAACGCCCTCGGCCGATCATTGAGAATCTTCAACATGGGAGGCTTTGCAAGCCAGGATGTAGTCAAATCTATGAGGCTAGGCTTAAGGAGTTTCAAGCCGGTGAAGATCGGGCCGCGAAGTATGGTCGCAGACCTGCTGCCCAGCAAGCCGGTGCGTCTTCAACTCGCCCTCCGGTACGCCCTCGGATCAACATCGGCAACGAGATTCTGCTGCCAATTCTTAAGATCAGGCCTTTATTATTTTGTTGAAAAACTTGTTGAAAGACTTTGCAATATTTTCCAACTTTTGTTATTTTTTGTTCTTGACAATTTATGCCTTTTTGGCACTTGTTCTCGTAATATTTTCTTCTTTGGCGTTCACCCTTCATTTGCTATTACTTTGGTTTTTGGTTTTGCCCTTGCTTTTGTTTTAAGCATAGCTTAGGGTCCTTTACCCCCCTGAAGTACGTCCTTTACAAAGCTTTGCTTTTCGAATGATGTACTTCAGTGTATGCGCTGATTTTCTGTCCTGTAGAATTATAGAAAGCGTTGATCGTCTGTCCTGCAGACTTAGGAAGTTTGATTACTTCAACTTTCTAAGTATTATAGAAAGCGTTGATCGTCTGTCCTGCAGACTTAGGAAGTTTGATTACTTCAACTTTCTAAGTATTATAGAAATTGCTAATCGTCTGTCCTGCAGACTTATAGAGTTTGTCCTTTGAAAAACTTTTTCTGAGTCCGACCTGCGGCTCAGTTCTTCTACTGAGTCCGACATGCGGATCAGTTCATTGGGTCTGTCCTGCAGACTTATAGTTTGTCCTTTGCAAACTTTTTCCTGAGACCGACCTGCGGAGCTCAGTTCGTCAGTCCTGCTGACTTATAGAGTTTGTCATTTGCAAACTTTTTTCTGAGACCGACCTGCGGTTCAGTTCTTCTACCGAGTCCGACCTCGCGGATCGGTTCACCGGGTCCGTCTCCCGGACTTATTTTGATTTGCCTTGGCAAATTTCCCGAGACCGACCTCGCGGTTCGGTTTACTCTTGTGTCCGGCCTGCGGATCGGTTCGTTGAGTCCGTCTGCGGACTTATTTTGATTTGCCTTGGCAAATTTCTTCCCCGAGACCGACCTGCGGTTCTTCTTCTACCGAGTCCGGCTCGCGGATCGGTTCATTGGGTCCGTCCTGCGGACTTATTTTGATTTGCCTTGGCAAATTTCACGAGACCGACCTGCGGTTCGGTTCGCTGCGAGTCCGGCCTGCGGATCGGTTCGTTGAGTCCGTCCCGCGTACTTATTTTGATTTGCCTTGGCAAATTTCTTCCTGAGACCGACCTGCAGTTCAGTTCTTCTACTGAGTCCGGCCTGCGGATCAGTTCGTTGGGTCTGTCCTGCAGACTTATTTTGATTTGCCTTGGCAAATTTCTTCCTGAGACCGACCTGCGGTTTAGTTCTTCTACTGAGTCCGGCCTGCGGATCAGTTCATTGGGTCTGTCCTGCAGACTTAGGAAATTTTTGCTGAGTCCGACCTGCGGAACTCGGTTGTCGATCCCGCTCGACTTATGATTTTTTGCCGAGCAGGGCCAGATTTGTCTGACTTCTTGGACTTTATTTGAGCGAGTGGGCCGGTTTGTACCGATTTCCCGTATATTGTTGATCGAGTGTTTGTCCCGCAAACTCAATAAGACCATGCGTAATAGAAAACAAAATAATATTAAATTAATGTACCGTTTGCTTATTTGGCATAGTACGTTGGAGCATGCTAGACGGCTAGCGGACTACATAAGATTTGCTCGGGTGCAAGCTCCGGGTATGATGCCGAACCGAAGTCGGTCTTATAAATGATTCGCTCAAAGGCGAGCTCTGAATATAATGCCGAGCCGAGCTCGGTCTTATAGAAGATCTGCTCAAGAGAGCTCCAAATATGATGCCGAGCCAAGCTCGGTCTTATAAAAGATACGCTCAAGGTGAGCTCCAAATATGATGCCGAGGCGAGCTCGGTCTTATAAAAGATATGCTCAAGGAGCTCCAAATATGATGCCGAGTCGAGCTCGGTCTTATAAAAGATACGCTCAAGGTGAGCTCCAAATATGATGCCGAGTCGAGCTCGGATCTAGGGCAAGACGAGTCCGTAAAGCTCGAATGCCGGTGCTCGATATCTCGAGTCTTTGTGGTGCAATGTGATTGTGATAAAAAACATTACACATATAATAAAGACTTACAAAGTGTATAAGAATTTCAAATAACGATTGTAAGAACCTGGAGAGCTAAAGAGCTCGGCTCGATCCTTGGAGCTCGAGAACTCGCTTCGTGGATAGCTAGGTACGGTAGATAATTCGTTGCTTTCTCGGGCACCACGGCGGTGTCTTTCCGGTGGCAATCAGACCTCGAGAAGGATTCGATTGGCACGAAATTCGGAGGGATCGTTCTTCCCTCACTTTTCTTCGATGTGACCGGTGGAATTATTCTTTCGACGGCTCAATCTCCGAGAATAAGCCGCCGAATTGGCAGCCGCCGTCCCGAATCTGCTGCGTTTTTTGTGCCTGCGGTAACTTCTTTGCCACGATCGAGAAATCAAACGAACTCCGATCGGCCTAAAAATTTTAGGACTTGTTTGTTCCTGATAATCCTTGATTATGACCGGTGGAATTGTTTTTCCAACGGTTCAATTGGCGGCAATAGGCTGCCGACCTGTCTGCTCCGAATTAGGGTTCTGCTGTGATTTTGATACATCAGCAACTTTCCGGCGACGATCGGGCATCTGAACGGACTCCGATCGGCATGAATTTTGGACGGTTTGTTCGTCCCTCCTTATTATTCAATATGAACGGTGGAATTCTTGTTCCAAAGGTTGAAACTCCGGCAATGAGCCGTCGATCTGACTGCGTTTCTGGGGCTGTTGCGTTTTGCTGTTACAGCAGCAACTTTCCGGCAACGATCGGGCATCTAAACGGACTCCGATCGGCACGAAATTCGGAGGATTTGTTCGTCCCTCCTTATTATTCAATCTGAACGGTGGAATTCTTGTTCCAACGGTTGAGACTCCGTCAATAAGCCGTCGATCTGACTGCGTTTCGGGGCCGTTGCGTTTTTCGTTATAGCAGCAACTTTCCGGCGATGATCGGGCATCTAAACAGGCTCCGATCGGCACGAAATTTGGAGGTTTTGTTCATTACTCCTTCTTCTTCAATCTGAACGGTGGAATTTGTATTCCAACGGTTCGACCTCCGGAAATAAGCTCCGGATATGACTGCGTTTTTGGCATGAAATTTTTGCCATTAACTTGATCACGAACAACCTCGATCTACTACCGATAGAAGGCCCTCCTTCTAGCGCCATTTGACGATGCTGGATTTCGTCTATGAATAAATCCGGGCCGTTTAATCTAGGGGTAATTGAACGAGGGATGTTTTTTTGATGATTTTTAGGCGAGCTTGGGTTATTTTCCCAAGTTGCCTACGTATCCTGTTATGTTTCAGGAATCAAGTCTTTCGTAGTTCCTTAGGGTTGTTTATATAGGGGATGATTTATCCTTTTCCTTCTTCTACAAGGATTTGTATTATTATTATTAATATTATTATTTCCCTAAGGATATACACGCATAAATCCCTATAATTTAGGGATAATTATGGACATATTTAAATGTCAGGATCAGAGTCTTTATGACCTAGGATTCTTCCCTTATTTATCTTTAGTTATCCCGCATATGGAATAACAGAGGCACGGGTCTGAGCGTCCTGCGTTCAGCCCCCAAGGCCACTATGGCCGAACTGGGCACCTCCTCTTCGCCAAGCCTTAACCGACCTGCGGTGGTTGGAGGAGGAGTTTGTGCCGATCTCCCACCTAGGGTAAGGGACCTGCCCTTAGGTATGTTTCTGGGCTCCTGGCCCTTAATGCCTTACATTTAGAGGCTAGTCATCTATTATACGACTTAAGAGGATGACACGTGGCGTAGTTCGGGTCGGGCATCATCAGTCGGCTTCCATGGCAGCTGTAATAAGAATCTCCTCAACAAAAGGATCGGTTCGTTGAAGAACCGTCAAATTCAAGAGCTTGGTGCTGTTCTGGTCCAGATTCGGCATCAACTTACCGTTCTGCGACATTTTTAGCTTTCCTATTTACTTGGATCAAATCATCGGAAGGTGGAAAAAAAAGGCTCCCTGAAACTGATAAGCTGCGGTTATTCCATACTAACAATGGCTCAACAAGATGCTCTTCAACTGGGTAACAACTGGTCATCTATAAATTTAGGTTTTTATAAATTTTACTGTTTTTAGAATTGTTCTGCTTTTATGGATTTCATATTATATTATATTGATACTAGCATTATGCAAAGGTTGAGTTTTTTTTTTCAGTTGTTGCTCTTATTTTATTTATTTGTTTATGTGTGAGATTAGAAGATGCTCTTCAATCTGCCATTGAGCTGTTTCTAAAGTCTGTGAGATACCCTAACACCAGTTGGGTTAGCACTAAAACAATGTCGTTTTGTTGCGTTTGATTTTTCTTTTTCTTACGGTTAGTATGATTATTGGCCATGTAGTATAGGCAGATCAGATGCTTTTGTGAACATTGTGTGGCCCTTCTTAAAACCCAACATAGGCTAGGCGGATGGATGCTTCGTGACTGTATGTATAAGGCAAGAGAGGGTGAGTGCCAAAGCGTGAATACGTTTGAACCCCCTGATTTGTGGGCCCAAAAACCACATCGTTTCGATACAAAAGATAATATTTTTCAGATCTCAATGGAGGCATTCAATGCACTATTGCAAACTTAACTTGGCCCCACAGACACCAGTGACATTTCGTATCTAAACTTTATCATTGAGTCGTTGACCAGAAATAGGATAGACCGCAAACAATGCATAAGAAATATTTATTGTGTATTTCTCTGAAATGGAGATTGAATTGGTTTATAAGGTCTTCGATATGATGATTTATATGATCAATACTACGATCTGGATATCAAGGAGCTAGGCTCTGAATTGGCTCCCGAGAGAGATCGTGGTGTTAGATGTAATATCGTCGGATGGATCAAAATCCACCCGATTACGCAGCGGAATAGTATAGATCTAGATCTAGTCAACCAAAATACATAAATAAATAGATCTAAACCTACAAGGGGGTTTAGATTATTTACCTTTTTATGGTGTATAAACGCCAAGAACAATCTTCAATCCAAGCTACTCGATCCAATGAGATGCCACCGTCTTCCGACGTGTATCTCCAAGCAACACCAAGTGGATGGTGTTTCAAGTCGCCGGACCTCCTTGATATGCTACCTTAGAAAAACACGAAGTTTTCCTGAAACTCGAACCCCAAGTAAATAGCCGAAAAATCCAAGCTAATTTACTTCACAAAATGGCGTGTTATGTGATATGTCAAAAGGCTTGGGAGAACTCTCTTTATATAGGAGAGTAATCCTTGTCCTCCAAGGATTTAATAATTAAGAGATAATTATTAGATTAATCCTTATTTCAAATAAAATATAAATACAATATATATCCCAAACAAATTAGGATAAATAATATTATTATCTAATATTCCATTAATTATCAATTAACAAATAAAAGATAAATCACCCATTAAATAATTATCCAAGAAAACTAATTTCTTTCTAACTATTTAATACAAAAATGCGCCCCACCCTATTAAAATAGGTCCACACGCATTTTACACATATTTGGGCCGAGTCCACGAAAAATATCTTTTCCGTGTATTTAATTATCTAGTCCAACTAAACAATTAATCCACATATCAATTAAATAGTCCAATCCAACTATTTAATTATAATTGAGGTGAAACGATGAGAAAACATATGCTATGTTAGGAGCCACGTCGGGGACCATGGACCCATATTCGGTAACTACAATAAATTAAATAAAATTATTCGTCAGACCGAACAATTATATTCAATCTATCAATTCATGGATTACACCACCATAAACCCGACACTGAACTCTGCTGAATATAGATATAAACTTACACTCAACTATGAGTCATAAGGCGTCCACTGATATAATCATTACATACGGATAAATCCTCCATAGACTGTTCACTTCTATTCAGGATATCTCCGTAAACCCTTCTCGAAACATATTATCCTTACTTACCATTAACCCCTAGTGATCAATTAGTTCATAACTAATATAGAATGAACTGGACCCATCGATCAGTTTCTAGGGTTAACAAATAAGGGAATCGTTCGTCTACTTCCCGAGGGAAGCAATGGATTCCATATACGTGATGGCACGGACTACTCACTCATCCCGAGAATAGAGCCAACGAGAAGTGTTGGACCGATATCTTGCGAAGTGATCCTTACTAACACATCAAACTCTACCCTAGTCTAAGCGATCGTCGGTGATCACCTCAGGATTAAGATTAATCCATATATGATCATCTTGTGATTCGATAAGACTTCTCGATTACGGAATTATATCGAGAACTCAAATCAAATCGGTCCAGCCCTATATGATTATCATCATATATAAATGCCCCACTAGGTACTTATTACCGACACTCCGGATAAGACTGTCACACCTAAAGTGTTCTGGGCGCATTATTATCAAATTAATCTTGAGACCCGTACTCAGATTCATAAACGCTACGGACTAAGTTAATTTTAAGTATATCTCACTAACTCAATCCTCTTGTGTATAGCCATACACTGAGTTATGTGATTACATAAACGAAGTACTTAGGGTTTTCAGTAGTGTCTTAATTATAAGCATACATGCATATAATAAGATGAATCATTAATTCTGTCCTAAAACAATTACATAATTGTCTTTCGGGCACTACACCTAAACAATCTCCCACTTGCACGAAAGGCAAGTGGATTAATTGTTTTAGAGCATACCCTTTATATCTATATCTACAATATTCTCCCACTTGCTCAAAACAAGTGAGACATATCCCCAAGAGTCATACCCTCCAAGCGCATCATAGTAATTCATGTTTCCAAGTACGACCGGAGTATGCCGCCGTAGGGTAGGTCAATGACCCGGCGCGTACTTAAAACTGAACACCTTGTGACTTGGTACACTGATCAGGTAGGTTGGCGGCATGAGTCGATCTTTGGGATCGAAACGTCGCCTTTCCATCTAATCCGGTGGTACGATTTCAATATGCTGTTGAGCCAACACTGAGGATGAGATCGACTTAACGAGCTTCCTTAATTCGACATAAAGTCAGAATCAGCGTTTTCACTTATATTCTAGTTTGCACCTGAATATACTAGCATATTATTCCTCATTCTCCCGAAGAGACTTGAGGATTCACTAAACATCCCATTTAGTATTCATCTGCAGGTTTAGATAATCATTCCTGAGAGGTAGGGTAGACTACATCGTTGAATGCTGCATAAATGCAAGAATATCTTAACCAGGTGAATGGATGGTATTGCCAATGATCGATTCTCGTGGATTTGAGTGAATCAAATCCTTTAGAATGAATCCCGATGGCATGTCAGACTTTGACTTCAGATAACACACCCATGTTGTTTCCAACTGTTTCAGTGTTACCATTCATAAACACTAATCTACATACTACTTTACTAATATTGATTCCCAGTCTACGAAAGACTTATCAACATTCTAATCAAGTCCACATATTAAAATATATGACTTTGAAATTACCTAGAGGTTTGCTTTAATCCCCAAAAGATATAAGCTATGGCAGGCATCCTGCCAAAGGTTCTTTCTGAATAAATTAAGATACCGTTAGTCTCGCAAAAAGGTCTTAAGGAATCACCCCTATTTTCTGCTTTGTAACGAATCCGTTATTTGTTCTTAGCTAAAAACCCTTCCGTTCTAAATGAATTCAGATTCCGTTGTTCGGTAAGGAAGTCTTAGGGAATCATCCCTATTTCCCGCTTTCTGACGAAATCAACCAAGATTGAGTGGTAAGAGAGATCACGGTTTGGTTAACTCTCTACCTTTTAGGGAATCACCCTTAAATACTCAGCTTTGCGTTGAAAGTTAAACTTTCCTATTCATTCGACTCTTCTCCGTGTAGTTCCAATTTCTCCCACTGGGCCTGAGATACTCAGGTGGTTCTACAAGAGTTTCAACAGAATTGGAGCATCAAACTCCATTCACAGGGTTATGGCTTTTAAACCAACCTCTATGATCAGGATCCTATAGAGCCCACGAAGGACTATAGGTCATCAATCTACCCTATAGACCGTAAGGTCCTGCAATGGGTAATGGACAAACCATACTCCCAATGCGTTCGGGGTGGATTGATATACTGATCTAGTTTAGTATTTTTTATTAGTGTTATCACCAACTGCCGGTGTTGGATGAGGACTGAACAAATCAGTTAGTAACATCTTGAGTACAAATACTTCAAGATCCAAGGTTGTTATTTATAGACTCTATCAGACCGAGTTTGACAGTATAACCGTCATTCTCTGATTTTACGAGTTTTGTAACCAACCTTTACTCAATGCAGCAAGATATTTCACGACCTGAACGTGTATGCAAAATTTCCAGTTCTACTTTCAAGCACGAAGTGCTAAATGTCTATATTTGCGGAAGTGGGGTGAACCGAATTCACTCCGTATCCACAAATGCGTAGGTATCTTCTAGGTAGACTTCTCGGTTTTTCATTACAACGTAAACCGTTATTTTGCAACCAATATCTTAAATGAGTTAAGCAGTGTATCGTAGTACATCAATAACTATATAAGGCAAATTTATGGTGTATCCCTTAGTGAAAGTATTCCACTGGGAGGCAGGCCGAGCATCAGTCCCGAAGACTACGCAATAGCCAATTTCTGAGTATGGAATACTCTATCTCTGGTGAAATCAGAGATTCCTCCAAATATTTTGGATAAACTTACCGGAGTTTCGAGTAGTTATCAGACAATATGTCACCACTCAGAAGCTCCCACTAGCTTGTATCTTTCATATGACCCCGAAGGTCGATATGAACAGGCTACGTAACTTCTTTAAATCTATTACCATTTCCCGATTGAAAGGAAACTTAGGCATTGTTCCTTTGAGACATGGTTCCTTTGACTGGGACATAGGAATCACCCTAAGCCAGTTTTTAGATCTTGTCTTTAGGGAATATGCACTAATTAATAGTGTATAAAGAAGCGTTTATCTAAATACGGAAACCATTTGCGTTTATATTGTTTAAGATGTGTTACATATACATATTCAACATTTCTTAGTGGTTCTGACTTTATCAAACAAAAGTCCGAGTCTTGGGTTCGTGCTACGAATGTTATATTTATCGTCAATAAGACAAACAAATTATCCTATTGAAAATGAATACGTTCGTTCCAACGAATCCGAAAACAGAAAATGAATTTTCTGTGATACTCAAGAATTGAATCCGAGATTCATTTCCTTATATCAATCCCACTAATCTATCTGAAATAACTGCCCGTTGTCTATTTTATTTATCGTTTAATGCAAAGATACTTAGTTCTTCCAAAGAACTTTAGCTTTCGAGAAAATTGCTAAGGATGCATTGGTCAGTGATTCAAAATCACATTCCTTATCCTCTAATTTCCAATTTATTAATTTTCCGGTTTAGCCTTAAAACTTAGTTTAGATGACTAACATGTATAAACATTCTTTCCCATTCTCGACTTTCCTTAAATGGAAACAGTCTTGAACTAGCAGTTCGTTTGAGTAGACACTACTCTTGAACTGTGGGACACCTAATGATAGTGTTACTAGCTTGGACTATTCGATTTTTCTAATCGAAAAATCATAAGAGCAAAGCTCTCACTAGTTTATCGGTTCCAAATACCGTCTAACTAGTAACACTTTATTCTTGTTTTTCCAATGAATGGAAAAACTCTTGTGCAGTCCATTACGCATTTCTAATGATTCAGAAAAACAACAAATCATAAGGCTAAGGCTCCCACTAGTTTATCGGTTCCAAATACCGTCTAACTAGCAATGCCTTATGTATATATATGATTTTCCAATTTTTTCAATTTAGAAATTTGTTGTGTAATTACACTTTTAAAATTCACTAAATGAATTATATATATATATATAAAACGAGAGACGACCATACTTAGTTTACAAGATGATTTAGTTTACATAAACTAAGTATGGTCGTCTCTCGTTCAACACGAGTGACACCCGTGACATACCTATACTATGTCACTTAAGTTTTTTTAAAGGCTCAAGAGAAAAATCTCTTCCGAAAAAATGTACTTGTTACTTTCCACATTTTTAATGAAGTCCTATTACTAACAGTTTAGTAGCCTAGAGATTTAGTTGTAAAAAATATGATAGAAAGTTAAATTCAAAAATAAATTTTCCACTACTAGATTTATTTTAGGAATAATAAACTATAAAAAAAGTTTATCCTACCATTCCAAGGATTTAACCTCGCACCTCAGTGCCGCCGTAGGGTAGGTCAAAGAGGTGACGGTTAAACTGAGACAATCTCTCTCAATGATTAAGCTTTGAGAATCGAACATCTCATGGGAATCAGACATCCCGGACCTTAATCATCGATTACCTTCCTTTCTCTAGCCTAGATATTTTGAAAATATCCATAAAGAGTGTGACATACTATATCAGATCTCAAAGTACGCCCCGAGTATGCCGCCGTAGGGTCGGTCAGTGACCCGACGAGTGCCCAAAATCCTATCCTTTCGGAGACCAAGCCTTGAATTTTGATAGGGGTGAACACCATCCGTAGGGGGCCGAAATCAAAGCGGCTCGAGGCGTCACCCTTCTCTCACGTGCTTGCATCTATAGTAGAGGCCGTGGGGTTGGCTGTCGCCTTCCCCGCTCCCACTCAATAATTTGAAAAAGTGGTGGGTTTACTAATTACGGTTTCAGCCTTGACAATAAGAAATAATAAATCAAAGTACTCCGAACATGGTCGGTTAAGTAGGCAAGCCTACGCCGTCTTATTCGTTGGAACATATGTGACAGTTCAGGCCAATCCGGCAAGAGAAGCCCCGTTTAGCCCGAAAGCTTATCGGCTATGCTAAGTCTTGTCGAACTATTGTAACGTACATCACACGTGGAGGGGAGTCGATTGAGCCGAAGCTCGGTTGAACTCGCCCAACCATGGTTAGACCATTTCCGAACCCATGTACTAAGATTTTCCGATTTCTAAATTGTCAACCAAAGCGCAATCTCGTTTCTGTTTAAGGTGGGTTCACCGAAAACTCAACGATTTATCTAAGTGGGATTCACCGAGAATCCATCACTAAAATCGTAACGATTGACAAAACCCGGTTCCTCGGTTTTTATAATTAGTTACTTATTTATTAACTATCACATATTAATTAAATAAGCCTTTAAACTAATTATACGAGTTATACATGCCTAATTTATTCGAAATAAACTAGCTACATGTATGCATTGGAGTGGAACCATGATATGATGCATGTCATAGTAATTTCCGGTTATATCATACAATTTTCGATCATACACGAAAAATAACGGAAAAATAAACACCAAGATGGATCGTTGATACCCCCGACTAACCTATTTTCTAAGGAAAAGTAAAAACTAAATCTATGTCTTCAAGCCTTGATCTTCGAATCTTGAGCTCGAACTTTGATTCACCGGAACTCTAACATTCGATCTTGACACGAACCACGAACGACGAGGAGAGGAGGCCGTAATATACCAATATATTAAAAAATATATCTATATTATCAAATTGTTTTATATATAAAAAAAACTTTTATTATTTTTTTTTATTAATAAGACAGCATCGGCAAAAATAAAATTTTATTTTATTTTATTTTATTTATTTATTTTATTTATTTTTTCATTCATCCACGGCAGAAAACCTTTTTTTTTTTTTTTTAATACTTAAAGGCCATAAGGCCGAAAAGAAAAGAAAAAAAATTAAACCTAACCCTAGCATGCAATTGCCGCATGCAAACAACGTAATATTACAAACCAAAGAAAAACATGCTGCCGCATTACTCCAAAAAAAATTGCCGAGACCAAAAAAAAAAAAAAAAAACAATTTCGGCTCCTTCCGTTTTATCTTATTAATGATCTTCAACACCATGATCTTCGTCGTCTTGAACCCGGATCAAAATTAAAAACCAAAAGGTACTACCTTTTACAATTTTTCGAATCAATATAAAATAAATTACATATCCTATGCTCAATTGATGCTAATCAAAAGA
Organism: Gentiana straminea; assembly: GCA_036785695.1. Lineage (NCBI taxonomy): Eukaryota > Viridiplantae > Streptophyta > Magnoliopsida > Gentianales > Gentianaceae > Gentiana > Gentiana straminea. Next base: position 8,915,566 of record JAVUPR010000497.1, on the reverse strand, counting down.
GCTACAAAATAGATCTACGGGTAAGCAGTACCAACCCCAATCCATCTCTTCAACCACAACAATCACAAAGGCATACATACTTGATATTTTCGATTCATAAAAAAAAAAAAAATAAAGCAATCTACACATGCTATTCCATTCCTTAGATCTAAAATTTACATACTTTGATTGATAGATCAAATGCTCTGATACCACTTGTTAGATGTAATATCGTCGGATGGATCAAGATCCACCCGATTACACAGCGGAATAGTATAGATCTAGATCTAGTCAACCAAAATACATAAATAAATAGATCTAAACCTACAAGGGGTTTAGATTGTTTACTTTATTATGGTGTATAAACGCCAAGAACAATCTTCAATCCAAGCTACTCGATCCAATGAGATGCCACCGTCTTCCGACGTGTATCTCCAAGCAACACCAAGTGGATGGTGTTTCAAGTCGCCGGACCTCCTTGATATGCTACCTTAGAAAAAACACGAAGTTTTCCTAAAACTCGAACCCCAAGTAAATAGCCGAAAAATCCAAGCTAATTTACTTCACAAAATGGCGTGTTATGTGATATGTCAAAAGGCTTGGGAGAACTCTCTTTATATAGGAGAGTAATCCTTGTCTTCCAAGGATTTAATAATTAAGAGATAATTATTAGATTAATCCTTATTCCAAATAAAAGATAAATACAATATATATCCCAAACAAATTAGGATAAATAATATTATTATCTAATATTCCATGAATTATCAATTAACAAATAAAAGATAAATCACCCATTAAATAATTATCCAAGAAAACTAATTTCTTTCTAACTATTTAATACAAAAATGCGCCCCACCCTATTAAAATAGGTCCACAGGCATTTTACACATATTTGGGCCGAGTCCACGAAAAATATTTTTTCCGTGTATTTAATTATCTAGTCCAACTAAATAATTAATCAACATATCAATTAAATAGTCCAATCCAACTATTTAATTATAATTGAGGTGAAACAACGAGAAAACATATGCTATGTTAGGAGCCACGTCGGGGACCATGGACCCATATTCAGTAGCTACAATAAATTAAATAAAATTATTCGTCAGACCGAACAATTATATTCAATCTATTAATTCCGGGATTACACCACCATAAACCCGAAACCGAACTCTGCTGAATATAGATATAAACTTACACTCAACTATGAGTCATAAGGCGTCCACTGATATAATCATTACATACGGATAAATCCTCCATAGACTGTTCACTTCGATTCGGGATATCTCCGTAAACCCTTCTCGAAACATATTATCCTTACTTACCATTAACCCCCTGGTGATCAATTAGTTCATAACTAATATAGAATGAACTGGGCCCATCGATCAGTTTCTAGGGTTAACAAATAAGGGAACTCGTACGTCTACTTCCCGAGGGAAGGAATGGATTCCATATCGTGATGGCACAGACTACTCACTCATCCCAGAATAGAGCCAACGAAAAGTGTTGGACCACATACTGCGAAGTGATCCTTACTAACACATCAAACTCTACCCTAGTCTAAGCAGTCGTCGGTGATCACCTCAGGATTAAGATTAATCCATATATGATCATCTTGTGATTCGATAAGACTTCTCGATTACGGAATTATATCGAGAACTCAAATCAAATCGGTCCAGCCCTATATGATTATCATCATATATAAATGCCCCACTAGGTACCCTATTACGGACAGTCCGGATAAGACTGTCACACCTAAAGTGTTCTGGGCGCATTATTAGCAAATTAATCTTGAGACCCGTACTCAGATTAAGAAACGCTACGGACTAAGTTAATTTTAAGTACATCTCATTAACTTAATCCTCTTGTGTATAGCCGTACACTGAGTTATGTGATTACATAAACGAGGTACTTAGGTTTTTCAGTAGTGTCTTAATTATAAGCATACATGCATATAATAAGATGAATCATTAATTCTGTCCTAAAACAATTACATAATTGTTTTTCGGGCACTACACCTAACACGTGGATGCTAAGAACCTGCGGCTTAAGCGCGCCATGGATCTGTCAATGAAGCACCGGCATCTCTCTGAAGATCCCCAGGTAATATATGAGGAAATGACAAAATTAGCCTGGTAAAATATTGCTGTCTAATTGATGCAGGTTTATATATAGAGAGAATGAGCTCGTGTTCATTTCCCTGGCTCTTAGCGCATAATTAGTTACAAAGAATAGAGGGTGAGTAGATATGGCTTAGTGAAGGATGATGGGTTAAAGGGTGATATATGTACTTCAAATTGTTGAGAAAAAGTTGGTGAAGAGTGTATTTCATAATGGCTTTTAGCTGAGAAAAGCAGATTATGTAATTTGCTAAGTGGCCTGCTTTCATAGTTGACACAAGCAGCTCATGATTTATTGCATTTGGACTGTCTTTGGTGTGTTCATAACTTTGATTGAGACCAAGAAGTTGATATTAGTTTTGGTTGTTTCCGGTGTCATATTGGTTAATGGCTCATTCATCATGGTTATTCTTGAAGGTCATTTATGATTTTGATTGATCTTTGTGACGCAAGCAGAGATTAAATTGTTCGAATTTTCACTGTGAGAACAAAGTCTAAAAACTGGCACTTTCAGAACAAAGTCGGGTTTCTACGGGGGCTGTTGCAAGTGGAAATGGCAATTCAGAGTCTGCTATGGGTACAATTTGACTAATTCAAAGGTAAATAACACTTCTAATATTTCTGTTTTGGACATTTCAAGTGTTATAAATTCTGAAAATTCACGTATTGAGTCTGGAAATTCACGTATTGAGACCGTTCCTCGGGCAACTGGTTGAGGGGAATCCCAAGGAAGGTATTGAAACTGCCATGGTAGATATTGAAGCTACCATTGTCAACTCTTTTGATAACCATGGAGCTAAAACTAATAGTTTTGTTGAGAACACAAATAATGGTAAGTCTGTTGTGGTTGATAATATTGGTGATCCCACAGTTTAAGGGTTGGTTTAAGGATGCATCTATGATGTTTGAAAGAATATTGATTGTGTTGTTCACTTGGTTCATATTATTAAGCTTTCTAATACACTAGTTTTGGGGGGTGTTACTGTTAATATCACTATGTGTTGTGAGATTTTCAGCCATATATACGCCAATAATAAGGCTGAAAATCAGATTTTGGAGCAGAAAACCAAGTGTTTCAGGGTTGAAAAACTTCAAATACTTTTATTGACTTCATGTTGTTGCCTTCTTCTACTTTGTTCAAATATACAGAAAGATGCAATGTTGCAATGTTTTTCTTTCCAAAAAAGAATCGGTTGTAGTGTGCTGCAAACCCCCTCCCTTACATTGGGAAGCATACAAATGATGATATTTCAGTCATTAATGGATAAGAAATTCAATGTATATTTGTTTTCTGTGGTTATTAGTATTGAAAAGTGTTTTGAGAAGTTGAAGAGGAAAACAGAATTGGTTGTGTTACTGTGATGATAAGGTGTTACCGTGTTACTGTTAGTATCGCTATGTATTCTTCGTAAAAGGTGTTATTGCAGGCATATGGTGTCTTTATTTGGTTTTAATCTTTCCTTGAATTCCACTATTTGTTGTGGTGGGGTTTTGGCCTAGGTGATTGAAGGTTGTTGATTCAAATTGTGAGGCAATGTTGGTGTTTTTTTGCCTTTAGAAAAATGGAGGAGCCTAGATTCTCTATTGATGAGGCCGAGCTGCTGCTATTTAATGCATTTTCTGCTTCATACATCTTTCATAAAGTTTGATGTGGTGCGGGTTTGAAGGATAAAGGTCTATAGATGGTAAAACAGACTGCTTTGGTCTTCAACAACTTGAAGAATTTTTTAGTTCTCCTGATAGGCTTTTTGATTATATCCAATATTATTAGGCTTTTATTCTCTTGATTCCCCGGGAGTTGCATCTCCATAATGCTTTGATAGATTGTTTCATTACGATGTGAAGTATTTTTTGATAGATTGTTGTATTTTTCAATGTTAATGGTGATATTTTGTCTGTTAATAAAACGTGTTACTGTTACTGTGTTAGTGTAAACGTTGCGATAAAATTCGGCTTTCAAATATTACGTCGAAAGGGTGTCAAATGAGGTCTCAAAATGAAGATAAAAAAATATGAACTTTGGTGAAACAATTTTGATGATCGGTGTTCTAAATCAAAAGTTACGGTCGTTTATAAGAAAAACGCTCCGGTTAATGCAAATTTTTTTTGGCTTTCAAAATTTACGTCGGAAGAGAATCGTATTTGGGCTCAAATTAAAGAGCAAAAAAAATATGAATTTTAGTGAAATTTTTTCGATGTTCGGAGTTTTAAATCAAAAGTTACGGTTGTTTGAAAAAAAAAAAAAAAACCAAACCTGAAGCAGATGAAACTGAAGGATATGCGTGCATCCCTTTGAAGGGGTATTTTTGTCCAGCTGAAATTTTTCTGTTCTTTTTGCAATTAAAAAAAGAAGCGTGTCCTATTTATTAATTTTGTAATTAAAAATGGACTTTTCCCTCAATCCCCCTATATTTTATTTGAATCTTTATGCTTTGGTGAGTTTCTCATTTGGTGGATTCCAAACCGGGCTTATCAAGGTTGTGAGTGAACCTTGTGGGTGTCCATATATATCAAGGTTTTTGGTTACATGTTAGCCAAGGGTTGATGTGCTCGTCTTATTGGTGCCTGCAATCAAGTTCTCGGGTATTTTCGGATCTGATTCGTTTACGGATCAATACCGGTTGATATCCTTGATACCAACTGATGGGTAAGCAATTGCTTCATATGAGGCCAAGAATTGACCTTTTCCTTTCCTTTTAACACTCGGCTGTTTTGCAGTTGTCTCCACCAAGCGTAAGCCCCCCTTTCAATTTGTATGAAACAGGCTTGCACCTTATATTTTCAGGACTTGGGTGGAGGGCGGTTCTGTTCTCCCACCGAATGTTGCCACTCGATGACGTCAGCTTCATCATCCCTAGACGGCTAGGGATTTTCTAATAAATACTACATGAACTTACACAACGATATACTAAAAACTGGAAAGAAGAAAAAAAAACATAAAATATAAATAAACAAGAAGTGTTAGAGCAAGTTGATAGTTATGACTCGATTCGATTACATTAGTTCGTTGTAGTTTTCTTACTTGCTAAGTTGTATATTGCTATATATATTGCACCATTCTTGTACTCAGTATCATCAATCAAATCAATAAAAATATTCAATCATTACACTCTTGATATGGTATCAGAGCCATAGGCTGAAGCCACCCTCATATCCGATCCTCCTCATTCTTCCTCTCGATCTTGTCATCCTCCCTTGATCAAAACAAATTCTTTCTGCTCCTACGTTCTCACAGTAAAAAAAACAAAAAAAAACCAAAGTCTCCTGCTTCTCTTCCCCCTTCATCATTTCCACTTCTGCGTTAATCATCTATCAAAAAAAAACTCCTCCTTCGACATGGCTATTGATAACTCCTCCCTCACCGCCACCTCCCTTATCGGTTCTTCCTCCTCACCGTATCCCTCCTTCAATGCCTCGAATTCAGTCAATATTATCAAACTCAAATGAACAAATTATCAAATTTGGTTGGCCCAGATTGTTCCATACCTAAAAGGCCAGGACGTTTACGGCTTCATTGACGGCATCATACCGTCTCCTTCACAACAAATTGAAGGCAAAACGAATCCGGATTACGCCAAATAGGTTAAACAAGACAACCTAATTCTAAGTGCGATCACCTTCTCGCTTTCTGAAGATGTTTTGATTCACGTCTACCATGCTCGTACCTCTGCCGCCATTTGGAAAGCCATAGAACGTTGTTTTGCTTCACAATCTTGAGCCAAAGTTGTTCACCTTCGCTCTCAGTTAGCCACTCGAAAAGATAATTCTACCGTCACCGAATATTTTATGACAATTAAGCGGCTCAATGATGATCTCGTTCTTGCCGGCCAACCACTTTCCGATGATGATGTTATTAATTATATTCTTGCTGGTTTGGGATCAGATTACGATGCCCTCGTTGCTATGACATCCACTCGTTCTGATCTCACTGTTGAAGAGCTTTTCCCAATGCTGTTAACAATGGAAGCCCGTATCTCCCATAATATTGTTGCTCCTGCCATCGCTTCTCCGCTGCCAGCCCCATCTTCTGCTCCTTCCAGCAATTATGCAGCTCGACCAAATAACCATAATCACCATAACCGTGGACGTGGAAATCATAATCATCAAAATAATAATTATCGTGGTCGAGCCAGAGGTCGTAATCAGGGCTCTAGACCGCCCTATACTCAGCAACAACACCAATTCCATCACCCTCAACACTTTAATCAACAGTCCCCACCATCCCTGCAATGCCAACTATGCAATCGTCTTGGTTACACCGTTCATACGCGTTGGTACATGTTCGATTCAAATTTTAACCCCTCTCCTCCTCCGCGTCCTCCTTTCTCTAATTTTGCAGGTACTTCGTTATTCATCCTCCTGGCTTCCTAACACCGGTGCTAGTCATCACATGACGCCCAATCCTCACAACTTCAGCTCTCCACCCGCCCCCTACAATGGTGATGAACGAATTCGTGCCAGTAATGGTAATGGTATGGCTATCTCTCACGTTGGCTCTATTTCCTTTCCTACACGCTCATCTACATATATTCTTCTTGCTCCTGCCCTCCGTCAAAATTTACTTTCCGTACAACATTTTGCTCGAGACAATAATGTTTATTTTGAATTTCACTCATCTTATTTCCTTGTGAGGGATTACTCGGGCCAGGTCCATCTCAGAGGCTATGTTAAAGACGGCCTCTACCACTTCACCAATCAGCTTTCTTTCTCCACCGGTCCCTCCTGCTTTGCTACTCACACTTCTGCCCCCTCCTGGCATCGTCGTCTAAGCCACTGCTCTCAGCGTATTACCAACCTTGTGCTTCGTCAGTTAAATATCCCATCTCCCCGTAATTCCTCCCCTTCAGTCTGTTCTGATTGTCAACTCGCTAAAAGTCATCTTTTACCTTTATCTACCTCGTCCAAACCTTTAGATTTACTATATTCGGATGTTTGGAGGCCTTGTGCCGGGACTTCAATTTATGGCTCCAGATACTATGTTTGTTTTGTTGATGATTGCACAAAATTTATTTGGATTTATCCTCATGTTATGAAATCTGATGTTGAAAATATTTTATATAAATTTCAAGCGCTTGTTGAACGATTATTTGATGCAAAAATTAAGGCGATTCAAACTGATCGTGGCACTGAATACAACAAGTTAAAAAATTATTTTTCTCGTATTGGCATCTCTCATCAGGTTCCGTGTGCTCATACTCATAGCAAATTGGTGTTGTCGAACGTCGACATCGCCACATTGTTGAATCAAGATTGGCCTTACTTGCTCACTCTCATTTACCTCTCAAATATTGGGAGGACGATTTTACTACTACCATTGTCTTTCTCATAAATCGCATGCCGTCACAGGTATTACACTATAAGTGCCCTTAAGAGCTTGTTTATCATTGCCGACCTGACTATGGTTTTCTAAAATTTTTTGGTTGTGTATGTTGGCCTTGCGCCCGTACAATAATACTAAAACAGCTCTCCGGTCTAAAACTTGCATTTTTCTTGGTTATAATGATGAACATGGTAGCTATAAATGTTTAGATCTCTCTTCAGGACGGATATTTGTTTCTCGTCATGTCGTCTTTGACGAAAATAATTTTCATTATGCCTCCCTAGCCTCCCAGCCATCTTATACTCCTGACAGTGTCCTTCTCCCACCCCTTTCACCACCTGAATCGAGCCCGGCCTCATCCACTACATCCCCCAGCTCGTCCAGCCCACTCGATGCTCCCCTCTCTCCCTTGCCCAGCCCGGCTCCCTCTTCCTCACATGACCCAAGTCCAGCCCGTTCTCCTCTTATCAGTCCACCTGTAAATCGGCCTGCCCGAGCCGAGCCTGCTCCCCCGGCCCACCGAATGACTACGCGTTCCCGCACCCACTCCCTCAAACCCAAAACGCTACCTACTGATTTTGTGTCCTCACCGCCCCCGCATGCCCACACCAATGCCGCCTCTCCTCTAGCCCTTGAACCAAATAATTACACCGAAGCCTCCCGTTTTCCCGAATGGCGTCTTGCTATGCGTGATGAGTTCACCGCTCTTATTAATAATCAAACTTGGACACTCGTTCCCCCTCCTCCCTCCACCAACGTCATTGGGTGCAAATGGGTCTATCGGATTAAGCGTAATTCTCAGGGCCACATCGAGCACTACAAAACCCGTCTTGTCGCAAAAGGTTTTCATCAGACTTCGAGTGTCGATTTCCATGAAACAATTAGTCCTGTGGTTAAACCTGTTACTATACGCACTGTTTTATCTCTTGCCTTGCAGTTTCACTGGCCTATTCGGCAACTTGACATACAAAGTGCCTTTTTACATGGTTATTTGGATGACATTGTTTACATGCAGCAGCCTCCCAGTTATGCTCACCCTGCATTCCCACATCATGTCTGCAAGCTCAATCGCAGTTTATATGGGCTTAAGGAAGCCCCTTCGGGCCTGGTTTTCTCGGCTTACCCAGTTGTTGGTCACTCTTGGTTTTCGTCCCTGCTCGGATGACTCCTCTCTCTACATTTATCATCAGAATGGTATATATATTCTCATGCTCATCTATGTGGACGACATTATTATTACCGGTTCAACTCCACAAGCGCTTTATTGGCTTCTTTTTTCCCTATATGCTACCTTCCCAGTCAAGGATTTGGGTGATCTCTCTTATTTTCTGGGTGTTGAAGTGGCTCGCACTCCAGATGGGCTCCATCTCTCTCAGACTAAGTACACAGCCGATTTATTAGCCAAATCCGGCATGCAGGATTCCAAGCCCTGTGCCACTCCCATGGACGCATCTCCCCCGCTTTCTCGCTCTCAGGGCCAACCCTTCGACAATCTTCAACCGTATCGTATGATTGTTGGTGGGCTCCAATACTTGGCTTATACACGGCCCGATATAGCCTTTGCTCTCCACAAGGTAAGCAAGTACATGCATACTCCTACGGTTGACCACTGGCAGGCCGTCAAGCACATTTTGCGCTATCTTAAGGGCACTTCCGCTGATGGACTCTTTTTATCTTGTCGCCCGGGAACTCAACTTCATGCATTTTCTGACTCAGACTGGGCCTCTGACCCTGATGATCGCCGCTCGGTTGGGGGTTACTGTATCTTTCTCGGCTCTAATCTTATCAGCTGGTCCTGCAAGCAACAACTTATTGTTGCCACGAGCAGTACTGAAGCCGAATATAAAGTTGTTTCTACTGCTGCCACTGAGGTTCAATGGCTCCTCTCTCTGCTTCGTGAGCTTCCTACATCTTGTGCTGCTACGCCCATCCTCTGGTGTGATAATGTTGGTGCCACTTACCTTGCTGTCAATCTGGTCTTTCATGCTCGCACCAAACACATTGAAATCGATGTTCATTATGTTCGTGAACTAGTTGCTCGGAAGATTCTTCGAGTTGGCTACATCAGCACCACTGATCAACTTGCGGACATCCTTACCAAGCCTCTTCGCCAACCTCGGTTCCAACACTTGAAGAACTATCTCCATGTTTACTCCGTGCCCATGGGATTTCCGGGGTGTTAGAGCAAGTTCATAGTTATGACTCGATTTGATTACATTAGTTCGTTGTAGTTTTTGTTAGGATTTAGGACCCTCAGGGATCAATGCGGATAACAGATTGCAATAATCAAGATGTAAACGAGAAAGCATAAATCAAACAAGAAACAATAACACAGGATTTAACGTGGTTTCCGGCAAATGCCGACTACTCCACGGGTAGAAAGAGGAGAATATATTATCACTGGAGATTTTCGTTACAGACTCTGTTTCTATTTCTACAGCTTCTGCAAATGTTCTAGGTTACAATAGATGTGTATTTATAGCCATAAAAACTAGACCTAGCCGCCATAAAGACATACTAGCAGAATGACTAAAATACCCCAGATGTGGACCCCAGCTCCAGCTTTGTTATCCACCAGACGAAACTCAGCCCAAAAACTGACTTTCTCAGAAAACTCTCTTGTAATCAACAAACACATATGTAGAACTCAGCAAAACTCAGTTTCCACCAAAACTCAGTTTCCACCAAAACCACTTTCTCCAAAAACTCAGTTTCTCTAAAACTCAGTTTCTCCAAAACTCAGCTTTTCTCCAAAACTCAGCTTTTCCCAAAACTCAGCTTTTCTCCAAAAACTCAGCTTTTCCCAAAACTCAGCTTTTCTCCAAAACTCAGCTTTTCCCAAAACTCAGCTTTATTTCACAAAACTCAGTTTCAGTTTTCAGATTAGTTCTACTAGTTTTAGAGATCAAGTCACAAAACTTAACAAATCTCCACCTTGACTTGAACTCTCATTCGACGTCACCAGATTGCATAATTCAGATGTACTTGTACCAGATGCATTCGTCAATGCCACGATGTACTTGTACCAGACTTCTCCATCTTCTTCAGACTTGATTGAGTTGAGAACATATGTGATCAACTTGATCACCAGACAAGATGTGACTACCAGATTCAGATGTAATCACCTCAGTTGAGCACACTCAGCTGAGTTCTTCAGATTCAACTTCAGCCAAACAGATTGTAGATTCAGTTTCAGATTCCGAACTGACCAGATGTGAACACAACTGACTCCAAGTTAGACTTCTCCAGATAAGACTTAACTCCAAATGAGAACTCCAGCTCAGACATGTTCACCAGATGCTTAGCTGACTTCACTCAGCCAAACATATCATATTTGTCTTACTCAACTGACTTTACTCAGTTGAGACTTCTAGACACAGATTCAGAACCAGCGCAAACATGTTCAACAGACTCAGCAGATGCCACTCCACTGACAGATGGACTCAGCTGACTCTTTATTCAGCTTACAAACCAGACTTGAACACTCTACTCTACAAAACTGACTACTCAGCTTGTACTAGATCAGCTGACTTACTCAGCCAATCTCATATTTTGGTTCCACTCAGATACAACTCTTGATTCTTCAGGTTCAGATGCACAACTAAGTGCCAGACTAGCGTTGACTGTTCACAGCTGAGTTCTGCAAAACTCAACTAAGTATGGACCTGAAGCTCCACCTGCTCGTCAACACTCCAGATTCAAATTTAGACCAGATTTGCATCAGAGCCTTTGGAATCATCCTTCTTGAAAGTCTTCTTTCTAGGATTTCCATTCCCTTTGCAACTGCTACTAGCAATTAAACCAGCAGCCTGATTGTCCGTCCCTGTGCTAGCCGAATTATGCCTCAGCTCTCGATTATGGAGAGATGCTCTAACACCCTCCAATGACACTTTATCTCTCCCAACAAGAAAAGGCGCACAAAATTCTCATATGATGCGCGGTGATACCAACAAAATTAGAGCCGCATCCTCATCTTCGATCTTAACACCAATACTCCTTAAATCAAGCGGTATTGAGTTCGGCTTTTCAAGGTGATCTCTGAGAGGCATTCCTTCATGCATCTTTAAATCGAACGTACGTTGCTTCATAAGCAACTTGTTGGTCAACGACTTTGTCATATACAGACTCTCAAGCTTCAGCCACAGCCCTGCTGCTGAATCCTCTTCAGCAACTTCAGTGATAACATCATCAGACAAACACAACAAAATCGTTGAATGTGCCTTCTCCTCCAGATTGGCCATCTCAGCGTTTTCAGCATCCACCGCCTTTGACAATGCAGCCCAAAGCCCCAGTTTCTTCAACAGAGCACGCATCTTGATTTGCCACGGATTGAAATTGTTCCTTCCTGTGAATTTATCAATCTCTACATTTAACCCAGACATCTTGATCTTGCCAAAGAACAGAACTTTTATCACAGAATCCGAGCACCGGCGAAGGTCTTGGTGAAGATAAAATTTTGTTCAAACAGATGATTCCTAAATAGAACCTCAGAATCCCTGATGATAACCTTTCTCTGATACCACTTGTTAGGATTTAGGACCCTCAGGGATCAATGCGGATAACAGATTGCAATAATCAAGATGTAAACGAGAAAGCATAAATCAAACAAGAAACAAAAACACAGGATTTAACGTGGTTTCCGGCAAATGCCGACTACTCCACGGGCAGAAAGAGGAGAATATATTATCACTGGAGATTTTCGTTACGTACTCGTTTCGTTTCTACAATTTGCAAATGTTCTAGGTTACAATAGATGTGTATTTATAGCCATAAAAACTAGACCTAGCCGCCATAAAGACATACTAGCGAGAATGACTAAAATACCCCGAGATGTGGACCCCGGCTCCGAATTTGTTATCCACCGAGACGAAACTCACCCAAAAACGACTTTCTCGGAAAACTCTCTTGTAATCAACAAACACATATGTAGAACTCAAAGAAACTCGGTTTCCACCAAAACTCGGTTTCCACCAAAACTCGGTTTCTCTCGGTTTCTCTAAAACTCAGTTTTCTCCAAAACTCAGCTTTTCTCCAAAACTCGGCTTTTCTCCAAAACTCAGCTTTTCCCAAAACTCAGCTTTTCTCCAAAACTCAGCTTTTCCCAAAACTCAGCTTTATTTCACAAAACTCAGTTTCAGTTTTCAGATTAGTTCTACTAGTTTTAGAGATCAAGTCACAAAACTTAACAGTTTTCTTACTCGCTAAGTTGTATATTGCTATATATATTGCACCATTCTTGTACTCAGTATCATCAATCAAATCAATAAAAATATTCAATCATTACACTCTTGATAAAGTACACTTAATTGACAGATGTGCCATGCACCAAAGCCTCTTTTCGAGTTTGATCATGTCCGCATGTTCAGATCAGACCTTGTTGGATTTACCCTGCATGGATCACTTACTCATTATTACTATCGGTTCTTTGAGGGAGTCATTGAGCATCAAACTCATTAATGATTTTTTTGATCCTTCAATTTATAAAGCAACATGTCTTGATTTGTAAGCACTCTTTCCTTTTAAGGATTGGTGGGTAGTTCCAGCAAAAGTAGTGTTCGATCAAACCTTTTGGTCTGCTGTGTGGAATAGCATCTACTACGTAGTTCTTGTAGTTTTAACTTTTACGTCTTGAGTCTTCTGTCAATATTTTCACAGAATGGAAGGCAACTTTGTGGCCAATGTTAACAGTGAATTTTTTTTAATATGTTCACCCTTAATTATTACATGTAGGTGTCTATTCATAAGAATCATAACTAATTTCGATTTTGAACGTGTTTCTCCATTAAGGAGTTCCTTACATGTCATGGATTTGTCGACTGAATGTGGCTACATTTTCAGGCGGGTTGGAAGCTTTGGCCATTAATTTGCTCATCTTGTAACCTATGAGGTATATCCCTGTTGAGCAAAGGCTTCTTTGGGTGGCCTGTTTGAAACTCATATGGGTGACCATACTCACTACGTAATTATCCCCTATTCCATCTATTTTTTGACACGTGCTGGTTGTGATGTTTTTGGACTATTCTTAACTTAATCACCTTAAACCTTACTGTAAATTGCAATTAGTGACGAGGATCGGATTAGCTATTGCCACGCGTCGTTCAGAGAATGGCCTCATAATAAATAAAGGGAGAGAGAAGGATAATAAATACAAGGGCCAGGGGCCCCACATCAATTGGTAGAGCAGGCCTAAACCTCAGGTGGGAAGTTTGTCCTGTCCTTCCGAATAGATCACCGCAGGTCGGCTCGGTTTTGACGGAGGTCAGGTGATACAAGTCGGTTCGAGACGACCTGAGGAGCTCAACGCAGGTCGGGTAGAGCTTCCCTTATCCGCTATGTGAACGTATTCCTAAATTATAGAATAAACATGAAAAGAATCTCATGATATTAGGATGGTGATCATGTCATTTAAATATAGTCATAATTATCCCTAAATAAAAGGGATTCACACGTTATAATCTTTAGGGGTTAAGAAATAAACCCTAATACTTGTAGGACAAGAAATAGGCGTGATGCCTCCTATATAATTAATCCCGAAGGAACTATGAAAGACTTGATTTCAATCGCATACATTGGATACGTAGGCAACTTGAGAGAAATAACTCTCATACTCAGTCTAAAATAAACACAAACAACCATCCCCATTGCTCTTCATTCTTGGATCAACTGTCATAGGGGTTAATTTTGCCCGGATTATTGAATAGACGATATCCAAGCATCGTCAATTAGCATTTAGCAAGGGCTTATAGAAACCTTCCTTTAATTTGATACCGGGAGATTGATACTTTGTGTAATTACCGAATACATATGCAATACATGGCTAGAGATATCTTTCTAAATAGCACCACAAGCTTTTGTTTGGTGTTCCCGTTATGTGTGTGTATGTATGTATTGAAACCAGGCAATTTTAATGATCGTAAAATGGATACACTGTGTTTTTTGCAGAGATTACAAGATCATAGAATATGAACAAACAATATGAAACAATACATAAAATCTACTCATCTAGCACCTCTAGAAGGATTAACAAAGCTAATAAGAGGCCTAAAGAGTCTTCAAAAGCTATCAAAGGCTTCAAAAATCTGCAAAAGGAACACCAATCCAAGGCCAAAGAAATATGGAGCAACACCAGAATATAAGTCAAGGAGGTAAGGGTGGGAAACAACTTGATTTGCAGTCTTCATTACAATGAAGAGTGTTTCCCAATGAAGAGTTATGATATCTCTCCACCTCCAATCTCAGTATATATTGCCCACAACAAGAATCAAAACCACCACAGCCTTGACAGGCAAAGAAAACAGAAAGGTGAACTGATTACAGGGATTATGGTACCCACGTATCTAATCTATTAGAAAACAAGAAAAAGAAACAACTTGAATCCATGACTCTTTGTCTTTCAAGCGGGCCATGTTGGTAATTTAAGTGTTACCATGTTCATTTATTGTAATCGGGGTTTGGTACAAAGATGGGTGAACTCGGATTGCTATAATGTGAGTTTGGAGGTACGGAGTGTACGCTCATATAAGTATTTACGAGTTTACGGATTTAAATGATCAAGTTTATTTCGGGAAAATCACTTAAAGGACTGAAAATCCACTTAAAGGACCAAAAATCAGTGTTTGGGAAAAACAGGTGACAGGCGGCCGCCTGTCACCACAGGCGCCCGCCTGTGAGAATTTTTTACACTGGAAATTGAACAGAGAGTTTTGGTCGGTTTTGGCTTTCACAGGCTGGCCACAGGCGCCCGCCTGCGAAATTCGAAGAGGTGTGTTTTTTCGGTCTTTCAAGCTTGTTTTATGTATGTAACTTGTTTCCAAAGGTTGCATACATAAAAAAGGTCGGTTTTCACTAATATATATGATCATTTGAAGTGCTTTAATAATTAATTTATATAAGAAATATAGCACATTCATCTTTGAGAGTTCAAACACTTTGTGTACTATCTTCAAGAGCATTCTTCATCTTTTGTGCCTAAAGATCGAAGGGAAAAACGTAGTCTTATCTCACAAAAGTATTTGTGTTACCCTAGGCATAAGATTCGGGGCAAATAACTTTTGTAGGAAAGTGTTTCACGATTCTACGTTCATATCGAGCAAACCAAATCTCTGCGTTTTTGTATTTTCTGCGTTTTCGACATTGTTGTTATTATCCAAACCCCAATCATTCTAACAATCTACAAAAGTTATTCGTTTAACAATGTCAAGTGTCAAGGAGATGACTGCAAATTTTGGGAAGTTGGAAAAGTTCGATGGATTCAATTTTCGAAGATGGCAGAGAAAGATGCATTTTCTGTTGACAACTTTGAAGGTTGTGTATGTGCTTAGTACACCAATGCCGGAAGTGATGGAGGACGGACCTCTGGAAGAGTTGAGAAAAAATAACAAGTGGGAGAATGATGACTACATTTGTAGAGGCCACATTCTAAACGGTATGTCTGATGCTTTGTTCGATATTTACCAAAATGTTGAATCGGCCAAAGAACTTTGGGATTCTTTAGAATCAAAATACATGGATGAAGATGCATCCAGTAAAAAGTTTTTGGTTGGAAACTTCATGAAATATAATATGGTGGATTCACGTTCGGTAATGGAACAGTACAATGAACTTCTTCGCATTTTGGGTCAATTTGCACAGCATAAAATGGAAATGGATGAGTCTATTTCAGTTTCTAGTATAATTGATAAAATGCCACCTTCTTGGAAATGTTTTAAACATTTTCTGAAACATAAGAAAGAAGAATTATCTCTGGTAGAACTTGGTAGTCACTTGCGTATAGAGGAATCTCTAAGGGCGCAAGAGAACGGTAAAACCAAGGGTAAAGAGGTAATGGATTCTACTTCCATAAATATGGTGGAAACCGGTGAAAGTTCTCAAAAGAACCAGAAGAAAAGGAAAGGGCAATCGTCTAAAAACAACGGCAAAGATGCCAACAAGAAACCGAAAGGTGCTTGTTGGGTTTGCGGGAAAGTTGGGCATTTTAAGGCTGATTGTCGATTTGGCAAAAATCAGAAAGGGCCAAACAACAGTTCGGGGCAAGGGTCTAAGGACCAAGGTGCTCCTAAACATCAAGGTCAAAATATTGTTTGTGGATTTAATTCGGATATGAATTATGTACCACTGTTTTCTGAGGCATTTTATGTGCAGGATGATGATGTTGCTTGGTGGATTGACTCGGGTGCGACAAGGCATGTTTGCAAGGATCAACGTTGGTTTAAAGATTATGAACCTGTTAACGATGGATCCATGCTTTTTATGGGAAACGAGTCAAAGGCCGCCATCCGTGGAAGAGGAACTGTTGTCTTACCTTTTAGTTCTGGCAAATTTGTAACTTTAAAACATGTACTATTTGTTCCGGGGATCCGGAAAAACTTAGTTTCAGGAAGTTTGTTATGTAAAGATGGTTTTAAACAAGTCTTTGAGTCTGACAAATACATTTTAAGTAAGTGTGGTGTATTTATAGGATTTGGTTATCTTTGTAATGGTATGTTTATGCTTAACATTCAGCATAATGTTGTGAATAATGTTTGTATGAATCATGATGTTAATGTTTCTGTTTTATGGCATGCTCGGTTAGGACATGTTCATTACAAACGTATGTTATTAATGTCTAAACATGATTTAATTCCATCTTTTGATATGAATGTAAATAAATGTGATACATGTATGTTGAACAAAATTGTTAGACAGCCTTTTCATGGTGTTGAAAGGTCGTCTTCAGTTTTGGATCTTGTCCATAGTGATCTATGTGACTTTTGTGCTACACCGTCTTTTGGCAACAAAAGATATGTAGTGACTTTTATAGATGATTGCACTCGGTTTTGTTATGTGTTTTTACTTCATTCTAAAGATGAGGCAATCGATAAATTCAAAATCTATAAAAGTGAAGTTGAGTTGAAATTAACCTCTAAAATTAAAAAGTTGCGTACCGATCGAGGTGATGAATACTTTGATCCAACCTTTTTCGGGTCATGTGGGATTATACATGAGGTTACGGCGCCTTACACGCCGCAACAAAATGGTATAGCGGAAAGGAAAAACCGTACTCTTAAAGAGATGGTTAATTCCATGCTATCTTACTCGGAGTTTGAGTGAGGGATTTTGGGGAGAAGCCATGTTAACGGCTTATTATTTGCTGAATAGAGTTCCTAATAAAAGGAATCCTATTACCCCATATGAACTTTGGTTCAAGAAGAAGCCAAACTTGAGTTATCTAAGAGTTTGGGGATGTAGAAATTGTTGTAAGGCTCACCATGCCTAAGATTAAAACCTTGGGTGAAAGAGGCATTGATTGTATATTCATTGGATATGCTATGCATTCCAAGGCTTATAGGTTCTATGTTATAGAGCCTATGATTCAGTTGCCGTTCATTCTGTGATTGAATCAAGGGATGCTATCTTTGATGAAAACCGGTTTTCGTCTATACAAAGACCGAAGGATATAACTCCTATTAATGTTGGAGTGGAGAACAATAGTGATATCAGTTCTCAAGATGAGCCTTTGGAGCTTCGTAGAAGCAAAAGGGCTAGGAAAGCAAAATCTTTTGGATCCGACTATCATACTTATTTGGTAGAAGGAACAAGAGATGAAGTAGGATTCCAATATTCATATTGTTATAATATTGATGAGGATCCTAAGACGTTTAAGGAGGCTATGGAGTCTCGAGACGTGTCGTTGTGGAAAGAAGCCGTCAATGATGAGATGGATTCCATAATAGGAAACAACACGTGGATCCTTTCGGATCTTCCACGTGGTTGCAAACCTTTGGGCTGCAAGTGGATCTTTAAAAGAAAGATGAAAGTTGACGGCACTGTCGACAGGTATAAAGCCAGATTGGTAATTCAAGGCTTTAGGCAAAAAGAATGTATTGATTATTTTGATACCTATGCACCAGTTGCAAGAATCTCCACAATAAGATTGTTGATTGCATTGGCAGCAATTAACAATCTGGTAATCCATGAAATGGATGTTAAGACGGCGTTCTTGAATGGAGATTTGGAAGAAGAAATTTATATGAAACAACCGGAAGGTTTTGTTTTGCCTGGAAATGAGCATAAGGTTTGTAAGCTTGTTAAATCATTGTATGGTCTTAAACAAGAACCTAAACAATGGCATCACAAATTTGATGAAGTTATCTTGTCTCGTGGATTTATGATTAATCAATCAGACAAGTGTATATATAGCAAATTTGACAATACCGGTAATGGTGTGATAATTTGCTTATATGTTGATGACATGTTGATCTTTGGAACTAACCAAGATCAAGTTGACCTTTGCAAAGCATTTTTGTCATCAAGCTTTTCTATGAAAGACATGGGGGAGGCGGATGTGATTCTAGGAATCAAGATAAAAAGGAGTGACAAAGGGTTCTCTTTGACACAATCTCATTACATTGAGAAAGTGTTGAAGAAGTTCAATTGTGAAAACTCCACTCCGGCTAATACTCCCATGGATCCTAATGAGAAACTCATGCCTAATACGGGGAATCCAATATCACAACTTGAGTATTCTCGGGTAATAGGATGTTTGATGTATGCTATGACTAGCACACGTCCGGATATAGCTTATGCGGTTGGAAAGCTAAGCAGGTTTACGAGTAATCCGAGTAGTCATCATTGGCGTGCGGTAACTCGTGTACTAAGGTATCTTAAGTTAACCAAGGATTTTGGCTTAACTTATGTTGGACATCCTTCAGTAATAGAAGGATATTCAGATGCTAGTTGGATTTCCAATGTAGAGGATCATTCTTCTACAAGTGGTTGGGTGTTCTTGCTTGGAGGAGGTGCCATCTCTTGGGCTTCCAAAAAGCAAACATGTATTACTAGCTCGACTATGCAGTCGGAATTTGTTGCCTTAGCAGCAGCCGGTAAAGAGGCGGATTGGCTTAGGAATTTGATATATGAAATTCCATTATGGCCTAAACCAATTTCACCCATTTCTATCCATTGTGATAGTGCATCTACCTTGTCTAAAGCATATAGTCAAGTGTATAATGGGAAGTCGCGACACCTGGGCGTTAGACATAGCGCGGTTCGTGAGTTGATCACTCACGGGGTGATTTCGGTTGTGTTTGTGAGATCTCAACATAACTTAGGCGATCACTTAACAAAAGGATTGGCTAGAGACTTGGTACAAAAGTCTCGTTATCGGGATGGGTTTACAACTCATTTGAATCTTGGTGATAGGATACCCAATTCCCTTCTAATACAATGTTAGAGGCGAATTCAATGTGGAAGTCCTATTATCTAGATTTGAGCACATGATATTATCCCGAGGTATGTGCTATTACCTCGTAAGTTAAGGATGAAGGGATTCTTCATAATGAGTCTTTGACAAAGTGCTATTGCGGGTGCACGATTATATAAAGGCTCACCTATATGAGTATGAAGTTTGGCCGCTTCAAGAAAGTTCGAGAGTTGGCTTTCTATATGCTCATGAATGGATATGGACACAAGGCCTGATTAATTAGTGTCAAGAATAAGCTTTTGGAGTTATATTAACTTATGTGTATGTTATCTTCATGTATTCAAAACGTGTAAAGGGGTTCAATGCTTAGACACACCCCAATACTCGAATATTTGAAATGTGTAATATTACTAGGTGATAATTCAATCTTCGTGACATTATCATTGATGCATGAGTTGTTGTGTTTTACTGTTTTCAGCTAAACCAAGGATTACACTTAAATGGGGGAGGATTGTTGGTAATTTAAGTGTTACCATGTTCATTTATTGTAATCGGGGTTTGGTACAAAGATGGGTGAACTCGGATTGCTATAATGTGAGTTTGGAGGTACGGAGTGTACGCTCATATAAGTATTTACGAGTTTACGGATTTAAATGATCAAGTTTATTTCGGGAAAATCACTTAAAGGATCGAAAATCCACTTAAAGGACCAAAAATCGGTGTTTGGGAAAAACAGGTGACGGGCGGCCGCTCGTCACCATAGCGCCCGCCCGTGAGAATTTTTTACACCGGAAATTGAACGAGAGAGTTTTGGTCGGTTTTGGCTTTCACGGTGGCCACGGCGCCCGCCCGTGTGGCCCGAAATTCGAAGAGGTGTGTTTTTTCGGTCTTTCCAACTGTTTTATGTATGTAACTTGTTTCCAAAGGTTGCATACATAAAAAAGGTCGGTTTTCACTAATATATATGATCATTTGAAGTGCTTTAATAATTAATTTATATAAGAAATATAGCACATTCATCTTTGAGAGTTCAAACACTTTGTGTACTATCTTCAAGAGCATTCTTCATCTTTTGTGCCTAAAGATCGAAGGGAAAAACGTAGTCTTATCTCACAAAAGTATTTGTGTTACCCTTGGCATAAGATTCGGGGCAAATAACTTTTGTAGGAAAGTGTTTCACGATTCTACGTTCATATCGAGCAAACCAAATCTATGCGTTTTTGTATTTTCTGCGTTTTCGACATTGTTGTTATTATCCAAACCCCAATCATTCTAACAGGCCACACCTAACTCTGTCACTGCTGTATACTGAATCATCTCGTCCCGGAAAACAAACGGACTTTCTCGTTCTATCCATATGCTTAGCCAATTTACAGACAAACCACGAGAACCTAATCTTGCAGCTGCACACCATCAATACGTCTAGTAAAGCAGGAATATTTTTGCAGATGGAGAATTACGTTTTTGTGCCTTCTGTGATACGGGTTGGGCGCATTGTAAAGACACGAGATGTTCAATCACTAGGTACATTACGTTTTTCTTGGCATATGTTGGTGAACTAAGAAGCAACATATATGCATTGTCAAGGTCTAGTGCAGAACCAAAGTTTTGTCCAATGGTCACCACCCGTTGTGAAATCATATGGATAAAAAACATCCTGATCGATATGGGAATCAAAAACATCGTGATTGGTATGAGACTCAAGCATGATGAGTCGGTCCAACTATTACGCGACAATAATATAACCTTACATATTGCATGTAATCTTGTTTACCATTAAAAACCGAAGCATATATATATTGATTGTCATATTGTGAGAGAAGATAATAAATGGAATGAATCAAACAATACACGTTCTAACACATAAACAGCTAATAGATTTATTCACTATGCCACTAAGCACAAAAGATTTGGAGCACTTCTTAAACAAGTTGAGAGTTATCCGTATAACTTATCTTAAGGGCTGTTGAAAAATAAAAAGATTTGAGAATTATTTTTTTATGGTTGAAAAAATTTGTTTTATATTCAAATTCTATAAAATAATAATACAAGCAATTTCCGCTTCTTTATGCGTTTGTTTCTTTGTGATTTCTCCTCAAGGAGCCATGATTCTCTCAAGTAATAGTCTTAGGTGATCTCTCTTAAATACAAGTGATATAATCACACACTCAAAATATGAAAATGATGTAAC
This sequence comes from Gentiana straminea, assembly GCA_036785695.1. Lineage (NCBI taxonomy): Eukaryota > Viridiplantae > Streptophyta > Magnoliopsida > Gentianales > Gentianaceae > Gentiana > Gentiana straminea. The sequence goes on along the minus strand of JAVUPR010000497.1, from coordinate 8,893,778 downwards.
TGTAGTTTTTTTTCTTTTCAAAACTAATCATTTTATTAATAATGTATAAAAACACTTATACTTGATAAATCAGTAAGGCTACTATTTGAGAAGACCCTTATTCCTCATGAACTCGAGTAATTTACTGATATTTTTTCATTAACAAATAGGAGGATATAGAGACACCACCTCATCCCCGAAATTGGCACAGAAAATAATTTGGGACCACAAGATTGATTTAAAAGAAAACAAAAAGCAAAATCCAATAAACCTGGACCACAAATGCACACTTTCGGTGGATCATGTGTGCAGTTTTTCTGTGTATTTATCATTTTCCTAACAAATAAGCAAAATAGCAAATGCTAAAATGGTAGCGCATTTCATCACATTGAGTGGTCATAAAGTCAGTTTTACAGATGAAGCCGGCCCTGTGAAATTCGGGGCCCAATGCCATTTTGCCGGATAAGGCCCTTTATATTTGAAGAACAATTCATTTTTTGGTAGAGAAACATAAATAAAAATTGTAATAAAAACATTTTATTTCAAATTCGTAGGTACGTCGACACGGCCTAAATGCAAAATACTACTTCAACTCCGTTCTTTTAGCATATTTAGAAGATAAATTATTCATCAATGTAGAACAATCAACTTCATCAACCATATTCTTCTCGACCGATATCATTGCTAGCTCATTCAAACGAACTTGTAACATTGTATTTCGAAGATAGTTCTTTATTAACTTTAACTTCGAAAAACTTCTTTCTCCTGATACAACGGTAATTGGAATAGTCAACAAGATTCTGTAAGCGATTTGTGTGTTTGGAAAACAACTATTTTGACGTTTTAAATAATTCAAGACTTGGACGAGTTCTCCAAATTCAATATAGAAGAATATGTTTAAGAAGTTGCAACTCTCTGTAGAAATCTTTCCCGTTAATATCAGTTTCTCCATTGTGTGTCAAAATATTTGAAAGATTGTCACAAGAACTCTTCAAATTTTTATCATCGAAGCTTATCTTCAAATCAAACAGGAAGCAAAAATTTTGTTCATACAACTGAAATTGCTTGAATCTTTCATCAAGTGAGACATGAGTTTTGTCAACTATATACATGAAGTATTGCACTCTGAAACTCTCTTCAATAGAAAACACGGATTCTTCACTTAAAACATCATCAAGATGCTCTTTTTCTCTGGATTTGCCTTTTTCACGAAAATGGTTCAATTTCCATTTGTTGAGCAAGTTCTCTGGCTGTTTTAAGGGCATCATTTAATCCACGCTCTCTATAGCCACGAAAAAATCAATAAGCCCCATCAATCGATCTACCGCGACAACAATATGCATGCCTTCATTTTATTCAACGAATTTTTATTGAAAGGTTCAACGATTTAAAATGTGTTTATTTTTTTAAAACTAATATATAAGTTTTGGAGAAATTTGGGGGCCATAAGAAACCGGGAGGCCCAGGCCCAGGCCTGCTCAGGGCCACCTCTGACTGCAAGGCTTGTGAGTTGCTCATAGTTGAGCCCTTTCATGGCTGCTTAGCATGTAAAAATTATCTTCACCATCACTGCCTCAACATTTCTCGTTCAATCCTCCACCCATCCCACCTTTTGACTCTGATTTCTGCTCAAACTTACCCTTCTGGTTCGTTTTGCAGCAACGCTTGTGGGAAAACCGGCAATGGGTTCACCTACAGCTGTGCTCACTGTGAATTCAACCTTCATTTGAAGTGTGCTAGGCTGCCAGAGGAATTGAAGCTCATGGATAAACACCCACATGATCTAGAGCTCGAATTCAAGTTTGATATTCATGGCGGCGAGAATGTGATTTTCGCGTGTGATGTGTGCGGTGGTGCTGTAGGTAAGGATCTGTGGAGATATTATTATGGGGATTGTGATTTTGGGGTGCATGTGGGTTGCGTTAAGGAGGTTATAATAGGGGGTTTAGTTGAAGCGGTGGTTGAAGGTAACTGGGACTGCTTTGTTATCTACTCAGCCGCCTGGTGGGGAGGTGGGCGGCCAGGTGGGGCTGGCGCCGGTGGGTGGAGGTGGAGGTGGCCGTGGAATGAATTAACAGCTGAATTCGTATAGAGAGTTCTCAAACGAGATAATCCAGCAACAGTTTGAGATGGCGGGGATACAAAATCAGGTCAACTTATCGGCAGCTGTGGTCAATGCCACCAGATTCCGTTGGTATTATTAGGCTGATGTGCTTCAATTTCTGAAACTTTCTTCATTTCCCTTCTTTTTAAAACCTATTTCTGCTTTCGATTTGTCGACATGTTTGTTTTTGTTTTTATTCATTTGGTCGATTTGGAGTTGACTATGCACTTCTCTATCTCGAACGTAAATATGTTGATCAATGAAATCTTGAAATTGACTATTATTTAGATGTTCCAATAACAAGTGTTACAACCCGGGATAGGATCCTCTCTCATACTTCTGTGTCCAAGTTTCCTCTCTATCCAAAAACGTCGACGTTTTCCTTATTATTATTATTATTATTATTATTATTATTATTATTATTATTACTACTGTATTATTTTCCTCCTCCGACTCTCAGTCCCCATTACTCAGTCCCCACCCTTCCCTCATCCCAAATTTCTTCTGTAGTTGTTTCCCAAAACCCTTTTACCTCTCAACCTTCATCTTCTCTATTGAATATGTATCGTTACCAGCCTCATTTTTTTTTTTTTTTGTTGTTGTAATTGAAGAAAATTGTGGAGATCAATTTTAATAACCCAAAATGATAGAACTCACCTCAGATTTTAGGTTCTTATTACAAACTTGCAATTTCAATGAAAAATCCAATTATTCATTTCATTTTATCATTTTTCGTTCTGGGTACTAAATTTGTTTGCAATAAATACAATTTACAGGAAGATGATGGATGATGGTTAGATGTATACCTAGAAAAAAGACTATACCTATAAATTTTAAGGGTTTATTTTGCATAGTGTCACAATAAGAAAGGGAAATCTTTCCTTAATTAGAAAGTTTTAAGAAGGGGAATTTATTACTAGAATTGTTGATGTCATTTGTAGAATCTTTTCCAAATTCTGTTATAAGTTTGTTAGAGGCATGTCATTGCATTTTGGCCAAGTGTTGTAAGTGTGGGTTGTTAGAGGTGTAGTATTTAAGGTGATTATGAGATTGTTTTCAAATTTTCCTCCCTTTGTAATCCATCTTCTTCCTTGATTTTGCATAAAATTGTAAACGGGTAATTGGGTGATTCGAGTTAGGAAAATAATATCTGGATAAATAAATTTGGGTATGGATTTGGGCTGAACTCTTTGGAGAGAGTTCAGATTGACTTTTTATACCTTTAGATCATGGGGATAACCCCCTTTACTATAGTGGGGAGTTATCAGTGGATATTCTATCAACCATAAGACGTGGGATCTACCCACGTTTGTAAACGGTTATGCCGTTATTGACTCGGTCTTTGTCCTGCCCATTTGATTATTCTGTCCAGAGATCTTTCTGGACAGAACATTGAGGAGTCCTGCTCATTTGACTATTCCGTACAGAAGTTTGTCCTGGCCAGAGTCTGCTAGAGTCCTACCCTACCAGTCCATTTATCTTTATTGTCTAATCTTTATAATGGGCCCGGCCAAGTTGTAAATAACCCGGCCCAGTGGGCCTATATATCATCAGAAGTCCCCCCAGACTGGGGTGGACTGCTTTACAGCAACCTAGTCTGCAACGTATGAGCTTCCATCATTACTATAACGCAAAACCAGGCAAACTTGTGCTTTTATTATAATAATTGTGGACTGAACCATCACGTCGCTTCTGCTTCTTGTCAAATAACTCCTTTACCTGAAACCCTTTGAATCGTACCTCTGCAATTACAAGTAAGTCTCTGCCTCTGTGTTATTTCTTCTTCTTCTTCTTAATTCGTTACTTATTTAATGAGTTTGAGAGCCGATATTGCCTCTAGTGGTTCTGCAGAAAGGTTATTTCAATCGCCGGAAAAGACTTCAATTGTAATAGAAAGTGAAGAAGTGAATTCCTCTAATCCTAATCCTTGCCCTGGACCCGTCATAAACACAGATCATCTATCTTCTTTGATTAATTTAGGGGATACTTCCACCTTTGGAGATAATCCCTTGTGTCTTCTCCCTTCTTATCTTCTTCCTCCTGAGATTTTTACTCCCACTTCGATTGTACACCAATATCCAGAAGACCACTATGCTTTTGTTAGCACCCTTAAAAGGGAAATCAATCGATTCGACAAAACCAAAGCCATAATGGCTTGCCATGGTGTTTCTAGCAAGATGACCAAAACCGAATTGGCCAGTTCACTGAAAACTTATAAGATTCGTACCGATCCTTTTGAAGTCGCTCTTCCCGAGACTACCGAATACTCTTATAATACCCCAGCAGGTTTCTGCACAGTATACGCTGATCAGCTACGTAGCGGCCTCAGATTCCCTCTTCCTCCCGGTTATGTTGAGGTGATGCGGTACTATAAGTTGGGTGTTGGGAAAATCCAGCCGAACAACGTCAAATTCCTTGTTGGGTTTATGATATGGTGTCATCTGAACACTACTCCATTCTCCGTAAAATTATTTAGAAATTTCTACCAATGTAAATTAACACCGGGTAGTGGGGGATGGTATCACTTATGTCGTAGAGCCGGTAAGTTACGTCAGATTAGTATTATATCTGGTAAAGATAAAACCAAGAAAAAGTGGCAAGAGCACTTCTTCTTTGTGAGGCACAACACCGAAGTGAATCTTGGCCGATGAAATACCTCATCTATGACGGATAAACTGGAAGATCACATAGATCTTGCTCTTGTTGAATATCTTGCAAGCAACAAAATTTCTTTGACCTTAGACACCTTAAGCTCTGCGTTGGTGAATGCTGCTCAGCTTCTTACTACGGGTCCTATTGAATATGTGGAATTCACCAAGGAAGAATACAAAAAAATTTATGTCTGAATTTATATTTTACTCTTGTTTTTGGACATAACTTAATTGTTTTCTTTCTGTGCAGTGGCCAATGTAGATGACCTAATTGACATTGATGTTGAAGATGAAGTTGAGGAAGTGCCAGAAGATTCTGAGAGGACCATGTCGACGGTCCCTGTGGGTGGTGACACTTCTGCACAGAAAGCGATTGGGGAAGCCGATGTTTCTTCTGGTGTGGATGTCCAGAACACTAATGCTGCAATGGAGCCTTCTGCTCAGATCCTGCCGAGCATTGTCGAGACTATAGCATCGACTAGAGTTCTTCCGACTAATCCAACTCCTGCTCTGAATGTTGTGCCTCTGAGATCCGTTTCTCAAAAAAGCAAGAAAAGGCACAGGTCTACATCATCTGGCACTTCTGCCAGTGATTCTTCTTTTGATTTTGAAGATATGTCCGCTGAGGATTTTGCTGATTCTGTAAGTGGTTTCTTGTAGGGCCTTTTATTTCCTTCTTTGATTTTTTTTAAACCCATCTTTTGCAGTGTTACCAACTGGGCAAGTCTCTACACAAGAAAACTTCTGGTATGGCCAAGGAGATTGATGCCCTGCAACAGAAGGTGGTCAGCCTAGAAGAGGCTAATGCCAAGGTGACTAGTTTGGAGGAAATCAACCAAACTTTGGTATCTTCAGAGACTGCTGCTCGTCAGGAGATCGAGCAACTAAAAGCCAAACTGGAGAAGGCTGACAATTTACTGTTCATTCAAAATGAACAACTGAAACTTAGGGATCAGCAACTGGAGGAACGGAACAAGGAAACCCAACAACATCTTGCAACAGGACAAAGGTTGATGACTGAATTTGAAGAGACTGTGAAGCAAATGGAACAAGCTCCTGCTCAGAATGTCGTTCAGAAGATTGTTGCAGAGTATAAAGCTTCTCCCTAAACTTATGAAGAAATCCAAATCATCTTAGCTCCTGCTCTACGCAGAGGATATAATCTTGGTGTTAATGAAGCCAAACCAGCTGACTTGGTGATTAGCACTTTGCCTAATCATAAGTTATATGATAAAAAAGCCGGCGATATCTTCACTAGGCGGTATGATGAATACAAAAGTGGAGAAGATATCATTCACAAGTATGCGAAGAAAAAGTCTGCCCTGTCTTCTGCTCCTCCTTCAACCTGACCATATATATTTTTACTTTGAAACTTTGATAATTAACTCTGGATTTTTCTGCAACTTTTGATGTAATTTGTGATTGCTTTATCTGATCTTTGTTCTCGATGTATGATACTTTGATTGTTAGCCATTTGAATTGGCTTTTATTTTGATATTTTCCTTGATATTTTCCTGCTTACAAGCTCGTTATTTCCTTATTGCGCTGCAAAGAAGCTAGGATTATTTATCCTCAGCTTCTTTATGTATATTTTGTTCAGAGTGTCCTTGTGCTGCAAGTTTGACACTTAGATTTTTCGATGGGTCTTCTGCCCAGAGTGTCCTTGCGCTGCAAGTGTGACACTTAGATTTTTCGATGGGCCTTCTGCCCAGAGTGTCCTTGCGCTTCAAGTGTGACACTTAAATTTTTGGTGGGTCTTCTGCCCAGAGTGTTCTTGCGCTGCAAGTTTAACACTTAAATTTCTGGTGGGTCTTCTGCCTAGAGTATTCTTGCGCTGCAAGTTTGGCACTTAAATTTTTGGTGGGTTTTCTGCCCAGAGTATTCTTGCGCTGCAAGTTTAACACTTAAATTTTTGGTGGGTCTTCTGCCCAGAGTATTCTTGCGCTGCAAGTTTGTCGCTTAAATTTTTGGTTTTTATAATCACTTTTATGTATTTCAACATAGCTAAAAATGCTCAAACATATAATAAACAAACTTAATGAAGATATATCAAATACATAACAATTTGAGAAAACAAATATAGTTTAAGGATAATATTTCCTTAACTGAATAGCATTCCAGCTCCGAGGAATTGTCTGTCCAGAGGCCTTAGCCAGTTGATAGGATCCTTTACCATGTACTTTAATAATTTTGTAAGGACCTTCCCAATTTGGGTCCAACTTTCCAGTTGGACCTTGCCTGCTAGCTTCATTTCGCCTCAAGACTAAATCACCTTCTTTAAAATACGTACCTCTAACTCTGGAGTTGTAGTATTGAGCAATTCTCTGTTTGTATTTGGCCATCTGTATCAAAGTTATGTCCCTTTTATGTTCCAGCTCATCCTTGATGTGCAGCATATCTGCTTCCTGCATTACTGGACAATACAATTCAGTCATGGGAGATTTATGCCGAATCTCTGCTGGTATCACTGCTTCGCATCCATATGCTAAGGAATATGGAGTTTCCTGTGTAGCAGCATTTGGCGTAGTTCTATATGCCCATAGGATATTGGGAAGGTGGTCTACCCAATGAGATCCTTCCTGTTCCAACCTTTTCTTCAACCCTTGTTTTATTTGTGTTAGGAACATTTTATTATGTTTTGATGATGGCCATACTAGCTGTTATGGCAAGCCTGAAATAAGTTAGAATTCTCTGTATAAGTCTTTACTTAGAGTCTGACATGTTGTATAAGTTGATTCAGACAAGTATTGTACTAGTTGGTAGGACGGCAAAGCAAAAAATAGATATTCGGCAGAAGTGAAGCCAGCCAAGCACCAGCAGAGAAGCAATGCAGACATTAAAGGTCTGACTTGTAACCAAGGAAGTCTGTGATGACCTTGGACAAGTCTAAGTTATACTACAAGCGATGCACATTAATATTCGAATATGGTGTACACTGATCTCACCCCAATCAAAGATCAGTGAAGTACAAAGATTCTCCTCAAACAGAAACAAAGAAGAAAACATTGAATCGGCAAAACAGACTCACTTTCAGCTGAGTAAAGACGAAACGGTGAAGGAAAAGCTAAAACGGCTAAGTCAGAAGGATCACTCGACCGTTCTAAAAATGGCGAAGTAACACTTACCAGATCAGATTTAATATACGTTGAAGATTCAGAAGATCATGCATTAAATGCACAATCAATAAAGGATCAATCAAGGACGGATTTTGTGCTATACGTTTGAAGAAAGAATCCGATCACTGAAATCAAGGAGAATGCAATTAAGGGGGAATCAAGAATAAAATCAAGGATTATTCCCTCATTAATATAGCCAACGGACGGAATTTCAAAATCAAGGTTATTCAAGGCAATAAATAGAAGGCATTGACAGACAGAGAAGAAAAAGAAACTAAAAAGAAAAATCAAGTGAAAACTCTGTCAATTTGAAAAGCCTTCTCTCTGAACTTACAAGGAAACATCTAGTGATCAACTCAGATATCAGAGCTACAAAGTCATACTTGGCGCTGAGATTGATCAACCAAGTGTGTGAATCATATTCACATCAAACTGAAGCAACTGAATCAGAGGCAATCGAGAAGGAGTTGAATCGTGATAGGCCGTTGAAGGATTTTGATCTCAAGGAGCAGCAAGGAAGACTGAATCACTGAAGCAGTTGCAGTCAAGGAGTGATAGTCTTGTAGATTGTGAAGCTTGGGAAGCCAAGGACAATCATACTATTGTATCTGTGAAAACAATAGTGAATTCCTCCGATCATCACAGGAGAAGAGTGGATTAAGGGATTACACCACCCTGAACCACTATAAGCCTTGTGTCAATTTAATTTCTGCAATTTACTTTACATCATTTATTTAATTTGCCTACATCATAACTTATATCTGTGATTGTCTAAACTGATTTGAAAACAACATATTAAGAAGGGACTTATCCGCTGCCCAAAAGCTTTTAAATAAAAGAAAAGTTGAAACTCCACTATAGTCATTCACCCCCCCCCCCCTCTGACTATAGTTTCACCCTTCTCTGGACCAACAATTGGTATCGGAGCAGTGTTCCTAGTATCAGAACCTGTTCAGATCTAATTTCTGGTAACAAGGAGATCAATTATTTTCAAAGTAGTTTTCAAATCTGAGTTTTCTATACGCTTACATTTATATCTTCATTTGCACTGATGGATTCCTCAAACTTCTTGTCAAAAGTACCTGTTTTTAATGTTAATAATTTTGATGAATATAAAATAAGAATGATATCTCATCTTGCAGCAACTCATGAAGAGATGCTGGATGTAATTAATGATGGACCAATCACAATCACTACTGTGGTAGGCACAGGAGCAGATCAAGGAAATGAAATTGACAAACCTAAAAAGGATTGGACCAAGGATGACGGGAGAAGAGCAAATCTGGACTTTGTTGCAAAAGACATGATCTTGAAGACCCTTGATAGCAACATGTTCATGAGAATCAAAGACGCAAAACGACAAAGGAGATGTGGGACAAGCTATCATTGATAAATGAAGGATCCGAAGCGAAGTTAAAGAAAACAAATTATCCGTTGCAAAACGAAATTTGAGAACTTTAAAATGAAGGTGGTGAATCCATTGATCAAATGGACAACGAGATTCTCAAGCATCATCGATGAATTGCAACGACTTGGACACATATATCCCCGAGAAAGAAGTATGCTTGAAGATCTTGAGAGGACTACCGAAAGATGGAAGATCATAACATCGAATCGAGAGGAACAACAAATCTTGCAAGCACCGACACTCGACACGATATCCCAATTAAAAGCTCATGAATTCGAATTGAACGGTGAAGATGGTGCTCCGGCGAGAGACACACAAAATCACCGCATTAGTACGCACCCCAAAAAGTAACTTTGCCGAATGCATCAGCAAAGAGACACATGAACTAAAAGAATAGGTAGCTTTATTAGTTAAACGCTTTGACAGGTTTAGCAGAAAGAAGCCCTTCAAAGGGAATTCATCATCAAACAAGAGGTCAAGCTCAAACAAAGATATGAAGAAGAAAGATGATGAATACAGATGCTTCAACTGCAACAAGAAAGGTCACTTCAAGGCTGATTGTCCTGAAGAAAATGACAAAGATGATGAAAAGAAGAAATACAAATCATCTTAAAAGAGAAAAAGCAAGAAGGCACTCAAGGCAGAATCCAGCAATGAAAAGAATGAAGAATCATCTGATAATGATTCAGATGATAGTGATGAAGAAGACAGCTCAGAAAATGAAAAAGCATGTCTATGCCTCATGACCAAAGAATTGGAAGAAGATAAAAGTGATAGCTCAGACACTGAGGAAACAAGCCTATGTTTAATGACTAAAGAATCAGATGAAACTGAGGTAACATCTAGTTCCTGTTCCTCATCAAATGCATCCACATCTAACACTGCACAATCTTCTAGTCTCTCATTAGATACAGCAGACCTAGTCCAAAATCTCATGACTAAATTTGATGAAATTGAAAAAAATCATGAAAACCTGGAAAAGGAATGCAAGGATCTAAGAAAAGAGAATAAGAGATTAAAGAAAGAACTAGATAAAGCAAAAGCTGAATTAACTAGTAAGGAGACCTACTTAAATGATCAACAAAAAGCAGATGATCATACATCTGTTATTAACAGATCAGTTAAGAAAATCTCCTCACCAGTAAAGGTAACCACTGCACCACTAAAAGCACCAGCTTACAAACCCTCAAAAAGGTTTGGATCCAGATCTGGTCTTGGCTACAACAGTCAGGATGAAAGTAGGAATGATGGTCAACACAATTCTAAATTCACGACCATTAATGGATCAAAATTTAGAAAGGGACAGACCATAGTTCCAACAGATCATCCTATTCCGGTGAAGTCAAAACCTAGTGTAGTGAAATAGCAGACTAAATCCTCATTCCAGTCAATCAAGAACAATAGCCATCTGAAAGGTAAAGGCAGACTTTACCCTTCAGAGGATGATTGGAATGTTGCACCTCCAAAATACAAGAGGAAACCATTCCATAAAATGCATCATGTGTTTAAGAAAAACCAATCTGTTCCTAGACACATGAAGCAAGAAAGGTTTCCTACTGCATATTGGAAAGTGAAGAAGGATGTAAATGTACCAAAAGGTGGAGAAAAGTATCAGAATACCTTCAGTAAAAATATTAGAAGCTATTTTGCCATGCCTTATACATATGAAGTTGATGACTTCAATTATCCAAAAAGAAGACCTTTTGGATACACACTTGGTATCGGAGGCATGATTTCTAACAGGTATGGACCCAAACAGTGTTGGGTACATAAACTTAATTAATCTGTTTTGTAGGATGTCTGGTACATAGACAGTGGATGTTCCAGACACATGACAGGAAACAAGAAATGGCTCACTGACTTCAAAGCTTTTGATGGACCCAAAGTCACATTTGGAGGCAAAGAAAACCCTGGCAAGATTAAGGGGGAAGGCATAATACTCAAGAACAATCTAAAGATTCAAAATGTGGCATATGTCAAGGGACTTAACTTCAATATGATGAGCATCAGTCAATTCTGTGACAAAGGCTACAATGTGCACTTCAACAAAGAAGGATGCAAAGTGATTCACAGCCAAACCAACACAGTAGTTCTTGCAGGTAGAAGACAAGACAACATGTATGTGGTGGACTGGAGAACGACCAAGGCGAAAACATGTCTACTTGTCAAGAATAAACAATCAACAAGCCGGATTTGGCACGAGAAGATTAAATCACACGAATTTCAAGACCATCAACAAACTATCAAAGAGCAAGTTAGTTGAAGGCACATGAGAGATCACATTCAAGAAATAAAGTCTATGTGATGCATGTCGAAAGGAAAACAGATCAAAAGTTCATTCAAGTCAAAGCCTTATCAATCTACAACAAGAGTTCAACATACGTTACACATGGACTGTTTGGACCGGTCACACCAGTAAGTGTGAGTGGTAAGAAATATACTCTTGTAGTGGTGGATGACTTCTCAAAGTACACCTGGACCATTTTCATGAACAAGAAGAAAGAAACACTCAAGAAGCTGCCAGATTTGCTGAGAAGACTCCAAAATGAGAAAGAGCTAAAGATTATCAAGATCAGATCAGATAGAGGCACTGAATTTCTAAATGAAATTATCAGAACCTATTGTGAAGAAAATGGAGTGTTACATCAACTATCTGCAGCAGGAACTCCACAACAAAATGGTGTAGTAGAAAAAAGAAACAGAACTCTCAAAGAAGCAGTTAGAACAATGATTGCTGAAGCATGCTTGCCAAAGAGGTTTTGGGCTGAAGCAGCAATTGTTCGGAGGATTTTGCATCATAAAAACAAAAGAAAATTTATAAACCTATACTTAACATGCAAACTAACTCCTAACCGACCAAATACCGGGTAGTTGATAGCATAGTAGGGTAAGTACAGGGTCGATCCACAGGGAAAAGGGATATTAAATCTAATCTATTAATCCTACCAATTGCTACTCAAGAAAACAAATAAACGAAAGACAAAACATAAAAACAGAAAATAATTCAAATAATCTAACCTAAGGAATAAAATAAACAAACTAACCTAAGGAAACATGGGATCAAACCAAGTACAAACCTATGTGATCTCAACCCTAGTTCAATTCATGATTTTAATTCAGTTTGTGGTTTCACCTTATCACGAGACATAAACCCCTAATTCCTTAGTGGATCTATTCTCAAGCTACGGATTCCTAATTCCTTAGTAAATCCAATTTATCAATCTCTCATCTTCCGAATGTTGAGACTGATTTTCAATACAAAACTCGGTGTAGATTCAAGTTACTCTCGTATAATCGAATCTAACAACCTAGATGATTAACCTATTAACTTGTCATCATTAACGGCTAAAGATCCTATCTTTCTATGGTGATCTAACGTTACTCAACTTCCGTATGTTGTAACTATCAATCGTAAACGATCTCCCGATTCAATTCACACATAGCATCATAATCATAAAAAGATACAAAATAAATTAAAGATCATGAAAATAAACTAGAGATTGAATAAATTAAAAAGAGATTAAACTCACAAGGTTTGGTACATGGATGAACTCATGAATCGAAAACGGAAAAAAAAACTACATCTAATCTAACCCGGATCACCCGAGCACAAGGCTCGGGTGATCGGCCTTGAAACTTGCTCTCAAGAGGCCGCCGCTTTGTGTGAAAAGTCGGCTGAATAATTTGTGTGTAATTAGGGTTCATGCGGGCTGCTGTATTTATAATCATCAAAGGCGGTTGCTACAGTAACTTGTATGTCGGTTGAATAATTCTTTTTTAGGAATGAAACTTCTAAAATTCATATCTTGAGTTGTAGACCTCCAAAAATTATGATCCGAATGTCATAATTAAGCTCTCGGAAAACTCTACAACTTTCATTAAGGACTCTTCTTCGAAAACGCCTTTTTGACTAGCCCGTCGTATTACGAGTATATTACGACATTTTCCAGTAGTTTCAGCAACAGCATCCAAACTTGTAACGCTCATATCTCGGGCCTCGTAAGTCGGAATGAAGTGATTCAAAATCCTGTAGAATCCTCTCTTCAAGCCCTACAAATCTTCTCTTGAGGTCGAGAGTCAAATCAGTGTATATCATATCAAGAACTGCGTCGAAAGTTCGGCTGCTTGAAAGCTTCATTCCAAGCTTTATCTCCATCTTCCTTCCATTTCACTTCTCTTCCATGCAAAACCTCATCATTTAATCCTCTTGCATGCCAAAATATGTATCTACAATATAGGAAAATATACCAAAGCGTAACACAATCCCAAAATAACATAAAATCACAATTTAAGCACATAAATCGTTACATTTTGCAATTAACCACTTAAAAACATCGTTTGCTCAATATTTCATTTATAAGCTCGATTTCTATGATAAACATCCATATATGGGGAATATTGATATAAAATATATCCTTAAAAACACTACAAATTAGCCCTTAACAGCAAACACAGCAAGTCATACACAAAATAGATCAATCATCAACAAATATCATGGAAAGACTCCATATGAAATATGGAATGGTAGAAAACCCAATATCTCATATTTTCATATGTTTGGATCAAAATGTTTTGTCTTAAACAGGAACCAGCTGCATACCTTTGATGAGAAGGCTGATGAAGCAATCTTCATGGGATACTCAGACACCAGCAAAGCATTCAGAGTACTCAATAAAAGAACATTGGTGATTGAAGAATCAATACATGTGGTTTTTGATGAATCAAATACAAATGGTGAAGATCTTCAAGACCAAGAAGAGAAAGCAGCACAGAGGGAAATCTATACAAATGCAACCATACCAACTACTATCCTGAATCATCATTTTGAAAATCAAGAGGAGCCACATATCAATACAACAGAAGAAGCACCTAAAGTTGAAGTTCATGTTCAGCATGAAGGTATGGAAGCACCAAGTGAAGAACAACTTCAACCAGATCTAAATTGGCTAAGAGACCATCTTGAAGAACAAGTTATTGGAGATATTCACACAGGAGTTAGAACCGGAAGACAACTGGAGCACATGCTAACTTGCTTTCTATCACAAGTGGAACCCAAGACCATAGATGATGCAATCCAAGATGCAGATTGGATCACAGCCATGCAAGAAGAACTAAATGAATTTGAAAGAAATGAAGTCTGGGAACTTGTTAACAGACCAGATATGGCCAACATCATTGGTGCAAAATGGGTATTCAGGAACAAGATGGATGAACAAGGAACTGTTGTCAGAAACAAAGCAAGGCTAGTTGCAAAAGGCTATTCTCAAGCAGAAGGAATAGATTATGATGAAACATTTGCACCAGTAGCAAGATTGGAAGCAATCAGACTCTTTCTAGCACTTGCTACATACAAAGACTTCAAAGTCTATCAAATGGATGTCAAGAGTGCATTCCTAAATGGACTTTTGGAAGAAGAAGTTTATGTAGAACAACCTCCTGGATTTCAAATCAAAGGAAAAGAAGACAAAGTATACAAACTCAAGAAGGCCCTCTATGGCCTCAAACAGGCACCTAGAGCCTAGTATGAAACACTATCACAATTTCTGATCAAGAATGGATTCAACAAGGGAACTATTGACAAGACTCTATTCAACAAGGAAACCCGTGAAAAATCGATGCATGCTGCATCATCTGGATAAGCCCAGGATTCAGTTCAAAGGTAGGTGCATTGATGGTTGGTAGAACGATAGCCGGGTTGACCCTGACTTCACCAGGCATGGCGTAATCAGCCAACGTACGTCTATCTTCAGCAGCCATAATGACTATGTTTTCGATCTCTCGAGCTAGATCTCGCTCGATATCTCGATCGACTGTGTTCTCTTCGTCAGGGAGGTCCGCAAAACGGAGCCTTCTCCTGTTTGGTCGGACTATGGTCCGCTCGAGGTCAGGGGTATAGAGTAGTGGCCCCTTTTGACTCCGAGTTTGCATAAACCGAGACCAAATTCTAGTTGTCTAACGAGAACGAACAGATAGGGAAAAAATAATGGCAGACAGACCAGACGGGCGTCCAAGTTATTGGACGTGCGTCTGCCTGGAGAATGAACAGGACGGGCGTTCGGATAACCGGACGCTCGTCTAACTGGTAAAATAAATGAATAGAGTTATAAAAATAGACCGGACGGGCGTCCACCACCCCAGACGCCCGTTTACTGGCACAGAATCGAAACAGAAACTTTTATCTTACAAAAATAGAACTAAAAACACAATATCTAAATTAGATTACTAACGAAAATAAAAACTAGACAACCGTCCGGTTCCCCGGCAACGGCGCCAAAAACTTGTCTCGGATTTTATCTAATGAAAATAAACAAGTAATAAATTAAATCCGGTATACCCCAAGTGCAGGGATCGCAGTATAGAGGTTGATACCGGGTCGATCTTACGGGGAATCGGGGTTGTTTAAACTAGTTTTTATTATCTAACCTAACTATGTCACAATTACTACTAAAAATATGTGAAATTAAAACAGGGAAGAACTAATACGAAGAGTGAAACTAACAATAAAAATAACTGGACAGAAGATCGAGATCTAAAGCCAGGAAATATGGTTGCTAACAAAATTAACTAAACTAAATTTATTCTAAGTTTATTATGAAGTAAAGATTGCAGTTTTACTAAGCAATTCGAATTCAAGTGGTTTAATCAATATTTTACGAACGAACAAGCAATTGATCCACCTATCCTACATATATCAATTCCTATCTCAATTATCTCGTGAGTTTTAACCAAGTTGTGATTCACCTAGCCAAGGTATGAACTCCTTCTTTCTTAGAAAAGTTTGTTTCTTAATCTTCTATCTCTCGATTTTAAAGATTAATACTTTCAAAACAAAGGTGTAAGATTTCTCAATCTAGTTATCTAGAAATTCAACCTAATTAACTCTCGTTATTTTATAGGTTAAAAATCTAATCTTTATTATATTGATTCTAGGGGTTCAATTATGATTTTCATCCAAATCAATCAAACAATCAATCATGCAATAATCTATCGATATAATTGCAATAAACAATGATAAACAATAATAAAGATACAACTTGAATAAAATACTCACAAGATAATCAAGAAACGAAACTGAATTGCTGATCGGATGGCTTCACAATGCTTGTTCAAGGGAGGTCTAGCCTCTCAACATCCTCTTTGAAACTCGAATTTGTTTGAATAAAAGTGCATAAAAAGTATTTGAATAAAAACTGATTGTAAACTAAGGAAAAACGCAGCTGAGCCGCCCCTAGGGTTTAGGGTTCGAATGTATGATATTTTATGTGGAGAAAACCGCAGCTATTTATAGATTTTCAAGTCGGTTTTGCTAAGTCGGCGCTCGGACGCCCGTCCGCTATGCTGGACGCCCGTCCAGCCTTCAGTGCAAACTTCGAATCGGGCCGAGTCATGGCCAGACGCCCGTTCTTCTTTATTTTTGACGCTCGTCCATCGAAATTGGGAGAACTCTGAATCAAATATTCCATCCTGGACGCCCGTCCAAACTCTCAAACGCCCGTCCATTGGACGCTAGTTCTGAACGCTAGTTCTGAACGCTCGTTCAGAGTGACTTCAACTCCGATTTTCATCTCTATCTCTTTTTCTTCATACAAATTCGATCCTTGACATCTTTTAATCCTCTTTTGAACCAATTTCGTGTATCTACAAGGTAATCAAAACATCGCAAAATGTAATTTCATTCAAATCAACATAAAATCATCAATAAAACACATAAATTAACCAAGTTTGCGATTAAACCGTTTAAAAACTCATTCGCTCAATAAATCAATTAAACACCTAATTTCTATGCGAATTATACGAATATGGAGGAAATTGTTACAAAATATAACGTTATAAATCATATAAAATCCCCCTTAACAACGTCTATATCTCAGATCAGGTCCCTGCACTGCTCAGAATCATGCCCAATGTCCTTATGATATCTGCACCACTTTGTATGGTCTCTCTTCTCTCTTGGACCCCTCAATGGAGGAGGAGTCTTAGCAATTCCTTTCTTCTCCATTATCGCCAGAACTTGATCACGGGATCTATTTAAGGGAATAAAGTCTTTGTCCTGCAAAGCACCTTTCTTCCCTAATCTGTCAGACATAGGAGCAGTTACTCTGTCCCAAACAGATTTCCTTTTCTTGTCAAATTTTTTGTCATTCTTTCCTTTTTTAGAATCCCTATGGGATTCTTCCCTCTTGGCTTTGTTTGCTTCTTCCCCTTGGCAATGTCTGTATGCAATTTCTAAGCATTCTTCCATCATACTCGGATTCTTGCTGCTAAGCTTGGCGTGCAGCCGTCCTTCTTTCAGACCTACCATGAAAGATGCTACTAAGAATTTATCATCTAGATCTGCTATCTGAGATGATTCTTCATTGAATCTTTTGATGAATTGCAGCACGGTTTCATCATTTTCCTGTCTGACAGTTAGCAAATATGTTCGATTTCTTTGGAAGGGTCTTGCAGCGATAAACGCGTGCATGAATTTTCTGGTCAGAGTGGGAAAATCTGGTATTGACCTGGGGCTTAACTTGTTAAACCAGTCCCTTTCTTTTCCTGTAAGAAGGGTTGCAAATGCTCTGCATTTCATCTCTTCGGGTGCGTTGTATAGATTCATGTGCTGAATGTACTGGTGCATATGATCATATGGATCCTTTGTACCATCATACGATTGAATTTTAGGGATCTTAAATCCTGGAGGACAGGGGAATGTATCAATGTTCTCCATGAAAGGAGATACCGGCCTAAACTCATCTTTCTTAGGCTTCAGAATAGCGTCCAATTCTGCTTTGGCGTTATCACCACCTGGGTGAGTAACGAACACTTTTATACTGGATTCTGCTTCATGTTTTTCTTTCTTGTTTGTATTATGAGGAGGGGATGTTTCTGAAGCTTCGATATCCTCATTTCTGGTTTTAACTACCTCCTCGAAAATGGCTTTTATCTCCTCTCCTTTTAGACTTGCTAGATTTTCGATCAACATCTGTCTGATTGCACCTGGCATACTGGTTTGGCCTTCTTCCATTTGAATTTTCTTTCCTGTTTGTTGATTTTTTTTCTTCTTGGTTCTCTTCCCTGGTTTGATTCTCAACCTCCGGATGACTTTGATGCTTCTTCGCTTGATTTTTGGCCATTCTCTCCACAAAAGAAACTCACTAACTAGAATCTGACCCTCCTTCTAGTGCCAAATTGTAAACGGGTAATTGGGTGATTCGAGTTAGGAAAATAATATCTGGATAAATAAATTTGGGTATGGATTTGGACTGAACTCTTTGGAGAGAGCTGCCTACTGATCGGGGTCAATCAGGTTATAATATACTTGACCACCATAAACCAATACTAGCAAGAGGACTAGGCCCATCGTAGTATAGCTATAGTGAATCAAGGTCGATCCCACAGGGGAACCAATTGTGGATCATCTTATATACAAACAATTAATTAAACATGTCAAGGACATAAAGGCGGTCTACGACCAACATAAGACAAGAAAGGTAAAGACACGACTCGACACAACGTAATTAACCTCCCCAATTATAGTTTTTATCGTTTGGACCTAGATAATTTATATAATAAACTGAACTTATTAACTGTCAATCCTTTTGTATCTATCTTAGATTGGCTACGGGAGTCATCCCCTTAAACTTGACTTAGCACCGGTAAGTCACTAAATCACTGTGATATTGTTACGTGACTTCGCCTTTTAGTGCCTCCATCTCATATAACTCACACGCTTACGACTCTAAGGATGCCGATATTAATCGTACACCTCGTCTAGGAAACATTCCTGTGGTTAGGCGTACTTCCTAAACGATCACTCAAACTCTCGTCCAACTAACAATTACCAAGTTATAGTCTCATGCTAGTTTACGATCTACGTATAACAAGGTGCGTGCAATTCCCTAATATAAACCTACCTAGATAACGCTGAACGTCCGAAGATCAATTCATGAGCCTACCTAAGAGTTTTATATCGGTATTTCCTTTTTACACGTTTTAATTAAACTAAGCGAGTAACGTAGCCATAGCCATACCTACTGAGATAATAAATTCTATTAAGTTAACCTAACCATAAAGACGTGGCTATTTAACGGATGAAAATAGGGCTCGGTCGACCGAATAGCTGGGCTCGGTCGACCGAATGGTCTTTTTTCCCCCAGATTACATCCCTGAACGTATCTCTCAGCGTTTCATCATACACAACGGATGAAACAGTAATTCGTAAAGCATTCATATAAACTAACATAGATACGCATTAATTAAATCAAGTAGATTCATGAATAAATACTAAGTCTATGACGTAGGTTATAGGATCCCCATAGACAAGGAGTCGCCACATCCCTAACGTCATAGCCTAGATCTACATCATCTAGCTATGATTAACTAATTCAAACGATAAAGCATAATTGGGAGGGATTAATTACTTAAAAGAAAGAAACAGAAAATAAAGGCTTACATATTGCAGCCCTTAAATTGCTGGAAACCCTCAAATTATTCTACATTGTATCAAAGTTATATTCTGAATTGTAAGATTGAAGAAAGAATAAAGGGATGATGGAATATGTTGGTGTCTAAGGTGTGTTTTACAATTTCTCGTAGCTGCTGCTTATATAGGGGTTTCTGCCGACTTATGAAGGATCTAGAAGGTAAATACGAAAAAATCCGAAAAGTGACCGAGCCGACATACTCGGTCGACCGAATGGATAGGCTCGGTCGACCGAGCCCTTTTTACACGTGTTAAACGCGTCTCTTTGTCTGACTTGTTCCCCACTTGCACGCTTGCGTGTTGATCGATTAATCTTTCATTTAATGCTCCGATTTTCTTCCTCTATTATCTTGAGACCATTGATTGAATGACATTAATTCTCTCGATTTGTCGTGATCTACAAAATCAGCATTTATCGCACAATAAATCGGCTTTCAATAATGAAAACGGCTAAATACCAAATATCATATTAATAATCACTTAACATTAAATAATAAATATAAACATGTGATTTAATATGAAATATATATTATTAATCTCGATTTAAGGTCAACGTTGATGACTTTTACCGGTATAATTTGACCGTCATCAACTACCCCCCACTTAGACTTTGATCGTCCCGAACAAAGCATCAATAAGTCATTCCCCAAGACAACATTTTCTATGGTCAAATCATACTTACACAAGAAACTCAAGTCAACTCATACTAGTCATGCTCATAAGATATCCATTATTCACTACTGACTATGAATCGAAGTGATGTGTGCATGTGCATTTAGTGAAGAGAGTTTGAGAATGTGTTAACACAAGAGTAAACTTCAACTTAGTTTATTCATTGAGTAAAAAGATGTATAAATAGATACAATTGAGATAGAGAGACTAGCTAGCTAGCTTGGGCGGCCACTTGAGTATGTAGATGTGGGCGGCAAGCATGCAAAAGTAAAAAGTAAAAGTTATGTCTATGACATAAAGTAAACTAGAGTTTGACATATTAATTGTTTATATGACTCACAATTAATATGTCTTTTACAATTAATTTTACAATTAAATAAGGTGTACAAAATATTATGCACGAAATCTCGAGGCTCGGCAATCGCCGAGCACCTGTCGAAGCCTCGCGGACAGACCGAGTCCGTCGAGTAATATTTCCACACCCCCTCAAATCGGGCCGTATATGTTTATGCGCCAAGTTTGCTACTTAGTCTCGCGAACATAAGAGGTGGAATAGCCTTGGTAAGAATATCGCATTCGATCCGCCGAGGGAACATACTTGGAGTTGAATAATCTTGGCATCAATCTTCTCCTTCGTAAAGTGTCCGTCAATGTCCACATGCTTGGTTTTATCATGATGGACTGGATCTTCTGCCATGCATAAGGCTGAATTATTATCACAACAGAGTGTGATAGGTTGCTGATACGGTTGCTGAAGTTCAGTCAGTACCCTTGTTAGCCATAGAGCTTCACAAATGCCAAGTACAAGTGCCCTTAGTTCAACTTCAGCACTGCTTCTTGACACAGTAGGTTGTTTCTTGCTCCTCCAAGTAACCAGGTTCCCCCATATATATGAGCAATAGCCGTGGTAGACCTCCCGTCAATGTGACATCCACCCCAATCGGCATCGGTGTAGACCTTGATTGATCTATCGGTAGACTTGGTGAAGTGCGAGGCCTTGGCCGAGAGTGGATTTTAAATACCTCGCATCCTATTCACCGCATCCCAATGTTGCTCGCAGGGCAATGCATGAATTGACCGACCCGACCGACCCCATATGCAATATCGGGTCTTGTGTGAGAAAGGTATATGAGTTTGCCTACAAGCCTTTGATATTGTTCTTTCCCGACAAAGAATGTCACCATGCGAGGGTATGACCGGGGTCTACCTGAGATACAAGAGTTTGCATCCCAAAGATGCCGCTTTCCTTCGCAGGTCCAGACATACTTCCTTTGGGAGACCGAAATGCCATTGGTGGTTCTAGCTACTTCCATACCAAGAAAGTACTTGAGGTAGCCCGCATCTTTAACTTGGAACACCTTTGCCGGTAGAGTCTTCAAGTTCGGATCTCGCAGAGTCATCTCCGCAAGGATGATATCATCCACATATACAATTAGAATGGACCTCCTCTCGATTGGTTGTCTTGACAAACATGGTGTGATCGAGTTGCATTGATGATATCCAAGCGGCTTTAACCACGGTAGTGAGTTTTCCAAACCATGCCCTTGGTGATTGCTTCGAGCCATATAGAGATTTCCTCGCCTTGCACACCTTGCCTTGAGTATGAGGATTGATAAAACCAGGGGGTACAACATATAAACCTCCTCGGTGAGGTCCCCATTTAGAAAGGCATTTTTGATGTCCAATTGGTGAAGAGGCCGACCAAGTTGGACAACTAGGGAAATCGCATACCACGACAAAGTGTTGAGCTTTGCTACCGGTGCAAAAGTTTCCTTATAGTCAATGCCATAAGTTTGAGTGAATCCCCTTGCTACCAATCCGGCTTTATACTTGTCAATTTTACCATCGCATTGTATTTGATAGTGAATAACCATCTCAGCTAATCGTTTTCTTGCCTTTGGGAAGAGTTGTGAGGTCCCAAGTATGATTATCCAAGAGAGCGATCATCTCTGTTTTAACAAAGACAGCCTTCCACTTATCATTTTGAAGGGCCTCCCGAATATTTCTAGGGATAGAGTGAGAGTCCAGTCCCGTGTAAACATGGCAAAGACAGAGACAACCGATCATAAGATAAATAAGTATGAATAGAATGATCGGTGCATGATCTTTTCCCTTTCCTTAGAGCAATAGGTCCGTCATCTACTTCGCAGACCGCCGAGAGTCGATGGCCGGGGTCCGGCGGACTCGGTTCGAGGTTGCCGAGGTTCCGGTTCGGCGGGCTCGGGTCGGCCAGACTCGGGTCGCCAGACCGCCGAGGGTCGAATGTGAGTATCTACAGGATGCTGAAGATTATGAGTCTGCTGAGGGTTAATGGTTTGCTGAGGGAACGGACTTAGTTCAATCTCAATCAGGTTTCCATCAGTGACTGGCTCAGTAGGTTTGCTGTAATATGGAGTCCTTTCAAAGAATTTCACATCCATAGAATTGTAAAATTTCTTTTCGCAGGAGAGTAACACTTGTAACCTTTCATGTCCCGTGCATATCCAAGGAAAATGCACTTATGAGCTTTAGGATCAAGTTTACTTCGTGTTGAGCATGGATATAAACAAACACAAGACAACCAAAGATCTTTGGAGGCAATTGGGTAATGAGATGAGAGCGGAGTGTGTGGTCGGCAGGGTTTGGAGAGGAGTTTTGAAACCTAACACTCGCCGGGAAGTCCGTTGATTAAATATGTAGCAAGCCAATATAGCTTCACCCCACATGTATTTAGGAACATGTGTAGTGAACATGATTGATCCGGCCATTTCCAAATAGATGCTGTTCTTTCTTTCAAAGAACCCCATTCTGCCGAGGTGTTTCCACACAACTACCGATATGAACAATTCCTCTCGTTTGTCAAGAAGTTACCGAGGTTAGACTCATAGTATTCCGAGCATTATCGCCTTTAAGATCTTGATCTTAGTATCAAATTGGGTGGAGACCATGTGATAAAATTCTTGGAAAATAGGTCCAACTTCATATTTGTCTTTCATTAAGAACAGCCAAGTGTTTCTGGTATGATCATCAATGAAGGTTACAAACCACCTTTTTCCTGTTATACTTTTCACTCTTGAGGGTCCCCATACATCACTGTGAATTAGGGTGAAAGGGGAAGAGGGCAAGTGAGGTAACTTAGCATACACAGATTTGGTGAGTTTAGCAAATTGACAAATATCACATTGAAGATCATTAAGGTTACATCCTTTAAACAATTCAGGGGATTAAAGACTTTAAATAACCAAAACTTGGATGTCCTAGTCTATAATGCCATAACATGATATTGTCTAGGTTTTGAGTGCAGTGTGCCGAGGCGATTCTCGTCTTCGCCTTCTTGTCTTCGGCGGGGGTTGATCACAAACATCCCCGAGCGAGGTTTTAGCTTGCCCAATCACTTCTCGAGAAGAAAGATCCTGGAATGTACACCGATTCTTATTAAAAACAACAACCCAATTCGGATCTTTAGTGAGTTTACCGACGATATAAGGTTACGCCTAACTTTGGAACAAACAGACATTCTCGTAGATATATCCGATTAGTAAGTTTAACCTTCCCAACACCTTTTGCATAAGAAACGTAACCATCGCGCTTAATTTCGTGAATTTGGTTGCATGGCATATATTGGGTAATAAGGTTTTTATTACCAAATCATATGGGAAGAAGCCCCGAATCAACAATCCAAGTCTCATTACTAAGAGGTGAGTAAAATATACCCGTTTTAGCATGAGTGGCCATTTCGGTAGGGGAGCTACCTTCCCGATGCTTTGAGCAATAAAGGCTCTAAAGGCAAAGAACCGAGCATTCGCTTACCATCGTCATTCTCCTCTTCACCGATAAGTTTGCCTTGACTTTCCCCGGTTGGTTTTGAGGTTTTAGAGGGGGTAGGTTTGCCATGTAGCTTCCAACAATTGTCCTTGGTGTGATTTGTGCGTTTGCGGTGATCACGAACGCCTTTCCAGCTTTCTCGCAGGCTTCCCGTAAGTCTCATTAACCTTCGAAGCAGGCGTACCTTCGGTCGGGTTGTCGGCGGGGAGTTCAAGCGGCATCACTTTCCTCCTCGCTTTCCTCATGTTTGACCTCGGCAAACATGGATTTGAGATTTGGAAGAGGTTTAATAGCAAGAATTCTACCTCGACATCGTCAAGAGTAGGATTCGGTCACCCGCAAGGAATTTGAATACTCTCTTTTTCTCGATAATGTCTTTAAAGAGTGCGATCTTTAACATCATTCCGGGGTGAGTTTCCAACATATCTAGGTGTTGCCATGCCTTAGATAGTTGATTAAAGTATTGAGTTACGTACATATCCCCTTGTCCGCAATTTTGAATCCGAGCTTCGAGTTCATAGACTTCGGATGTATTGTCTTTTTTTGAGTAAAGGTCTCGGCATTGTCCCGCATTTCCTTAGCGTGTCATACATCATGAAGTTCTCACCGATCTCTTTTGTCATAGACCTCGTGAGGATGGTCATGACTTGGTTATTTTCTCGTGTCCCATGCTTCAAACTTGGGGTCGGTTTCGAGCGGGCGGTGTTTGGAACCGTACGGATATCCCATCTTGCCCTGGCCGGAGATATACATTTTCATAGACCTTGACCATAGCAAGTAGTTGTTACCATCAAGTTTATGATTTGTAAAAGAAGAGTGTTCAGTTATCCCAGTCTGCTGAGGCAGCTGTGAGTCCACTGAAGAAGATGAAACTTCGGATAATGTTGACATTTTCCTGAAAAAGAACTGAGTTTTGCAGCGGATTTTAGAACTCAGTAAGGCTCCGATACCATGAAGAGAGTTTGAGAATGTGTTAACACAAGAGTAAACTTCAACTTAGTTTATTCATTGAGTAAAAAGATGTATAAATAGATACAATTGAGATAGAGAGACTAGCTAGCTAGCTTGGGCGGCCACTTGAGTATGTAGATGTGGGCGGCAAGCATGCAAAAGTAAAAAGTAAAAGTTATGTCTATGACATAAAGTAAACTAGAGTTTGACATATTAATTGTTTATATGACTCACAATTAATATGTCTTTTACAATTAATTTTACAATTAAATAAGGTGTACAAAATATTATGCACGAAATCCTGAGGCTCAGCAATCTGCTGAGCACCCTGCTGAAGCCTCAGTAGACTGAGTCTGCTGAGTAATATTTCCACATTTAGTTTTATATATTCGTGGCAAGATCAGAGTTTATGCTAACTTCGCAATCTCAACCTACTAGCCTCAGCATTCATACTTCTTATGCCTCGCAATGGTTAGAGCACTAGAGCAATAAGCAAGAGCGTATCTATAGGGATTTTGGACTTGGAGACCGAGTACTACTCAAAGCCTCTTTAAAAAGTTGAATTTCTTCAATTCTTTTCCTATTTTTCAAATACTGCTAATCTCAAGGAAGAAAACCTTTTAGAGTATCCCCCTATCTTAGATCATGTATAGCATCGAATATTACCACAAGCGCGGGGCTACTTTGGTAATGTTACTACAAGCCCAATGTTTTAACGCATTGGCAAACACAGGTACGTCTCAAGCTTATTACTCCGCTTTAATGGCTAAAAGATAAGAATGCATCAGCAGATAGATATTGATACTAAGTTCACATAACCAATCATCTACGCAATGTACACATAATTTCTTCAGTTATTATGATTTGCGCGGTATACTCGATTCACAGGTTGAGTAATTGAATAATAAATAACTACTCGCAAAAACGGGCATGAATATCCTTAAATTAACTTTACATAAGTATAAAATGATCACGTACTCATGCAACTTGGTTTATTTCCTATCAACTCTTAGCTAGGAACTCACAATTCTAAGGGTACGAGATAAATAATATGGTATTTATTCAATTTTTTCAATCATGTGCCGTTTCATTCAATTTTCAATTATAACATAACATAGCTAAGTCTCCTACCCCCACTTAAACATGGCATTGTCCTCAATGACAAAAATAAATGAGAATTTAAGAAAAAGACTTAGCTCTGGAAACGGCTCTCAAGTAAAGGAATAATATCGGAGTAAATGTCAGCACGTTGTGGAGAAGCAAGTGAAAACCTGTATAAGCAGACAAACTCCACGAAACCGTTAATAACACCATGTCTATGGAAGTTATAGAATAATGTGGCAGTAATGAGGTATAAATACCTAAAAACAGTTTAAACCACTTTATTTTATACAACCAATGACAATGGAAACCAAAAAGAAAAATACTAAATAGAAAGAAAAATAAACAAGCAACTAAAGATGGTGTTCTTCATCTACAACCTCCACCGCCTAAATATTCTTAAAACCGGGTGGAGAAGACAATATCAAAAAGCATTACCCGACGTGGGAAAACACGAGGGTGACTCGATCGAAAAGGTATTCAATCCAGGAAAAGAGAAACTTGGTAAGGTATAACAGATTGAATGCAACCTATTGGCTAAAGATAAAATCAAATACTTAACGCAGAAACTTCTCGCTTGCATTGGATATCAACAACTTAGGGAGATGTAGCTACTCCTCAAAATTACTAATAACCCAATGTATCACATAAAAGTCATAAACGTCATCAACAAGGTCGGATCGGTGTGATAATGTAGACCAAAACTTATCATCTAGAAATGCCGGAATAGACGGAAAAAATGTGAAATTTAAAACTTCCGGTAGAAAGATAAGTTGTACTTTGATCGAACCAAAAACCTTTAAAATCTAGCTAGGGTCAGAGCTACACTTACCCCAACTAGGATCATGAAAATCAAAATGAGAAAAGATAATCATTAAAGCTTAGCAATATTTCAAATTCCGCAACACATAGGTATTGTGTGAACAAGATGGAGGTAGAGAGTATAATGGGTTGAGAAAAAGATACACCTAAGGAGGGTAAGAAAAGATAAAGGGTGGGTAAGAAATTGTGTTTTTGGGATTGAGAATTGGTTAAAGGAATGGGATTGGGTGGGAGAGTGAAACGGATGGAAAGAAAGAGAGCCGATGAAAGAATGGTTAGAAATTTGAACTGTCGGGGCAGATTGTTGAGAGGATCGAAAAGTTTGAAGGTGAAAAGGTGTAAAGGGAAAGATAAGGATAATTGCAGAATGAATTGCACACTACTTTGGATTTTCACTTGGATCACCTAAAAAGTTTTAGAATTTGACCAAGATTGTTCTTGTTCACACCAATCATTCTCTGTTACATTTTCAATAATTCTCAAGCTCTCTTAACGCTTCCATCTTAAGGTTGTTTGCTAAATTTCTTTTTCTTTAGCAATTTCTCGACTCTCCTACGGAACTCTATTTCACGTGGCCTATATTGAGTAAAAAAAGTTTTGCACATCCTTAGCCCAATGGCCATCGGAACACGGCAAAATAAAAAACCTCAACATATGTCACGTTACTTTTATTTGACTCAAAGAAAACAAAACCTAAAATCCTAAAAAGAAATCCTAAGGGTTTTAAAGAAGTAGTTCTGAGTTTAAAGTCCTCAGCTCGACTTTCCAAAAAGTATCCTTGTCAGTTATCCTTCTTGGATCGCTAGATGTTGACCCCTTGAGCACTATAAGAGGTGGGCTTGTTGCTTTTGCGGATTAATACCCTTCCCTTGGTTGTGAGACCTAGGAAACGACATTTATCCATACCATTTATCCAAAGCTCTTACCTCGGCTCTCGTTTTAGGAATTAGTGAATTTGGTTAAAATTACGGTTTTGGCCTTGACAATAAGAAACAATGAATCAAAGTACTCCGAATAAGGTCGGTTATGTAGGCAAGCCTACACCGTCTTATTCGTTGGAACATATGTGACGAGTTCGGGCCAATCCGTCAAGATTAAGCCCCGTTTAGCCCGAAGGCTTATCGGCTATGCTAAGTCTTGTGGAACTCCGTAACGTACATCACACGTGGAGGGGAGTCGATTGAGCCGAGGCTCGGTTAAACTCGCCCGGCCATGGTTAGACCATTTCCGAACCAATGTACTAAGAGTCTCGATTTCTAAATTGTCACCCAAAGCGTAATCTCGTTTCTGTTTAAGGTGGGTTCACCGAGAAGCCATCGCCATAAAACTCAACGAAAGCAGAAGATGGTGTTCTCTCAAAACTCAACGTCGTCTTTAGATTGTGAATGCTTAAACTACACAACTTGTTGCTCCCCTGGCCAGTAGAAGCAATCTCATGCATAGGACAATGAGATTTTAACAGAACTACGAGGAACTCTTTATTCACTGCTTCTTTCAACTACTACATGTTTCCCTACACCCTCTAGATGAGACAGATTTGGGGCAGAACCTTCCACACTAATAAAATTAATCTTACAAACCACTCCGGGCCAAGATTCATACTAAGGTTCATGTATAGGCTAACTTATGCTCAAAAAACCAAAAGGTAGTAAAACATAAGCAAAAAATGTAGTACCTTGCCTTCAACATTGTACCACGAAGAATTTACGCCTTTAAGATTTTTTCGGAGCCATCTTTGTGCTTTAATGGTATTGCTTCCATCGCTTTTCCCATCTTAGATTCGTAGCTCCACATGTTTGCTGGGTTATTTTCTCAGCGCCCTTGAAAAATTACTAACTCAGATTATTGCTTCCCTGGTTTCTGCAAACAAAAGAAAAACAAAACAGACCGTAGACTGATTTTAACATGGTTTCCCATGCTGCTGTCAGACCTTTGGATTAAACATACGGGGATAAACAGAAACACGAAGTCCCAGAAAACAGAACCAGGCTCGCTGGCAGCGAGAGGCAGTCTCACTGGGAGTGAAACCAGTTGTTCCGGATTCTGAAATTTTTACACATAGCGGACAACCGAGAGGGACTCAAAAACGGACTCTAAAACAGAAAACTTGACATGAATAAGAAAATTATTTATATATAAAATTGACCGTTGGTTCCCCGGCAATGGCGCCAAAAACTTGATCGGGGTCAATCAGGTTATAATATACTTGACCACCATAAACCAATACTAGCAAGAGGACTAGGCCCATCGTAGTATAGCTATAGTGAATCAAGGTCGATCCCACAGGGAACCAATTGTGGATCATCTTATATACAAACAATTAATTAAACATGTCAAGGACATAAAGGCGGTCTAC
The DNA here is from genome assembly GCA_036785695.1 of Gentiana straminea. Lineage (NCBI taxonomy): Eukaryota > Viridiplantae > Streptophyta > Magnoliopsida > Gentianales > Gentianaceae > Gentiana > Gentiana straminea. The sequence goes on along the minus strand of JAVUPR010000497.1, from coordinate 8,864,349 downwards.
GACCAACATAAGACAAGAAAGGTAAATACACGACTCGACACAACGTAATTAACCTCCCCAATTATAGTTTTTATCGTTTGGACCTAGATAATTTATATAATAAACTGAACTTATTAACTGTCAATCCGTTTGTATCTATCTTAGATTGGCTACGGGAGTCATCCCCTTAAACTTGACTTAGCACCGGTAAGTCACTAAATCACTGTGATATTGTTACGTGACTTCGCCTTTTAGTGCCTCCATCTCATATAACTCACACGCTTACGACTCTAAGGATGCCGATATTAATCGTACACCTCGTCTAGGCAACATTCCTGTGGTTAGGCGTACTTCCTAAACGATCACTCAAACTCTCGTCCAACTAACAATTACCAAGTTATAGTCTCATGCTAGTTTACGATCTATGTATAACAAGGTGCGCGCAATTCCCTAATATAAACCTACCTAGATAACGTTGAACGTCCGAAGATCAATTCATGAGCCTACCTAAGAGTTTTATATCGGTATTTCCTTTTTACACGTTTTAATTTTATTAAGTTAACCTAAGCGAGTAACGTAGCCATAGCCATACCTACTGAGATAATAAATTCTATTAAGTTAACCTAACCATAAAGACGTGGCTATTTAACGGATGAAAACGGGGCTCGGTCGACCGAATAGCTGGGCTCGGTCGACCGAATAGCTGGGCTCGGTCGACCGAATGGTCTTTTTCCCCCAGATTACATCCCTGAACGTATCTCTCAGCGTTTCATCATACACAACGGATTAAACAGTAATTCGTAAAGCATTCATATAAACTAACATAGATACGCATTAATTAAATCAAGTAGATTCATGAATAAATACTAAGTCTATGACGTAGGTTATGGGATCCCCATAGACAAGGAGTCGCCACATCCCTAACGTCATAGCCTAGATCTACATCATCTAGCTATGATTAACTAATTCAAACGATAAAGCATAATTGGGAGGGATTAATTACTTAAAAGAAAGAAACGGAAAATAAAGGCTTACATATTGCAGCCCTTCAATTGCTGGAAACCCTCAAATTATTCTACATTGTATCAAAGTTATATTCTGAATTGTAAGATTGAAGAAAGAATAAAGGGATGATGGAATATGTTGGTGTCTAAGGTGTGTTTTACAATTTCTCGTAGTTGCTGCTTATATAGGGGTTTCTGCCGACTTATGAAGGATCTAGAAGGTAAATACGAAAAAATCCGAAAAGTGACCGAGCCGACATACTCGGTCGACCGAATGGATAGGCTCGGTCGACCGAGCCCTTTTTACACGTGTTAAACGCGTCTCTTTGTCCGACTTGTTCCCCATTTGCACGCTTGCGTGTTGATCGATTAATCTTTCATTTAATGCTCCGATTTTCTTCCTCTATTATCTTGAGACCATTGATTGAATGACATTAATCCTCTCGATTTGTCGTGATCTACAAAATCAGCATTTATCGCACAATAAATCGGCTTTCAATAATGAAAACGGCTAAATACCAAATATCATATTAATAATCACTTAACATTAAATAATAAATATAAACATGTGATTTAATATGAAATATATATTATTAATCTCGATTTAAGGTCAACGTTGATGACTTTTACGGGTATAATTTGACCGTCATCACCTACGTATCCAATTCTGGTCTAGAAATTGGAATCAAGTCCCCCTCGTAGTTCAGATTGCCTACCTTTAGATCATGGGGATAACCCCTTCTACTATAGTGGGGAGTTATCAGCGGATATTCTATCAACCATAAGACGTGGGATCTACCCACGTTCGTAAACGGTTATGCCGTTATTGACTCGGTCTTTGTCCTGCCCATTTGATTATTCTGTCCAGATATCTTTCTGGACAGAACATTGAGGAGTCCTGCTCATTTGATTATTCCGTACAGAAGTTTGTCCTGGCCAGAGTCTGGTAGAGTCCTGCCCTACCAGTCCATTTATCTTTATTGTCTAACCTTTATAATGGGCCCGGCCTAGTTGTAAATGACCCAGCCCAGTGGGCCTATGTATCATCATTCCCATTTCTGCAATTCTTCTGAACTCTGTTCTTCTCTCCTTCCTTTTTCTGTAATTTCTCTGTTGTTTTGTTACACATAGCCAGAATAATGAATTGTGCTTTTTCTGGATTATTGTTATTTGTATTTGGATTAGCTCAATCTGTCCATTGAGTTTTGCAGAGAAGAATAAAAGAAGAGGAAGAAGAAGGAAAGACTTGGTCAACGGGTGCAGGCGTGCAGCAAAAAATAGAAAAGAGATTAAAAAACCATATCATGATAATAAAATTAAGGAAACGGCGACATTTTTGCATAGACAGGAAACTTGGACACGGAAGTTTGATAGAGGATCATATCCCTTAAAACTCCATCTTCAGCTTGATCATATATATGTGTGCAAGACCTTGCTTGAATATGAAACAATGTTCATCTTTAACTATCATATTGTATAATATAATGTATACTAACATTATATCAGTATGCGTTGAACGTGTGAAGTAACGAGATGGCCCAAGTACTATAGCAAATTTTGGTTAAAGTACATCAAAAGCATGTTCAACGTCTTTTCAACAAGCTTCTCGCTTCAAATCCAAATGCTTAGCCTTATTGGTAAGTGACGTATGATTTGTCTTCACAAAAATAGCCCAGGATGGGTGTATACCGTCATCCGAATAGTATCAAGTTGAATATTAATTTCCATTAACATGGTAGTTTACATGTGGAGAATAATCTATAGCTAGTTCCGCACGCACAAACGAATGATCCAAGACATTAAGGGCATAAGGTGCACCTAGTAAACCAAAGAATGCATGTCATATCCACATGTTATATTAAACAACCACTTCAAATATAATTTTAGGTTTACGAATTTGACCACTAAAATGACATTTCCAAGCTATTGGGTTTTTTTTCTTTCTATTTTTAGTGAATGCAGTCAATGCTTCCTACATTTCTGGAATACCCCGACTTTTATGAATAGCCAACAATCTTGTGGTATCTTCGTTGTTTGAAGTTCTTGAATATCCATTTCCAAAAATATAAACGAATGCATTCACAAATTTCTTCAAACTCAATAAAATGGTGCACTCTTCAGTGCGCACGCACTCATCAAAAAGGTCAACATAAAACCATAAGCAAGCATTCGAAATGCAACAATAATATTTTGAAGAGATGAAAGCCCTAACCTTTTCTTGAGTAATGAGTCTTCATTACCCTTAAGTTGATATGATTTATGATGTTGAATTGTTTAAAAGGTAACACAACATTGTATTAAGGGTAATACATCATATGGTGAGGTTTGAATAGCATCTGAATTGACTCCAAATGTCTATGATTTGATCTAAAGGTGTTACACATATGTTAAAAGATCATATTAACAAGCTACACCCAAATATCAAAACACAAATCAAGGCTGAATTGATGAAATTTATCAAGAACAATTTCCTAATATCATGAAGTTCATTGTTCACCGTTCTGATCTGATGCCACCTTGAACCAATTCATATTGATGATGTTTGTTACAGTATTACATGTTTAATTACATATATAGATCAACTAAGAAAGAGAAATACACAACCATTGATCTAAAAATTGATCTAAGGGTGAGGAGATGTGCAAAAGGCTTTGATCAAGTACAATGTCTATTCAACACTATTCATCCACTAGCTTGTCCATATACAATGGATATAACTCCATTCCAGCTAATCTTGAGATTTATTAAGAGAGGAAAGTGAGAGGAAGTTTCTTGATGAGCGTAATATCCGAAAGACAATTTACAGTATTTTTTTTAATTATTAAATGACAAATTTATTTATCATCTTATTAGTTGCTTCGTGATTATGTCACTACTGAAAACCCTAAGTCGTATCATATGTGACCATATAACTTACAGTGTGTCACACACGATGATTAAATTTATGGTGAGACACTTAAGCTATTTAGTCTGTGGTGAACTTAATCAAAGTATATGGTCTATTGATTAAACAACCATTAATGCGGTCATAACACTATATGGTGTGACCAAAATATCCAGACCGTCGATATTGGTTATCCAAATGAGGCATTTACATATGACGTAATCATATAGGACTAGGACCAATTTAATCTGCATTTCTCATTTAATTCCGTGTGATTAGGAAATCTTATTAAATCAAAAGATGATCGTATATGGATTAACCTTAATCCTGAAGTGATTTCAGTCTCCTGTTTGTTTCAAGATAGGGTTCGATGTGTTCGTTAAGGATTTCCATGTGGCACGATCCGAATCACTTTCACGTTGACAGTATTCGGGAATGAGTAGATATGTGTGTGTTTTACAGATAGGGAATCCATTCATTCCTGTGGGTTATTGATAAATAATGATAATAGGTAATGAAAATGGCTTACAGAAACTTTTCCACTTCATTACGAATAGTCATTGGAGGGTTAGTATGTATGAAAGGATTATATCTAAGTGGGGTATTTAAATATGACGTAATCATATAGGACTAAGACCGATTAAATCTGCTTTTCTCATTTAATTCCGTGATTGAGAAATTTTATTAAATCACAAGATGATCATATATAAATTAACCTTAATCCTGAAGTGATTGCAGACTTATACTTGTTTCAAGATAGGGTTTGGTGTGTTCGTTAAGGATTGCCAAGTAGCGTGGTCCGAATCACATTCACGTTGGCACTATTTGAGAATGAGTAGATGATGACGCTTAAAATGATACATCTCACGGCATCAACATTTCACCCATTCTAAGCTAAAAATAGTTGTTTTTGGCCATTTATATGAACCATTTGTATTGAATGATCTATGTCGGGTTCATGAGTCGAGTATTTGGTATTTACGATTATTATTCCCAGAATTGGTATTATTTCGTGTATTATTGGACTATTTTCAGGTAATGAGATTTGGGCCAAGTGTTGATATGGATTTTGGAGCGGACTGGATAAGAGGATTGGGCCTAGGGCATTCAAGAACCTTCCAAGCTGAGTCGGCGAAAAGAAAAGTACGATTTTGCCCCCGCAATTCCGAGACCTACCGCCGTAAATTCGAGCTTACTAGAAGCTTCGGGAAACGCGTTTTCTTGGACGAGGGGTAGTTTTTAAAGGCTAGCTAAGTCGGTTATTTCACTATAAATAAGAGGCACCAGCCTCAGTTGTAAAGTGTGACATTGAGTACAATTTTCCACAAGACAAATACATTATGCAATAGAAAGACTTTCTTTTCCTTTTATTTATTTCTATGAGTTCTAGTCACAGATTCACCTTCCAGGGAGAGATCTGCTGAGGATCTATGCTCGTCATCGAGGGTATGATTTTCTTGTTTTTTTCTAGATGTAGATATGATGTTTTTCCCTTGTGATTAGTATGATTTGATTGTTATTATAAGTTTTGCTATGTAGTAGTTAGTTTATTTACCACATATGTGTATAGAACTGAATCATTGGTGAGGAAATCATTAAATAGAGGTTGCGTTCTTCAGATCTGCAACGGTCTTTATCGCTAGATCTGAATACCTAGTAAATCCTAATTCGTGATAATCGGAGCCAATTACGTCTGATCGATATATTTAATGTGCATGTTTTTAGCGTGATCAACTATTTTCATGTTATCGTAATTTAGCATGAAGGACTTTCGAGGTGAAGTGTTATTTAGGACATGGTCTTGATCGATCATTAGGATCGTGCCAGTCGATCCACAATGGCTGCTTAGAGAGGTCCTCGGGCTTGAGCCAGCTAGCCCTAGATCTTATTGTGTATGGATTAATACAACCAATGAAGGATGTTAATTGCATATAGGCACCTACCGTCCGTCCCATGTAAGTAGCATAATTTTAGGGGTTAGCACCCGTAGCTTCTAAAGATCTAAAATTCACCACGGGATAGATCAATGCATAGATTGGGGAAATAACTAATAACTCATAGTTATAACTAATACATTTGAAACTCATAGAATTGTGTTTGTGTTTGCTTTTGTGCATCATTGTTACCATTGTTTACTTTTCTGCACCATTGTTGGTCATTGACCGTTGTAATTGTTCTCAATCTTGATTAATTAGTGTCTTACGAGTCTCTGTGGATTCGACCCTTGCTACACCGTTGACTATACCGCGATAGATTTAATACTATTGCTAGTAGTTCGTGATTGCACGACGATGCACCAAGGTTTTTTGCGCCGTTCCCGGGACTCATGTCAAGAATAGTTTTTAATTTAAGAATGAGAATTTGTATGTATTTGTTTTCTGTAAATTATTTCGTTTTCTGTTCATTGAGTCTGTTTTGCAGACTATGAATATTTGAGTCGTAACAGTTTCTGTTCTGTTCGTTTCTGAGAAAAAAAATGTTCAGCTCGTGGGCATCAACTTGAAATTGCGAGGCTTCTGGAAATGAACAGAATCATTTTTTTTCGGCCAGGGTCGAGTCAGTAATCAGAGTCTGTATATTTTTGAGTTTGTCAGGCGAGTGTAACGGCCGCCGAGGCAAGTAACTAACTTTTTCTTTTTCTTTTTGTGACTTGTAGTACGCCACACGGAGTTCAGCCGCCAAACTCGAGAAATTTATACCGGAGATTGAAAAGTTTGCTAAAGAGAAGATAAATGAAGCTCGAGAAAGGACTGAAAGGCTGGCGGACGACGTGAGTTCACACGGAGGAGATCCTGACAAGACGATGGCAACACATAACGAACGAGGTATAAAGAACGTTGCTAATGGAGGAAGAAACGGAGCAAGAGCTGTCATGCCTGGAGAAAGAAGAACACTACAGAGCTATGCACTGCCAACGATCAAGCAATTTGTTCCAGCGATTGTTCAACCACAAGATGAGGCTGAGGTTTACCACCCGAAGCCCAATGTCATACAAATGGTGACCAATTACACTACCTTCCATGGATTGCCAAATGAATATCCTAGTGTACACGTCACCAACTTTTTGAAGATAATCAACACAGTCAAACCAGCAGGAGTTCCAGAGGACAACATCAAACTAAAGTTGTTTCCTTTTACACTGAAAGATAAAGCAAAGCAATGGCTTTTGTCTCTAACCGTAAGTTCTATCCAATCTTGGACAGACCTACTGTAGAAATTTATGAACAAGTATTGTCCACCTGGGAAGTCACTTCAAATGAGATAAGAGATCATGAACTTCAGACAGAAATCTAGGAAAAGTTTTGAAGAAGCATGGGAAAGATTCAAGGAAGCACAACGGAGATACCCACATCATGATATCACTTTGCCAGTGAGAATGCACAGTTTCTACCATGGATTATTACGGCTGAGTGAGAAGATGAGAGTAGATGCGTCAAGAAATGGGAGTTTTGTGTTGTCCCATGACGAAGCAGTGGAGAAATTGGAACGGGTAGCACTTACAAGTCAATGAGGAACACATGATGTTGAGACTTGATATGCCAAAATCGGCAAAGCCCCACGAAATACAGAAAAGAGACATAAGCCCAGTAACGGATAGGGGTCCTCAGCCCCGCTCCGCCTCACGCTATCATGATCCTCATCATTAGCCAAGGCAACGGGAGTGAAGCAGCAAACATCTAGCTCGATACAAAGCACTAGAGGGCCAACCCGCTCGCCCTCCAGCCCGCCATCCTTCAACGCAAACAAACTCAACACAACTAAAGCAACAAAGTTATTGTACGACGCTCTCAGGCCGAAGGTTCTCTACCCGTCAAGGCTCTCTGTCCGCCATAGGCTCTCTGCCCGCCGTAGGCTCTCTGTCCGTCGTAGGCTCTCTGCCCGTCAAGGCTCTCTGTCCGCCGTAGGCTCTCTGCCCGTCGAAGGCTCTCTGCCAGCCAAGTGCTTTCGGCCTCCAGCGGGCGGTGCCGCGCCCGTCTCCCGCTCTCGCCAGCTGGTCAGCTCCATGCCTCTATAAATATCACCTTCACCTCTATTACTTGCTCTCTCTCAGTTTTTTCTAAGAACTACACATTGGGCTTGATCCCTTACAAAGGGTACGTAGGCAGCCTTTCAGGCATAGCTTATAACCACGAAAGCACCACCACATCTCACCGGTAAAATCATACACAAACAGCCGTATATCCTCATTCTATCACTGTTACCGCAAACCTGATATTTCCAACGATATCAAGACTATACGATCAGCTGAATGCGTATATTTGGAGATGACACCTCTCAACAGGTCTTATATCAGTTGTTAGTGATTAATGAGAAGATTGATGGGATGCAAGATCTCATTGCCAAAGTGGAGAAAGTTCAAGGGATTGAAACAACAACACTGAGAACGTGAGCTATATATGAAGGCAAGGAAACTCGTATGGGGGCGGATATCGCCCAGGTTCTCACGACCACCCTGGTTTCAGATATAATGATCATAATAGTGAAGCAAAACAATCTGGAGGTTTCATGCCTCAATCAAACAAGTCCGGTGGTTGGGAAGCAGCTATGGATAAGATGAGCTCAACTGTGACCGATAGTGTCAATCAACTGACAAAGTCCATGAGCGAGCTAAGTGCGAATTTCACACAGTATTGTCAGAAGAATGATGCAAGACTGACGAACCAAGAAGCTTTAGTGCAGAATCTGTCCCACTAAGGGGGACAAATAGAAGAACATGTGTCAGCGCGTCCTCCGGGAGGATTGCCAAGTAATACTGAGAAAAACCCTAAGGATGTGAATGCAATTATGACGAGAAGTGGAAAGGAGTTACCTGGACCGATCATTCGAGAAGAAACAGAGAATCAGAACCAGAACGCAGCAGAATCAGGAGAAACAGAGGACCCACAACTGCGAGACACTAGGCTGCAATTGCGAGTATCTGCAGATCTAGCAGACGATCAGGGAAAGCAGCAGCAGGTAGCAAGTAAGTCTTCTAGAACTGTAACTATTAATCACGCATCTTTACCCTATCCCCCACGTAAATCTAAATCGAGTCATGATGATGCTCGTTACAAGAAATTTATATAAATGTTTAAAAAGTTGCAAGTGAATATTTTCTTGGTAGAAGCTCTCGTAGAAGTCACATTAATATTCCCGTCAACTCTCCACCTACCCCTGCCCCATCGTTAGGGCTGTAAATGAACGTCAGTATTCGATTCGATTCGCTGTATTCGGCTCGAAAAAAGCTCGATTTGAGTTCGAATCGAACCTTCGAACGTCGAGCCGAACGTTAGGTATTTGATATTCGTCTATCGAGCCGAACCGTATCGAACGTTCGGCTCGAACTATTTTATATTTTAAAAAAAACTATATATATATATATATATATATATATATATATATATATATATATATATATATATATATATATATATATATATTATTATTAAAATTAAAATAGGAAATCAAAATCAAAATTTAGGGTAGAAGTTAGAACTTCGGTCTCACTCTCAAATTCCAATCTCCGCCGCTGCTGAGTGCTCATCTAGTCATCTTCTTCTCCGCCGCTTTGCTCATCTTCTTCTCCGTTGAGTGCCGCCGCTGCTGCTTCAACGGAGTGCCGCCGCTGCTTTGCTTATCTTCTTCTCCGTTTCCAAATTCCAGTAGGGCTGCCGCTGCTTTAAAAAAGCTTACTTTGCTCTTGTTGCCGTTCAAGTGTTTGTTGAAGGAATTGTTTTTAGGTGACATTTATGATTTATCCTCTTCTCTGGTTTTCTGGAAATTTGGTTACAGTTCGAGCCGAACATGTTCGAACGGTTCGAGCATGTTCGAGCCGAACCGGACCGAACATGTTTCCTAATATTCCAGTTCGAACCCGAGCCGAACCTTGTTAAATTAAGGTTCGATCAGTTCGAGCCGAGCCGAACCTTAGGTTCGAAAAATTCGAGCCGAGCTCGAACCCTACGAGGGTTCGGTAGGGTTCGGCTCGTTTACAGCCCTCATCGTATCCTACCCACCATCATACTCTATCCAGTGTACCCTATCTTCTTATACATGCATCCATCCATCCTACCATATCCAATTACCTATCTTATCATACTCTTCCTCACCACTCATCTTACCATAAATTATTATATCACTCATTTTACCCTACCTAACCTATCCTATCCTATCCATGCTTTTTTTTATCGATTTACATTTCATTTCATTTCATCTATTTTTAAAAGCCGTAAAAATAAATATTTTCATTCATTGAATCTCATTATCTTATAATCGTACATATACACTGCTAATAAAAATGTCATAATAAATATTCGCTAGGAATTTCCCACGAGATATGTTCGCTGTGTCGTCCTATATCAGATGGATTTATCTTCACCGACACTTGTATTTATGCTGACCAAACTCTACATCTTCCTTTCTACGCGAATTAAACAAGAGCACGCCCCAACCTGACTAGTGGACCATAGTTTGTAGTTGGGTTATCACTGTTTTCGGTGAAAATCTTTTCTCTCTCATAATATTGTATGACCACTTACCTGCTGTGCTTCTTCTCTACTCAAATCAGTTTGTGTATTTAGTGAGAAAAAGTGCAAAGGAGAAGGCTGTGGATTAGCGGTTGAGATCTTGAATTTTCTGACTTTTGCGAAATGGCTTCCAAATTGCTGCTGATTGGTGTCTTCATTCTTGATCTCATTGCGTTTGGGTTGGCTGTGGCTGCTGAGCAAAGGAGGAGTACTGTAAGTTTCATATCTGATTGCATTGCCTTTTTCTTCTCCTTGAGTTTTGTTTTAATTACCTTTATGTGCGCCATGGAGTATCTATTCTGCAGATTTGGTAATTGGTAAAGATTGGCTTTTTGCTTTCTGGTATCTGTTTCCTTTCTCTCTCTTTTTTTTTTGGAGGGGAAAGTGGGTGTTCTGCTGATTTAATGGACTAGTAATATTCTCAAAATTGACTGATTGTGATGCTAAAATCTGAAAATGGGATATTTTTTTTCCTACTAAAGGAAGTGTCTGGTTGGTCTGACTGAAGCAAGATTAGCCCCCCATTTTTTCGCCAAATATGAATCTAATGGTTTAGGAATCATAGACTTGAGACTGGCATAAGGGGCTTAACTAGAACCCCTCACAGATGAAATGGTATATCACATCAAGATTATCCCCATAAACTTTCACAATATGACAGTCTTTGTCCCTTGATCCATAGAACCCTCTAGGTAATTATTTATTCATTTATGTATTTTTTTTACGAACATTAGAAGCTTCTTACCAAGGCACTTTTGGTTAAGGTAACATCGGTCCACATCGGAACAAAGAAGAATGGTATATAAGTTGATTTTCTTAAGTCAATGATAACCCAAGAAATCATGCGCCAAAAAATTGATATTTAACGATGCCATGCTCCGGTTAGCACTGATAGCCAGACTCTAGTACTCAGCACCAGGATTGACTGCTTAGTCCTGATTTGGGTTGGGTGGGGTGAGGTGTGGCGTTTAACCTGGAAGGCGTTTAACTTGGAAGCAGGGAAGGAAACGACAATATTTTCAGTTGCGGGCATTTTCTGGTATACAGAATGTATTGGGCTTCAACTCCTTTCTCTGGACCGGCTGAAACATTATGTTTTACTACATTCTGTGTATGCGGACAGATTTATGTGGAATAAGCTATAGTGCATAAAGAAATAGATAGAATGACTTTAATGTATAGTTAGCACTTGCATACTTAGTGGTGTGTATCTGATTCTGTGTCTCTTATTCAAATGCATGAATTGGCAGGCAACAATCACACCGGACAGTGAGAAAAACTACAATTATTGTGTGTACGACTCAGATATAGCGACAGGCTATGGTGTTGGTGCATTCTTGTTTCTCCTCCTCAGTCAAGTGGTCATAATGCTGGCAAGCAGCTGTTTCTGTTGTGGAAAGGCTTTAAAACCTGGAGGTTCAAGGGCTTGCGCCGTTATGCTTTTCATCCTTTGCTGGTATGTACTAGCCCTTTTTCATGTCCTTGATTTTAGTCTTAACTCCATTTTATGGACACTAATATGTTGTTTTTACTATATTTACTTTCAACTAAAAACTGGATTCCTTCTTTTATGTGAGGGGACCCCATTTCATAATCTGAGTGTATGCTTATATATAAAGGAGGTCTTTAAAATTAAATGCATCATATCCAACAAACTGTGGCACCATACCTACCACGACACCATGCTGAAAACCGACTTTCAAAAAATCGCTTGTTCTGGTCTTTTTCTGAATTTAAAAAAGCTGATTGTGCATGCTCAGCTTCTTAAAAGTTGATTTTCAACGTGGTGCTGGGTAAGTATGATGGCATAGTAAGTTGGTTATGGTGCCTTAAATGGGTCCCTATTTCGAATGTAACTTAAGTTCTCTTCTAAACTATAATTCTGCTGCAGGATTGTATTCTTGATAGCAGAAGCATGCTTGCTGGCTGGTTCAGTTACAAATGCTTATCACACAAAATACCGTACAATTTTTGGCGGCGGAGATCCTCCGTCATGTGAGACAGTTAGGAAGGGGGTATTTGCAGCTGGGGCGGCGTTTGTGTTCTTCACTTGCATTGTCTCACAGTTCTATTACGTTTCCTTCTCAAACTCCAGGGGTAGCTTTGATTCATATGGTGGTGGTGGTGAAGCTGGTGTGGGTATGGCAGCATACAGATAAGTGAGAAGATGGTTCCCAGATCTATCGCCTCTATGTCTGAGTGTGGATTTTACATTGTCCATCTTCGAGTTCCTTTGTAGTTGGCAAACATTAGTCTTGTGATCTATCTTTTACAGTACTTTTGGTTTGTCTTTGGACATTGCAGATTCTTTTCTTTATAAAGATTGTGCATGGTATTGTAGAACTGCTCATCATATATGATAGTCAGGTTGGGGCGTGCTCTTATTAGTCAAACATTTTTACAACAGAGTTGTAATAATAATTTTATTTCTGGTACTGCTATCTTTTTCTTTGAGGGGTTGGGGGGTGTTGGTTCTTGATTAATTGGAGAGACAAGGACTAAGGTATAACTGGAGCAGCTAAAGTGCTTGTCCAGACCCGGAATGACTTCCTGATCAACAAGGAACATCTTAAGCCATACCGTCTCTTTAGCTGTTTCAGAAACTGCTATGTATTTGGCTTTCGTAGTTGAATCGGAGATGTTGGTTTGCCAAGTGCTTTTCCGGACTATAGCTCTACCACGAAGAGTAAACACAATGCTCAAGATTGACTTATGGTCATCTTTATCTGATCGAAAGTCATAATCAGTGTAGCCAACAATATTCAAAGCATGCATCCTAATTATACAAGGAATAATGATTATGCCACAACAACATTTTCTACCGTTGATTATGATATGGGCCCTATTAATTCAAGACAAATCCTAAAAAAATCAATGGTAGAAAATGTTGTTGTGGATAAATGTTGTGGCATAATCATTGTTTCTTTAGATACTTATACACACACTTCACTGCCGTTCAATGCTCAATGCCTAGATTTTCATGAATCGAGCAACAATCTCTACTGCATAGCAGATGTCCGGTTTAGTACACGACATAACATACATCAGGTTTCCAATTGCAGACGCATAAGGAATACATCCCATGCTCTGTATTTGCTCAGGGGTTTGGGGACATTGTTTCTTTGAGAGAGCTATGCTATGACGGATTGGTAGGAAACATTTCTTTGCTTTTGCATACCGTAACATAATATCATCTTATTAATGTAAGATGCTCCGGACAAAGCCAATAGTTGGTTCTTTTGATCTCAAATGAGTTGAATCCCTAGAACATAGCTTGCTTCTCCCAAATCTTTTATTTGGTATTGCTTGACTAACCAACTTTTAATTTCATATAACATTCCCTAATCTTTTACAATGCGCAGATATCATCAACGTGTAATACCAAAAATGTCACCTTACACTTAATGATTCGCTTGTATACACAAGACTCATTAGGATATTGTTCAAAACCATAAGGCTTGATCGTATCATCAAATCTCTATATCTAAGACCTAGATGCTTGTTGCAATCCATATATTCATTTAAACAACTTGCGGACTTTCTACTCTTGGCCTCGTTCAATAAACTCTTATGGTTGTTGCATATATATTTCCTCGTCAAGATAGCAATTTAGAAAGGACGTCTTACTATCTATCTGCTAGTTTGATAATCTAGGCATGCAACAATAAAAAGAAGTATGCATATGGATGTTAGCATGGCTACATGCGAGAAAGTCTCCTCAAAGTCGACTCCCTTTGGATGAGAATGTGTAACCCTTTGCCACCAGCCTAGCTTAGAAAGTTTCAACTTTCTCATCCACGCTTTTCTTTCTCTTGTAAATCTATTTACGGTCTATGGGCCTTGCACCGATGGGCCTTACACCATCAAGGCAATCTACAAGTTTCCAGAATGAATTAGAGACTTAGAGTACATCGACTCCACCTCTTGATTCATTGCTTGAATCCACTTATCCTTATCGAAACCCTCCATAGCTCTCCGAAAGAACAACGGATTATCTTCCACACTATCACATTTTATTGTTATAGCTTAAGTTTTTCTAAGTTCATTCCCTTAAAGATCAATACTTATTGCCCAAGTCAGTAAAATATGAGTTTTGATACCACCTATAATGCCTCGACCAAAAAATAAGAGTATTCAAGATATGTACCTTCCGCCACGCCATAAGACTAAAAATTTCATGACACAAAGTCTTTAACTTTAAATTCACAACACGAAACAAAATGCGGAAGCTTCAAGTATTAACCACAACTCAGGATCATTACTGCAACCACATACTAACATCACAAAGTACTAATCATCATCACAGCCATTTTTCCTCATAAGTAAAACTGACAAGATTATTCAATGTGTTTATGTAATAAGTACCATCCAATTCTGATGTCTAAAAAATTAAGACAAGCAAGAATGCTACAATCATCATAAATACCTCTACCTTAATCACAACACCCTCAAAAAAAAAAAAAAAAATCACTACACACTCATACTTACATCAACAAGGACATGAGCAGTGGCGGATCCGGAAAAATTGTTCAGCGGAAAATTACTTTAAACATGAATTAAAAACATCATTGAATTACATCCTTCCTCACCCTATGAATTTTATAGTGAATTTTCTTGACCACCAAAATATTGTAAAGATTTCTTCTCCTACTTGGTGTGGATTCTCTCTGTTAATTATTGTTTTGAAGAAATATAAAGTCCACTTCATAACTTAAGAACTCTAATGTTAAAATACATAGGATTCCGAACATGTCATGACATGACATGAGCTATTGCGTGTATGTGGATCAATTTTCAACCATTAAAATGAAGAATGAGTTTGATGTTTATTAACCACAATATAAATTATTTTTTTCCAAATAAGGGTATACTTTTGTTTGTAAATATTGCATTTTTTTTTTGGTTCTATCCACCATAAATCTATTCTTGTCTTGATGGATTGTCTCGAATTGTTTACTGAATTTTGAATTTGAGTGTGTATGTTAAGAGGAGTTTAACTACATATCCTAACCGTAATCGAAGAAGAAGGTTTCATATTTATAAAACGAAATATTGTTAATGACACCACCAAACATACTTTACGTAAATACTGACTTTACAACGGTTAAAATGTGTTATCAACACATCCAGAATCGAGTCTAGTGTATAAACGACCCTGAAGAGGCCGAATTCGTTATGGTGTCAATAACAATATCCTAAAATAATTTGTGTTAGGACAATGAATATGTTAGCTTTCAAGGTAGGTACATATATTTTTTTTTTCTCCGGATAAGGTTGAAAAATAACTACTAGTCAATTCACCGAACCATAAATAATTCACAAGTTTAAGAATGTTGCTTTCATGGGCCCCATCTCACAACACCCTCCACCTTCAAAATGGACTTATTGTCTGCAATTATTTTCATGGTGTGTCGGTTTCTATTACATATATTCCAGTGCTTTACACATCCATTCTTATCCCACTACAAAGATAAGGTAATCATCACATCATTCTCAAAAAAAAAAAAATTTAAAAAATAAAAAGGTATCATATTATACGGTGGTGGAAGCAGACGCGGACGCAAGATCTTGAGTAAATATTTTGATTGTGATGAAATTTATTTGAGGGCTCCATCAAATCGAATACACCGCAACAAAAAACAAAATGAATTTGTCATCTTATACACGTATATATATATATATATATATACACACTAATTGATATGGTGAATTTCAAAGATCATAGCTAATATATATGTATTTTTTTTAGAACAAGTAGAAATAATTTTAAAATGTAAAATTAAATTTTCAGCTTTTGTTATTTGTATATTCATATCCATTTTGACCATAATGTATTTAAAAGTCTGGTGTACTTTATATAAATAAATAAAAAACACAACAAAAACCAAAGCAAAGCAGTATGCCTTTATCTTTCTAGTATGCTAAACACAATACATCATGTAGGGGGAAAATGGCATTGCCATCCAACAAAGTTTTTACTTATAGCTCTGCTAAATCTATAACTTTGTTATCTATTCTCAATGCCACTGCTAATGACAACAGGCCTTCAATTCTTCTGTACATTGTTTTTTTAATATATATATATATATTTAAAAAAGAAAAAGAAAAAAAAAGCAAATCAGAAAAGTAAAAGGCACAGGACCAAACCACAGAGAAGGAAGCTGAGAACTCTCCCGAGGGATTTCTCCATCTGGACTTCCTGTCTTCTCATCCGCCTAGGGCTACCGTTCGCCGAATACGAGTTTGGATAAGTATAAGCAAACAAACTTGCGCTTGATCCCGAGCCCGAGTTCCCAAACATACCTTGAGCAACCACTTCTCCAAACAACCCAATCATCGGACTAAACAAACTGCTCATCGCTGCATTCCCGTATCGAGAAGCTCCCATTGAAGTATATGTGGTACCAAATGGATTGGAAAACTGATGAAATGACTGTATCTGTGGCTGTTGGGAGAACGGCTCGGCTTGATCGGCAGAGCTCATGGATGTAGCATGACTGACCGGTGAATTCATGCCAAGTGCGCTAGGCCTGTGTGGTACAACAACATGTTCCATATGGCGCTTCCTTGTCTCGGATTCAGATGATGACATGCCACGTCCGTACAGAGGCACCAATGAAGCGTTAGAAATGTACGCCTTGCAAACAGGGCATTTGGGCTGCTCGTGTGCATGTGAGTCGGATGAAGAGCAGGTCTGGACTTGTATCCATTTGTAAATGCAAGGCCAGCAATAGAGATGGCCACAAAGGGTGACTACAGGGTCATGTGCAGATTCTATGCATATGTTGCAATCAAAACATCCGTTTACATGCTCAGATGATGCTACTACTTCTGGACACGAATTCGAATGTTTCTTCTGCTTAACTGAATCATCTGCTTCATATCCGAAATTCATGGTAGCTTCACCGTAGAATTGTTCAGAGCCCGTGATTCTGTCAAAAGTGCGCTTTAAAATGAGTCAAGAGACCTAATTGAGGACAAAAGAGACAAAACAATCGCGTTGGATACATGTGAATTTAAAACAGCTAAAAACACAAGATTCTATGTGGCTGCAAATTTTGAGTTTGTAACTTTTAAAACCCGATTTCATGTAACAAATAATTCATATAATATCGTAAGAAGTTGTAGAACTAGTAAAGTAGTTGGCATGTCAACGAAAACCTCAATTTGAGTCGTGAAAATAGTCTCTTATATCTTATAAATATAATAAAAAGGAAGATGATGCATACAACGATTTATAGCCACAAAAGATGCACCGATGTAGTTCTCCACCACAATTTCAAATTAAAAACAAAAAACCAAAGAAAATGTATAAAACATGGACCACACAAAACATATTCGGGGGATGGGATCGGGAAAAACCTCGGTGCCTTCATCATTACCGATATAAAAATTAAGCCTATGCACAGTATGGTCACCCTCTACCGATACGGTGCACTGATCTCATGCCCCCCTGCATTGCACGTACACTCCCTCCACCGAAGAAAAAAAAAAAAAAAAAAAAAAAAACGCACCCTATTCCCCTAATACCATCCGGCTGCCTAGGACGAAACCGTAGAATTTCTTAAAATTAGACCACAAGAAACGGAAATTTTATTATGGTCCTGGACCAAATATGACTTTGTGATCCAGGACCAATAGAAAAACAACAAAACACACAAGGGCCCACCGTGTAAAATATATATCCCATGTTTTTTTACGTTTTTACCCTTCTTATAAACAATTTCATTGGTGGACAAATATAACCCTGGACCACCATAAAACCACTGCACAAGGAATTAAGTAGGAATGGCTAAAAGCATACAAGAGTTAAATCAAGAATAGGAATTAATGAAATGGACATGGGGTCCTCCTACATATGGCTGTAAGGTAAAAGTTCTCACAACAGACATGTGGGGATAGCATTATAGCCTGCTAGCAGAAAAAAGTCTTTCATATCCAAAACAACATCTGGCACTTAGATCAGCCTGAAACTACAGTTTAACTACTGTATGGATAAGTATGTACAATTCTTTTATCCACTGTAAAGTTCAATTCCCAACACACAAAATTAACTTTTTAAGCCGACAAAAAGAGTCTACATGCTACTTATGCACCACAGTAAAATCGAATTTGAGAAAGTCGATTCTGAAGCCAAGAACCGACTTCCGATAAGTGCATTATGAGAATCGGCTTTGGGAAATCGGATTTTGACTCCCAGAACCGGCTTTCACGAAGTTGATTTTTAAAATCGGTATGATGCACGGGTAGACCGTGCAAATAATAGCCCTCTAAAACTAACTAAATATCTGGCATCAATCTAGTACTCCATATTCTCCACCATGGTTAGGGGGCTTACTAACTCCGTGTGTCCTATCTTATCCAAAAACTAACGAAACTGAGTCCCAAACATCAGATAATACTCGGGAAAACTTTTTTATGCATCTCCTTGTCAATTTTTCTTACAAATTTTTTTTTTTTTTCCCATAACAGAGTTCGAACACTGGTTTTTACACTTTAAAAAGACAAAAACCTTGAAATTTTTTATGAACTTGCTTATCCTACATCTGGACATGACGTTAGTAACTCCTACACCCCATTTCCCCTAAAGGTAAAACAATTTGAGAAGACAAGACCCAAAAATTTAAATAAAATAATAATAATATATTTCTGCATATCCTGAATGAATAGAAGGAAAAAAAAAATTTATCAGTTGTTCTTTGGGCTGAAAATTTCAGAGACATCATTTTACGAGGTTCTGACATCTTCTGTGTGCTTGGAAGAAAAAAAAAAGGAAAAAACAATTTATTTCCAATTAAACACAATATGATTGGCAAACATAACATCAAATCATGCCCCTGCAATTGCTAGGATATGCCCTAACTCAAAATTTGCACAAACAATTTACAACAAAATTCAGGCATTTCAACCAAGAAAATGCATAGGATGATTAAATTTGAAGTTACTCTCGATTCGGGATGACTAGGCTTCAATCGATTCGCCACCAAACTATTACACATTCCTTTACCCCGCAAGGAAAGGGAAAACTAACAGAAACAAAAATAGGCCTAAATTATCAGAACATTCTATTTCAGATCCACCCAATTGAAGGATCTAGACACTAGCCACAAAATACCCCGAAAATGGAACGAAATGCACTGCTAAATGAAGAACATACCTGTGAATCAGAAACGAGGAGGGGTTGGAAGAGAAGACTTTTTGGCCGGCGAGAATAAACAAAAACCCAGATGCTAAAAGGTAATGGTATGATTAACTACAATATTATTACAACGAAGAAATCAAGAACTAATTAGCAGGGTTTTGATATTGAAGGACGAGGAGATGATGTTGCGGTCGAGAGGAAATTGTGGGCTTAAATTATGAAGAGCATATGAAATATAAAGACGGAGGAGAACTCCAAAGAGGGGTATTAGAGGATGGGAGGGCTATTTTTGGCAAAAGAAATTATCAACTATTTTGTCGCGACACATTTTTACCTATATCACTATAATTAATTACTACGTTCGTTCCATTTTTTTTTTTTTTTTTTGGGACGTTGCTCTAAAATATAAATGCATTAATAATTTCTTCAAGTTTGCATGAATCCCTTATGTTGGAATTGCTGTGGGTTGAGCCGCAGTTAATGCACTCAAGGCTTTTGTAAATATTTATTCGTCTATTATTTTATTTTTGTCTGAAACAAAATTAAATGAAAATCGTTTTGATTACATTCATTGTTTGCGTGGTTATTCTAACGTGCTTGTGGTTGGTAGTGTAGGAGCAAGTGGTGGTTTCGCTTCTTTTATGGAACGATGATACTGATGTGATGATATCAACGTTTAATTCTGGCGCTTTACGGGATTTTATGGTAATCCAGTTATGCATGAGCGGAAGCACTCTTGGGCCTTGTTACGCCGCTTGCATGAGCGGATGTCATTATTGTGGCTTGTTGCAGGGGATTTCAATGAGGTTTTATCACGCACGGAGCAAGATGGTCTGAATCCTCGTTCATTATCTCAGATTTATGCCTTTCAGAATGCTCTTACCGATTGAAACCTTGTTGATGTGGGATTTGTTGGGGCCCTTTTCACTTGGTATAAGCGCGCTGAAGGCCTATCGACTCGGGTTCGCTCAGATAGATAATTGGGTGGCGGAATCATTTCCCGAACCATATGGTGTATCATTTGTCTAGCTCCCGGTCGGACCATGTTCCTATCATGATTTCTTCGGTTAATCCTTTGGTTAACGCTTACCTAGATTCCCATGTTCCTATCATGATTTACCGCTACGTACGACCCTTTTTGGATCAGGGACCAAGAGTTCAAATACTTCTTTCAGGCCTCATGGCAGCAAGGTAATGTCCAGAGCCCTTCCCCACTGGTAGAGAAAGTGACACACGTCGGGCGAGAGTTGAGGAGATGGAGCTCTCACCGACATGGGAATCTAGGTAAGCGTTACGAAAATTGCGTGAATCACCAGATTATTCGGTTCAACAGGAGCGAGTTCTTATGCAACAGATTAACCAATGGCAGACTATGAGGAGGATTTTGGAGACAACGGGGTAGAGCGGAGTGGTTACGCGGATAGATTGAAATACTGGTTACTTTCATCACAAAGTAGTGGCCCGCCGCAAGCACAACACCATTCATTTGTTGCATGACCCTCGAGGCGTGGTTTGTGATGAACCTGCGGACATAAAGCGCGTGGCTGTGGATTATTTTCGGTCCATTTACTCATCAAATAAAACCATCGTGGATTTGTCTGGGTTGCAATTTTCCAAACTAGATGATGGGTAGCAACAACATTTAGTCGCGGCTTTTACGCTAGAGGAGGTTTGTGCCGCTCTGAAACAGCTTCCAGGTAGGAAGTCTCCAGGACATGATGGTATGCACGTGGTTTTCTTGCAGAAATTCTGGGGCAGAGTAGGGGATGATGTTCTTCGGGTTGTGTTGAATGTACTGAATCATGGCGCCGCTCTAGGGAAGATAAATGAAACATATATCTCGTTGCTTCTAAAGTAGCTACCCCTACACTCATGACAGAGATTCGGCCGATTGCTTTGTGTATTCGATCTACAAGCTTATTTCCCGTGTGGTAATTAATCGTCTCAAAGGGGTGATCGGTGACGTGATCTCGGAGAATCAAAGTGCATTTGTGTATGGTCGCCTTATTACTGACAATGCCATTATCGCTTTTGAGGCATTTCATTCACTGTAGCGGGAGAACAGGGATGTGATAATCATGTGGCACTGAAACTGGATATGGCCAAGGCCTTTGACCGAATGGAATGGCAATACCTTTGGCGGATCATAAAGCGTATGCAGTTTCCTCCACCCTTATTGACGTGGCGCGTGATCGCGTGTCGCAATTCACTAATACACACGACGTACTAGCAAGAGTACTAAGTCAATCTTAGTATAGTCAAGGTCGATCCCACAGAGACTATTATTTAATAATGCTAAACACAACCACATTCATAAGTCAACCGGATAGGGTGGTCGTTGACCAACATAAAGGAACAGTAAATAACTCAGATGAAAATAAACCAATCATCAATCATATATCAAAAGGCATTAACAAAACTATTCCTAACTAATCTCCCCTTAATCTGTGTTCGACTCGTGGGTGTAATTTAGCTACGGGTGCAACTCCTAACCTTATCTACTCAGACAATGGTAGTAGACAATCTATACGCAAGCTACCCTCCTTACTTGGTCCGTAATAGCCCATACGAATAAAGAACTAGAATTGCCGATATCGAGCGCTAACTCATACCGCTAACCCGCCTAGACAACTGTCGACACTGATCAACACGTTCCTAGGGTCCATCAAGACTATGTCCAAACTAACACTTCACTATTCGTATTTCATGCTAGTTTTACGATTACAATAAGCAGATTGACCAGATCTAACATACTATTAATTAAACCTATTGATCAACGTAGTTGACGCCGAATCACAAAATTAGGATTTACTAGGTATTCAGATCTAGCGATAAAGACCGTCGCAGATCTGAAGAGCTCAAACCCATAATTCTGCATTTCATATTAACTAATCGAATAAAGATTAAGGTTCGCTTAATTAATTCATAGTTGTTTAGATGCAAGCATAATCTAGATCTAACACAAGAACAATCATGAATCTAAGAAAAGAAATAAAACATTGGAATAGATCTTACCCATAATAAAGAACAAATCTACTCTTTTATTCTCTCTCCCTCCGGCGACTCAAGACGGTCCATGAAGATCGTAAACCAAGCACAATTCAATAATGAAATACTCATGACTAATTTTCAAGAAAGAAAATAATAAAATAAAAGAAGACTTTATTCCCAAAAGATTACATTGTATCTAATTGATGTGAAACTAGAAAAGAGGAATGGAATGAATGATGAATGGATGGATTACAATTTCGCAGCTCTGAATGTCCTTATATAGGTGTATAAACCGACTTAGGGGTAAACCCAATGCTTGGAGGACAAGAAAATACGTTTCTAGAAGATTCCGGGCCTCGGTAAACCAAGGTAACTCCCGGTTTACCGAGGGTATTTTCGTCTTTTTCTGCTGCCGACTTAACTTGGAATACCCTAGGCCCAGCTTCGGTATTTGGACCATAACTTGGCCTACGCAACTCCGATTTAAGTGATTCAAAGTGTGTTGGAATACTTGTTTCAAGCCCTAAAATTTTCATGTTGAAGTCCAAGCCTTGTTCGTCTTTTACGGCCTCAGAAACTGCGTTGAAACATCACCAATCAGATTCTCGAGTCCAATCTCCGCTCGAAACACTTCAACCTTTAGCTCCGTTTAGTTCTTTATCGATTGACTCTTATATTCAGCCCAAATTATGCTTCTAACACTCGTCCATATGTCAATAAAATCATAGCACACATAGTGGCTTCTATTTCTAGCAAATAATACATAAAATACACGGTTAATACGTATAATACCAATTTAGTCACCCCGGACGTGGCTTAATGACATTTAGCTAATTAACTCATGAATTCATACATATTATCCCCATTGAAAACACAAATATGGGGTAGATTGATGGTAAATAATTATACTAATTTGACCGCCATCAGCGCGACGGTGCGTGACGACGTTCTCTTATCGAGTGTTGATTAATGGAAAGCCTAGTGGTAGAATAATGCCGACTAGAGGGAATCGACAAGGGGACCCGTTGTCGCCCTTTCTTTTTATCATTTGCGTTGAGGGCTTTACAACACTGGTTTAATGATTATATGCACCGAGGAGCTTTGAGGGGTATTAGGTTCGGTAGGGTGGATGAGGTTGCTATTTCCCACTTACTTTTTGCGGATGACTGCATGGTATGCTTTGAACTTTTGGATGGGGCTCTTAAAAATTGGCAAAACTATTTGATAGTATGGGACTCTTTCGGGTCAAGCGATAAATTTTCATAAGTCTAGTCTTTACTTTTCGCATGGAGTTTTGGTGAAGGAGCGAGAGGCGGTATCGAATTTCTTACAAATCCCCTTGGAGGATGGCTCGGGCAAATATTTAGGGTTGCCTTACATGATTGGAAGGAGTAAGTGTCAGGTGTTTGCTTTCTTGCGGAACATAATTATTAAATCATCTTTACAGGCCATTCCCACTTACATTATGCAATGTTTCAAAATTCCCACCACACTAGTACATAAGCTTGAGCAATTGATTAGAGGGTTCTTTTGGGGAGATACGGAGAATAAGCGTAAGATACACTGGAAAAACTGGAAGACCTGCTGTTTACCAAAGAATCTAGGGGCCTTGGGATTCCGGGACTTGGAGTGTTTCAATTTGGCTCTATTGGCTAAACAATCGTGGCGCATCCTTACGAGTCCAAGTTCTTTGGCAGCTCAAGTGCTGCATGCAAAGTACGATTCTGGCGGCCG
Organism: Gentiana straminea; assembly: GCA_036785695.1. Taxonomy (NCBI): domain Eukaryota; kingdom Viridiplantae; phylum Streptophyta; class Magnoliopsida; order Gentianales; family Gentianaceae; genus Gentiana; species Gentiana straminea. Next base: position 8,840,109 of record JAVUPR010000497.1, on the reverse strand, counting down.
GTTTGGGGGCTAGACCGTCTTATTTGTGGCGTAGCATTCTTGAGGGACGGGGCCTTCTGTACAATAGCTTGCGGTGGCGCGTGAGGGATGGTGAGTCCGTGTATATCTTTCATGATGCTTGTGTTGATCGTCAGCCTTTGTTTCGCATACCATTCGCAGGGCATGAGCTTCCGGCGGCCTCCACTATCTCGGACCTCTTTATACCGGGGTCTAAGTTATGGGATGTGCAGAAAGTGCGACTTGTATTTCGGCCATGGGAATCGGACTCTATCTTGGAAACCACTGTGGCCTCGGAGGGGCACTCAGACCGACGAATACAGCACTATGACCGTAATGGTGTGTATACTATTCGGTTGGCTATTTTTTGGCTTTATCGCTTTATCGGCCACCGGTGGGAGCGGGCCCTTCTAGTTCGACATGCCAGGGCCGCCTATGGAAAAGTTGGTGGCACCTTCCAGTTCAGCCGCGTATTCAACATTTCTTGTGGCGGTGCTCTATGATTGTCTTGCGATTGGTCAGGGTTCGCATCGGAGGAGTTTAGGGGATGGTCTATGATTGGCATGCAGGGAAACTTTAGAAACCTTACGGCATGTTCTCTTTGAGTGTGAATTGGTTGTCCGAGTTTGGCAAGCGTCGCCGTTCAGTGGTACTTTACAACATCTTCATTCCACATCCTTTACGGAGTTCTTTATGCGGTTGATAGTAGACCAGGGTGTTCAGGACGTGTCCATGTTCGTGTGGCTTATATGGGGAATCTGGAAAGCCCGCTGCTCAGCAGTCTTTGATAATCAGGCGGTCTATGTGTCTACGGTGTGTGCGTGGTCATTGGCTGCATTAGCCGAGTATACATAAGCAATGGAAAGTTATCGGTCTCAGGGCTCGAGCCAACACTCACCGGATCGATGGTCAAAACCGCATTCAAGAGTAATAAGTGTAATATGGATGTGTCGTTTACAGAGACAGCTGACAAGTATTGGGGTAATCTTTCGAGATTAGTATTGCATTCAGTGGCGGATCTAGGATTGAATTTCATGGGGGTCCAAAAGCGAGCATCTCTTCGACGAGCGATCGAGAGATGCACTACCAAAAGCACCATCTCCTAAATCGGTTTCAATTTCCTCTAGGACCGATATTTTTCTTTTAAAATATCTTGTGATACTCATCCCTAGAGCTATAATTTCACTAAGTTACACCGTTAAAATAAAAAATAAAAAAAAAATCGAAAAGGAACACAAATTCAAGTATCCAACAAACCGAACAAAGATTTGGGCCATATGGCCAAAAACGCCCTAACACTTGCGAAGCGGCAAATTGCAAATTTGCAATTAGGAATTTAGGCAAAGCTACTTAAACAACTTATCAATTATCAAAACATTTATGGCAGAAAGGTGAAGCCGTGAAGGCAAATTAGCAATTAGGCAAAGGAGGCGCAAAGCTATTCGAAAAGAAAAAAAAAATGAAGCAAATTACACTTACAACTTACAAGTCACAGTCGGAATTGGATGTGCCGATGATGTGCGTGCAAAGAAAAGAAAAACGGTTGAATTGTAAATCCATTCACCACCGTAATTAGTGAATCACCACACCGGCGGTCCGGCGGCCGGATGAAGATGGATGAACATCGAAGATCGAGAAGATGGATTGATGGAAGATTAAAAACCCGAAAATCGCAGAAGAGTTGCCGACTTGCCGGATTGAAGAACTTGAAAACGCGAAGGGTTTGGCAAATGTTCGGGAACGAATGGAAATTGATTAAATTGATAGATAATACACATTTGCCAAAACGACGTCGTTTAGTAAAATTTTTTTTTTTTTTAATTTCAGGGGGGTCCATGGACCCCATAGTGGTACACATGGGTCCGCCCCTGATTGCATTCCTTTGCTTACCATTTTGATCCAGGCAACCCTGTGGACTACATGGAGCTTCAAGCCATTTTTTTTGGCTTTGGAGGAGGCGCAACAACTAGGGATTGGACGGTTGGAAGTAGAGAGTGATTGTTTAGCGTGTATAGCAAACCTTCGTAGGCCAGAGAAGGATCTCACTGCTCATGGGTGTCAAGTTCAGGATTGTTTGGCACTTTCGTCCATTTTTCAGTCAGTCTCTTTTTCTTTTATTCGGCGCGGGGGATATGTCCATGCGCATCTTCTAGCTCGACATGGATTGTTGATTTCTTCTCGGACATTTTGGGGTTCTTCGCCCCCGGGTGACGTTTCGATCGTTGTTCGGTGGATATCGATTAATAAAAATTTGGGTTCTCAAAAAAAATTACTTACAATATCAATGTATGATATATTATATTTTCTTTTTTATCTTTTATTTATTATATATTTATTCAAATTTTCACTAGTTTACAATTGTTATATTAATAACTATTATTTTAGACTTTATCATTAAAATTAATAATACATAACCAACTAAACATATTTACTTAAACTGTGTGAAAAGTCTAAATGGATTTATATTTTAGAACGGATGTAGTATCTTTTATGACCATTGATTATGGTTGAACCCATATCAATTAATATATCTTATGTTACAATATATAGGAGTGTTAGGATGCAAGAAAATGTGCACACACTCATATACTCAGCTCAGCTCACAGCTAACTGAAGAATTCAGTTGACCTAGACTCAGCTGACTTAGCATTCAACATACTATATTATGTTGTAACTTCTTATTTTGTTGTATCTGAATGTAACCGATGTAGTGAAGTATATTCTACAAATACCTCTTGGTCAGCAACATTGTAACTTAAATTGTTCATTATCTTTGATCAATAAGTATTCTGCATTATATTTTCTCTTCTGTTTCAATTTAATCAATTTCAACATGGTATCAGAAAGTTTTCTTGTTCAGATTGTGTTAACTCTGATGTTTAACAGACGAAACTTGAGAGTTATTTTTTCATGTTTTTTTTGTATCATAGATTCTTGAGAGTTTTTGTGATTTTCTTCTTTGTTTTGGAGTTGGAATCCAATTCTTGATTTTCATGTTTCCTATTATTTCTATAAATTTATGTGATTATATATTGTTCTTCATAGCCATGATAGATAAAAAGCAAGAATTGAGCCACTCTAGTCCCTTTTGTGTTCATCCAAGTGAGAATCCTTCATTAGCATTGGTTCAACCATTGATGAACGAAAAAAATTATCATCATGGAAGATGTCCATGGAAATGGTGTTGATAACAATGAACAAGTTCGGGTTTGTTGATGGTTCAATCAAGCAATCAATTGTTTTTTCAACATATTTTCATGTTTGGAGGCAATGTGACACAATTGTCAGAACCTGGATCTTGGATACAGTAGCAATACGATTTCTCAAAGTTTGATGTATTTCAAGAGTGCTGGGGCTGCATGGAAGAATCTTGCGTATAGATTTTCATGTGTTGATGCTTTCAGATTATTAGACAATCTTGAAGAGATGAATTCGCTAAAACAGGGAGAAGATTTAGTGAATCAATATTTTACAAAGCTGATGGTACTCTGAGAAGAAATCAAGACTATTAGGACAATTCCAATTTGTAAATGTGAACCTTAGTGCCATTGTGATGCCATAAAAGTTATGTTGGATCACATGGAAACAAAACATGTTATGAAGTTGGTGAAAGGATTGATGGATGAATTTGAGCCAATAGTGTCTCATGCCATGTTAATGATGTCTTTCCATGAGATTCAAGATGGCTTTGCAATGGCAATCAAGTTTGAATGAAAGATGATCTATGTAGCTAATAAAGCAAGAAGTTGTGATTCTGCTATCTTGATGGCTCAGAAGGTCAAAAATGACAAAGGTTATCAGATTGGGACTAGATCCAGTCAGTTCAGTAGAGCAGAGCAGTCTAAGAATCTTCCTACAAACAGTTCTAAGGCCAAGAATCTTAAGAAAGTTCAATGCAGTTTATGTGGTTTTAATGGTCACACTGAAAATAGCAGCTACAAGAAACATGGTTATCCTTCTGGTTTCAAGTCCAATAAAGCTAATATGGTAGATCAAGCAGGTGCAAATCGGTATGTTGATGAAGAGGATCAAGAACTTGGGTCGGCTAAATCAGGGCTTCAAGGTCTTACTACAAAACAGCTAGAGAAGTTGATGGCTCTGCTGAATTCTAAATCTTATGGACATGCAGTTAACCAGATAAATACTGTGAACCAACATTTCTCACCAGCTCAATGATCATGTGACATTCATGTGGTAAAACATATTCAATGGATCTTGGACTCTGGTGCCATATATCACATTGAGTACTCTCTAGAGCAGTTAAGTAATCTCAAATCATGTGTCTAACATGAGAGTGGGATTACCTAATGACAACAATGTACAAGTAACACACATACGACAAGTGATGATAAACTCTCATATATATGTCCTTCACAATGTGTTGTACATTTTTGGTTTTAAATATAATCTGATGTCTTTACCATCGTTCATCAAACAGTCTATTTGTACAACTGTTTTCATTGCTAACAATTGTGTTTTGCAAGACAACAAGAAGAACATGATTGGTTCAATTGAGCTGCACAAAGGACTTTACATTTTGTTACAACAAACCTGTTCAGAAGTTTGTTGTTAGATCTCTTTGTAACAGTGTAGAGAATAAAACTTTGTCTGATAGAGTAGATGTTAATCTTCTATGGTATGTAGATTAGGTCATCTCCTAGACAAAAGATTACAAATCTTTAGTTCTAGTACTTATGATGTTAAATTTGTTAACATGACTTGTGGTGCTTTGTATACCTTATGGCAAAATTGATGAAGAAACATTTTCCATTAATTTCATTGCCTAATTAAATTTTAACATTTTCGAATAATTGACTTATCTTTCACTTTATAATAAATAATATTTTCTATCCCTTCAAATGTTGTTTTTCAATTGATAATAATATTTTCTTAAAATGTATCACTTTGACCGTAGCTAGTGCAAAAGTGTGAAAATGTATCATTTTGGTGGTGGCTAATGGAAAATATGAACTTATTTGATCGTTATTATGTGACAGATAAATATAGAGGGAAAATATAAATTTTAAGGAGGTATGATTCGGACCGAACTTCGAATTAGTCAAACCAGTTGGTTTCGGATACCGGATACTTTAAGTAAAAAAAAAAAAAACATCAAATATATACAGCCAAAGAAAAGTGTAGCATCACTTAGTGTAGACGTTCTGAGAAGAATCTCTCAATTGTTGAATTTTTTTTTCTTTCATAGTGAAAATATCAAAGTAAAATAATTAAATTCTATAGTTTTGATTCATGTTTGAACCATTGTATCAATCATTAATCAAATTACATTGTTATTGTGAAGCTAATTACATGTTAGGGGTTTATTATATAATAAAAGGTGAAGTTTGGGATTTTCTTTCGAGTTGTTTTGATCCCAAAACATCTTTTCCCACTTTTTCTACGTTATAGATCATTCTTGCATTGGTTTCGTAGCAATGTCAAGGGAAAATACAGTTTACCCCCCCTAAATTATATGAGATGCAAATTTTACAACCCTAAACTTTAATTTGCTCATTTTACAACCCATTGATCAATTCACAACCCCAAATTTTTAATTGATCGATTTACAACCTTCAACTATTATATTTAATAAATTTACACCATATTTTTAATAATTGACCTTGTTAAGCTACTCAATACCTCTTAAGAATATTTAAGAGGGTAAAAATGTCATTTCAACTTCATCTTCCCCATTTTCCTTTAGTGCAACACTGCAACCCCATTTACCAATCCATTTCCACCCAAACACCACGGACCCTTCTATTAAATTTGTGACTATCATTCAGTTTTTTGAAGACCCACATCCAAGATAAACAACCATAAACCACACAAACCCCTCAGCCCCTCAGATACGATATATAAAGATCGACGCCACGAAAACTTGCCTTCTGAATGAAAAATAAAAAACTTGCAATTCAATTATTCATGGAGATATAAAGCCGATGAAATTTCCTCAACTGTTAAGAAGATGGGTCTCGATATAAACTTCTAATTCACCCTCAGTAACTTAAATGCTTCCAGAATTGACATTCCCTTATCTGTTTAACCTAAGAATCATATGAGCCTACCTGTAAGACCGATGGAATTCTCCATCTGTCAAGATAGACTTTCCATCCACATCAAAAGGATTCTTTTGTTACACAGTTGAATAATTTTTCCCATTGAAGAAATTGCTCTATGAGGTGCTTTGGGCGGATGAAGAGGAAGTTGGGTAAGATGAAGTTAGAATGACAATTTTACCCTTATTACATTTTTTTTTCATTGGTGTATTGAAAATCTAATAAGGTTAATTATTAGTAAAGAGTGTAAATCAAATAAAAATATTAGTTAAAGGTTGTAAATTGATCAATTTAAAGTTTAGGATTATAAATTGATCAGAATGTATAATTTAGGGTTGTAAATTTTGCATTCAGTATAGTTTAGAAGGGTAAAATGCAATTTTCCCCAATGTTAAATTGTAGTACTATTTATCTTTATATGAGGCAGGTAATGTGTAACGTCCCGCTCCCGGATAGCGAGTCATTATTTAGAAGAGAACGTTCGACACGTATAACATTAAATAAATCTAATATTATATGTAGGCCTCTACGTCATCATATCGAGTTAAGTAACGCGGAAGCTAAAAAGACTCGGGTAAAACCGTTAAAGGTTCTAGAATTACATTGTCATCCGACTAAAAGGTAGAAAGAGAAACTTACAACAATGATATATCTTACATTGTACGATACAAACTTATAACCAAACCAAAGGTACTTATCTTACAACACAGTCTTTTACAAAGTCAAAATAAAATACAACATGTCTTGAAGATAAAAAGGTACAAGATACATAGATCTACAAGATGACATAAGTGTATAATAAGTCTCCATAGAAAAGCCTATCAAGCATCATCCTCATACTCATCATAAACCTGCTCAACATGTACTTCTTCTCCCTCAAAACAAACACATAAATATGCAAAGGGATAAGTACAAAAGTTTTAGTAAAAGGTAGAAGCTATTGAACAACTAAGTTTTATAACGAAAAGTAAACATGTTATTATTAATTAAGTTATCTTTATGAATACGACTTAAACTCTAGGGTCCACTTCATGCTAATCAACATGTCGTGATACCCTACTTGTTTCTAGCTTAACTTATCTTTGTTACAATAGTATTCAAGAGCACTATGCATGCGTGCTACGCACAACGAAGCAACATATTGCAACCTATTAGTGGATCACACCAATAGCCACGGGCTAGTCCCGATAGTGTGTGTGTTCGGCGAAGTCCCTCTACTCCTAGTGCCCCTCAAGGGCCAGCAGAGTTATTCACTTTATGCCGACCACACTACACATCGCGATATAGACTTGCGCCTTACCAAGAATAACATGATGTTTAGGCTTTTAACTACACAAGTACGTATGTTATAATTGTTAACTAGTCACCTAAGTGTTTTCAAGAAAAGGCTCACTTACACTTTTACTCACTTAGACAACAGGAAACAACAAACCTTACAAGTACACGGACATTGGTGGATACTAACCAATCAAAGCACAAGGCCATTTATACTCTTCGGACGATCCCGAACTTCAACTCTTAAGAAGTATTCATTCGGTGCTGGAACTAAATGCATTAGAAGCTTATTCATGGCTTTGTAATCTTCATTTAACTTGTTTATATCATTAATATAAGGTTAGGAACCGATCCCAACTTACTACACTCAAAAATACGTGAAAACGGGCAAAACAGCATTTCTGGGCCATAGGCCGGCGCCCATGGATCATAGGCTGGCGCCTATGGCACTGCAGAACACTCTGAACTCTCTGTATCTGATAGGCCATCGCCCATAAAGGTATAGGCGTGCGCCTATGGCACATGGAAGCATTTTTTCTGCGTTTTCTGATCCAAAACAACCCCAAACAGTGTAAAATCGATTCTAACACATCAAATACACCAAAACAACAATATTCAAGCACCAAAACATCAGAAAACATGTATCAAACTTAAATTAACATTTATAAACTTCTACAACAATTAGCATCAATTTTACTTTACATAAACATCATAAAACAAGAATTGTTCAATATGAAAACTCTCTTACCTCAAATACAAAGCAAAAGCAAGCAAATACTTCAAGCAAAACAAGAAACTCTTGAACTTCTTCAACAATACCTAATTGATCGACAATCAAACCTAAATTAATTGTGATCAAAGGTTTCTAAACGATCTATTTTACGAATTGAAGAACTTAAAGCGACCAAACCAGTCTAGAACTTGAAGATTCTAAAACCAAGGCAAAAACTAACCTTTCAAAACTTCATTGGTTGGTACCAAAACGTATCTCTTCTCCCGCTGATTCGTTTCTTTAATTGGTTCTGAAATCCGTCGAACGATCAGGAAGATACCTTGAAGATTCTACTTTTCTGGTTTTTTTGACTTTGAGAGAGCGTACTTCGAAGTATCTGATGATTGAGTATTATGACAATTTCTCTCTTAATGGGAGGTTTCATTTTTCAGAAAAATAACTCCCCACCTCAATTAATTCCTTTTACTTCTCAATAAAAATCCCTCTATTATTTCCCTTTTTTTTTAAAAAAAAAACTTAATCCAGAGATTTTAAATATAATATTTCGTTTTCTCAAAATTACACGTCCGTCCTTTTTCGAAAATCAAAATATTACATAATGAGTTATGCATACTTAGTGTATAATGCACTCTTAGGTTTATTTTCTCACTTACTAATAGCATTCATACTACTTCATGTTAATGAATACATGTTCATTACGGGATGTTGGTGATGCAGGAATTTTGCTACTAATAGCTTGATGATAGTTTGAATTTGTTATAGTATCAAGTTGGTTGCATTTTTATTTTTTATTTTTTTATTTCTACTCGAAACGAAAGGATTTCATTAAACAAAATAAAATGATTACGAACCGGACCAACGCCGGAAAATAGCCGAACAAATTCCGGATCAACACCAGCCTAAAGCTAAACCACCACCATAAACAACGAAAATAAAAAAAGACTTAGAAAACACAAGTCGACCAAATTCTGCCTCATTAGAGAGGACTTGATTTGGTAAAATAATACGATAGTCAATTTTTTTATAGCAGACATAGACAAAGCTAAAAACCTAAGAAATCCGGAAATACCGACTATTACCAACTTGATCCAAAACGCTAAAACAAGCATACAGAAACATAGCAAAGAGTAAACGACAACTACAAACAAACATCACCATGAACCGCCAGCCAGCACCACGGGAGCTGACCAACAGCCTTCCTGTTGGATATAATATTGTCGGATGGATCAAGATCCACCCGATTACGCAGCGGAATAGTAAAGATCTAGATCCAGTCAACCAAAATACATAAAATAAATAGATCTAACCTTGCTTACCGCTTTATGGTGAATAAACTCCAAGAACAATCTTCAATCCTAGATCCAAGCTAGATGAGAAGCCACAGTCTTCCAACGTGTGTCTCCAAGCACCACCAGGTAGATGGTGTTTCAAGCCACCGGACCTCCTCGATATGCTACCTTAGAAAACCCGAAGTTTTCTAAACTCGAACCCAAAGTACAATGGCCGAAAATTCTAAGCCAAGTACTTACACAAAATGGCGTGTTTTTCATGTGTCAAAAGGCTTGGGAGAACTCTCTTTATATATGAGAGTAATCATTGTCCTCCAAGGATTTAATAATTAAGAGATAATTATTAGATTAATCCTTATTCCAAATAAAAGATAAATAAAATATCCCAAACAAATTAGGATAAATCATATTATTATCTAATATTCCATGAATTATCAATTAACAAATAAAAGATAAATCACATGTTAAATAATTATCCAAGAAAACTAATTCCTTGATAATTAATTAATCACAAATTTGCGCCACCCTTAATTAAATAAAAGGTCCACACGCATTTTTTTTGACACATTGGGCCGAGTCCACGAAAAATTTCTTTTTCCATGTATTTAATTATCTAGTCCGACTGAACAATTAATCCACATATCAATTAAATAGTCCAATCCAACTATTTAATTATAATTGAGGTGAAACGACGAGAAATCGTATATCTTATATTAGGAGCGCGTCGGGGACCATGGACCCATATTCGGTAAACTACAATAAATTAAATAATATTATCCGTCAGACCGAACAATAATATTCAATCTATTAATTCCGGGATTACACCACCATAAACCCGAAACTGAACTCTGCCGAATACAGATAACTTATACTCAACTATGAGTTGATAAGCGTCCACCGATATAATCATTACATACGGATAAATCCTCCATAGACTATTCACTTCGATTCGGGATATCTCCGTAAACCCTTCTCGAAATATATTATCCTTATTTACCATTAACCCCCTAGTGATCAATTAGTTCATAACTAACATGATATGAACTGGGCTCATCGATCAGTTTCTAGGGTCAACAAATAAGGGAACTGTCTGTCTACTTCCCGAGGGAAGGAATGAATTCCATATCTGTGATAGCACAGACTACTCACTCATCCCAGAATAGAGCCAACGAGAAGTGTTGGACCACATACTACGAAGTGATCCTTACTAACACATCAAACCCTACCCTAGTCTAAGCAGTCGTCTGATGAGAGATAAATTTATGATCGTTTTTATGATATTTCGCCCCATTTCTGATACCATTTTGAACATTATTATATCAAATCAAGTCATAAATGCTATGTTTTATCTAAATATGTAAGTAGTAGTTATTATATAAATTATCGTATTTTTATAAGTTTTTGTTAGTTTTGTACCGGTTTTAGTGACCGGAGTGTCGTGTCTGTTTTACGTGGGTATTTTCTGTTTATTTCTTTGCAGAATCCTAAGATGAACTGAAATCCCGAGTATAGACACTTTTTGAAGTCAATTCGAGTCATTGGAAGGAAATTATAAAGCGTCACTAAGTCAAATGATCAAAGGGTTAATCGTTTCTTAAGAATGAAAATCCCGAGTATCGATGGGAATTGCCTATCAAAACGGCATTTTATGAAGAAGTGGCCTTAATGAAAGTCGTAGATCTTCATATAAACGTTCCGATGCACTTTGAATCACGTTAATCGGACTTCTACAACTCAAGTTATGAAGCGTCACTAGTTCAAGTGATCAACTAGTGGAAATCCCGTAAAAGACTCGACATACGAATGGCTCATCAAAAAGACGTTATCTGAAAAAGTGTTCTTAATGAAAGTTGAAGATCTTCATATAAGCTTTCCAATGCAATTTAAATTATGAAGATTGGAGTTCTACAACTTAAACAGTGATCAAGTGGCTAATCGATTTGGGTTAATAAAAATCCCGAAATAGCTTCGGAGGAACACGAGGTAATCAAGAAGGCGTTTTCTGGAGAAGAGTCCTTCATGAAAGTTGTAGAGTTTCTCGAGATCTTAATTTTGGCATTTCGTTTGCAATGTTTGGAGTTCGGGAGATTAAGTTATGATTTTTAGAAGTTAATTATGTAATTATATATAATTTATATCACCGGTAACATGCAGAACATGGAGTAATCATTAGTAATGATGGATACCGGATCGATCCGGCACCCATTCCGGACCGATCCGGGAAGGGGAAATTGCCTATATATATGGATCCATCAGCTTTGCAATCGGGTGTACCTAAAATATATATATATACCATATACTATATATATATCTCTTTCTCTCTTTTTATTTTGTAGTTTGTAAATCGGCCTTATGCCGAAATAAATTCGTAGTAGTAGTACGGTAGTAATGCTCGGGAAATTCCCGGAAGATCGGTGTTCTTTGAAGTCGTTGTAATGCCCGGAAAAAAGACGATTTACGAGTCGGCGGTTGTAATCGGGTAATTTTCTATAGTATTTATGTTTATGTTTTTCTTTGTTATTTTCATCTTTTTATCTTTTATAATGTTATTAGGCTAGATCTAATAACTAGCCAAAGTTATGTAATCGTTTTAATTCGATCTTTTCGTTAAAGAAATGTTGTTAAGTTAAAATGATTAAAATTGAGTTAATTGAATCTTTTTCTATTTTGATCGTATTCGTATTGACGTATTTAATCGATCGAGGAATTCATAATCTAATTATGAATTGACGCCTCGTAGTTAGGTTATGAACTCGTTAATAGAAAAACCGGAGGGTAAAATTGGCCGTGTGAATAACATGACAACGGAATCCTATTTCTACCCGGGGGTAGATTTGTTTTGGGAGAAATGAATCTTATTATAATTTGTACTCGAGATCGTAATAATGTTAAATCATCGCTTTAATTGAAACTTAAACCGGAAAGTTGAATCGTCCGGCTTTGACAACCGGAGCCTTTTAAATAAAATTGACCGTTTAACGAACGGAGTGACTCCTTTTTATCCAAAGGTAGAATCGTACTCGGGACCTGTTCAGAAAAACCGTAACAGTTGTGGACCTTGGACTGATGACAATGGACATATGACAATTTCATACGCTCGTGTGAGGAGGAGTTGTCTAGTTTAGGAGTACACCGTTTCATTTACTCAATTGGACCTAAAAAGGAAGATCGAACACATTTCGTTAATTGAAAAGATCGAGTAAATTGATTACATATACTTTGGCTAGTTTGGTTTATATATTATATTTTGGTACCTATATATATATATATATATATATATATATATATATATATATATTTTACAATCTATGTACATCTATATATATTTATATATTTATATATATTATATTAGTATAGTTTAATTTTATTTACTTGTTTACTCTAACATCTAACGATCTAACTATCTAACCCGAGGAAAATGTTATAAACCCGCGACTTAGATCGAGTTAATAATAGCTTCTTGGTGTTTAACCCCACTTAAAAGAATTACCATGTTTTCCCGAGGAATACGACCCGACTCACCGGACTAGCACTACAATTTGACCCGGTACACTGCCGGTTAGGATCTGTATAGCCTAGGTAATGTCCGTCAGCTTTCTGGCGCCGTTTCCAAGGTTAGGTTTAGGTCTGTCATCGTCTGTGATCACCTCAGGATTGAGATTAATCCATATATGATCATTTTGTGATTCGATAGGACTTCTCGATTACGGAATTATATCGAGAACTCAAATCAAATCGGGCCAACCCTATATGATTATCATCATATATAAATGCCCCATTAGGTACCCTATTACCGACAGTCCGGATAAGATTGTCACACCGTAAAGTGTTCTGGGCGCATTATTAGCATATTAATCATGAGACCCGTACTCAGATTAATCAACGCTACGGACTAAGTTAATTTTAAGTACATCTCACTAACTCAATCCTCTTGTGTATAGCCATACATTGAGTTATGTGATTACATAAACGAGGTATTTAGGGTTTTCGGTAGTGTCTTAATTATAAGCATACATGCAATTGTCTTTCGGGCACTACACCTAACACTTCCTTCGAGGACATGCAAGCAAAGCCGAAGCCAATATCCGACTTGCATCATCCATTGCCACCAAGCTACCCTCGGACTCTCACCACCACACAACATCTGGATCTTTAGCAAGAGGACATAGAAATCCAGGACGGCAGAAGCAATCAAAACCACCAAATCATCGCCGAAACAGCCGCCCCATGAAAACGCCGCATATGAGCTCTCAAATTCGCAGCAGGAATTACGGGGAGCAAGAATCCGGCCAAAATCGCCTCCAAACCGGCCGGAAAATTGAGAGAAGCGGCATCAGATCTAGTGAGATTTCGAAGGAAATCTGTCAAAAAAGATAATAGATTTGAAGAAAAGAAAGAAAGAGACAAATAAACAAGGAAGACAACCGGCAGCGGCGCCAAGTGAGAAAGAAGCAAGAATATTGAGGAGGCCGGAAGATTTTCTTTTGTTATAGAGAATGAGGAGAAAATTAGAGAGAGAATGTCTCTATGTCATCAAGTTGGTTGCATTATTTTTCAATTAAGTATTTAAGTGTATAAGCTATCTCTTAAATTTATATTACCTGTGTATTATGCACGGGTTAATGTTTAATATATATATATCTATATCTAATATATAATATAGGAGTGAATTTAACCCAATTACCCGTTTTGACCCGCTCCAAACCCGCTTCATTTCCTTAAAAAAAATTAAAATCATCATTAACTCTTATTTTCAATTCATTAACTCATATTTCAAATACTCCCAAATACTACTCCCAAAACTCAAAATTATTATTCAAATTCAAAATTCAAAATATATTTCCTTTTATTTAAAATTCCAAAAATACTGCATTAAATTCATATTTATTATTCAAAATTCAAATATTTATTTCCTTTTACATATTCCAAAATGTGAGGATTTAGAGTCGGGGAATAATTATATATATATATATATATATATATATATATATATATATATATATATATATATATATATATATATAGATGCATCCTTCATAGCATATTCACATATGCATTTTCTGCAACTCGACTTACTTCCTTCCGGATCATCTTAATTTCTATATAATTTCATTTTTTTTTTGGGTTGAGAAATTATGATATCTATATACTTTTTGGTGTGTGTTTTTATGTGCATATTTCTACCGATTTTGGGCGTTACAGTGATGGAGATTGTTAAAATGGCCAGAGATATTGCCTAAGTCGTAAATTCTACTCGGTAATTCAGATGTGTATTTTTTTTAAATCATTTTTATTAATTAATCCGAGAATGAGAGGTGGTGATTTTAGTGGTGTATTCCTCCCTTAGAGAACATCTTAATTTCTATAGAATTTCATTTTTTTGTGTTGAGCATGTTATTATATATCTATATAGATATTGTTTAAAAATTTCCATTAATTAATATGAGAATGTGAGGTAGTTATAGAAGGGTCGTAAATTCAATTTATTATTCAAATTTCAAAATTTTATTTCCTTTTACATATTCCAAAATGTGAGGATTTAGAGTCGGGGAATAATTATATATATATGCATCCTTCATAGCATATTCACATATGCATTTTCTGCAACTCAACTTACTTCCTTCCGGATCATCTTAATTTCTATATAATTTCATTTTTTTTGGGTTGAGAAATTATGATATCTATATCCTTTTTTGTGTGTGTTTTTATGTGCAGATTTCCACCGATTTTGGGCGTTACAGTGATGGAGATTGTTAAATGGCCGAGATATTGCCTAAGACGTAAATTCTACTCGGCAATTCAGATGTGTATTTTTTTTAAAAATATCATTTTTGTTAATTAATCCGAGAATGAGAGGTGGTGATTTTAGTGGAGTATTCCTCCCGAAGAGAACATCTTAATTTCTATAGAATTTCACTTTTTTGTGTTGAGCATGTTATTATATATCTATATAGATATTGTTTAAAAAAATTATTAATTAATATGAGAATGAGAGGTAGTTATTTTAGAAGGGTTTACTAGGAGGTGCAAGGAAGTAAAAGAAATGGGATGTTTTGCTGCAAACAATGTTTTTGTGAGACATGTAGCTTACATGAGAAAATGGACAAAACTGAGGTATAATAATTGTTTTTTCTTTTAATTTTTTTTTATTGTTGCTTGCAATTCGACCATAGTTTTTATTGTTAAGTTGCTACTCTTGACTTTATTTTATGTTTAGGGGTATTTAAGAATTATTTGCAATTTAATTTTTTTTTATTTTTATTGTTTTGGCAAGGTGAATAATATAATTGTTCTTTTGATGTGGGATCAGTTGGTGCCTTGGTGCAGATTAATGGAATTTGAGGCTGAGGCAAAAAATATGCGGCAAAGATTACTTATTTGTTGTGGTTTAACCATGAGCTCTAATTGGTCGGAGGCATCATCTCATTTATCCGAAACGACAACTCAAATGATATAATGATTTGCACTGATCAGTCTATATAAGCACACAAAAACAGAAAATGGCCGTGTGCCCATTTAAAAGTCTAACTCATTCAAATGTATCTCCAATAAGGGATGCGTCAATTTGGGTGAATTCCGTACAACATATCTCTTGATCGAGTTTACCTCCGTTTATGTAAAAAGTCTTTATACGATAATAGTTTTATTTTGTAATCAGCAAAAATCAATATATCTAAGTTTTCTAATCTTGATAGCTAGCTGTGTTAGTTCCAAAATTTACGTAGATGATAAGGAATGCTACATGTAACCTATGTTAGTTCCAGGATTTTCATATAACGTAGATCATAAACTCGACAATAACTGCAAAAATCTTGGCAATAACTGCAAAAATCTGCAATAGCTACTTCAATTCGGAAAATCATTTCAAAAAAAAAAAAAAAAAAACTCAGCAATAACGGCTACGATTACACATATCATTCCAAAAAATACTCATCTAATTATGCATTTAATGCAGTATTTTTGGAATCTCAAATAAAAGAAAATAAAATTTTGATTTTAAATTTTGAATAATAATTATATATCCATGAATAATAATGAAATTAATGCAAAATTTTAAAATCTCAAGTAAAAGGAAATAAGAATTGGAATTTTGAATTTAAATAATAATTATGCATTCAATGCAGTATTTTTGGAATCTCAAGTGAAAGGAAATAAATATTTGAATTTTGGATTTTGATTTGAATAATAATTATATATCAATGAATAATTTTGTAATTGATGATTTTTTTTTGAAATCCCCAGTAAAACTAAATAAGAATTTGAATTTTGATTTTGAATAATAATTATGCATTTAATGAAATATTTTTGGCATCTCAAGTAAGAGGAAATAAAAATATGTATTTTGAATTTTGAATTTGAATAATAATTATTAATTTAATGCAATATTTTTGGAATCACAAGTAAAAGGAAATAATTGTAGATAAGTAAAAGAAATAATAATTTGAATAATAATTATTAATTCAATGTAGTATTTTTGAATTTCAAGTAAAATAAAATATGAATTTGATTTTGAATTTGAATAATAATCATGAATTCAATACATTATTTTTGGAATGTCAAGTAAAAGTAAACAATAATTTGAATTTTGAATTTGAATAATAATTTTGAATTTTGGAAGTAATATTAGGTAGTATTTTACAATTCCAATTAATATCGATTCTATCTTCCTTTAATCTTCTATGTTGGAAATTTCCCACATTTTCTAATTATTTGGTCTATACGATCTACATTTAGTATTTTCTTTTTTGTGATTGTTCTATAATAAGGTTATTTTTCATTTTTTAAAAAGAAAACTAAATTCTGTTTTTATTTTTTTATTTAGTAGGCGTAATACAGTATTAGGATTTGAATGTTATGTTAACTAACGATTGTAAGGGGTTTAAGGTATAGTTATATTGCTGCTCCAGATCATCATAAACATTATGACATTTCATTTTAGAGTTTTCCAATCATTTTGCTTAGTAAGTTTGTTTTTTACTTTTTTTTTTCTTTCTGCTACAAAATTTCAAAACATGTGATAGGTATTTTTTAATTTTTGGGTGTCTTACACGTGGTTTTTTTGGATAATTATAATGCAGATCGCGGATTTGAAGTTTATATTGAAGTACAGATTGTAAGTGATATAAGGATTGTGATAACCGTGCTCCGGATTGTCATAAGCATGATGTCGTCATTTTATTTTATGGTTTTCCAATCACATTGCTTTGTAAGTTCTTATTTCATGTTAACTAATTACATGTCAGATGTCCTTTTTTTTTTTTGCTTAAATTCCCCTTGTCCGTAAATCCACCTGTCCGACTAATCCGAGTTCGGTTCGGGTTATGCTGTTGAGTCACATGTATCGATCGTCATTGACAATATGTTTAAAAAAGTTGAATCGTCCCGCGTGCGTTATGCGGGGTTTTAAACTAGTATATATATATATATATATATATATATTATATATATATATATATATATATATATATATATGTGTGTGTGTGTGTGTGTGTGTTTCCCCAAAGGACTGCCCCCTTTACTCATCCCCATGCCCATGATTATTTTTTCGATTTTTTATTAAAAATATGTCTAGTGAAAATGTGTATTTAAAATAATGATATAATTTCCTCAAAAAATAATGATAATGACTAATGGATAGGGATTTTTTTTTTCCCCCCTCGTTCATGTAATGGAAAAGACGTAAGTCTGACGGGGCAACCTTATCCTTTTTTTTTAAAACGACCTTATCCTCTTCATTAATCCCCCATCTTTCCCCTTTCTTTCTTAACACTACTGCAACCTTATCACCTTTGTCTTTTTAATTTCGGGTAAATTTGTCAACCATCATATAAATGATGAAGGTACGATGTACTTCCTCATTCCGACAGTAAATCCTAAATATATGTGCACAATAAAATTGTCATAATATGATCTCAACATTGATCAATGTAAAGATCGTATTTGTCACAATATTATATGAATATTGATAAATGTGAAGATCGTATTAATTAATATAAAGGTGTCATGATAACAACGATGATAAAAATATGTTGTCTAAGCCGTAGCATACATCCATAATTGATTATCACTCCCGACTACGAGCACTTGCAGTAGATAGAGTAAATCTTTTAAAAAATGTATTTTAGAGATTTCAACTTTCAGATCTAGAAAAATATTACTCCAACGATACTCTATTTTTCATTTCAAATACATATTCTGTAAAATTTCCTTTTAATGTCTCGTATTCATCTAGATTCTGTAAAATTTTCTTTACATTTATCGCATTATATAAAATAAAAAATCCGATATATTTCGAATCTATAAAATAAACAATATTATATTTAAAACGGTAAAATAAAAAATTTATTTAGATTATCTGATGGAATTGCTCTAACTAAAACAATTTGGAGGCAAAAGAAATCATTTTACATGAAAAATATAGAAGAAGGCAAGAAATTTCAGCCACAGAGTTTCGATTTCTCTGAATTGCGAAGATCGAAACAAAAATTGAAGAAGATGAAATGTTTCATTAAATGTAAATTTTCTAGAAAAGAAAAAATGAGCTGCTACCCTACATCATTGTATCATCTCTTCATTTGTACAAAAGGAAAAATTTATTAACTTAGCAGACTACTGTTAGCTAATGGGCTTTCATCAATGGGCTTCCTTTGATCAATAGCAGGGGCTTCGGTTGATTCTAGAACTATAAACGAGTCAAGCTATCCATGAGTAGCTCGAGATCAACTCGATTTAAAGCACGATTCGACTCGACTGAAATCAGTTCGAACTTGAAATCGTCTCGACTTGAAGATTAAACGAATGATACTCGATAAATGTAATACTCGACTACCTACGAGCAAGCTCAATAGGTCAGCTAGATTTGGGGGGCTTATGACGTAGGTCGGGTCGGCCCTCAGCCACGTATCATCCCAAACACTACTCAGCATTAAATGATACAAATAGAGAGTGTACAAACGTTAAGGGCTAGGAGCCCCACTTTAAATCCTAAGGGCAGATTGGCACTCCATATAATTATATATACTAAAAAATAATATATGTATATATACATATATACATACATATATGTTATTATTAGATATGTATGTGTGTATCTTTATATTTGATAATGTCGGAATTATTACGGTGGTGTTTGTGGTGGTTTTGTGGTGGATATCTGTGCTAATATCGACAAGCAACACAACATATATGGGATACACATGTATGGAGATATCGAAATAAAACTAGACGGATCACCACAACTCATCGAAACAAAAAGCAATTCACTAACCCCCCCCCCCCCCCCCTCCAAAACACACTTCTTCGGGTTAACATTTAATTTTAAATCGTTTTAATTTTAATTTTATTAATTTGGAACTATTCAAAATTAAAATCAAAATTAAAAGGCCTCCTTTGATTCATTTCCTTTTGGTTCTTAACCAAAATGGAAGCCTTTGATTTCCTAAACAAAAATGCATCTTTTCAAACAAAATTAGGTTGACTACCTAGCCCACTTTTCAAAATCAAAATTTTGAAAGTGGTTTAGGTCTAGGCATTTTCCCAAATCAAATATTTAGATAGGGCTTAGGCCTATTCCAAACAAAATTTGGAAAAGCCAATATTTTGGTTGATTTGCTTAGCCACTTTCCAAAATCAAAATTTTGAAAGTGGTCTAGGCCTTTTCCCAAATCAAATATTTAGAAAGGGCCTAGGCCTATTCCAAACAATGTTTGGAAAATCCATTATTATTTTAATGTCATGTGGCATCCCAATGGCTCAAACTATTTGAACCATTGGTTAGCCACATTACACAACTAAACAAAGGAGATATCAATGCATAATAAATATCGCAAAACGAAAAACAAAATCGGGACCGCCACGAGATAACTAGCCGACGGCAGCACCCTAAGGGCTCCACCGGCCGCCGCACGGTGGGGAGCCGCCGCCATTCGGCCGAGCTCCCTACCCGAATATTTTTTTTTTAATTTTTTTTTTCTGTTATCACGAATCTAGATCTTGCATCTATCGATTAATTACTACGCAAATTAACATGCTTATTGCTTAAGCTCGAAACTCGCTCTGATACCACTGTTAGGAAATCTATGCGGGAACGCAGTGGAATTCAAAATTTTATTTCCTTTTTACCAGGGCCGACTTCGTTTAAGCAAAAAACAAATAAACTAGTAGACGGTGATTACCTTGTTTGATCTAAAAGATCACCGCTTTGACCGTCTAAGAAGAGTAGTGATGCACGGAGCCGCCCAAGCGTTCGGCCTCTACCGGTGATCCACACGAACAGCCTGCTGGAATCCACCATTGGATTGCTATTAGAAAATCCGGTTGCTAGACCGGTCTTTTATCTCTCAAAGAAGCTCTCTATTTTTCACAAGAACTATTAGCTCTTGGAATTGTGTTGTACAAAAGAGCTAGCCAAGCCTCCCCTAAAGAAATAGTATAAATGATCCGACTCGGTCGGATCCGGTCCAACCCGATTGGTTTTAGGACACTATTTCAACAATCTCCCACTTGGGCTAAAACCAATCACTCGCACATACAAGACCAAGTTGAAACACAAGAATCTCATGAAATACTCACTACCAACCTTTGACGTGAACGGATCGCTATCCGTGGGGACTTAGAATATCTTCATATCATGCTTGAAATGATCAAGTCAAATGAACCGCCTCAACACACACATGAATCTCCGACGAGACCCTGGTCCTTGCTACAAGCAATGAATCCACTTACTATATCAGCTATATAGAAAAGGTGGAAGAACCGTACAAGGTTCAGGAATGAACCTTCTTGGACTCATGTACTGCTCCCGCTGCACCTCCAAGGCACTACTGTGTTTTGGCCTAGTTGTAGAATTTACAGTGACCCATAGCCAAGAACATTTCCATCTCATTGTATCACTTAATCAAAGTGACTGCAAACCCAGACTGCAGCTCCCACTCGCCTTCATAAGACTCAGGATATACGTCTGTATATCTGCGTTTATCTGATTCCAAGTTTCGATAAACCAGGAAACCATCCTTAACTTGTTTAAGGATATTCTCGACATTCACCAGATTTACTTTCATACTTGCTCATGACTATTCATGGACTATGAACATCTGGCATTACTCTTATGATGATTCCTATCGCAGTAGCAAAGGAAACCTTCATAAGCATCGTCTTTCACCTTATCTTTAGGACTAATGTCCTAACATAGATAGATCTTTAGAACACCGGCTAGCAGTATCACCTGTCGCGATCTATGCTTGTTAACGGTGATTTTTACGGTTTATACGACTTTATTTCGTAGCAATTTCCTTTGTGTTTTATTACTTTTTATAGAAAAGTAAGTGTTTAAGTGAAATTTTGGAAGAATGCGTATAGAAATGATTTAAATGCAAAGTTGAGCTAATTTCGTGATTTTATTGATAATTATCTATGGTTTTACACTTTGCGTGTTTTTATGGTTTTGTAGGTACGCGAGCATGTCATAAAAGGAGTCTATACGGAAGTAAGAAGATGCAAGTCAAACTTGGAATGGAGAAATGGAGATGGACGAGCGTCTGAAGTTCCGTCCCTCAGGACGGGCGTCTGAGGAAGAGGACGGGCGTCCACTAAAGAAATTCGATTCAGGAAAGACAGCTTTTTGTTGACCGAGCGTTCGAAAATTTTATACACCCTGGACGGGCGTTCACCACCCTGGACGGGCGTCCAGCCGCCGCCTCAACTAAACCGACATTAAAAACCTATTTATAGTCGCGTTTTCTGAACCTTAAAACAGATATAATTCGATCCCTGGCCGCCCCAGGCCCCTTTGGGGGTGCCTTTCCTGCGTTTTTCTGTCCCCATAAACATCTTTTCATCTACTTTTTATTATATACCAACGATGAGTAGAGGCTAGGCGATTTGAACGAGCTTTGTGAAGCCATCTCTGTAGCATCTTGATTTCTTCTTTGGGATTGTTTGTGAGTTTTAATTCAAAGTTTGTATCTTTATTATGTTTAATTTGTCTTTATGCGATTATATCGATGGATTGTTGCATGTTTGATGTTTAACGTTTGATGAGAATCGTTGTTAGACTTAGATCACCGTAGTAAAGATTAGATTTTTAACCTAAAAATAACGAGAGTTGTTTGGTTAATTTCTAGGTTGCTAGATTGAGAAATCTTACACCTTTGTTATGAAAGCGTTAATCTTTAAGATCGAGAGATGAGAGATTAATAGGCGAATTATCTAAGAGATTAGAAATTCATACTTATGATAGGTGAACCACAATCTTCATTAAATCTTCACTAAACAATCTAGAGAGGAAGTTGAGGGTTGTGTGATCGGTGGATCATTGCTTGTTCGTTTTCAATTTATTTGTCATCATCTTAGTAATTTTATTATCTTTTTAGAATAGAGTTATTTTCATTAGTTTGGCTCGTAACTATCTTTCCTGGCTTTGGATTCTAGATCCTCTGTCCAGTTTATTGTTTTCGTTTTTCTTTAGTTCTATTTTGTTTATTTTTCGTGACAACTTTAGAGAAATTAAGAACTAGACCAACCTCGATTCCCTGTGATTCGACTCCGGTTGTAAATACTATACTACGATCCCTGCACTTGGGGTAAACCGGATTATTTTATTACTTGTTTGTTTTTCATTGCATAAAATCCAAGACAATGCTATACTCTTTTAGCATCACATCTATATAGGTAAACTATAAACTAACAGTAGTTAAATATATCACTATAGATTCTTACTTCTAAAAATAAGAACTGCTAATCCAAGTGCTTTCGTAAAGACCTTGAATTACCAAACATTAATTGACTGTGACACATGGTGATAATTCCCGAGATAAATATCCAATACCTTACTCAAAAATCGTAACTCACTCCCACTATCCTTCTTGCACATTGGGAATATCCCTTCTTTTGACTAAATCAAACTCTTTTGATTATCAAACAAAGAAATTGTCTAGAGAAACTTGTTTGAGTGCATAAATGGATCTCGTGGGCTCACATATCATGTTATCGTCTATGAACATCGAGCTCTTTGCCCAACGTCTTCAACACTATCATATAGCCATGATACGAAGTTATAATAAGCATAGTCAGAATAGAACTGGGCTCAGCTGGCAGCGTAAAGATAATTACAAGGTTTACACCCCGTACCCTTCAGTCGTCACTATAGTCTTATAGTAATCAAATTACTATCCATGTCAGCCTTTCAGGGACATTCCCTCGAGGTAAGACCGGCTAGGTTCACCACCTGGTTGCCACTGATGGAATCTAATTCAGATATTATGGCTCCTAGCCATATCTCTCAATCTTTCCTTTCAAACATTCCTTCATAAGTCGTGAAATATTCATTATTCAAGATGAAAATACCAGCAGCCTTTTCAGGCTTGAGGTTATCCACAGACTTACAGAACTTTTGTGTGCACTGAGCAGTGTTCTACAGCCATATAATCATTTAGTTGAGATTTCATCACATATATCAACTATATAGTAACATCAATCTAGTATATTAGATTCAGTGACATTTCGGCTTTATCGGAATAACATTTATTCTTTACAATTGAATTTGTCCATTAAATCCTAACGGATAACTGAAAGTATGTTCTTCATAAGAACCGGAACATAATAACATTTATTTAGTTCCTTTATCAGTTTATTAGATTCAGAATATGGTAAGTGTTACAACATTTGCTTCACCTTCCATGTCTGTATTTAATCTTTCTAATTTAGTCACACTCGTAAGATATCATATATCTTAGAATCGACTTTGAACTTAGATAGATTTATCTTAACTCACTTGCCTAGAATAGAAACTTCAATAAGTTCTCTATTTAAGCACATGCCCTAACTTTCCTTTTTAATCTTTTAAGCTCTTGTAAATAATTCTTAATGTAGTCTTCATAAGACTTAAGAAAGATCACAAGAGTTATGTCTTTTATTTCCTTTCATAAAGAAAATCTAAAGTTTATTAAATAGTTTATTTAACCTTTTGAATCGAACTCAAAACATTAACTATTTAATAAACCTTTAAGCAATGATTAAAGAATTAAGTCAATACTTAAATCTTGCAATTTTGAAAACAACCTTTCCAAAATTCGATGTGGTCATTCTTGTCCAACGTTTGAATTAATTGTCATAGTATGACTGAACGATCATATTGGATCGTATCCAATATATGATTAATTCGTTGAAACTTATCTCAAGTGATTTAATCATATCATGAACTTCCGCTTTTATTAATAATTAAAGCCTTGGAGTACTCCATCAAATATATGGTCTCCTTGTCTTTAACTACTATAACGGGATTGCTCGAGTCATTGCTTATTTTAAAAGGATTAAAATTACTTAACCAACTTGAGAACGTTTCTCAAAAGGTAACAGTCATAATTTGGTTTTACTAATCGAGAATAAAAACATAAATATAAAAGTTTGCTAAAAACTACAACATAAAATAAAGATAAAAGAATGTTGTTGTTTATACACGCAAAATCAAAAATGGTCTTTGGTTTATGATTTTGCTCCCACTAGCCAACTACTCCCAATTGACTTTCAAGAAATTTTTCAAAAATTCTATAGTGGCCAAGATCCCATCTATTTACCCCGATTCCCGACGAGGGCCGATCCACCAGGGGGCCCACAACTTTTCGAAGGAAAAAGAGGATGCCATAAATGTGGAGGTAGGAAAGTTGCTCCAGGCCGGAATCATCAGGGAGCTACAAAACCCCACCTGGCTGGTGAATGTCGTGATGGTGAAAAAGCAGAATAGGAAATGGCGTATGTGCATCGACTTCACTGACTTGAACAAGGCGTGTCCTAATGACCCATACGAGCTACCGTGAATCAATGGGATTGTCGATAGAATCACGGTTTTTCAAAGGTTGAGCTTCTTGGACGTATACTCTGGGTATCATCAGGTTAGAATGGCAGACAAAGAAAAGGAGATGACCGCTTTTCGGGCCGTAGGAGGCATGTACTACTATCAGATGATGCTATTTGGCCTAAAGAATGCCGGATCGACTTATCAGAAGAAGGTCAACAAAGTTTTTAGGGGTCAGATCAAGAGAAACATGAAAGCTTACATCAACGACATGGTCGTCAAATCCGCTTGAGACGACCACCTCAAAGACCTACAAGAGACATTCGATAACGTTAGGAGGCATCGATAAAGCTCAGCAAAGTGCACCTTCGGGGTTCATGTAGGTAAGTTTTTGGGGTTCATGGTCACCCAAAGAGGGATAAAGGCAAATCCAGAAAAAATTGAAGCCTTGGTGAACATGAGCGAACCCAAAACTATTAGAGAGCTGCAAAGGCTGAATGGGAGAATCATCGCTCTGGGTCGATTCATCTCTAAATCTACCGACAGGTGTCTGCCATTTTTCAAAGTCCTAAAGGGAAACAAGAAGTTCGGATGGGATGAAGAATGTTCCAAATCATTCGAGGAACTGAAGAAGTACTTAGCCGTTCCACCTCTCTTGGCCAGCCCAATGTTGAGAGACGAGCTGCAGTAGTATCTGGTGGCCTTAGACCGGCCTGTAGCCGTTGTTCTTGTCAAGGAGGACGGTACCCTCCAAAAACCCATTTTCTATGTTTCAAACGCTCTCAGTCCCGTTGAGAGCCGCTATTTCAATGTAGAAAAGTTAGCTTATCTCTTGTTGTCGCCGCCCGAAAACTAAGGACTTACTTTTCCTAGCGCTCACCGACAGTCCGCTGAGACAACTACTGCACAAACTAGATCTCTTGGGTTGCTTGCTTCGACGGGCTATTGAATTAGGCGAATTCGATATCAAATATCAACCTAGGAAAGCGATAAAAGTGCAATCTCTGGCTGATTTTATAGTCCAGACATGCTTTAATGAAGAACATCTGGCCGGGCAACCTAGCTCACCGAACGTTGATGAAGTAAACACCCCAGCTGTGGCCGTGCCGAAACGGCCGAGTCACTGCTGGCAGATGTAACGGGGCCGCGAGCTGAAATGGTTGTGGAGCAGGGATCATACTCTTAGAGCCAGGGACATCCGAGGAGATTGAGAAGCGTTGAGATTTAACTTCACCGCCTCAAACAATTAGGCAAAATACGAAGAAGTCGTAGCAGGCTTGAAGCTCGCCAAAGCCAAGAAAGTGGAAAATCTCAAAGTCTACTGCGACCCAAAGGTGATCATGTGCCAAATAAATGGCACATTCGGAGCGAAGCACGAGACGCTTAAGAAATACCTTGATATTGTAAAAAGGCTGGTAAAGAATTTCTCATACTGCAAATTCAAGAACATTCCCTGAGAAGAAAATAAGAGGGAAGATTATCTGTCCAAAATGATAACCAAAAACAAATTCACCGATCCGGCGGTCATGTTCGAATACCTCGAAGGGCCAGCCATATGCAGAGCAGAAATCATGGACATTGAATTGCCCGTTCCATGTTGGATAGACGAGATTAAAGCTTACATCGAAAATGGAACACAGCCAGAAGATCCTAAAGAGGCCCAGGCTCAGAGGAGAAGGGACGCACGCTACACGGTCCTGAACGGAAGTCTGTATAGAAGGTCTTTTTCAAAACCGCTGCAACACTGCGTCTGACCCGAGGAGGTCCAGGGAATACTAATAGAGCTGCATGAAGGGGTGTGTAGGGGCCACCCATCCAGTCGCACTTTGGCCCAAAAGGTTTTATTAGCAGGATACTACTGGCCAAAGCTAGCTGAAGACTCTGAATGGTACGCTAAAAGCTGTGACAAGTGCCAACGTTTCGCTGACATACTTAGGATGCCTTAAGTGGAGCAGAGTATCGTCATCGCCGCATGGCCTTTCGACATGTGGGCGATCGACCTAATCTGTCCACTTAAAAGAGGCCGGTCGAACTGCGAGTATGTGGTCGTTGCCGTGGACTACTTAACAAAATGGATCGGGGCAAAAACGCTTGTTAAAATTTGCGCCAGAGATATAATATATTTCCTGCTGGATCAAGTCTGGACTAGGTTTGGGGTGCCTCGAGCGATCGTATCTGACCACGGGCCACAGTTCAGATACAAGTTTGATGAATTTTGCAAGGAACACAGTGTGAAACACTGACAATCCTCGGTATGCTACCCCCAAGGAAACGGTCAGGTGGAAAAAGCCAATAAACAAGTGTTGAATGTGTTGAAGAAAAGCCTAGATCAAAAGACCAAGAAAAGGGTGGACTACCTGCCTGAAGCTCTATGGTCGCTTCGAACGACCCGAAAGGTAACGACCGGGGAGACGCCATTTTCACTAACGTATGGGTCGGAAGCAATGGCACCCATCGAGATGGCATTGCCAAGCATAAGGTTTCTCATTTTGGACGAGCCGACAATGCCGTCAATCGGCATGTCGAATTGGACCTTACAGAAGAAAATCGCGTAAAAGCCCGCGCTCAGTTGGTAAACTATAATCAAGCCGCAAAAAGGCACCACGACAATCGAATCCGTGATCACACTTTCGCGGTGGGAGATTTTGTCCTGCGCAAAAGGCAGGCGACCGGCCAGAAAATAGACAAAGGAAAGCTGGCCGAAAATTAGGAAGATCCATGCCAAGTGTCTAGGATAGTCAAAAAAGAGACTTATATCCTTAAAGGCAAAGAGGGTCGTGAGTTCAACAGGCCCTGGCACGCTGACAACTTGAAACGATACTACATGTAAAAGTGATATACTTTGATTAGTGTTTTTGTAGAGGCATTGAGCCAGATCGATTACATTTCAATAAACATTTTAATTACGAAGATCAATCGCTTGAATCAAACTATGTCCTCGACAAAGCAAAGCTTTTCCGAAGCAGAAAAAATGGGGCAGGCGAACCCAATTTTTTTTTGCAAAAGCCATTCCGATCACGAACAGCGCGAGCCCGCTAATAATAGGCAGCCCGCTTAACGCGTTTACGATGTCGACAAAGATGCACAAATTCGCAAAAGTAAAGTGCAAAAACAAGGATCAAGACAACAAAATAAAAAAAGGCAGTTTATTAACAGATCAAAAGAGTTTTTTACAAGGAGCCAAAAAAAAGAAAAAGAAGAAAGGGCCACACACTGCTCCACTCCTCACGCATCTGCCTCAGGATGCGCATAGTATCTGTCCGTAGTGGGGCAGAGTGGAATTCCTTGGCCCCGAATGCACATATTGGAGATCATCCAATCGAATGGAAGGGACAGTACATCATCCATCAGGGTGGCTAACTTGATCACCTCAAAATGGATCAGGCAACCCCAATTGATGGTCACCTCAGGAACGGAAATGGCGTAAATAACAAAAGCCTCAGCATCAGTGACCTCATTATGATTGGGAAGACAGAAAATCTGAGTGTACAGGAAGCGTTTGCACTCCTCTCCCCCCTATCCAACATATCTGCCGTCACAGCCGCACCGTCCTCCCACTCGTTTCAAAGCAAAAACTAGAAGACATCGAACCGAGTAGCGTAATAGTCAATCACGTCGTCGAGATTCCAAGAGGAATCATAATCCTCAACAAGATTTGAAAGGCCATAAAAACATTTATGGCGGGTGAAGTTCACCGTCACTTCACGGACGGAAACATATATGGTACGATCGGCGTGACCATTCTCTGACAAAGCGGAGTAAAACTCATGCACCAGAGTCAAGTTGTATTCCCCCACCGGGGTGGTGACGAAATTCCTTCAGCCGTTGGCATTAATGGTAGCCCGATGACCCGGCCCAACACGTCGCAAGTTGAGCTTCCTCTCCACCAAGTGACCTTGGTCACGGAAATAGGTCATAAAGTTATTCATTGCCATAGGTGAGGCGGTAGACCGAAAGAAAATGGAGGACTCCTCCCCCATGACAGGATCAAAGGCATTAGAGCCTTGATTTGAAGATTCGGATGAAGACATAGTGAAAGAGATTTCAGAAAATTTCAGGGAAAACGAAGGAGTTTCTCAGAAAAAATGGAAGAATTTTCAGAGAATGCTGTAAGTAAGGAGGAACAGGAGGACTCCCTTTTTATAGGCCTAAAAAAATCAAAAGGCAGGAAGGCCAGAGGTCACATACGTTCAAAATCAAATTCAAGTTTTTGCGTCAATCGAGCTGACGCTTTGAAAGGCAACCATAAATGCGTCGGTTCGACATGAATACGTCGGTTGAGCAAAGAGTTATGAGGCTTCACGATTCCCAAGAGTCCTAACCGTTTCGGTCGGGTCCGACAAAAATCGTCGTCTCCAATTGAAAGAGGGACCATTATCGGACATGATAAAGTCCTGCTTAAGAGCGCTCTCATCTCACTCGAAGAAAGGGGCCGAAGACAAAGTTCAAACTCAGAAACAAAAAATGAAAAAAGTACAAAGCAAAAAAGAAATGATTTCATTATACAAATGGGGCCATCAAAGCCGACTCATTACAAGGATAAAAAAACAAGATCCAAGGGTAATCGGAATCATAATCTGTTGATGAGTCCGAAGCAATGCGTTCGAGCTCGACGTTTGTGTGCGGCGGTACCAGCACGTTGTCATGAGAAACGGGCATCCCGGGAATGCTGGCGCACAAGTGAGAAATCAACCTAGGAAAGGGGATGGGCCTGTTCGGAGGATTTTTGCATCACTAAACAAAAACAATTTATAAACCCTAACCTACATGCAAAACTAACTCCTAACCGGCCGAATACCGGGTAATTGCTAGTAAAGCGGAATAAGTAAGGGGTCGATCCACAGGGAATTGGGATGTTGAATCTAATCTTATTAATTCCTTTCAATTGTTACTTATGAAAACAAATAAACGAAAGAACAAACATAAAAACACATAGAAAAATAAACATAAACTAAGAATAATAAAACCGACCTAAACTAAAGATACATGGGATTAAACATTACACAAACCAAGTGATTCCAATCCAAATTTATCTCATGATGTTAATTCAATATTGTGGTTTCACCTTTACACGAGATACAAACTCCTAATTCCTTAGTGAATTCAATTATCGATCTCTCCTCTCCCGAATGTTGAGACCAATTCCATACAAAACGAAGGTGTAGATTCAAGTTAACTCCCGTATTTTAGAATCTAGCAACCTAGATAATTAACCAATTAATTTGTCATGAATTAACGATTAAAGATCCTATCTTTCTATGGTGATCTAGCGTTTACGCAACTCTCGTATTGTAAAACATCAATAGCAAACTAATCGCTCGACCTAATTCACATGGCATCATAAAGCGCATAGAAAAATACAATACGAATTAAAGCTCATGAAAATAAAACAAGGATTGAATAAATTAAAAAGGATTAAACTCACATAGTTTGGTACAATGGATGATCTCCATGAATCAACAACTAAAAGAAAAGCATCATAATCTAACCCGGATCACCCGAGCACAAGGCTAGGGTGACCGGCCTTGAGACCTCAGAAAAGCGGCGGCGGCTGCTTGGTGATATTCTGATGTAAAAATTTGTGTGTTTTAGGGTTTGGGGCGCTACTGCTTTATATAGAATTCTAAGTCGGCTGGGCCTAAGTCGGTGTTGGACGCCCGTCCAAAGTGGCTGGACGCCCGTCCAGAATACTTCTGAACATCCTGAATCGATTTCCTTCCTCTGGACGCTCGTCCAGTATTTATGGACGTCCGTTTGATCTGGACGCAACTTCAGACGCCAGTCTGCTGCACGTCCAAACTCTCTGTTCGCTTTTGCCAACCTGAACGCCCGTCCATCCTTTCAGACGCCCGTCCACTATGGACGGGCCTTGAACGTTCGTTCACTGGCTTGATCTTCGATTTTCTTCTATCTTTATCCTTTCCTTCCATCTTTATCTCCTCTCCATCATATAAATCTTCAGTTAATTCATCTTTAAATCCTCTTCTAATCCATATCTCGTGTATCTACAATAATCAAAAACATACCAAAGCGTAACATAATTCCAAAATAATATAAAATCACAATTTAAGCACATAATTCATTACGTTTTACAATTTAACTATTGAAAACATCACTTGCTCAATATTTCAATATAAAGCTCGATTTCTATGAAAATAATACGAATATGGGGGAAATTGATATAAAACATATCCTTATAAAACGTATAAAATCACCCTTAACAAGGCCCATGAAGGTCTGTATGAGCAGCAAAACACAATATCCCCCGATAGATCAACAGACCCCAATCAACGCTGACATCCTCATCGGCCACCATGATCGCATAATGGAGATGTGACTCAGCCTCTGAGATCTCCTCAGCGTCATACGAAGAAAAAACACGAGAGTTGATCAACCTCTTCCACTCCTGATTGGCTTGAGACATCTCCGAAGCATAGCCTTCTGGCAAAGGGTCTCAGTCTCCCGGTATCAAATGCCGGAGGGCCACGGCTCCATAGATACGCCTATTCAGCTCACTGCCAAGACCCCAAACCATCTCTTAATGTACGTATGGAGGATGAATGTTAACGGTGATTTTTACGATATATATGATATTATTTCGTAGCGATTTCCTTCGTGTTTTATTACTTTTTATAGAAAAGTAAGTGTTTAAATGAAATATTGAAAGAATGGGTATGGAAATCATTAAAATGCAAAATCGAGCTATTTACGTGATTTTATTAGTGATTTTTCATCAATATATATGGTTCTACATTTTGCACGTTTCTATTACCTTGTAGGTACATTTGCATGGCAAGGAATGAGCTGAAAAAATGTTTGATTGAAGATTAAATGGAAGGAAGGAGATGCAAGTCGAAGGTAGAATGAAGCTTTACAAGTTTGGACGCGCGTTTGAGGTCCCGTCCAGTGGACTGGCGTCCAAGAGGAGCATTTGATTCAGGATGTTCAGATTTTCAGTGGACGAGCGTCCAAAATTACATAGGACGGGCGTCTGATCCAGCTCGGCCCGACTCGAAGATTTTATGAAGGCTGGACTGGTGTCCAGAGGCACTGGACGGGCGTCCAGCCGCCGCCATTGCCAAAACCGACTTCGAAATCTATATATAGACGCGTTTTTCCAACCCTAAAGACCACAATTCGATCCCTGGCCGCCCCAGGCCCTTGGGGGCGGCCTAGCTGCATTTTCCCACCATCATAAACATCTTTTTATCTTCCTTTTTATTTATATGATTTGTATTCCAACGATGGATAGAGGCTAAGCAATTTGAACAAGCCTTGTGAAGCCGATCGAGCATCAACTTGATTTCTTCTGTGGATTTGTTTTGTGAGTTTTATTAAAGCTTGTATCTTTATTATGCTTTTATATTGATTATGCAATTATATCGATGGATTGTTGCTTATTGATGTTTAACGTTGATGAAAATCGTTGTTAGACCTAGATCACCGTAGTAAAGATTGGATTTTTAACCTAAAAATAACGAGAGTTGATTAGGTTGAATTTCTAGGTTGCTAGATTGAGAAATCTTACACCTTGTTATGGAAGCGTTAATCTTTAAGATCGAAAGATAGAAGATTAATAGGCGAATTATCTACGAGAGTAGAAATTCATACCTTTGATAGATGAACCACATCTTTATTAAATCTTCACTAAAAAATCTAGGGTAGAAATTGAGAGTTGTGAGATAGGTGGATCATTGCTTGTTCCTCGTTAAAATTAATTGAAATTATCTTTGTGCCTTGTTCTTCGTTGTTTTCTTAGAAGTTTGCTTTCTTTTTAGTTAATAGAATTAGTTATTTTAGATTTAAGTTCGCAATTATCGTTTCCTGGCTTTGGACTGACAATCCTCTGTCCAGTTTATCTTTTCGTTCTATTATATTAGGTTTAATAATAATAGTAACAACTTTAGGAAAATTAATGAACTAGATACCCCGATTCCCTGTGATCGACTCCGGTATTAATCGCTGTACTACGATCCCTACACTTGGGGAATACCGGATTTATAAATTTTATTAATTGTTTGTTTTGTTAGATAAAATCCGTGACAATGAACATGCAAGTTGAAGAACTCATTGACAATAGCAGGACTGATGGCAACATTAACCCCAGGAGGAGAACAACGGTGGCAGCGTCGTCAGCCAAAACTATTAACGACAACGCGGAATAAAATTCATGCACTATGGTGGCATTGTATGGCCCCCGATGTGCCTTCAAAAGGCCAGACCACCCCAACTGAACGACACGGGTACATCCGGTAAATTTGATATTTCGAAAGTTCAAACCCCTCTCTACTAGCAGAGGAAGTTGATTAAAGTGAGAAAAGAAAGTCGCTATGGCTAAAGGGGAGGCTGTGTGGAAGAAAGAAGAATCACTGAAATTGGCCATAATCGTGATAGAGCAAAGACTCAAAGAAGATGTGTTTGAGAGGAGAGAAAAGGTCCCTCCTTTTATAGCACAAAATAAATTAACCAACGGAGGAAGTGAGATAGATCGAACGGCCAAGGAAAAGAGTCTGTTCAAATTTCAAATGTGAATAAACCTTTAATGAGGAACAATTATCGGAACCGCAACCATTATTAGCACGATCTTCGAAAACGTCTGAAACGGTCAAGGAACAGTAACTGACCAGAAGTGGAAGCTTTACCTCAGAACGTGTCAGAAAAAGCCGTCAACCGTCAGACTTTACAGCTGGGGAATCTCCAAGCCGCTTTGAGCGTATCCGCCCATAAGTACAATCGGACACGCACAAAGCAGGGGGCCGTGTCGAAAATTTTAAAACAAGCAAGCAGATCCCAGAAGGCCTCTAAACTAGCTACTTGCATAAAGACTACTGTTTCAACTCAGATCCACACGTCGCAGCTTCGATCTCACTCAAAACAAAGGAGCACGTCGGATTTTTTTTATTCAGATTAATTAAAGGTTTAGCGATCAGAAATTTTGAAGCAGGTTACTTGTTATCATTATTTCGACTGAGATCGTACGTGGCCTCATTCGAAACAAAGGGGCCGCAAGCCAAAATTTTGATTCAGTGACTGTAGGCTCGATAGCACCAGTCGTTTTGGTGACCTCGACACGAAAGGTTCTCAACCTCACCAAAACAGGGGGCTACATACATATGAGTCAAATGATGGAAAAGTTCAAAAAATGAATGACTTCAAACAAAGCACAAGGCAAGTCAAAAGGCCAAAACAACGGCCAACATTCGGGAAAAAATGCAGAAGAGTAAAACATAGAAAGTTACGAGTTTACTACAAAGTTATTACAAAATCAAGACAAGTCCGGAGGGACAATCTAAAAAGGCTGAAATCAACAAAGTTTATGAAATTACAATCAAACAGGTCGAGCTCACTTATCAGAAGGTGGAGTCAGAGTATGATCTCCAGTCAGGTTTAGAAAATCATCGCCGAATTGAGGAGTGCCGGCTTCACCCGGGCTCTCTCCTTTTTCAGCGGCTCCATCTTTGAGCTCCCCACCATCATTTACAGTTTCATCATCTGCCTACTCACCCTCAGGAGCTTCTCTCTCTGCCTCCTCCATCATTGAACGCAAATTAACCTCATTAACGGGCGGAGGATTCCAAACATGCAGATCATCCTTCCTACACTGAGCCGTGAAGTCGGATAGATGCGATTGGGTGAAAGGAAGATCAGGATGATGGACTTTCAAAGCAGCATCAAGTTGATGAGTGAGTTGCCAATCAAGCAGGGTGTCCAAATTGATCTTGCCAACCCCAAAGGCCAACCTAAAGCATCGGGCCGCATGAAGAAACCTCGATCATAGTCCTGCTCCCGGGTAATCCTCAATTCATCAAGATGCCCTTGAAGATCTTTATCGGCATCGCACAACTCACCCATGAGGAGGACAATCCTCTTTTGGCTCTCAGCACACTTGAAGACGGCCTCATCTCTCTGAGCCTCAACAGATCCCAACAACTTGTTGACCTCCTGAGCCTTCTTGGAATTAGCCGTATTCTCAGTACAGTCCTGGGCAAGTTCGGCGCGATCGTCTGCAGACTGCTTCTCAGCCTCTACGGCACTCATCTTAGCCCCAGCAGCTTCCTCCTCAGCTCTCTTCAACGCCGCCTTCAAGTTGTAATTCTGTTGAAAAAGTTCGGTCTACGCCGCATCTTGCTCGTATTCGGACAGGAAAATCTTGGTTCCAAGCTAAAAAAGGAAAGCATCAGTATAATGCAAACACCTAAACTAAAGCAAAGCATGAACAAATAGAAATTATATAACTGACTCGCAAAGACTCCGAGTAACCCGATGGTGCCGGCCAGGCGTTGGGATCGGCTCGACGAACCCACTGTTGCGGTTGAAGCCATCACATCCTCCTGCACACCACGAGAAATGATGCCTCGACCTACGACTCGCTCAGTTTCATCGGGCCAAGCAAACTTCAGATTTTTCAGAAGGAACACGTCGGCAATGGCAGTAGCACCTTCCCGGCATCCCTCAACTCCAAAGGCTTCTCAACAAACCCCTTATCCATCCAAATAGCGGGACGGCCTCGAGAGCCAACCGGGCCCCTCTGGACCGGGGGTGGATTCGGTCGATGAGAAACAGTTGACCCCTTCTTACCCGCTTCGGTCGATTTATTCGGACTATCACTTAGCTCGACCATAGTAGCCGGAAGGGGAACCGCCTCAAGGTTTGGGCCTGTGGAGATGGCGTCGGCGACCTCAGGTACGGCCATGGGCATAACGCCGCCCTGGTACACAGTTTTCTTACTTTTCTTGGAGACGGTCACGTTCCCCATGTCGTCCTCCTCTTCGTCAGTGGCTCCAACTGAATACTTCGCCCTTGCGGCGCCCCTCTTCCATTTCGACTTGGATATCACAGCGGCCGTCGAGCCCTCCGACTCAGTGTTCAAAGGCTCGTCGAGTGTGGCGGCGGCGGTAGACAAAGAAGACAGGCTCAAGGTCTTGAGCCCCACCTCTGCGTTTTTAGCCAACAGTGCTTCATTCGCTCTCTTTCTCTCTCTGATCTTAGCAAGCCGGGACGCCCTATCATCAATGGCATCAAGCATCTTGCCTGAAAAAGGTAAAAGAATCAACAACGGACCACAAGACAAGAAATAAAGCTGCAAGTAAATAAAATCCAAAATGATGAAGAGAGTATAAACAAGTAACAGAAAGGAAAAACGTTACGCTGATCTTTACTCCGGTGTCTCAGGTATTCCGGAACAGACCTGACATCTGGACGGATAAGTCTTGGAGTGATGGCACTCCGTGTACCAGTCTTTGTCAGACAACAATATCGAAGGTTCAATAATAGCGGCTCCGTCGGGGTTGGATCCAGGGATACCAGCCAAAGCACTATAAGGCTGGCGGATATCAATTAAGGATCTCCAATTAAACACCTCTCTTGGTTTGCACCATCCCATCCGAGAAGGTTGTAAATCTTGTTGACCAGCTCCTGCTCACTGATCGGCCTTTTCTAACTGTCCAATATTACCGGCAGTGTACCGGGTCAATTGTAGCTTAGAATTGGTGAGTCAATGTCGTATCCTACAAGGAATCTGGTCGAGTACCAAAGTCAATCTCGTTCCTAGTTTAGGTCAACACAAAAACTGAAGATGGTGACTTGTCAGATCACCGATTCTAACAACTAAATATACAAAACAATGATTTAAAACTATATAAAAGAGATAGCCGAGCTATGATCCAACCAACTACTTTCTAACCCTAGCTCGATCCGGAGGTGTTCTTGACTCACCTAAACGTCTCGATGTCACTCGAAGGGTGTCGTTTCCTAATTCTGAGAACAGACATTAATTCAATAATCTACCCTCATGTCAAGTTCAACAGTCCGCCGCGATGTCACTCGAAGGGTGTCGTTTCCTAATTCCGAGAATACACATTACTTTAATAATCTACCCTCATATGTCAGGTTCAACAGTCCCTGACCGGATTTAACTGACCTAACACGGTCTACGCCCGATGAGACGCTCATTAACAATGATATAAACCTCACACACGAGACCAAATCTGAACAACTCAGTCGATTTTACAGGGTGATCCTAGAACCCCGGTTCCCGTATCCTCTCGTAAAATATATCTATAAATAAGATACGTGAAATACGATTATCGAGTCGCGAGTTCAATAAAGGTCATTAAGAATAAGTTCTAGAACTACGGTAACATCGAAAATCAACAGTCAAACATCAAGAACACCACAAGAACAATCTAAGGTTCGATTTCGAAGATTTGCACATAACTCGACTATAAATGGATTAACTACTCATTATAACAAGAAAATAACAAGAAATCAAACATTTAACAAGATTGAAAGAAAGAACAAGAAAGGAAATTGAAATACCGAATATATAGCTGTAGAAAATCGAATCTCCGAGCGAAATCCCGTCAATAACGTGTCAAGCTATCACTGAGGTCCTTCGGATTACAATGATATACAACTAAACTAATCTAATATACCTACAAACTAATCTAATCTAATAAAAGATGAAGAAAAACGCGGAAAAATCGATCTAGATCTATATATATATATATATATATATATATATATATATATATATATATATATATATATATATATATATATATATATATATATATGAAGATAGGGGGTATTTATAGTGTTTAGTGAAATCAGACTATTAGGCGTCCGTCTAGGGTTTGTAAGTTGCACGCCTAACATGCAAAATGGTAGAAAGACGGACTGAAACTTTGGACAAAATTAACCCGTAGGCGTGCGCCTAGAATTTCTCAGGCGCGTGCCTAGCTGATACACCTTCAGTAAATCGGCCATAACTTTGTGTGTAGACCTCCGAATCAAGTGATTCAAAATACGTTGGAAAGCTAATGAAATTGTATACAACTTTGATGAAGCTGTCCAGCCCATAAAATGCCTCTAATGTGGATCAAAATACAGATCAATGGAAGGTATGGATGTAGTACCAACGAGTTTGGATCTGTTTGAACGTTTAAGCTTTGGGCACACGCTCCTACCTTCATAACTCGCCTTCCGGTCATCTCAAACACCTAATACCTGTACAAAATCACAACAAATACCACACGTAATTCCTATAGGACACTAGGGTGACCGAGAGTATTAAAACACCGAAAAATAATGAGATTTCCGGATTTTTCGTCCTAGGTCTCGAATTGATAACCAAGGTGTAAAATACATCAAAATACAAACAAATGTCTGAGGTCTAAATGGGGTATAATCACATAGTAAATGATAGCCAATTTGACACTCATCACTCACACGTCTCGAGCACCTTAGAGACGGTGATCGAATTCAATCTCATCGTTGGCCGCATTTCAAACTTAGGATAGGACCAACCCACGGCAGATTCAACGATCAGACCGCGTTGCTCCCAGTTCTTCACTTTTCCAGGAAGCCAGTAAAACAGCCGGCATGCGTTTACTTTGGCCCGGACTAACAGTAAGTTGCGGGTGTCGTGGGGATCATTCATCGCGGCCTTCCCAAAAGTGTAAAACATCAAGAAAATGGGAAGGGTAGGCTCATATTTAAGCGTCCGACATAGAACAATGAAAGCCAAAATTATCTTCACAGCGGACGAAGTCACAAGGAAGGTCGGTCAGCTTATCCATTAATTCCACAAAGAAAGGCTCGAAAGGCGGACGCAGTACTGACACAAAGTGATCATAAAATAATATAAGGTTGTCCGTCTCTAGGCGTTGGCCAGCCCGATCGACATCCACGGCAGAGTCTCCCAACTCTGGAGGCTCTTCTGCTTGGTTGGAACCCGCTGCCGCTCTATCGGGAAAGCTGGTAAGGAGATAATCCGAGGAAACAAAATAGTTGGTAAAGGTTCTCGAGGTGACAAGACCCTAACGGATACCGGGCCATTGGCTTTCGATTTCCCTATCCATGGAATTCACCAACCTCTCCTCCTCTGCGGCTTCAAGGTTATTGGGTCTGGGAGTCTTATTCTTCTTTGTGGCCTCCTCGTCACCACCTTTGCGGGCCGCAGCCCTTCGCATGGAGCCCCGAGCCCGAGAAGCACCCTCGAGGCCCGTAAGTGTGGCTACTTCAGGGGATTTCGTTCGCTCCGTGACCACCCTGCGAATAGTAGCCTTGCGGCATCCACCTTGTGACGGTTCGGGCCGCATCAGAATCATCTCCTCACTAACACTTGCCATCCGGCTAGAATTCGCCTCCTCATCATCCCTTGAGGCGTAACCGCGGATGCCATCATTTTCATTATCACCGCTCTGAGACATCCTGCAGATCAAAAGGATGAGGCGGATAAGCCATCACCCAGGACAATGGAAGTCAGGCCAAGATGAGCCATCTCATCTTGACACCCCGTCTTTTCGTTGCACATTCAGACACATAAAACCCGCAAAAATGGAGACAAAGACACCGAAGGAATGTGCCCGAAACCAAAAAATAACAGCGCAGGGGCAAAAATCAAAGGCCACGATGATGGAGGACAAATCTTGGAAAACTGGAAAACAGGGTTAAAGGCGACAAAAATGTCTATAAACTCAAACCCAAAAAAAATCCATGACACACCGCATTATCGAAAGGCAGTAAAAACACATGTGAAACGACTCACAAAGCATGAAAATCGGGAATGGGGGAAAACGATTTTACCTTGCAATCGATAATAGATACGAAGGAAATGGAGGAAGATGAAATAATCCCTCAAAATCTCGCCGGAAATCACCTCACCGGAGAAACTCTACTAGCAGACCGCCGAGATCTGATCACCAAAAGGGGAGAAAGTCTGGAAAGTGTTTAGGTCAGGAACTCGTACCCCTTATATAGGCATCATAGTACGGATCGGACGGTAGCAATGGTTATGATCTAACGGATGAGATTGACGGAAGGAATTTCAAGTTTTGAATCCCAAATTCGCCATCATTACGGCACAATAGACGAAAAGGCCACAGCCAATCAGAGCATGCGGTGAACCACGTCATCCGTCGCATCAATTGTGGGTAGAAAATCCGCCTGAAAGAGGCAAGGGGCCACTTTAAGGCCACCCTTTCAATTCGGCCAGGGGTAAAAGACCCCAAATGGGTCAAATCATACGAATTCTAGGGTATCCGCCAAATTGCAACTCCACATCGGCTAGGGATCAAAGATCCAAAATGGGCCAAATCATACGAAGTCAAGGCCATCCGCCAAACTATGACTTCAAATCAGCCAGGGATCAAAGATCCCGAATGGGCCAAATCATACGAAGTCCAGGCTACCTGCCAGACTATGGCTTCAAATCGATCAGGGATCAAAAGATCCCAAATGAGCCAAATCATACAAAGTCAAGGCTATCCGCCAAAATATGACTTCTAATCGGCCAGGGACCGAAGACCCAGAATGCCAAAACCTGTAAAATTGAGGCTATCCGCCAAACTGCCATTTTAGATCAATCGAGGGCATAGGACCCATATAAACTGGATCGCACGATGGCTGTCCGATCCGCCAGGTCACTCCAGGTCGACACATGGAGCAACAAAGCGGTACGCCAAGTGACAGTTACTCCCTACCTGACACCTCGAAGTGTCGCAGGTATGGAGTAGGGGTCCATTGATAGGTCGACTCCGTTGCCGACCCCGGATCAGCCGAAGCCCGGTGATGAAAGTCAGGGTGGCGGTCGGAGAGGCCATGCACGGCCAAATCAATGATCGGACAGAAGGCTAAGCCGACCACCATGCAAGGCCTAGCTGGGAAACCCACGTCCAGAATGATCGAGACAGATGCAAAGCATACCAATCATAAGACTGAGGGATCCGCTAAGGATCACCCTGGCATCTTTGGAGGAACTGACAGAGAAGCCAGCCGACTGAGGGCATACAACGCAAACTCACGGAACCGCGCCGCCAGCACCATGTAGCGGCCCGACCAATCACCGCAGATTTAGTTGTACTATGTCCTTAGTTGTAATTATGTTGAACTTAGTCGGTTCCTACCTTATAAATAGGGCTCCAAGTGTAATCTAAAATGGGGTGACTAATTTATAAAAAAAGGCAAACTCTGCCAAATTCTCCACGCTCTTATTGTTGTATTCCACCACCACCATCTTCATTATCAAGCACGCAGAACCACCACTCACCACCACATTCATAGCATCGTTACAGCCAGATATCCACCATTAAACAACCGCTGAACATTTGTGATAATTTCGACGTTATCACAAGATATTAATTATGTTGATTAATTAAATATATATATATATATATGATGTATATATGTGTCGAAATTATTTGTGTATATTGATACACATGTATTTTGCAAATTAATTAATCATAGCATTATATTAATTAAAGAATGTTCCAGATGCTAATTTATGGCTAAAGGGGCGCATGATTTTTGTATAAAGATACACTTGGATTGTGCAATTTAATTAAGGAGATTACCATATATTAATATTAGATATTAATTGATTTTGGAAAAATAGATTTATGGTAATAAGATAGAGATATATTCAATATAAGATATTGGCAATATATATCTTGGAAAAATATTTAATATATGATATTGAATATTAATGAGATAAAATGATAAATCATTCAAAGGTATTTTCCTTATTTTATTAGGAAAATGTTTTATTTCTCCCCAATCTACTAGGAAGCTTCTCCCAATCAGATTGGGAATACAAAGTGGCGCCCCAACACCCTATTTAAGGAAAGTTTGGCTAGCTCTTTTGTACATCACAATTCCAAGAGACTAATAGTTTCTTGTGGAAAATTAGAGAGCTTTTCTAGAGAGATTTTGAGAGAGAGAAAAAGTCTGTGTAGCAACCGAGTTTTTTTGGTAGCAATCTATGAAGTGATTCTGGCAAGGCGTTCGTGAGGATCACCGATAGAGGCCGAACGCTTGGGCGGCTCCGTGCATCACTACCCTCCTTAGACGGTCAAAGCGTCGATCTTTTAGATCAAGCAAGGTAACCACCGTCTACTGCTTATTTGT
Organism: Gentiana straminea; assembly: GCA_036785695.1. NCBI lineage: Eukaryota > Viridiplantae > Streptophyta > Magnoliopsida > Gentianales > Gentianaceae > Gentiana > Gentiana straminea. Next base: position 8,798,058 of record JAVUPR010000497.1, on the reverse strand, counting down.
TTATTGCTTAAACGAAGTCGATCCTAGTTAAAAGGAAATAAAATTTTGAATTCCGCTGCGTTCCCGCGTAGATTTCCTAACAATATCGTCGTAATGACTATCAAAATCATGAGGATTGAAATCTTAAGGTGTCTCGGATTGAGGAATTGAAATGTGACTACCGGTGACAGGGTTTGTAAAATGTTGTACCACGGGTCTACAGCCACCAACATCATCCGATTCCGGCACAGCCGTGTCATCGCGAAAATTAACATTTTGATTGCCTTGTGATTATTCACCTCTTCTTGACATTGTACAAAATCTAAATTAAATTTAACGGTTATTAAAAAATTTAAAAAAACTAACCAATTATACTTATAACTAAAACCGAATTGAAGTAAACGAATCAAAAAAACTTGAAATATCGGTCTAGTAAAGTAAATTTGATTATAGAATGGAATTTTTTTACACTTGTAAAAAACGAGTTGAATAAAATACCAACCAAATTTACTTATAACTAAAACCGTATTGAAGTAACGATCAAATTAAAACAACTTCCAAAATCGGTATCATAAAGTAAATTTTATTGTTGTTTTTAACAACTAAACAAACTTGATTACAAACAAAGAAATGAGTTTGAGATTAGAGAAGCAGAAGTATATAATTGAGAGCAGAGTAGGTGTAAAGAATTTGGAAAATGAATAGGGTATTTATAGGATTTTTTGAAATAAAAAATAGCCGTTGCTGAAATTAGCCGTTGGAGCCGGTCCGGTTCCGGTTCCGGTTCCGGCCGGGCCGCTTGAACCGCCGGTTGCCGGTCCGGTTCCGGTTCCACATATACCCGAACCTCCCATGAAACGGTGAACCGCCGGGCCATCGAACCACCGGTTACATGAACCGCCGGTCCGGTTCGCCGGTTCCGGTTCCATTTGGCCACCTCTACCTAGGATCCCATTTTTTACATTTGATGTCATTGTGACCACTTCCCCTTAATTTATATTATTGTAATTATGTAAAAGGATCTAGAATACTTGGAGCCTACCCCCATAAGTGTATATATTGTATTGTATTATACCACAATCAATCAATGGAAAACACTTTCCGCAAAATTCTTTTTTTTTTTTTTTGCTTAATGCCCCTGGTATCCGGAACTCACTTGTCCGACTAATTCGGAGTTCGGCCCTTGTTGTGCCTGTAGAGTCTGACTCTTACTCAGGGGTAAGGCCTGCCCAAGAGCTCTTTCAAGATGGCGCATCAGAGGAAAATCGAACCGGTGACCTCCCTAGGCATTCTCAAGTCACTTGCCACTTGAGCCAAACTACTTGGTCACCAAAAGTTTTTGTATTTTTTAAGGGTGAATATGTCTAAAATAATTGTGTTTGTGTTTAATGACTTACCAAAGGTTAAGTTGGACTATTAACTTAATGAAATTTCGTAGATGTCTCTATCAACAATTAACCTTTTTAATTAATGTCAAGCCTAACTTTGTTACAGTATAAAGGCTTATAGGAATGCTGAGTGCATTCTGCTGATAATGTGAAGATACCAGCAGCATGCTGATAGTATGAAGGACCAACAACCTGCTGATTAGTTTAGTATAGTGTAATGTAGAAAACGATTTTTTTCTGTTATAGTTTGTTGTAATTTAACTTGCAACTTTAACTTTTAAATACCCCATGATCAGCTGTATTGTAATTTAACTTGCAACTTTTAGTTGATCAATAATAATTCCGCATTTTATTTTGTGTTTGTAATACTACAAACTTCATCGTGGTATCAGAGCAGAAATTTGAGAATTTCTGAATGCTTTCCTGCGTTTTCTTAAGTCTTTGAAGAATCTTGAGAGTGTTCTTCACCATCTTTGTGATTTCAGTTTATTGAGAGCAAACTGTTATCTTTTTCCTGAATTTTCTGATCATCTATTGATCGGTTTTCGATAATTTCACTTTCATTGTTGATTTGTGATCGATTCTGGAGTTCTTGGTAGCCATGGCAGCAAAGAAACAAGAATTAAGCCCCTCCATTCCATTCTATTTTCATCCTAATGAGAATCCATCTTTGGTTCTTGTTCCACCATTGATGAGTGGCAACAACTCCATGGAAGATGTCTATGGAAATGGTTTTAATCACCAAGAATAAAATTGGCTTCGTAGACGGCACAATCAAAAGGCCATAAGCAGATTCAGCAGATTTTCATGCATGGAGACAATGTGATACAATGGTGAGATCATGGATCTTGAATTCTATGGAAAACACCATTGCTCGGAGTTTGATGTACTTCAAGAGTGCACATGCATTTTGAAAGAATCTTGCAGCTAGATTTTCAAATGTTGATGCCTTAAGACTATCAGATTTTCTTGAAGAAATGCATCTACTGAAGCAAGGCACAGATTCTGTCAATCAATATTTCTTAAAGTTAATGATTCTTTAGGAAGAAATCAAGACCATCGGGCCTGTAACAGTCTGTTCTTGTGATCCTCAATGTCACTGCAATGCAATTAGCAATCTGATGGATCATATGGAGGCTGAACATGTCATGAAATTCTTTAAAGGTTTGAGGGATGAATTTGAGCAAATGGTCTCACAAGCAATGTTGATGGTGCCTTTTACAAAAATTCATGATGCCTTTGCAATGGAAATCAAGTTTGAAAGACATAAGTTGTATGTGGCTAACAAGGCCAAGAATCAAGATTCCATGATTCTCTTGTCACAGAAGAATGGACAGGGACAAAATCAGATTGTCAGCAGACCTAACTCTGCTGTACATCCAAGACCTAAAAATCCCAAGAAGATACAATGTAGTTTTTGTGGATTTACTGATCATACTGAGGAGACTTGTTACAAGAAGCATGGTTTTCCTTCTGGTTTCAAGTCAAAAAGAGCCAATATGGTAGAAAATGAACAATCAACAGAAGAAGACCAGACACCAAGTAGGTATATTGGACCAAAGTCTGTTGGACCGGGGTTTCTCAATCTTACTGCACAACAACTTGACAAGTTGATGGCTCTGCTGAATGATCCTCCTAAACATGCAGGATTAGCTGTTGGTCAACCTACTGATATTGTCACACACTACTCACCTGCTACAGGAACATGTGATTTAAATATAGTAAGATCAATACAGTGGATCTTGGACTCTGGTGCCACAGATCACGTTGTAGGATCATTAGATCTATTAAGAAATCTCAAACCTTCATCTAGTATAAAAATAAGGCTGCTTAATGAAAATAATGTCTCTGTCACTCATATAGGACAAGTAAGGGAAAACCCTCAATTGGTCCTACATAATGTGTTTTGCATCCCTGGTTTTAAGTCTAACCTTTTATCCTTACCCTCTTATTAATCATACAAAAGGTGCAGCTGTTTTTTCTGCTAACAAGTGTGTTTTGTTTGACAAGAACAAGAAAATGATTGGTTCAGCTGAATTACACAGAGGACTCTATGTCATGGATCAACCAATAAAACTTTCTGTTACCAATGCCATAGAAAATCACACACTATATGATAGATTAGATTATGCACTTTTATGCCACTACAGACTTGGGCACTTGCCAGACAAAAGACTGCAAGTCATTAGTTCACAGTCTGCTGATGTCAAATTTTGTAATCATGATCTTTGTTATGTCTGTCCTATGGCTAAACTGAAGAAAAAACCTTTTCCTTTAAGTACTACTATCGTAAATGCTTTTTTTTATCTTGTTCATATGGATATTTGGGGTCCTTTGAGACAACACACTGTGAATGGACAACAATATTTTCTCACTATTGTAGATGATTTTTCTAGATTTACTTGGGTTTTTCTTATGAGGCACAAATTTGAAGCTTCTGACCTTGTTAAATTTTTTTCTACTCAATTTCACAAGATTATTAAAGTAATTAAATCTGACAATGGTGCTGAATTTCAACTTACTGACTTTTATGCTCAGCAGGGTATCATACATCAGACATCCTGTGTAAGTACACCTGAGCAAAATGGTATTGTTGAAAGGAAACATCAGCATTTGCAGAATGTGCAAGAGGTTTAAGATTCAAGAGTAATCTGCCCATTGAATATTGGGGTTTCTGTCTTTTACATGCTATAAAGTTGATTAATGCTACACCTAAACCACTACTGAAGGAAAGCACTGTCCTTTATGGCACTAAACCAAACTATTCTGTGTTTAAAGTTTATGGTTGCCTAGTCTTTTCTTGCACACTTCAGCATTACAGGACAAAATTTGACTCAAGGTGTAGGACCTGTGTCTATCTTGGGAATTCAAATACATCCAAGGGTGTCATTCTCTTAGACATTACCAACAAAGATATCTTTGTTGCTAGAAATACTCTATTTCATGAGACTTATTTTCCCCTATTTCAACAGGCAGGGCCGGTCTTGGAAATTTTTGGGCCTTCGGCGAAGTCGTCGAATTAGGCCTTTTATTGCTTCAATATCGCGCTTTAACATCCGCAGATACAAAATTCAATTCGTTGATAGCCTCAAAACATATCTATAAAATAGTAAAATTAAACATCTCTTTTTAGAATATTTAGGTCTTTTAGTTCGAAGTTTATATATATATATATATATATATATATATATATATATATATATATATATATATATATATATATATAAACGTTGCTCGATTTGCTTGCCGTTCTTCGCCATCACCGATTTTCTCCACCACCGCCCTTCTCAAACACCGCTTCGACTTGGAAATTGGCAGTATAAAGGGTCCTGGAAAGATAACCATGGCATTTTTCCTGCTTCCCATCGACTCTGAAATTTTAGCCTTCTTGAAATTGATATCGTCGTTCCTCGATTTGCATGTTCTTGCTCGCCATTATCGAAATCGTTTGATATCTGGGTGCTTCACCGCCATGTCTTCGCCTTCTTCAATAACAATCCAGCAAATTCTTAACACCTCTCTTTCCTATTCCTTTTCAGATCTCTAAAGCTTTCTCCTACTCTGCAAATCTACTCTCTTGCTTCCAATCTTTCCTCCTCCATGTTTCCTTTTGAGAAACCGATCTGGTTTCGATGAATCTACTTCTTCCGATATACGACTTTAATAAAGAGGTAGCAGCCTCTGCAACTCCTGGACTTCTGATAAAGCTTGAACGCCGGTTTTTTGTTTGAATGCCCGATTTCAAGCTAAGGAGATCCGTCAAGGCAAGGTCTACCTTTGAGTACAAATTTCTGAGACCTATGATGAAAAACTGAGGTTGATGATGTCCCAACATCAACTAATTTTCAAATTTCTGATTGTTCTTCTTTTCTGTTTCTCTGCTGTTTGATTGTTTGGTTTGTTAATTTCTTTGGGTTTTTGTTCGATTTTTTGGTTCCAGATAATTGTTGTTTCCTTCATCTTTGATTATTTACTCTTCGATTTTGGGAGGTCAGGTCGATTGGATTGTTTTTGTATTTAGTTGGTTATAGAGGCTTTTTGATTCTGTGAAATTGTTTCTATTTATGCTTGAGATTTTGAGTCTGCTTGTTGAAAAAAAGGAAAATTTAGGAATACTTTGCTCTGGTTCTGTCGGTGGTTTACATTTCTTGGAAGAATAAAGCTAGGGGGCCATCCTTCAATTCGGCTTATCCATAGTTTGATCAGAAAAGGTCTTAGACTGCTATCTCTAGGCCTTAAGAAAGAAATCCTCTGGCAAAGGTAATAGCTAGAAAGTGGATTTGGAAGGAGCTAACCGAGGTTTGACACCACCTTCAATCAACTGTGAAAGGTAAGGACAATTCGGTATTGCTTTCACAGTTCTTGTGATATCAATTTCTCGAGCGATATCAGTTTTGAGCTGTGATTTTTGAGTGACGTGGTAGAGTTCTTAGTCACCAGCCATCGAGCTTTACAGGTTTTTTTTTTCTAGCACCAAGTTCTATAATTTACAAAGTTTAGATCTATAATTTTCAATCGCCTCCTCTCCGGAAAGCAATTCGTTAGTCCTTTCATTTCTATTTTTATTTCGACGTTTTGTTTGTCACTTTTGTTTATTATTCTCACTTTTAATGTGATTCTTGATTTCGTTGGTGATTCTCCCTTTTGGATTAGGTATGGACTGAAGGTTATATGTAAGGCAGATTTTATTGGCTCTATAGATACTTAGAGAAACTATTTCCAATCCCATCTATCCTTAGGATCGGTGGAGGACGTAAATGGAGAGGTTCGCTTCAATGGTTGCTTTGAAATCTTTTTGTTGGAAGCCGTGATTCGAGCTCGATCTCCATAATCCGGCTAGACGAGTGTTTTGGGATATTTGGTTTCACTCAAGTGTCATGAATCTATTCTTGTGTCTTTAAACGGCGGGATTTGTTGAATGTTGTTAGGATTAAAACGAGATACGAGGTTACTTATCGTGTGTATGTTAAGTGCTAGAGTTTGATTAATATGAATTCTCTCCATATAACCTATTTAAGTAGGCTAGAAATGCGGTTTGATCTAGGTAATACTTGGCAAGTTTGCGGCGGCGGCTCCAAATGCACCATTATAACCTAATGCGAGCGGCGTAATGCACGGCTACGGCGACGAGATCCTAATCATCCTCCCCTTGCCGGTCCAATGAACACAATGAACCCGAGGGTGTTATGGGCCGACCATCCGCAAATGTATTGGCAGTGAGAATGCATGAAGAGCATATGAAACATCCTCAGTCGATGGATTCAGACGCATCTTCATCTCTTCTCGACACTAGCCGGTTGGCTCTTCTCAAGTCGCCCACAAATCATCAGGGGTAATAAACTTGTTGGAGTAAACTTTTTTGTATCTACATATTCACGTTATCTTGTTGGTATGCCATTCTGTTTACCGGATTCTTTTTGTACAACCGTTTATTTTTAATGTTCTTTTCGTTGATTTAGCCATTTGGTTCAAGGCAACCACATTAGCATGTCTCCGACTTTTGCGACCAATACAAGGACGACCTCAAATGGCTACTTGTAATTATTCGGGACAATCATTTGTTTTTTGTTCTTGTCTTGTCTTTCTTGCCATGACTAATCTTTGTTGCCTTTTGAGAATCGCGGGACAACAAAGGGGATGGAAATTTGGGACCAAATCGAAATCGTTACCGATTGATCCTTCATCAATATATGGACAATCAATGGTACGGGTGAAACATGGACTTGGAGGTGCGGTAAAGGCGATGTGAATCATTCAAAATGTAGCTCATTTTGAAAAATGAGGTTTTTGGCTTTACATTTTCGAGTACCCATTTCTTAGTAATCTCGGTTCTTTCATTTCTTAACCTGGAAATTCCTCCTATCTTTGCAAAGAGATTAAGAAGGCGACAATTATGTGTCTGCTTTGCTAATTGATTTATATTTCCTCTTCTAAGAAAGTTACTTGGTAGTTTTGAGACCCTGTGCGTATATATCATAAATGCTGTTGCTTTGCGCTCTTGGCCACCGATTTTCCTCTCATCATTTTGAATCACGCTCGTCTTTATGTGCTCTAGAAGGCCTAAAATTTTGTGGTGGGCTGGGTTGGGTTTGCCAAATTTTGTTATCAAGCTTAATTTTCATCAGTATCAAGCTTAGTTTTCATCGTTAAGTCTCTTGTACCACCTTGCACTTTTAGCAAAGAAATTGTCTAGCCTTAACACGTGGCTACCTACCCCGCTGACTTTATATGCCCTCTCTGTCCAACTATTGTAATTTTTCTGTTAAGCATCTAAATATGTCTATCAATCGGAGGGGTTCCGTGATTTGTTTTATGTGTGAAATTTGTGGGCACAATTTGGCTTCTATGGTTTTCACTTTATTTGGTGTTAAAGTTTGGATCTTGGGCTATTGTTGACCTCATCTCAAGTTTCTGTTATTAATAGTATTGAAGATCTACGGGGCGAGATGCTGTTTAAGCTAATGTTAATATGAAGACAGAGCTTTGACGTCTTTTTGGATCTATTTGTTAAATGGGTTCCACTTGGGTCCTATTTTATTCCAAAGCGATGTGTTTGATCTTACTTCACCCCAAATCTTGGTGTATTTTCTATGGTCCGCGGAGTCGGGATTCGGTTGGGTCGAAGTCTGTTTGGGGTGGTCACTAGAAATATGCTAAAAAATAAAGGTTTTGGTGCATTTTACAAGGTTTGTTCCTCTCTGCCATTGTTATGGTCGTTATTATTGTATGTTTTCAGTGTTTTCTCCCAAACACTGGTAGTCTCTTGATTTTCTTTAAGGCAGTTGTTAAAGGCATCACAACGGATCTACTTTTGGGGCACCACAGTTACATTCGACCTCTGCAAAGTCGAATGTATGGTCAACATTGAACTTTGCATTGGTCAAATGTACAAAGTCAAACCTAAGCCCGAGGTGTGGTGCCACGGTAAATCGGGTATGTGCCTTTCTTTAAATGCTGATTGGATCAAGGCTTAACGATTTGCCGGTATAACATTTGTCTACCGCCTTTTCCTTCATGTACCCTACATTTGGAAAAATTTGCATACTTGGATTAGGACAAGCAAGAAACATGGATTTATATAGCACATTGGCATTATGGAATAAGGCTTGTTATTTTATGCATTCATTATTCAGCAAAAGGGCTAGCTTTGAGTGCTCAAGATGATGTTCAAAGCATGATTTAAATGTAACTTTCCCTATTATATGGTTCAAGCTCATCCTGATGTTGTTTGATTTGTATTGGATTTCATGGTCAAAGAAAGTGGATGTGATGTTTGTCAAGAGAAAATGACGAATAAAGTTGTTTTATTTCATTAAAGTCGAATCAGAAGTGATTCGTGTCTCTCGGTTATAATTCTGGTTTTAGGTCTCTCATTTTTGTTTCAAGTGCACTCTCCTGTTTTGTTGTATCTTTAAAGGTGATTTGAAGATAAATATTTTTAAATTTTTTTTTTGTAGTGACTTGTTCTATTTATGATTTCTTAGAGGCTTGGATGTGTCAAATGAATGTTTAAATACATGTCTTTTGATTGTTAATCATTCAAATTTAAGTCATAGTTTCTCCACCTGCATTTTTTGAGTTATTAGCTAGGCCGGTGTAGTCGCCGTTGAAGTCATTGGAGGCCCTACGATTGATTTTGTCTTAGGCGGGAAGGTATGCATAGAGGGGAAACTCAATTTACTTTTTTTTTTTACTTTTCTTCCTAAATCTTCGAAGATCCATAAAAGTAATATTGTTTGCTCGGGACTCGAAAGATTCTCCGGAAGAAGGTCGTCTTCCGATGCCAATCAAGGTTCGGTTTACTGCTTTGCAAATATGGTCGATTGATATTAGTGCTTGGTTCTTGAAATCAAGATAAACAATGTAGAATGATATGACCATGATATTGTATGATTTAAGACTAAAACATCTGCTTCCCCTCCTTAGGTGCATCACATTTGAGGGATATCTTTTATCGAATGGGACTCCGTGATAAGGACATTGTAGCGCTCTCGGGAGGACACACATTGGTATTCGTCCTGAAAGATAATCATTATTCACCGTAATTTGTTCGGGCGGACAATCTTTGATTAGAGCCACGTTCCTTGTTTTTATTACCGGGAAGGGCTCATCGAGAGAGATCGGGATTTGAAGGCCCTTGGACAAACGAACCTCGAAATTCGACAACTCCTACTTTGTGTAAGTTTAGCATCCTTGTATATTATCCTTCGTTTATGGGTGTATTGTTAGTGACCTTTAAAAAAGTGGATTATAGACTATATAATCAAGACTTCTAAAAGGTTGAATCTTTAAGGGCTCCTCCCTTCATTTAAAGACGGATAATAAATACATGGATGTTGCAGGGAGCTTCTAAAGGGGGACACAAAAGGCCTTTTGAAATTGCGCACGAGATAAAGTTCTTGTTGAGGACTCTGTATTTCGGAAATACATTGAAATATATGCTAAGGTATTGTAGTTAGTTCTACTAAATTTACATTTTTTTTTGGCACAATTTGTAAATATTTTGGTGTAAGCTTACATTAAAACCACAATGTATTTTGGGAACAATGTATTTTCAGAAACACGTCGATAAATATACACCGTGTTTCTAGGCACACCTACTTTCAGCATAAAAATCATAATGGACGTATTTTGACATATTACAACCACATCTTTCCGTACCCATGCAACGCAGGACATTAAAAAAACAACTTAACCATTCGAACACGCAAAAAAAAAAAAAAGACCCGAGGGCCTCATCGTGCAAAGCACGATAAGACCACTAGTATATATATATATATATATATATATATATATATATATATATATATATATATATATATACCAAAAAATAAATAAATGTATTATTTGTGAAAAACGTCGGTCCACCGACGTTATTATCGAAAAAGAATGTCGGTGGCACTCACGTTCCTAGTGTGGTGTCGAAATTAAAAACACAAATACATATATGTTGGCAGAAGTAAATGAAAAAAAGGGTGTCGCTAAATATTATGTGGTGCCCATAGAAACCGCATGTGTGTGTGTGTGTGTGTATATATATATATATATATATATATATATATATATATATATATATATATATATATATATATTGGAGGTGCTAATAAATCATGATTCAAAAGACCCAAAAGATGTTTAAATGAGTTAATGAATTGAATGGAATAAAAAAAAAAAAAACGGTGTGAGTAATAATTATATATGTGGTGCCGATAGAAACCACCTATATATTGGAGGGTGCTAATATATCACGGTTCAAAAGGCCCAAAGTAGTTTAAATGAGTCAATAATTTAACTGAAATATTAAAAAAACAAAAAGAAGGCCCAAAGTGATTTAAATCAGTCAACAAAAAAAAACTGTTGTTGCTGGGACTTGAATTGAAATCAGTCAAGAAAGAGTCAAATGCCCTAACCAGCTGGACTACAATAGATGACTATAACGTATTCGAACAGTTATTATTTATCGTTTGTTTGCAAAACACATATTTTTGGGCCCCCGAGATGGTTAGGCCTTAAGCCCACGCTTCCTCCGCTTCCTTATTGGGCCGACCCTGTCAACAGGTATTGGGAAAAGCTAGATATCTTGCTGCATGCCCGTTCCTTTACCAGTAACGGACACTTCGATGATCCGCGAATGAATCGACGGACCGATCGAATATAGGATCGATTCGGTGAGGCATCTAATGAAGAGCATGCACCAGTCAACCAGGCACATGAACCTACACAACTAAGAAGATCCACCAAAACAAGAAAATCACCAACCTTTTATCAAGGTGGCGTTCATACTGTTCAGCAGACTCCGCACCTGCTAAGTGCGGTCATCAGTCTGGACAACTTATCAGCAGACTATACCAGGTTCATCAATGCTATTGATGATGTTAAAGAGCCAAAGACTTATAATCAAGCTATAAAACAAGATGAATGGAAGGAAGAAATGCAAAAGGATATTGAAGCTCTACAAAAGACTCATACATGGAAAATAGTTGATCTGCCTCCTGGCAAGAAACCCATTGGGTGCAAATGGGTGTACAGAATCAAACACAACCCTGATGGTTCAATTGAGAGATATAAATCAAGACTGGTAACAAAAGGCTACACTCAAATAAATGGAATTGATTATCAAGAAACCTTTTCCCCTGTTGTCAAAACCACTATAGTTAGAACCTTACTTGCAGCAGTAGCAGCCAATAATTGGAATCTACATCAAATGGATGTCAACACTGCCTTTCTACATGGAGATTTACATGAAGAATTATATATGCAGTTACCCCCAGGTTGTGCAACAACCAAAGCAAACCAAGTTTGCAAACTTACCAATTCATTGTATGGCCTCAAACAAGCCAGCAGACAATGGTATTGCAATTTGACTGAATCCTTGGAGGCTCAATGATTCATTCAATCCAAAAATGATCAAAGTTTATTCACAAAGGGTCAGGACAGTCATTTATTGCCTTATTAGTATATGTGGATGACATCATAGCTGCCAACCTAGTGAAGAATTGATTCAACAAGTAAAGGATGCTCTACATCAGCAGTTCACCATCAAAGATCTTGGAAAATTGAGATATTTCCTAGGCATTGAGGCTGCTAGATGTCCAAAAGGTATATCCATTTCACAAAGGAAATGAACACTTAATCTCCTATTAGAATATGAATTTTTTGGAGCCAAACCTGCTAAGACACCTATGGAGTCTAAGTAGACTTTACATCATGGTGATTCACCACTTTTAGAAGACAACACTGCATACTGATCACTAGTGGGTAAATTGATTTATCTCACTTTTACTAGACCAGTTATTGCTTTTGCAGTACAACAACTAAGTCAATTTCTGGACACTCATACTGAAAACCATATGAAGGCAACTTACAGGCTGCTGAGGTATTTGAAGACTAACCCGGCTCAAGGAATCCTATTCCCGGCAGACAATAACATTGTACTTAAAGGTTTTATAGACAGTGACTGGGCCGGTTGTCCTGAAACAAGGAGATCAGTATCAGGTTCTATGATGTTTCTAGGAGATGCTCCAATCTCATGGAAGGCCAAGAAACAAACAACAATAGCTAGAAGCTCATCTGAGGCTGAATACAGGGCTATGGCAAATGCAGTTTGTGAAATTCAGTGGATGATTTATATACTACAAGATTTGCAGGTTCCAGATCAGTTGCCTGCTGTGTTATTTTGTGATAATATCAGTGCAATGCATATTGCTCATAACCCAGTCTTTCATGAAAAAACAAAACATATTGAAATTGACCGTCATGTTGTAAGAGACAAAGTCAAATCATGACTTGTCAAACTTCTTCCAGTCAACACAAAAGAACAAGTAGCTGACATCCTCACCAAGGCCTTGGATGCACCTATCTTTCCTATCTCCTAGACAAATTGGGAATTTCAAAGATATTTCAAAGTTCAAGTAGCTGGTGAGAATGCTGAGTGCAAGTTGTTCATGTACCACTTCCATCTTGAGGGGGTGTTACAGTATAAAGGCTGATAGGAATGATGAGTGCACTCTACTGATAATGTGAAGATACCAGCAGCCTGCTGACAGTATGAAGGACCAACAGCCTGCTAATTAGTTTAGTATAATGTAATGTAGAAAACGGTTATTCTGTTATAGTTTGTTGTAACCGTTTGTAACTTACTTCTGACTGATTCATGAGGAGTATGAAGCTACAAATACCCCATGATCATCTGCATTGTAATTTAACTTGCAAATTTTAGTTGATCAATAATAATTCCGCATTATTTTGTGTTTGTAATACTACAAACTTCAACAAACTTCAATAATCTTTGTTTTGTAATTTAACTTGCAACTTTTAGTTTATCAATAATAATTCCGTATTATTTTGTGTTTGTAATACTACAAACTTCATCAAACGTCAACAATCTTTGTTTCTTTTTTCTTTTTTTGCTTAAAGCCCCCAGTATCCGGACCCTACTGGTCCAACTTATCCGGAGTTTGGTCCGGGTTGTGCCTGTAGAGTCCGACTCTTACTCAGGGGTAAGGCCTGGCCAAGAGCTCTTTCAACATGATGTCTCAGAGGAGAATCGAACCGGTGACCTCCCTAGGCATTCTCAAGTCATTTAACACTTGAGTCAAGCTACTTGGTTATCTTTGTCGTTTTAATTAAAAGCCTTTGACGTTGGCTATATGTTTAACGGAGTCTTCGAGCACTCTTTTAGACAATTGCCAAAAGAAAATGACAATCACTATAGCCACCAATGGCTTATAACTGATCCGCAGATCATTCAAGGTAGCCAGCAACACAGGTAAGAACAAATGCATTGATGATATTTCGATAAATATGAAAAAGAAAACTTTGAATGTAATAAAAAAAATTAAACACGTATCACCATCTATCTTATATTATATTTTCAAGAGAAAAACTGTCAATTCACCCGAATTTCTCTAATTACCCGACCCATACCCGAAATTTTAAGAGTTGAAAAAAAAAAAAAAAACCACGATTGCCACCCTGCTGCTCTATTCTCCCCCACGTCGTCCTCAACCCACGACCCATCCCTCCACAACCTCAGCGGTTCCGTAGGATTAAATAGAGAAACCAAGACCTAAAACTAAAATCGTTTTCTTTGAAGCTGCTTTTGTGCAGGACAAGGATGAAACTCATGGCGTTTCAAAACATTAAAGCGGAGGAGGTTGTTAGCGTTCGAAGGATTTTAGCCGAGATTAGTGGAAGCATTTGGAAAGTTTTGGGGTTTTGGGAGCAGATAAAGATTGAGATTTAGAAGTTTTTGAATATATGTGAACCGCATTATCTGTGGAGCAATAATTGGATGCAAACTTGCTAGATTACTACTCAGAGTCACATGTAAATCCATTCGTATACTACAGATTTTCTTCAATTTGTTTTTCACATCATTTTAGTAATCCATTCGTATAACAAAAGGTTTACTTCAATTTGGTTATATCACTTCATTTTATGGGTACTGCAAAAAAAAATGTTATGAATGGTTGCTGGACACAAATACTATATTGTATTTTGCAAAAATTTCTTTAATCCTTTGTACTTAAACCACTTAATTCAATATGCTATAATATTTTTTCTACAAGATTGTTCATATCTCTGAAGTCCAAAAAGATGAATGGATTCTCTATGTTTGGGATGGAATCGTACTCCAGCACTGCCCATTGAGACAAGGTGGGTTGTTTTTCCCCTATATTATGTTTCGCTGGAATACTTCTACATAGCCTTGCATTTTGGTTACTTATGACGAATTTGTCACGTGTTTTGTTTTCTTTTTGACTGTTTTGAGCTTTAATTTGTGTCATATTTTCTTGGTTACTATAATGGGTTGGCTGGGTCGTCTCCTTAAACATCTAAATACATTAAACAACTTGGTTCATGGTTTGATCTGCTGTTTCACCGGTTTTTTGACGACCGGGTCGGTGCATGTTTTATATATATGAATTACAGAATCACATATTTGTTGCAGGCTAGAGGATGAGATGCAAAATCCACTCCCACTAAGCTTGGAACCATCTCCTTTGCCAAGCTAGGGATACATTCTGCGGCTTTCCATCTGTTGGTACCGTCTTAAGGATGAGAATCGATCAAGGCAATGAAAAGCTGGGTATTATCAATGTCCTCAAAGCTGGAAAATGGATTAAATTTCGTAATTTGATGTGCGTAGTGCATGCAACAATGCGTTTTAAATTATTTTTGTTATGACATTTTTCTAACACATTTCTTACAAGAATCTTCTAGCGGTATTGTTTGAATCAAAATTACACAACTTGGAAAGATAAATCCCTTCATGTTAGTGTTGGGTGGGGGATCAACATCTTCATTATCACCATACATTTAACAAATCTTGAACAAAATTATTTAATAAGAAATCTAATCATGAACATATTTATATGCTTATGTTGTCTTCTTTGGTGATGTTTCACTTAATGTATTTTTTTAATTAATCAAACAACCTTCAACTTCTTTTTCTGGGGTCACCCTTCAACTTTTGATGGCTTACATTTTGCATAACATTATTCTATGATTTGTTTGAGAAAAAAAAATCTGTGCATTTATTCAATTTTGTTTGAAAATCAGTGATGGAAAGTAGAAGGGCACTTTGATCATTAGTTGATTGAATGGAGGATGCTCTAATGTGTCTTATGTGGGCTGTAATTTGCTTCTTGCCGATTCATGGCTGAACCATTTCATCACGTGCACGATTTGAAGACTGGTCCAGATCACTCTTCTTTGTGCTGCCTTTTCTTTTGTTTCTGCTTTTGGGACATCCGTGTCATATTCTCTTTCGGTGTTGTTTACCCTTAGTTTGAGATGTATAGCGTGACTCATGTGTTCTTAAATCAATATATGTTGTAGGTGGCTCATGGGATTGATTTTGATAATATCTTTGATACACACCTAAAGATAACATTCAGCAGGGGATATGGTGGCACAAGATATGGTGGAAACGTTGTGCTGTATCAACAAATTGTGGTAATGTTCCTCTTTTTTTTAGGTTTTCAACTAATTCATACAAGGGGTGAAGGGAGGGGTGATGGGGTCTAAGAACTTTTGATCTTTGTTAATGAAAACTAGATTAAAGATTTGTTCACTCTTCTTTGTCATTTACTTTTGATATTACACAGGATAGACTTCTGTTGTGTGCTGCCTTTTCTTTTGTTTCTGCTTTTGGGACATCCGTGTCATATTCTCTTTCGGTGTTGTTTACCAACCGGTCTCTTTTGGAGCTTTAGAGGAATTCGGAGCATCAAAACAAGATAGGCGGTTAGAGGAATTCGAAGTTGTAGGATCAAAGAACAATCCAAAACGAAGGCTTCAAGGCATCTGATAGTCAAGGTACTATAGGAGGGATGAACATTGTGAATTCGTTTTTTTTTTTTTTGTTATATTCAAGATAGTGCTATCGTTGTGAATTGAAAACTGCTTCATGATTCTGTACCTATGCATATGTCATCCTTAGGATGATTGATAAGAAATTTGAATCTGAAACCAGTAAGCTAAAGATGCCAGATTGTAAATTTTTGGTAATTTGGTTCTAATGAAATTTTAAAAAAAGAAGTACGTTTTTTAATCAAATTTTGCCCTAAAATTTTTAGTTATAATCTTATTAATTTTTAAATGTGTACAAATTTCTTTCCTCTACTGTGTACTATTTCCTGATTTTATTTTGATTCGCCGTAAATTCTTACCACTTCTCTTGCTGATATTTGAGTCACGAATTTTTTTATGTAGGATAATGCGCCATTCATTCAGAAAAGAGAAAAAATAACAGAGTATGACAACAAGTTAGAGGCATATCTAAAGTTATAATTATGACCTTTGAACCATTTTCCTGGGAAAATGTTTTAAAATTTTATCTTTCTTTTCCGTTGAAGAAAATCATTGATGCAAACATTTATTTATTTTATTATTTGCTATGTTCGGGAATGAAACAGTTCCAGATTGACAGAATAACAACCCACGCCAAATTTGATATACAACATCGAAGAGGTTTGTCAACGGTGGAATAAAAAATTTCGGACTGCTTCTTACTCCATCTGCGCACATGAACCCCCACATTTTAGTTGTAAGAGGGACGTCTATCTACGGGTGTGTTTTGGGGCGATGATGCATAAATATGGGTAAATATTATTTTTAAGTACTTATATGTTCTTATGTTATTATCTGAAACTATTTTAGCCTCCTTTCTTCAGCCTCCACTCTTTTAATCAAAGAAATTCAGGTTTCATGTTAATAAGTCTATAAATTTTGATTATGGAAAATGAATTTGGTCAGAAAATTTGTTACTTAATTTCAGTTTGGAAAAAATATGAAGGACTACTATGGAATATCAAATGCGAACTCAATCTTGAAAGTTTGATGGTATGTAGAAAGTCATGATTTCGGTCAGAAAAGTCATGATTTCGGGAATGCCTCAATAAGGGAGATTTTTTCAGAAGGCCACATGTGGCAAAGTTTATTGGTTGACTTAGTTTGAGATGTATAGCGTGACTCATGTGTTCTTAAATCAATATATGTTGTAGGTGGTTGAGGTGTATCAACTAGAATTACATTTTTTTATCATATCTTGCTCTAATTCATTATTTTGATTTTTCTTTTGTATGTCAGCTTTCAATTTCATATCACTTGCTCCAATCCATTCTATGTATTTGTTCCAAATATTTTTTTCCAAAGCGGTATTCATTTTGTAAATTTTTTTCTTCAAATGAAATTACTTGGTCGAGAACATTCATGTTCATTTTGAGTTGATCGATCGAGCAACCGGATGATATTTTCGTTTGTTCTACTTTTTTGGGGCGTTCATTGGAGTTGGAATTTTGCTTTGCAGGTGTACCTGCGGAAATATGTATGTGGATGAAGTGGATGTCATTAGCCTAAATATGAGATAGGTCAAACTGCAAAGATGAGCACTGCTAATCGTGTAAAAATATAGTTCATATTTTCGTTGTTTTGAGGGTTAATATCCATATATATGTCTGTCCTGATACATTTATGATTATGTCACTTTGGTTATGATTTTTGTTCATATTTATGCAGGTTCCTGTGCAAGTTCTAATGGTTTGTCCTGCAATTTTTTTTCCAACATGTCAGTTTTGTATGGAATTTTTTCGGACAATAGGTATGAGGATGTTTTCACCTAGACTTTATGCAATTTTCGGAAGATTCCTATGATTTTTATTTTGGGTTTTTAAGGAGGAATAATTGTTGAAATGGGTTATCTAAATGTTGTGATTTGTTTCCTAAAAAATATTGTGATATGGCCGGAGGTGGCTTTTTCCTTTTAATATTTTGTGACATGAGGTGGTTTTTTCAAATAATATTTTTACTCTGTTTTTAAATCATTTTTTCAACTTGGTCATGTTTCGGCCCTGCTTAGTTTTGTAGTTTGAAAGCAGCAACTGAGCATCTATGTTATGATTTTTAGTCAATGTTATGTTCATGTTCTCTAGAGTCTCAGCATATATTAACTCAAGGTCTATTGTGCATAAAGTCGATGGGAATGCCTACAATTAAACTGCCCCTAAGACATGAACAATGGACTGAGTGAACCAGCGAACTTGAATTTGAAAAAGAAAGAGTAGTGAAATTTTGTCGAGAATTCGAGGGGTGATGTCGGCAAAAGGCGCATACGCTTTCACAGGTTCTACATATTGTCCAATATGATTTTACAGCTTCCGTAACATGAATATTGTAGAAAATTAAAATTAATTCTGATGAGTTTATCTTTTTCGTAGAGATCAGGACTCGAATGCCGATACTAAGAGGCTTGCAGCTCTTTCCATTTACTTTTGTGCAACTCTGCCCCTTTTACCTATGATAAGGGTCTTTTATGTTCTCATGCTCTGGCCGAATTAAGTTGATGGGAATATTTACAGTGTGTTTTTCTCGATGTGTTATATTTTGTTTCGGATTTTGTGCCACTTTTTCTATGCTCATAAGTATGTAAAGACAGTCAATAATCTAATTGGTAAGTATCTATTTTTTGACAAGTTTAAATCTTATATAGACGGTCTCCTTCAAGATTTCACCGCTTCATTTCATCTTCATTTGATATCCTTTTTTTCAGGCCCTTTCTTACATTTTTGCATGTCTTTTTGTTACTCTGTAATTGCTTTCAGTGAATTTCTACGAAGACAGTCATGGATAGAACTGATGGTACATTTTGTTTTCAAAATTCATGGTGTAGGTGCCAATTTGTGTGAAATTAAGGGATCAGGGATGATTTGGTGGTATTTTGAAATCTTATCATTCATTATTACCAAGGGTGGATTCGAGTGTTCCAATATGGGGTCCGTGGGCCCCGCTAAAAATAAAAAAAACTCTATATTTTACCCATATAATAATATTGTGGTGAAGGTTTGTGTAGTGGGGTGGAGGAGACGGGTTGTGGTTAGGTAAGTTGATATTGTGGTGTATGTACATACCAATTGTTGTGTTATATGTTAATGAATTTGTTGGATATATGATAATACTAATATGTAATGATTTTCGTTTGATATATTTTTTAAAACATCAACATTCATCATTCATTTATGTTGACTGGCCCAATTTTTTTTTTATAAATTCAAAAAACCCGGTGCAAGGCACGAGTTTTAGGCTAGTTTTTCAATACCATTTTTATTTATTTATTATCATATACTTAAATTTATTATATTTTCACAAAAGAAAATTAATTGATGGACATGCGTTTAAAAGGAAAATGGGCCATTTTACTAGTGTTAGTGATTAGAGATAAGACACGTTTGTCGACCTTAAAACACTTGGATTGTGATCTATGATGCACCGACACTTCAATCTGATCGCCGTGCGCGCATGTCCGACACAAGACACGTTCCGACTCCGTGTCCGAGACGTGTCGGCTGATTAAATTAATATTATTTAAAATTTAAATACCCGACACACTGTTGACACTCCCCGGCACGGCACCGACACTCCCGAACCCAATTTTTAAAAAAAAATTATTTAAGTTTTCTTCGATTGAAACGTTAAAATACAACGATTTTCATTTCTACAATAATTAAATAAATAATACGCCGTATCAAGTTTATATGTTTTTTGTTGATAAACAATCATTTTTACAATTTATAATATTTTGAAAGTCAATCACAATTCTTTTTGGCACCGTATAAAGATCGAATAACTATTCTAGATATTCATAGAGTTTAAGTAACACATATCTTATTTTGTTTAGTTTTTTCAGATGCTTACGAATATTTCTTTTTGATAAATTGAATTTTATTTACATTATATATATATATATATATATATATACATTATATATATATATATATATATATATATATATATATATATATATATATATATATATATATATATATATATATATATAACGTGTCGACGGCGTGTCGTGTCCTTAAATTTTGGAATTAGCCGTATCGCCGTGTCCGTGTCGTGTCGTGTCGTGCGACGTGTCCGTATCCATGTCCGTACAACATAGATTGTGATCCAATAGACCCATCTGCGGCCTAGATAAGCCCTAGGTAAAGGAGGACGGCTGAATCCCCTTTATAAACATCTCATCAACACAATTGCTCCTCCTCATCCTCCTTTTGAAGTTTGGCTGCTGCTCATTTCTGAACGTGGTAAACCCTACATTCGGTTAATCTATTATTTGATCTAGCTCAGTTTTTCAGCTTTTTACTGTTTCTTTATTTCATTAGCTTGCTAGTGATTGTCCTTGCGCTTACCGTAAGTAGATTTGTATGTTTTATTCATGGGTTTTTGAGTTAAAATATGTTTGAAGATCGAATTTGTGTTATCAAACGTAATAATCGTTATTCTCCATTGATTTAATCTCAAGTACACATCGTATTATATAGGATTACAAGAAAGGTAAAACGGTAAAATAAATATTATAAAACCCTAGTTGTCTTGCTTGTTGTCCAAGGCACTTGGGCCGACTGCCTGTGCTTCAATATGTGTAATAATTCGATATTATCTTTTAATGTTCTCTGTATTATATATCGGTTATGAGTATTAGGTCATCTCTCTTATGAGATTGAAGCGGGCGTCTTTATACTCTCATCCTCTCTGAGTCTAGCGGTCATCTCTCTTCATTCGCAGACGACGCAAAAACAAAGAAAGTTGAGGCAGTCTCTAAGTTGCGGTCATCTTCCAGGTAAGTTTCGTTGTTGGTTTACACTTTTTATGATATTTAGGTCTGATCAGGGATTCGAACAAGATTCATAATTTGGACGAATTGGGTTTTGTAAGGGTTCTAATTTGTCTAATTGGGGATTGACATGATTCAATTCGGCATGTATTTTCTTTCTTGTTTCAGCATGGATGACGCAGGACCTCAATCTCTTTTTGTAGTGGTGGATTATGACCATGATGCCCCATTCTTTGGTAGCATTATCCAACTTGAGTCAAAAGTAAATAACCATGAATATGCAGCACACTCGACACCAGAAGGGCGCCCACAGATCAAAAGGTCGTCGTCGCTTTGTTCTCTTGAGACACTAATGAATCAAAAGGAATATGTAGCACACTTCAGTCAACCACATGGGCTCCCATGGAATCCATGGGTGTTTTCTCCTCCGACAAGTTCTACTGAGGACTTGTATATGTTTCCATATGGGGGTTATGGAGAAAATAAATTTGGTGCTCCATTGCGTGGTTCTGTATTCAATTTGAGGACCAAAATGTGCAAACCACCAATCAACCCCCCCAATGCCTACAAATTCCGTGGACCTGTTGAAACTGTAACTGTGAAAAGGCATATTTATTTTATGGAACATCCTTATTGGTACAAATCTGATCGAACCCCCTTTTTTGGGCGCTATAATCCTGACAATGATTCGTGGAAAAACCTAGAACCTTTTCCAGATCATGCTATCCGTCTACTGACTCGACTCAATCCTTCCAATGGTTATATTGTGGCTACTGCAGTTTGGGATGGTACCATTCTGTTCAATATGGACTGCTGCCAAATTTGGGCATATAATGTTAGGAGAAACAAATGGTATTGTGTCGTCGTTAAGGACCTTGAGTGCTATCGTATTGCAGGAAAGGCTGTCGTTATAGAAAACACCATCTATGCCTTATCCACACAATGGGGAAATTTGCCTTTTAATGGAGTTCTGGCATTATCTATTGAAAGGGAACAAATTGGTGGTGGCGATCTCGTATATAAATGTTCCCTTTGCTCGAAGATTTTGGTGTCAGGTATGGGACGAACTTTATATAAGTCTGGGGATGATGCATTATTGAGAACCAGGCATTTGGTTCATTTGGGTAAAGACAACTTTTGTCTTGTCCAGAGTTGTAACCACTATGTTTTTTGCGACTATCAACCTATACAAGTCACCAATATAAAGCTTGATGGAAAAAACTCGAGTGTGACGGACAGATGCCTGCATTACTTGAAAATTGTGGATTGTCAGCAATTTGTTGTTAGACTCTGCTTCTCTATGCCGTAAGCTCCTTCGCTTTTTATATGAACTAATTTGGGATTTCTTTTTCATTTGAATGTGAACTTTATACATTTCTGGTTGTTCTATGACTCAGTGAGTACAAAGACCACTGCGTTTAAAAAAGGCAATAGATTCGTCTTCGAGATAAACCCGTAAGTTCTATCACTGCCGCTTCTGATGTTATATCCTTAACTCATACATTTCGTCTATTTCATCAATCACATTTCTCTGTTGGTTCCGCTTTCGAGTCTTAAGCCCCTTCTGACTTGTGATCATGACAGCTATTTTAAAAGCTCCACTATTTTTTGTATATATACACTTATACAGTAGTAGTAGTAGTTGTAGTAGCAGCAGCAGTAGCAGTACTGCTGTTCTCCTTCACATTTGCTTTTTTTCCTTTTCAAGCTCCACTCTTGTTGAAACAGTTTTCCTGAGTGTTTTGTGTCAAAACAAAAAGACAAAGAGATTCTTACCCTGCCCAAAGATGACCCTTTCTCCAACGTGCAGGCCACTTCCGAGCTGGTATGCAGATCTTGTTTTGAATCCACTCTTTACTGGTTAATTAATCATTAATTAACTTGTTAACCTTGTACTCCCTCCGTTTTTTTTTATCTGTCATTTTATATTTCCGATGCATCATTTATTATTTTTTTTCCTCCTTTACCAATAAAGTATTTACATCTCCGATAAAAAAATTTCCAATATTTACGTATCCAATAAAAAAATACATTTCGAATACTATAATTTAGACGTATTAATAACTTTCTTAATCTGTGTGATTTTTCTCTCTGCGACACATAAAAAACGGAGGGAGTATTTAAATAATCTGAATATATTAATAGTCAATTCTTTTTACTTTTATTGGATTCTAGTGTTGATTTGTTCTAGCCCTCTTGATTCCTGTGTTGTTTTTTTTTTTTTTTTTTTTTTTTGGTGGAGTAGAGTCCTTACTGCATCCAGAATTTAATTTTCTTGTCATTAGTTTGGCTAAATTATAATTTTGGTCCTCTAACTAGACACTTTTTCGATTTTGGTCCTGCTTTTCTCCGGCGACAATTTTAGTCTTGTAAGTGGTCTTTTTTTTTTTTGCAAAAATAGTCCTGAACGCCGGAAAGACCACTTACAGGACTAAAATTGGTCTTTTCCGGCGACAATTTTAGTCCTGAAAATGGTCTTTCCGGCGATAATTTTAGTCCTGTAAGTGATCTTTCCGGCGTTCAGGACTATTTTTGCAAAAAAAGACCACTTACAGGACTAAAATTGTCGGAGAAAAACCAGGACCAAAATCGAAAAAGTGTCTAGTTAGAGGACCAAAATTGTAATTTAGCCTCATTTTAGCATGGTAACAAGGATCTGACAAAGTCTTTTTGTGTCTATTATTAAGTTTACATGTTGTGTTTTCTACAGGATGCTAAAAGTAATGTCGCATCCAAAGCGAGCACAGTCACTGGACACCCATCCCATGGTTATGAAAAACCTTCTTTTGCACCAAAAGCATCAACTCTTGGCAATGGTGCTGCGTCTGAAAGGAGCAATACTGATGAAGAAGGTATACCGCTTCCACATTCATTTTCAATTCGAAAAGAAAAATTATTGGCCAGCTCCCGGTGATTCAATTGCCATGTCAACTTCGGCTCGTGTTCTCTTATATCAAAATATTTAATTTATTCTTTACTGCTGAAGGTCACTCCATTTATGTAAGAAAGTTGCCCCTTGGTGCCACTGTTAGACAACTTGAGAAGAGATTGAAGAAATTTGGGCCTATTAAGAGGGACGGGATCCAAGTTGGAAAAAATAAAAAGGTGAGCTTTTTGTGTGTGATAGGAGTGCATTTCATGCTCCAATTGAGAGTACGTTCTTTCATGTAGGCTTATAGTCATATTACTCGTGTAATTTGTCTCTTGTTGCAGGGAAAGTGTTTTGCCTATGTTGAATTTGAAAGTGCGACTTCAAAGCTACTTGCAATTGAGGTATTGTCTTTTACCTTGGGTTTCCACTGTCATTAACTTTTCTTTTGTAAAGTCGATCGATTGATTATTTGTTGAAAATCATGTCAGGCGTCAACTATCAGAATTGGGGGTTGTCAAGCAGAGATATTGGAAAAGAGATGAACCGGCCTCACTATAGGTAGTCTGTTGAACATTTTATATTTTATTTTTCAGGTATATAGAAGCGAAAGGTGTCATGCAGTCCCTTCTCAGTAAATCTAACTAATCTGCTGGTTGTTTCAGTTGACAGCAATAGCAGAAAGCAGTAGCAGTTACTTTTGTTGTGAATAAATTCTGTTAGACAAAGAAAGCTAGTAGGCAATGTGCAAGCGACCAGCATGGGATTTACCTTGGTGCCGACTTCTTAAGTATTTGGGAACAAAGAAAGAAATATTGATAAAACAGTGGTATTTTGTGAACTGACCTATCTATCTAATTCAGGACAAGTTTGCATGAGGGGCAGTAATGACCAAACATAATCCATTCCAAAAGGAGTTTTAATAATTGTTTTATAACATATTGTGCTACAAAAATCCTTTTTTTTTACAGCCGATCCTTTGTTTGATTTGTTTTTTTCCTTGCTATTTTTCTTGATAGTGAAATAAAGGGGCAAATAGTATCCCTAAAAAAAATAGTGCAATAATAGCAGAAAAGTACACGACTCTAGTAAGAGGGCTAAATTACAATTTTGGTCCTCTAACTAGACACTTTTTCGATTTTGGTCCTGGTTTTCCTCCGGCGACAATTTTAGTCCTGTAAGTGGTCTTTTTTTTTGCAAAAATAGTCTTGAACGCCGAAAAGACCATTTACAGGACTAAAATTGGTCGGCGACAATTTTAGTCCTGAAAATGGTCTTTCCGGCGACAATTTTAGTCCTGTAAGTGATCTTTTCGGCGTTCAGGACTATTTTTGCAAAAAAAAAGACCACTTACAGGACTAAAATTGTCCCCGGAGAAAAACCAGGACCAAAATCGAAAAAGTATCTAGTTAGAGGACCAAAATTGTAATTTAGCCCTAGTAAGAGCAAACGTAATGGTTTATTGGAAAAAAAAATGGGGTTACAAGTCAGGCCAAATGACAAATGAGATGCCCCATACTCAAAACAACAATTTGATTATTTCACAACAAATTGTTAATACTAAACCGAATCTCAAAAAAAACAAAAACTGTTAATTCGATAATTCATCAAGTTTTGGATGAATTTTGTATAGATTTTTGTCCAGAATGATAAAATTATCAAAAAATCGGGATAGAAGAAAACTGTAATTTAATAAGGACAAAAGTAACAATTATGAAGTAACAAATGTGGAATAGAGTAAATATGAAGTAACAATTGTGAGTCACAAAGTAACATTAACACGTGAAGAAACAATTTTAAAGTAACAATTGTGATTATCGTCCTTTATAATCATGAAAATGTTACTTTTGTCCTTCCAGACCCATTTATTAATTTTTTGGTCCTTGTGCCCCTTCTCCCAATTTTGTAAGGTATGGGGCCAACGTATCAGCATGGCAAAGTCAAGCTTTATGATCTCAAAAAATATTTCCCCCCAACAGCTAAGGATTATTGCGCAGAAACTCAATATGGTGCATAAGAATGATTTTGGTACCTATCTGGGAGTACCTTTGGTTCAATCCCGCCAAAAGATTAAGCCTTATCAGTTTATCTTGGAGAAAATGCGAAAAAAGTTGTGTTTGGAGAATGAAAGCTCTTATAAAAGCCAACAGCCGGATCATTGGGCATTGATATGGTGCCTAAAAGGACCCTCACTCGATACAACTTCCTTCTTTGGCAGGTATGTCACAACAGCTTAGTAGAGGGAAGCCTATTATCCCAACCCCGGAATGTAGTTCTTGCAATCATAACAATGAAGCAGCACTACATGCTTTGCGTGACTGTGATTGGCCCCACTCGGTTCGGAGAAGTGTTGTCCGGGTTGAGGAATGGAAACATTTCATCTCGAATACATCCCCTTAGGATTAGATAGTTAGCAACCTTAGAAAGGGAAACAACTCGCCCTATGAGTTTCGAGAAATCTGCTACAGCATTTGGTTTTGAAAAAAATAAAGTCGCTCATGAACCAAATTTGGTGAGGCCGCCCTCATAGGTCTTTATATCGAAAGCTATTAAAAAGGCTATGGATCTCCGGCTAGCTGGGAGTGTCGAGGATTAGTCGATCCTATGTAATGTTCCATTGGTTGAAGTTATGCTAGCTTACTGCTTTAGTTATTATTTCCTAATTGTATTGCCACTGTGGGGCTCTTCCCATTCGTGTTTGAATAAAGATCTCCATTTCAAAAACATAAAATCAAACAAACGTGTCCATATCACTTGAATCGAGCTTGAATAGATATACAAGTAAAATGATTCGATTGAAAGATTTAGGGCAAAGTTGGTTGTAAAAGGTTACCCTCAATAACTAAGCCTAAATTATTTGGATACATTCTCACTAGTTATCGAGTTAAAATTGTCAAGAAAATGCTAGTCGTTGCAGAAATTCAAATTGGGCAGTTGCATCAACTTGTTACCAATGCAATTTTACAATGGAATGTCTAAGAAGAGCCAGGTCGTCACTGTGTAATCGTAAGCCCTAAAACAAAAACAAAAAAATTGGGCCCTCGACCCTTTCAAAAAATTAATATATCACAACTATTTTGAGGTATACTATGTTGATAAGCGTTATAAAAAATGCAACGAAATTTAATTAGATTTTCTTTTTACTGAATTCGGTTATAAATTTGGGTCTTACTAGTTTTTTAGCTTGAATTAAAAATAAAAATTGACCAAAAATATACATCTATTACATGAAACGTTGACTTCTAAAATTACAGAGGCACTAGGCCGCGGCCTTGTTGGCCTACCCTCAGAGACGGCTCTAAGAAGAGGTATATATGTACATGATAAAACCTTGGCTTGAATGGTGTTAAGACTTTTTTACGGCTTAAAATAGTATAGCTACTATACAAATCTAAAAATATACCAGATTTTGCTTGAGCAAGAGTATATTTGTGAAAGAAAGACAACGAATCTATCCACAAAAGGCACGTAAATTACTTTATAACTATGATGGTGATGTAATTCAATTACGTGATGTATTGACTATCGTGATGTATTGACTATATATTGAGAACTCAAAGAGGAGAATTATGCTTATTAAAGTATACTAATTTGATAGTACTATTTTTATCTATAAGAGAAAAAAACATGTACTGTAATACTCAATTGTTTTAAGGGTGTTGGTACAGTAGACTGTACATTCACTATACATTTTTATCCATTGAGTATGATAAGACACATTTTAATCCATAACCTTACGTTTTCATCTATGACTAGAAAGAATTTAGTGATTCTATACTACACAATGCATATTGTGTAGTGTATATATAATTTTACTATGAGAATGCAACGGCTACAAAGATGTGATTGTTCTGTTATTTGTTTTTTGTTTTGTTTTATGATTCCCACGACTGGACAAGTCTTCTGATTATACTGTCTCCATGACTTTTTGTGCCCATTGCGAATTATTATGGTGGAGCCTTGTTGTAGGGAAATTTTTAGGTAGTGTGTACCTACGTAAGTACATACTACGTGGCACCATCAGAGCCACAGGATCAGATTGTATCAGAATTGTTTGTGCTACAACTCTAATAGTATCTTTTATTATTAGAATAATGAGATGTACGTTATCAAGATATAATAGATTTATAAACTTTAGTTAAACTATTTTAATTCAAACAATAACGGTGAATCTTATGATTGAATTAACGTCGTTAAACCTAAGTTTTACGTTGTTACGTGTTTTTATCATACAGAGAACAGTGTAATATCTTCTTTTAGAAAAATGAGAAAAACATTATCAAGATATATTGACGAGACATAATATATATGGATTACTAATATCTCAAATAACGACCCTCAGATTTAAGTTTTGGGACGTTACACAACCTATGTTAGTAAACCAAATGTATAGTTTTCTTATACTTTTGGTTACGATTAATAGTGTACTAAATTGTCATATATTTATGATCTTAAAATTGATTTTTAATATTTAATCAACTTACATATTAACCTTCTCACGCCCACCATCCATATTTCTCTATCTAACCTGACTCCACCCAAACTACCTCATTACCTACTTTATCCCACCACCCCAACCACCCACCCCCATTACCTACCACCTACGATATTCATCACCATCGCACCCAATCTCTACACTCATTCTACCCTACCTAACGTTACATGACCTCACTCTACTCACCACTCTATTACTCATTGACCCAATCCTACCCCACCTTAACCTACCAACATACCATACATATATTGCCTCATCACCCTACCATACTCAACAGTACCCCACATTAACCCACCAACCTGCCATATCTTAACTCATTCACCCTACGATACCCAACATTTCCCCACCACCATCCCACCTTACCCTACTCTTACTCACCGTCCATCTTACCCTACCATAACTTAACTCACCACCCATTATACCATATCATACTCTTTCTCACCACCCATCCTATCTTACTCAACCAACCACGAGAAAATTTATGGTGCAACGGTTATTTTCTAGTTATACCAAGTGGACGACTATGATTAATTCTTACACACTAGAAGTGTGTAGGTGTGAGTTGGATTAATCATGACCCTCCGACCTCCACTTGGTATAACCCGAAAATAACCGTTGCACCATAACTCTTCTCCCCAACCACATCCCAAATCATCCACTCGCCTACCTTACCTCACAGTCCTACCTTACCCTACTCCACTACATGCCCTAGCATACCTAAACCCTTCTCTACCATATATCACCCCACTCCACCTCGCTCTTACCCATCACTAACGTGTTTCGTCGATTTTCATTCCATTCCATCTTATTTTTTTAAATCTATTTTTAGAAATAACGAAAATGAATATTCTCCATACCGTTGGAATGAAATTTCATTGGGAAACTTGTGGCTGTACCTATGTGTAACAACCCATTATAAAAAATATACTACATTTTTTACACATTTGTAAAATGTGTTTTCGGGGCTTTAGGGGTACAACGCCCCGCATCGCCCCGCAGCGGCCCTCTGCGTACCGCTACACCCCTCCGTGGCCCGCCAAGGTACGTTTACTTTTTTAACTTCTACTTAATTTATTTTTTTCCCCAGCAAATTCATTCCCAATTTCGATTCTTCCCTCCCAAAATGAATGAAATGAATGACAAAAGATGCTTGAAATGAATCGAATCGAGTGTTAAAAGCTTTCACTATAGATGAAGGGGAAGATGGGAGCTAAGAGGATTACCACCGGGCACCATCGCCGGTGAGTGCTTAGCGGGAGAGTGCGGGGAGACGTCCTGGGAGGGAAGAATCGAAATTGGGAATGAATTTGCTGGGAAAAAATAATAAATTAAGTAGAAGTTAAAAAAGTAAACGTACCTTGGCGGGCCACGGAGGGGTGTAGCGGTACGCAGAGGGCCGCTGCGGGGCGAAGCGGGGCGCACGGGGCGTTGTACCCCTAAAGCCCCGAAAACACATTTTACAAATGTGTAAAAAAGGTAGTATATGTTTTATAATGTGTTGTTACACATAGGTACAGCCACAAGTTTCCCAATTTCATTTCATTTCTGCCAAATAAACAAGCCATAAGTTCTAGCTGTAATGGGCATGCTCTAGTGTTGAATTGCGGATGCATTAAACTAGGATTTTCAATTTGAAATTCCCGTTTCTTATAGGTATTTCAAAGTTCACTATATGTTGTTTTGGAATTTTATGTTGGTCAATGATTACAATGATAAGGACGCGTGTCTATACATGATTGGGTCTGTGTGAGATTGTAAGTTTCTAACCCGCTATGTACCAATAATCTTAATCATGATAATAATTGATAAATCGAAAATTAAAACTAAGGACATAGAACCAAGATATCATGTGTTCGAGTCTCATTTCGTGCTCAAGTGTGTAATATATTTGCCTATCGTTTAGGGGGGGGAAAAAATCTTTCCAAAACTTGTGTAATGTTGTTAAACAAGTCGGTTTTACAAGGCATTTTCACTTGTGCGAACAAAAAATAAAAATGAAATAAATTTCGTTGAAGAAGTCAACTGTCGACCTAGCCTATGCCCTATAGTCCTATATTAACGTTGTAAGTGAAAGCATTATTAAAAGAAGAAATAGAATAATTACTAATAATTCCACTCCTCTCTTTTCTTTTCTTTTTTTTTGAAGGAAAACCACTCCTCTCTTTCCCACTAATTTTTCGAAGAACCCACCCACGCGCCCATTTCCCGACCGTTTGAAACCCCCCACACTTCATTTTCCCACCATATCTCTCTCTGTCAAAAACTTCCTCTTCCCTCAATCCACAATTCACAAATACTACTGCTGTATGGCCTTTCTTCTCCAAGAAACTTTCCTCCATCACACTCTCCCTCCATCAAGATCTTCTCTTTTTACAACCCCACTTTGATTTATGTTTCAGCAATGCCTTCAAGAACGTTTCTTGATTTCTTTCTTTTCCTTATTCTCTGTTACGTGACTTGTATTCCCAAACTGGCATCTTCAGAGAATGTGAATTTTGAATTTTAGCCTCCGGAATCTTACTCTTCTTGGAGACTCCCATCTCAGAAACGGTGTCGTTGGACTCACTAGAGAGCTTCAAGTCCCGTCTTCAAGTTCTGGGACTGTAATCTACAACACCCCTGTACGATTCTTTGATCCAGAAAGCAATATCACTGCATCTTTCTCCACTAGCTTCGCTTTCTCTATTGATAATATCAATCCTAACTCTTACGGAGATGGGTTGGCGTTGTTTATCTTTCCTGATAGTGAGACGTTAGGCAGTCCAGGTGGGTATTTGGGGCTTGTGAATTCATCCCAATTGACCAAGAATAGGTTCATAGCAGTGGAGTTTGACACCAGGCTTGATCTGCATTTTAACGATCCAGATGATAATCATGTGGGGTTGGATATAGATAGCCTAATTTCAATAAAGGCTTCGAATTTGACATCTTCCCAGATTGATTTGAAAAGTGGGGATCTGATTAATGCCTGGATTCATTACATGAATGATGAGAAAAGGTTGTTAGTGTTTGTGAGTTATTCTAGTTTGAAGCCTGAGGATCCTTTATTGCATATTGATAATGACCTATCTGATTATCTTGAAGAGTATATGTATCTTGGTTTTTCTGCTTCTAGTGAGGGAAGCACTGAGATGCATTTCATCGAAAGCTGGAGGTTTCAAACCCAAGGTTTTCGACCCATTAGGCCAAGAATTCATCCTCATAATGTGTCTGAGACTACAGTACCCTTGAAGCCTCCAATCCCTGTTCCTAACTCTGCCAATAAGCATCATAGAAGGTTCGGTTTGGGCCTTGGGATTGCAGGGCCAGCGTTCTTTTGTGCTGTTCTTGTGGTCTTTGGTTGGATTACTTTCAAGAAGTGGAATGGAATGAAAACAGAGAAATCATTTGCAGCAGAGCTTGTAACAGGACCAAGGAAATTCAGCTACAAAGAGCTTATGTTAGCCACCAAAGGGTTTCATTCAACTAGAGTTCTTGGACATGGATCTTTTGGACAGTTTATAAGGCTCTCTTCACAAACACAGGGTTGATTTTCGCTGTTAAAAGATCAAAGCATAGCCATGAAGGTAAAACTGAATTCCTTGCTGAATTATCCATTATTGGTTGTCTGAGGCACAAAAACTTAGTTCAGCTTCAAGGATGGTGTGTTGAGAAAGGGGAATTACTTCTAGTCTATGATTTCATGCCTAATGGGAGTCTAGATGACGTGTTGTACCAAGAATCTCAAAAAGGGAATCCACTGCAATGGCCTCAAAGATACAATATTGCAGTTGGTTTGGCCTCTGCACTCACTTATTTGCATCAAGAGTGTGAACAGCAAGTGATTCATAGGGATATCAAAACGAGTAACATAATGCTTGATGGTGTGTTCAATGCTAAGCTCGGGGATTTCGGTTTAGCAAGACTAATGGATCATGATAAGAGTCCTGTTTCGACACTCACAGCAGGTACAATGGGATATCTTGCTCCTGAGTATCTACAATACGGTAAAGCAACAGAGAAAACCGATGTTTTTAGCTATGGGGTGGTGATTCTTGAAGTGGCTTGTGGAAGAAGGCCTATTGAGAGAGAAGGTGATGATCACAAAATGGTGAATTTAGTTGATTGGTAGCAGTTTCTTCATCTCTTCTTCTTTGAATTCACCTTCCAATCTTTTATCAGCTGCTTCAACTATCTTTCCTTGAGAAATCCAGATGGTTCAAAAAGGCCTACAATGAGAAGAGTGTTTCAGATTTTAAACAATGAAGCAGAGCCATTACTTGTACCAAAACTGAAACGAACTCTTACATTCTCTAATAGTTTGCCAAAAAGCATTGATGATATACTTTTAGATGTTGAAGCAGATGAAGATGAAGAAGAAGAATGCAAGACACCAGACTCTCACTTTCAGATGTAGTTTTGTTGATTTTATAAGTACTTAGGTACAAAGCAAAGCAGATTAGTGTGTTGTTAATAAGAGTATTCTTTCATTTTTATTTTTATCTTTTTGGCTGTTTGATTTGATGTCTTTTAGCTCTAAGCAAGTTCAAAATCATTAGATTGAACTCTCTTTTGAAACAAACTAACATTTGTCATAGCCACTCTCTTCTTCATCATAATTATGGGTATTTGTCATTACAGACCCCTTTTTTTAATCTTTTTATCATTCCACGTAATAATTAATTTGAAATAAAGTCCTTAAACTTTCGGAACTAGTTAATTAAACGCTTAACTTAGGAATGATGAATAGGGTGTGTGTTAAGTATTTGAAGTAATCGGTAGAATCGATTTTTTTCAAGCACGTATAACTTTGATTCGTCTTGGTATTTTTATTTTTATTTTTGAAAAAAATTATGCGAGTTGAATAGAAAAAATACTTGTCAATCACAACTTGTTTCATTCTCTGCCTCTGATATTCAAGATTGGGTCCGCGAGAACATCCAGCAAGGTCCCAGAAATCAAGCGTCGGGCAAACATTGGCCTTACCTTTTCCGCGAGATAGTCTACGGGATATGGTTTTGGCGTAACAAAGTCACGCATTCGGCAGACTGTGTCCGTCCTCCTATACATGTTTTTCTCTCGAGAGCAGTTACTCGTTCGAGGGACCTGAGACTAGCTTGGGCTATAGATCCTGTTTAATTTCTATTCATTTCGCTAATACCTCCCAGTTGTAATGTTTCGGCCTTTTGGCCCAAGTTGATCAATAAAAAGCTCTATTTAAAATATAAAAAAATAGTACAGAGTCTTGAAATCATTTAGGGATGACAGTGATAAAGAAGAAAAAAACTAAAGAAAGAAAGAAAGAAAATATAAATGCAAGAGGAAAGTAAATTCGTGTGAATAATTCGATGGGAAATGATTGTTGGGCACCGACTAGAGTTTACACTATCATCCAACATCCTCCACTAGACTCACCTCAACAGCCAAAAACGTAGGTTCGACCTACATCTAAAAGTTTGCCATGAAGCCACCCAGCCATCAGCTTACCCAGCCATCAGCTTTTCATGGATCCGATGGATGAGGTTCGGCCAATAAGTTTGAACCCCTTTAAAGAATTCTTCCAAACTCATGACCCCAGCATCTTCAACATTCTGAGCTTTCTCAAAATAATGATGGTAAATATTGCATAAGTATCTCAAAAAATATCTGATACTTCTCTCTTTGTAATCGTATTTATCGGGCTCCTCGGTCTCATCGGGCTTCTCGGTCTTATTTGGGTTTGGGTTGAATAAAAAGCGTCTGAATGTTTCATTCAGCGGCGGTCTAGTCTCGGTCCACTTCTTGTTGATCTTAAAGCAATCAAATTCCCCGCTCTTTATTGCAGCCTGAAGTTTATGTATCTTCATACCGGGAAGATTGCTTACGCAATATGTGGAAAGGTCGTCCAAAAGTTCGGGCAAAAAAGGCGAAGGCAAAAAAAGCAACGCAGGTTCACCGTCAGATTCACCGTCAGGTTCACCACCGGATTTACCATCAGGTTCACCACCAGAGGAAAGGGTGAATACGGATATTCATTACCGTCTTGATACAAGAGAATTACTAGTCGATTATAACAAGCGTGACTCTGTTGGCAAACTCATATCAACCACGATTTCTTACTATCACGGTCGGCAATTCTTCAAAAATGGACTGGTGATAGAGGATGTGTCATTTGTCTGCTTCGACAGCCTCGAAGAAGCCGCTTATGCATACGAGTGCTCGATGCGTACCAACCACCCGAGGGTGTTGCGGGCACGATTTTACACCTGTTATGACAAGATCAAACAGCCCCTTTTTATGTTTTGATAGATTCGATTCATTCCTTCCACAGCGCGACGAGAAATTTATTGGATTTATGGGGTCGCTGGATCACCCAAGGCGTAATTCTTGTGTTGTCGGAAATCCAAATCAAATTGTACAGCAAGAAATCAAGCATTTGTGCAATGCGCTTGAGCACATGCACTCTTTTGGTGTATCGAGCTCGAACTTGGATAAACCTCTTGGATATGTGTTGGCTTCAAACACAATAAAAATTCTTATGGTCAACCTCCGTGAAGTGGATTATGACGAGGAGGTGTGGAATTTAAAGAAAAAGGATTCCGTCTTGGAGTTTAAGGTAATGGTCAATGGCTATTTCCTCAAAGAGGAAGGGGAGTGGACAGAGAAAGAATTCTTCCAAACTCATGACCCCAGCATCTTCGGCATTCTGAGCTTTCTCAAAATAATGATGGTAAATATTGCGTAAGTATCTCAAAAGATATCTGATACTTCTCTCTTTGTAATCGTATTTATCGGGCTCCTCGGTCTCATCGGGCTTCTCGGTCTTATTTGGGTTTGGGTTGAATAAAAAGCATCTGAATGTTTCATTCAGAGGCGGTCTAGTCTCAGTCCACTTCTTGTTGATCTTAAAGCAATCAAATTGCCCGCTCTTTATTGCAGCCTGAAGTTTCTGTATCTTCATACCGGGAAGATTGCTCCCTGACGACCATGCGTGATCGACATCTGAAAAGATTCGAAGAATACTCTTAAGATTATCCATTAGAAATGGATGACTCTCAATCATTTGGAGGCGGCATGTTGTAGCAACTCTGAAACATAAAAAAATGCAACCATAAATTCAAATCTCTTTTAAAGAAAATAAATGATGAAGAATTAGACAAACTTACCCAACAAGATCGAAACATTGCACGAAGGATTCTTTCTCTGTCCACTCCCCTTCCTCTTTGAGGAAATAGTCATTGACCATTACCTTAAACTCCAAGACGGAATCATTTTTCTTTAAATTCTACACCTCCTCGTCATAATCCACTTCACGGAGGTTGACCATAAGGATTTTTGTTGTGTTTGAAGCCAACACATATCCAAGAGGTTTATCCAAGAGGTTTATCCAAGTTCGAGCTCGATACACCAAAAGAGTGCATGTGCTCAAGCGCATTGCACAAATACTTGATTTCTTGCTGTACAATTTGATTTGGATTTCCGACAACACAAGAATTATGCCTTGGGTGATCCAGCGACCCCATAAATCCAATAAATTTCTCGTCGCGCGGTGGAAGGAATGAATCGAATCTATCAAAACATAAAAGGGGACTGTTTGATCTTGTCATAACAGGTGTAAAATCGTGCCCGCAACACCCTCAGGTGGTTGGTACGCATCGAGCACTCGTATGCATAAGCGGCTTCTTCGAGGCTATCGACGCAAACAAATGACACATCCTCTGTCACCGGTCCATTTTTGAAGAATTGCCGACCGTGATAGTAAGAAATCATGGTTGATATGAGTTTGCCAATAGAGTCACGCTTGTTGACAGTAATGAATATCCGCATTCACCCTTTCCTCTGGTGGTGAACCTGATGGTAAATCTGGTGATGAACTTGACGGTGAATTTGGCGGTGAACCTACGTTGCTTTTTTTGCCTTCGTCTTTTTTGCCCGAACTTTTGGACGATCTTTCCACATATTGTGTAAGCAATCTTCCCGGTATGAAGATACATAAACTTCAGGCTGCAATAAAGAGCGGAGAATTTGATTGCTTTAAGATCAACAAGAAGTGGACCGAGACTAGACCGCCTCTGAATGAAACATTCAGACGCTTTTTATTCAACCCAAACCCAAATAAGACCGAGAAGCCCGATGAGACCGAGGAGCCCGATAAATACGATTACAAAGAGAGAAGTATCAGATATCTTTTGAGATACTTATGCAATATTTACCATCATTATTTTGAGAAAGCTCAGAATGCTGAAGATGCTGGGGTCATGAGTTTGGAAGAATTCTTTAAAGGGGTTCAAACTTATTGGCCGAACCTCATCCATCGGATCCATGAAAAGCTTATGGCTGGGTAAGCTGATGGCTGGGTGGCTTCATGGCAAACTTCTACATCCTTTTTCAGCAGCCTTTTTATCTTCATATTTCTTTTTCTTCGCTAAAACTTCTACATCCTTCTTCCGCTGCTTCTCGGTTTTCTCCTCCTCTTTTCTTCTCATTATCCTTGGGTCTTGTTTATAAGCTTTTTCAACAAGAGAACGTATACGCGCCCTTTCTTTTTTCCTAGCCTTATCAAGGAGCGTATGATTCCGCTTCTCCATCCGGCTACGTTGAGCCTTAGAATCAGCTTTCTCAAGGTTAAACTCATCAAGGTGTGGAAACATTCGCCGGCTTTTGAAGTTGTACCAAAATTCATAAAAGTTGTCAACTTCTTTGATAGGGGTCTTATCATCCCCTAATGAAGGGACTGGTTGGTTCACTAACCAACGTCCATTCCTCGTGAAAGATGATCCAAAATCTTTGAAGAAGTCTTGTGGTGCACAATCAGTAGGAATTTCATCATCAACGTCGTATGTATTGTCATAATTTCTTCTTCGAGTAGGGTCAAGCAGTACCTCATATGCTTCTTGGATGGCCAGTTTCACAATAGCCCTTCTTTATTTGATCCTCAGTAGCAAAAAATCTCAAATGACTCAATCCCAAAATTGCATAGTGATCTTGTTGCTTTGTCTCGGAACCAGATTTCTTTTTACCTTTGGTGCTGTAAGAATCTATTGTTTGGCTAAAGGACTGCTCATTGTCATTTGAAGAGTCACTCTTGTCATGTGCAATATTTTCCTCCTCAGTAAAACCACTTAGTTTAAGCGCAGCCGCATGAAACGCATGTCCAGCAGGCTCTGTATTCAGCCTCTTTACAGGAAGGCAATTTGATGAAACATGGATTGGTTGACCCTTGATGTCGTCCGAGTAACAAATCAAGCGCATACTTCCAACAGGCACCATATTTTCTCTATAGGAGACAAACCCAATTACTCAGATGTTTACTGAAAGAACACCGCTAACAGGGTTCGGCAAATAACACGAAATTCCTCCACCGTCAACAGAGCTGAGTGCAACTGGACACTAAGCGTTAACCTAAATTCCAAGAACAAACACACATTTCTTAGATTTGCATTTCAACAAGATATTTAACACCACCAAGCACAAATATTCAAGTTTTACCACAAAACTTCAATCTAATTCTCAGACGGAAAAAAGATGCTCGAGATATTTTCCCTTTCAACAAGTGACCAAATTTCTCTTTATACAAAGACTAGACTCACCAAGCATGTACCCTATTTCTATACTCTGAAAACGAACTTGCAATAATATAAGTAGTTTCCCACATTAGTGTCTGAGGCAAATATTGCATCAATCGAAACTAATCCATCGATTCTAAAAAAGTCAGCAAACCAGACCCTAGAGGAAACATACCCCTTAAGTACAAGTAAAGACAACTAGCAAATCCAATTTGACTGTTAGAAAACGATTACAACTAAAATCCTCCTTAGAGGAATCCCATTTCCAAACAGGACAGAACCTCTTTACAATTTGAAAACAGAAATCAGTAAGAATCCTGCTCGGATGATTAGGTATTCTTATCAGCTAAGCCAGTTTCAACATCAGAGATTATCTAAATCTAGTAACTGCACCTTCGATGATGTGTAAAAGTTCAGAAAATCTAAAATTAGTATTTTAAAAAAAACGGAGTCTCAACTAGAACGACCAAGTGCATCATGCATATAACGATAATATTCTATATTTTTATAATTATTTTTAAATTCCTTGGTCTGCCTTAGCCTCTCTGTCTTGTACTTAACCTATGCCCTTCCCCCTAAGTCTTCCTTTCTTTCGTGTACCGATCAGAGTTATACTTTGATTTCGAAGTGGAAGAACCTGAAATAATCTGACAATCCCTAATTGGTTCTCAACGAGAAGTCGCTCCACTATATGTATATGAGGAGACGGCTTCTCCCCCAGGACCTACCTTCCAGGCGGCCGTTCGGTCGCCGAGTCAGATATCGAATCTAAAATCATGCTTTGAATTCTTTCTCTTGTTTCAGATTCTCCCTTTATTTTAGCAACTTATCCGTCGGTCTCCTCGCCCTAGTATAGATCGGATTCCCCTTCATCAGGAAACAAACGACAAGAGCAAATGCGGGCAGATATAGCTGAAGCATGGAATAGTACGCCAACTGCAAGAAAAATACCCTGACCTCACCGACCATTCTCAACGTGGCTTAAAAGCTCTTAGATTTCCCTTCAGCTCCTGGCGCCTCTGCCCTTCTTCCTGTAAGGGATGAAAAAGCAGGGGCACCTTACGTTCTTGGCTCGGTTATTGATAGAGTGAATAGATCTGCCATTTCTTGAAATCTCTCTTCTGATTATTATTAGGGACACTCCAATGCCTTAGCCAGAGTCTTCCTTCCACGGCTACGGCTTATCCATCGGAAACTTCTCGTTAGAAAGCGGCAACTACAGAATAGGAACTGACACATCCGTGGTCACCTTGTGCAGGAGGATCTCCCTTCCTATCCAATGGTCCGAGGTCTGAGAACGAAATTTGTATAGGATCCATAACTTCTATTCAAGCAGTTTATGTACCTGCAGACGATTTAACCGATCCCGCCCCTGCTACGACATTTGCACATTTAGATGCTACTAGTTCTTTCGTTTTTGCCAGATCTAGAGAGATACTACAAGTCCTCCGTCCCGGATTCCATTGCCGTAGTGATACTGCGATACGCCACGGAGTCATCGTTTGTACAGACAGACTTTTTGGGTGCTAAGATCCAAAGTCGAGATCTAAATCTAACCTCGTTTGGAGAGTCATTGCTTGTTCATGCAGTAAGCAGTTCGTTCGACTCGCTTGTGAATGCGATGGGGTCGCAGCTCTAACCCATTTTACCTTGGGGACAAAAACAAGCTCCAAAGAGAAGTCCCGATCGGACCAGACAGGCGCAGGTAGCTTGACCGCCTTACCTGTCATTGAAACACAAGCTGGAGACGTATCGGCCTATATTCCCACTAATGTGATCCCCATTACTGAAAGTTACGTAGTGTCTATCTATCTTTGATAAACTATCTTTGATAAAGGATAAAGGGGAATTTCTATGGGTTTGCCTTGGGTTCTATCCGCGCTCAAAGACGTAAAATTTGTATGTGGGAACCATTTCAAGCAAATGTACATTCTCAATTAAATAAAGTCGAACGAGTCTTCCCTGGTATCACCCATAGACTCCGTCCATGTGAGGCCGGCGATATGGATGAAATGTATACCCGACAATGTCATCATTGTGTTTCTCATAATATATTAATTGAAACTTGTGCATAATGCCACCTAGCAGACGAATATCCTGTTTCATATAGTTTAACAAGCTCTCTTTCATAGCACTCAGAGTTTCAAGTCTTACTTCAGCATGATTAACTTCACCTCTTCATTCGGGAAAGCAACTCCTTTGTCTTGAATCACAGAGCTCGCTCTGGCTGAATATTTTATGTACCGTGAACGACACACTTCAATCATTTATGCCAGATATTTGGGATCTTTCTCTTTCAATAAGATTTCCTTATAGTAAGATTAGACAGTTCCATTTAGTCGAGATGACTCAGGAAGAGTAATATCCCAGTGGTCGGCATTAGCACTCGACTGATAGGGATAGGGACAGCTCAATCCAAGCTAATCTATCCGAAAAAATGGAAATCTCTCGGTCGGCCTCCTGCTTTCGAGGGGGTGGGGCCCTGTAGTAAGAGGAGTAGTTATGAACCCTGTAGACCACCCCCACGGGGGGGGTGAGGGGAGAGCCCCAATTGGTAGAAAAAAAACCCACAACCCCTTGGGGTTATCCTGCACTTGGAAGAAGTGAAGTCGACACTTGAATAAAAAGAAGAGCTTCTCCCCCAGGACCTACCTTCCAGGCGGCCGTTCGGTTGCCTATGGAAGTCAAATTCAGCTTGAGTTGGGTTAAAAGCACGGAATGTATTTGCGCCATCACCATCTTCAAATAAGGTACTCCCTTAATTTATATAGACAATTTTTAAAATTAAGGGATTGATCATTCAAAGGGAAGTAGACTACTCAAGAATTTGCACAAGGAAAGGGTGCCGAAATTCACTTTCTTGTGCCGAAGAGTCAAGGTTTACCCTTCCACACTGAGTCTTTTACTACGGTAGAATATTCATGTGACACTTTATTAGATTTTACACGTGTGATACATGTTCCTTCTATTTCTCCAAGCAAAGTTCTTCGCAGCGCAATTCCTATTGTGTCGGCTTGACCTTTCATAAGTGGGGTGGGTTCTACCATCCTTTACTGATGTTGTTGTTGCTTCTTCTTGAGAGAGGCAAAGCATCGATAAGACACGAGTCCTGCTTTCAATCTGAGACTGGTACTGCTATATCTATATCGAAGGGGATCCCCATACGTGACAGGGGAGGCCCGAGCAAGGTATGCAACGAGCAGAAGTCATGATAAAGGGTCCTGGTCTCGGAAGAGACGCAGCACTCCGAGCTATTCGGAGCCCTACCTTTGAGTGCGGTTTGAACTATTGATTTACGTAATTGGAAGTAACCAATTAAAATAATAAAACAAACCATGGATAAATCCAAGCGACCTTTTAACAACTTCATGATGAAAAAACGCAACCCCCATCTCCGGCTAGGACTACTGGGGTATCTAATCCCATTCGCTCCCCTAGCTTTCGTCTCTCAGTGTCAGTGTCGGCCCAGCTCTTCAAGCAGGTTTAGAGGGTTGTGATCGTCACGTGGCGCTTAAGCCCCACCTCGTCTCCAGTGGATCTGTTCCCGGGAGTACCCTCAAAAATAAGGACCCTTTCCTCTCCCCAGCCATTTCATTTCGGATACAATTTTTTGACTGCTACTTAGTATCGGCAATAGGTTTGAAAAAGTATCTAAAAATATAAAATTTAGATATTTGTACCCTGTCGAAGTAAGGCAAAAAAAAATGTCTCCACTCCACCTGCTGCCAACAGTCTTTCTTCGGAATTTTACTAAATGGGTCTTCCGTTTAGTCTCACTCAATAGAAGCACAACTGGCATGTGATAGGGCGGGGTGGTCTACCGGTGAGAGCCAGACGGGAAAGACATAGATGGCACCAATCCCCTTTTCTGTCGTTAAGGTGGAGAACGGAACCAAGTCTCCCCACACCCCCCTTATTTTTAAGAGACGAGGAACCCTGAACTCAAATAAAAGATTGTTCCGATGGAACCTTCTACTCTACCCCTCTACAGGATAGACCTCAACAGAAAACTGAAGAGTAATGGCAGCAAGTGATTGAGTTCAGTAGTTCCTAGAGGAAGAAGCACTACACCCAGGAATCAACAACACAAAAACTTTGTTAGAAATTACCACTTCTGCCAACCCCAACTCTAACTGGGCTGTGCATTCCTTTTGACTGCCTAATCTTACTAAAGTAACTACCTCCCCGGGCCCTGTACACACCGCCCGTCACACTATGGGAGCTGGCCATGCCCGAAGTCGTTACCTTAACCGCAAGGGGGGGGTGCCGAAGGCGGGGCTAGTGACTGGAAAAAAGTGATCAAGGTTTCTCTGACCCCTAGGAAAAATTCCAAAAAGAAAATAGAGACGAAAGAAACCAAAGTAGTGTTATATCAGACTGCCAGCTATGCGACGTGCTTCTGATCCATATCCCGACATAAGAAGTCCAATGGGAGCAATGCGGGAACGATACGCTTTGGTTACCGGCGAACGCTTCCAAAGGCGGCGGGTTAGCAGAGAAG
Source organism: Gentiana straminea (assembly GCA_036785695.1). NCBI lineage: Eukaryota > Viridiplantae > Streptophyta > Magnoliopsida > Gentianales > Gentianaceae > Gentiana > Gentiana straminea. Next base: position 8,755,681 of record JAVUPR010000497.1, on the reverse strand, counting down.
AGGGGACAACTTCTTTCTCTTTTGCTTTGCTTAATCTTCCTTGCCTGACTAGGTCCCCTTCTAGGGATATGGGTCCCTGGACCTTCCTTTTAGTCTATAAGGTTAGATTAGACTGACATGCCGACCTCTGTTGAGAGAGCCCTGCCGACGGTGAAACATCCGCACTGCTCTAGTCGGGTGGGCAACAGGTTGGGAAACCAGCTGAGCCTTTTCTTATCTGCTTTCCGCGGACAAAAACTACTAGAAAATAAAATATTGTAAAAATTAGACAAGGAATGAGAATGTTCCTTCGATCTATGATACATAAAATATCTAATTCTATTCTATATGCATAGAAAATGCCGAGTATAGGGTAATAAAAAAGAAAAAAGTGAATAAAGCGCGGATTGAGTGAATACATAAGGGGGTTTGAATGTGGGGGCTGTTCTTATTTTACCGGAGGGTTTTGAATTAGCCCCTACCGATCGTATTTCTCCTGAGATGAAAGAAAAGATAGGCAATTTGTCTTGAAGTTTAGGGTAGTAAGGGTAAGGTACAGAACCAGACCCAGAATCGGAAGAATTGCGCTCTTACCGACCAATTTAGCACATTCTAGCACCTCGCTTTCCTATGTCTTTTGGCGACATAGAGAAGAAAGTATACCCCTTGTCACTTAAAAGTAAAGAAGAGGTTTGGATGGGT